>OZ007554.1:106876842-108174524 GCA_963931855.1 Philhelius festivus
ATGCACTGCAATCGGTTTTGTCTCGGAATGGTCAACAGCTCGCTATCGTCCACGGCGTTTAGTTTTCGCGCTAGTTCATAGCTACTACCGTGCGTCATCATATTAGTGCCCAATAAAGCGTAATATGGGGACACTCCGATAGAGCTATGAACGGAACTCTTCAATGCGCACGCTATATCACTAAGGTGAACATCCCATTCACGTTGGTCGTTTTTAAGATACGATCGGATAGCTGCTAATAACGAGCGGTTAACCCTCTCCGAGGCATTCGACTGCGGTGCATAATGTGCGGTTTTAAAATGCCTTATACCATATTTTGACAAAAGGTTTTGGAATTCTTTGGACAGAAATTGTTTGCCATTATCAGAATGGATGATGTTAGGGACGCCAAATACATTAAACACATCTTGACGTAAAAATTTTATGATGCTAGAAGAGTTAGCATTTCTTAGGGCTTTTAAGAAAACGAATTTGGACAAGTGGTCTAGTACCACAAAAACATAAACATTCCCTGACTTAGATCTCGGATAGGGACCTAAGAAGTCAACATACAACTTTTCGAAAGGACGGTTTGAACAGTACGAAGTAACAATAGGTGGACGAGAAACTTGATTGGACGCTTTACTCTGTTTACATACAGAACAATTTGAGACATACTGCCTAATTTTGATGGTCATATTGGGCCAATAAAAGTGTTGCCGAATCCGGTTCAAAGTTTTTTCAATACCTCCATGAGCCATAAGCGGAGGGTCATGAGCGTTACCTATTATTTCTTCGGTAAGACCCGATGGTATCCACATCAGAGTATATATAATAATGAGTAGGGACACTCTCCACGTGTTTCTAATCAGTAAATTTTTTTTAAGTACACAGAAACGAGAAATAGATGAAAATAAGAAGTGTGATGGTGAAAGAGAGATAAGAATTCAACTCGTCGCGCCTTTGAAAATACATTATGAAAAAAATGTAAACAATTCCCAATCCACTCCTCCTAGTGTGACCAACTTCTTAAAAAAATACTTAAGAAGTAAAAATACTGTTGCTACTACTCAACCAAAAATGGCTTCGTTTTATTTTTTGAGAGTACCAAACAAATATCAAATGAATATTTCAATATTTAAAAATGAAATACAAATTTAAGATTCATTTATATGGTCTATACTCTATATCATTAAAAAAATATTAATCGACAGAAATAAATCCAGTATCACGAAAAAAAAGAATATGGTCACTCAAAAGAAGAGAACGGCACAAAGAAAAAATACGCTCACAAGCAACCAACCTATCGCGCCTTTAAAAAGACCTTATGAAAAAATATTGCATTTATATATCTTACGAATGAGATTGTTTGTGGTGGTGCTTGAAAAAAATATTGTCGGTTTTTCTTACATTAGTGAATTGTCGTAAGGATTAAAATTAATACTTTGGAACTTCTCACGCTTATTGTTTGTTTTTGTTCTTGTTTTTATTTGTGATAGTAGGACTTGCATATGTGTAGAGAGTGTCCCTACTCATTATTAGATATACTCTGATCCACATAACCCATGTGTGTTCAGACATAACCTCATCACCCCCATACCTAAATGCGCGTTTGTAAACGAATCCGTCACATGTAACGGCTTGATTTGGTAGGTTATTGGTTTGGTATCTATATTTATTTTATTAAATTCTACAGTGGTTTCGCGTTTTAAAATTATAATTCTCTTCTCGTTCTCTTTCGTAAGAGGACTTTTAATTACTTTGTTCTCTATTTCTTTTGGACATTTTGGGACTATTGGGGGTTCTGACTCGGGTTGGCACGCGATTCCCCCTGAGTCTTCGCGTCCCTCGATCGGTTTCCCTGATTGCATCTTGTGCATCGCGGAGTTATCACGCCCTCTAGGCCGCATTTATAACAAAATACGTTTCGCGTATCAGACTCGCAGTCAAAGTAAGTATGGCCCTGCACCTTGCAGTTCCAACACACTAGGCTTGTAGCATCTGCATATTTCCGAGGAGGAATCTTCGGACGGGCTCCACCGAACTGATAAGCAGCAAGCTGTTCATCAGCTGGCAGATACATTTCTTCGTACTCCAACTCGTTTACCGTATATTTACCTGGAGATTTACCAATTGCTTTAGGTACTTCTCGATCTCTCCTTGGAAATGCTACTTCTGCATCCTTGCAAGCAGTCCTCAACTGATCCAAGGATAAAATAGGCTGAGGATAAACTAATTTACTGATCTTTTCATTCAAATTTCGTTTCAGAATTCGTACCATTTCTACCTCCGGAATCGGAATTCTTAACTGGAATTTCATCTTATTTATTGTAGCAAAGAAATCTTCACTACTCTCCCAGGAATTCTGCCTTCGGTCCATGATATCGCGGATAATTTCAAAGTCTGAACGTGTGTTCTTAAACTGACGCATCAGAGCGTCCTTCAATGTTGGCCAGTCGGGCCGATAATTATTCCTTTGAAATTGCCAATACCAATCGTGCGCATTTCCTTAGAGAAGAAGATGGAAGTCTCTTAGAATTTCTGTCCACGGACAGGAATATTGGTTTTGCAGGGTTTCTAACCGAAAGACGAAGTCTTCAGTCGTCATAGTTGTTGATTGACCATCAAACTTCAAGCCCCATTTGTCAACTTTGATCTGAGCTTTAAATCCAGGAAGTAGATATGGGCTGCCATTTGCAGGTTGGTAATTGTACAGATTTGAATTATTTATCGGAGTTGTGAAATTTCTACCAGGACCTTGGTTAAATTCATGAAACCCGTCAGGCTGACGGTTTCTAGTTTGGTCTGGTTGCCTTTTCCTCTGTTGTCCTGGAGGTACAAATGCATTTCTGCTTGGATCAACTGGAGGAATTGGCTGCCTTGGCAGTTGCAGGGTCAAACGAACGTGCTGTCGGTCGAAGAATCTGATCCGAGGATACTTGATTGGAATGTCCTAAATTCAAATTTCTAAGGAATCCTCCCAACTGATTTTGGATTTCTTCCTTCAAGATACTTGTAACTTCCCTTTGTATTGCCTGTTTTGTATCAGACAAACCTTCTACTATGGCCAAGTTGATATAGGCTTTCAAATCTTCTGTACTAATCCGTGTTTCTTTTACTCTGTTTGCAGCTGGTCCCTGAGCTAAGCTATCCAAAAAGCCTCTAGAACTACCAAGGTTTCCTAAATTGGTTGAAGGTGGCCTAGCATTAGGAGCCCATTCAGTGGTTTGTCTAACTGTGTCATTCAAAGAATCTATACTCTATCTTGGAGGTACTGTTCCTGCTGCCATCCCACTGAGGTCGCTGAAAGGTGGAGCTGAAATCGAGTCAGTAGAGCTGTTGCCTTGACTGTCATTGACCGGGATACCAGAATTAACAACCGGGTTAGATCATGCGGATCGGGTTTGCCTATCGGATGTGAGAGGAGGGAACATTGCTTGCTGTCTGGAGGCAATATCTAACCCTTTACTAACTGACCTAGTTAATCTATAAACCTGTTCACTTATTTCAGCATTCTTTATCAGGCTGTTGATGCGATCTTCATCGTACTTATTTGAGCGAGCCATCTTTAATTTTTTGAAAAACTTACCCGGTATTAACCAAAACGAATTTTTTTATAATAATAAGGTGAGTTTTGTTAAGAATTATTATTTCTTCTAATATGGCAATGCTAAATACTATAGAAAAAGGAAACTTACTACAAAAACTATTATGTACAAAAACTTATGTCACAAACTGACAGTAATTTTTGAAAATTTTAGTTAATAATAATAAATAGCTTGATTTAGACAAGATTCAAATAACTGTGTTGAGTTATATCAACAAAAAAAAAATAACAACAAGCATTAAAGAATAAGTAAATAGAGCAATTGATAGATTTTTCCAACAAGAACCGATAACACATACCAAAAGATTAACTACTTAACCATAAATTTTTCTAAAAAAAATGATTTTAGAAGAACTTTGAGAAAATCTTTGAAATTGGTTTCTTATAAAACTTTAATATTTTTTTGTCTTCAAAAAAAGTAAATTATATAAAAAAACTTTGAAAAAAAGACTAACAAAACTTTGGTAGCGGACTATAACGTTTCGTTAACAAAAATAAACAATTAACGCAAAAGAAAATAATTGATAGAAAAAAAATAGAAGTAACTATAAGTATTATCCTAAATTAAAAAGTAAGAATTAATTTGTTTCAAAAAAAAGGTATTTTTTTTCAAAAGGAACCTAATAAATTTTTAAAAATTTAAATTAGATAAATTCACTTAAATCTAAGCAAAGTCTTCAGAAAACAAAACAAAACGTAGATAATTGTACCCAGTACCAGAAAAATAAAGATTATATTGAATTAAACGTAGAGCATTTCTTGCTAATAACAAAGTTGTAACAAATCAAAAAAAAAACTCAGTGATTTTCTTTCTGTGTTTTATTTTTGTAAGGATTTGAGATTTTTGTTTTTTTTTTATAAACATACGGGGTGCTTCAGGTAGCGTCTTCGGTGGTTTCTTTTCAATATGGTACGATCCTATTAACGACATCAATATTTATTAAGACTTCAGACGGACCAAAACAAAAATCCCTTGGTGCGGTGAAGTAAATAGGAGAAATAACTAGAAACACTAACAATTACATTACTTAGTTTTCCTCGTCGTTCCCGCAATTCTAGACTGTCTTTAGGACTTTGCTGGAAGACATGAAACGGTGAGGTAAACTTGACACAAAAAAAGTTGAGATAACTGAAGTTGAAACGGAGCATCGATGTTCGACGACTCGTCAAACATGGTCACTGCGTTCCAAAAAACAACTTAACAAAACAAGACGGTAGGATAAGAAATTGAAATTTGAAATAGAAATAAAAAAAAGTAAGGAAAGGAAATAGGAAAAGCGAGACAAAAGACGTTATATGTATTTACTACAAGTTTCCAAACATACATCGCAATACACCTAGGTATGTCTGTGACTCTCCTGATGCAGACATACGTATGTTAAAAAGCTTGCAGCAACTCCAAACAAAACGCCAAAACAAACACTAACCACGGTCGCTATGAACTTTCAAGAAATCGTCGCGATACACCTAGGTATGTCCGAGACTTTCCTGGTGCAGACATACGATTCCTGAAAATTCAGAGCAAGTTTGGTTCAGGACTTATAAAAGAACAGAAACTAAGACTACAATAGCTAATACGTTGGGCGCCATTTTGTTGCTGGCAAATGGAGAGGAGTAGAGAAGAAATAGGATGGGGTAAGCGTCAGCAAGGTATCGGACAGAAACCGAACCGGGCTACGATCAAATAGAAATTGGAAACGGGATCAAAATGGGATAGGAAGGAGTGTCTAGTTCCGAGGACGCGGCCTGCTTGCGTTGCACAGCTGAGCTCGACGGATGGGGGGGGGGGGATCTTGCGCCCGAAATTAAACCTCACCAGCATCAAAAACACTTATCAGGCCAGGTCTCGAAAGAGTTGAAAATCGGACGGACACTCACCCCACACAAGGGCACTGCTGATGATGTTGCAGCGCGGCCTTTACCCTCCCAACCTGGAAATCCGTGGCCATATTTGGATTTCCCCAAAGATGGAGGATGATCGGATTCAGATCATACCATCGTCACCGAAAGAATTGGGCTACCTTAGACACCCCTGAAAATTATAAATTCAAAAATTCATGTTTCGTTCAGACGAAACAAACAAACACGGAAATTCCAACCAAAGAGGCGTTCATTTGAAGTTTATTATTTAATATCGTTAGTCGCATAATACAAAAAAAGAAACTTAAAAAAAGGTAGGCTACAGTTAACATAATCGAAAATTTTTTTTTTGAACCTGGTTGATTTCTATTTTTACACTAAAAAAAAACTTTAACCGATAAACGATTATAATCTTGAAACTAAAATAACAAACAACAAAAATGACCAACCAAGCAATGTGACGAAGAAGTATTTCTTTACAGGACTATTCATCAGCCTAAAAAAAAAAACAACGGTACCCTTTTTGGTACTAAGAGAAGGATGACTTTTGGAATAAATCCCTACCTTCATAGAGCTCTTTGGAGGTGGTTTACGACGCAAGAAAAGATACTAAATTGACAGATCCCGAAACACAACCTATTCACTTACATCAGGAATAACAAGGATTATTTAATTAAAAAAATTTAATAAAGAGAATAAATAATAAATAAAAAAAAATATATATAAACGAATAATAACTTTTTAACTTCAACGCCGAAAATAACCAAAAAACTTAAAATACATCAGCAAGAAAATTACTTAATTAAATTTTTAACGGCATCAGAATTCCTTTGCGGAAATATATTTATTCTTGTGCTTCTGCAGTAAATTCTGGCGAAAAAAGTCATTAGAAGCACCCTCTTGAAAAATTTAACCCCGCGACGTACGTATGCAATTCTATTTTTGTATTTATAAATATTTTAATTCTTTTTTTGTTTCTTTCTTTCTTTTTTCTTATTCTTTTAAGACTCACTGCGTTGGACTTTACTTATTCTGTTTTTCTTTTTATATTTGGAATTTTTTTTTTGTTTGAATTATTGTCCACTAGTTTTTGTTGCTGGGGACTCCGGTGGACATTTGTGGTGCTCCAGTAGACTGCAGGCGAGTCAGGACGTTGTGATCCGTCAATGCGTCACCAGCCAAAAAAAAAAACAGCACCAGAGAAAGGACGGAACCCAGGAAAATTCCGGATATCCCAGAAAAGTTTCTAGACGAATCCCAAAAAAGAGAGTTCCAACAAAAAAATTGATGTGGCGGCCGAGACTTTCACTGGCAGCCTTCGACCGCCAGAAACGCAACTTTTGTAAATTCGCAACCTAGAGAAATTATATTTACATTAGTTTAATCACACCAGGTAAGTTTTTTTTTTTTTTTCTGCAGCGCTCGAGAAATCTTTATTATTAATTTATAACTCTTTTTTTTTTAAATTATTATAAAAACTTCAAAAAAAAAATTCGTCGGCGGTCAAGAGTCAAACTGGGGATGTCGGCCGATGGAATTACAAAAAGAAACATACGGATATACAGCCACTTTCGTATTGTACTCCTCCCAAACTGTTTGTATCACCCGATATAACATACACCCACATATGGTTGTTTTTTTTTTTATTATGTTTATCTAGCTTCCTTATATTGACATTCTGCCAAACCTCAGCTTCTACTTCTCATTTCGCTTGTCACGATCACAGAAGGATGGCACTGTCATCCTAGATGTCAACCCACCCTTACTCCAGGGAGGATTAAAAAAGGAATATAAGACAGCTTTTAGGCCAGGCGCGCACATTCAATTTTTAGTTTAGCAACTGTTCAGTTGCTAAAATGAAACATATGAGCTTATATGGGACACCGCGCACTTATAGCAACTCGATTCTAGAAACTAAAAAGTTTGTGTTTTGACACAAACTAAACGATTGCCTCGCAACAGTTGAGCTGTTTTTTTATAAGTGCAAGAGAGAAAAGAGTGCGAGCGTGAGTAAAGAGTTGCCAGTACGCGGTTCTTTTTCAACTGGTGATTAAACTATTTGATTTCGATCACGACGACTGCAACTTTTAACGGAGTTTCTCCTTTCTCTCTTTCCGGATTGCAGAATCCATTTAAACACTTCAAATTTTAATAGCAATTTGGCAATTTGGGTAGCTGTCAGACTCAGCAACGTGGTAGCTGTCACTTCTTTTGACGTTGGATAATTTATCGTTGTTCCATATTTAAGGCATCCGGGTGCCCACAACAAAGTTCGTTCTTTCTTTGGATACATTCCAATTAAAGGACGAAAAAGATAAGGGTACCCATAAACGTGGTCGTAATTCAAAAGTCGTACCTAACAAAAATACGTTGTTCTACCACCTATGAGGTGAATTTTTTAATTCGACGTCAAAAAAAAATAATTCCTCAATTTACGTTCTTTTTTAACTACGAATGTTATTTTACTTCATCCTGAATTCATTTCACCTGTTTGCTAAACCTAGCCCTAAACGAGGAACATGCTCGCCGAACTTGTTCGTTTGCGTTATCCCCTACACGGCAAACACATTTGGCGAACATTCATTTCGTGTTGATTCTTCACAGAGTAAGCATCCGCGATATGAACTCGGCGATGCGACGCACAGTGGCTTAGCTTGTATAGGAGAGCGGAAAAAAATCTGTTCAATCTGAATTGTTTAATTTTTAAATGAAATTTGGCACACATGTTTAAATCAGTCTAATAAATATTTGATCAAAAACTATATTTGTTAAGAAAAACTATTTGAAAAAAAGTTAATAACATTTTTTATAAAATTGGAGTTCTTTAATGTTTGTATAGAAGAGCGGAAACAAATTTGTAAAATCGAAACTGTTCAACTGTTTAATTGAAATTTGACACACATGTTAAAATTTATCTTATACATATTTGGTCATAATTTAGTTATGAAAAAATCATTAGTAGAAAAATTATTGAAATTTTTCAAAAATTTTAGTTGAAAGTTAAAAAATTTTCGGGCAGAAATAAATGTTTTCGCAAAAATCGAATTTCTCAGACCTGGGTCAATGTATGTATTAATTTTACTTTTTGAATAAAGGCAAACATTTTTTTTAATAATGGGCTTAACCAGTTTGTTGAAATCAAAATTTTTGATAAATACTGGCAAGACGAAGTTTTTTGAAACCCGATTCAGTGAAACAATTTTAAACATAACTCCTTCATCTGCAACTGACTTTTTCTGTACTTTAACTTGAAAGCACGGAGCATACGCTGGTATCATAATTCGTTGCTTGTAGTCTTTTGGAACTTTTTTGAAATAAAAAAGCTAAAAAAAAAACATTTTTTCTTAGTACCAATGATTTGGGCTACTTACAGAAGGCTTCTTTTATAAATTATCATTTTTTATTTTTTAGGTAGTCATAAAATGAGATAAGAAGTTACAGAATTTATTTAAAGGAACTTCGGAAAAAGACATCTAAAAGTTTGTTGAAAATATGGTTCGCAACTTGAATAAAATTATTTTCCAACTTTGAGGGCCTGTAAATCAGAACATACAATATATATGTTAAAAATACTTTTAACTCATACGCTCGGGTTATCTAAGAGTACTTAAACATAAAGCTAAAAAGGCTAGATAATTATGACTTTTTCCACAGACTTTTTTGCGCTCTCAGACCACTGTTCGACGTTCACAGCAAAAAAGGGTTTGCTTGCGAACATGGCCCTACACGGCGAACATCGAAGCCAACGAACACGTCAAAATCGAAATTTTTCGCCAACAGCATGCGGCTCGCGAACCAGCCCCTACACGACGAAAACATAGCGAGCACGAACAAGTTCGGCGAGCATGTTCGTCGTTTAGGGCTAGCTTAACCTAGAGTTCACATATCCTGGGCTATAGGAAGTTGGAAGTTCGAAAGGTTGAAACTTGGTCGAATTGTTTTATCGTCTCTCTATTCATTTCCGATGGATTCCTGACATTACTAAAATGGATACCACGATGAGCAGGCTAGTAAAAAAATGTTTCGGTAAGTACAATGGTTTAATCTGTTTAATTATCTATTTAATATTTATTGTTTTTTTTTTCTATTAATTCCCTAGCTGCATTGGAAGATTTTGAACGAGAAAAGATCGTTCTGCAATTAACTCCACTCCCATCGATGGGAGCAACGGAGATGGGATGGATGATTGTCTTCTTTGCCACCGAACGCATGTGGGGAGCAACCCACGTTTTATAGCCGGGCTCTAGTTTTGGTTCAAGAACCGTTTCCAGCGACAGTGTTATTAGAAAAATGTTTGTTCTGCCACCTCAGTATATATGTATAACAAAATAACTTTTTCTTTTTTTTTCTTTGTTTCAGATTTGCTAACCGGTCGCTAAGGTAGCGAAGAAAGGGATATTATTAGGCCGCCATTAAAATTGGTACTCGAGCACCTCTAAACCAAAGCAAATTAACAAGGCTAAGGTAGGTTAATCTGATACATAAAAAAAACTTTAAATTTGATATAGTTATTTCTAATTAATTTCAGATGGGGAAATTATGTAGATCGATATAGAATGTATATATGTCGGAGCAGTAACACAGCCACCACCCACCAATTCCACCCACTCCCACTTCACCGGTGAGCGTTTTTTTGGCATAGTGTTTTTTCTCTTTTTTTTGTTATACTAAAATAATAAATGGACAACCATATATTAATAAATTAACAACTACTTACGGTCTAAACTAAAGAGAAAATATCACAGTGGGTTATCACAGTTTTTTAATTATAAACTAATACTAATAGTAAAAATCACAGCTAGTTTTTTATCATTTCGGAATGATTAGTTGAAATAAATATCACAGATTTTTTTTTTTTTTTTTTTTTTTATAATCTACACGCGCTCGAGGGATTATGATTACCCTTTAAATGTTTGAACACAGCGCGGGCGTGAAGTTAAGGAAGAGAAAGAAGGATAGGAAAGATGTGTGGCGCGATGTTCTGAGACTGAAGGTTGTTGTCTCAGATATTTTATCTCTGGCAGCTGAACTAAAGCGGAGAATGCCGTGTCTTATTTTTATGTCGCTTATAATTCACATTATTTTATTCGTGTTCATCCTTATTGGGCATACTAGTTTAACTCAATAACATGTTGTTAGTGTTATGCCTGAACAACATGTAATGAGTAAACCAGCACAACCCATTGATGACAATTTTAGAAGGTTTTTAATGGAATTAAAAGGACATAGACTACGGCAGGGATCGAACCTGTGATCATGAGGTTCATAGGCGAGCACACATCCATCGCGCCACGGCCACCCCTTGAGATGTTAATAATTAAGAATTAATAAAATTAATAAATAAAACAATAAATAAATAAATAACATTAAGAACAGTGACATGCAGTTAATAAATACTACGACAAAATTTATTTTGTTTGACTAAATAGAGGAGTTTTCAGGTACTGTGTGGAAAATATAGTGGTCTAATAGGATTGCTTTAACAACAGGTATTTCATGCAGGGTGCTTAAAACAAATAAGTTAACATGCGATGGATTTAAACAAAAAGGATTCTCTTAGGCACAGTGTGAAAACAAAAAAAAAAAACATTTAAGTGGAGTATTTACGAAACCTATAGTGGGAAGTGTGTGCGATTTTTTTTTTTCAAGATTTCAGTTTCGTGTGGAGTTTACCTACATTATTCGATTTCAATTGATATCAGTGATAAATTTTGACGGAGTGAATTGATTACTGCTTAAGATCTTTAGCCTGAAATATGCCGATCTTTTTTCCGCCAAGATTCTCAAGCTCGTACATATTACTTCCTACTTGTTTCACTATTCGACATTTGATATATTTCGGGGATAGTTTCGCTGAAAGGCATTTTGAAGAATCGCTCAAAACGAAGTTTCTTTTATAAACCTCCTGTCCGGGCAGGTATTTTATCTTTTTCGTGCGGGTGTTATATACTTTTGCCGACCTATCGTTAGCTTTGGAAATATTTTCACGGATTTGTTTTCTTATGCACTGCAATCGGTTTTGTCTCGGAATGGTCAACAGCTCGCTATCGTCCACGGCGTTTAGTTTTCGCGCTAGTTCATAGCTACTACCGTGCGTCATCATATTAGTGCCCAATAAAGCGTAATATGGGGACACTCCGATAGAGCTATGAACGGAACTCTTCAATGCGCACGCTATATCACTAAGGTGAACATCCCATTCACGTTGGTCGTTTTTAAGATACGATCGGATAGCTGCTAATAACGAGCGGTTAACCCTCTCCGAGGCATTCGACTGCGGTGCATAATGTGCGGTTTTAAAATGCCTTATACCATATTTTGACAAAAGGTTTTGGAATTCTTTGGACAGAAATTGTTTGCCATTATCAGAATGGATGATGTTAGGGACGCCAAATACATTAAACACATCTTGACGTAAAAATTTTATGATGCTAGAAGAGTTAGCATTTCTTAGGGCTTTTAAGAAAACGAATTTGGACAAGTGGTCTAGTACCACAAAAACATAAACATTCCCTGACTTAGATCTCGGATAGGGACCTAAGAAGTCAACATACAACTTTTCGAAAGGACGGTTTGAACAGTACGAAGTAACAATAGGTGGACGAGAAACTTGATTGGACGCTTTACTCTGTTTACATACAGAACAATTTGAGACATACTGCCTAATTTTGATGGTCATATTGGGCCAATAAAAGTGTTGCCGAATCCGGTTCAAAGTTTTTTCAATACCTCCATGAGCCATAAGCGGAGGGTCATGAGCGTTACCTATTATTTCTTCGGTAAGACCCGATGGTATCCACATAACCCATGTGTGTTCAGACATAACCTCATCACCCCCATACCTAAATGCGCGTTTGTAAACGAATCCGTCACATGTAACGGCTTGATTTGGTAGGTTATTGGTTTGGTATCTATATTTATTTTATTAAATTCTACAGTGGTTTCGCGTTTTAAAATTATAATTCTCTTCTCGTCCTCTTTCGTAAGAGGACTTTTAATTACTTTTTTCTCTATTTCTTTTGGACATTTTTGGACTATTGGGGGTTCTGACTCGGGTTGGCACGCGATTCCCCCTGAGTCTTTGCGTCCCTCGATCGGTTTCCCTGATTGCATCTTGTGCATCGCGGAGTTATCACGCCCTCTAGGCCGCATTTATAACAAAATACGTTTCGCGTATCAGACTCGCAGTCAAAGTAAGTATGGCCCTGCACCTTGCAGTTCCAACACACTAGGCTTGTAGCATCTGCATATTTCCGAGGAGGAATCTTCGGACGGGCTCCACCGAACTGATAAGCAGCAAGCTGTTCATCAGCTGGCAGATACATTTCTTCGTACTCCAACTCGTTTACCGTATATTTACCTGGAGGTTTACCAATTGCTTTAGGTACTTCTCAATCTCTCCTTGGAAATGCTGCTTCTGCATCCTTGCAAGCAGTCCTCAACTGATCCAAGGATAAAATAGGCTGAGGATAAACTAATTTACTGATCTTTTCATTCAAATTTCGTTTCAGAATTCGTACCATTTCTACCTCCGGAATCGGAATTCTTAACTGGAATTTCATCTTATTTATTGTAGCAAAGAAATCTTCACTACTCTCCCAGGAATTCTGCCTTCGGTCCATGATATCGCGGATAATTTCAAAGTCTGAATGTGTGTTCTTAAACTGACGCATCAGAGCGTCCTTCAATGTTGGCCAGTCGGGCCGATAATTATTCCTTTGAAATTGCCAATACCAATCGTGTGCATTTCCTTAGAGAAGAAGATGGAAGTCTCTTAGAATTTCTGTCCACGGACGGGAATATTGGTTTTGCAGGGTTTCTAACCGAAAGACGAAATCTTCAGCCGTCATAGTTGTTGATTGACCATCAAACTTCAAGCCCCATTTGTCAACCTTGATCTGAGCTTTGAATCCAGGAAGTAGATATGGGCTGCCATTTGCAGGTTAGGTTAGGTTGTTGGGCTGACAATTGATGTTGCTATTGTCACACTTAGATCAATGTAGATCCATTGTGTTACCCGTGAGTGTTATCACTCTTTCCTGATAAAACCTATGTATTCTATTAATCAGTCAAGTCATTTTGAGGCATTGACGAAGTTCAATATGTGTATTCCTGAAATATTAGAAATATCTTCTAGATTATCAAAGAAGTAGCTACCAAGCCATTTCCTTCTCTGGTGGCATAGTGACGGGCAATGACAGAGAAAGTGTGAGGTGTCTTCATGTACCTCCTCATCACCACATCCTCTGCATAGGTCATCTGTACTTAGTTTCATTTTAAATTTATGGTATTTCAATAAATTATGTCCGGTGATTATGCTCGTAAGAGAGCGAAGGGACTTCTTACTAAGTTGTATAATTTTGTCAGTTCTCTGCTTGTTAAAGCAGGGCCATATTTTCCTAGTAGTATCACAGGTGTCAAGTAGATTCCACCTTTCATTGGATTTCCTTAGGATTATGTCTGAAATTTTCTGTTTAATGTTACAGAGTGGGATGTTTACCATCTCTGCTTGACTAGCGTCGAGCGCTGATCCCTGTCTTGCCAACTCATCGGCATTTTCATTACCTGGTATGCCGCTGTGTCCCGGTACCCAGCAGAGTCTAATATTGTGCTGCGTGCCAAGAACCTTAAGCTCTTCGCGGCAGCAGGAGACAAGCTTCGATTTTATCACAGTGGCAGAAATCGCTTTTATTGCCGCTTGGCTGTCAATGTAAAAGGTGATATCAGCCCGTGGTATCGCCATCATTGATACCTGTCTAGCAGCTGTTGTCACTGCCAGGACCTCCGCTTGGAAGACACTGCTATGATCTGGGAGCCTAAGTGAGTTGTTTAGCTCAAGAGGTTCTGAGAAAAAGCCTGCACCAACACCTGTGTCCATTTTGGAGCCATCAGTATAGATTGCTATTTCTGATTCACTGGTGTAGGGTTGATTGTTCAGCCATTCTTCTCTGCTTGGAAAGGCAGTTTGGAATGGTTTATAAAAGTCAAGCTCGGGTGTTGTATAATCTGTAATGATGCTATCACCCAAGTATTTCTGAAGAATTTGAGCATGTCCTATTGCGCTGTTTTTCCAGGTATTAGTCTGGCTTAGCCTTAAGGCACTATATGCTGCGGATTCTTGTACGAAAAGGTCTAGAGGTTTCAGGCATCAAGATGCCTGATTCCCGACTGGTCAAGAAAGTAGCTCTTAAAGCAGTACAAAATCAAAATAGCTGGTACAGGGAGTGGAATTGCCTCGCCGAAGGATGTAACATGGAGTTCAATTTAAACGTTGGAAGCATATCAAGTTGCAAGGATATCTTATATGATGTGATTGCGAAAGTAGATGAAAAATGTAGAGAAGATTATGTAGCTGAAGCTTCCGAGTCCTTATTCAGAACTGTTTATAGAAGGCTGAACCACAATCTTGCTGAAAGAAACTACTTCAGTGATGCAAATAGTGTGAACGAGATTTCAACAATGGTCAGACTCCGAAGCGAACTTATAAGCCTGAATTTCATACCACATAGACCCGAATTACCATTGGAGTGCAGTATGTGCAATCTTAGAGAAAGGGAGGACGTTATTCATTTCGTTGGAAAATGCCCTACGTTAATGGAAACAAGAAGGAGCTTTTTTGGAAGCGACTTCTTATCGGATGAACAAGTTGTTGCCTTGCTGAATGAGATGAATGTCGGCAATTTGTACAAATATTGCAAAATCGCGTTAAGTTATAGATCTAGAATTATGAACGAAGATTTCTGATTTAAACTTCTTCTTTTTTAAATCCACATAAATAATTATAAAAGTTTATTACAATATTAGTATAATTTATGTTAATTGTCAATCTGGCAGACGGCAAATGCCATGTCGTAATGATTTTTTGTTTGTATATATGTAAAAACATGATTTGTAAAATGTATTTATATTATTCTAATAAAAAATCTATCTAATCTAATCTAAAAAAAAATCTAGAGGTTTCAGGTTGAGTCCATTTGCAGGTTGGTAATTGTACAGATTTGAATTATTTATCGGAGTTGTGAAATTTCTACCAGGACCTTGGTTAAATTCATGAAACCCGTCAGGCTGACGGTTTCTAGTTTGGTCTGGTTTCTTTTCCTCTGTTGTCCTGGAGGTACAAATGCATTTCTGCTTGGATCAACTGGAGGAAGTGGCTGCCTTGGCAGTTGCCCTGCTGAAGCAGGGTCAAACGAACGTGCTGTCGGTCGAAGAATCTGATCCGAGGATACTTGATTGGAATGTCCTAAATTCAAATTTCTAAGGAATCCTCCCAACTGATTTTGGATTTCTTCCTTCAAGGTACTTACAACTTCGCTTTGTATTGCCTGTTTTGTATCAGACAAACCTTCTACTATGGCCAAGTTGATATAGGCTTTCAAATCTTCTGTACTAATCCGTGTTTCTTTTACTCTGTTTGCAGCTGGTCCCTGAGCTAAGCTATCTAAAAAGCCTCTAGAACTACCAAGGTTTCCTAAATTGGTTGAAGGTGGCCTAGCATAGGAGCACATTCAGTGGTTTGTCTAACTGTGTCATTCAAAGAATCTATACTCTCTCTTGGAGGTACTGTTCCTGCTGCCATCCCACTGAGGTCGCTGAAAGGTGGAGCTGAAATCGAGTCAGTAGAGCTGTTGCCTTGACTGTCATTGACCGGGATACCAGAATTAACAACCGGGTTAGATGCGGATCGGGTTTGCCTATCGGATGTGAGAGGAGGGAACATTGCTTGCTGTCTGGAGGCAATATCTAACCCTTTACTAACTGACCTAGTTAATCTATAAACCTGTTCACTTATTTCAGCATTCCTTATCAGGCTGTTGATGCGATCTTCATCGTACTTATTTGAGCGAGCCATCTTTAATTTTTTGAAAAACTTACCCGGTATTAACCAAAACGAATTTTTTTATAATAATAAAGTGAGTTTTGTTAAGAATTATTATTTCTTCTAATATGGCAATGCTAAATGCTATAGAAAAAGGAAACTTACTACAAAAACTATTATGTACAAAAACTTATGTCACAAACTGACAGTAATTTTTGAAAATTTTACTTAATTTTCAAAATAGCTTGATTTAGGCAAGATTCAAATAACTGTGTTGATTTATATCAACAAAAAAAAAATAACGACAAGCATTAAAGAATAAGTAAATAGAGCAATTGATAGATTTTTCCAACAAGAACCGATAACACATACCAAAAGATTAACTTAACCATAAATTTTTCTAAAAAAAATGATTTTAGAAGAACTTTGAGAAAATCTTTGAAATTGGTTTCTTATAAAACTTTAATATTTTTTTTTCTTCCAAAAAAGTAAATTATATAAGAAAACTTTGAAAAAGAGACTAACAAAACTTTGGTAACAGACTATAACGTTTCGTTAACAAAAATAAACAATTAACGCAAAAGAAAATAATTGATAGAAAAAAAAAATAGAAATAACTAAAAGTATTATCCTAAATTAAAAAGTAAGAATTCATTTGTTTCAAAAAAAAGGTATTTTTTTTCAAAAGGAACTTAATAAATTTTTAAAAATTTAAATTAGATAAATTCACTTAAATCTAAACAAAGTCTTCAGAAAACAAAACAAAACGTAGATAATTGTACCCAGTACCAGAAAAATAAAGATTATATTGAATTAAACGTAGAGCATTTCTTGCTAATAACAAAGTTGTAACAAATCAAAAAAAACTCAGTGATTTTCTTTCTGTGTTTTATTTTTGTAAGGATTTGAGATTGTTGGTTTTTTTTTATAAACATACGGGGTGCTTCAGGTAGCGTCTTCGGTGGTTTCTTTTCAATATGGTACGATCCTGCTAACGACATCAATATTTATTAAGACTTCAGACGGACCGAAACAAAAATCCCTTGGTGCGGTGAGGTAAATAGGAGAAATAACTAGAAACACTAACAATTACATTACTTAGTTTTCCTCGTCGTTCCCGCAATTCTAGACTGTCTATAGGACTTTGCTGGAAGACATGAAACGGTGAGGTAAACTTGACACAAAAAAAGTTGAGATAACTGAAGTTGAAACGGAGCATCGATGTTCGACGACTCGTCAAACATGGTCACTGCGTTCCAAAAAACAACTTAACAAAACAAGACGGTAGGATAAGAAATTGAAATTTGAAATAGAAATAAAAAAAAGTAAGGAAAGGAAATAGGAAAAGCGAGACAAAAGACGTTATATGTATTTACTACAAGTTTCCAAACATACATCGCAAAACACCTAGGTATGTCTGTGACTCTCCTGATGCAGACATACGTATGTTGAAAAGCTTGCAGCAACTCCAAACAAAACGCCAAAACAAACACTAACCACGGTCGCTATGAACTTTCAAGAAATCGTCGCGATACACCTAGGTATGTCCGAGACTTTCCTGGTGCAGACATACGATTCCTGAAAATTCAGAGCAAGTTTGGTTCAGGACTTATAAAAGAACAGAAACTAAGACTACAATAGCTAATACGTTGGGCGCCATTTTGTTGCTGGCAAATGGAGAGGAGTAGAGAAGAAATAGGATGGGGTAAGCGTCAGCAAGGTATCGGACAGAAACCGAACCGGGCTACGATCAAATAGAAATTGGAAACGGGATCAAAATGGGATAGGAAGGAGTGTCTAGTTCCGAGGACGCGGCCTGCTTGCGTTGCACAGCTGAGCTCGACGGATGGGGGGGGGGGGGGATCTTGCGCCCGAAACTAAACCTCACCAGCATCAAAAACACTTATCAGGCCAGGTCTCGAAAGAGTTGAAAATCGGACGGACACTCACCCCACACAAGGGCACTGCTGATGATGTTGCAGCGCGGCCTTTACCCTCCCAACCTGGAAATCCGTGGCCATATTTGGATTTCCCCAAAGATGGAGGATGATCGGATTCAGATCATACCATCGTCACCGAAAGAATTGGGCTACCTTAGACACCCCTGAAAATTATAAATTCAAAAATTCATGTTTCGTTCAGACGAAACAAACAAACACGGAAATTCCAACCAAAGAGGCGTTCATTTGAAGTTTATTATTTAATATCGTTAGTCGTATAATACAAAAAAAGAAACATAAAAAAAGGTAGGCTACAGTTAACATAATCGAATTTTTTTTTTTTTTTTTTTTTGAACCTGGTTGATTTCTATTTTTACACTAAAAAAAAACTTTAACCGATAAACGATTATAATCTTGAAACTAAAATAACAAACAACAAAAATGACCAACCAAGCAATGTGACGAAGAAGTATTTCTTTACAGGACTATTCATCAGCCTAAAAAAAAAAACAACGGTACCCTTTTTGGTACTAAGAGAAGGATGACTTTTGGAATAAATCCCTACCTTCATAGAGCTCTTTGGAGGTGGTTTACGACGCAAGAAAAGATACTAAATTGACAGATCCCGAAACACAACCTATTCACTTACATCAGGAATAACAAGGATTATTTAATTAAAAAAATTTAATAAAGAGAATAAATAATAAATAAAAAAAAATATATATAAACGAATAATAACTTTTTAACTTCAACGCCGAAAATAACCAAAAAACTTAAAATACATCAGCAAGAAAATTACTTAATTAAATTTTTAACGGCATCAGAATTCCTTTGCGGAAATATATTTATTCTTGTGCTTCTGCAGTAAATTCTGGCGAAAAAAGTCATTAGAAGCACCCTCTTGAAAAATTTAACCCCGCGACGTACGTATGCAATTCTATTTTTGTATTTATAAATATTTTAATTCTTTTTTTGTTTCTTTCTTTCTTTTTTCTTATTCTTTTAAGACTCACTGCGTTGGACTTTACTTATTCTGTTTTTCTTTTTATATTTGGAATTTTTTTTTTGTTTGAATTATTGTCCACTAGTTTTTGTTGCTGGGGACTCTGGTGGACATTTGTGGTGCTCCAGTAGACTGCAGGCGAGTCAGGACGTTGTGATCCGTCAATGCGTCACCAGCCAAAAAAAAAAACAGCACCAGAGAAAGGACGGAACCCAGGAAAATTCCGGATATCCCAGAAAAGTTTCTAGACGAATCCCAAAAAAGAGAGTTCCAACAAAAAAATTGATGTGGCGGCCGAGACTTTCACTGGCAGCCTTCGACCGCCAGAAACGCAACTTTTGTAAATACGCAACCTAGAGAAATTATATTTACATTAGTTTAATCACACCAGGTAAGGTTTTTTTTTCTGCAGCGCTCGAGAAATCTTTATTATTAATTTATAACTCTTTTTTTTTTTAAATTATTATAAAAACTACAAAAAAAAAATTCGTCGGCGGTCAAGAGTCAAACTGGGGATGTCGGCCGATGGAATTACAAAAAGAAACATACGGATATACAGCTATTGAATTAGTAAAGAAACAGGCCACTTTCGTATTGTACTTCTCCCAAACTGTTTGTATCACCCGATATAACATACACCCACATATGGTTGTTTTTTTTTTATTATGTTTATCTAGGTTCCTTATTTTGACATTCTGCCAAACCTCAGCTTCTACTTCTCATTTCGCTTGTCACGATCACAGAAGGATGCCGCTGTCATCCTAGATGTCAACCCACCCTTACTCCAGGGAGGATTAAAAAAGGAATATAAGACAGCTTTTAGGCCAGGCGCGCACATTCAATTTTTAGTTTAGCAACTGTTCAGTTGCTAAAATGAAACATATGAGCTTATATGGGACACCGCGCACTTATAGCAACTCGATTCTCGAAACTAAAAAGTTTGTGTTTTGACACAAACTAAACGATTGCCTCGCAACAGTTGAGCTGTTTTTTTAAAAGTGCAAGAGAGAAAAGAGTGCGAGCGTGAGTAAAGAGTTGCCAGTGCGCGGTTCTTTTTCAACTGGTGATTAAACTATTTGATTTCGATCACGACGACTGCAACTTTTAACGGCGTTTCTCCTTTCTCTCTTTCCGGATTGCAGAATCCATTTAAACACTGCAAATTTTAATAGCAATTTGGCAATTTGGGTAGCTGTCAGACTCAGCAACGTGGTAGCTGTCACTTCTTTTGACGTTGGATAATTTATCGTTGTTCCATATTTAAGGCATCCGGGTGCCCACAACACATATTAGAATCAAAGCCCCGCATCATTCTGGAAGTGATTTTTTTAACTATAAAGGCTATTTCAGCATCGTGTTGTTAGCCGTTGTTGATGCACACAGCAGGTTTCTGTATATCGACGTCGGAGGAAATGGTAGAGCTTCAGATGTCGTAGTGTTGAAAAATAGTAGCTTGTATCAAGCGCTCATAACCGAACAGCTAAAAATTCCGCCATCCAGGGCTTTAAAAGGACAAGAAGTTCTGACTCCATTTTATTTTATTGGTGATGACATTTTTGGAAGAAGAAGACAGAAACTTACATTTTAGTCCTCATCGACATACACTATATCTTCGTACTGCATTGCTTCTGAAAGAAGATCATTACTATCATACGAAGAAGAATAACCCTGCGAAAGAGAACTCTTTGACCTTAAGGACATTGTTATGGGTGTCGTTAAATTCTGTTGAAGCTCAGCCATAGCTTCAGCAGCTTCAATTGGCGACAGTTGCTTTAATTGGCTGGCCACACTTCTTCCAAAGTCCATATACACACATTGTTCGCCTGCGTTTGACTTGGGTTTTGTTATATTTAAAATGGCATCATCGTACTTTGTGGTTGGCATTTTGGACTTATTCTTCGCTTCAGTTGACCTGAACGAATAGTTCGAGTTGCTGGTGCAGGGCAATGCGGTATAATTTTCTTCATTTAGTTCAGTACTGACATCAAATTCAGTAACTTCAACAGCCTTTTCCAAGGTGTCATCCTAAAAGGAACAAAATACAATAAAATGAAATATATATGAACACAATGTGACTGCTAATCCTACCAATTTAATGTTGCTGGTAGTTTTTCGAAGCACAATCACTCGGTCTAAAAACGCAAACTCTTGGAAATAGTACAAACTAGGCTCGTGCAGAGAATCCACTGAAGCACCGGATTTTTTGGAGTCTTCAACTTGCAATCATTTATTTCAAGTGGAGGCTCAGTGTAACTGAACAACATCATCCGATTCACATCTCTATGACACTGAGACTCCACTTGAAATAAATGATTGCAAGAAATGTGTCATGTAGCCAATATTTCTTGTAGAGCCCCCTTATGCCTTCATTTTTGTTATTTTTAGACATAATTTTTTCTATTTATTTCTTGTCTTCGTAGGAGAAATAAATGCAGATATAAATTTTGATGTTTCGTGACACCCCAACTTCACTAGACACAAATTTCTCACAAGACGTCGAGTCTTGACACCAGTTCCCACATTTTCATGTAACATTCCTTCATTTCATTGACAAACTCATGTTATGTTTTCACTTCGTTTAGAAACTATGTCCTGTGAAGCCAAGATGTGATTTGACACTTATTTTTCTACCATTTACTGTGTTGAAGTATAATTGTTTGGTTGTTTTCAGGCTACAAATAATATTAAGAGGAATAAAACATTTTAGATAGTAAGTATATTTAGATTAACATTTGTATATTTGTTATTGATTTTGTTGCAATGATAAAATCTTTTACGATGGGAAATACAAAAATGGAAGAGTGGCGAATTTCTCGTAATGAAGTCTTCAAATTAATTAGGGCATACAGGGACTTTCTATGCTTGTGGGACTACTCAAGCTCCCAATACAAAAGGAAGGACCTCAAGAAAAAATGTTGGATGGATCTTTCGACAGAATTCAACAAAACTGTGGAAAATATTTAAAAAAAAATTAAATGCTTGCGATCGGCATATGTGCTGGAAAAAAAAAAGTCTCCAAAAAATCCGGTGCTTCAGCGGATTCTCTGCACGAGCCTAGTTTGTACTATTTCCAAGAGTTTGCGTTTTTAGACCGAGTGATTGTGTTTCGAAAAACTACCAGCAACATTAAATTGGTAGGATTAGCAGTCACATTGTGTTCATATATATTTCATTTTATTGTATTTTGTTCCTTTTAGGATGACACCTTCGAAAAGGCTGTTGAAGTTACTGAATTTGATGTCAGCCCTGCACCAGCAACTCGAACTATTCGTTCAGGTCAACTGAAGCGAAGAATAAGTCCAAAATGCAACCACAAAGTACGATGATGACCTTAATGCCATTTTAAATATAACAAAACCCAAGTCAAACGCAGGCGAACAATGTGTGTATATGGACTTTGGAAGAAGTGTGGCCAGCCAATTAAAGCAACTGTCGCCAATTGAAGCTGCTGAAGCTATGGCTGAGCTTCAACAGAATTTAACGACACCCATAACAATGTCCTTAAGGTCAAAGAGTTCTCTTTCGCAGGGTTATTCTTCTTCGTATGATAGTAATGATCTTCTGTCAGAAGCAATGCAGTACAAAGATATAGTGTATGTCGATGAGGACTAAAATGTAAGTTTCTGTCTTCTTCTTCCAAAAATGTCATCACCAATAAAATAAAATGGAGTCAGAACTTCTTGTCCTTTTAAAGCCCTGGATGGCGGAATTTTTAGCTGTTCGGTTATGAGCGCTTGATACAAGCTACTATTTTTCAACACTACGACATCTGAAGCTCTACCATTTCCTCCGACGTCGATATACAGAAACCTGCTGTGTGCATCAACAACGGCTAACAACACGATGCTGAAATAACCTTTATAGTTATAAAAATCACTTCCAGAATGATGCGGGGCTTTGAGTCTAATATGTTTGCCATCGATTGCACCCTAAGTGTGTGGGAAGTCCCAAAATGATTGAAAATCATTGGAAACTGCCATCCACTCTTGCTCTGTTGAAGGAATCTACAAAGAAACAAACAAAAAATAACAAAATTGTTATAAACATACTTGTTAATTAATTTAATCTACCTTCATGTGAGAGTTCTTAAGTGCATTATATATAGCGGATAGCACTTGTGGTACAAAGCTGCCTATGCTCTTTCTTGAAACCCTGGAGAGGAATTCAAGTGACCGACATGAGTCACCGGTCGCAATAAATCGCAATGTTATTGCAAGCCGAACTCTTGCTGTTATGGCAAATCTCATTGTTGTATCTTGCTTTTTGATTGTTGTTTCATGGACAATAATACTTAAAATAAATGTAAGACAACAGAATTTACAATCTTACCAAACTCAAAATGTGTTCAAATTTATCCAATGACATTCTGCAAAAATTTGTATAGTCGCTTCCATTTTCCCAGAGTATGTCTTTGAGCAAATGTGCTTCAAGGTCGTGCAACTCTCTTTTGCTTAAAAATGGAATGACCCAAAACCTGTGTTTCCTTTTGTATTCTTGCCCTTCTGCCTCTTCCAGCTTTTCCAATGCGTTTATCGCTAAATTAAACGACGCGATTTACTTGGTGAGATCATGGCGAAGAATGAATAATCACGACATAATTTTCCCACGGTGTTAAAGAAATATGAACTTCAGATATAGTGTCTGACATAATGTCAGAAATAAATATTGCTAATGGAGGTGCAGCGTTAGGGAAAAATCATCCGAGAATTTTTTTTTAATAGTTTTTGCCCGGTTTCTTCATTTTGGCACACCAATATTAAAAGAAAAAAACCTCGAGTAGTTGTGTATTGAGCATTGGGTTTGTTTTGACAGTTGGTAGCAGCACTCATTAAATGTTTATTAAAACGATTGGACATCAGCAAACTCTAGAGATTCCGAAGAAAGAAAAAAAAAGAAGTCAAACTTAAAAATAGTTAAAACTAATATTTATAATAAATCAAAATACAAAAAAAAGAAGAATAATAAAGTTTATACGGTGCGTTGTTTTTGCCATTATGTTTTAAAAGTAAAGTTGCAATATCTTCCCCAATTTCCTTTAGAAATTCATTTACGGCAGTGCCGTCCAAAACCGCCTATCGTGTTATTTTAAAACAAAATTTTATTAAATAAAAATCAAAGTGGTGAGTTATAAGGAAAAAAATGGTTTTATTGAATGGTGTTATAATAGTAACAAAATTTTAGGTAATTTCTCGGCGGCCCTAAGAAGTTCCCAGTACGGGGTCGCCACAGGTGTTTTTTTGTTCGAAGCCTTTTCCCGAATTTTTTTTGTTCAAAGTTTTTCCCGAACTTTTTTTGTAGGTTCTTCTGGAGATTTTTTACGAGGGTTTATGAACTTAATTGGAAGTATTTCTGGTGTGAAACATCAACCTTTTTCGGACCTGAATTATTCAAGAAGAAGATTTCGAATTTAGCCACATTCGGGCTTATGAAGAAGTTTCTGCCACCAGTCGCACAAATTCGTTGAGGCTCCGCTGCCGGAACGGGACGAAACGACTAAGAAAGCCCAATCCCCGGTCAGAGTGAGTCCTAAAAGAAGCAGAAAAGAAAACAATTAATTACTTTCTACGAAGTTAATTACCACATAAAATTAAAACTTAAAGAAAAAAATATATATAAAGAGATTATCCAGATATAACTATATCCGAATTTGTGTGTTTGTGTTTGTCTTTAATTTATTAATTATTATACTGTCAAACGATATTGTAAATAGGCGTGGAAGTTACTACCAGTTTTTTTTTAAATCCTATTCAATTTTCCTTTATTTTTCTGGTTTTTTTAATTTATTAAGTGTGAAACCAAAAATCAGGATCGAGTGTCGCCGCGAGCTTAAATTATATATTTTGTTTGTCCTTTGAAATAAGCTACCTCCAAAGAGCTCTATAGGGGTAGGAAATAAGGGCTCCGTGTTTTCTCCTTTTTAAAATTAACGCCCATGATTTTTTTTTTATAATCTACTCACGCTCAAGGGATTATGATTACCCTTTAAATGTTTCAACACAGCGTGGGCGTGAAGTTACGGAAGAGAAAGAAGGATAGGAAAGATGTGTGGCACGATGTTCTGAGACTGAAGGTGTTTGTCTCAGATTTTTTATCTCCAGGGATGGCGGCTGAACTAAAGCGGAGAATTGCCGTGTCTTATTTCTATGAATGAAAAAAAATATTCCTGTTTTTTTATTTCACATATGTGAAATCATGTTGAGTTGAAGCAACTTTTTCAGGGGTGCCGATGGTAGCCGAGCTTAGGTGAAGATGGTATGATTTGAAACCGAATATCCACTATTTTTGGGGGAATCCAAACAAGGCCAAGGATTCCTATGGTTGGGTGGGTAATGGCCACACTGCGACAACATCTGCAGTGCCCTGATGTGGCAAAGTCCTACCGTGGTGATAACTAGTCCGTTTCTTTTTTTTTCCTAGTTCACTCAGGCCTGATTTGTGTTTTTGGCTGCAGGCGAGGTTAAGTTTCCTGGGGCAAGATCGCCCCCCGTCCGACGAGCTGACGCCGTGCATATGCAAGCAGGCCGCGTCCCCGGGACTTGACATTCCATCATTTTTCCAAACCTACGTTTTCCTAGTTTTCTACCCTTTCTCTTTTCCCATCCTACTTCCTTACCGACTCGGCACCTCCTCTTGCCTCGCAACAGTATTTAACCAAAAAATAACGCTACCCGCCATATAAATGTTAAGAAATGGCATCTAGAATTTTGCTAAAATTATTTCCTTTCGATTAATCCTCGATCTATAATTTAATAAAAAAAAATTGAAATTAAGATATTACTGATGGTATCTACCATAGAACCATTTTTACAAATTTTGAATTTCTCATTATCTACATAATGGATTTAAATAAAATTTTGTATAGAGAAGCTTCTAAAAAGTTTGAAAAATATTGCATTTCAGAACTAAAAAAAAATACTTTTTGAAAAATATATTTTTTTTGGAAAATTCGACATCTCAAAAACGGTTCAATATTTTATTTATGTTTACGTACAATAAGAGAAGCTTTAAGTTGGCCTACTATTTTTTTTTTCTTATTTCATATTTGCATAGCATTCTTTTTTATCTCTTACTACTTAAAGAATTAAAAGAAAAATAATTTTATGCTTATGAACAGTTTTCTCTTATAAGATTCGTTTTTAAAATTCCTATTCTATTACATAGGAGCAAGTTCGTGCGATCCAGTCGTCCATTTTATTTATTTAAAAAAATATATGTATAACCCAGTAAGTTTTTAAAATTCCTATTATATTACATAGGAGCAAGTTCGTGCGACCCAGTCGTGCATTTTATTTATTTAAAAAAATATATGTATAACCCAGTAAGTGCAACAAACTCGGTTATTGCAACTGCCTTAATTTCTATTAGTTGCGTAAATCGAGTTTGTACTGTTTATCCTAATAATGTACTGTAAACATATTCATATATTTTTTATTTTATTTGCAAGTATTTAAGGTACTAGGTAAAATAAGGTTAACCAAAACATAAAAAAACTTTCTTTTATTATACGAGTATATACCATGATTATATTCTATATTTATATTTATTTGCCTGTGGTAACCATGGTCGCAGATTTATATTTTTTCATACAAATATATTTTTCCTATCCTCACAAAACGTCACATATACATCCATGAATATAATTTTCTCATTCTTATTATTTATTCCTATTTTTTTCTTTCTGTACACATTCTCAACACAATTTATTTTTTCTCATTCTTCCATTATCTCTACACCAATATTTTGAAGTCTCCAAAATTTAGCAGAGACAAATTTAACAAATGGGGTCCCTAGCCTGAAGATGCGGCCACAATTGTTCGACTTGTCGATATTACTATACAATGATAATACCATTGACTTATTATACATGGACTGCCAGAGCCCAACTTCACGATCATTGACGTATTATATATGGACTGCTAGTCGTATGAAATTTCCATACAAACGCTCTGTGAATATGGTTCAACTTCTCACTACCAACATCTTGTAACTACAACCTAGGAAGTAGAAAAAGACTTAAAAATAATTTTTCATATTGAAGCGAATGCAAACAATTCTCTTACCTCAATTGTAGACCAGTGGTTTCAAAAACCATTAAGTTGAGACCGTCTGCAAAAATATAAAAGCAAATTTCAATTTTTGAGATTATTTAAGCAATAAAATTTCTATAATAGTATCTAAATAAACAAAAAATATTTTTTGTACTTACCCAAATGAAATGTCGGCCATGGTGGTTGTCGTTGTTTGTTGTTTACAAATAAAGTTCTCTTGATGTTGTTGTTGTTTGAGTCCATCTTCGGGTACTTGCCAAAAATTGTATATAAGAGACGGCAAACTTGAGAGTTGGGCGTGTTCAACGTAGTGAGATTTTATGGGAAATTTTGGATAAGTGAATTGTGGAGAGTGGAGACAATTCTGTCAATTTATTTTATTACGCAATTTTATTGTTCAATTGTCTTCGTTTCTTGTTTATTCTTGTCAATTTTAGTTTTCTGACATGTTTCGTTCCCGGGTTTCGACATTTTTAGGTGTTGTTTTTTTTGTTTGGAGAGTAAATCCCGTGGTGTAAATCTCCTATCAACTACGTCAAGATAGAACTCTAGTTCGGTTCAAAATTCCGAACGTTGAAGTGTTTCGAGCAGTCGAAACATGTTCTATTGAAGACCATTTTTCAGGGGTGCCAAGGGTAGCTGAGTTCCGGTGAAGATGGCGTGATCCGAAGCCGATCATCCACCATCATTGGGAGAATCTAAAAATGGCCGAAGATTCCTATGGTAGGGTGGGTAATGGCCGTCCGTCTCTTTCTAGTCCCAGCACTTCATTTGAGTGTACCTGAAATCAAAGAAACCTCTCTAAGACAACCGATGAATCTCCGGCAGTGTTGGAGAACTCCGACACTAGTTATGTGGAGGAAAAGAATGAAGCCACAACACCTCAACCCCTTCTCAATTTGAATAAGGAATATTAAAATGTATAAGAATTTTTTTTTTAATATTATAACTGCACTTTGTATTTTATATTATTTTTTTTTATTTTACAAAAATATATTTATTATTAAAAGAATCTTGTAATTCTGAATTAAGTGAAAAATTATTAAAAAATGACAAATAAAACAATCCCAGTCCACAAGGTCCCAAAATGTCAGAATCGTTAAAGAGTCCTAGTAAAGTATTCGCATCCAGAGAATATGAATTGGTGCGTAGTAAATCTTTAAAAGTGTCCAAATCGTCCCGAACAGTATCCAAGTGCATGTTGACTTCATCACGCATACCGTTGCTGTTATGAAGGTTGTTGCTATTGTTCACTTTGGACAGTTGCAGTTTAGAATTTTTGTTTGATACTCGTAATGATGTTAGTGCGTCGGTATCATAATCGCCAAACTTGACTTGAGATTGTAACTGGTTTTCTTGTCGGCCAGAAGAAGGATTTTCGCTTAAATCATATTTAGTGTTGAAGATATTATCCCTACCAAAGGATTGGGTCATTAATTATGGGCGATTCCTGTGAGAAAAGCTATAATATTACAATTGATGCACGATTTGAAAAATGTTAAACTTACGTCAAAAAGTTGAGATGGCATGATTCAATAAAATTATCTCCGTTGTACATGTCTATTGCAGCATTTGTAATTTTTGCAGATTGTAAATTTTGATCGTTCATTGGCGATATAAGATGCGGATCAATAGTAATATTTATATTAATAGCAATGCTATTAGGGCTGGAAAGACTCACCGGTGCAGTTGTGTTCCGATCTGCTGGTAATTAAAATTATTATTCCACAACGTCATTGGCTGAATGTCGCTTTTTCTGTAATTTGTTGCCGACCACTTCCATTGCCAGAGGAGCATCGTAACATTTTTGTTGCGGGACTTGAAGATGTCGAGGAAGAAGTTGTTATTGTTGACGAAACAGCACCAATTTTGCGCTTATTTGATGTTGGTTTCTTTTGCAACATTTGATTGCATGTCATTTCCTTCCCCATGGGCGTAGTGAGATGATTTTCATCATTTATAATTGTCTCAGGAGTTTAAGGTGCACTGTCGGCCACTTCAGTAATATGATAAACGATTTGAGATCCATCGGTGTTGACAGCGTTTATAACAGCTCCGGATTCCTGGTGTAATATTTCCTATGTTTACCTGAGCATCTTCTAAACTTTGATTCGATTATTCGAATAGCTGACTTCAATTTTTGGTATAGGACTATCGTTATCATGATTACTGGAACCAACTGATGGCATATTTTTATATGGACTCATTGGAGCACTAAAAATAAAAATATGTATTGCATTTTTTAACAAGATAAGATATTTAAAAATAAATATTGTTACTCTAAATCAGAATCATTTTCTGCATTCGTTTCATTGAAAATTTCTTCACGTAGTTCATAAATTACAGGTCCACATTCTGAACCAGATTCACTTGCTTTCCTTAGGTTCCCGGGTATCGTTGATCATCAATTGTCTAGCTTCTTGATGGTTTTACAATCGTTTTTAGGAATTGAATGAGCTTGTTGATAATTTGCTGTTGCTTATCGTGTTTTTGTCGAAGTGATGCAATTTCACGCCAAAGTGCTTCATTTTCTTGTTTCATTACAGAAAATCTAGAATTAAATGAATCCTGACGTCCACGAATCGTCTTCACATCATTCAAAACCTTGCTTGGTTCAACAGTTGCCTTTTCATTAAATGTTTTAGTATTGGCAATTTTTCGCTTGATATGGTCCAAAAGGTATGGAGAATTATGTTTGAAACACGGATGAGAGAATTCTATGTCGTCACGATCGAATTTTAGACCACCATTGTCAATAGATGTAACTTTATGAAAACCATACATATTAAGCTGCCGAATGAAACTTATTGGTGTGTTTATAATTCAAAGGCAGCAGTTCACGGGCAAATTGGGCGTGATTCTGAATTATGAAACTTCAATCATCCTTAAATTATTCGTCTCAGGATCCTCGACGAGGCTCCAAAGTTTAGCCAAGAAGGCAGGAACTCCAGCTCCGGTTTCATTAAATGTGTGCATTTTATTGACACTTTTTATAAATTAAATGGAATATTTGATTTTGTTTTTGCTTTTTCTGTTCTTAAAAAAAAACTGCATTCAATTAAATTTTGTTGGTCTTCCATTTTAAAAACAATTTAAACAAACTTCACAGAAAATAAAAATTAACTTTCAAGGAAAACATATGATTAACAAGTCAACAAGCCCACCATAAGTCAACATGACAGTTCGTCTTATCGGGGAGAGTACGATAACTTGGCCGCCAAGATTTGATAACGGGTTTTTGTAGCGGGGTCAAAAATAAGCACTTTTTACTATTGGAGGGGGGTCTATCTCCCCCCGTTTAGGAGGTAGGGGCACTTTAAAAAAAAATGGTTTAAATTGAAAAAAAAATATTAAAAAACAACGGCAACACCTACAATAAAGTGCTATACTGCGTTTGAAAGCCAGAAGATTGTTCTATAATCCTGAATTTAAATTAAATTACTCACATCAATAGTTTTTGAGAAATTCGCATTTAAAGTCCAAATTTTGATAAAATAACGTGAAAAAAAAAGTTTAGACCGGTTGTTTTCAAAATTGTGAAATGAAATTGTAAATTAGCTTACATGTGTTTCATGTATCTATCAGTTCTTAATCGAACACAAAAAACCGCATGGTTCTATGTCTTCTAGTTTTTGAGAAAATCGAAAATTACCAAAACTACTTTTTTTGATTTTTGGTGGTGACGGTGATTCCATTTTAAGGATTAATGTTAATAAACATAATGAATCTTTGTTAGTTCAGTACCGCAATTCATTTAGCGCTACCCAGAATGCACCATGAGCAGGTAGAATTGCATCTGGGTCAGTTATTTTATCAGTTAGTCAGGAGTTAGTCAGTCATAGTTAGTTAAAAATGGTCAAAATGTATTAAAAAGGTGTGTAAGTCTCGTCAATAAAGCCATCGTCCTTACTATAACTGTCGAGTTCGTTGAGTTACTCTTTTATCGTGGGAAGCCGAGGATGTTTTGGCGGTAAAACACTTTCTAAATTTTCGCTCTGAAGGGTGGGAGGATCGATGTCTTTTAACTGTAAACCCTCACATATATCACCATCGGTATAACAAGGGTAAACTTTTTTTACATCTGATAAAAACTCTATTATTTGCGAACCCCAGTCGTCCTTATATTTCCTTTCTATGCACTATTTTCGATAGAAAAATAGTGCCATGTATTGGTGAACATGGTCAGAAGTTTGTTTTGGTTTTCAAGATCGTTTATTGTATTTTATATGTATTTAGTGGACATTGGATAAATAGAATAAATTTGAATTTTTTTAAATACAGATTCTGTGAATGCAAAAGAAACTTTGCATGCACCCAACCTCGCACCTACCCCAAATCCTATAGTGTGCCCAAGCAGGGGGGTTGCAGGGGGGCAGCATGCCCCCCCATACATACTTTACTGTTTATATATTGTAATGTTGGAAGCTAGCACTGATTTATTTATGTAAGGAAGCAAAAAATATCAAACATTTTATAGAAAAGTAGTTTTAGTTATTTTCGATTTTCTAAAAAACCAGAAGACATAGAACCATGCGGTTTTTTGTGTTCGATTAAGAACTGATAAATACATGAAACACATGTAAGCTAATTTACAATTTCATTTCACAATTTTGAAAACAATTGGTCTAAACTTTTTTTTTCACGTTATTTTATCAAAATTTGGACTTTAAATGCGAATTTCTCAAAAACCATTGACATCAGTAATTTAATTTAAATGCAGGATTATAGAAAAATCTTCTGGCTTTCAAACGCAGTATAGCACTTAATTGTAAGTATTGCCGTTGTTTTTTAATTTTTTTTTTTTTCAATTTAAACCATTTTTTCTAAAAGTGCCCCTACCTCCTAAACGGAGGTTTTCTCAAAAACCAGAAGACATAGAACCATGCGGTTTTTTGTGTTCGATTAAGAACTGATAGGTACATGAAACACATATAAGCTAATTTACAATTTCATTTCACAATTTTGAAAACAACCGGTCTAAACTTTTTTTTTCACGTTTTTTTATCAAAATTTGGACTTTAAATGCGAATTTCTCAAAAACTATTGATATGAGTAATTTAATTTAAATGCAGGATTATAGAACAATCTTCTGGCTTTTAAACGCAGTATAGCACTTTATTGTAGGTGTTGCCGTTGTTTTTTAATATTTTTTTTTTTCAATTTAAACCATTTTTTCTAAAAGTGCCCCTACCTCCTAAACGGGGGGAGATAGACCCCCCCCCTCCCATAGTAAAAAGTGCTTATTTTTGACCCTTCTACAAAAATCCGTCATCAAATCTTGGCGGCCAAGTTATCGTACTCGTGCCGTCTTATCGCCTTCCAATAGAAATTCCAGTCAAAAAATATCCCAAATATCGCATTGTGGTACAGAAACCCATTTCTTTCCAGACGCGATAAGAGGGGAATGAATAGTTTAATGTTTTAACGATGTGATAAGTTATCGCCTGAGTTACAGAACATGGGTCCGGCTTTGGTACATCCACTATTAGACCGAGTTGGTTTTTGAATTTTTCTTGCAATTCTCGCTTTTTTCTGTCAATATTTTTATCTTCCTGTGTTCGAAGTTGCCATTTCTTTAAAGGAAGTTTATAAGCAATATGCAAAAGGGTTTCAAAAAGACGAATTGGTCCATGTAGAATTGATAAACCGAATTTTGTAACGGAACCCAGGTGTTAAGGTTAAAAATAAGGACTCATAAAATAGAAGTCTGGAATACTCACAAAGGTGAGGTGCTATGACGCAAGAAAAATAAAAAAATAAAGCACATTTTTGTAGATCATTTTATCCTTGAGCCCTTATTCACCTTCACCCCCTATGCCACCATTACGACCACATTTGTAACAAAAGAGGTTTCGTTGGGGCACTTGGCACTCAAAATAAATGTGACCTTTTTCCTTGTAGTTATAACAAATGAAGTTTCTAACATCTCTGCTTGAATTGAAAGCTTCGACGCTAGTTTCTCCTACTTCTAAATTGACTGCTTCCAACTCAGAAACGTTTCTACGGACTTGTGGTGGGGGTTGCTGAAACTGATGTCTAACGGGCCTTTAAGAACTGTGGTCTTGATTGTTGAGATATTTCTCTATGTTTCTACAAACATAGAGCATCTCAGATAAACTATTTGTTTGAAAAGTTATCAACAGCTCACCCATACGCCGTTTGACATTCAGCTTCAACAACTCCACAATCTCATTGGGTTGCTTTGGAACCCAAAGCCTGATGTTTAACTGCTGTATTGCAGTATACAAATCGTCGAATGTTTCTGTTGGTTGTTGGCGCCTGTCAAAGAGTTTTCGGGAGAGTTCCGAATCAGTTTCTAAGCTTCTGAACTGTTCGATCAAAGCTAATTTTAAAGTTTGCCAATTGGCATTTTGTTTCCCTGTGAGATAGACCCAAAACCAATTTTCTACCTGGCCAGTCACAAAATGGTGGAAGTTTAGGACTATATCTTCCAAACTGACATTGTAACAGTTTCTTAGCCTATCCAACCTAAACAGAAAATCATCCACTGTCATTTGCCTATTATCAAACTTCAACTCCCATTTGTGAAAATGATGGTATCTGTTTATGGATGTTGCATTAGGAGCATTGAAAGTACTACCGAATTGATCGTTTAAAGACAAGTTGTCAAGCTGCCGCAAAAACTCATTAGCATTTGATGTATTATCTTGGTTGGGAGGTCTAGTAGTAGACTCGTATTAAGGTCTAGTATTGTGAGGTGGATTTTGCGCTGTAGTGTTAAGGGGAGCTGGTGGAGCATCTCTCCGTTCTGAATAATGAACACGAGTGGTCAAAGGAGTAGCCGATGCTAAAGTGCTACGTACTATGTTGGCAACTTCATTGTGTAGATAAACTCTACTCCTTTCGGCTTCCGCTCTTAAGAACTCCATATCCTTAGCACGATTTAACCCGATTGCCGCCGTGACAACTTCTTCTATATATCCGGTAAGTACCTCATCCTCTTCATTCTCTTCCGAAAATGGATCTGGCTGAGCCACTGCCCCTTGAGAATGAGTATCACTAAAATTAGAATTCTGGTTCACCCTATCTATTCCTTGTGCTTGCAGAGATGCTGCTCCTAATTGGTCATTCTGTGTCCCTGTCTGACTTGGCGCCGCCGTATCGTTTTGGTTTCCGGAAAGCGTGTTAAGGCTACTCCGCAAGCCTTGCAACTTCCGAAACTCAGCGAAAGAATATCTCCGTTTTGGCATTTTATTCAACAAAATTAACGTCAATAATTAGAATTCTAACAGCTATTAAGACAGAGAATCCTCGAAGCAAAAAAAATCAAAAAATCTAAATTTTAAAAGTTCCAATTAAGAAAATCAAAATAAAAAGGAATTACTAAGAAGATAAATTTAAGATATTTCAAACAAATAAAATTAGAAACTTTGGTTTTGTTTTTCTAAAATAAACACTTCAGAGAAGCAAACAGAACAAAAATAAAGCAAAGCCAAAAACCCTAAAAAAAAACTAAAAAAAATATGTAATCCAAAACCTAATAACTAAAGTAAAAATAATATCGAAAATATTTATAGAACTAATCCAAAAAAATTATTTTGAAAACAAATTAGCAAATATCAATATAAGAAACAAAATGTCAAAAAAAAAAAAACAGAAATCAACCAAATGTAAAGCAAGAAAAGAAATAATAAAGAAAATCAATCAATGAACTACTACTAAGACTATAGAAAAAAATTTCCAAAATTTCAAAAAAAAATCTATAAACAAATTGTAAGGGTTTAAATTTCATGAAACATTATGGGTGGATATGACATGTTAAAACCCCTCAAAGTTACAGATAAAAGCAGACAATCACGACAATGGTTTGCTCTCAGGATGCTTTTCTCTCTTCCTATCACTCACTCTCTAAATTGCGAAACAAAAACGAACCGCGCACGCAGAAGTAAAATATATCAAGCTTTTGACGATTAAGGTTTGCGAAGTTTTAAGGGTAGTTCTCATGTACTCGCTTCTAAAAGCCAGTAACCTGACTTAGCCTTTAGGACGAGCCATGTGAAATAACTCTTCAAGCAAATAAATTTCAAAACTGAACTGCAAAAAAATCGAATCAAAACAATCCATAATTTTGGATTCTCTTCTGAAACAAATTGGCTTAATACGAATGAAAGGAATGTAGAAGCTTTAACTGCACGCAACAGACTAAACGGGGATACTTTCGCCCATCCACTGGACGACATACAGCTGCAACTTCTACGAGTTTCAATAACCGCGAAACCAAAAAAAAATTAACCGCAAAACAAAATTGATACAAAATTTTTTTTTTCTGCATATCCTTTTTTCTTCCAAAAAGGACGAATTTCTGGCTCCACGTTGGGCGCCACCTGTAACGGAACCTAGGTGTTAAGGTTAAAAGTAAGGACTCATAAAATAGAAGTCTGGAATACTCACAAAGGTGAGGTGCTATGACGCAAGAAAAATAAAAAAATAAAGCAAATTTTTGTAGATCATTTTATCCTTGAGCCCTTATTCACCTTCACCCCCTATGCCACCATTACGACCACAGGACTACAGGATACCTATGGCCGATCCTGGCAGCTAGCGTAAAGGGTGTTCCAATTTCCTACGACTTGGCATGCATGCTTGCTGAATGCCTTGGCTCTGCTCGTCGGCTGTGGGTTATATTTATTCATGCCTTGGTATCGATGTTATTTCCCGGAGAGTTGTATTATATTTAGGTTCAAAAGTAAAATTTTGAGACCTAAAATTCATCCACGTTGAAAGAAAAAGTAACGAAAAATTTTGTTATTTTAATTTCGGAAAATTAAGAGAGAGAGTGAGAATTCCAGAGGTGGCAACCCTGGAGAGCAATGGACTGGATGTTGTTAGTCCTAAAGTGGCTAAACCCTCCCACGACCCGTCCTTGGCTACCGCGACCACATGATATTCATTGCAGCAGCCCCCTAAATCGAAGTCCATTATACATTTTACCTTACCATTGATCTTGAAAACATCTGCTTCATCTGCTGGTATGAGGTTGTTGTGACCTTGTCACATCCACCCGAATAAAAAGTTTACCGACGCATTTTTAATTTATTCAAAACAGCTGGAAAAAAACTGAGCGAACCAACTTCCCATGTGCCAAAAAAAAGTATTCAATTAAAGAACAACACGTTCGATTCACATTTGAAATCTATATAAATCAATTTGTTTATGAAAAGGATACATGATACAAAAATTATGAAATCGAAAGAAAATATATTTTTATTTTTTTTTTATAAATAAAAAAAGTATATAGATAATTACGCATTTTAATCTGCTTACATCTCAATCAGTAGTGATTTACTAACTTAAATTATTCATTGAGTAATTTTTGTCATATAAACTACATAATAATCCTAAAGGAAAAGTAGGTAATACCTTTCTTCTTTGTTTATTTTTTTTTCAAATCAAATATATATTTTTTCTTTTCTCCGATAAACTAAAAAGAAAAATTCCTAATCACCTACATATATATATATATATAGAAGTATATATCCCAAACCAATTATCATGAATTATAATTAAAATTCCAAAAAAAGCAAGTAGAAATGACTACAAGAACCTTAGTTAAACACACTGACTTTCTATTTGTATTTTCGATTTCACTCTAAACAAAATTCTTTACTCATATCATCTAAAGGTTTAATAAGATATTAAATAATTAATAAGTTCAATTTAAAAAAAAATACACTAATTTCCAATTTGGTATTTTTATGGCAAATCCAAGAAAAACAAAAAGAAATCTTGCTCAAACGCTTAACTGTATGCTTTGGTTATATGCTTTTTCATGGTTAATTTCTTATAGCCTCTACATTTAGGATCTTATCAATTTAATTTAATTGTGCGGTTTGTGCCTTCGATACATTCGTAGTAATAAATGTAGCAAATTCGGATAAATATAATCAAAATCAATATATTTTCAACAAAGTAAACACTTACCAAAAGCTTTATATATTATTATTATAACTTGATTTCTTATTTGTGATGTTACTCGTCTCAGCCGAATCATTCCAACGAGAAGGTGCACCGCTTCGGTTTAGTGATGTGTACCTCATACATGAGGCAATACAAAATGTCCCATACACCAATCTGAAATGTCCCATCACCTCAAAACGAAAAAATGTATTACCTCACACCTCACCACAAAAGCAACGAAAAATATTTCTCTTTACACTTTCATGGAAAAAAAACACTATTCGTATCGTGCATCTCACTCATCGGCCTGATACTAGACTGAGAGTCTGAGACTGATGCAGAATGAAGTTGTATTGTACTCGTAGTTGATTGTATGAAAGGAGGAAATATGCCTCAAACTCTCTCACCACCAAAGACCAATCCAATGGAAATAGAATGAGGTATATGTGGAAGATGAGGATTTCAAATGAAATGAATGAATGTGAGTTGAGTTGTTGAGTACTTTTTACTCAAACGTCCCATTCAAACAAAATTCGTGATATTGTCGCAGGCTGGATTCTTGTATCAGACTGGGACTTTGTACCAGGTTGGGACTTTGTACCAGGCTAGGACTTTGTACCAGGCTGGGACTTTGTACCAGACTAGGACATTTGTCATTTGAGGATTGAGGTTCTTTTGTATCTGTTTGAGGAGATAAAATGAGGAGAGATAATGAGTGGGACTTATGAATGATTGAATGTTGCACTGACTACAATGTAACAAACAATGAAGATAGGTATGTAGCATTATCGAAAATTATACAGTCAAAGGGTTAAAAAATTAAGCAGGTGTTTTACTGTTTGGAGTAGGAGGTTTTGTTAATTTTTGAAGGAGTAGAATTTTTTTTTTTGATATGCAAATGCAAGTGCATTCCTTTTATTTGTATTTGTTTTGTTTTTAGTGTTAGAAAATAGAGATTAGGGTTTAGAGATCAAGATCAAATATGAGAATTGAAAAAAAAATCAATCAATGAATTGTCCTGAGTTTGCGTACGTGAAAAGTCATTAGTGTTTTATTTAGTCTAGTGTCCTGTAATCAAATTTGTTTGTAAAAAAAAGTGATCAGAACAGGTCTTAACAGAAAGAAGAAACAGATTGAGTGGGAAGAAAGTAGGGCAAATATTGTTTTTAAATGCAAACATGTAATGATGTATTTTTTTAAACTCATTAGATTCAATTTATTTTGAATGTGTTAAAATATTTGTTATAAAAACTGTTTTTGAAAAAATATATACTAATAAAAAAAATACGCATTGTTTAATTAAAATTTCAAAATATCCATTTAAATAGGAATGTACCATGGGACATTTGAGGTGGGACAAAGTACCACCTCATTTCAAAAAATGAGTACCTCATACAAACTCATTTCAAATTCGTCTCTTACCCATCACTACTTCGGTTATGATGGTAGATGCTTGATTTTATTATGATTTAGTTGTTAGCACTAATATTTCGAATTCAAATTCACCCGTAGAAATAAGATTTTGAAAGAATTTATCGAATAGCTAAAATAAAATCTAGGCACTTGTACTGATATAATTAATTTCAGTTTAACTGAATTTATTATTTCAGTATCTAATTTGGTATTTTACTTTCTTTTGTTTTTTATGTTGATAAAGCTTTTCTTGTTATTTTTTTTTTTTTATTTGCTTTTGCTTTTTGTTGCTCAATAATTTATAATTGATGTAAAAAAAAAATATACAGGGTGTCCCACAGTCACCGCCCCAAAAGAAAACCATGGATTCCTGAGGTCATTTTAAGTCGAAAAACTTAAGAGGCAATTTTCTCGTTTTCGTCCCGTTTTGGAGTTATAACGGTTTTTATGATTTTTCCCTTAACTGGCTTTATCTTTTTTTTTCGTAAGATTTTTTTTATAACCAATAAAGAATTTATTACAGTTCTAGTTTGTCCACAGATTTTTTTTCTGCGGACAACTGTTTCTCCGCAATTTTGCATCAAACACAATTTTTTCGTTTTTTAAGTAGTTTTTTCACTTTGATATCATTTTAATCAAAAAAACACGTTAATGAGTATTAATTTTTTTCACTTATTATTAAAGTCCAGTTCATTTTCTTAAAAAAAAAATATTTTTTTTCCTTAAAAAGAATACTAAATGTAATTAACAAAAAATAAACAAACTGAGTGAATTTAAAAAAATTATAATTTTTAAATACAAAATTAACTTTTTCTGAGCTGTTGTGGTTAAGAAAAGGACAAATAGATAAAGTTGTCCCATTTCAGCGTATATTAATAACATTTCCAGATATTCTTGATTAGTGTAATCCATTGTTCGCAAATGATTGAAAAAAAAACTACAACTTGAATAAAAAATCCAAAATGGAGTATCAAGTGAAAGAACACGACGCGGACACTAGATCACGCGAGAAAGACATTTACAACCTTTAAATCATAAAGCAAATCTTTACTGTTTACATTAGTTAACGGTCTTACTAATTAACTTTATCTATTTGTCCTTTTCTTAACCACAATAGCTCAGAAAAAGTTAATTTTGTATTTAAAATTTTTTTTTTTTTAAATTCACTGTTTGTTTGTTTTTTGTTAATTCCATTTAGTATTCTTTTTTAAGGAAAAAAAAATATTTTTTTTTTCAGAAAATAAACTGGGCTTTAATAATTAATGAAAAAAAGTAATACTCATTAACGTGTTTTTTTGAAAAAAATGATATCAAAGTGAAAAAAACAATTAAAAAAAAGAAAAAAATTGGGTTTGATGCAAAATTGCGGAGAAACGGTTGTCCGCAGAAAAAAAAGTTCTGAGACAAACTAAAACTGTAATAAATTCTTGATTGGTTATAAAAAAAATCTTACGAATCGGACGTAGTTTAGCAAGGATAATGCCAGTTAAGGGAAAAGAGAGCAAAAATCATAAAAACCGTTATTACTCGAAAAAGGGACGAAAACGAGAAAATACCTCATAAGTTTTTCGACTTAAAATTACCTCAGGAATCCATGGTTTTCGTTTGGGGCGGTGACTGTGGGACACCCTGTATATATATAACTACTTAGCTTTTAAAATAAATTCTGTTGGTGTCGGGTTCCTGTTGTGTATTTGAATGGGTATTGTTGCTGTCTTAGATGGATGTTGATCAATGTCGGCAGAAATCTTCTTGCATCTTGGGCATCCGTTGACGTCGCTTATTCTCGTTGCTTACATAGGTGTCTGACGTGTTGAGCGTAAAATGGCTGTTATGCTTGATGTTGTAGGTCTTGTTTTTTTTTCTAATTTAGGCTCCACGCTATTGGATATTTCGCTTCCTTATTGCAACTGATGAAAGAGTAAATGTAGAATGTTTCTGAATTTGGTGGCAGTCTCCAGGCCGTGGTTGGTTTAAGCCCCACGTGATTGGCGGTTCTCGCTTCCTTATGGAATCGGATGATGGTGCGTCTGGAGATTATTCCTGGACTTGGTGGCGGAGTCTCCAATCTGATGATGGTGCGTCTGGCGATTGTTTCCGGACTTGATGGTGAGGTCTCGTTGGTTTTGGTTGGTTGGTTATTGCTGGTTTATTTTCTGGTTCGTATGCGGAGGATGGTATGTGGCCATATGGCTTCACCACAGGTCGGTGTTTTGTGACGCTGTTTCTGATCGCTTTTGAGTCCAACACCAGATGCCGATTGGATAGATATAAGGGCGCCGAAGTTGATGGCGTAAATCAATTTTTCCATCTTATTTCTCCGATATTGAATATACGTTTTGAGAGAAAAAAAATTAAAACTCACACAATGGCAGAAAGACTTTGCTTTAACTTTAGCAACACCGCGCACCAAACCGACTCTTCTAACTTCCAAAAACCAACTGACTTGAGTTTTCTTAAAATCTCTGGACCTTCGTCTTATGACGAAGCGTCACCTCGCGAAACATCAATATGGAAGTAGATCCGGTCGTACTAATTCCCAATTTTTGAACAGGATTTTGACCAAAAAATTCAGATTTTGACTTTAAAAATCATTTTTGAATTTTTCAAAAATAGATGTGTCAAAATCCAGAATTCTTGGTCCAAATTCTCAAAAATTGCGAATTGTTTAAATAAAATTTTTAACATATACTAGTGCAATGTCTTGGAATTAGTTAATGAACCAATATTCTTTATAGTTTCCTTTTGTTTATATTATTGTTCCGCATATCCATCGGAAAATTTGCTTCATGCACTGAATATGATAGAGCCCTCTCAGATCCCTGCGTAGCTGATCGGTCTCGTCGATGGATCTACCGAACCATCCGATGACTCACGGTTCGAATCCCCATGAATTTACATTTTTTTTTATATCTAAACTACTTATATTGTTTTTAATAATTACTATTTTTCCTCTTTTTTTTCTTTTTAATCTTTTTTTTATTATTATTTTGTATACATGTATGTATATATATATATATACATTGTATATAACTTTAAATAAGCAACAGCCTCTAGCTATTCCAGATAGGTAATTCCTTTGTATATAAACTCTATAGTATTCTCATGAAACCTTATTTTAAGAGGACATCTATAGTCAGCACATTTACTATTTCAGACTATTTCAGAGTGCAAAACTATTCAAAATTTTAAATAAATGGCGGTTATAAAATAAAGGGAATTAAAAAAGGACTTTTTCTTGTGTGCATGATTTTTGTTTATCTTTCTATACCTTTGTGTATAGATATTCAATACGTGGTGTCTGGAAAGAAGTGAGACGTGAGGGATGAAAGTTTGCTTTAGTTTTGTTTTTGTAAATTTGGTTATGAAGATTTTTTGTTGAGGTTCTTGACCTACCTTTTATTCTGTGTGTATTTTTGTTGTTTTGTCCTGGTAGCTGGTGTTTGATGATTTTTTCAGTTGTGAAGAAAATATTATTTTAGCTTTCAGTATTTTATTAGGTAGGTATACCGTCGCTGTAGATCGAATACCTCACCTCGTATTGTAACTACAACCTAGGAAGTAGAAAAAGACTTAAAAATAATTTTTCATATTGAAGCGAATGCAAACAATTTTCTTACCTCAATTGTAGACCAGTGGTTTCAAAAACCATTAAGTTGAGACCGTCTGCAAAAATATAAAAGCAAATTTCAATTTTTGAGATTATTTAAGCAATAAAATTTCTATAATAGTATCTAAATAAACAAAAAATATTTTTTGTACTTACCCAAATGAAATGTCGGCCATGGTGGTTGTCGTTGTTTGTTGTTTACAAATAAAGTTCTCTTGATGTTGTTGTTGTTTGAGTCCATCTTCGCGTACTTGCCAAAAATTGTATATAAGAGACGGCAAACTTGAGAGTTGGGCGTGTTCAACGTAGTGAGATTTTATGGGAAATTTTGGATAAGTGAATTGTGGAGAGTGGAGACAATTCTGTCAATTTATTTTATTACGCAATTTTATTGTTCAATTGTCTTCGTTTCTTGTTTATTCTTGTCAATTTTAGTTTTCTGACATGTTTCGTTCCCGGGTTTCGACATTTTTAGGTGTTGTTTTTTTTGTTTGGAGAGTAAATCCCGTGGTGTAAATCTCCTATCAACTACGTCAAGATAGAACTCTAGTTCGGTTCAAAATTCCGAACGTTGAAGTGTTTCGAGCAGTCGAAACATGTTCTATTGAAGACCATTTTTCAGGGGTGCCAAGGGTAGCTGAGTTCCGGTGAAGATGGCGTGATCCGAAGCCGATCATCCACCATCATTGGGAGAATCTAAAAATGGCCGAAGATTCCTATGGTAGGGTGGGTTATGGCATCACTGCAACAACATCCGCAGTGCCCTTGGTGTGTCGATAGTCCGTCCGTCTCTTTCTAGTCCAAAATTTTCCTGTGTTGTTTACCTGGCCTGATTTATGTATTTGTTTGCAGGCGAGGTTAAGTTTCTTGGGCAAGATCCCTCCCGTCCGACGAGCTAACGCCGTGTACAGCAAGCAGGCCGCGTCCTCCAAAACTTAACATTCTTACCCTTTTCTAACCTATTCCTATTCCAATTTCCTAACCTTTCCTTTTTCCTACCTTACCCCAATACCGACACTCCTCCGCTTCTCTTGCCACGCAATAACATTTAAGTTATAATATAAGGCGCGTTTTATTGGTAATCTATATCTTGCGCAGTAATACAAGTACCAAAAAAAACGCTTTATTCACTCTTTAACTCACTCTTCCTTGTTCCTCCTACTTGTGGAATTAAGAATTAACTTACTCGGACTCGGATGTGTTCGAAAGATCTGTATCTCGTTTTTAAGCTGGCGTTGAAATATTCATGAAAATGCAGATTGAGTTGAAATATTCATGAAAATGCAAATCGAGTTGATTTAGAGTTCTTCTCACTGTTAGGCTAGTCGCGCACTGGCAACTGTGATCGAAATCAAATAGTTTAATCACCAGTTGAAAAAGAACCGCGCACTGGCAACTCTTTACTCACGCTCACACTCTTTTCTCTCTTGCGCTTATAGAAAACAGCTCAACTGTTGCGAAGGCAATCGTTTAGTTTGTGTCAAAACACAAACTTTTTAGTTTCTTAAACCAAACAGTTGCAAAACAGCCTAGCCTAAGGCAATTTCTTTTAATAAATTGATTCTGAGCAACCTTAAAACAATAGTAGTTCGTGCAAAGAACTAAGTAAACAGACCTATTTTGACGTTTTTTAATGTTAAAGAGTCATATGAAGTATAGCTTTAATTTTTTCAGTTGTTATATAAATTCAGCATAATGCCGCAGTTATACGACATTTTTGAACAAATGCCAGTGAACTGATAAATCATATCAATCGAATTCAATATTTCAATATTCAATATTTTATGACAAAATTAGTGGCAGTAGTGTAAAGCCGGAATTATGGTATGAATTAAAGTTTTGCATTTGAAAAAATATTTGTTCTATAAATTTCGGAGCGATCACACTTTGGATTATCAAAGGCAAAGTATAACAAAATAAATACCAACGAACACACCCTCAAGTATGCCACATATATTTTTTCGGACACCACCTAAACACCTCCTACATTTCAACATCCGAAACTCCATCTTCACTAAATTATCCATTTCAATTACTAGCTTATTTTTATTCACTAATCGTTTGTTGTTGTTTTCCATGTTAAATTTTGCGATGTAGTATATTCACTAACCAATAAAACACGGCTGTAGTATTGTACAACAAATATAAATGGGCTAAGTTCATAAATGTAAGACTGCAGCAGTCATGCAAAATTTGCGTTCATAAATATAGATAAACTGCATTATCTTTGCATTACATCAGTCAGTAACTGAGTTTATAAAAGCAAATTGACAGCCTGAATGCGATTAAGTTTGCAGTGGTTTTTGTTTTGTTGCCGCGCTGCAGGAAGATGGCTGGAGAAAATATGTAATTAAAATAATTGAATATTTTGTATTTTTTATGAAAATTTGATATGTTTTTCTATTAAAAAGTTATAATATATTTTGTATTTATGTTTCATAGAAATGAAAGTGAGCAAAAATTATGGTCAGATGCTGATATCAACCTCCTGATCTCAATTCGTTTGGCAATGGAGTCTGAGTTCATAGCTGGCCGCAAAAAGAAATCTATTCTCTGAGGAAACGTTTTTATGGAAATGAGATCCCTTTCATCCTTGATTCCCTACAAAAAGGAAGACATCAAAAGAAAATTCCAAAAATTCGTCACGATATGAAACCATAAGATATAAGTTCAATGGATAAGTGGAATCTTCCAAAATATTACCATCTTGAATTATTCTTTTGGAGCCAGGGGCCCTACTATGTATCTCGATTCTACAATAAAATTGTTCGAATTCGCAAAACTGCAACTCTGTAATTCTTTAAGAACGTCTTAGGCTGGTATTCACCGAGCGCTCATAACTTAAGAAGCTCATAAACCTATTCATCAAGCAATATTAGTGAAGATCTACGAGCGCTCTTAAAAGTTAGGAGTGGTCCCGACCACTCCTAAACTTACGAGCGCTCTCTTCGAAAGTTTGTTCGAAAATTCGTTATCGTCAGACGTCACCAGCAACGCTCCCCAAGCAAAATACGAAATTGACCAAAGGATTCTCACTGCCAGCTGTCATTCAAGTTCGAAAACAGTTTGATTCCACAGTTTGGGTATGCCTGAACAAGAGAGAGTGGCTCTCATTTTCGAACTTCGAAAAACACTTGTGAGTGGTTGGTGAATACCCCAAAGAAATTTCAAGTTAAGAGCCTCGTAAAGTTAAGAGCCGTTTAAGAGCGCTCGGTGAATACCAGCCTTAATGTGCGATAATCGAACAGCTCGAGTAGTGCCAATTGTGTTTTAGTGTACTTTACTACTTTCGCATTAAAGACGAAAGTTTATATCAAAACAAAGCGAAATCGCAAATAATCATTCTACAACAAATGTGTTTGCGAGCTGTCCGAGTGAAGAATTTTTTTTTTTCAGATTTTTTTTTTATTTTTATTTTTTCTTAGGTGTAGGACTAAAGCCAAATTAAGGAAAAACAAAATTAATTTTTCCGGAACTGGTGGTGGGCCACCGAAATATCATTCCCTTACTCCACTGGAGGAGAGGGTCAGTGAGTTGTTGGACTTGAACAAAGCCATTAATGGAATGAGTGGTTCTTTAAGTTTTGGAGTCCACAATACCACCTTCAACAGCCAACAACATATAGCCGAGGAAGATGTTATGGGTATAGACGATGTCGTGGTTCCAAACGATCCAGATGCGTTACATTTATGAGGCCGTGATTGCCGATACGCAAATGGAAACGAACGAATGTGGTACCAACGATGTTGGAAACGCTGGAAAAGAAAATGTCCCACATGCGCGAATGACACCAAAAAAAAACAGACATCCCTCCTTGAAAAACAGGTCGACTACCAAATCACGTACCAAAATAATTTGTGCGCTGCTATGAAGGAAGTTAATGAAAATTTGAAAGGAATTTTCAAATACACCAAAAGAGACTTTGAACCAAACGAAAAAAGATATACATGCTTATTTTGACATTCTCATGAATAGTCTATTCGTTAGAATTATTCTATTCCTTCGAATGAACTTTCTTAATTTTGAGATTCGAACGAATAACATTCATTTGCGAAAGATAGCATAAAATGAACTTCAAACAAGATTCATTGTCATTATCAGCTGTTTGACATTTACTATATTTCTATTTGAATCAGTATGACCGTTTTACTTTTTTTTGTTTCTAAACATTTTATAGATGTTGGATAAATAATCAAGTAACAAAATAAATAATACACTTTTTCATTATAAAGTAAAGTTTAACAATACAGAACTACATATTCATTACATTTTTTGTGTCAATTCAGCTGTTTTGAAACTATTCTTAAAAAAACTAAGTTGTTCATGACGCGTTTTATTTATTTTTTTCGTATATACACTTGGTCACACTAAAATATCAAAAACAAAAGAGAAGTGTTTGTGAAATGTCAAAACCAAAAAGTGAAATCTTTGTTTAGTTGTAATTGTTTTGTTTATTGTTTAATAATTTAAATTTCTGTGATAAGAACATAAAATAATAAATAAAAATTAGGCATTTGTATTGTTTATAAATGAAGATGGTGTTGAAGAAGTGCAGAGGAGAAGGATAGTGGATGCTTTCCGTATCAACGCGGGTGGTAAAAACAACCCTTTGCTACCTCCGCTCCGGGTCCTCTTACATTATTTTAATTAACTTTTCCTTTTGTTCGCGATTTGTCCAGTTGGAATGCGACCTTTAAACATAAAACAACAAAAAAAAATAATAAAAGTAATTTATTTTCCATGAAATAATTAAAAACTTACATGTTTTGTTGTTTACTCGACAGAAAATTTCAAACGACACAAAAATGACATTTAATTCTATTCTTTCGAATGTCAAAATTGAATTAGGTTTCGCAAATGAATGAACTTTCTATGGATTGGGTGAACTTTCGATTTGTTCGATTAACATTCTAATCGCCGAGTCTCAAAATTAAGTTTCAACGAATTCGACTCACTTTCTAACGAAAGAGAATGTCAAAATAAGCACCATAAACTAAAAAAGTCTCTCGAGCTTAAAAAACAAAAATTTGACTTTAAAAAACAAAGAGAGGTTGAAAAAAATAGAAATAAAGTTTCTAAATTGAAACTGAAAAAAGAAATTTTAAGACTTCGCCAGAAAATGAATTCACCGTACTAGTTATTTAACACCAAACAAATTTTTTTTTAGTTTTAAAATTGAAGTTATGTTTATTTATGTTTTTAGTTTATTTTTATTTATGTTTTTAGTTTATATTTATTTATGTTTTTAGTTTATTTTTATTTGTTTTTAGTTTATTTTTATTTATGTTTCTAATTCTTAAAGCGAATTTATGTGATCGTGCCTATAAGTGAAATAATGTGATCATAATTCTAAGTGAACATTTTAAAGAATAAATATATGTAGATACATATATATGAATTCGACAAATCATTTCGTATATTATTTCTTATTCTCTTCGCTAAATTCGAATGTTCCTCGTTTTCCAAAGAATGGTGTTCCAAAGTGAAATGGTACGCATCTTCTTCCAACAATACCTCTTGGGTTGAAGTAGGTAATTCAACTCTATACTTCAAACACAGATTGTGGAGTCCACAACAAGCGTTCATAATTTGAGATACCTTCTCGGGTGGATAATGAAGTTCCCTTGCTGCCAAAAGACATCGGAATCTTGCCTTTAGAACACCAAAAACGCGCTCAATAATTGATCTCGATATTGAAAAATTTTCGTTGAACTTGGATTCAGCAGATCCTTCAGCTGCTGTTCTGTAAGGTGTGAGATATCAGAATATCCTGAGTCTCCTTTAAAGAAGGTTTATAATAGTGTCGGTCTAAAATTATACAGCTACTTACCTAAGATCCATGACGACCTATCTCCATTTTCAAAGCACCGTTTGAAGTAAGCTCTTTCGTCACTAAGACCCCAGACATGAGAATCATATGATGCGCCTCCATATCGTCCATTTATGGATCTTATAGCCATATTGTAGTCACATATCTAGCTAATCAAAAAATAAACATTTTCAGCTCAAGTCCAAGTTATATACAAGGTAAGTAAATGATAATTTGATCTTACCACCATCGCATTTATACTGTGTTTGAGCTTTCTGTTAAAGAAGAGATGTTCACTCGTAGCCGGCCGAATGAGTTGAATGTGAGTTCCATCGACAACACCAATCACACCAGGAATTCGCGATTTTTCCCAAAAATGATGTTTTGATTTTCTTTTTTCTTCCTCTGTCATTCTTAAGTTGATGAATTGCGGACAAATTACTTTTTCGATTGTAGTTACAACCTCAGTTATAATCTTGGACATAGTTTGTTGTGCAAGTCCCGCATGACTGTCTCCACCGATTTGATTTTGATATCCACCTGTTGCCAAAAATTTCAAGGTAGCTGTTGCCAAACCTGGCAGCACTTAATGTTATATTAAAATTAAGATGACAGCTATCCTTCATTTTGTAAAAGAATAAAGTTTTAGCGCCATTCTTAATAAAGACGCCATGTGAATTGTTGGATTTTGAGATAAAAAAACCTTTTGAATAAAAGTTTTCTTTCAAAGCCAGGGAGGCTTATTCATTTTGTTTTATTTTAAAATTCCAACAAAGAATCCGCAACATATCTTTTATTCAAAAGATATGTTGCGGATTCTTTGTTGATAAAACCTCTGATGATAATCGTCGACGATCAAATGGGTTATTTTGTTTTGCCTTGATAGAATTATGGGGCGTTTTGTACACAGTGGCACCCCTTGTACTGCATCTATTCGTCCTTTTATTCGCAATAGTCCTTTGTCATCCATGTACGGGCATAGTTTGTATAGTTGACTCGACTTAGGGAGGGTTGTTTCTTCTGTTCTGTTCGTCTCCAGAATTTCAATTTCTTCGGAAAAGGATTCATGCTGACACATCCTCATTAAATAGTTTTCTGCCTCCGCCAGGTGTGTTGATCGTATTATTTTACCGACTTGTTCTTTTCCTTGTAGCCTTTGCCAGACAAATCTTACTACTTGTGCCATGGTTCGCAGGAGTCTATTCCATGAACTGAATCTAGTAAGATTTATAGCGAAGTCGATTTGTTTGACGTGATGCAGATTAATGTGTCTGATTTCTTCGGTGACGGATTCTAATTTCGAAATTTCTCCTGGCCAATGTTCCTTGGGTCCGTGCAAGAACTTTGGACCGCGGTACCAGCGACTTTCTGAATTAAATTCACCCTTACCATTCCATTTTGTGGCCTCGTCAGCCACGTTTTCTTTACTAGGTATCCATCTCCAGCTTTTCGCCTCCGTTTCTTCGAGGATTCCTCCTACTCTAAATGCCACAAACTGTTTGTACTTACGATGATCTGAATTAATCCAGCTTAGAACCGTTCGAGAGTCCGACCAGAAATACTTTTCTGTTATTTCGATTGAGTGACCTTGTGTTATCATCCGTGCTAGTTTTGTACCTAAGACAGCCGCTTCTAATTCGAGTCGCGGTATGGAGATCATCTTTAACGGCGCTACCTTTGTTTTCGCACCTACTAAAATACATTCCATATCCTCACCTTTGGTGACTCGAAAATATTCTACTGCTGAGTATGCCATCTCACTGGCATCAACGAATATATGCAATTCCAATGAGTAGTTTTGTTTGAAAGACAATTGTGTCAAATATGACCTCTTGATGACAATTTTTTCGATGGATGGTATTAGACTTTTCCAAGTGCACCATTTCTTATAATGGTTCGGAAGAATTTTCTGATCCCATTCAATGGCTGAGCTCTAGACTTCTTGCAGGAGAATTTTCAACAATACCAGAAAGTTCGCTATCAGACCCAGCGGATCGAATACCGACATGAGGATTCGAAGCAGTTCTCTTTTAGTAGGCCAGACATCTTCAAGTAGAGACCCACATTTTAAATGTTGTGTCTTAAAAGCGAAGGAGAATGAATCGGAGCATGGCGACCACCACATACCCAGGATTTTTTCGGGTCCTGATATAATTCGTCGGTTGCTTTCAGTTTCATCGTAATTTGCTGCCCTTTCTTTGACGCTTTTAAGTACCTTTGACGAGTTTGACATGAAATTTCGAATGTTAAAACCAGCTTCACTGTGTATAAGAATCACTTCTTTTGCCAGCTGTACGGCCTCTTCTTCAGAGTCTACACTGTCTAAGTAGTCATCGACATAGTGTCTTTCAATAATGGCTTCTGATGCTCGCGGATACTTAGTTTTGAAGTGAATTGCATTCGTATTCTTAACGAATTGGGCACAAAATGGCGAACATGTAGAGCCAAACGTCATGACTTGCATTACGTACTCTTCAATTTTCTTAGTGAGCTTTTCACGCTGAGCGTGTTGGTCATTTTCCTTTATCCATACCTGATGGAACATCTCTTGTATGTCAGCGCATATTGCTATTCTGTACTCTCTGAATTTAAAAAGTACGGAAAAAAGCGAGGGAACAACATCTGGACCAGAGAAGAGCATTGAGTTTAATGAGATTCTATCCACGCATGCAGCTGCATCCCATACCATTCTAACTTTCCCAGGTTTATTGGGATTTAAGACTGGAAAGACTGGAAGATACCACACTGGAGACAAGTTTTCTTGCAGCTCTATATCAGTTAATTTTCTGGCGCATTCTTTTTTGACATAATATTCGATTTGTTGGTGAATCTTATTAGAAAGCTCTAGGTCTTTAAGCATTTTCTTTTCGAGGCATATCAGCCGACGTTCAGCCATCAAGCGACTGTCGGGCATCTCCTTGTTAACAAACTTCCATAGTAGCGGAACGACAAAGCGTTTTCCTTTTCTCGATATGTTGTTTTCCAATATTGATATGGCCTTCTCATCGTCGCATGACCGTATAGCCTTAGGGGTGTTCGATCCTATTGTGTCAATAGCGATGAACTCCTTGAAAATTGCACTCAAGTTTTTGTCTTCCGTTTTTTGGCATTCGCATATGTGGAAGTTAGCAAAACTTTGTCCTTGGTTGCTTGTTTTGGACTCACGCTTAAATGGACCGTATATGCTCCAACCCAAACGGGTTTTGGATGCTATTGGTTGGTCTTCTCTTCCTTCTTTAGAGCGCAACGGCACGCACAATTTCCATTGATTTAATCCAATTAGTAAACGAGGCTTTGCTTTGAAATATGACTTTACAGGAAGGCCATTTAGGTAAGAGTATTGGTTGGACAATTGTTCTACGTTGATGCATTGTGTTGGAAGGTCGAGATGACTGACGGTTCGAAGATTTATTGAGTGTTTTTTATCGAGCGCGGTTGCTGATATTTCTATTTTTATCTTTTGAGATGAATCTTCTGTCCGATGCGTATTCGAAGTCCATTTGAGGCATAGCGGCTGTAACTCTCCTTCAGCATCCAGTTCAATAGCGAGTTCTTCGTCAATTAAAGATACCGACGATCCATCGTCAAGAAAGGCAAAGGTATTTATTTTCTTATTTTTATTATGTAATACAACGGGTATTATCTTAAATAGAATGCTTGTTTCATTGGTTTTATGAAACAAATTTGTTTGCTGATTTATTGTAGGCTCGACATTATGATCATTCGCAGCATTATGGAGCATCTTGTGGTGCTTATAAGTGCAGCCGTTGACGCCACACACCTTATCCAAATAACACCTATTTCGTCCATGGGCTCGAATACAGGTTCTGCAAATCGTAAACTTTTTTATAACTTCCCATCTTTCTTTTAGATTCAGTTTTGTAAATTCTTCACACTGTTCTACTGTTCTACAGCTCTGATGGCACACTGGACATTTTTGATCGGTCTGATGTACGTTCAATACTCCTCTGGTGGAGCTCTTTCCCGTTCTATTTCCAGTTTTGGCAATGTTAAGTGGAGTTACTATAGAAGCAGAATAGGCTTTATCTGCTAACCAGGAATTATAAACCGAAAGGTCAACATCGTTTACACTCCTAGAGTACTGTCCCCAATCCAAGCGGAGAGAAGGTGGTAATTTATCTACGAGCTCTCTAAGTAAACTTGGGTCAGATAAATGCTTGTATAAGCCAGTTGCCATCATAACTCCACATATGTTCTCAATCGTTAATGAGAATTTTATAATAGATTGCAGTTTATCTTCGCGTGGTGGTGGCTCACTACGCATCTTGTCTATTAGATTGTCAATGATGACATCCGAGCGCCCATAAAGTCGAGTAAGAGTGTTAATAACACCAGGAACTTGGTCTGGAATGAACAATCTATACTTAACAGTTTCGAGTGCTTCACCTTTAAGACAGCTTTGCAAGCGGCGAGGTTGTCTGAGTTTGTGTAGCCACACGAAAGTGTTGTACTGTTATACCAACTGATAAACAGTGGCCAATCTTCTGGCCGACCACTAAAGGTAACTTGTTCCTTGACCATAACGTGGCGTGCCGCCATTTGAGCCTTGCTAGGAATAAACTCTTCTGCAGATATCGCGGGCATAAAATAGTTTGATGCTGCTATATTAAAGGTGGACGATGGGTTTCCGGACTGCATAAAGGAAGCGGAGGTGCTTATCGGTTGAGTGGAGGACGAGATAGGTGAGTGCATTGAAAGGCCACATGACACATATGGGTTCGTACTATGCATTGGAACGCTATAGGTTTGGGCGATCGAGCTTGAAGTATGGGTTTTTGTTTTCAGCGAGGCCCATAAAGTTTTATTCGATGTGCTTTTAATAAGCGGGTGAGACGGTTTCGGGATATGCTTGGCGTTGCTACCGTGTGCTGATTCAGTAGTTGTTTGGATAGCAGCTTGACTCGAGTATGCCGCTACTGGCTGGTCCTTGACCTTGTGTGACACTGGAGTCGAGCCACGGCCGAGAGTGAATTCATTTAACTTGTCATGCTGAACATCGATCGGGTTTTCACCAGCGTCACTGTCAGATGTGTCGAGTTCTAGCTGACGGAGCATTGCGTATTTTTTTTCAATGTATTCCCTATCTCTTTGTTCCTTCATACATCTTTCCTCCTCTAATTGTTCAAGAATAAGCGCGCGTTCTTTAATGATTGAGGGCCTTCGTGATGCATTAACTGGACGTAATTTGGCTATAGTCGTTATTTTATCTTGACCAAGGACATTAGTTGCAGAAGAGAGTGGAAAAATAATTTCGGAAGTCGAAGTACTGTGGAGGTTTTCAGCGGTCAGTAATATGCACTTTTCACAGTTCCACTCCTTTTCTTCTACATCAGAGTTAACACCCACGCATTGAAAATGGTGCCATTCGTTGCAGGTGTCACACTGCACCATTTCATCAGTGTCAGCATTTTTACAAGATTTACAATTAAATGACATTACCCAATTCAGAAGGCATTTTATTTTAATTTTATTGAGCTACTTTAATATATATATATATATATATATATATATATATATATATATATATATATATATATATATATATATATATATATATATAATTATATATGTATGTATGCAGAGGTAGAGAATTATAATATAATACTACGCTTTTACTTGAACTTACCTTACGTTTCCTTGCTGATGCTGATGTAGCCGGTGCGGTGGTGGGTAACAATGATGAGATGTGGCGGCGGTGGATGGGTGCTGTTGCGAAGAAGATCTCGGTGCTGTGGACATTAACGTCAATGCTGGTAAAAGAGCGGCGTTAGTGATGATAAGCTCAGCGCTGTAAAGATTGAATCGATGTTGAGGACGCTGATGTCGATGATGATGATGTTTCGATGAAGGTATAGGTTAGGAATCGATGCTGGCGGTGATGAATAACTCGATGCTAGCGATGATTAAATTGGTGCTTTATATAGATCGATGCTGATTTGACGTCGATGGCAATGAAGAACTCAATGCTAGCAGTCATATAGTCTATGCTGGCGGTGATGGAATCGATTCCAATCTGACGTCGATGGCGGTGAAAACTCGTTGCCAGCGTTGATAAAAGCGATGAGTTAAACTCGTGTTGTAGAATTCTTTTGAATAAAAGATGACACCTTTATGATGTTGGGCACAGAAGTTTGCCTTCTGCGAACACTAAGTTCCTTTGAAATATTATTAAGTAGATACATGAAGGCATCTTTCGAAAGGCGGTAGTTTTTAAATTATTTTATTGGATTAAAAATGTCTTTAATAAATACTCAATGGTAAAACCTTTTCCCGCTGAGCTTCATTATATTAGATTTACCTGGAATCCACCTTCAATTTGTTGAATTCGTTCCGGATTTTCATCTAAATCTAAATCTAAAGAAATCGCGACACTGTCCATATTTATTTATTTTAATATATTGTTGCACTATAAATTCGGTTTAAACAGCAAATATTGTCTATTTTTTGTAAGAAATATTCGAGTCTCGTTCTAAAATCGCAAATTTGTTGGCAAATAGCTTGGCATTACCGGCATTCTATCCTATTTTCATGCGTAGTACCATTTGAAAGTAGAATCGCAAATTAGTTTCGAATAGAATCAAAAGTAGAATCGAGTTACATAGTAGGGCCCCAGTCTTCAATGCCTTGCCAATTGAACTGCGCAAAAACCGAAGCATCGTCGCAAATAACGGGATATCCAAAACACAAGTCTTTAAACTTCTGGCTATGATCACATATACCCTGAAATGGAACCATTTATTGAATATGACTAAACGATACAGACCTTCACGATTTCCATCATAATCGGAATTAGTGATACTATTGAATAACTTGGCAAACCAGCATATTAGTTGAAAATGTACCCTTTCGGTTAAAATAGCTCGTGGGGTCTTCCTTGGGGCTATTATGGGTATTTGAGTACCATTTACACACCCGAGAACGTTCGGAAATGGATTATTCCTCAAATCAATTCTAATATTATATAGACATTTTGCACAAATGTTGTTTTGCTAAATTACGCGATTTTTTTGCACAGCAGAACTGCCGCATATTATCAACAGTTTTTCTGTTCATAGATGCATTGAGTAAATATTTTCTGCATGGCATGTGCAAAAATGTTGCAATTATGAACTCAGCCATGTACTTGTTTTATTTATCGTAAATAAATTCGATAAAATGAATTATTTAACAATACTTGCAGTTTTGCAACCTTGCATGTCTCTTTTGTGTTTACATTTTTGAACGACAGATATCGTCGTTTTTTTTCTTAGTCGTCGTTTCCTTTCGTCTTACAGAATGCAGAACGAAAATGTTCAATGACGTTTGAAGTTTTGACGACAACAAAACGAGAGACAAAAGTTGGAAACGACTTATGGAATGCAGATCGTGTCAGGTCGTATATTTCGCTGTCGTAATCGACATCGGTAATCGGGGTGATAGTCTTTATTCAAACTACCAACGTTCGCTGTCCACAGTAACAAGAAACTCTGTCGACGAAGATACATAATACCAAAACTACTTATTATCGATGCTTTCAACTTTTATCGCATCGATCGTTGAACGACACTCGTAATAAAGGCCGTAATTTGTATTGTATGTAAATAAATAATAATATGCTTACCGAAATTTTAAACAAAAATAAATGAAATCTCAAGAAAAACTCTTTTAATGAAAGCTATCGAAATTGGATAATGTATATGTATATAATGTATGTGAATTTTTCAATTTTCTTCTATATACATCAAATTATTTACCTTTCATGTACTTTGGAAAACATTGCAATCGAATTCTTAAAAACTATTTAAAGTAGATTTATTAAAACTTATAGTAATATAATTAATAATATGATTTTTCTTAATATGTATTCAGTTAAAGAAATTAAAACAAACACGATTCAATGTTTTCAATAAACGAAATAAAAAGGCACTATAAAAATAATTTATTTGCCCTTAGTAGTCTAGATTTACTCGGGTTCAGTTTACATTTAAGCTGCTGTATTAAGTCGAAAATTTTTAATGCAGGGCCAACCTTCATTCCCAGCAAAGTAATAATCTCGTCTTTTGATAAATGCAACAGAAGTCTTCCATCGATTTTATTTCGACTAAACACATCACAATGAGCAATGCAATCATTAACTCGAAGAAATTGAGAAACATCGTATACATTCCATGTCTCAGGCATAAGCTCTCCACTGGCCTGGCCACACATGGGATCCTGTGCTAGATCAATTAAACGAGGAATGTACTTGCTATTCGATACAGTTGAATTCTATTTAAACCAAAATTTATAAATATATGTGAATATAATTTAGACATGATTTATTTACCCCTATGTAACTTGTAGCTTTACGTTCGATTGGTGGGGCTGGTGAGTTTGAATTATGATTAATATTCAAGCAAATCACATTCTCCGTTGCAGAAATGTTACTTCTTTCACCAAGTTCTGGATATGTCGCAAGAGGCGTTGATCTATTTGAATGTCTCAATTCATCGTCTTCTAGATCTTCTTCATCAACTTCGTCATCATAATACAATGGTTCCGATTTCATTTCAAGTTTAATTCCCAATCGTTCGGAAGAAAAATTTCTATCGCCGCACTGATTGTCTTGTGCTTCCCTTTTAATATTAATTGGTCGGCCCAAATTCTTATCACCTAAGCAATTATTGATTTATTTATTCGGAAAGAAACAACCATCTAAGGATTTTTACATACCAAAAGAATCATCTGGCTTAACAATCTTTTTTCTCTTTTTTTTGTGTTTTGTTTTTAAAGACATTTTGAAAGTTATTTTCGAATGCATCGGTGGACCTTCTAACTTATGATTGACTAAAACACACCATCCTACTGGGTAAACATCAGGTGACTCGCAATCAAGCCACTGATCATATTCATCAGTCCAACCATCAAAATGAATTTTAAGTAAACGTCCAACGACTCTAGCCACTGTTGCAACGCATACCAGGCGTGGATCCATTAAGTCAGCGCACTCTAAACTCATGCCAGGCTAAAATGGAAATCCGTATAAACTATGATGGCATATTTTAGTAAATCAGCTTACTTCAAATCCATGATCCGGAACTATGCGATGAAACAAATATTCTCCAGCTGCTATACTTTGTGTTTCCTTGAGATAGTTGATCCAATTAAATTTTTTGGGTTCATAGCCATTTGGAGGCGTGAGGCATATACTATTAGTCTCGCAGAAACCTACAGGAAAAATACTCGGAGATTTTTCATGATAACAAAACCTGAAAAATATAATATTGATTATTTTTAATTTATTTTATGAGAAGTTTCGAGTTAGCAGCCATTAGCGGATCACAATACATTAACATTCTTTATTTAGAATAAAAAGTTTTAAGTTGTTGTTATACAACATATAAAAAATAAGCATATTTCTTGAGAAAAGATACTCTTTTAGGATTTATTTGTCACTTTCTTCTAAGAGTCAGTAGCCCTGAAATAACCCAGAACTTACGACATGACAGCCAAATGCACTAACCATTGCGGCTTATTATGAAAAAAGGGTACTATATGCAGGGTACATGTATTTCTTCTACATTTATGTCTTCTAGGCGATTGAGAATATTGGAAATTTAGAAAATTTTATGAAATAAGTTTTTTTAAATAGATAATAAATATACGCACATACATGTATCATTTAAATCATATAGATATATAATCTTACTATTTTACTTGCGATATAGGTACTATAGGGCAAGTTCTGCATTTGGAAAAAAATCGAACTCGAGATTTTGATCAAAGCTGACATTACGATGATAGCGAAGACAAATAAAGTGGGTCCGACAATTCCGGCTGTCTGTCTGTACCTCCCTACAACCTAAACCACTGGACCTATTTTTTTTTCAATCTCGGTTTTCGGGGTTTCCCTAAAGAGGAAATTGAATTTTTTTTTAGCTCTAAAACTAGAGGTATCTCCCAATACACTTGTAATGCATTATCTTATTTATCTCGAAAACAACTCTAATGATTTTGATGAAAAAATTAGGTGTGTTATGGATATGGACTACATTTTGGTTGAAAAAATTTTGGGGAAAAATGTTATCAACGGTACCTGTCATAGAACGGTTTTTTAGATTTTCGACTTCTCATCAACGGCTCTAACGATTTTAACCAAATATAATATAATATTCGAAAAAATATTTTTTGGCTTTAAAAAAAAAATTCCAAGTTTTTTTTTGAAAAATCAATATCATTAAAACGTGTGAGCGATTATTTTTTGAAATTATTTCCTAAAATCTATACTACTAAAAAAATACTTAAGGTGGGCATCCCAAATTTTGTTCTCGAAAAATTTTTAATTTGTTATATAAAAAATTAAATTAATTAATTAAATCCATGTTTTATATTTATAAAATGTATTTTTAATTCCAAAGTACTTTTACATAAAAGCAAGTTCGTGCGATCCAGTCGTGCATTTTATTTCTTACAAATTCAGACTCAATTAGCATTTTAGATGGGGGAAAGCTTTTTTATAATTTTTATTATCCTTTTTTTATGATAATACACAATATACTTACTTCCTCAATGAAAAAATATTGTGAAATTGTTGTTATTTTAACAGTTTGAACGAACGTTTTCAGGTATAACTTTGACATTTTTTATTTTCAATGAAATAAAAGACATTATAGAATATGACTAAATAAATACAGTGATCATTTGAATAAACTTAAAGTATGTTTAACAGGGTGTTATAAAAGAAAAATATCGATATTCTAATTTTTGAAGTTTCATGGACAGGCTAGTTTAATTTTAATATCTCTTATGTTTATTTTGATAGAAGGTCTATTGACTTGTATAAACATCAGGTTTAAATAATTTATGCAATTTAATATATTAAGATTTGTAATGCTTTTCTGAAGCAAGGAGAACATATGTACATATTTTTTTTATATTTTATCTAATATATTCAATTTAAAAGCATTCACTGGTTTTCATATTCAAATTTTCTAAACAAAACAGAAATAATAAGGTTATTAATGCAACTAGATAATTTTCTGTTTTGTAGAAACACACATTTGTATAAACACCCCCTAAGAAATACTTGCGTTAATGTGGGAATCAGCTTTTCCTTAAACGACAGTCAACTCATACAAATTTGTTGTTATGATTTAATGACCCTGTAATGAGAGGTATTTTGCAGAAAATTCCAAAGATCTCTAGTCGCTTCGACTGAAACTTATTGGCGATAAGAGAATTCTTAATTCATACAGCCTTTAATCAAGTAAGACAGTTTTGGTTGCTCCATAGAATTTACTTGTGAAAGAAAAAGAAAACCCCCTGGTGATTAATCGGAAGATAATCAAATTAAAAAATAAAAAAATTATAAACGAAACGGAAAGGGTGCGCTGAAGGATTTTTGTGGCATTTTTTTATTTTTTAAATTTGGCAGTAGATATTTATATCCGACTGCCCGAATAAATAAATGTGATCCAGAAAACTTCGACTTCAAGGAAGTTAGAAAATCCCTAAAAAAGTGCTACACTGAATCAACTTATACTAGGTTACCAGGAAAGTAGCAGGCAGTAGCGGCAGCCTAGGCGAAGTGGCTGCGGTAACTTTCATTGGCTAGAAACGCCCATAAAGAAATCGTATAAAGCTAACGCCGTGGTGGTGGTACGCGAGGTTCAAATACCACACAGCCAAGTCGATTTTTTTAAATTTTTTTTTAAAGTAACTACATAACTTAATAATAATGATTAAATGTGCATAATTAATAAAAGTACCATTACGCGAATCGTGGGAATAATACCGATGCCGGAAACCATTATCACCAACAATGGAGAAGTAACAACGACACAGGACAAAGCAGAGGCATTTGCCGAATATTTTGAAAGAAATTTCATCCGCAACTTACTTGATGAAGCGTTTGTTATCTTTGGTATTCCTAAGCTCATGAATGAGAACCTGCATAACATGTTCGACAAGCTTTGCAGCTCCATTGACTTACCACCCCCCGCTTTGAAGAGCATTTTTCGCAAAACACCCCGTAATCAAAATGACAATTCAACAGTGTGGGTGGGAGAAGTATATACAATGCTAGTTATCGCAAAAAATCAAAGCGGCCGATCTCGTTGCATGATCTGGAAACTGGGATTAAATTCTAATGCCAGCGTGTTTGTGAACGAGAGCTTGTCACAAAAAAATCGAACTCTTCTTCAACACGCAGTGAGCATGAAAAAGAAAAAGCAGTTATTCTCCGTGTACACACACCTTGGTTCTTGATTTTGATTTTTTTTGATTTATTTATTTTATTAATTATATATATAACTATTACAAGTTTAAATCTTTAACAAAATTTTAAATGAAAACAAATTTTGATTTAAATTTACATTTTAAAATCAATTGAACATTAACAATATTTGAAATCTAACAATAATTTGTTTTAATGAAATTGATGACAAGTTTCTTAAATCGATGGAAGTTGGACTCATCTTTTATTACTCTCGGCAGTGAGTTGAAAAGTTTGACTCCTTGGTACATCACAGATTTTTGGGTGCTGCTTCTGTTAAATCTCTCAAGTCGGAAATCATTTGCTGATCGGAGATTGAATGGCTGCAAATCTCCAACATAAACCAATTTCTCTTGTAGGTACTGCGGATAATTGCAAAATTTTATATTATATACAAATATTAGGACTTTCAAAATTAGACGCTGATTAACATTTAACCACTTTAAAGATTGTAACATAAAGTTTGACGGGGTATATCTATTGCATCTTAAAACAACACGCATAGCTTTGTTTTGAAGAACTTGAAGTCTTTGCCTAAGGTCCATATTGGACATGAATAAAATTGTGGCACAATAGTCAAAATGTGGTAAAACAATTGTATTGAAAATCATTTCTGCATTTTTAAACGTTAATTTCTTTCTTATTCTACTTAAAAACCCCACTTTTTTGCTTATCTTCGCACAAATATAATCTGAATGTTCTTTGAAATTTAAGTCTTTATCAATAATTACCCCTAAATATTTTATACTTTTAACCTGTTGGATATTTTCTGATCCAATTTGCAATTTAACATTTTCATTTGAATTTAAAATCATTAATTTTGTTTTTGACACATTTAGTTTTAATTTGTTCATAAAAAGCCACTGGTAAACGTTATTAAGATCCTCATTAATTTTTGCATAAACATCCATAATATTCTTAAAGTCAATGTAAATTAAAGTGTCATCTGTGCTCGTCAAATTAACTGAGAACGGGAGAAGCTTAGCTATTGATGATCTCGACAGTTTAAATGCTGCCGCCAAGAGATGTCAGCAGAGAGAAGATCACACAACAGCACATCATACTCAAGTTGCATAATTTTATTTACTATTAGTACTGTAATTTTTCTTTTCCTTTCTCTTTGTTTTCTTTTCTAATAACTTTACTTGACATATTCTGTTAATTTATGATTTATTATTGGTATTATTCTCTTAAACTCTTTTTTCATTCTATTGATGTTTTGCTTTTGTTTTTACATATTTTTCGTGTTATTCATGCTCTGATACATACCCAATTCCCTAAAAAAAATTATCAATGGAATCAGATGTTTATGGTAATGAGTTTGATGTGGGTGAAATGGATGAACATTTATTTCAAATGATTCGGGTTTTACGTTCGCGGAAAAAAGGTTTACACATTTTAATTCGGAGAATTTTATTTTTGTTTTAAACTTTTTTGAGTGTTTTTATCGTTACTGCTTAGGTAAATTAATCAAACAATGCCCCTCCTCTGAGCCCGCACCACCAAAGTATGGCATTTCAATGCAACTACTTATGTATATGTACATCTACATTTCAGTGCAATACGAAGATAGAAGTAGAGATAAATAATTTTGGGGTACTTCGACCACCCAATGCTCCTCCCCTGATAATAAAAAAAAAGTAGCCTATACGGTAATCCAGACTATAACTTTTTTGTGTGTTAAATTTTATCAAGATCCATTCGGTTGTTCAAGCGTTATTGAGTAACAAACATCCATACATCGTAACATTCACATTTATAATATTATAGTAGGATAGTAGGATATATAGTAGGATTAGAGAAAAAAGCTTTTCTGCCTTATGTAAGGGGTGTAACAGACAGGGTGAGGAATGTCTTGAAGCGATATGGTATAAAGTCCATATTTTTATCACCCAAAAAGGTGATTAACTTTCTTAAATCTCCAAAAGACCATTTCCCTCTGCAAATACATGGAGTATACGCTGCACAGTGGTGCTTTTGCGGAAAAAAATACAAAAACTGAAATTTGGAATATGGATTTGTTTCATTTATTTTTTCATAGATATATAACTGTTCTATGTTTTCCATTTATATCAAGGAATTTGCGAGATACATCGCTCTAAAGTTACCCTATCTTTAAGTTTTGAAATGTACGTAATTTCTTGCAGTACCTTTTTTTCATGAAAATTAGCATTTTCATAACTGTTAGTAAAAACATTTTTTTTTTATAAATAGTATGCTATTGAGCTTTGAAAATAAAAAAAAATTAAAAAAAATAAAAAATTTGTTTTCGTCTTTTGGTTGGGTTAGGACTGAGTGACCTTAAATTAATATTTTAATGTTCTTTACTTAGAGCTACAGTTTTAGCTACATTAAGCTACGTCTAGTGGCTACTATTTTTGGAAAGCTACAATATTCAACTAACTATTCTCGAAAGAATTGTATCCGTCCTGATCCGATTTTGAACGCAATGTACAAATTTGTTTCACTGAACCCAATTAAAAAAACACGGGTTCGACTGAGGAGGAAATGGAACAATTAAAAGACCAAACTTTGGAAGTTCACACAAATTGGGGTTGTGATGGTTCATCTGGGCAGAGCGAATATATGCAGACATTTTCTAATGGCAACGAAGAAGCATCGGATTCTCATCTTTTGATAACATCGATTGTTCCTTGAAAATGACGTCAACTACTGGAGAAAACAATATAACATAGACAACCCCCCGTCCGTCTTCAACGAGATATTGCAGAGCTCTAAAATTTGAATATAAGAAGGAAAACTTTGACATCATACGAGAAGAGAAAAACCGTGTGGAAAATGAAATTTAAGAACTGGAAGAGAGCTCAATCACTGTTGGAATGTATGTTGTCAAAGTAAAACACCGTCTTTATATTACTATGACAGATGGAAAAGTAGCTCAAGCTGCGACAAATACTAGTTCAGCGAGTAATTGCATTATTTGTGGAGCTGAGCCTTCAGAGATGAATGACTTATCCAAATTGCAATCTAAGATCCTGAATGAAGAAGCTCTTGTTCTAGGAATGTATTCATTATTTGAAAAAAAAATTATGTTATTATCTTATAAAGTTTCCGAGAAAAAAATTCCCAAAAATCATGCGTTTTTTGCAATTTCTAGACCGTACTAGTACCTTAAATAATGCAACGTTACACGCCCTAACTAGTGACAGAAAAATGCAATTGCGAAATAAGAACAAAAATGTTCCTGAATCTTGATATCAATTAAAATAAGAAATACATGCATATTTAGATAAAATACATAATTACTGTTTATTTAAATGTTTAACTATTTTTTAACTAAAGCTTATTACAAAAAATTTTCGATATGATCCCCATTTTGTAGAAGGCAAAGATTATAGCGCCTTCTTATTGCTGCACATAAATTTATACTTGATAAATTTTTCTGTAATTTGACTCCAGCCACTTCAATCCGTTGTTTCAGTTGTTCCAAAGATTCTATTTCCACTTCGTGAACATAGTTCTTCATGAATCCCCAAGCATAAAAATCTAACGGAGTTAAATCTGGCGATCTAGGCGGCCATTCTATTGGACCTCCTCTTCCAATCCAACGGTCACTAAAATGTTCATCAAGCCAGTTCCTTACAGTGCGGCTGTAGTGTGCTGGAGCTCCATCTTGCTGGTAGATTAAATTGTCTGCTATGGCCAAGGGAACGTTGTCATTCAAATCGGGCAGAAGGTCTCGTAGTAACTGCAGATAGGATTCTCCATTTATGACTGAATTCAGGAACCTTGGTCCAATAACTGTTCGTCCAACAATACCAAGCCAAACATTACAGCTAAAGCGGTGTTGAGATTTGATTTGTTTCTTGTTATGCGGATTGCTGTTACTCCAGTGATGTAAATTGTGGAAATTTATTACTTCATCTCTGGTAAACTGAGCTTCATCCGTGCAGAATATCCTTCCAAAGTAATTATGTTCAGTTTCATCTCTTAGCAATAATGTTCGACAAAATGCAGCTCTCAGTAACTTGTCGTTTGCGGTTAGCTCCTGAACTGGTGCAGTGTGGTGTAAATGCTCGGTATGAAGCACTGCCCATACTCTAGTTTGGGGCAACTGAAGCATAGTAGCTATTCTCCTTGTGCTAATGGAGGGATTACGTCGGACCATATCCAAAATTCTTTCATCTATGTGTAATGATGCAGAAGATGAACTATCTCTCCCGTGTTCTCGAAGACGTTGATGGATTCTTGAAAATATCGTATGATTGGGACACCTCCTATTGGGATACATTTCAGCGTAGTCTTTGCGCTTCACGACTTCGACCATGAGCCATACCGTAGCAGTAATGCATACCCGTTAATTCGGCACGAGAGTAATTCGTCATCGTGATATGTTGACGACTTGACATTCAAATTTAGAAATAATTTGTACAACAAAACAGGTTGCGTCGCCAAGCCGACCCCACCATAATAAAAAAGTGGCAGGTCAATTTTAAACCAATGCTCTCACGCAGGTGTTCTCAATGAAAAAAATGTGTGAAATATGGTTAATCCAGTACTTTGTCACATTATTGTATGCTTATAAGACGATAGTTAAAAAAATAGTAAAAAGAAACTTAATCCTTTCAATCGTAAATTCACCTAAGAATCCAAATACGTAAAAACTAAAATAAAAGGCTTTTCTTAAAACAAAAGTAGTTTTTGTTATTTTTGATTTTCTCAAAAACTACAAAACATTTTGACATCCGGTTTTTTGTGTTTGATCAAAAATTAAGAGCATTGAGTATTGAATAAAAAAATAACTCTTAATTACGTAAAATTTTGAAAAAAAAAATTGTTTAAAAAAAAAATTCATTTTTTTTCAAAATTTTGATTTTGAAAATTAATTTTTCAAAAACTACTCACTCGAACAACTTTATTTAAAAACAAAATTAAAGAATGTATTTCTGGCTTTTCAAAATGCTATAGCATTACTCTGTAGGTATGACCGTTATTTTTTAATAATTTTTTTTCTGTTTTAAGTGATTTTTTTCTTAAATTGCCCGTCCCGCCTAAACGGGGGAAATAGATTGCTGTCGTCGATGAATACCTATTTCATTATTTGAGGTAATTCGACAGCATTTTTGACACAGTGGGTCATGCATTTGCAATATGGCATGCAATTGGGCAGAACATCCCTCCCCCCTTAGGAAGTTCAAGCCAGGTCTCCAGAAACCGGATATGTCTACATTTTATTATTAAATTTACTTAAGTCTAACATTGGTTTATATATTAATTTTAGTAATTTGTTTGACAACTTATCTAATTATATATGTATATAATATACATTCTTATTTTTTTTTTTTTTTTTTTTTTTTTTTTTTATTTAATAATTTTAATTATTACATATTTTTTTATAAATTTATATTTTTTTTTTATTCACACCCGGGCAGAGGTGACGCTAAATGTTGTGTCGGCTTGTGGGACTGTTGGAGGTGCTCGTCTTTTTGGCGTTTGGCGATTTTCCAGCTGATGAGTGGTCAGAATAGGTGGTGTGTTTCGACTATGAAGAATGGTTCGTGCTTTGGATCTGAGGCATCGGATTGAAAACACGACAATTAGTGCTAATGCTCCCAAGATGGTCAGGGACATTATCGAGCAACGATGAAATGACAATTCCCAATCTTGGTCTGCCGCTTTACGCTCTGCATGCAATTGCTTCCAATTTTGTTCGAGATCTTCTATGGTCTTTTTCCCAGCGTTCAGCTCATTGGCAAATCTTTTGTGGTTCCCAATACGTATAGGGAGAACTTTCGGTATGGATGATTGCTTGAACGGGGTTGAAACTAGCTTGTATTGCCTTCGTTAGCTCTGAGTGGTCCACCATAGGTTGTTTGTACTCTGTGGTGACCTCAGACTGGTGCTCGTAAAATAGTTTAAACCCTTTCGCGCTGGCTTCGCAAGTCTGTTCCATTTTTAGGATCCCAGAGCCGTTAAGATTGGCAGTGTATTGCTGGCTACCGCACTTCAAGTTTAAAACGAAGGAGTTCTTCACTTTGAAAAACCATTCCTTTGGAGCTGTCATCTTAAGGAATAGTCCTTCGCTTGCTGGGACCGCACCGTATTTACACGAAGCTTTTGACGTAACTGCGTGTTGCAGGAGTTCAACCAAACACTCGTTAGAGACTGATGTTAACACTGGGGTCTCATGTCGGCATATTGCGATGTTTTTTGAATTTTCTCCTATTGGCACACGTGAGCATCGGGAATATTGTTCTTGGCTCAGCAACACGAACAAGTCGTGGTTGTCCAATTCTGCGATGTATTCGTACTTGGTGTCAATAACTAGATCCCAGCGTTCGTCCAGAACTGTTGGCAATGGATAGACTTTGTAGACTTCGAAGTGCAGGGTGTCTGTTAGCGGAAGTACTTTTTTGATGTATAGATTTCATCCCTTCAGGAACACAGAGGTTTTTGACGCTTGGTAGATCATAAAAGAGTCCACAAATGAGAATCCATTGACCGTATTGTTTTTTAGTAGATCAGTGAAGTTTTCTACGTTGAGGATGAATGGATGGAGTCTACTCTGGTATAAATCGTCAAAAACTGCCAGCTCCAAGGTTTGTCTATTTTGTACTTCAACTACCTTTGCAGTGATGGCAGATGCTAAAATGTTGACATCGCTTCTCATCTTAAGAAGTGACACTTCTTTGTTAGTGGTGCGACTTTAATCGAGGAAGGTTTCGCTAAGACTTCCTACACCTGCGGTTATGTTGTCTATCTCCGCTGCTAACTGATTAATTGGTTTGCTCAATTTGTCGGAATTGGAGTTCATAACAGATAGCTGTCGGTGCATTACTTGAAATGTTTCATCATCCCTTTAATGCAGGAATTCTAATTTTTGGTAAACCTTTCTAGCATCCTCACTATCCATAGTTCCAAATGCCCATTTGGAGAAACCTCCGATGAAGTCAAGTGCTCGTTTTTGTCGTTTTGAGCGAAGGAGTTGATTCATGCGATCGGCTGTTTTCCGCAAGTTGTCGATGTTTGCTGCAGTCTCCTGAACGACTGCACGGCAATGCGGTTTATATTCTTCATCCGGGATGTTCTGACACAATTTGTCTAGTGTATCGTCGCATTTTTCGACCATTCGAAGAACCATTCCGTAGTCCATTGGAGTGACTTTAGTTAGAACTGTCCACGTGCTGCTGTAGAATTTAGCTAAATCTACACTCTCGAATACCACTGGGGATGTGTCCTGCAACCGATGAGTGTTGTATGGTGTCACTTTCTGCGACTGCCCAGGACTTATGCTTATTACTACTAATTTCAAAAGAAAGTATATTAAGCAATTCATAATGAAGTTTTGTATATCTCTTTTTTTTTAAATTGAACTATAATTTTTTTTTATTATATTTAATTTAAATTGATATGTATATACTAATAATTTAATTATTAATTAATTAATATTGATAAAGGGATTTGTTATATTAAATTTTGTCTTGATATAGAAACCTTGACTGAAAAGAGAAAAAGGTTATTATCTGGATAAAACATATTTATATTTATTGTAAATGTTTTTGTTTCCCGTCCTACCTCTGTGACCCTCCAGCAGTGTTGGTTTTTTTTTAACAAAATATTAACAGAGTGTAAGCAAAAAAAAATGTTGCTCATCATAGGAAAAAAGGTTTAAGTTGATTGTTATGTACCCTTTTAATCCTGTTCCTCATTTTAATTCTCGTGTTTACATTTTTGCTTGGTGACACAACCTCGAAGGGACCTAGCCATATAGCAGAAAATTTATTTTTTCTTGCGGGGTTCTTTAAGAGAACCTTTTGTCCGGTCCTGAAAGCAATATCTCTCGCTCCCTTATCATAGAAATCTTTCGATTTAATCTTAGCTTTCTTTAAATTCTCATTAGCTAACTTGTGGGCCATTTCAAGCTGATATTTGAGCTGTAAGTTAGTCATCGGCGTTGTACAATGGTGTGGGCTTTCTACTCAAGTTAGTTGGCATTTCGAACTTAAAACCAAAAAGAGCATTAAAAGGAGTCAATTGTGTTGCGGTATGGACGGAGTTATTATGGACATGCATGGCTAGTCTTAACTACTGGTCCCAGTTTCTCTCGTCATTTGCCACAAATGATCTCGAATATTCGGCGAGGGGCCGATGACTTCTCTCCAATGAACCGTTGGCTTGAGGATGGTACGCTGTTGTATGGAGTTTCTTCACACCTAATAACTTGCATGTCTGCGAAAAAATCTGCGACGTAAAGTCAGCACCATTGTCCGTGACGAGTTTTTTTGGGATTCTATATCGTGTCACAATTTGTTCGTAAAACACTCTAGCCACGGTAGAGGCTTCCATATCAGGCAGAGCTGCGCAATGCATGAATTTGGTCAAATCGTCCTGGAAAGTTAAAATATATCTGTTTCCCGAGTGCGAAATGGGCAGTCCACATACAATATCCATATAAACCTTATCAAACGGCAAACTAGGAGTATCAGTTATCACCATGGGCATCTTGTTAGCAGGAGAACACTAATTTGTTTGGCATTGTGGGCATTTTTTGACGAAGTCTTTAACATCTTTTGCCATGCCCTTTCACTTATACTGCTGCCTAATGTTTTTTTTTATTACCCTGATGCCCTCCGAGTGCCGAATTAGATTGTTTTGATTTCCTCTTTATCTGTTAAGAACTCGAAAGCTTTATTTGTTTTAGTACCTGGGGCTAATTTGGTAGTCTTTGGTACCTCATATGCAGTAGGCAAATAATGTGGACCAGTCGAGATAGCTGAACTTAGAACAGAATTATCGGCGACTTTCTTGCGCGCTTGCACTCGTGTTACTGCCAGACATTGCTCTTCCACACTTTCATGGCGTATACGGCTCAGCGCATCTGCGTTTGTGTTCACCTTTCCGGGTTTATATTCGATTTTATAATCGTAGTCCGAAAGCTTATGGTGGAATCTTATCAAACGAGCAGTAGGGTCTTTCACATGGAATACACCTTTGAGTGGCTGATGGTCTGTATACACCGTGAAAGAGCGTCCTAAGAGATACGTAAAAAAATAGCCAGAAGTTCCTTTTCAATCGTTGAGTAGTTCTTTTCAGAGGAGTTCAATGACCGACTTGCATAAGCTATAGGCTTATCCTTTCCAACTTTACCCTGTGATAGCACGGCACCAAAAGCCTCGATACTTGCGTCGGTTGTTAAGATGAATGGCTTTGAAAAATCTGGATAAATGAGAACTGGTGGTGACGTAATGGCTCGTTTCAACTGTTCGAAAGAGCTTTGGTGCACCTTAGTCCATTTGAATTCCTCATCTTTTCTTAACAGACAGTTAATTGGGGCGGCTAACTTGGCAAAGTTGGGGATACATTTTCGGTAATAGCTCGCGAATCCTAAAAAGGATTGAACTTCTTTTATATTTTTCGGGGCAGGGAAATTCGTTACGCAGCTTGTTTTCGAAGGGTCTGGTGTTGCACCGGTTTCAGAGCAAATATGACCCAAATAGACGACGTCTATGCACAAAAATTTGCATTTTTCGGAGTTAAGTTTGAGTTTATAGTCTCTTAACTTTGAAAAAATGCGTACCAACTTATCACAATGAAAATTTAAGTTTGTACTATAAATAACAATGTCATCCAAGTAGACAAAACAGTCTATTCCTTGAAGACCCGTTAATATATAGTTCATTATTCTTTGGAAGGTCGCTGGGGCACCTGTTAAACCAAAAGGCATTCTATTGAATTCATAATGCCCCAACCCTGTGCTAAAAGCAGTTTTTTCCCGGTCCTGCTTATCAATCAGCACTTGGTGGTAACCACCAGCGAGATCAAGAGTTGAGAAGTAGCGGCAGTTTCCTAGCTGGTCAAGAATATCTTCTATTCTTGGCAGAGGAAACGCGTCCTTAATCGTAGCCTCGTTTAGCTTTCTAAAATCTACCACGACTCGCCATCTTTTTTGGCCATCGGGTCCTGGTTTCTTTGGGACCACCAAAAGAGGGGAATTCCATGGTGACTTGCTCGGTGAGATCACTTTGTCATGTAGCATTTGCTTCACCTGTTTATGTATCTCATCTCTGGCTACTTGAGGTAGACGATACTGCTTCTGGTTGATAGGTCCCTGTTCTGATTTAATTGGGATTTTGTGTGATAAAATATTCGTATGCGTTAGCGGGTCACCTTCCAGATGAAAAATATCGTTAAATTGAATGATAATATTTTCTATTGAACATTTTTCTTCCTTATTTAAATCGGTACCAATTTTAAGTGTCGAAAGAAGTTTTAAGATTCGTTGATTTGGTTCTTGCTTCGATATATTGAGCACTGTATGATTTACCTTTTCGTTACCTATAACCCGAAATTTGTTGAAGTTGTGGAACTTCGGTGTGAAGTCCCTGGGTAAGGTAAAGGGTTTGTCAGTGGCATTAATTATAGAAATAAAAAGTTGTCTCCCCTTTACTCTTGATATTGTATTAGCTAGATAAATTCCTGGTTTTAATTCTTCGCTTTGCACAAGAACGTCGCGTACTCCAGTATTTACCTTCAGTTTCACAATGGTCTGAGTTCGGGGTTCTATAACTTTGTTAATGTTCGAAAAGGTTTTGGATTGCTTCGTCCAATTAATTATATTGTTTGGCTTAGATGGATATTTCAATGGACACTTTGAAACCAACTTCCTGTTTTTATCCAAAAACTTTAATGTTTTGGCAACAGAGTCAATTATCGTACGATTCCAGAGGATATCTCGGCCTATTATACCATCTGCGGGTATGTCGGTTAGGCCATCCACTATATGCCATTTTAAATTATAATTTTTTCCTAAACATTTGCTTGACTGAACTGTACCTAACGTCGTGCTATTTCCACCAAATGCTCTACCTAATTTTCGTATCTCATTTGACGATATCTTTGTGTTCTTTTTCAAAACACTTCGCTTTAAAAGGCTAGTATCTGCACCCGTGTCAACTAATACAGTTATTGTACCTTCTTTTGCCTCTGGCATATCTAGGTCAATAAAAACATCATTCTTACTTAATTTTTTTATTAAGTAGAGTCTATTCCTCTTTATATCGCAAAATTTATTCTTTTGTTTGGTAAACTTCTTGGATATTGCTAAAGAAAATTGATAAACAGTAACATATCCTAAAATAAATAAATTCATAAGATACACGGTTAGACTCAAAACTTTGTTTTGTAAAGATTTAATGCGAGTTTCTCGCAGACAAGCCATATTTTTACTTCTATTTTTTAACGTAGCAAGTTTGTAGGGGGATTTGTTGCTCTTTTTCCTAGAAGTTTCATTTTGGGAATTAAAATTTTTGGTATTAGGATTTGGCGAAATAGGTTTTGTATTGTTAATGTTTTTCGAAATGTTTGGGGCGCAGCCCAGTTGTTTAGGCTGGCCCCCTTCCCGTTTCCCTCCCCTTTCTTTGCTAGGTAGTTCATTTTGCTGTAGCAATCATTTTCAGGGTGGCCCACTCTTGAACACCAATCACATTTAGGCCTTGCCGTTCGTGATTTTGCCGCTGTTATAAAAATTTGGGCTTTGGGACATGTTCCGTGAGAATGGCCATACGCTTGGCCGGATTCACAGTACGGAGTGTTCTTCCTTATCCTGCACTTTACATACATATGTGTGGTTCGGTTTGTTACAAAAACCGCACTTTATTATCTCTGATGTTGATACCTTAGCTGGACTATTACTTAGCTGTAAATTTCCACTCTGCTGAGCTTGGGTTATGGCTGCAGGGGTATTCCAAAAAGGGGTGCTTTGTGCTATTTGTGGGTGTTGCTGTAGTTGCGCTACGCTCATTTGGTTATACCCAAATTATTGGTTAGAAGGTTGGGTGCTATAAAAGGAAGGTAGGTTATTGAAATATTGCGGATGAAGAAGATGAGATGTTTTGACCGCCGTGTCTGCCAGTCTGTAAATCCTCTCCACTGACAGTCAGCATAAATTGACGCAAAGCTAAATCCAATAGCCCCGTCTTGAAACTAGTTATAACTGCGTTTTTTCGTTCCCGTTTCAGAGCTACCGAATCCGAATTCTGGTAGCTTGCGTCTATTATGTCTAAGGCCTTTGTTTGGAGGCCTGTCAGGCGTCTGGCAAAAGCGTGTATATCTTCTGTCGTCAGTTGATGCGACTGTCGTATTTCGCCAGTCACACTATCTAACGTTCTGACAGTCAGATATGTACCCTTTATAAGGCTTTCCACTGTCTCTGAATACTCAGTGAGTATTATATCAGTGGTCTCAAGCCTCGTAAATTTACCCCACTGCAAACTTATTTGCGAGTAAAAGAGGGAGTATAATTCCCTGGTTGTGATAGCCTTAAGCTCAAGCAACAGGTGGTGGTTGAAATTTTGAATTTCTTCACCTTGGTCTTTTAACTGTTTTTTCAGTTGATGAATTTCTTCTATCAATTTGTTGTAAGACCTTTCTGTTGTTGCCATAAAACTATCACAAAATTTTGGAGCCAAATCCTAACCTACACCAACAACCCGAATTGAAGACGAAAAGAAAACAGAAATCAAGAACGGGAATCAAGAATTATAAGTTTAACCTTGAAAAAAAATTACATTACTATCCCAAATAAAAAGTAAAAAAAAAAAAGCTAAAGAGGGCACAGAAAATAAAATACAAATAATGTCAAATAAAAAAGTTAACTTACTGCACCTTTTCCTACTCGTTTTTCACTCTTCCACTTCACAAACATATAAATATGTATGTATGTATATTCTGTTGATTTTCCTTTTTTGTTCTTTTTTTTTTTGTCACAAACAATTTTTCTTTCGATTTCCTCCGTTTGTTCTGGTAGATATCGAATTATAATATAAACAGCGATACGAATAATGTAGTTTAAGATTAGCTAAATTTGACACTTATGTATGTATATTTTTTTCACAATTAACTTTTCTTTGTTTTTTTGTATACTTTATTTTCTTTAAATTTGGTTCGCGAACCGGCTGCGCCAATGTTATGTTTATTTGAAATAAAAAATGCGACCGTCCGTGTTAGGTTTCTGAATTCGACTCCCCGAGTTCCCAGAGACCTACCTGGAACTTACCAACGGTTACTTCCAAAATGCATTACTCAGCTTTGACCTACTAAGATGCATTCTGGAAGTAAGGCTTTTATTCTGTAACGTTGCGTCACATTAAGTGTAACGCGAAACTGCTGTCGTCGATGAATACCTATTTCATTATTTGAGGTAATTCCACAGCATTTGTGACACAGTGGGTCATGCATTTGCAATATGGCATGCAATTGGGCACAACACTCGCGTATAAGAAAATAGCTGCCAATTTTTCCCTCTGAAATGTTAAAAGTTATTGGTCATTTTATAGTTCGCTTCCGTGAGTTTCTCTTTGCTTTTATCTAATGTTTATGTAGAATTTGGAGGGGACAAATGCCAAATCACATTTTGAATGGTTCACGATTTGTTATTTTTTTTGGTTTTGCTTTCTCTTGGAAAAAAATAGTGGGAAAATGACTGAATGCGTTCATTGAATTTGCCACCCCTGGCAGTAAAACCAGCGGTCGGTGAATGCAACGAAGGCAGCGCATAGCAAGAATTAGTGTGCGTGTAAGCAGGACCGCTGGCTTTCAAAAACGAGAGCGCATCCCAGCAAATTAGCTGATTGTGGCTTACAATGACGTGATTGAAATTCGCGGATTCCAATTGGCTGAAAGCACAAGGGTTAAAAGTTAAGAAGGTCCGAAGAGACATCGAAAAATCTGGACGGACACTTCTTAACTGGAGAGCAAATTAGAAAGGATAAAAGTACTAGAGAAAGCGATAGTGAAAAGAAAAACAAGTTGTGAAAAATTCAAAAAGAAAGTAATTTTGCTTAAACAAAAAAAAAAAATTAGAGGAAAACATCAGATCGAAAAAAGTATTAATTTGGACAGAAAAGTAAGGAGAAAATCAGGAAGAAAAGGAAGAGAGAAAAGAAAAAGGCAAAGATTTTGGAGGAGGGAATAATTGCAGCAAAAGATAAGTAGAGTGATTGATTTGTGTTCAATTTTGTTTCATAATTGGTTCGTTTTGTGTTAATTGCATTTTTTCTATTGAACTTATCATATAAAACGGCTGACTTTTGTTTCGAGAAATTTTTCCTGAGATTGCGGGACTCGTGACCCCGTAATTAAATCGGTTATTCGTTCGGGACATAGTAATAGCGGTCCATTTTGTTCCAATCAACTATTACATTGTTCTATTTGTTTGAAAAGATCTTGGGTTTTAATCCTATTTAAAAGGTTTCCCAAGCAATTTAAAGTAATTAAAAATTCCTATTTTAGTCTAAAACCATTTCTTTTTCTTTCATGCCAAAAATTGCTTTCACCGTCGGTTTCGCTCCTCAGGTTTGCAATTTCCTCATTATTCAAAAAGAATTGCTGGCGCCATTTTTTTCATTTCAGGTACTTCGCCCCTGTGGCATACAATAAAAAAAAAACATTATCTTGTAATCAAAAACAAGAAATATTAATTCGACTTATCAAATTTATTTTTTGAACCCACCCCCTTTTTCTAAGCTAGTCGTGGTGGAAGCATTCCATTTGCTTCCGCTTGTTGCATTTTTTTTCGAATTCGAACACCTCTTAAATTCGTCTTTTCTTATCTCGTTTTGCTTTGACATTCGTCGAAGCACATCAACCATAAATCGTAGTAAGTGGATAAGTCGTGTGCGTTCGGTCGGTCGGTTCGTTTCGTATTCAAATTAAATCCCAATTATTATAGATTTTTATTGTTCGGTTCGCGTCTTGAAAAAGTGCAACAAACTGGCGCCCAACGTGGGGCTTTTTTCTTTTACCGCGGTGAATAGCAAAAATAAACAATTTGCAATTAAAGTGTTGTTGTGTCTGATTCGTGTTCTTTTAATTAATAATTAAGGGAAGTTTTTTTTTTGCTTCTCGTTTCATTTTACTTTCTTAGTTTGTTTTATTTTACAGTTTTATACCTACGATTTGTGTAATATAAAAGCAAACTTTGCCGCTTCATAAAAAGAAAATTACATATAACCCACTAGTTGCAGTGTTTTCTTTACCGTGTGTGCAGTTTATCCAGGTACAACTCTAGTTGCATATATCGCATTATACATAAGTACATACCTACATACTTATCAGGAGTTTCGGAGTAAGTTAATTCTTGTCATTAAATTTCTCTATCATTTTCGATAAATTCCTTATTAAAATATATCTAATATTTTAATATTATTCGTCATTAAAATACTTACATATATACATACATATCATTGTCATTGCGGTGAATTAAGTACGGTGTTTATTTAATAAATCTTGGTGTTACATATTTATTTACATAGTTGTGGTCGCGGACCGGTAAATTCCTTGTTAAGAGTGCATAGGTAGCTGTCTCCGTCAGGCAACGCAATTTATTTAAGCTTTTTATGTTTTTTTTTTCGTCGACTTTTACATTTTAATTCGGTTTTGATTGAAAATTGATTCAAAGTTAATGTGACCATACGTTTTAATTTTCTGCGGCATATGATTTTTGTGTTTGAGTGGGTGGATAATTTTGTATTTTAAAGAACTTAATTGTGCGCTATTTAGGGTTAAGTTGGGGAGAGTACGATAACTTGGCCGCCAAGATTTGATAACGGGTTTTTGTAGAGGGGTCAAAAACAAGCACTTTTTACTATGGGAGGGGGGTCTATCTCCCCCCGTTTAGGAGGTAGGGGTACTTTTAGAAAAAATGGTTTAAACTGAAAAAAAAATATTAAAAAACAACGGCAACACCTACAATAAAGTGCTATACTGCGTTTGAAAGCCAGAAGATTGTTCTATAATCCTGCATTTAAATTAAATTACTCATGTCAATGATTTATGAGAAATTTGCATTTAATTCCAAATTTTGATAAAATAACGTGAAAGAAAAAGGTTAGACCGATTGTTTTCAAAATTGTGAAATGAAATTGTAAATTAGCTTATATGTGTTTCATGTATCTATCAGTTCTTAATCGAACACAAAAAACCGCATGGTTCTATGTCTTCTAGTTTTTGAGAAAATCGAAAATTACCATAACTGCTTTTTTTGATTTTTAGTGATGACAGTGATTCCATTTAAAGGATTAATGTTAATAAACATAATGCATATCTTTGTTAGTTCAGTACAGCAATTCATTTCGCGTTACCCAGAATTGCACACAGCCACGGAAGTTGAATTTTCATTTGGTATTAAACCAATTTCTTCGAAAAAAGGGATGCTTTTTTCGTTGGTCGACACTAAATCACCGAAAGAAGAAAATATTGGAAAGTTATTCAATTTGGGATGGAGTAGTGGATGTTTAACCGCCATTTTCCATTTAGAGAAAAAAACACTTCACTCTTACAAAAGTTGAATAACGAATGACCTTGGTAAGCAATAACTTGTACCACATTTTCATTAACGAATAAAAAACAACGGTACAAATTGGAATGTTAGCTTTTTTTTATCTAAGTTTCAGTTGCTTTATATAAATTGGTATGTAAGACACAAACATAGATACATATTAAGAAATTATATATATTTGATGCAGTCGAGCAGTAGTGCATTACATGTGAATTTTTCATAATGTATTTTAATATTTGAAAATTGTAAGTTTGGAACTTTGGGCTACTTATATAAATATATGTATTTAGTGGACATTGGATAAATAGAATAAATTTGAATTTTTTTAAATACAGATTCTGTGAATGCAAAAGAAACTTTGCATGCACCCAACCTCGCACCTACCCCAAATCCTATAGTGTGCCAAGCAGGGGGTTGCAGGGGGGCAGCATGCCCCCCATACATACTTTACTGTTTATATATTGTAATGTTGGAAGCTAGCACTAATTTATTTATGTAAGGAAGCAAAAAATAACAAACATTTTATAGAAAAGTAGTTTTAGTTATTTTCGATTTTCTCAAAAACCAGAAGACTTAGAACCATGCGGTTTTTTGTGTTCGATTAAGAATTGATAGATACATGAAACACATATAAGCTAATTTACAATTTCATTTCACAATTTTGAAAACAATCGGTCTAAACTTTTTTTCAGGTTTTTTATCAAAATTTGGACTTTAAATGCAAATTTCTCAAAAACCATTGACATGAGTAATTTAATTTAAATGCAGGATTATAGAACAATCTTCTGGCTTTCAAACGCAGTATAGCACTTTATTGTAAGTATTGCCGTTGTTTTTTAATATTTTTTTTTTTTTATTTAAACCATTTTTTCTAAAAGTGCCCCTACCTCCTAAACGGGGGGAGATAGACCCCCCCTCACATAGTAAAAAGTGCTTGTTTTTGACCCCTCTACAAAAATCCGTCATCAAATCTTGGCGGCCAAGTTATCGTACTCGTGCCGTTAAGTTTACTTATAAATTTTTGTTTTCGTCTTTTTTCTGTTTGTGGTAAAGTATAAAATAATCCTTTTGCCTATTGATTTTCATAGAATTCAGGAGAAATTCTTCAGTTGAGTTTAAGTTTAAACTAATATTGATTTTAATTACCATTGTTGTGCGTTAGAAAGTTGTTTTGACTTTAGGTAGTTATATTTAAATTTTTTTTCTTAATATCCATTGGAGTGGCTGTTGTTTATTTTTCTTGCAATTTTTTTGCTTTTCTTTCGTTTTCGATTTGTTTTTATAGGTAAAGAGTTTATTTTTGTTTGTTTTAATTATTGTTGATTTAGATTGTAGGGTCGTCAAAAAAAAAGTATGCTAACGAACTTTTGTTTTCAAATCAAAAAAACAAAACACTGTATAGAAAATTACTTTTCTAATATAGAGAAAATAAAATCGAGTTGCTTGATTTTTTTTGAGGAGAAAATTGGAAAAATATTGGAAATTAAGTTTTTTTTTTTGATTGTTTGGAATTTTCGAGAGGATTATTCTTATTCAAGTTTCGTTCGAGTCAGCTACAAATAATATTTTTGGTCTCAAGAAAAAAAAAAAGTTTTAGTTAAAAAAAAAAAAGTTTTGTGCTGAATTAATAAAAATTGTTCTGTCCCTCTTTTAACCAAAATTTTCTCGAGTCCTGCAATTTATAAGAGTTTTTGTGTGTTAATACGAACAAGAAATAAAAAAAAAAAAATCAACGTTCTACGATTAAGGAATATACCAACTAAATTATAATACCTACTGAAATGTGCATCGCGAATATTATATTGCATCTTTCTTGAAATACAATAAAAAGCCCATATCTGTAATCTGCGAGAATGCATCCCTAAACTACTGATGGTAGCTTTCCATAATCTTTGTGTTTGATGTTATTCCAAATAGTGAAATCGATTGCTAACAAACTACATACTACCTACATATCTACGAAAAAAAAACATAAATACCTACATACCTACCTGTATAAATATATAAATTAACAAAAATTGCTGATACGAAGAAATACTTAGATTGTCATAAACATAATACCTAGACCTACATACTTTCAAAAACAAAAAAAATAAATAAATAAATAAATAAATACGATTTCTACAGTATCTATTCCTGCATGTCCCTTTCTGAGTTTCTGTCCGTCAACGAAGTTCATCATATTTAACTATATAGTTTTCTTTTAAATTATTTTATGATTCGTATATTTGATTGATTTCTAGTGTTAATTCTTGTTTTTTGTTCTTTTTTTTTTAATGGTTAAACATAAATAGTGTTAAGTTTTCCTTAGTTCTTCTAGTTTCATTGTTTTTATCCTAGTAATTTTCCAATTTCCTTCCATTTGTGTTTTCTATCTCTTTCTGTCTAATTGTGTAATTTTTTGTTTGTTTGTGAAATAAGTGTATTCAAATTTTCAAATGAGAGTTGTACAATAATTTGTGTGCAAAGCTACATATATATACATATACAAGTTAATGCAAACAATTGCAAAAATTGTGCAAATGATTTATGACTCGTTCTCACGATAATTTCGCTGACGCTGCGTCTGGAAACAAGACAACAACCAGAACAAATATGCATTCCAGCACGTAGCAGAGATTGCTGCAACACAACACTACCTGTGGGAACATCCGCAGCATAGAGGCATAAGTAGATTAGATAGTTTTAAGAAAAACATTTTGTAGTTAGTTTTTAAGTTGAACTCGAATAAAGAGGTTGATCCTCAAAAAAATATTTTTTTTAAGAAACTTAAGTGTTATTAAGTTTAATTGGCGCCCGAGCAGGGAGCCGAAGGTAGCGTTGAATAAAAAACCATAAGTCGGCCTAAAGTAGCCCGCCGGTGTGTTGCGCGTTAATCGGTCTAAAGAAGCCCGTCGAAAGTGAAAAAAAAAACGGAAGAAAAAATATAAAAGAAATTTTTTTTTTTAAAAAAGACAACCTTTGGGTTCCAACTAATAGTGAAGTAAAAAAAGAAACTCTATAGTGAAACTGTGAAAACTTTTAAGAAAAAACTCTATAGAAAACTAATAAGACTCTTTAGTGGAAAATTCGTAAGTCGGCCTTAAGAAGTCCGCAGGTGTACTAAGGGAAAAGTAAGGAAAGCAGAACATCGCAGTACTCACAAGGATCACAAGAGGAGATATTCACAGAAAAGAAATGTTACTTTTAATACTGTAAGTTTTAAGAATCATATGGAAAATATATATAAATAAGATTGGTTAATATAAAAACTATTTAAACAAAATAAATAAATAAACATAACAAAGAATAGGAAACATTTACAAAAAATAATAAAAAATTTTGTTTAGCTTTAAACAATAAAATTTACAAAAGAATACCAATCATTTCCCAAAAGAATAAGAATAAAAATTACAAAACGATAAAATTGTTCGTAAAATTAAACAAATAAAATTACAAAAATCTATTCCTTATTTTTAAATAAACTAAATTCAGATATTTACCTATCATTATTAAAAACCAAAATGTGCAAAGATCACTTAGATCAAATGCTAATCAGGACCAAGGTCCGCAGGATTCGGGTGCTCTTCTTCCGACAGGTGCTACCTACGCCGAAATTCCTGAACCTTCTAATCCTCAACGGCTTTCTAATGTTTTCCAAGAACATCCTGCAATTGATCCTACCAATCCACCACGCCTTTCAGACCAATTTCAACAACCGTCGAATTCGAATCTCTAATTTCTTCTATGATCCGCCGAGTTTTCAAAGAACAAGGCAGGAATCTAGTGCAAGATGCACTTAACCCACATGCCGATCTTTATCAAGATATCGATGAAACCATTTCCCCTGAATACAGGAACGACCTATCCGATCTGGATAAAATACCCGACATTGTCCGAAATCTTAGGACATTCTCCGGAGATCCTGGAGAATTCAGTTCATGGAAGAAGAGCGTCGAGAGAGTGCTCAACATCTATGAACCTATCAGTGGCACCCCAAAGTATTATGCCATCCTAAGCACTGTGAGAAACAAGATTATCGGAAACGCTGATATAGCGTTAGAGTCCTATAACACTCCCTTACATTGGAAAAGTATATCAAAATGTCTCGTCATGCACTACGCTGATAAACGAGACATCAGTACTCTCGAGTATCAAATGTCCCTTCTGATACAAGGAGGTAAAACAGTGCAAGAGTATTACCAAATAGTATTCTCCCATCTATCGCTTATACTTGACAGATTATCCTGCATGGACGTCAGCCCAGAATCTATGAGCCTCTTAAAGCAAACATATCGCGACAAGGCCTTAGATACATTCATAAGAGGACTAAGGGGAGATTTGCCAAAATTACTCGCTATAAAAGAGCCTCTCGAACTTCCGCATGCTCTTCATTTCTGTTTGAAATTGGAGAACCAAAATTTTCGAGCAACTCACGCTCATCAACATCAATCCAACATGAAAAGAATTCAAAATCCTCATCCTCATCCAATCCGAAATAGCCAACAATTCCGTCCTCAATACAGCCAAAAACTTATACAAGCACCGCGCTTTACGTATCCACATCCTGGATACAGTTATCACAATCCAAACATGCAAATAAAAACTGAACCAAATGAATCCTCCCAACCCAGACCATCTCAGAGTCAAAACCAACCTTTTCAACCCAGACTATTTCAGGGCCAAAAACAAACTTTTCTACCAAAACCATCCGAGGGGCAAAAACAACCTTTCCCAGCAAGACCATATCAGGGACCACATCAAACATCCTATAACCGTAACACCCAATACAAACCTCCATACATACAACAACATAATTACTATACGGAACAAATAAACACTCAACCTGACGATAAACAATCGATAGAAAATACGCTAGAAACCTACAATAATGCAATAGAGCAAGCAAATGCAGATTATGACCAGACCCTTGACGAATATATAGAACGAGGTTATGAAAACTATGAAAATTCTTGTCCAACACAAGAAGAATTTACTTCTGACTTAATTAATGACTTCTCCGATATTCATTTTTTAGATTAACGAGTTCTTCGTTACCATACTTTGAGTGTCGAACGAAGAACGGTGAAATACTAAAATTCTTAATTGATACAGGTTCAAATAAGAACTATTTACAGCCAAATCTGGTATCAAAACCACTTTTAAATTAAACTCAATTTTATGCCAACTCTGTAGGAGGGCGAACAAAAATAGCTCATCATACTTTCCTCAACCTATTCGGTCTCCCTAAAAAAATTAAACTCTTCTTGCTCCCATCACTAAAATCCTTCCACGGCATTCTAGGCCATGATACACTAAAGGAACTTTCAGCAGTAATTTATACACATAGTGACCATATGGTTATCCAAGATAAAGTTAAAATTCGAATTAAATATCAAGCAAGCCAAGATGTCAATAAATTAGAAATTGCCACCAAAAACTTAAACATTGAAGAGAATCAATCTCTCGAATCTATAGTTAAAGACTTTTCTAACCTTTTCGCAGACCCAGACGAGAAACTCACTTTTATGACAGAAGTTAAAGGTGAAATACGAACAACTAACGACAGACCCATATATACAAAATTCTATCCTTACCCAATGGGGCTAAAAGATGAAGTAGAAACACAAGTAAGAAAACTACTCAATGACGAAATTATAAGACCATCTCGGTCTCCGTACAATTCACCCGTGTGGATTGTACCGAAGAAGTTGGACTCAAGTGGCCAGAAAAAGTATCGTCTCGTTATTGACTATAGAAAACTCAATAACGTTACCATGCCAGATCGATACCCTATTCCCAATATCAATGATGTCCTTTCTCAATTAGGAAAAAATAAATGGTTTACCGTACTAGACCTGAAAAGCGGTTTTCATCAAATTCCTCTTAAGGAACTTGACATCGAGAAAACCGCATTTTCAATAAATAATGCTAAATATGAATTTACGAGGCTTCCATTCGGCCTCAAAAACGCCCCATCGATCTTCCAAAGGGCGTTAGATGACATTCTCCGTCACCATATAGGGAAGATATGTTTCGTCTATATAGACGACATTATCATATTTAGCAAAAATAAATCCGACCATTTACAACATATTAAAACAGTTTTCCAAACACTTAGTCAAGCAAACATTAAAGTTCAACTTGATAAGTGCGACTTTTTCAAGCAAGAAGTCGAATTCCTCGGATTTATTGTGTCTGACAGCGGGGTTCGAACAAATCCTGCTAAAGTGTCCGCCATTCTTAACTTCCCTTGTCCCAAAAATATCAGAGAGCTTCGCTCATTTCTTGGTTTATCAGGTTATTACCGACGGTTAGTGCGAGATTATGCCAAACTGGCAAAACCTCTTACAACCCTTTTAAGAGGGGAGGATGGACGCTTATCAAAAAACGCATCCCAGAAAAAAATCATAAGCTTAAACGAAGCAGCATTGGACGCATTCAACAAAATTAAAAATATACTCGTGTCCGATAACACTATCTTACATTACCCAGACTTCAACAAACATTTCGAATTAACAACCGGCGCGTCAGATTTTGCAATCGGCGCAGTATTGTCTCAAGAATCAAAACCCATTATGTTCGTTTCAAGAACACTTAATAAAGCAGAAGAGCACTACGCCGCTAACGAAAAAGAAATGCTGGCGATAATATGGGCTCTAGGCTCATTAAGAAATTACCTCTACGGTTCTGCCAGGGTTAAAATTTACACAGATCATCAGCCATTAACCTTCGCTCTCAGCAATAAAAATAATAATGGGAAAATGAAGCGTTGGAAGGCTATCCTTGAGGAATACAATTATGAGATGCACTACAAGCCAGGCAAAGCCAATGTGGTTGCAGATGCACTCTCAAGAATACCTTACGACACGAATGTAAATACCTTGACCTCCACGTTACACAATAACGAAAGTATTCCTGATGATATTATACCGAGTGTAGATGTGCCTATCAATGTCTACAAAAATCAAATATTTTTCTAGATATCGGTGAAACATCAAGCCACAAATTTAAAATTGTTTTCCCCACATACCATCGCCACCTAATTAGAGAACCACATTATAATACTGAAATTATTTTGCAAGTCCTTAAAAAAATCCTCAATCCAAGCGTAATAAATTGTATAAAAACTGAAGAAACAGTTAAAGCCCTCATACAAGAAGTTTTCAAAATACATTTCAATAAATATAAAATCAAATTTACACAGCTTTTTGTAGAAGATATAATTCAAGAAGAAAAACAGGAAGCCATAATTATACAAACACACGAACGCGCTCATAGGAATGCCGTAGAAAATCGTCTACAAATTCTTGAGAAATACTACTTTCCTTCTATGATAAGCAAGATTAATAGAATTACAAAATTATGCTCTATTTGTAAGAAAAACAAATACGAAAGGCACCCCAACCAGCCAAAGTTAGGCGAAACACCAATCCCAACCTTTCCAGGACATACAATCCATATAGATATATTTCATACCGAAAAGAAATTAGCCTTAACGGCACTTGATAAATTTACAAAATACGCACAAGTCAGAATTATTAAGATTAGAGCAATAGAAGACGTAAGGAAACCCCTGCGTGAAATTTTTTTCTTTTTTGGCGTCCCTAAAGTCGTCGTTTTAGATAACGAACCTGCACTAAATGCACCAACAATCCAATTCATGATTAAGGACGAGCTAAATATTGATACTTTCAAAGTACCCCCCTATCATAGCGAAGCGAACGGCCAAGTAGAGCGGTTCCATTCTACACTTACCGAAATCATGAGGTGTATCAAAGGAAATGACACAGAGAGAAATTTCGAAGAAAGGTCCGTCCATGAATATAACCATAGCATTCATTCGACAAACGGAAAAAAACGTAGACCTATTTTTCGGTCGAAATGTTACATTTACCCAAGATGATTATGAAAAAACCCGAAAGTCAAACCTTGTAAAATTACAAGAAAAACAAACAAAGGATTTAAAGTACCACAATATGAAAAAACATAAACCAAAAAAATATTCAAGAGGTCAATTAATTTTTGTAAAAATAAATAAAAGATTAGGTACCAAACTTTCAAATAGATTCAAACAGGAAATAGTAAAGGAAGAAACACTACCGTGTTAACAGAAAGCGGTAGAATAATCTATAAATCCCATATCAGAAATTAACTTATTATATACTTCTTACAGGATTTGTATTGCAAATAGGGTAATGACTGAAACACAAATACTGGACTATACTAACAGCCAACTAATTACCATAGAAACCGGAACGGCCAGAGTCCAGACGGGAACATTTAAGCTCATTCACCTTATTGAGCTTACAGAATATAAAAGAAATATCGAAAACATAGAAAACATCATCAAAACAGAAGTGGACCAGACTCATCCTCTATTCCCTTTCCTACAATACGAAATAAAAACTATCCATGATCACCTAAACAGACTTTTCCCCAAACAGACAAAATTTAAAAGATCCATCGACTTTATCGGCAGTGCATGGAAATGGATCGCGGGTAGCCCCGATCATGCAGACTTTGAGTTAATAAAAAACAAAATTAACAATGCATTATCAAATAACAATTACCAAGTAGTTCTAAATAAAATTATTTTTGATAAAATTAACGAGATAACTAACGTAACGAATAAAATTAATAAAAAGGAAAGAGAAAATAATAAAATGTATTTGGAGAATGAAATTGCTCTTAAAATAAAAACAAAACTTGATATAATTAAACAAGAAATTATAAATTTAGAATACGCCATTAATTGGGCTAAAGTTAATATTGTAAACTCCTTCATTTTATCTCAAATTGAAATGAAAATTATTACCGACAATTTAGAGAATGAAAATATACCCTTCATTAACATTGATGAAGCAGCTGAATTCGCTGAAGTAAAAATAGCCTCAAATGGCACTTCAATAATTTATATTTTAGATTTTCCAATAACACAAAAAGAAATATGTAAATCCTTATTAATTAAAACTGTAAAAAAAAACAATATTGTAAATGATATTAATTTCAATAACATACTAGCATGTAAGAACTCTACATTAGGAATAAGAAACAAATGTAAATCTTTTAATACAGTAACAATATGCAAAAATAGAAATATAATTGACATATCTGATGACCAGTGTATATCAAACCTCCTAAGAAGTCTACCAGCATATTGCAAGAAAACCAATAGCCATCACGTTCCCCAGGTAGAAGAAGTACTCGAAGACACCTTACTCCTTAATAATTTTGTTGGGCACATACAAACCGACAACAACACACTTTTCTTAAATGGCACCTTCATCATCCGACACCATAACTCAACAATAACAATATTAAACAAAACCTACATATCCAAAGAAATATCTGGTTCTAACCCATTACCTGCAATAGTTCAACCAGATGCCTCATCATATCTTACCAGCGAACATCTATCACTTGAAATGATTAAAGAAATGCAATTAAACAACACAAAGATAATAAAAAGCCTTGAAGAAGACAACACTCGAGGATCAATCATGAGCATTACCCTGTCAATACTGCTTTTGCTCATACTTTCTTTCATCATCATGCGCAAGTGCAAATCAAAATCAGCACACCCTGTGCAACAAAATCAAGAAGTAAAATATAGAGATGACAAAGTTGAAGTTGTAGAGGAAACCGAAGCAGGTCCAGTCCAGCATCAAAGCCAAAACATAAAACCCCAACAAAAAATAGTAAACATCAGCAAAATACCACTCTTTTGAACGAGGACGTTCAAAACTTAAAGGCGGAGGAGTTAATGCAAACAATTGCAAAAATTGTGCAAATCATTTATGACTCGTTCACGACGCTGCGTCTGGAAACAAGACAACAACCAGAACAAATATGCATTCCAGCACGTAGCAGAGATTGCTGCAACACAACACTACCTGTGGGAACATCCGCAGCATAGAGGCATAAGTAGGTTAGATAGTTTTAAGAAAAACATTTTGCAGTTAGTTTTTAAGTTGAACTCGAATAAAGAGGTTGATCCTCAAAAAAATATTTTTTTTAAGAAACTTAAGTGTTATTAAGTTTAATTTACATACATCAATTGTCAATCGTCTTGGAAATTCCCTCAGTGTGTTTTGTTGTTGTTTTTTTTTGTCTAATTTTCTTTCAAACAGACTTGCTACGCTGGGATCCCGATACGTATGCGCATAAGTAGACGGATACAGGTATGTTTTGTTGTTGTTAAATTTTTGTTTGTTTTGTTTTGTTCTAGTTAAATTCTTAAAACTGAGGGCATTCACTTATGACATTGAACTTGAAAATTTTTCAAGTTTATGTAAGGGATGCCACTTTAATTGTTGCAGTATTTGAAAAGTATTTAAAAATTCTGTTCATATAAAATAAAAATATTTTGAAATAACATAATTGCATTAATATTAACAATAGTATTGATAGAATTATAACTTAAAATTAGTATTTGTAATTAATACAAATAGTACTCGTATTTATGATAATTATATATAATAAATTAGTTTATAAATGAAATTTGAATTTTGACCATTTATTTCAAGGGAATATTTTCTTTTTAAACTGATTATTAAGAAAACTTCTTGAAAGATGGAAGTTTAATTTTTCTATTGGGGTGATTAGTGGTCGATGGGACATGAGAGTCCTTGACAGGTGAGATTTCCGCAGGTAAGGCTTAGGCCGATTTTATTCAGGGCCTGTCGCAAATAGTTGAGCGCGTGGCAGCCAAGGTGTCATCTCAGCAATGAGATTGACAGAGGGAGGGTAGCTCAAGGGTACCAATAACACCAAAGGTACCCGTGCATTGATAGGACAAGTAGGTGATTTAGTACAGGGAAGTTTTTCGTTTGCTTCCAATCATCTTAAAAATAATTTAATGTAACGTCTGTTATGTCCGTTTGATTATTTATATAATTCACTGTCAATAGTTTATTTTGCTTTTTCTTGTTTCTTTCTTTTTATTATATTTTATTTTTTTTAAGTAATTTTGGTTTTGAAAAGGCATGTTATTAAATTACGGTAGTCCAGTTAGAGAGGCCAAAGAACCCACCCCACATCCGACGAGCTAAGCAACAATGCAAGCATGCCTAAACTGGTCCTCGTCTTCTGGACGCTCTTCCATCCAAGAAAAATTAACAGAACCTGTATCTGTAAGATGGAAGGGCAAACAACATTGTTTGTTGTTTATACCGTTACAAGATTTTAATTCATATTGCAGTCGAGTGCTTAATAGTTTTTTTTTGGTTTCGATTTAGTTTTTATATAAGTATATAGGTATCCAGGGCCCGGATTTCTGTGCAAACGCATATTTTTTTTGGACAGCTTTAGAAGCAAAAGAATCAGATAGTTTTTCGAATTAAGCAATTTGCTTTAAAATGGCATTCAATCGTTAGAGCATATTTTTGCATATTTTGATATAAATGCATTTTTTGGCTTATTGAGCATATTTTAACCATAAATACATATTTTTTTGCATATTTCAAAAAAATAAACTTTAAACATTTAAAAAATGATTTAACCGAAATCCATACAAACTTTAAAAATTCTATCTTTCATCTGGATGAGAAATGGGTTTTTCAGTGAAACTATACTAAAATTAGAAGGTTGGAACTCGCTTAAAAATCAAGTAAATTTAATGGACGAAGCAGTTTCAAAAATGAATGCTGTAAAGTCTCCAATGGGTCAATCTATTTGTAAAAAAATTGAAAATGTCCTTAAAAAAAATGAAGGACATACATATAAAAATGAAAAATATCTCCACATCTTTAAATGGGAATGCAGTGCTTCGATCTTCAATTTTCAATAAATGAGATTGTTTCATTAAAAAATGCTCCACTAACGTCTGTTGACGTGGAGAGGTTATTTTCCATGTTAAAAAGTTTTTTGAGACCAAATCGCTAAGGTTTCAGTTTTGAAAACCTTAGGAAAAATTTCATGATCCATGCTAACAAAACATAGTTACAAAAATAATGTAATGTAGGTATTAAAAATACTATTTATTTTCTTGTTTAAACTAAATGAATTTCACGTTATATGTTGATTTGTTCTACTTTTTGCTGTGAAAAGTTACTGTGAATAAAAGACTATTTTTACTTGCTTGGTACTATAGGGCAAGTTCTGCATTTGGAAAAAAAATTGAATTCGAGATTTTGATCAAAGTTGAAATTACGATGATAGCGGAGACGAATAAAGTGAGTCCGATAATTCCGTCTGTCACTGTCTGTCTATATGTCTGTATGTCTGTACCTCGATCTAGAGCCTAAGCCACTTGACCTATTTTCTTCAAACTCGGTACTAAAGGGTCTTCGGTGATTCCGGAGGACAAATTGAAATTGAAATTTTTTGTTTGGGTCAAAAACTAACGGTACCCCTCATACATCAGTAATGCACAATCTTATTTATCTCGAAAACGGCTCTTACGATTTTGATAAAAAAAAATTGGGAGAAATGTTTTTAACGGTACATGTCATAGAACGGTTTTTTTGATTTTCGAATTTCTCATTAACGGCTCTAACGTTTTTTACCAGAAATGTTCACCAGCTTAAAATAATATTGTATATAAAAGTTAAAAATAATATTGTATATATTTTGTATATATTTTTTTTTTTGTTTTTTGAAAAAAAAAAAATCCAATTTATTTTTTGAAAAATCAATATCTTAAAAATGTCTCACCGATTATTTTTTGAAATTATTTTCTAAAATCTATATTACTAAGCTCTTAAAATTGGCATCCCAAATTTTGTTCTAGAAAAATTTTTAAAGAAATTTGTTATATAAAAAATTACTTTCATAAAACGATTTTTAAACTTTATTTGCGTAAATTCATACTTTTCCGGAAATCAGACGGCAATTCCATGCAATCGAAAATTTTTATCTCATTAAATCCGTGCATTTTATTTTATTGCAATGTGTTTTCATTTCCTTTTTGAATATTTTTGCAGCATATTTTGGATTTTTATGGCATATTTTTAATTTTGTATAGCATATTTATTTTCATCAACATATATAATCAACTGGGTGTTGATCTTTTTGGAATTTTAAAACTTAGGTATTATTTTTTCTTTTGGAGTCATAGATTTTGTTTTCTGGCGTGTTCATTGCAATTATCTGTCTGGTGTTTTCTATTTCAAATATTAATTTTTTTCTTGATTAGGATTTTTATAGATCAAAATGGATGTTAATAGGTTAAGCAAGGAAGAACTCGTGTATGAATTACTTACCCGCGGGTTAAAGGAAGGAACGGTTGATAGTATGAGGATGACGCTAAGAGCATCGCGTACTCTTGAACGCGCGGGTTCGATTTCTTCTGAAAGCCCCCACTACCCTTTTTCATTTGAGGAAGATGTTAAGGCCGTTCGAACCAAGTTGTCGGAAATTAGGGATCTTTTGAAAAATTCACCAAAGAATCCGAAGTCTTCAGAATATTTGAAAGTATTGACCAAAATCGAATGGTCGTTAGGTAGGATGAGTAGGGCCAAGGCAGTCATCAGAAGAGGTCAATGAAGTGGCCGATATAAGAGGAGAATTATTGTTGCTGATGGCAACTTTAGCTGAAGGGGGTGAGGAGGCACCCCAAGATAAAGATATCAATAAAGGGAAAACAAACACGTCGACAGCAGACATGGGTGCGTTACCAGCTGCACAGGTCGGCCAACGAGAGAGCTCAGGGTTCCAACTACAGGATGAAGCCTGTGACCGGAATCCTGAGCGTATTGAGAAGTGGAATGTAAAATTCTCTGGTGAGCGGTGCGGCTCATCAGTGAATTCGTTTATTGAGAGGGTTGATGAACTTAGGGAATCGCGTGGAGTATCGGAAGCTAGGGTTTTCAGATCAGCGGTGGATCTCTTTACGGGGAAGGCGCTTCTTTGGTTTAGGGCAGTTAGGGACAATATCTCAACATGGCAAGAGTTGGTTAGGGAGTTGAAATTGGAGTTTCTGCCCTCCAATTATGATGATCTCTTATTGGATGAGATCAGGCAGCGTACCCAAGGTAGAGATGAGACAATGGGTATGTACATTGCTCTCATGCAGACGCTTTTTAAAAGATTCTCTGAGCCTCTGAGTGAGAATAGAAAACTGGCTATTCTCATGAAGAACATAGCTCCTTTCTACCAAACGCAATTGGGTTTGGCTGATATAGTCAGTCAATGAACTGGTTGCGTTGGGTAGAAAGTTAGAGACAATTAGGTCTAACGTGGAGTCCTTTGTTCCTCTTCTTTCAGGTCGCAACAAGCAAGCTTTGGAGCCTGATGTTGCTTATGTTGCTTCAGTTCAGGAAGCAACGATTGCAGTTGAACGTAACCCACCACCCCCCAAAAGGACCATTCGTTGTTTCAACTGCAATAGGGAAGGACATTTATCAAACAACTGTTCCGCTCGTAGGAGATGTTTTGGTTGTGGTGCTGTAGGGACAACCCGTCGCGATTGTAGACGCTGTTCTGGAAACGGGCATCGGTCTCTTGGGCCAGCGGGACAAGAGCGCCGTCGTGTTTAGATAGGTTACCTGCTGGCGACCAGCTGGCGACACAAGTTAATCTCGGTTTCACGTTAGAGACAAGTGGGGATGATAGGCGGCCATACTTAGGAATAAATATTTACGGGTTTAGGTATTTAGCACTTTTAGATTCGGGTGCTTCGCGAACGATAGTTGGTAGAATTAGTAAATAGTAACATTAGGCAGGTTCAGTTAGCAGATGGTGCAGGTGTAGGAGTTTTAGTGGCAGTTAGTTTACCTATAGTTTTAGAAAACAAATCTGTTTTAGTTGAGTGTTTGGTAATACCCTCGCTCCCACATACGATGATCCTTGCTGCAGATTTTTGGGCACTAACGGGAATCGTCCCGGATCTTCGTTCACGTATGTGGAGCTTTTCAAGCCAAGAGATGGTGGCTTCGATCGATAGCACATCTATTACAGAAGAGTCTGAATTAGATGATGAGCAGAGGGCAGGGCTTAATATTTTAATTGAAGATTTGTTTAAAGATATGCCAGAAGGGTTAGGTGTTACAAATAGAGTATAACACATTATTAGGACGACGTCAGAACCCATTAAACAAAGATACTATCCGGTTTCACCAGCGATGCAGATTCACATCGACAAATCCCTTAAGGAAATGTTAGATGAGAATGTAATTGAGAAATCAAACAGCCCTTGGGCCTCTCCGATAGTTTTAATCAAGAAAAAGGATGGTACCTTTAGGTTCTGCGTCGATTATAGGAAATTAAATCAGGTTACACAAAGGGATGCTTATCCGCTTCCGATTATTTCTGCCATTTTGGATAAGCTTAGGAATGCTAGGTTTCTTACGTCATTAGACATTAAATCGGCTTATTGGCAAATCCCTGTCTCGGAAGAATATCGAAAGTTTACAGCTTTCACGGTTCCGGGTAGAGGTTTGTTCCAATTTAAGCGTATGCCATTTGGTTTGCACAATGCACCGGCAACTTGGCAGAGGTTCATTGACAGTGTTTTAGGGCCAGAGTTGGAGCCATTCGTTTTCGTGTATCTTGATGATATCATAATCGTCACAGATACATTTGAAAAACATTTAGAAATTCTAAGCGAAGTTCTGAAAAGACTTCGTGAAGCAGGGTTAAAAGTAGGGCGATAAATGCAACTTTTGCAGACCATTCCTTAAGTTTTTAGGTTATGTTGTGGATAGGAACGGATTACATGTGGATCCGGAATAGGTAGATAGTATGGTTAGGATACCTGCACCGAAAAATGTTAAGGACTTTAGGAGTTTTGTAGGGACTGTATCATGGTACAGACGTTTCGTACCAAATTTCTCAACAGTAGTTAGACCTTTAAATGATTTGCTGAAAAAGAGCAAAAAATTTGTTTGGACACAGGAATGTGAAGACTCCTTTAGAAAAGTTAAAGAATTTTTGATTAGGGCTCCCATATTAACTTGTCCCGATTTCAGTCTTCCATTTGTGACTCAAACCGACGCGTCTGATTATGGTGAAAAGGTCATTTGTTATTTAAGTAGGTCTTTAAATAGAAGCAAAAGGAACTATTCCACTACAGAAAAGGAATGTTAAGAGTTTTGTGGGCAGTTGAGAAGTTGAGACCGTACATCGAAGGAGTTCGATTCACGGTTATAACAGATCATTACTCATTAGTTTGGTTGCGTAACCCCAAGGACCCACAAGGTAGATTGGCGCGCTGGGCGGTTCGGCTTCAGCAGTTCGATTTTAAAATCATTCACCGTAAGGGGAAAGATCATGTCGTACCGGACATGTTATCTCGGGGAGTTCCAGTAGTGGCTGGAATTTCGGATGAGGATTTAGACCCTTGGGTGGCTAAGATGATTTCTTCGGTTGAATTGAACCCGTTAGCGTTCCCAGCTTAGAGAGTGGAGAATGGACGTCTATATAAATTCGTCAAAGCGACACATATAGTCGACCACGAAAATAATGAGGAGTGGAAATTAGTTGTAGGGAAAAAGGATAGGTTAGGGATTTTAAAAGAGTGTCATGATAGTCCGTTAGCTGGACACATGGGAGTTAGGAAAACGTTTGCGAGGATAGGAGCGAAATATTATTGGACGAAAATGAGAAGGGACGTTACTATTTATGTTAGGAAGTGTAGGATCCGTCAACAAGTGAAACCAGTTAATGAGAAACAAGCCGGTCTAATGACTGAAAGAATAGGAGTTTCTTCTCCGTGGGAGATGATTAGTGTGGATTTAGTAGGGCCCTTACCCAAATCGAGTAGAGGATATATGTACATCCTAACAGTTGTAGATTACCTTACAAAGTTTCCATTGTTGTTTGGGTTAAGATCTGCCACAACAAAGGCGGTGTGCAGGGAGTTAGAGGACAATGTTTTCTTGTTGTTTGGAGTTCCAAAATTTTTAATTTGTGACAATGGACCGCAGTTTAAGAGTAGGGAACTTAGGATACTTTGTGAGGAATATTCTTCAAAAATTAGATTTACACCACACTACCATCCTCAGGCTAACCCCGCGGAGAGAATTAACCAAATTATTAAGACAACGTTGAGAGCTTTTGTTTCAGAGAATCATCGATCTTGGGATTCTCAATTAGCTAAAGTAGCTTTTGCTATACGCACCTCTCAACATGAGGTATTAGGAGTTTCGCCTTATTATGCCAATTTTGGTAAAGAAATGTCTACTAGTGGTAGAGAGGAAATAGGAATTAGTGATCAGGGTATAGATTTAAGAGGCTAAGGCAGGATATAGCTGCTAAACTTAAGACAGCATCCAGGAAATCTGCGGAGGCCTATAACCTCAGGAGGTGAGATATTCAATATCTTCCAAATGATGTTGTATGGCGCAGGAATTTCGATTTGTCGAACGCGGCAAATTATTATGCGGCAAAACTAGCACCTACTTCGGTCCATTTAAAATCCGAAAACGTTTATCTCCTTGGACGTATGTTCTTGAAGACGATAACGGAAAAGATCGTGGCACTTGGCACACCAAAGATCCTTAACCTTTTAATGGTCATTTTGAAAATAATTAAGTCTAAAAGTCCCAAGTAAAGTAAAGTAAATTAAAGTAAAGTAATGTTAAGTAAATTTCTAATTGTTCTGTTGAACTTTTTTAATTTTTTTTCTGATTTTCATATTTTGCCTTTTAACTTTTTTTTATAAGACTACCATATTTGGTCTGATGGTCTCCTTTGTTGTGTTGTTAACCAAGTTCATCCGCAGAAAATTGTTTATTTTCTTCAAAACTAGGCAATTTCCGAGGAGGAAAGGGTGGGATTTGTTACGGTAAAATTTTCCGTAACAAGAATCATTCTTTCGGTTCCCTATCCTTATTCCCTTTTTTACTTGCGACTTATAGGTACTATAAGGCAAGTTATGCATTGGTAAAAAAAAATCGAACTCGAGATTTTGATCAAAGTTGACATTACGATGATAGCGAAGACCAAAAAAGTGGGTCTCGCAATTCTGTCTGTCTGTCTTTCGGTTCGACTACAAACGGACGTTTTTTTCAGTTTTTTTTAAGACCAAAAATAACGGTACCTGCCATACGATTTTTTTTTCGAAATTTTATAAACATTTTTTTTTCTCAAAAACTGTCCAACAGAATTTCTTAAAAAAAAATTTGAAAAATTTCATTTGGTTAAAACTAGCTAATGGTTGAAAAAAAATTTACAAAAAAATGTTATTTTTGGTAGCCCCCCTGAGTTAATTTTTTTGTTTTTGATTTTCTCGAAAACGGTACAGCCGATTTAAATCACTTTTTTTTATGCCAAAGCTCCTAGAAAGTTTGAATATTATTACATATTTTTAATTTTTTGGATTTTTAAAAAAAAATTCAAATTTTTTTTTCGGAAACTCAATATTTCGAAAACCCCATGCTCGATTTTTTTTCAAATTTTACAAATAAAAGTTTCTTAACATAATCTACAAGATTTGAGAAAAAAAAATTTGTTTTATCTAAAACTAACGGTACCTTCCATACAAATTTAAAAAAATGGTTTTCGAAAATCGTATTTTTCTCGAAAACGGTTCCGAGAATTTTGCTAAATTTTTTTTTCGTTTGAACAATCTTTACGATCTATAATTTAATAAAAAAAAAATTGAAATCTAGATATTACTGATTGTACCTACCATAGAACGAATTTTTCGAATTTTGAATTACTCATTATCGGCATAACGGATTTTAACGAAATTTTATATAATGAAGCTCCTAAAAAGTTTAAAAAACATTGTATTTAAAAACTTAAGAAAAAATATTTTTTCAATTTTTAGAAAAAAAAGTAATTTTTTTTTTTTTTTGAAAAATTCGATATCTCAAGAACGACTTAGTATTTTTTTTGGAAATTAGACTTTTATTCGTACAATAATAAAAACTTAAGGTTGGCGTACCAAAATTTTTTCTTAAAAATGTTTTAAAAATTTTGTACATAAAAGCTTATTTTTTTAAGGAACCTCTACAACGACTTATAATTTTTGTTCCTGCATAAATTCATATTTGCATAGCATTCTGTTTTTATCTTTTTATCTCTTTAAAAAATTCATTTTATCCTTATGAACAGTTTTCTTTAATAACAACCGTTTTTAAAATTCCTAGTCTATTACATAGGAGCAAGTTCGTGCGACCCAGTCGTGCATTTTATTTAATAACTTTCATCAAACAGGTGTTTCTTTCAACTTACTGAGAGAGTGAAGGGCAGCCATGGTCCATCAGCCATCGGTTCACTCACTCAGTAACTTGAAACAAAATATCAGCGTGTTAAATCTTGAAACTCAAAGCTAATGGAAGACCAGACGAGCGGTCTGTCCAAGACTAGAGACACTTATTCACAAAAACAGACGGGTGGTCTGTGTAAAACCTACAACCAAAATTAACATTGGCGAAATTATTGCCCAAATGTTGAAGTTACTCCTTGTGAGAATGGCTGCGTGCCCAACCTAAACCATATCTTTATTTTTTATTGTAAAAAATGGAACGCTATACGCATATCCCTAATCCCCAAATCTAACAAAAGTTCACCGAAGTAGTTTTTTTTGGAACTCGCGTATAAGAAAATAGCTGCCAATTTTTCCCTCTGAAATGTTAAAAGTTATTGGTCATTTTATAGTTCGCTTCCGTGAGTTTCTCTTTGCTTTTACCTAATGTTTATGTAGAATTTGGAGGGGACAAATGCCAAATCAAATTTTGAATGGTTCACGATTTGTTATTTTTTTGGTTTTGCTTTCTCTTTCTCCCATACGATTTTTTTCTTGTCTAAGTCCAACCTACACGCCCTAGCTTTTTGTCACACCTTGTGCAAATCACCCTGTATATTTACCATCACCCATATTAATAAAGATGGTTTAGTGGAGGTTTATCGTTAAGTCCTGGACTAAGTGCGAAATTTCATTAATAAAACAAATTTTCTGCTAAGTGACGTTTACTAACTATGATTAAGCTAAACCACCGAAGTAGGTAGTTTAGCGAAGGAATAAGAAATAGAATTGTCAAACTTGTTTTGTTTTATCAAAAAAAAAAATAAACAAAAGTGCGAAGTACGTCTCTTAACGAGTTGTCCAAGCATTCGCTTTGAAAGCAAAGCAGTTTAATAAAATGAGAACTACGAAAGGATGTAAGGTCATACGTAGATCTCGACAAGTCACAAGGTGAATTTGACTGCACCCACATGAGGATGAAAAAAAAAACAGACAGGAGAAAAAAATGTCAATATATGAATAGGAAAAGGTATTACTCCAGTAATATGCAAGTAAAGACAGCTTACTAAAAATTATATAAATATAAATCCAAACATGTTTTAGTTTTGTTTTGTTTTCTTTTTATCATTTGTACATAGCAGTTTGTGACGTCAATTTAAAAATAAGGGACATAGTTTGTCACTGGCGTGAAAGCACGCAAGATTCCGGTATATATAAAAGGCCGACAATAAGACACAAGCAAATGACAAACAATTTAGACAGACACAGAATATAAAAAAGAGATGGCTTACTTGTTGTAGTAGATTTTTTAAAAGGATTTTTTATAAACGTCACTTAACTATTCCTCAATCACTTCGTTTTTATTAATGTGAATATTTAAGCCAGGACTTAACTCCTATTCCATGGTTTAGTAAAACTGTGGAATATAGGTGGAATAAGCGTTTTTTATTAATATGGCTGCATATGTTTTATTTTATCAACCAAACAGTTGCCAGAATAAAAATTGAATTTACGCTTCAGGTTTAAGGAATTGCGGAACGATTTTATAACAACGAAAAGGTGACAGTGAATCATGTCTTGCTCTCGTTTCGTGTTCTCTTCACATTACGAACCGGAAATAATTAGGCCCCAGTTATAGCTTTCATTGAAATGCATCATTGGAACAAATCAGTGGAATGCTGACTTCATTTTTTTGAAAAACCAGTTATAGCAATCATTGAAAGATTGGTTTCAGTAAAACATCCTTTCAATGGCTGATTACAACCAATTCTATGCATTGGAGATTAGAGTTGATCATTGAAAGGAAAACTGACATTTTAGAACAGAAAGAGAATCGAAAATCAGCAGTTCATTGATATTGGTTTCTATCAGTGAAATACTAAAAGTAGATTTAAAAGAAAGTTCAAATTAGAATTTTGTATTTTATAGAGTAAAAAAATTCTACTATTCATTTGCTTCATTTTGGTATCAATTAAAGCCATTTCAGTTTGTTTATTCGCCTTAAAAGTTGTAATGAAAATTTTCAATGATGCATTTCAATCATAGCTATAACTGGAGCCTTATAAAAACTTTTGTCTGTCGTTTTCAATTGTATTTCAAAGTCAAAATCTGACAAATTTAAGCGATGATAAAAATTAACTAAGAAACGGCTAGTATTGTATTAGTGTCCTTTCACGATTTAATGATGTGCACCCAGCTTAGTAATCATGTGCGTTAAAAAAGCGCCATCTCTGCGTCATAAAGCGGCATCTGTGCGTCAAAAAGAGCGCCATCCATTTTGTTCAACTTTAGTAACAAGCAAATTATACATGATTTTCTTAATAAATTCAAGAAATTGGCAGATCCAGATAGACCAAAGTGGTAATTTCAAAACTAATTGCATCATTTGTATAATTGAATCAGTTTTGAGTTCTAATTTAAACCTCCTATCATTTTCAATTCCAAGAAATATCTATTTAAAAAAAATGTATTTGGAAGTGGTTTTGACATTATTGCAGTTTACAACACTATACCATTCTATACTATACTTTCGTTCGAAAGTGAGTCAAATTCGTTGAAACTTAATTTTGAGACTCGGCGATTAGAATGTTAATCGAACAAATCGAAAGTTCACCCAATCCATAGAAAGTTCATTCATTTGCGGAAGCTAATTCAATTTTGACATTCGAAAGAATAGAATTAAATGTCATTTTTGTGTCGTTTGAATTTTTCTGTCGAGTAAGCAAAAAAACATGTAAGTTTTTAATTATTTCATGGAAAATAAACTACTTTTATTAATTTTTTTGTTGTTTTATGTTTAAAGGTCACATTCCAACTTCTTTCGCGAACAAAAGGAAAAGTTAATCAAAGTAATGGAAGAAAACCCGGAGGTTTGAAGCATCCACTATCCTTCTCCTCTGCACTTCTTCAACGCCATCTTCATTTATAAACAACACAAATGCCATATTTTTATTTCTTATTTTTTTTTATGTTTTTATCAAAGAAATTTAAATTATTAAACAATAAACAAAGATTTCACTTTTTGGTTTTGACATTTCACAAACACTTCTCTTTTGTTTTTGATATTTTAGTGTGACCAAGTGTATACGAAAAAAAATAAAAATTTAGAACGCGTCATGAACAATTTTTTTTTTCTTTAGAATAGTTTCAAAACAGCTGAGATGACACACAAAATGTAATGAATATTTAGTTCTTTATGGTTAAAATTTACTTTATAATGAACAATTGTATTATTTATTTTGTTTCTTGATTCTTTATCTAACATCTATAAAATGTTTAGAAACATAAAAAATGTAAGACGGTCATACTAATTCAAATAGAAATATAGTAAATTTCAAACAGCTGATAATGAAAATGAATCTTTTTTGAAGTTCATTTTATGCTATCTTTCGCAAATGCATGTTATTCGTTCGAATCTCAAAATTAAGAAAGTTCATTCGAAGGAATAGAATCATTCTAACGAATAGACTATTCATGAGAATGTCAAAATAAGCATGATTAACTTGAATTAGCTTTTCTGAAATCAAAATATGTGTTTCAAAATTAATTAAGGTACTATCGGATTTCACCGATCAATTTGATATAAATACAACCATTTGCAAATTCAATAAAATGCACGACTGGATCGCACGAACTTGCTCTTATGTAAAAGTACTTTATAAATATAAATCATAGATTAAATGAGATAAAAATGTTCAAATGCATGGAATTGCCGTCTGATTTACGGAAAAGTATGAATTTATGCAAACAAAGTTTAAAAATTGTTTTATTATTAAAGTAATTTCTTATATAAGAAATTTCTTACAAATTTTTTAAGAAAAAAATCTGGGATGCGAATTTTAAGTATTTAATAATATTGATTTTAGGAAATAATTTGAAAAAAATAATCGTTCATAGGTTTTAAAGATATTGATTTTTCAAAAAAAAAAATATATTTTTTTTTTTTCAAAAAACCCAACAAATATTTTTTCGAATATTTTTATAAACAATATTATTTTAAACTTAAGGAGAATCCTGCTGAAAATTTTTGGTTAAAATCCGTGGAGCCGTTAATGAGAAAGTCAAAAATCAAAAGAACGGTTCTATGACAGGTACCGTTAATAACATTTTGCCCCAAAAATTTGTTTGCCCAAAATGTAGTCCATGTCCATAATATCACACCTAACTTTTTTATCAAAATCGTTAGAGCAGTTTTCGAGATAAATAAGATTTTGCATTACGGGTATATGGGGGGTACCCTTAGTTTTGGAGCTAAAAAAAAAATTCAATTTCTCCTCTAGGGAATCACCTAAGACCCTTAACTACCAAGATTGAAAGAAATAGGCCCAGTGGTTTAGGCTGTAGTGAGAGTGTTATGTCTTCCAATATTAGAGTTTAACACCCGACTTACTTCATTCAATGCTATTTATTAACTGATCTTACATACTAACAATCTTGTCTTAATCTCTAAGTAGAAATCATTTCAAATATATTAAGCCTAATGTGATACCGATGAGAGGAAAGTATAGTATAAGAGAATTGTTGAGTGAAAGTATACAGTACACAGAGGTACAACTTTCCCCCTCTTAAAAAAAAATAATTAAAACTTATATTTGTATACACATTTCTTTTTTCTTTCTGACCTTCGAATAGGCTCACTATTAGATTTGTATTTATTATTAATTTCTTGTTTTTCATTTGTTTTCTGAGAAATTAGTTTTTCATTTCCATCTACATATTTCTATATTGGAATTTAGATTCTTTGTTTTTTCCGATATAATACAATTATCTACTTTTGGATGGTATTTATCTTCCAGAGTTGACATTTTTATTTGATTTTTCTGAACAAATCTTATGTTATCTGCTACTTTAATTAACAAGGTTACTGGGCTTATAATTTTCATAACAACTGAAGGAATCCATTTAGCATATTCATTTTTAAAATGATTGAAATATATTACTTTATCTCCTATTTTGAATTCATTTTCATAATTTTTAGTTTTCATATTTTTCGATATCAATTCACATTTCTTCGAATTTTCGTTATTATTTACAGATTTCTTGATAATTTTATTTCGCATTTTTTCATTTATGTTATCTAACAGAATCTTTGGTTTATAGGAAAAAATCAATTCCGATGGGCTTTTTCCAGTTTGAGAATGCGGAATATTTCTTTGATTAAATAAAAACTTGGTAATTAACTCTTGAATGTCTAGCTTTTCATTTTCCATTAAATATTTTTTTAACACTTTCTTTGTGGTTTGAACATTTCTCTCTGCCAAGCCATTATTTTGAGGATTATAGGGGGGCGACTTTGTTATTTTGATGTTAAATGTATTGCAAAAATCTTTAAACTCATATGAACCAAAAGGTGTCTGACACTATTTCATTTGGTATACCGAAAATTGAAAAAAACTTTTTTAAAATATTTATTAAGTTTGTCGCAGTATTATTTTTTATTAAAATTACTTCGCAAACTTTACTAAAAGAATCGACCAGAATTAAAAATTGGAATTTAGAAAAATAGAAAAAATCTATATGTATACGTTCGAACGGATGTTTAGCAGTTGGCCATGATGTTGTCACTAATTCTTTGGGAACATTAATTGTTTTTGGACAAAAATGACACTGTTTTACGAATGTATCGATATCATTATCAATTTTCTCCCACCAAATGTATGAACGGGCTAAAATTTTCATTTTAATTACTCCCGAGTGGTTCATACTGTGCAACAGCTTCAGAACGTTTGACTGTAAAGACTTTGGGATTACTATCCGATCACCATAGAATAAACAATTATTTTCGGTTGACAAACTATTACGTTTTCTGTAATAAGGTTGCAATTCTGGACCAATTTCTTTAGGCCATTTGTTATTTAAGATGAAGTTGTGGATTGAATTCAAAAAAGTATCTTCTTTTATTTCCTTTGTGACCATTTCTATGTCAACTTTGAAACTTTCACTAGAAACTGGTATAGTCACAGAGTGAATAAGGCTCACCAATTCAATATTTGTGCTCTCAGTTAACGGAAGTCGCGATAGTGCATCAGCATGACACATTAACGAACTTTTTCTATATTCATACATCGAAAGAAATACCGCCCATCGTTGCAATCTAGCTGCAGCTACTACAGAAGTTCCCTTTCGGGGATGAAAAATTTCTTTCAACGCTTGATGGTCGGTATATATCTTAAAACTTTTCCCAAAAATATATTTATGATATCTTTTTACTGCAAATACAATTGCTAAAGCTTCTCTGTGTGATTGTGAATATTGTTTTTCCGCATCTGAAAGATAACTAGACACGAACATGATAGGCTTTTCAATACCGTTTATGATATGTGACATGACTGCGCCGACCCCATACGGGATAGCGTCTGACGCAATAACTATAGGTTTGTCGGGATCATATAATTCTAATACATTATGCTTCGAAATTAAAGACTTGCTTTTTTGAAACGCTTCTTCACATGACTGCACCCATTGAAATTTGCCATTTTTTCTGAGCAAACTATAGAGCTCCTTTAAGTGATGCGACAAATTTGGTATAAACCGACCGTAATAATTAAACAAAGCTAGGTATGACTGTAGTTGTTGCACGTTTTGTGGTGTTGGTGCCTCAAGAATGGCTCTCAATTTCTCATTATTCGGATAGACTTTACCATTTGACAGAATATGACCTAAATAAGAAACTGATGACTGGAAAAATTTGCATTTGCTTGCATTAATTTGAACGTTATGTTCGTTTAGGCGACTAAAAACTTCCAAGCATTTTAAACGACAGTCTTCTTTATCCTTTCCACCAATAATTATATCGTCTATGAAACAGAAAACGTTTTCCACATTTTTCAAAATTTGGTCCATAATCGATTGGAAAGCAGACGGAGCACTACTAAGCCCATAAGGTAATCGAGTGTATTTAAAAAGACCTTTGTGAGTGTTGATTACTAAATATTCTTGACAGTTTTCGTCAACTAACAGTTGTTTTTTTTTTTTTTTTTTTTTTTATAATCTACCCGCGCTCAAGGGATTATGATTACCCTTTAAATGTTTCAACACAGCGCGGGCGTGAAGTTAATGAAGAGAAAGAAGGATAGGAAAGATGTGTGGCACGATGTTCTGAGACTGTTGGTGGTTGTCTCAGATATTTTTATCTCCAGGGATGGCGGCTGAGCTAAAGCGGAGAAATGCCGTGTTTTATTTCTATGTCGCTTATAATTCACATTATTTTATTCGTGTTCATCCTGTTAGTGTTATGCCTGAACAACATGTAATGAGTAAACCAGCAACCCATTGATGACAATTTTTAGAAGGTTTTTAATGGAATTAAAGCGACGTAGACGACGGCAGGGATCGAACCTGTGATCATGAGGTTGACAGGCGAGCACACATCCATTGCGCCACGGCCACCCCCAAAGCACCGGACAAATCTAATGTACAGAAAATATAACAATTTGCCAAACTGGCAAAAATTTCCTCAATAAAAGGCAAAGGATAGTGTTCCGTGACAATAAACTTATCTACAGTAACCCGACAATCCATACATATACGTATTTCACCTGAAACCTTTGGTACACTTACTATGGGACTAGACCAAGCACTTGACTTAACAGCAACTAAAATTCCATTTTTTACAAGACGATCTAGCTCATTTCCGACTTGGTCTTTTATTCGTAGGGGTACTGGATACGCTTTATGAAATATGGGCACTGTGTCCTGCTTCAAGAGAATTGAAGCCTTAAAACCCTTTATATAATGACTTGGCTGAGTTGAATTTACATTTGGATATTTGTGTCTAATGAAATCTAAAAAATTTTCACTTACATTACTAACTTGACATTCAGAGATACCAAAAATGTGATCCTTCCAACTCGGAACTAGAATGTTTAGCCATGATCTACCCATTAGAGGTGTAAATGGGCGAACGCTATCTATGACTACCAATCCCATTTTCCGTTCTTCATTTCTGTAGCTCACTCGGACATTGATCTTTCCCTTCACACTGATCGATTCACCTGTAACTGTAATAAGTTTATCTTCAGTTTTATATAATTTTAAATGAGCAAATTTTTGGTTAAAATCTTCATAACTTATCAATGACGAACATGCTCCGGTATCGATTTCCATTTCCAGTTTGACACCTTCTACTAGAACAGTTTTTACTTCACCTCTAGACTCGACTGCATTAATGATCTATATCATATCATTTTCTTTGACCTTGTACAGACTACCGACGTATGACCTTTGACATTACAGTTAAAACACGTCCATTCAGCAGCTGGACAGTGCTTTGGATCATGCAACCGCCCGCAACGAAAACATTTTCCATACCTTCCGACTCCATTCCCCGGCTTTTGTTGATGGTTTTGCCTACCCCCAGCATTGAATGTATTTGACCTATTGTTTTGACCTCGATTATATTTGCTTCCTTTGGTGTTCAACCCAGAGGTGACTTCTCGTACGGCGAATTCTGGTAATGGACCTTGATTCAATGTTTTGGACTCTTTTTGTGACATTTCCATGGTTAATGCAATATTATATGATTTTTCAAAATTCAAAGACTCATCGTTCAATAGCGCACGTTGGATTTCCCCATTACGTATGCCTGCAATGAAGCGATCGACTAAGATATCATCTATTGCATTCGACTTTAAATTGACAGGAATTACAGGCTTCGGTTTTATCCATTTTTCGCAGCATTTCGAAGTGGACGATAGTTCAATTGCTTCAATCGTTTTAAGGAAATCACCAAGAGTACATGTTTGCGCTAATGCCTTAGGTCGTATGATGAAGTTCGTTACAGATTCCCCATTCCGCTGTACCGCTTTATTAAATTTGTACCGTTCAGCTCTGATATTTAAACGTGGTTCAAAATGACGTTTTAACACTTCGATTAATTCTTCATATTTCATTGAAGCTGGTTCTTTCGGTTGAACTATGGACTTGAGCACTTCAAAAGAATTTTTCCCAATTAAACTCAGTAAAATTAGTGGTTTTCTATCTTCTTTGACTTCATTAATTGTAAAATAAATTCGAAGCCGATCTTCATATGATTCAAAATCATCACCTGGCTCGAATTCTTCTAATTTTCCGATTACATGCGCCATTTTCACCGTATTATTTCTGTTAGAACACGCGTTTTCTTTTCCTTTAGATTATACTATATATTTCTTTATATAATATATTCTGTATATAAATTCCGTTTGTCCTCGTCGCCAACTTGTTATGTCTTCCAACATTAGAGTTAAACACCCGACTTACTTCATTCAATGCTATTTATTAACTGGTCTTACATACTAACAATCTTGTCTTAATCTCTAAGTAGAAATCATCCCAAATATATTAAGCTAAATGTAATACCGATGAGAGGAAAGTATAGTATAAGAGAATTGTTGAGTGAAAGTATACAGTACACAGAGGTACAGACATACAGACACACTGAAACATGTTTTTTGTGTACTAAATTTTCCTTAAAATTTTTATGAAAAAAATTGATATGCAAATTGTTAGTATTTAATAAAAAAACATTTTAAAACGTAATTTAAAAATTTAATCGTGTATCAGTTTTCAAGATATCGAATTTTCAAAAAAAAAAATTATATTATTTTTTTTAAAATCCAAAAACTATTTTTTCGAAAAAATTTTTAGTTTATATTGTTTAAAACGCAAAGGAGCTCCTGCGTAAAAATTTTGGTAAAAATCGTTAGAGCCATTGGTGAGAAAATCGAAAATCAAAAAAACGATTCTATGACAGGTACCCCTAAAACATTTCCCGCCAAATTTTGTTTTGACTTAAATATAGTCTGTGTCCATAATATCACACTTAATTTTTTTTATCAAAATCGTTAGAGCCGTTTTCGAGATAAATAAGATTTTGCATTACGGGTGTATGGGGGGTACCGTTAGTTTTGGAGCTAAAAGAAAACTTTTAATTTCTCCTCTAGGGAATCACCGAAGACCCTTAAGTACCGAGTTTGAATAAAATACCTCCAGTAGCTTAGGCTGTAGTTCGAGGTACAGACATACAGATAGACAGACGGAATTGCCGGACCCACTTTTTTCGTCTTCGCTATCATCGTAATGTCAACTTTGATCAAAATCTCGAGTTCGATTTTTTTTTCAAATGCAGAACTTGCCCTATAGTACCTATATCGCTAGTAAAAATGGATACAAATATCAAATTTCTCAAAATAAAAAAGAAAGTCATTGGGCCCTAGTTTTCAGGAGTTGCACATCACCATATTTATTCAATTTGAAAATTTGAAATTTCATGTTTCTTTTGACTAATCAAACCTTTCATATATTTGAAAATCTGTTTTAAATAGTTATAGTAAGCAAAAACTTCACAAACTCATTTTAAATACAAGATACAATGACATGCAAAGTGTAATTCTTATTAAATTATTAGGAAAAATTAGAAAATTGTTGACGCCGCTGCATAATATAAGCTATCTGTTTGTAAAAAACTCCTTTAAGTAAGATTTTATGCTGAAACATTTTACACAAAGCAACTTACCAATCAGATCCCGTTGCGTCTGGCTGATAGGAATCAATCCTTATCATCATGTAACCGAATTTAAGAACCGCCATAACAGTTGCAGCACATATAGCTGATAGATTCAAAGGATCAACCGCTTCTAATTTCATTCCTTCTATAAAACCATTTTTTTTTCCATCGATGTAGTATTCCTCAAATGTAAAATTCATTTTAAATAATTCTATAGTTGCATCATCATCATGCACTTCAATCATTTGTTCCCTCCCAGCTAAAGCAAAAATAAATTATTAAATTACTTTTAATAAAGCGCTGGTAGTTAAAATGTACCCAACATTCGCTCTAAATAATCTTGAGGAGCAGCTAAGTTATGTCCAACTGTAGTTGCCCAGCCAACTGGATGTATAATTGGTGAATCTTCGTGACACCAAAAGCCATCGTCTGAATCAAAATATTTAACAAACAGACGTTTGCCCACAATTTTATTGACGGTAGCCAATTTAACCTGTGAAATTTTGTCCTTATCAACGCATTCTAAATTCAGACCAAGGCGAAAACGAGAGTTCATACTATCGCTTATTTTATTATAAAAGCTTGAGGGAAGCGTTCTTGCTCCAGATAATCGCTCTACTAAAAAGTCTTTCCAGTCAATATATTTGCTTTCAATGGTTCGAGGCGGAATCAAAGGTTTGCCGCGAGTGGCGCACCATCCAACCGAATGAACTTCCGAAGAACATAGATTTACCCAAAAATCATGCGAGGGCTCTTCAAATCCTATAAATAAATACAAAATTTTATAATTTAAGATTATCTTTGAAATTAATTTACCTTCATATCGCATTAATGCTTTGTACCCACAAATATTCAAAATAGTAGCCACCCAAAAAGAGTGAGGTGTTTGACCTGGCTGCACCACTTCTTGGATGCTGCAGTCTGTGTTTTCGACCTCTACTTTCATGTCAACACCAATATTGTCCCATACATCATATCCCGGAGCATGGGGGAAACATGTTACTGGTGCTACATTAAAATCAGATTGAGATAATTTTTGCGTCCAGTCATATGAATGCAAGGGATCACCTTGCCTGCGTCGTACACTGCAAATTTTTTCGCTTTGCGGACACGAAGGGAGAACCTCGTATTTTGGTATTTGTGGTAAATCGTTGTGAGGAATTGCATCACGGTACATGAAATGCTTTTGATTAAGATTTTCATAGCTATCCTCCTCTTGCTCTGCAATTTCGTCTGGTACATCCATCAGTTCATTATCATTTAAATTTGTCAAAGATTGATTTGTAATTTTGAAGCGATAATTTGAATTCGGGCTTTTTATATGTGACACTCGGAAAGCTGATTCAATATCAGATCGTTGATGATTTATAGAATTGATTAGGCCTTCTTCAGAAAATGAAGCCGTCATAGGCGAAGCTAATGTAGTTGGTATAGTTATTGAACCCGTTGAACCAATCATTTTGTTACAAACCAGAGAAAATAATTCACCTCTTGCACAAGACATACTACAAAATCTTCTGGATTTGGTGTAAAAAGTATGCTTTACTCCTATAGCTCCACAACGTTCACAGACAGCTAAAAAAAATAACAATAAATACAAGAATAAAATCAGTTTATATTCTTCTTTAACGAACAAAGTACAGCTAAATTTTAATAAGGATTTAAAAATGCAATCCAATTTATCCCAAACTATCTAATAATGGTCGTCTTCAATATTGTTTATTTTTATGAACTCTTTCAAGATAAACAAATGCAATTTTTTTCTCTTTTACTGCATCCAAATGCGAGAGCTGCACTTATAAAAAACTTGATTTGCAAAAAACTGATGTTCAAAGGACAAAAAAAAAAAGAAAACTTAAAAAGCTCAAGAATAAAAAAATCACTAGAGGAAATGGCAGGATATCGACCCACCTTAATCATTAAAAATGTTCGTGTTTGTTCTATGGGGAAGGGGACATAATTCCGAATGGCAGAAAAAGATAATTCCAAAGCCATAATTTCGAATGTCATACACCCGAATGCCAAAAAATCACTAATTCTTTGGAATTGAATCCCGAATTTCAAAACTTTTTAGTATTTTTTAAATGTATAAGGCAATAAGGTGATACAAAAAAAATTATTGTTTGTAACCTATTTTTTTATAAAGTGCTATTTTTAGATGTTGTTCGAAATATATGTCTTTTTTAATAAAAGTTGCTAAATCAGTCCTTTTAAAGAAATCGAACAGCCTATTATATTAAAGTATAAGTATGATACTAATTAACAATTTGCTAACTTTATAGTAGTTTACAAACTTAACTCATTCTTAATTTTAAACATTTTCTAACTAGTATCGTACTAAAAGAATTTTCTTAATTAATTGCTTCTGAACACATCTAAAACAATGACATTTCGTGTAAAAAAGTAAGTACACGAACCTTTTTTGATGTTTGCAAATGACAGAGTCATATGACGCTAGCACGATACTAAAAAAATAAAGTAGGTATTCGATGATTTTAACTTTAATAAAAGGGTAGAGAAAGTATGATGCTACATAAATATTCGTTGTTGACGATATATTCATTACATTTTCGGTTTTTGTTTCGTTTAATAAATCAGTCATATTCACAATTCACAAGAAAGCAATCCCAAAAATTACAGCGGAATATCTTTTGAACACAATAGCAAGCATTTTGTGTGGAGTTCTTGTAAGCAGATTGGAGAAATGGGTGGATAGAATCTTAACAGATTTTCAAAAAAAAATTGCTGATGTATGAGATAAGAAATTGTACTTAGGAAACCTTCAAATGAATTTTCAAAACGTGGAACAAATTAAAGAAAATCTTTATACCAGTATACAACTACAAGAAAATGCATCTCGAAATAACTTAGTTGCTAATGGCCGTGAATCTGAAAGCAGAATTATCTACTTCCAGCTCAATCACAACTCATGTCAAAATTATATGATTTAAGCTACCCGAAAATCTAGCTCCTATTCAAAACAAGATGTGAGATACTCCACTTAAATGACATCCCATACAACGGCAGCTTTATCAATTCTACACTCTCTGTAATATTTACGCCAAAGAAGACATATTTCACTTCACCAGCATTTGTGCAGTTTTTAACATTTTAAACATTTTAACATCTTGAAAAAAAAACTCTTATTATGACTGATACCATCGATATTTTGAATGAAACAAATTGGAAATCTTTTTGTTTTTATTTAAAATCAATCAAAAAAATTAGAAACCTATTATCTTAAATTACATTACATTACATAACATATTACATTACTCCGTAAATAAATCTACATAAATAAATTTAAATAAATCTACGAAGAAGAGTCACTGAAATCACTGGCAACTGAGACCACCGGCTTAGACATTACTGTACTCTGTCCAACAAAAATTGTCAGTACAGGCCTTATGGGAGAGCTTTTTCTAAAGCAGTGGCGCCTGATGCACCCTCACTACAATGCGTTAGGAAAAATGCCACTAAAAAAAGAGTAAGCCACTGACTTTTCTTAAGGAATTGTTGTTGTAATTCTTCAAAAAGGTGTACACCCCAACATGACCGTCGTATCCCACTGCTGATGAGATACTGTCAAGATCAAGACAAGAGTGTCAATTGTCACTCAATACGATCGTGCGCTCTTTATCTACATCAAAACAGAGTTACCATTATCATTCTCAATTGCAAGCAAAGAGCTTTTTCAGTGGTTTTTAGCAAGGAGCTTTTGGGATTTGAAGCTTTTGAGAACACATTTTAAGAAGATGAGTATGTTGAGTGTTGTATTGCTTTTCAACTTAAAAAAAAACGCGCCTATTATCTTACCGCTTGGCGTTGTGGGAAAAGGTAAATTGAATATTGTTTTCAGTCGTTTTGAATCGGCAGAAAAGGCAATTGCGTATGTCGACGATATAATAGCGTACAGAAGTCGAGGTCATCATAATTCTTTTTCAGCGTGACTTCGACAAGATTCAGCGATATTGTGATGACTGTAAGTTGAAAATCAACTTTCAGAAATCTGAAACATTTAGAACTCAGCTGCATGGATCCTCAAGGGATACGAGAAAGAACTGGCGCAAGCTGGTGATCGTAGGGGCATATGGACAGCCACTGGCGAATAAAAGCTGTAGTAAAGTACCTTGGCATCTAGTTGGAATAGTATTTGTATTTCGACAGATACATATATAAATGCTGCCTTTGCCCTGACGAAACGGTTGTTTTACAGTAGCCGTTTTGATAGCAGGTTGAAGGTGATTTGTACATGGCTATGGGTTCCTGGTGTGGTTCAATGTTGCCCCATCTCGAATGTAGAAGATTCGGTTGTTGGAGAGGCAGTGTCTTAGACGTTGCCTTGGATTACACAGAACACCAGGTTCGGAGTACAAACATTTTAATTCCAACCAGGTTCTATACAACGGAGCCAACATAAACAGAATTGATCATTTTTTGATAAAGCTGATTCGAGGTCACATTGCAAGAGCGATGTCCTCGACCAACAGCCTAATTTTCGGGGCTTACTACCAAACAATGATTATTATGAGAGTGTACATCTAAGCGGCTTTATCCCGCCCGAGCATTTCTCTACTTTTTTTTATATTATACGCGCACTCAAGGTGTTATTAATGTTAGACACAGTGTGAACAAATAGAAAAGTAGGATACGATTTGAAAGGAGATACCGATGCACATTGGTTTTTAATGTATGCACATTGCAATGAGTGGGAAATATTGAGCCGGTTAAAGCATTCCATGTTCATGTAGTGTGGTTAAAACAAGAATCTCTTTACTTGAGAGTACGTCTGAAATTGGGCTCAAGGGTAAAGTCATGACTCATGAGCATTCCTAGAAGTACGGGTACTACGGTTTAATTGTTTGAGAGGAGGAATGCAACTGGCTATTTCACTAGATCACTGTTTATAAAAATAACGATTAAATAATGATAGACATGAAACATTTCGGCGGTGCGATGCTCCAGAGTTTCAAATGTTTCCGTTATACTTCTATCACCTATCATTTTAAAGCTCTTTTTTTAATTCTTTTCAAGAGACTCAAGTGTGTTAGTGGAGCACCTGCCTAGATATGGGAATTGTACTCAAGCTTTGGACGAATGTAGGCTGTATAGATTACAGCTAGATCAGAGGATCGTCGAGCCAATTTTTTAATTTTTATATATTTTTCTTATTTAATTTTAATATTCCGGTTGCCTCTTTCATTAAATTTCACTAAACTGCTCAGGAAGTGCAAGGTTTGTGAGAAATTGAAGTAGTAAACTTATATTATATTTACGTCATTTTACAGGTAATGAAAAGAACTTGAGGATCGTCGGAGCGGATTTTTAAGTTTGGGCTCTATTTTTGAATAATCATCTCTTGAAAAATTGCTCATTTTCTAATGCATTTTTGAATGTGTAGTTATGTGAAAAGATCAACATAATTTTCCCAAAGTGACATAATGTTTTCTAAAATTGTTTAAATAAAAAAAGGTAATCAAAAAGTAACTTATTATTCCAAAATAACACATTTTATAAAATTCTTTTTTTATACAAAAGTCGCTGCTTTATTCTACTGGCCGTTTTTAGTTTATCAATTTGCCACAATTAAGTTTTTTTTTCGAAGATAGCTATGTATTTTTTGTTGGAACTGAAGCAAAAAAAAAGTATGACGAACATGAAAGGCGAGTGAGCATTTGTGTGTATAAGAGGTTGGGGTGGTGTAGAAGGGGAAGAAATGAAAAAGATCAGACACACGGTGACGTTGAATGATAATGTTTGAAGGCTATGGTAAATAGGTACTAGTAAGCGATGAGTATGGTTCTGGTGTGAAATGAAGCAAAGAAGTAGACGTAACTAGTTGAATTGTTGTTTTGTGTGTTATTATTCAGAAAAGGAAGTATTTACATTGGCTCGTATGTAAAAAGCATTGAATGTATGATTATGAAGTTCGGTATATTTGATATGATAGGAAATCGGTTTTGTATCTTATTTTGTAACTTGGACAAATATTGGAGTTTGAGGGAATTATTCATTCTATTTGAAAAATCTTGAAATTTTCCATTTTTGAGCTAAAAAGTGATTTGTTCAAGCAATCAAATTTTCAACTTTTTCATTTCAAGGTAGGTATTCGTTTTTACCATTTTGACAAAAGTTATAATATTTGTGAGAACATTATTCACCCCTTTTTTTTAGTAAAAAGCTAAATTGATTTCTTTTTAAGCAGAATACAATATTATCAGAAAATATAATATCAAATATTTCCTTTCTTCGTGAACTTTTCTTATTTATAAAAATGATGTTTTCCTAGAATGGGTCTAAGGTCAATTAGAGATTGTGTTTATTTTTTGAGTCGGGATGGAGAAAATTTAAATATGATACCTACCAAGTTTAAAGAAAATCGGTCGAACCGTTTAGGATGTAGTCGGAAAGACAGACAGAAATGGGAGACTAACTTTTTTCGTGTTCTCTATCATCGTGATGTTAACTTTGATCAGAATATCGCGATCGATTTTCTTACGAATGCATAACTTATCTTATGGTACCTATAAGTCGCAAGATAAAAAAGCTACTTAAAAGCGAAGAAAAAAATATGCAGGTACATACAGTGATGGAAAAAATAATAGAAACAAAGCTTTACATAATGATCAACCATTAATAACTACATACAATTACGTCTTCCTCGGTTCTAATTTTTATATATTAATTGCACCTAGCATGACTTTGAAATGATGCAGCCGTTTGTTGTTATTAGCTCTTTCTTTGGACTTAACGGTAAAAAAATGAGCTAAGTGATAATTTCACCTGGAAAAAATAATAGAAACAAGGTACTTTGACTTTCAATTTGACTTAAATTTCGTTTTTTATTTTTATTGAAATAGCCGTTTTATTGTTGTTTATTAGTTTTGCACGTGTTTCAGTCGTTTTAATAAAAAAAAATATAAGTTATTTTAAAATTTTATAAAAATGGGTCGTGGAGTGCATTGTAATATTACTGAGCGCAATTTAATAAAAAACTTCAGGAAAAATGGGAAAACTATGGAAGAAATAGCACAAGCAATAAATTGTTCAAAAAAGAAGATATTTATAGTTCTCCATTCAAGTCGAAAGCCAGAAACAAGAGACAGAAAACGAAAGACCTCAACGCTGTTTGATAAGGTATTGGTACGACTGTGTTAAAAAAGTCTTTTTCTTCTTCAAACGACTTGAAAGTTGAACTAAATGCGCCTGTTTCAAGTCGGACAATAAGAAACCGACTAATGGAAGCAAGGCTTCCTGGAAGAGTCCCAGAAAAGTGCCATTCTTGAGCAAGAAAAATATTCTGCAGAGAATGACTTTTGCAAATAAACACGCTCAACGAGAAAATTGTAACAACGTTTTATGGTTGGATGAAACAAAGATAAATTTATCTGGCTCCGATGGCGAAATGTATGTCAGACGCAGAATTCGATCCAGGGTACACAAAAAAGACTGTTAAACATGGTGGAGGAAATATCATGATTTGGGGGTTGTTGCCAAACCTGGCAGCATTTTTGTGCAAAATATTCAACGTCGAAGCCGACTAAAATCAGAGCCGGCTAAACGCTCAACCACCGACACTTAGCTTAAACATGCGTAGCCTTTTCTTCGCCAGAACCAATCAGAAGTTGCCATGTTTAAGAAGAGAAGAAAAAAAATGAAATTTTTAGTAACTTTTTTCGTAAATTAAAATTGAATTTATTAACTAAAATTTTCGAAGTTGTTTCATTTAAATATCGCGGCAACAGGGGTGCTTCTCAACATCTGGGGTTGGTCCAATTTTTTGGATAAAAGACAGAATTTGTGCTATTGACTACGTCCGAATCATAAATGAAGTTATGCTGCCATTTGCCGAAGAGAACATGCCAATTAGATGGGAATTTAAGCAGGATAACGACTAACGACCAAGCACTCCTGAAAATTGGCTAAGGAATACTTTAACAAAAATAAAACAAATATTATGGAGTGGCCATCGCAGTCCCCGGATCTTAATCCCATAGAACACCTGTGGGGCATACTTAAGAGGAAAATTGGAGACTTCAGAGCCAAGAACAAGGAAGAACTGTGGTCTATAATACAAAATGTATGGTATTCCATACCTTCCGAGACATGCGCCAAGTTGGTTCAATCCATGGGGCGGAGATGTGAAGGCGTCATTAAAAATAAAGGTGCAACGACCAAGTACTAAACGAATATGAACCAATTTAACTGTTAAGTTTCTCTTTACCAAAAAGAAAAACACAATTATAATATTGTTTCTATTATTTTTTCCGGGGTAAAATGGCTGTTAATATTAATTTTATTTTTTCTCATTACTAATTTTTCTTTTTATTAATAAATTTAATATTGTGTATATTTAAAACTTTATAGAGACTTATTGTATGTATTTTTAATTTTCAATTTCCTTCCAATAAACTTTTTGTTATTAAAAAACGGCACAGAAGAAGCTTGTTTCTATTATTTTTTCCATGACTGTATAGGTAGATAGCAAGATACCTTCATAATTACGTACTAATTTTGCTTTTTTTGTTTTTTGTTTTTCGTTTTTTTTTTTTTTTTCAGCCTTTTCCTGACCCTTTTTGCCTTTTTTTTATCAAATTGGTGACTACCGACTGCTAGGAATAGGTATATTTCAATGAATATTTTTTAAAGAAATTTTACCAAAATTCGATTACCACTACAATTTGTTTTAAGATCGCAAAATTCTTATTCTTCAAATAAAAAAGTCAAAAAAAAAAAAAAAAAAAAATTTCGAAGACTTAAAAAAACAAGGTACATACCTATGTTTGACAGTCTGAAAAAGTCCTTTTTTTAACTAACATTACATTGTTCAAGGAATGTATAGGTATATCAAGGAATATATATTATGTACATATATGCATCAGTTGCCAAAATGTTCGCGACGTTAACAAATATCAACGAAAATACTAACGAAAGGACCAACACACAAAAAATTGCAGTTAATTAAACAGAAATAAAAAAAACCTTTCTATTTCATGAAAAAGTCTTTTAATCGTCCAGTTACTGATAATGATACATAATGTACATACACATACATATGTATAACTAGGTCGAAAAAAATACACAGGTGTAAGATAGGTACAAAATCTTATACCAATGTTTCACAAACCCATCGAGACATACATCAAACGAAAGGTCTGAAAACTTTCAAGTTCAAGGTCAACATCACCAATTTTCATTTTTATGATATACATAGGTATTTATTTATTTTTCTTTGTTCAAATGTTCCATCGATTTTGCAACGAATGAACAAAAAAGGAACAGCCTTCGCACAACGTAAACGTAGAACCTACATTTACTGCCCTATACACATTTCCACTACCCTTTCCATCGAAATGTGAATGCATCGAAGTTCATACAGAGCAGAGGAACCAATTCAGTTGGCAATTCTACTGCGCAATTCTTTGCTCTACTCTTTAATTCTTAAAGAGACAGAAAAATCACTGAAAAAAAGAAAAAAAAGATGTACATACCGGCGTTGTTTTCAATGACGCTGCTGCGATCATACTGAAGTACTAAGGAGGGTGAGTTTTGTTTATAGCTTCGCTCACAGTAAAATAGAAATGAATTTCCAGCGATGGACTCTCTTTGAATAAGATTATGATCATGGTTTATTTTTCTTTCATAGATTGATGTTTAAAAAACTATTTCATCTCTGGTGAGATAAAAAGAAAAGATTTTTAAGTGTAAACTTTACTTCGAAAAAATAAAATTAATAATTTTTGTTTTTATTATTGGGACAAATTTCAGTGCACCTATAATAAAAAAATAAGTCTTTTGCAAAATGCAATTGGGTTAGACGAAAAAAACTACCTGCGAGCTGCGACATAGGATTAATAACAAAAAGTTTAGGGATTATTGTTTATTTCTATGTTTTATGATTTGAGGCTTAGTAACAGAAAGGTTCCGGGGGCGTTGTGTTTATATTTATTTTATGGCGTTAGTGTATATTTGATATATTTTTTTTTGACCTGTGGGGTTGGGATTAATTGTAGATTAGTGTTAATTAGTTAGATTAGTGTGTACGAGCTTGAACAATTTTTGCCTACGAGTTTTTAAGAATTTTTGCATCTGAGGGAATTAACGTATTTAAATGATATTTGCTTTGGTTTGCAATTCAGTTTTAAAAAAACAACCAAAAATAATACATTGAAATACATTTAAAAGAAATTTTAATGGATCCATTTAGAAAAGGAAAACCTATTGGAAGCCAGGCGCGTAAGATAGTTGTTAAGATATATAATAACAAACTGGAAGAAGCAAAGAATTCGTTTCTTGAAAATCCTGTGAGTTACGCAACAACGCAAACAGTGGAAACAACTGGAATTTCTGAACGTTCATACAGAAGGATTATTAAAGAATACGAAGAGACAGGAGTTGTGCAGTCACCAAATAAAAAAGTGCAGCATACGAAGTGGAAAACTGGACTAGACGAATTTGACATCGCAGCTATTCGGCGTATAATGCACAACTTCCACCAGGGGGAAAAAATGATGATATCCTTAAAAATGTTGAGACAACGAGTACAGGAAGATCTGGAGTTTAACTTAAGTATTACGTATCTCAACAGGATTCTAAGAAGAAATGGATTTAGCTACAAGAACACTCAAAACAACCGGAAACTTCTCTGTGAAAGAAATGATATTAAAATCATGCGAGTGAAGTATCTGAGAAAAATCCGGGAATAAAGAACAAAAGGATATGATATCATTTATTTGGACGAAAGCTATATTCATAGCTCACATACAAGGCCACGGGCTTGGACTGATGACAGTAGCAGTGGGTTGAAGACGAAAATTTCAAAGGGAAAGAGGCTGATAATGGAGCATGCAGGTGGTGAATATCAATTTATTGGATGTTCAAAAATTAGCAGAGGAAGAATTTTCAAAAATAAGCGGCTGAAAAGTGTGTGAAAAAGCCATAAGAACTGAGGAAGAATACTTTTCTCACAACCTGACGTGGGACACAATTTCAGATTCAATTATAATTAATCCAGGTGACGATTCTTTAACCGATTATGAAAGCGACATTAGTTCTTAAAACTAAGTATATGTAAATGAACATTTATTATTTAAATTATATTATTTTTATTTATATTGTTTTTATTTTATTATTATGTTTTATATTTATTTCTGAAGTACAAATTTATAATAATTATTTTAAGGTAAAATAAATTCTTAAAAACTCGTAGGTAAAAATTATTCAAACTCGTAAACACTAATCTAACTAATTAACACTAATCTACAATTAATCCCAAAACCCCACAGGTCAAAAAATAATAAATACATATATCAAATAAACACTAACACCATAAAATAAATATAAACAAACCGCCCCGGAACCTTTCTGTTGCTAAGCCACAAATCATTAAACATAGAAATAAACAATAATCCCTAAACTAATTGTCAAAGCAAAGTTGAGTTAGGCACTGTAAGATTTAAGGAAAAATCTTTACTCATTAAATATCTTGTGCACCATTTTTGTTCTCTTAAATCCTCTCTCTGCGCAACCGACCGTTGGCCAACTGAATTGGTTCAAGCTATACAATAAAACAACACACGAAAATGAAAGAATGTTGTGTGTGTACTCTGTCACTCTGTTTCACAGTTCATAAATCAAATTTTGTTATTTCTATTTCTCTCCAACCCTGAGTTCGACATTTTGGGAGGAGGCCCCTTAAGCGACAGCAGATAGAGACAGCATTGAGTTTTCCAAGTATTTAATTCTACACGGTTTTTGATTTCCTATTGGACAACGCTCTTGAGATCAGAATTTAATGAATTTATCATACGCTTCCGTTGGAAGTCCACATCAAGGACAAGGATGTGAATCTAAAAACGAGTATGAAAAGCTGGGGCCTACCAGCGTTTATTTTGTGGATATAAGATTTGATACAGTCCAATACTATTTGCAGTGAACCGTCCGAAAGATCATTTCTAATCAATCGAAGAAGAGATTCATACCAAAAGCACACATTTTCGATAAGAGAGTTTGATGCCAAACTCTATCAAATGCCTTAGAAACATCAAGCGCAATAATCTTACTTTCTCCAAAACAATGTAAAGATCTGTTCCACTGTTCGGTGAGATATGCCATCAGATCACCAGTGGAACGATTGCTGCGAGAGCCGTATTGCCGGTCATTAAGAAGCTTTCGATCTCCGAGATATTTCTTGAGCTGATGATTACCAGCGATCCCATGTCCTTGGAAAGAAGGGACGTAAGTCGATAGGAGGAGGTAAAGGAAGGGTCACCTTTTTAAGAAACAGGCTGGACAAATGCTGTTTTCCATTTTCTAGGGAAGATTCCAGAACAGTAGGAGCGATGGAAAAGCTTACGCAATGGTTTTACCAGCGATGAAGAACACCATCAGGACCAGTGGATTTGTTTATATCAAGATCTCGAAGGGCTCTTGCAACTGTACGAGTGCGGAAATATACCTGTCCCATTGAATGATTTACGTTCTCAAGTACAGGAGGGGCAATGTTGCTAACAGGCAACGTGGAGCTAGCAGCTAAATGAGCTGCAAGTACATTTGCCTTCTCTAAAGAGCTAGTTATCGGTTTGTCATTGTAGATGAGCGTTGGAACCGAAGATGAAGTTGAATTTTTTACGTTCTTGAAAAATGACCAGACATTTCTACTGCCTTCGGGACATTGCAGGATTTTTTTCCTTAATTTCTGGCCATGTAAAAATTTGGTTCTCTTTATAACAGCTTTGCATTGGTTTATTACTTGTTTAAACTTTTTCCTATTTTCCTCAGTAGGGTTGGCTTTGTAAGAGCGGAAACTTACTTCTCTCAACCTGATAGCTTCTTTACAGCTTGTATCGAACCAAGACTTTTCTTTAGACTTTATACTCTTAGTTCTGTAAGGAATAAACGTACGCATTCCAAGCAAAATCACTTCTGTGATCATATCAGCACTGGCATCTACGTCACTATCGAGGAAACAGTTAAAAATTCTAAAAAAGTTATTCAGACCGTCCCAGTTGGCTTTCTCGTATTGCCAAACGGTCCTAGTTGGATGCTTCTCTTTAACTGGATGAATGGGACACGAGAAATTAGCTGATATTACACAATGGTCCGAGGTGCCGAATGGAGATTTTACCGTTATGGTATACTTATCAGGGTTAGAAGTAAGAAACAAATCAAGAGTGTGAGCGTTTTGTCCAGACGGTCTAATCCACAAACTTCATCTTATGCAAGTACCTCCGCCATTAATAAAAATTCTCTTTTCTTTCCTCTCTTGCAGGAAATTTTTTGTTCAAGTATATAACTGCAAGTCAAACATGAAGACCATCAGAGCTGTAGTCGCCCAAGGCTCAAAACTAGGTCCCTTCCTCTACAACTTGATGACTTCAGACCAACCTTCACCAATTGGATGCGAGAACCTCCTGTATGTTGATGACTCGCTCACCTATGCCACATCAATTTCACCTCTAATCGCTGTCGCTGTAATAGAAACCCACATTAACAGACTCTTCCAATTCTACCAGAAATGGGGCATCCGAATCAATACTTCCAAATCGGAACTTGTCTGCTTCAGGAGACCTTTAACTGGTAGAGGCCTTCGCACCGCAACAATTTGCAGAAATCTGGCCCTTAAACTCCCTGACGGATCCTCCATAGTGGCAAAACCAAATGTCAAGTACCTGGGAGTGCACTTCAACGAGTTGCTAAGGTTTAACCTGCACTCAAGAAATGTTCTGAAAAAGGCCAGCTGGGCCTTCAGCCGTTTGCACCCATTGCTGAAAAGAAGATTAGGTCTTAGCCAACCGACAAAGATATTAATCTACAAGCAGCTCCTGCGACCAGTGATTAGCTATTCCTTCCCAGTCTGGTTTTTCATCTCGAAGACAGCTATGAAGGAACTTCAACTATTCGAAAGGAAGATACTGAGGATCTGCACTGGACTCTACTTCGACCGTCAACGACAGAAGCACTACAGGAAAGCATCTCTACACAGAAGCAAATTTAATCCCACTGGACAAATATCTAGTTCATTCAACGAAGAAATTAATGAGGAACATCATCGATCACCCGAATCAGCTTATGAGAAGGATGACCACAGAACAACGACATCCCGAGCCGAGGTACCTCAGTGTGATGGAAACTCTGAATGACAACGTAATCATGGACAACAAGGAAGTAGTCTCGTTCTACGCTGACATTGGGTCAGCCTACCACCGCGGCTAAAACGCCATCCCTGCCCAGAACCCATAAAAATCACCACTGACAACCAGGAATGAACACCCTGAGGACAATACAGTCAACCAACATTCCTGTCCTGAATGGCGGAGCCAATTTGAATTGTGTACATTGAAGTCGCCCGCAATAACGACTTCAGTGTGAGGGTACAGGGAAACAATTCGGAAAATGGAATCAGACAGCGCATCAAACTCATTAACAGTTGAATTGCTGTAAAGATTCGGACTCCTATAAATAAAACAATAATGGATGATGTGCTTGCGGACAGTAAATTTGAGCCACATGAAATTAAAGTTCGTGTTAGAACAATGTCCGTATTGAGGAAGACTCTGGCAGCAACATCATGTCTAACGTAGACTAAAAGGCCGTGATGGCGAAAGAGTAAAGGCATTAGGTTATAGCCAGTAAGGCGAAATTCTGAAAGATCAGTATTTGTACCAACCTGTGTTTCACCTAGTGCCAAAACAGCTGGTCTGTACTTAACAGAATGGGCGTACAAGTCAAAGAAATTCTTTCTTAGCCCACGAATATTGGTAAACACAACACAAAAATCACTTACCATGTTGAAAATCACAAACACCCAAAACATAACTCTGACGATCTAAATTCAACCGTGAAGTGTATGTCCAATGGATTAAAATCAAAATACAAACCCTTCTAGGTGTTATGCCCATAGAACGCTTTGTACTTGAAATCAATCAAGACATACAAACACAATCGAATTATACATCAGATGTCACTTAACTATCCATTACAAGAATCATGCGATAAGCATCACAAGAGACATGCAATGGGTAGCAAGCGACAGTTACTTCAAGTCAAGTGAATAAGTGGGAGATGGTGATGCAGAGAGCGCGCCGTTAACTGGTGTGATGTTGATAATTTTTTTGTTTTTATTGTTGTTGTTTATATTATTTTTTTTTGTAATATTTTTGGCTTTGTTAGGGCGCACTACGAAAACTTATCGCACTCGCGTAGCGACCGCTTAGTATGAGCGGAGGATCGACACTTGATCGAATTAAAGACATATTGAATATAAAACATGATGGAACCGCAAGTTTAAATTTACAAGCCTTCAAAAGAATTGGCGGAATATTGTCTGGCGCAACGGAAAAATTCTCATCAAGAGAGGATAAAACTGCTATTACATCGTTGTCAGATAAATATACATTACCAACGTCAACAACTGAAGTTGAGTTTTCTAGATTATCACAATTTAATTTCAAGTCAATAAAATTTGACTGAAAAAATGATGCGAAACTATTGCAAACAGCATTCAAATTATCTGAGGCGAACCCTTTGTATGAAACGTTAGATGGAATCCCAAGTGATTTACGATGGCGGCGGTCAGCCATCAGACGAATAAGGGGAATAACATGTAGCATACGAAAACATGCACGTGCCGTAACTATTCGGACTGGTGGAAGTCTGATCATACCCTCTCCGCGGCGGCCGCTAGAAACAAGGCTTTTAAAAAGGTTTGGCTAATATGAACAGGCTGGTTCCTCAGGTTGGCGACAGGTTAGTTCCCTGTCCCGTAAAGCTAAAAGAATTACGAGACCGACAACACCTCGGAAACGGACTGATCACACGACGACAACCCACGCAACGAAAACGGAAAAACGATTTACGAAATTTCTTATGGAACGTACGATCGCTCTAGAACTCGAGCTGCTCAGCAGCTAGCTGATGCCCTGTCAAAATATAAAGCTGACATAACAGCTCTTCAAGAAATCAGATGGACAGGGAATGGTGTTTTACAGAAGAAAGAATATGACGTTTACTCGGGGTAGGCTTCCTAGTCAGCGAAAAAATGAAGTCTACCATCATCGGCTTTAACGCTATAAGCGAAAGGCTATGCACCCTTCGCGTGCGAGGCAAATTTACGAACATCAGCCTCATTAACGTTCACGGACCTACGGAGGAGTCCTCAGACGAAGAAAAAGAGACTTACTACGAACAAGTCGAGAGGGCCCTCAATGCCTGTCCAAGGTATGATGTTAAAATCATCCTTGGGGATTTGAACGCAAAAATAGGTCGGGAACCGGTATTCAGGCATTTCGCAGGCACCCATAGTTTGCATGAGAACACTAATGACAATGGACTTCTAGTCTTAGAATTGGCAGCATCGAAAAACATGGTCGTTGCGAGTACCAGGTTCCCGCGTAAAGATATCTACAAAGCCACCTGGGTATCACCTGATGGAGTCACTCGTAACCAAATAGACCACGTGTTGATAGACCGTCGCCACTACTCGAACTTGATGACGGTACGAACGTACCGAGGTGCCAATATCGACTCGGATCACTATCTTGTTGGTATGGTTTTCCGAGGGCGGATTGCCTTGCGAAAACGCATTGCATCCGCCGATCAGGTTCGATTCAACACGGCTGCCCTGCGCAATGGAAACACCAGTAACACCTTTGGTAATGCGTTAGGACTCACCCTAGAATCACTTGATTTAGGGAGACTAAGTCCTGGAGCCATCATGCTGGGCATAAATGACAAGTGGACACGTCTTAAAAATACTGTCATTAGTACTGCCAACTCCATCTTAGGCAGCAGTCGTAAGAATCGGAACGACTGGTTTGATGATGAATTCAAGCTAGCGACTGAACGTAAGAATGTTGCGTACCGAGCAATGCAACAATCTCAGAACGCGGGCACGCGAAGAGGAATATAAAGAGCTCAAAAGAATAGAAAAACGGCTTCACAAAAAAAAAAAATCAGCCTGGGAGAAGAACCTAATCTGTGAAATAGAAAATAGCCGAGAGCGAGGTCCGCACCAGGTGCGGAAGTGCTATCAATCCGTCCGAAACATGACGCAGTAACACCACGCTGCACATACTGCAAGGACGGAGAGGGAAATCTGATCACCGATCCTGAAAACTGGAGCGATGGGAAGTGTACTTTAATGAATTGCTAAATGGTCAGCTCACTGCAGAAGTGGGGGCTCCACTATTTTAAGAAGAATACCCTATGTTGCCGCCACCAAGCATAGAAGAGGTTGAGAAAGCTATAGCCCGGCTTAAACACAACAAAGCCCCGGGAGCCGATGGCATACCAGCCGAATTATTTCATCACGGCGGGCCAGCTGTTACGGTAGAATTTTCCGTAACAAGAATCATTCTTTCGGTTCCCTATCCTTATTCCTTTTTTTAATAACTTTCATCAAACAGGTGTTTCTTTCAACTTACTGAGTGAAGGGCAGCCATGGTCCATCAGCCATCGGTTCACTCACTCAGTAACTTGAAACAAAATATCAGCGTGTTAAATCTTGAAACTCAAAGCTAATGGAAGACCAGACGAGCGGTCTGTCCAAGACTAGAGACACTTAGTCACAAAAACAGACGGTGGTCTGTGTAAAACTTACAACCAACATTAACATTGGCGAAATTGTTGCCCAAATGTTGAAGCTACTCCTTGTGAGAATGGCTGCGTGCCCAACCTAAACCATATCTTTATTTTTTATTATAAAAAATGGAACGCTATACGCTTATCCCTAATCCCCAAATCTAACAAAAGTCCACCGACGTAGTTTTTTTTGCAACTCGCGTATAAGAAAATAGCTGCCAATTTTTCCCTCTGAAATGTTAAAAGTTATTGGTCATTTTATAGTTCGCTTCCGTGAGTTTCTCTTTGCTGTTGCCTAATGTTTATGTAGAATTTGGAGGGGACAAATGCCAAATCAAATTTTGAATGGTTCACGATTTGTTATTTTTTTGGTTTTGCTTTCTCTTGGAAAAAATAGTGGCAAAATGACTGAATGCGTTCATTGAATTTGCCGCCCCTGGCAGTAAAACCCGCGGTCGGTGAATGCAACGAAGGCAGCGCATAGCAAGAATTAGTGTGCGTGTAAGCAGGACCGCTGGCTTTCAAAAACGAGAGCGCATCTCAGCAAATTAGCTGAGTGTGGCTTACAATGACGTGATTGAAATTCGCGGATTCCAATTGGCTGAAAGCACAAGGGTTAAAAAATAAGAAGGTCCGAAGAGACATCGAAAAATCTGGACGGACACTTCTTAACTGGAGAGCAAATTAGAAAGGATAAAAGTGCTAAAGAAAGCCATATAGTGAAAAGAAAAACAAGTTGTGAAAAATTAAAAAAAAAAAGAAAGTAATTTGTTTAAACAAAAAAAAAATTAGAGGAAAATATCAGATTGAAAAAAGTATTAATTTGGACAGAAAAGTAAGGAGAAAATCAGGAAGAAGAGGAAAAGGAAGAGAGAAAAGAAAAAGGCAAAGATTTTGGAGGAGGGAATAATTGCAGCAAAAGATAAGTAGAGTGATTGATTTGTGTTCAATTTTGTTTCATAATTGGTTCGTTTTGCGTTAATTGCATTTTTTTTATTGAACTTATCATATAAAACGGTTGACTTTTGTTTCGAGAAATTTTTCATGAGATTGCAGGACTCGCGACCCCATAATTAAATCGGTTATTCGTTCGGGACATAGTAATAGCGGTCCATTTTGTTCCAATCAACTATTAAATTGTTCTATTTGTTTAAAAAGATCTTGGGTTTTAATCGTATTTAAAAGGTTTCTAAAGCAATTTAAAGTAATTAAAAATCCCTATTTTAATCTAAAACCATTTCTTTTTCTTTCATAACAAAAATTGCTTTCACCGTCGGTTTCGCTCCTCAGGTTTGCAATTTCCTCACCAGCAAGAAGTAAACACCAGAAGAAGTCAACAGCATTTTTACGAAATACCGAGGTTCCGTAACGAGTATGGGCGCAGGAAGTTCGATGTAGCAGTACCCATGGTCCTAAATGATCTCCCAAGAGAATTTCACAACCTACCGAAGAATGACCTGTTGAGAGAAGTTAAAAATCTGTATCTTGGTCCATAACTATACATAATTATGCATAGGTATTTATTCATATATAGGTATTTATTCATCAACAAAAAAAAAAAAATATTGCTATTTGTTTGAATTTTTTAATTGATCAAATTTTTCAACACTATTTGAATTTAAAAATATGTAAAGTCTTCTGCAGACAAGCCTTATATACCAAATGTAAATTTATTGGAATAAATAATATAAAAAAAAAAAAAAAAAAAAAAAAAAAAAAAAAAAAAAAAAAAAAAAAATTGCTGGCGCCATTTTTTTTCAGGTACTTCGCCCCTGTGGCATTCATAAAAAAAAAAAAGATTTTCTTGTAATCAAAAACAAGAAATATTAATTCGACTTATCAAATTTATTTATTGAACCCACCCCCTTTTTCTAAGCTAGTCGTGATGGAAGCATTCCATTTGCTTCCGCTTGTTGCATTTTTTTTCGAATTCGAACACCTCTTAAATTCGTCTTTTCTGAAGCACATCAACCATAAATCGTAGTAAGTGGATAAGTCGTGTGCGTTCGGTCGGTCGGTTCGTTTCGTTGATATAATTCAAATTAAATCCCAATTATTATAGATTTTTATTGTTCGGTTCGCGTCGTGATAAAATGCAACAAAATGGCGCCCAACGTGGGGCTTTTTCCTTTTACCGCGGTGAATAGCAAAAATAAACATAATTTGCAATTAAAGTGTTGTTGTGTCTGACTCGTGTTCTTTTAATTAATTATTAAGGGAAGTTTTTTTTTGCTTCTCGTTTTATCCTGTGTTCATTTTAATTTCTTGGTTTGTTTTATTTTTCAGTTTTAAACCTAACAATTTGTTTGATATAAAAGCAAACCTTGCCGCTACATAAAAAGGAAATTAAGGATTTACATATAACCAACTAGTTTTTTTTCTTTACTGTATGCAGTTTATCCAGGTTCAACTCTACTGGCGTTATACAAAAGTACATACACCGGGTCACAAAAGTAAGTATACAACCAAGCTAATACGTAAATAGACGAAAAAATGCCGTTAATATCAAATCCATATCTATTCTCTGCATATGGCACATGTTTCTTGTCATACAAATTACTGCTGTTAAGCAAAATAACGGTACAATTTGTTTCCACTTCTTTGCTATCTCAAAAATAGGTTACAAAAGTTAGTATACAGACAGTTTTTCTTATGTGATGTTGCATCAATAAAAACTTTTGAGTCGATTTTTTGTTTTTTTTATTAAAAAGGTAAGGCAAAACTACTAGACTAGCCTATTTCAGTTAAAAGTATTCCTTAAAATTAAATGGCACCACGTGGAAAAGAGCTCTCCTTGGACTTAAAAAAATTAATAGTAAAGTACTCAAGTGAGGGAAAGTCGATTCGGAAAGTAGCTGTACTTGTTGATAGGAGCCCAGCAACCGTCCAAAAAATATTGGAAAAGCAGAAACAATGTGGAACAGTTACGAACATGGCTCGCAGTGGCCGCCCGCGAACGTTCTCTGAACATGAGAACCGACTAATAATTCGCAAAGTAAAAAAATAAGCGCACCAAAACTGCAGGCCGAGATAGAAGAAGAGACAGGTAAGTCATGCTGTACCCAAACCATACGCCGCATCCTTCACGAAGTTGGGTATAAGGGCTGTGCTATAATAGTCCGGGAGCTGGCGACACAAAAAATTGTAAGATTTGCGTACTCATGATTTTATGTTTTTTGTGTAATTTAGGTGCCCGACAAACAGAAAACCGACTGCTGCAGGCTCACCCGTGGTGGGTTGATTTACTGTGAATTTTTGAAGTTGCAAAAAAAACCGAAAATTTGTCTAAAATGCGTACTCATGAAACCAGTGACATATGTTAGTTTAACATTTAAAACGATGAAAAAACTTGTGCTTACACCTGGGGGGTGGTGGAAAGTACCGCTGCCAGTTAAGGGAAGTTGGGCCCCCTCGTAATGCACTGTAACCTAATTATTTTTTTCCTGGCCTTAAAATCTTGTAGAAAAAAATTGTTTTGATTGAATTTCATAGATAATTAGACAAAGATTACGGGAAAAATAGCACGTGCTTTAACAGGTCATCTTTTACTCTAAAAAAGGGGCAAAAGGGGGAAAAAGACTCTTTTGAAAGTTTTTTTTTTAAATCTCAAAAACTACATGCATTTTCATGAATCTGATAAAGAAATTTTAGATTTCATACAAACATAGACCAAATGATAAAATTATAGAAAAAATAGGGGGTGCCGGGGTTAAATGTTCCCTTTTTACGTATCTCAAGAACAAAATGTATTTTGAAGACTTTTTTCTTCTGAGGTTTTCTTATTCACAAATTCATACATACTTTATTATACACATATAAAATAAGGGAGGCGGCTTGAGGAGGGGAATACATTTTTCATGTTTTTGTCATATATCATAACGAAATTCATTTTTAGTGATCCGCTAATGAGGTTTATTCTGTACACATTCAAAATCAAACAAATTCAAAACAAATCGAAAACAGAATTAAAAAGATGGATAAGAATATTCACAAACCAATATATCTACCTACCCAATCGACAATTTTTGGGTTGGAAGCGGCTTAATAACCGGCTTTGAACTCAAGTTTTCCAAACCAAGGGGTTACAAATTGGCTAAAAAGCCGTTCCAAAACCGTTCCAGAACCGTTTAAATTTAACCTATATTTAAAAATAGTTGTTTTGGAACCAGAAAAATGACAAATTGGTTTTGAAAGGGTTAAAAAAATATCCAAATATTATCACCAGTTTAAAAATGGAATTTTTTAAACCAATATATGACCAAAAAGTTGTGCAAGAGAGAAAATTTTACCGAAATCAGCCTTAAGATAATTTTTGGTTTTTTTCTACCGTATAGCATACTAGGGTAAAAAATATCTTATTTCTAGTCCCACTATGACAAGAGTTATCTAAGGCTTTTTTGTAACCTCGGTTTTTTCTGGAGCCAGGGCTAAAAATTGTTGCTTGGGTAGCTAACATTTTTTCCTATTATAAGTTCCTATCCGTTTTAATCCTGTTTCTAATTAGGTACTAATTACTTAAAATTTCCCCGTCGGGACTTGCAGGTCACCTTAATTTCTCAAAGAACAACATACCGTTTTTTGAAGTATAAGTTCCTACCTGTGCCATATTCTGTTTCTAATTATACATAGAAGAAGTTAACGAAGTACCACGAAATATTTAACTTTTCAGTACAATTCTTTTTTTCTTAGATAAAGACAGTAAACAGTAATCAGTTTGTGCGATCGCTAATTCTCGACCAGTTTGTGTTTTTTGTGGAAATAAAAAAGATAAAATTATTTTATTCACTCAAGAACGTTTAGATAAATGTCTTGTAAGTTTGAAAATTCGTCAAGAAAATAACTTGACCGGGCGCGACATTAAATTGCAACCAATTTTAAGCAAAAGTGAAGGTTACCATTCAAAGTGTTTGAGCAAGTTTAATGCAGTAAAGAAAAAATATAAACAATGTGATAATGAACCCAGAAGTGAATCTAATATATCGGGACTTTCAACATCTGTGATCACAAAGTAAGTGTACCTAAATAATTTCTAAATTATGATTTATCTATTTTCACAAAATCATGCAGTAACAATAGTTTCGAATCTAAATGAAAAGTGTTTGTACTAAAATTCTATCAACGTACGAGGACAAATTTCCATATTTTAAAGTGAAAACATTGAAGTAACTGAATTATCCGAACATTCACAATTTTGCAAAACTCTCCTCAATTCATCGAAACCTTCTCAAGACTACAAAATTATCCAGATGTTGAAGCAGATGTATTCCAAACGTTGGAGAAATTTGTTTGCTGTATGTACGGCTACAAACAGCTTAGCGACGTGAATGAAGCCCAAATGTCAATTTTTACAAAATCAATTACCAACTTCAGTCAGAGAAGTTGTATTCGAAGATCTTTCGAAAATCAGTTATGCAGGTAATTACAAAATAGACTCCTTCTTCATTTTATACTTTTTTTGAAATTATTTCTCAATTTTATAGACTCTAGTATCCAAAATGATAGTGAGGAAACTGATGCTGAAGAAGAATCAAGAAACACCCAAGTCAGCACAAGTGAGGATTTTGATGAAGAAGATTTATCCTGTTTAATGGAAAATTTTGGATATTCAGACGAGAGTATAATGTTATAATTTTTAAAGAACACGAAATTAAAAAAAAAAGAAAAACATATAATAAATTGCGTTTTGTATTATTTGTCTTCTGAATAAAAAGGGTATGTTGTTCTTTGAGGGATTAAGGTGACCTGCAAGTCGCGAAGGGGAAATTTTAGGTAATTAGTGCCTAATTAGAAACAGTATTAAAACGGATAGGAACGTATACTAGGAAAAATGTTATTGGTTTGTGAATATTCTTATCCATCTTTTTAATTCTGTTTTCGATTTGTTTTGAATTTGTTTGATTTTGAATGTGTTCAGAATAAACCTCATTAGCGGATTACTAAAAATGAATTTCGTTATGATATACGACAAAAAACTCGAAAAATGTATTCCCCTCCCCAAAGCACCTTCCCTTATTTTATATATGTATAATAAAGTATATATGAATTTGTGAATAAAAAAACCTCAGAAGAAAAAAGTCTTCAAAATACATTTTGTTTTTGAGATGCGTAAAAAGGGAACATTTAACCCCGGCACCCCCTCCATTTTTTTCTATAATTTTATCATTTGGTCTATGTTTGTATGAAATCTAAAATTTCTTTATCAGATTCATGAAAATGCATGTAGTTTTTGAGATTTAAAAAAAAAACTTTCAAAAGAGTCTTTTTCCCCCTTTTGCCCCTTTTTTAGAGTAAAAGATGACCTGTTAAAGCACGTGCTATTTTTCCCGTAATCTTTGTCTAATTATCTATGAAATTCAATCAAAACAATTTTTTTCTACAAGATTTTAAGGCCAGGAAAAAAATAATTAGGTTACAGTGCATTACGAGGGGGCCCAACTTCCCTTAACTGGCAGCGGTACTTTCCACCACCCCCCAGGTGTAAGCACAAGTTTTTTCATCGTTTTAAATGTTAAACTAACATATGTCACTGGTTTCATGAGTACGCATTTTAGACAAATTTTCGGTTTTTTTTGCAACTTCAAAAATTCACAGTAAATCAACCCACCACTACCCAGGTGGCAGCAGTCGATTTTTGTCGTCACCTACCTCAGAACTACAAGAAAAAAAATATTTCATGAGTACGCATCTTAGACATTGAAAAGTGTCGCCAGCTCCCGGACTATAAGGAAAAAACCATTCATTAGCAAGGTCAATCGCCAAAAGTGGATTGAATTTGCCAGAAGTCATATTCAGACCGATTTGGCTTTCTGGAATATATTTTCTGTATTTTCTGACGAGAGCAAATTCAACATCCATGGCTCTGATGGACGTGCAAAAGTGTGGAGAAAACCTAATACGGCGTTAGATCCTAACCACCTGACTGGAACTGTTAAACATGGTGGTGGTTTGATTATGGTTTGGGGGTGCATGGCGGCATCTGGAGTGGTTAACCTGGTTTTTATTGAAAGTACGATGGATCGTTTTGGTTATCTCGACATCATAAAAAATAATCTTCACCAAAGTGCACAAAAACTAGGTTGTGAGGGGTCATTCATCTTTCAGCAAGATAATGACCCCAAACATACCTCGCAAATCGTGAGAGAATGACTGCTATATAATGTGCGAAGACAACTTAAAACACCTCCTCAATCGCCAGATTTAAATGTTATTGAGCATTTATAAGGTCAAAAGTAGAGCTTAAAAGGATCCTTCAAGAAGAATGGAACAAAATAACCCCAAGTGTTACCCAAAAACTTGTTTCGTCGATGCCATCGAGAATAAACGCCGTAATTAATTCAAAAGGTTACCCAACAAGTTACTAAATTCTAATATTAAGTTAAAAATGTTGTTATTTCTATTAGTGTATACTTACTTTTGTGATCAGAATTCTAAGAGAGTTTTAGTTTTAAGTTGATATCTCAGCCATTTTTTTAAAAATGTTTTGATAATTGGTTTTATGAAAAGAGAATAAAATTCTCTAAAAAATATATGCCAAATGTTTCATAACATATGCTTATTCAATTTTTCCCTCTTTACCTAACATTTTGTTTCCTCCTGTATACTTACTTTTCTGACTGTGTGTACATACTTATCAGGAGTAAGTTAATTCTTTTCATTAAATTTCTCTATCATTTTCTATTAATTCTTTATTAAAATATATCGTATTATTTTAATATTATTCGCCATTAAAACACTCATATATTTCTTGTCATTCCGGTGAATTAAGTACGGTGTTTATTTACTAAATCTTGGTGTTACATATTTATTTACATACAGTCATTGGCAAAATTATTTACACAACGTAAAATTTACACAACATCTCTTCATTGAATCCTTATAACTTTTAAAATAAAAAAGATTTTGTTTATATTTATTTTTATTAATAATGAATACATATTCTCAATACGGTAGATACATAAAATAACAAAATCGAACTTCCAACGGTTCGTTTTAAAAACATAAGAACAAAAGTGGTAAAATTATTTGCACATCATATTAAACCGGCAAAATTATTTGCACATGTTTGAATTACTGCATTTAACACCACTAAGAGGCCAAAAAGTATTTTTTTTTATAAATAAAACGAAACGTTGTTATGAAAATAGCATTACCAAGTAAGTTGTGCTTCTTCCTTTTGTCGCAATAACAGCAGCGAGGCGCCTTGGCATTGCGTCTATCAAATTTTGAATCTGTTCTGACGGAACTGTACTCCAAGCTGTTATAAACTCTTCCCAGGTTTCATTTGAAGATCTTCCAATGTCTTGAGAAATTTTTGATTTAACAAGATGCCAAACATTCTCAATGACATTTAGATCAGGGCTCTGTGGGGGCCATTTTAAAACTTCTTGGTCTAACCCAGATAAAAAAGGTTTTATTGTCCGGGCCGTATGTATGGGAGCATTATCTTGTTGAAGGATAAAATTATTCCCGATAAATATTAACCATGCCACTAGTGCAACAACATTGAGTGCTTCCAAATAATGCGACTTTGTCATAAGATTGGAGCACCTAACAATTGGTCCTACGCCACAATATTATATGTACCCCCATATCAATACTCGTATTTTACTTCCTTTGAAATGCCTTGTGGGTTGTGTAACGGGTCGTTTGTTTTTTGATTTTCGATCGGAGTAATAAAATTTTCGGCCATATAGTTACCATCCAACGAACAAGAGTAGTCTCATCAGTCCAAAGTACACTTCTCCAAAAAGCCGGCGGTTTATTGATAAGCTCCCTAGCGAATTCTAGTCTGAGGATTTAATTTTTTTTTAATGATAGGTATATGGGGCTTTTTTTGAATGGCGTAGGCAATTATTTTATTTTCTTTTTACCTCCGTCGTATCGTCCTTTCACTAACAGCATTTTCACTATTTTTGTTCAAATTATTTAGGACATTTTGAACTTTTGCACAGCGGTTTCTTTTAAAGGAACGAATAATTGTTGTGTCTTTCCTTTTTGTTGTGGCCCTTTTTCTTCCTCTACCAGCAATTTTTTTTACGCTTTCATGAGTTTTTTTGTTTTTCTATACGGTAATAAAATGTCCTCCGGGCACAGCGACATTTAGCAGAAATGATTGCTGCCAAAACACCCGATCGGAACTCAAAAACAATAGCCGCGCGCCAATTAAATAACTTGCCCGACGATACGAGTAACATCACAACAAACTAAAAAAAATATCTAATTGCACCCTTTACTATTGATTAGTCGCGTAAATAAACAAAAGTTAGACAGTCTAAGCAGTTCATTGCACTTGTGCAAATAATTTTGCCACTTTTGTTTTTATGTTTTTAAGATAAACTGTTAGAAGTTAGATTTTGTTATTTTATGTACCGTTTTGAAAATATGTATTCATTATTAATAAAAATAAATATTAACAATATCTTTTTTATTTTAAGAGTTATAAAGCTTCAATGAAGAGATGTTGTGTAAATTTAACATTGTGCAAATAATTTTGCCAACGACTGTAGTTGTGGTTTCGGACCGGTAAATTCCTTGTTTAGAGTGCATAGGTAGCTGTCTCCGTCAGGCAACGCAATTTATTTAAGCTTTTGTTTTGTTTTTTTTTATTTTTTTTTCGTCGACTTTTACATTTTAATTCGGTTTTGATTGAAAATTGATTCAAAGTTAGTGTGACCATACGTTTTAATTTTGTGCGGCATATGATTTTTGAGTGGGTGGATAATTGAGTATTTTAAAGAAATTAATTGTGCGCTATTTAGGGTTAAGTTTACTTATAAATTTTTGCTTTTTTCTGTTTGTGGTAAAGTATAAAATAATCCTTTTGCCTATTGATTTTCACAGAATTCAGGAGAAATTCTTCAGTTGAGTTTAAGTTTAAACTAATATTGATTTTAATTACCATTGTTGTGCGTTAGAAAGTTGTTTTGACTTTAGGTAGTTATATTTAATTTTTTTTCTTAATATCCATTGTAGTGGCTGTTGTTTTTTTTCCTTGCAATTTCTTTTTGTTTTTCTTTCGCTTTCGATTTGTTTTTATAGGTAGAGTTTATTTTTGTTTATTTTAATTATTGTTGATTTAGATTTTAATTCATATTGCAGTCGAGTGCTTAATAGTTTTTTTGGTTTCGATTTAGTTTTTATATAAGTATATAGGTATCACCAAAATATATAATCAACTGGGTGTTGATCTTTTTGGAATTTTAAAACTTAGGTATTATTTTTTCTTTTGGAGTCATAGATTTTGTTTTCTGGCGTGTTCATTGCAATTATCTGTCTGGTGTTTTCTATTTCAAATATTAATTTTTTTCTTGATTAGGATTTTTATAGATCAAAATGGATGTTAATAGGTTAAGCAAGGAAGAACTCGTGTATGAGTTACTTGCCCGCGGGTTAAAGGAAGGAACGGTTGATAGTATGAGGATGACGCTCGCGTGCATCGCGTGCTCTTGAACGCGCGGGTTCGATTTCTTCTGAAAGCCCCCACTACCCTTTTTCATCCTCCTCGACGGGTTCACCCTGATGCGGTGAGGAGGCTTACGTTTTAAATCCTCAGCTGGCCAGCTGGTGATTTACATCCTTAAACTCTCAGCTGGCCAGCTGTAGTTTTAGAACAAACGAAGAAACCCAAACCTATGAACAAACTATGACAGATACAACAAAAACAAACAAAAATCTAGCGGGGATATACGCTAAAGTGTCGGCAGAAGTCACGGCTGCCGGCGAGGGCTTGGCTTTGCAAGAAGCTAAGTCGCCAGTGACAATACTTTACACTAACAAGGACAAAGACAAAGCAACGACAATGACAGACAAGGATGAAGACTTACTCCTCAACCTTTTTGCCAATCTCGGAGTAGGGGACGGGGCCAGCGTCGGTACAGTTGACAGTGATGATGTCATTGACTGCTGTTCCGTTGCCAGTTCCAACCTTTCCGAACTCTCGACTTCCTCCAGGAGGAGTAAAATCTCCAACTGTAGGAAAACAGTCAAACGACTTGGCACAAAGAGTTTGGTTGATCTAACGGACCCAGAACGGAAAAGACTGCACAACGCACGTGCTCTTCTGCAGAAGGAGTTTCCAATGAAGAATGGGCCACCTGCCCACTCATCGGCGGAGGCTACTCCTGCGGGGAACACTAGCGTGAGTGGATTGATGGGGCCTCCTGCTTCGGGTATAATTAAAACCTTTACCAAGGAACGGGCGGCCTCATCAATTCACAAAGCAAAGACAAAAACTGACATACAACATACAACATACCGGAATATCATACTCACCTGCCAGACGTTGCATGGAGCACTCCGCTCCTACGGGTTTGAAGAGTGGTAAGATATCTCCGGGATAGGTAAATGCAGGGGTAACGCACATGAGGAACATTCAGGGCCACAGCCCCAAATGCAACTTGAATGCGTCTATCTCTTCTTTATCAGGGCAACAGAACGCTACGGACCCAATGTAGGAACAAACCAAGAAGCTTTCCGACACGCCAATGAGACGCTGCATGGAGCCACCTGCTCCTACGGGCCTGGGCGGTGTGAATGAAGCTCCTGGGGAGGTTGAAAGAAATAAGGGACATACGGGAAACATCCTGGTCCTCAGCCCTACATGTGACCTAAATGTGTCTTGTTCCTCTAAACCAGGTGAACTCATTGGTAACGATACTCTAAACAGTGACATAACTAACAAGACAGTTTTGGAGAATCCAACCTTGCAACGCAAGGCAGTGCCTGCAGTGCGGCGCAAGGGGAAGAGACTCCTCAGTGACAAAGAACTTCAACGCCGACAAAAACGGAACGATACGAAGACTGTTCTGTTCCTAACAAACAAAAACCCAGAAACCTAAACGGTTAAGGAACGGCTGGCTCTGGACAGATCCAAACAAAGACTAACGACAACAACATCAACAACACCAACAACTGACAAACATGAACAAACTACTGACAAACGCGACAACAAAATGAAAAAGCCGATCGCTGAGATTACTGCGGAAAGTCATGTACCATCCACTGACCCGCCAGCCATTGCAAGTACATCTAAGCGATCGAGAATAGAATCGAGTTCACCATCGAACACATCACCGAAAAACATAATAAAGAAAGCCGAAATCTCCAAGGCCAAATCTCCAGTAGTAGGTCAACAAGTTGCCATAGTAGACTATGGTAATCCTACACGGAAACTAACGGAGGATCAATGGCAACTAATGGCCGGCCACCGCCACTCTTCGGTACTCTCAGTACCTTCCAGGGATTCAAGATGCTGACATGTGAAGATGAACACACTCTCACATGGATGCAAAATTTCACAAAAAAAGCTGAAGCTCCGTGGCCTAACGCTGACCTTCGCCTCATGGGAAGGAAGGAAATCAGTGATTTTTCAAGACCCAGAGCCAAGCTTACTATGAAAGGACCGCTCATCCCGAAGGATCGTATTGAAAGATACCTCAGATCACTCAATACTGACCAACTTAGTCAGAATCTTTCTCTGACCATAGGCTCATAGAATTTCTAATACCCGACACCAAAGATCCTCGAAAACCATTTAGAAATCTCAGGAAAACCAACTGGGACATTTTTAATAGGGAAGTAGTAACCGGAATACAAAAACTGAATACTAATGCAATACAAAAACCCGAGAATATAGACAAAGCTACAGATAGTTTTACAGAGATTCTTGGTAAAGCATTGGAAAAAGGCTGTCCAATGAAACCATGGGGACAGGGTAAGAAGAAACCTCCCTGGTGGACCACTGAACTTGGCAACATCAGGAAAGAAACAAGGAGACTTTTTAATGTTGCCAAGCGCACAAGAGCAGAAACTGACTGGGAAACGTATAAGTCCAGTCAGAAGAATTTCAAGATGGAGACACAAAGAGCCAAACGCAGCTCGTGGGGAACATTCTGCAGTCAAATTGAAAGTACTAACGAATCAGCAAGACTCAGGAAAATACTTGCTAAGGGACCTATTGTTCTGGGATCTCTTAAGAAACCCAATGGACATTGGACAGAATCGTGCGGTGGAACTCCTAGTAAACGCTCACTTTCTTGGTTGCATCCCTAACTTGAATTACAACCCACAAATGGAGCTCTGTACACAGAACGCGACACCAGCAGAGCTGATTACGGAAGAAAAGTTAAAATGGGCTATAAACTCCTTTTCACCGTATAAATCACCTGGCTTGGATGGTGTCTTCCCCATGATGCTACAAAAATGTGAAGAGCATGTCATCCCACACTTAAAAAACATATTCCTAAGCAGCCTAAATTGGGGATATGTGCCTAAAGCGTGGCGAGAAGTCAAAGTGGTATTTATTCCGAAAGCTGGAAAGCCTAGCCACACGAATGCCAAAGACTTCAGACCCATTAATCTAACATCTTTTCTCTTAAAAACGTTTGAAAGACTAATAGACATACATATACGTAGCACACTGAGCCCGGAGGTCATATCTCCAGCCCAACATGCTTATACTAAAGGAAAAAGTGTTGAGACAGCACTTCATAGTGTCGTCCACACGATTGAAAGAACGCTCAAAAACAAGGAATACACCCTTGCTGCCTTTTTAGACATTGAAGGAGCTTTTAATAATGTCCGAAATGAGGCAGTTGAAGGAGCGCTCGTAAATCTTAATGTGCATAATACCATCATCAAATGGATAATGTGTATGTTAAAAAACAGACAGATCAATTCGGAGCTAGGAGAAGTACAGATTAAAGTATCTACTTCTAGAGGGACTCCACAAGGTGGAGTGCTTTCTCCGCTTCTCTGGACACTCGTGATGAACGCAGTTCTAATGAGACTTAAATATAGAGTCCAAGTAATTGCTTATGCTGACGACCTAGCATTACTAGCGACAGGTAAATTTCCCTCCACTATTAGCGAACATATAGAGAATGCCTTATGTATAGTGAATGCATGGACTAAAAACTGCGGTCTAGCGGTTAATCTGCAAAAAACCGAACTGGTTGTTTTTACGAACAAAAGGAAACTACCGACTTTTAAAATTCCCATAATTGAAGGGACCCAACTCAAAATCTCCGATCACGCTAAATATCTCGGCGTGATCCTGGATAAGAAATTAAACTGGAGTCTCAACATTAAGGATAGAACAAATAAAGCCATGTTCGCTTTCTACTCCTGTAAGAGAATATTTGGTAAAACTTGGGGACCAAGCCCTAAAATTATCAAGTGGATGTATACGGCCATAGTCAGACCTGTACTGACATACGGTAACGTAGTCTGGTGGAATGCACTAGACAAACCTACCAACCTTAAAATTATGACCAAGGTACAAAGAATGGCATGTATTGGAATTACCGGGGCAATGAGGTCCACCCCGACAGCGGGGCTGGAAGCCATACTCGATCTAAAACCCCTAGATCTATTTACACAACAATCGGCAGCCAATAGCGCACTTCGACTTAGCCAGACGTGTAACTGGCGACATAGTGCGATAGGTCATGCGCAGATTTTACAGAAATACATAGGAAATAGGGTATGTACTGACTACATAACACCCCGTTTAGACTTTTACAAACCGTTCAAGACCGTCTTTCCTAGCAGAGAGGACTGGAAAATCAACGAGCCATTCACCTGCGAATCGATGATATCTATATATACCGACGGTTCGAAGATGGAAACTGCAGGATTCTTTTCAGAAACCCTTGGACTATCCAGCTCATTCAGACTTCCTGACTACAGCAGTGTCTTTCAAGCTGAGGTCCTGGCAGTGACGAAAGCTGCGAAACAAGTCTCAATGATGGCAATACCACAAGCTGATATCACCATTTTCATTGATAGCCAAGCGGCAATAAAAGCGATTTCTGCCATTGAAATCAAATCGAAGCTTGTAACTTGCTGTCGCGAAGAGCTTAGGGTTCTTGGTACACAGCACAACATTAGACCCTGGTCACAGTGGTGTCCCAGGAAATGAAAGCGCTGACGAGCTGGCAAGAATAGGATCAACACTTGATCCTAATCAAGCAGACAAAACAGTTCAAATCCCACCCTGCAATCTTAAACAGGTAATTAAGAGTAAAATTCTAGCCTTAGCAAACAAGAGATGGATGTCTCTCGATTCCTGTCTTACAACCAGAAAATTATGGCCTAGTTTCAGTAAACAAAAGACCGAAATTATCATCCAACTGAATAAAAAGTCTCTCTCTCGGTTATCACAAGAAAAAGATGAAACTCAGTATGGACGACTTATGCAGATTATGCGGTGACGAAGAGATACATGAGGACACTCCTCACTACCTGTGTCACTGCCCTGCGCTATATCATCTAGGAAACAGACATCTAGGGAGGCACTTCTTCAACGACTTAGAGGAGCTCTCTGACATTCCAAGCAAAATCATATTAAAATTCTTTAATGATACCAAATGGCTTGAGAATTCCTGATCTATGAAAACCGCCTTCAACTACAGTACGACAGTGTAGTACGAACGTAAATGACAACGACGCATGTGTTTCTTGTGAGAGCAGCACCAACGGAGAATGGGCACCTCGCCTATACACCTGCGGTTGCCACTCCTACGTTGAGCACGAGCATCAGTGGGTCGATGGGGCCACATCTACCTAAGATTTGTAAAATCCTCTTTGGTATGGAAACAACCTCTTCGACTTAACTAACGACCAAACAAACGAGCATATACACCAAAAACTGACTTTTCAAACTCATCTACCAGGCGTTGCAAGGAGCCAAATGCTCCTACGCGTCTGGTGGGGGGAATGATTTCTCAAGTGAAGGTAAAGGAAAGGAATACCCCCGAGAAGGCGTATACCTCTCCCTAGCCATGCTATTATGTGACGTTAGAAATTTCAACACTTTAGGAATACCCTCTGACATTTCAGGCTAAAGCTTGCCGTAACCCATCCATACCCTTAACGGGCTTGATCGACATAGGATTATCATAGGTTTCAATAAAAATGGTCACAAACCCTAGGGTATCACAATGGATCTACATTGATCTAAGTGTGACAGTAACAAGATCAACTGTCAGCCCAATTACCTAACCTTTTTCATTTGAGGAAGATTCTAAGGCCGTTCGAACCAAGTTGTCGGAAATTAAGGATCTTTTGAAAAATCCACCAAAGAATCCGAAGTCTTCGGAATATTTGAAAGTATTGACCAAAATCGAATGGTCATTAGGTAGGATGAGTAGGGCCAAGGCAGAGTCATCAGAAGAGGACAATGAAGTGGCGGATATAAGAGGAGAATTATTGTTGCTGATGGCAACTTTAACTGAAGGGGGTGAGGAGGCACCCCAAGATAAAGATATCAATAAAGGGAAAACAAACACGTCGATAGCAGACAGCGTTACCAGCTGCACAGGTCGGCCAACGAGCGAGCTCAGGGGTCCAACTACAGGATGAAGCCTGTGACCGGAATACTGAGTGCATTGAAAAATGGAACGTGAAATTCTCTGGTGAGCGGTGCGGCTCATCAGTGAATTCTTTTATTGAGAGGATTGATGAGCTTAGAGAATCGCGTGGAGTATCAGAAGCTAGGGTTTTCAGGTCGGCGGTGGATCTTTTTACGGGGAAGGCGCTTCTTTGGTTTAGGGCGGTTAGGGACAATATCTCCACATGGCAAGAGTTGGTTAGGGAGTTGAAATTGGAGTTTCTGCCCTCCAATTATGATGATCTTTTATTGCATGAGATCAGGCGGCGTACTCAGGGTAGAGATGAGACAATGGAGATGTACATTGCTCTCATGCAGACCCTTTTCAATAGTTTCTCTGAGCCGTTGAGTGAGAATAGGAAATTAACTATTCTCATGAAAAACATAGCTCCCTTTTACCAAACGCAATTGGGCTTGGCTGATATCAAGTCAGTCAATGAATTGGTTGCGTTGGGTAGAAGGTTAGAGACATTTATGTCTAATGTTGAGTCTTTCGTTCCTCCTCCTTCAAGTCGCAGCAGGCAGGCTTTGGAGCCTGATGTTGCTTATGTTGCTTCGGTTCAAGAAGCAACAGTTGCAGTTAATCAAAACCCCCCACCCAATAGGCTCATTCGTTGTTTTAACTGCAATAGTGAAGGTCATTTTTCTAACCATTGTTCCGCTCCTAGGCGTTGTTTTGGGTGTGGCACTGTAGGTACCACACATAGGAATTGCAGACGTTGTTCGGGAAACGGGCAACGGACTCTTGGGCCAGCAGGTCAAGAGCGCCGGCGAAATTAGTTAGGTCGCCTGCTGACGACCAGCTGGTGGATAGGGTAAGGTTAGGTTTCACGTTGGATACAAGAGGGGATGATAGAAGGCCACATTTATGAATTAACATCTATAGGTTTAGGTTTTTAGGGCTTTTGGATTCTGGGGCATCGCGAACGATTATTTGTAGGGACGTTTGGAGTTTTAAAAGATTTAGGGCTACAGTTAGATACAGCAAATCTTAGGCAGATACTTTTAGCAGATGGTGTAGGTGTAGGAGTTTTGGGGGTTGTTAATCTACCTATTGTGTTCGAGAACAAATCAGTTTTGATTGAGTGTTTGGTTATACCCACTCTACCCCATGCGATGATACGAGTACTTGGTGCAGATTTTTGTGCACTGTCGGGAATCGTTCCGGATCTTCGATCACGCATGTTGAGTTTTTCGAGCCAGGAGATGGTGGCTTCGATAGAAACTACATCTATCACATAAGAGTCTGAGTTAGATCCGGATCAAAAGGGCAAACTAAATTCTTTAATCGAAGATTTGTTTAGGAACATGCCAGAAGGGCTTGGAGTGACAACAATGGTGGAACACATAATTAGGACGTCGACAGAAGCCATCAAGCAGAGGTACTATCCGGTATCGCCAGCAATGCAGGTGCATATCTTAACGAGATGTTAGAAGGGGGTGATTGAGAAGTCAAATAGTCCTTGGGCTTCTCCAATAGTGTTAATTAAAAAGAAATATGGTACATTCAGGTTCTGCGTCGACTATAGGAAACTTAATCAAGTTACAGAAAGAGATGCTTATCCACTTCCGATTATTTCAGCCATTTTAGACAAACTTAGGAATGCAAAATTTTTAACATCGCTGGATATTAAGTCGGTGTATTGGCAGATTCCAGTAGCTGATAAATCTCGCAAATTTACTGCCTTTCCGGTACCGGGTAGGGGATTATTTCATTTTAAAAGAATGCCTTTCGGATTGCATAATGCCCCTGCTACGTGGCAGAGGTTTATAGATAGTGTTTTAGGGCCTGAGTTGGAGCCATACGTTTTTGTATATCTGGACGATATTATTATTGTTACAGATACCTTCGATAAACATATCGAAATTCTTAACGAAGTTTTTAGGAGATTACGTCAGGCAGGTTTAAAAATAGTTAGGGAGAAATGCAACTTTTGAAGACCCTCTCCAAAATTTTTAGGTTAAGTGGTTGATCGGAACGGGTTGCATGTGGATCCGGAAAAAGTGGATAGTATGGTTAGCATACCTGCACCGAAAAATGTCAAAGAGGTTAGGAGTTTGTAACCGAATTTATGATTTGTTTATTATTAAACAAAATAAAAACAAATAAAAAAATAATATTTTTGTTCGACCGAAGAAAAACAAGTCAAGCGGCGCGCGCACGACACTACTCTACTATGCGACAACGATAGGGTTTGATTTGAAGTTTGAGATAAAACACATACTGAAGGAAAGACTAGAGGCAACCGATTGATTAAGCGGAAGACAAAGTATTTATCCTCAAAAGGAGTAAAAATGTTTGTAAGACTACTTTCTAGGGTTCGGTTCTAGGCGTTGATAATTATAACTCAAAGAGAAATTTGTATGGAACTTTCCACGTACAGATTGATGTCGTATAACTTGAGCGGGCAGAAGTTCGAAAGTTTTGACTCGAACTTAATATTTGATTACCTGTTAGCTTTAATGATCCTGGAATTAGGGATAATTTGCAGAAATTTCCAAAAATATTATGTTACCACGCATCAGAAGTGAGAATAAACAGAATATAAGGAGCACAGTAAAACATGATGGTGTGGGGATGTATGGCCGCATATTCGATCGGAAATCTTGTTTTCATTGAAAGTACAATGAATAATGAAGACTATCTAAACGTCCTAAGCAATAACCTTCAACCGACCTTACGCAATTTAGGGATACTTAGCAATTGGATCTCTGAGCAAGACAATGATCTTAAGCATACCTCGCAGTTCCTTAAAAAATGAATACTTTATAGGACTTCAAAGCACCTCCACCACCCTCCCCAATCGCCGCACCTAAGCCCCATACAACATTTATGGGATCATTTGGACCGCAAAATTTCACAAACGGGCCATCAAGAACAAAGATGACCTTAAAAAGCTTTAATTGAATAATTGTCCCAAATATCCTCCGATGTTAAAAATAATATTGGCGCAAAATTTTAATTGAATTAGTACGATGCTAAAGCTATTTTAGTATGATACTAGGTTAAAACAACGAATTTGCAAATTTTAATCGAATATAGCATCATACTTTCTCTACCCTTTTATTAAAGTTAAAATCATCGAACACCTACTTTATTTTTTTAGTATCGTGCTAGCTTCATATGACTCTTTCACATTTGCAAACATCAAAAAAGGTTCGTGTACTTACTTTTTTACACGAAATGTCATTGTTTTAGGTGTGTTCAGAAGCAATTTATTAAGAAAATTCTTTTAGTACGATACTAGTTAGAAAATGTTCAAAATTAAGAATGAGTTAATAAACTACTATAAATTTAGCAAATTGGTAAGTAGTATCATACTAATACCTTAATAATAGGCTGTTTAAAATTTTGCGCCATTGTTGTTTCCATGTCACGCTGACTAAGAGATGTTATGAAATCTAAAGTTGATCAAATGAAATACCCAGTTTTTTACTTGAGATACTATATTTACTCGTATAAATAATTTGAAGATATAACAGATGTTTACTTACTTTTGACGGGTAAAATATGAAGTTTATTTAGTTTTTACTGGGTAAAAATGCAATAGTTCGTTTTTTGAATTTTTATTTTGGTTTTGATTTATTGCTATTAACTAAAAATTCTATTTTGTATTATTGGAATTCAACTTTTGTTTATGTTTTGGTTTCAGTTCCATGTAACTCAAGAAATCATTTAGGTGTTTACTCACTTTTGACGCTCACAGTACATATATTTCCGAAATTTCGCGATTTGAATAATTGGGTTTTTTTTTTGGTATTTTGTGGGGAGTAAAGTGATTAAAGTAAAGAATAATTAAAACATATAGAAAAAAGTAAAAAGAGGATTGGAAATCCCAAATTTGTTAATAAATCGAAGACGTTGCGGTGTGGATTAATAAGAATTTTTATTACTGGTCGCGTTACTAATAAAGTAAATTTCATTTTTGCATAAAATAAAGTAAATTTTCATTTTGTATAGAGTAAATTAAATTTTTCTGAATTTGAATTAGTAATCAAAAACAATGTTTAGTACGTTTAAGATAAAGTTAAAATATATTAACAAAAGGATTAAAAAAAGAATGGTTTTAAATAATTTAATAGAAAGGATATACATTTTACAATGAGTGAGTAAATTTAACATGGAAAAGGGATAAGAAGGATGAGGAGAAAGGGATGATAAGCTGAGGAGGAGAAGAAGCCTAGTTTAGGGGTTGCTTTAGCGAGAAAAGCAACCATGGTAGGGAGGGCAAGGGCAACATTACTGTTTAGGCTGGCATATTTTTTTGTAGGAGCGAAAGGTCCAAGAACCACCCCCACGACTGAGCTAAGGGTTCCAAATGCCAGTATGGACCAAAAAGGCAAAGCTCGATACAAGTTTTGTAGGAACTGTTTCATGGTACAGGCGCTTCGTACCGAATTTTGCAACATTAGTTAGGCTCTTAACAGATTTACTTAAGAAAAGTAAAAAGTTCGTCTGGACTCAGGAATGTGAAGATTGTTTTAGGAAAGCTAAGGAATGCTTAATTACGGCTCCAATTTTAACATGCCCCGACTTTAATCTTCCGTTCGTGGTCCAAACCGACGCGTCTGATTACGGCATCGGGGCCGTACTCACACAGACCTTTGAAGAAGGGGAAAAAGTAATTTGTTACTTGAGTAGGTCTCTTAATAGGAACGAAAGAAACTACTCCACTACTGAAAAAGAATGTTTAGCAGTTTTGTGGACAGTTGAGAAGTTACGTCCGTATATCGAAGGAGTTCGTTTCACGGTCGTAACTGATCATTACTCATTGATTTGGTTGAGTAATCTCAAGGACCCACAGGGTAGACTCGCGCGCTGGGCAGTTAGGCTTCAGCAGTTTAATTTTCAGATCATTCACCGGAAGGGTAAAGATCATGTCGTTCCGGACATGTTATCTCGGGGAGTTCCAGTAGTGGCTGGGATTTCAGATGAAAATTGAGTCAAACTCGTTAGATTTTCCGGCCTGGAGAGTAGATAGTGGCCGATTGTTTAAGTTCATAAAAGCCAATCATGTTGTGGTACATGAAGAAAATGATGAATGAAAGTTAGTAGTGGGTAGGAAAGATAGATTAGCAATTTTAAAAGAGTGTCATGATAATCCTTTAGCTGGACATATGGGTGTTAGAAAGACGTTTGCGAGAATAGTATCCAAATATTATTGGCTAAAAATGAGGGTAGATATAACTAGATACGTTAGAAAATGTAGTATTTGTCAACAGAAGAAACCTATCAACGATAAACCAGCTGGTCTAATGACTGAAAGAATAGGAGTTTCTTCTCCGTGGGAGATGAGAAGTGTGGATCTAGTAGGGCCATTACCCAAATCGAGTAGAGGATACATATATATTCTCACCGTTGTAGATTATCTTACCAAATTCCCATTATTGTTTGCATTGAGGGCTGACACTGCGAAGGCAGTGTGCAAAGAATTAGAGGATAACGTTTTTTTGTTGTTTTGGGGTTCCAAAGGTTATCATTTGTGACAATGGACCTCAGTTTAAGAGTAGTGAACTTAGTTTACTTTGTGAGAAATATTCATCCAGTATTAGATTTACGCCACACTATCATCCTCAGGCTAACCCCGCGGAGAGAATTAATCAAATCATTAAAACAACGTTGAGAGCTTATGTTTCAGAGAATCATCGAGTTTGGGATTAGATAAAGTAGCTTGTGCTATACGCACCTCTCAACATGAGATGTAAGGAGTTTCGCCTGAAAATAAGATCTAGTTGCCTGTCCATATAGTTTGGGATACCGCTAACTTGACATAGACTTGAATCTGCTAGGTGATCTATAAATAGACATTCCTTGGCAGAGGTGGGATTGGAAGCTATGTAATAAGACTGATCTTCGGATGTAATCCATTTTAGATAAGGAAGGTTAAAGTCACCGAAAAGAAGGATATCATCGTTGGGTTCACACACATCTATTATATGGTCAACCGTATCAATGGCGAGTTTATAAGATTCGATGGGTTGTGACGGCAGAATATAGCAACATATAACATAAAGTGACTTGCGAGGTAGTGTTATCTTAACGGAAACATAGTCAAGATTCGAGGAAGAAGAGATTGCAATAAGGGATGAGTCTAGTGTATTTTGAATAGCTATGAGGACACCTCGACAAGGGAATTCGCCGGTAGGTTGGTTAAGAACATCATCGCGATAAACATTGAAAGAGGAAGGAAACAATTCTTGGTTGTTAATACTAGGAACCAGATTTGTTTCAGTCAGGGCGTAGATTTCAAAGGGTAAAGCATGGGTTTGTTGCAAAACAGCATGAGTTTTAGAACGTAGGCCTCTTACGACTGTTGTGACGGAGATGTTAAAGTTTTCATGAAATCGGGTGTAGATTTTTTTCAAGGCTATAGCGTCAGTAGGGAGTCCTTCTTTTTGAATTTGAACGATAACGTTGGTTTTGGTTTTGCCGTCGATGCAAACAGAGTCAGATTTATCATGTAGGTAGGCTAGATACAAACGAACATTTTCGAAGAGTTTATGATCACGGAGTCTAGCCATAACATAATGCCCCTCGAGTTCACTGTTTGTTGGTGCGGGGTCGGTTAATCTTGTAGTGAGTTTCACAGTAGGGGGGTGCATTGGGTTGAAAATTGGTGGGTTTGTGGTTGAGGGGCTGTTGGACAAAACATCTCTTGAAAGAGGGCCTGATTCGGATAATTAGTTAAAAGATACGCGCTTTCGTTGAATGGGACCAACAAGGGAAGGATTAGAATTGATTGCTGGGGGTGATGAAGAAGTATAAGGGCTAGGGTTTATAGTGTGGGAGTGAATAAAATTAGGATATTTAGTGTTGGTGGCGGTATTATAAGAAGTAAAGTAAAGTAAATTAAAGTAAAGTAATGTTAAGTAAATTTTTATTTGTTTTGTTGAATTTTTTTTTCTGATTTTCATATTTTGCCTTTTAACATTTTTTATAAGACTATGGTAGTCTTCGACGCCTCAGACGAAAAACATTTTGTGAAAAATTATTTCGGGCGAAAAACATTCTACTCAAAAATCACAGACGAAAAACATTTTAACTCGAAAATCTCGGACGAAAAAAATACTAACTCAAAAATCTCGGACGAAATACATTCTAACTCTAAAATCTCGGACGAAAAGCATTCTATCTCAAAGATCTCGGACGAAAAACATTCTAACATGAAAATCTCGGACGAAAAAGAATTTATTTCGAGATTATCGTATTGAAATATTTTTCATCCGAATTTTCTAAATTAAAATATTTTTCATCCGGACTTTTCAAGTTAAAATGTTTTTCGTCCGGACTTCCTGAGTTAGAATGTTTTTCGTCCGGTTTTCCCGAGCTAAAATGTTTCTCGTCTGGACTTCCCGAAATAAAATGTTTTTCGTCCAGTCTTCCCAAGTTAGAATGTTTTTCGCCTAAGCTCTTGAATTTTAATATTTTTCGTCGGAGCGTAGATACAGAATGTTTTTCGTCTGGGGCGTCGATTTGGTCTCCTTTGTTGTGTTGTTAACCAAGTTCATCCGCAGGAAATTGCTTATTTTCTTCAAAACTAGGCAATTTCCGAGGAGGAAAGGGTGGGATTTGTTACGGTAAAATCTTCCGTAACAAGAATCATTCTTTCGGTTCCCTATCCTTATTCCTTTGTCTGGATTGAAAGAAAACATCTATGTTTTATTAAATGGCAAAAAAATGGCAAAAAAGAAATGTCAAATGTACACATTTGATAGGCAGTTGAATTTTTTTTTTTTTATAATCTACCCGCGCTCAAGGAATTATGATTACCCTTTAAATATTTGAACACAGCGCAGGCGTGAAGTTAAGAAATCGTTGTCCTACACAATTTACAAATATGGATTTACGAGGTTTGCATCCTTAGCCGACGATTTGTAATATTCTTGATATGAGCCCATAAATTGTTGTATATTGCGATAAAGGTGGAATAAAAGAAACAAAAAAGTACACATGAATTATTTCAAGATGGGAGTGCATAGGTAAATAATCTACACGTACACAAATTTGTTCAACAGAATCTTGAGATAAATTAATTTTTTTACTTAAGTAAATAGATTTTACAGCTAATAAAATACCGTCACCTCTATTTAGTCCAGTCCGTTCGTAACAACGATATTTACGAAAAACGTTGAAATCAGAATTGAAATATTCACTAGTGAAAATTTTTTCGTTTAACCATGTTTTTGTCAGAGCAATAACGTCATAAGTCAAAAAATCGATGTAAGATGAACTGAATTTAACAAAAAATTCCGTATTGACAAGGTCCTCACAGTCAACTGATGAGTCCATGTGAGATCACCCGGACGAAACGCCAATTTTTGTGGACTAAAGGCCAAAAAAGCTATTTTGAATCAATAATTCAACAAGTCCATTAATAGTGCTAAGTCTTCTACTTGGCTGATTTATTTCAGTAGTATATAGAATTTGTATTATAAAAACCTTCATACAGAATTAATGTCAGGCCACGGGCAAAAACTTCTAACGTTAATAATTGAGGACCTTGCATCAAAAGGGATGCAAGTCCACATTTAACTTTTTGTGAGAAATCAAAAAAAAAACTCTTTGAAAAATTAATTATTTAATGAATGTTAAAAAATGATATGGTGTTAAAAAATTTGCATATTTTCACATTTTTTTAATTAAGTTTTAGGTTAAATAAACAATACTAGTAATTACTGCGATTTTTTAAAGTTTGGACCTCATTTGCACCAAAATGTGGACCTGCCCCCCTTTTGATGCAAGGTCCTCAATTACAATTTTAATCTTGGTTGGATATAGTTCACATTGGATTTTTGTCAAAAAATCGATGTAAGATGAACTGAATTTAACAAAAATTGCGTATTGACACAAGGTCCTCACAGTCAACTGATAAGTCCATGTGAGATCACACGGACGAAACGACAATTTTTGTGGAGTAAAGGCCAAAACGGCTATTTTGAATCAATAATTCAACAAGTCCATTAATAGTGCTAAGTCTTCTTCTTGGCTGATTTATTTCAGTAGTATATAGAATTTGTATTATAAAAACCTTCACATAGAAAATAGTCACTTTTTAACTTCATTTAAGAATACTGTTTTCACTCTCTCACAAGTTTTACTGGTAATCTATTAAACAAACGAGGAGCAGTCACATGATAACAATGTGAAGAATTAGTTTTTTTGATGGTTTTTCCAGTTACGAAGTTTGATTCACAAGCTATAGTTATCTTGTATTCTAGCTACATAATAGGCGGAATTCATGAAAAATATCTTTAAAACTTTGTTGCAGTAAAGATGCCTTAAAGAAAGAAATTCAAGACATTTGAACAGCTCAAAACTAGGAGTCCTACGATTACTTTTATAATTGATTCGTATTACATACTTCTGCTTTATCAATAACACTAGCTTACAAATTTTCGGTTTGTAGATAGTACCTCCAAAAAAAGTATTTTCTAGACTAATTTTGACTCTCTGAACACGAAAATGGCACTCATTTATTTTTTCAAAGAAGCGTTTTCGAGATATGAGAAAAAAACCGTTTTGTTGCTCCTTTTCCATGTATGAGCCTAATTCTCAAAAACGGTCGAACTAATTAACATATACCTTATGTTTTTGAACAGATATTTTGTTTGTCTTTCCAACAGTATACGACTTGTGTAAATCGGCCCAACAATCATCAAGAAAAAGCCGTTCAAATTTTCAAAAAAACACAATTTTTCGCCGTTTTTAGAAAATCGCTTGTTTTAAGTTATTCCGTAAGGATAGACAAAAAAATATTTAAAATAATTTTAAGATCTCAGGTGGAAGATATTGTTTTTACAAAGCTAAAACGCACAAAATCAATGAAATCGAATAATAAATGTGGAATTATGAAACACTACGTGAAGGCAGACCATTTCAGTTTTTTTCTTTTTTTAATAATTTTTATTGAAAATATGAAGTATTGCTTACACTGGCCTGCTGGGTGGCTACAGAAAATACTGCCGTTTTCTGTGTTTTTGGGATAGCAGAGCAGATGAAAAGCATAAAGTGTATGTTAATTAGTTAGACCGTTTTTGAGAATTAGGCTCATACATGGAAAAGGAGCAAAAAACGGTTTTTTTTCTCATATCTCGAAAACGCTTCTTTGGAAAAACAAATCGACTACATGTTGGTGAATGATAATATAAAGGAATTTCTTCGAGAACTTTACCTTGGATATTATATATCATGAACTTCGTTTTGTTGCTAGTTATTAGTTTATGATACTTAGACCATCTTCTAATTATATCTAGGTCACTATTTACATCTGGAAACGTATTAAATAAATCACTGTTTGAATAAAAATGAGATGTATCATCAGCAAATGCTGTGAGATTATCTTTAAAAGGTTGTAAAAATAACGAGTTAACATAAATTAGAAAAAGGATTGGACCTACAACTGATCCTTGAGGAACACCCATATTTAAGAAGCATTTTGAACTGAATGCCTCGCTTATATCAAGAAATAATGCTGATGGAATTTGAGAAATGTTCAGGCTGTTATATATTTCACCAGATAATTTCAATAATGCACTTTCTGTCAATTTGCTACTTCGAAAACCAAATTGACAATCACTTAAAAAACTAGTTCTTAGTTTTTCAAATACTTTCGAAAAAACAGATAATATAGAAATAGGACGATAGTTATTTAAAGACAATGTGTCATTTTTTTATGCAATGGCAGAAGTACATCAGTTTTCAAGCTTTCCGGAAAAACTCCATCTTGAACACAAATTTTATTTTTATTTATTTTTATTGAGTATTTCATTAACCACGCGCCATTCTTCTTTAGAGTTACCAATGTTTCTTACTAATTTATTACTGAAATATAAATTTTTACAATACGGAATTTCAATTTTTATTTCTCTACATAACTTTTCGTAATATTTCTTTAATCTCTGATTTCTAGAATGTTTCCTGATAATAAGAGAAAGTTTATTTTTCTTTTTAATTTTATTTTTTTTCAGTAGCGACGGAGTCATCCATTGCTTAAGGCATATCAATTTGCTGTTTCTTTTACATATTATTTAGCTACAGTTATGTACATATATGTATGATATTGTTATTTATCAAGAAACAAATCAAATGCATCTGAAGGATAAGTTGCTGAGTAAACTTCATTTAGCAGCCTTTTTATAGCTATCAACTATTAACTAGATACTTGATACATATCAACAAATTGAATGAGTTGGTATTATGACAATCAACTATCAACATTTTCTACCGACTGTGAGTTTTATTAGATTTTATCATTACTGTGAATGATTTTTTTGATAGACATGGTATTACGGATATCAACAAAATAGATACACATCAATTTTCTTATCCAAAACAAATTCTTGATTAAAACGTAAACATACAAATTTATTCGCGATTTTTAAAAGCGAACAAAGTTAAAAAGAATATTGACTTCGATAGAATTGTTTTTTGAGGAGTTATAATGAATTTTTTATAAGAAGAACTTACACTTTCGCACAAAGAATTTACCTTTTCGTAGCCGACAAAAAAAATAAATGGTTCAAACGCGAAGCGTAGAACAAAATAAATAAAACTCATTCACAATGAACTTTTTGATAAGTAGATATTCACAATCGGTCTAAAATTACCAGTTGATACCCATAATACCAAATTATCAACTAATTGATAGAAATTATCGACTTTCAAATTAATACTCATAATATAGTCCAATCAAATTAGTATTTTATATCCACAAAAAATACTGCGTCGATTTTTTTTTTTGTTTCTTAAAGAGTACCTATTGGAGAGTGTAAATCCAAAAAGTTCGAACAAAAAGCGCCAATGCGTTGTCCGCCATTTTGAAAAAGGCTTTCGAAAGCGTGAACTCGATTTTCTCGGCTCCTATCATATATAGAGCTGTATTTTTTTTTAGGTTTGTACGCTAAAACATCTTCTTTAACTTTTGTTGAGAACAAAATTTGAAACCTCTTTCCAAAAAAAAGTTATCGACAAAAAACTGTCGAGATTTTGAAGTGAAAAATGGTTTTTAACGTTTATCTCGCCTCATGTTCATCTGATCGAAAAAATACTTAAGGTGTTTTTTATAGATCACTTTATTTCCTATTTGGTATATTTTAATTTTATGTGTAACAAAAACTGTAGGAAATATAACCTGTCAAAATGGCCACTATCCTGCGAAAATTAAAAAAAAAGAAATTTACTCACGTTTGAAAATTTTCAATTTTGATTATGTTCATTATGAAATTTAAAGAAACAGTTCAAACTCTTTTCCACAACACCACCGAGGAAGAGTTACGGCGCATTTTTTTTTTAATATGGGGTCTCCAGGAGATACTCGTATAATCCACGATTAAATCGTTTTCGTTTCTATATCTACATCTACATCGATAGCTCAATGTGGCATAGTTTTTTCATGTCGTTCTTATCTCCTTTACACCACATTAAAAAAAACGCGCCGTAACTCTACCTCGGTGGTGGTGTGGAAAAGAGTTTGAACTGTTTTTTTTAATTTCATAATGAACATAATCAAATTTGAGAATTTTCAAACGTGAATAATTTTTTTTTTTAATTTTCGCAGGCTATTGGCCATTTTGACAGGTTATATTTCCTACAGTTTTTGTCGTACATAAAATTTAAATCCACCAAAATGTAGGAAATAAAGTGATCTATAAAAAACAACTTAAGTATTTTTTTAATCAGATGAACATGAGGCGAGATAAACGTTAAAAACCATTTTTTACTTCAAAATCTCGACAGTTTTTCGTCGATAACTTTTTTTTGGAAAGAGGTTTCAATTTTTTTTTTCTCAACAAAAGTCAAAGAAGATATTTTAACGTTCAAACCTAAAAAAAATACAGCTCTATATATGATAGGAGCCGAGAAAATCGAGTTCAAGCTTTCCAAAGTTTTTTTCAAAATGCCGGACAACGCATGGGCGTTTTTTGTTCGAACTTTTTGGATTTACACTCTCCAATAGGTACTCTTTAAGAAACAAAAAAAAAAATCGACGCAGTATTTTTTGTAGATATTTCGAATTAATTAATTTAATTTGACTGGACTAATAGGGCTGTAGATTTAAACTTGATCTTAAAGCGACAAAATCAATTTTTGAATTTCAAAATTCTCAAATTTATTTTCTCCAAACTGACAACAACTTAGTTGTATACCAGTTAAACAATTATCTGATATTTTTAAATCTTAGATAATTGTTTTAAAATCAATAGAAATGTTTCTGTGAAATCTTATGAAAATATGATCAAGACAAGAATTTAATCTAGTAGGTCCATTTATCGTGGACTCAAAACCAAATGATGAAAACGAGGCAAGATAGTTATCAACATCAACATTAAATCTTAGATAATTGTATTTAATATCAATAGAAATGTTTCTGTTAAATCTTATAAAAATATGATTAAGACAAGAATTTAATCTAGTAGGTGCATTTATCGCGGACTCAACATCCGGCGAATCACACAGAATGTTTATATTAAAATCACCCAACGGAATTACATTTTTACATTTTATGCTATCCAAAAATCCTGACATATCATCCAAAAAGCATCCTACTGAACACTTATGTATGTAGTCTGTAAACACAGATAAAACAATAATTTACACCAGAAATTTCGCTTTCAATGATAATATTCTTTACAATTAATGCACATGTCTATCAATTTTAAAATGACACAGGGTGCACTTCATTATCACTTTTGTGTAATATCAAATAAAAGAAATGAAGTAAACTATTTAAATTAAATGTAAATAAAACAACTTTTGATTCATATTAGAAGTTAAAAAATATTTTTCAGTGGAGCGTTTCTCTATGCGTGTGTCCCCATCAACACTCAAAGAGATTTTGAGTGTTGCTGGAAATGCTAAACAAGTCTACAATTCCCTGTGCTTCGGTGACTAGGTTCCCTTCGCTGTTTCGAAGAACTTGCGTGCCGGTCCGATAACCTGATGCCAGTTGGTTGGCTGTTTTCTAGAACCGGCGGGTGTTGGTGGCGGTGCCAGACTCCTCGAGATACCTGAGCTGAGAGGCTGTGGATGCTCTTTTCTTTCTGCGCAGCGTTTTTTTTCTTTCCTTCTCTTTTCACGGTACCCCTCTTTTGCTGCTTTTGTTTTCCGTTGCAGCATTTGCATTCGTGTATTTTCCGTCTCCTGCTTCAATTCCGCACATTCATCATCATACCACGGTTTCTTTTTTCTGGGTGGTTGATAGCCTATGGTGGTCTCGGCTACCTCCTGAATGATGTCGCGATACTGGTTCCACTGTCTGTTGGCGCTTGTCGCTGGGGTGCGGCAGAGTTTCCCGGTCAATTGCTCACTGAAGTCTCTGGGGGCGGTCTTTACTTTCATTTCGTTGGACAGTCGCGACTGTCGGGCTCTGAACTTTGTCACAACAAAGTGGTCAGAGTCCACGTTTGCACCCCGGAAAGTTCGCACGTCCCAGATGTCCGACGCGTGCTTTGTGCCAATTAGCACGTGGTCGATTTGGACAAATATTTATTTTCCTTCCCGACATTAGCATTGGAGTCTTTGACATCGTACTCCGGGCAGGCTCCGTCCAGGAAGTCGTAAAACTCCTCCTTGTTAGACTCCTCAGCTTCATCGGTAGGAGCGTGTGGCTGATGTTCTGAAATGAAATGCGGATCACAGCCAGGCGATAGCTAATCGGCTTAAAATCGATGACTTTCGATCTGAGTCGACTTCCTACAATCAATGCAATCTTTGATGACAGCTGTAATAAATGCCGCAATCTTTTCTTTTCAATATTCCTGATCCTATCCATCGTATCTCCTGGATACCTAAACTTTAATAATCAGTTTAATTTAAATAGAAATTAAGTTTTATTGACACTGTAGTTTAAGCTTTAATTAGTATTAACTTTTAAAGCAAAATCCTAGAAAATTAAAAGAAATAATATAATCGTAATGTTTTTGTTCTCTCGTTCCGAATTCAAACTCTGTGGTCTGTTTCTTCTTGCTCCTGTTCTCCTTTTCGCTGCCGTTTCTTGTTAGCTTATATGGGTATATTTTTACTTCCATTGGTCAGACGAGCGGGTTTGATAATATGATGATATGGGAGAAGACGGACTTAGGGATAGATTAAAGGATTCTAATTTCACATCCGGCCATCCCGAATTAATCTGACTCGGTGTCACTGTCTTCTTCAACTTGGATCAATGGTTTCATCAAATCGGCTGCAGATGATGTTTTGTTTGGACCTTCGTGACTTCCAACTTTTTTCAGTTCGTAAGGGTCATAAGAGGTCAAGATATTTGGCTGCACTTTAAGTCCTGCACCGAACTGAGTTCTCTAAATATCAACAAAGTCGTGACAGTTTTTCTTGTTCTCCTCCTGCATTCCATCGATTTTAGTTTCGCTACTCATCTTAAGTCCACTCTGCTCTTTTCGAATTGTTGGCAAATATTCACGTTCGTTTTTATTTACATAATCTTCAAACTTCAGAGCATCCACATGCTGATGTACTCAAGGAAAAAACCGTTGGACAAATAGCTACTACATTTGACAAGGAAGCTAGTGTAGAACACCGTCAATAACTGATTTACTGATTTCTAATGATAAGGATGGCCACCGAGCATCGACATTCCCAGGTACATCAGTGTGATGGAAACCCTAAATGGCAGTATTTTCACGGACAACGACGAAACAGCTGTTTTCTTTTACACTGACACAGTTAGCTAAATGCTAACACATCCCACCAAACCACCACTGGACAACCGGGAGGGAACACCCCGAGGACAACAAAGTCAACTGACTTAATTTAAGTTGGCATTTATAATATATATTTATATTTCCTTAAAAAAAAACTAAGCCAATGTAAGAGGATAGGCCCCTATGTGTCATAATATTTATTATTATTATTGTTATAAATAATCATTATAATATATACTTATAATAATTATTAGTAGGCATTACACCCTTTTTACAGGAACAAAATCAGGCGATTTTTGACCCCTCCCTATCTTCAGTACCAATGAAGTGAGAAACTTAAAATTCCGAATATATGCTACGCTAGTAGCAAAAATCACAAAAACCGTAACTGACTGACAGATCATCAAAATTATGGAGCACTTCCCGACATCGTAGAATCTTGTAAATTTGCACAACGGTTGGTCTTGTCATGGAATCAAAATTTGAGGTTTTCAATTCAGGGGGCGTGGTATCCGAATTGGTTTTGGTTGAATGGAGCAGTTCCGACTGCTTTAAAATTACGAAATTTGGTAAAGCGGTAGGGCTCAAATTGCATATAAAGGACCAAAAGCGAATAATAGAAAATCTAAGATTTTTCATTCGAAGTGTCTTTTTATTGTCATTTTGAAATTGTATACATGCATCTTGAAAATTCATGACTTTTCTTAGAACTAGAGTGCTCGATTTGGTACTCTATGTTATGTTAATATGAATGAAAAAAGAAAACATTTGCATACCTGACAAAACTATGAGTTTACATAAAAAAAGAACTCATAACTGTGATGTGAACTATAATCCAATAATTAGGCTATTAACTGGTGGACTACCTTCATTTTAGAAAATGAGTTAAAATTGCAACAAAAACATCATCGCATCCTCAACAATTATTAATTTTTTATTACTTTGAGCGGATGTACAGTGAGCGTCAAAAATGAGTAAACACCATTATGATTTCTGCAGTTACATGGAATTCGAACAAACAAATAAACAATGGATTCTAATAATAACAATCAATAAAAATAAATCAAAACACAACTAAAAATTCAAAATATAGCCTCTTACAATTTTTCCTAATAAAAACTAGACCTACTCCATATTAACGCGTCAGAAGTAAGAAAACATCATAAACAGAATATAAGGAGCACAGTAAAACATGATGGTGTGGGAAACTTGTTTTCATTGAAAGTATAATGAATAATCAAGACTATCTAAACATCCTAAGCAATAACCTTCAAAAGACCTTACGCAAATTAGGGATGCTTAGCAATTGGATCTCTTAGCAAGACAATGATCCTAAGCATACCTCGCAGTTCCTTAAAGAATGAATACTTTATCGGACCTCAAAGCACCTCGACCACCCTCCCCAATCGCCAGACCTAAGTCCCATACAACATTTCTGAGATCATTTGGACCGCAAAATTTCACAAACGGGCCATCAAGAACAAAGATGACCTTAAAAGGCTTTAATTGAAAAACTGTCCCAAATACCCTACGATGTTAGAAATAACATTGTTGTTTCCATGTCACGCTGACTAAGAGATGTTATGAAGTCTAAAGGTGATCAAATGAAATACCCAGTTTTTTACTTGAGGTACTATATTTATAAATAATTTGAAGATATAACAGATTTTTACTTACTTTTGACGCGTAAAATATGAAGTATATTTAGTTTTTATTGGGTAAAAATGCATTAGTTCGTTTTTTGAATTTTTATTTTGGTTTTGATTTTTTACTATTGAATAAAAATTTTATTTTGTATTATTGGAATTCAATTTTTGTTTATTTTTTGATTTCAATTCCATGTAACTCAAGAAATCATTTAGGTGTTTACTCACTTTTGACGCTCAGTGTAGGTACTAGTATTTAGTTCTGTTCAACCAGCTGCACTGGACTACTCGAGACAGAAAAGTGTAGCTTTTTTGTGTTCATTGAGAAAATTTCTGCACTGACTTACACTGATTAGCGTTCATTGAGCTGAACTAGTGTACACTAGTTCAGAATATTTTGCACTACCTTTTGAGCTAATGCAAGTTGGTAAAAACTGTCAAAATCAGTTGATGTCATTATTCGATTATATTTTGTTAACGAATAAAGTTGATTTTTTTCCGCGCTTTGTAATTTTGATTAAAGTTTTTAAATAATGCATAGATTAGAGCCAACTTTGAGTGAAGGGCAATCTCTGGTGATTCAGTGTTCTCCAATTAATCCAATAATATCTTAATTTAATCTATGTATGTATATTTCCGAACGGATAATTCCGAACGCAAGTGTTTGAAAGTTCGATGAAAGAAGGTGAACAGGAGGAAGAGATTTTGTGCCTAAAAAGCCAACAACGTCGTCGCAGGCACTGGGAATGAATTTCTTCCCTTTGCCATCGACTTCAGCGCAGGCATAAGGCATTTTACTTGCGCCGAATTTAATTTGTTTTCTTTTTTTTAACATCTGACGTATGACGTTTCTGCTTGAGTTTGCTCTGACAGTTTTCATGAACCTGCACTGCACTACACTACTCTACACTGGGATTTTCCTGGTTGAACACAACTTTTATAACTAAGGTATGTGTGTTAGTGTTAGGTACTCGTATCTTGCCAAGACAAGAAGAAACAATTGAAGCGCAAATAAAAACAACCAATAACAAAAAGAAAATATGGGCGATTCCGCTAGACGATTTTTGACATCAATTTTTAAACTATAATATTTTTTCCTTTTTTTTGATAAATATGCAAAGTAGAAGGACTATATTTAATATCAAAAACAAAAAGTGAAACCTAACTTAAGGAAATCATTTTTGTTTGCGCTTTGTATCATTTATTTATTTATTTATTTAATCAAATAATTTACAAGTTATTTTATTAAAGGCGTCTGGGAAGCAAGGCCATAAACGACACCGTCTTTTAAAGCTAAGGCTTAAGAGAAAATTTTTGAAATTACTGTTTTAATTATAACATAGTATCTACTTTTATCAAAATTTTAGTTAATTTATATTGAAAAAAAAGTGAATAGTAAAAACTATATTTCATTATATTTATCATGTGCTTCTGTTGCTTTTAATCGTTGTATAGACTTATAAAATCAGCTGCGTTAAGTATTCTCGATAATTGGTTAGGTACAGATGTGCTTACTGATGATGCATCGATTTGACGAGACAAAGGGCATTCAACAAAGATATGCCATATAGAGAGAACTGTTTGACAATGTTCACACGCATCCGGAGTTTCGTTGTTATAATAATGCCTAGTAGTAAAGATTGTTTTTCCAACTCTGATTCGTAATAATCTGATACAATCTTCTCTTGTAAATAGACTGTTGTATGGGATTCGGTAGTAATGAGGGTTGTGAGTGCGAAGGAATGTTTGACAATTTTTCCAAGTATCTGCAATCTCTTTCTTCTGTTGGTGTAGGAATAATTTTCGGGTCAATTGGTAAAAGTTTGGCGTCTCAAAAATAAGTGGATATTTAATAGCATCCTTAGCTGCAAGGTCTGCAACTTCGTTGCCTTTGATTTCGGAGTGCCCTGGTACCCATGCTAATATAATTTGCTCCGTTAATTTGCTTCTCAGTAATTCCAGTGTCGGACATCTATTCATTTCATTTTGTAGGCCTTTTAGGATTCCCAAGTTGTATGTTAGAATTATACTCCGCCCTTTGTGAATTTTTGCAAAGGATAGCTTTACTGATAGCTGCCAATTCAGCGAAGTAGCTCCCTGCTTCTTTCGGGAGCAGCCCTTGCCAAACTGTAGATATTTGTGAGTTTTGGTCCAACTTGACCACTGCATATGACGAGTTGTTATCCTTATATGATCCATCTGTGTAAAATATGTTATTGGCGTGGATACGAGTATTGTCGATCATTTCATTGTGAAGCATTTGGAATACTTCGTCAGGAGTATTTTCCTTTTTGTATTCAGCCATTTCTGTATGAATATGCAATAAACCTCTTTTCCAGGGGGGTGGACTCTCTGCTATTGAAGTTGGATTCGGATAAAAATAGATTTGTGTGGATACTAGATTAAGTATTTTGGTAAATCCAGGTATTGAGTTTTTACGTGTCTTTTTTTGTGAGGAAATAACATCTCTGGCCGCGTTGTGCAGGGGATGCTTTGGATCGGCTAAAGCCTTGCTTGCCAAGTTCGCGGCTCTCCCTTTCCCAAAATTCAGAAAAGATTGATAGCCAGTTTCTAGTCCTAAGGCTTCGATTCTTGTTGCTTTCAATGCACCTGAAGCTGTACGGAAACAATTATTTATGCACGCATCAATATCATTGACATTTTTAACTGTAGTCCACATATATGTGGTTACTCCATGTGCAAGGTGCCTTCTACAAGAGTTTTTGCTATTTTCAATGCCGTTTCTAAATGAGGTCCCTTTTTCTTGGAGCAAATTATTTTAAGAACGTTGTTCCGTTAGTTTTTAGTTGATTAACTACATTTTTTACCTGGATATTCCATTTCAAATTTCCACTGATTGTAACACCTAGTATTTTTAGTTCTTTCAAAGGTACGATTGTTGAACCTCGGAAATTCAAAGGAAGCGGATGACAGTTTCTTTTTCTGCAGAGATGAAGCGAATCTACTTTTGCGGGAGGAATTACTGCACCTGTGTCCCGGGACCATGTACAAATTGCTGTGTCTGCCGTTTCTAAAACAGATTTCACCCTTGCCGGGTCCCCAGAAGCTACCATATAAATATTGTCGGCGTTGACTCCAACAAAATCAAGATAAAATTGTGGCTGCGAAATTTTGACTATAAGTGAATCTATGTATGAGTTGTAAATCACCACTGATAGAGGTGACCCTTGCGGAATTCCATTTTCTACTTTGAATAATGATGATGATGAGCTATACCCATCAATGTTGACTCGAAAGGTCCGCCCAGTCATAAAAGACCTTTTTAATTTAAGGATTTGTTGGGGAACTCCCCACGCAGACATTTGCTTTAGGACTGGAACCATCGTTACTCGATCAAACACTTTTTCTAGATCAGATGACATGACTACACTATGCCTAGTTTTTGATAAATTCTCTTGAAGTCTGTGTTCTAGGAGGTTATGAGTGTGTGAACTCCTCTGTTCTGTCTAAAAGCATGTTGTCCGGAATTTGCTTCTTTTTCTGTCAACCAACTTATTCGTCTCGCGATAATTTTTTCAAAAATTTTGGAGGGAATGGGAAGTAGAGAGATTGGGCGATACTCATCGAAATTGTGACGATTTTGGGAGCTCTTAGGAATCGGTTTCAGCAGTGCCCTTTTCCAATCGTGTGGAAAAATACCAGTCAATAAGATGGTATTATATAAAGAACAGATTCTTTCCTTCAGGTTTTTTGAACGTTGTTCAACCATATTATAAGTAATCTTATCTTCACATGGAGATGTGCCTATAGCCATTTTTAGAGTCATGTCAAATTCAAGAAGCGAAATTTGTTCAGTAAGAAGTTGACACTGATTTACACTTGCTGGGAGTTCACTAAGATTGAAATTAATTTTGTGCTCGATCACAGATGCAGGGTAAGTCATGTCATCGCTATATGTTTTCCATTTGCGAGCAAATGAATTAGCTATTACTTGGGGATCATTCTGTATTCTATTATTTAAGAGCATGTACGGAAACTCTTGTTGTGTTCTGGAGCCGTGAAGTGACCGTATTCTATTCCATAAAGATCTTATATCCAATGATGGGTTCATTGTGTTGACAAAATTTTCCCACGAAGTTCTCTTTTTTTATACAGAATTGATTCCTTCTTTAGTTTAGCGCAAGTCCTTCTATAGTCAACACAGTTTGGAGTTGTTGGGAATCTGCGAGCTTTTTTCCAGGCAATATTTTTATCTTTCACTAATTTCACAATTGCTGGTGTAAACCATATTGGGTTGGACCTTGATGCATTTTGCTTTGTAACTGGAATCGATTTAGCTGCCGCAGTTCTAATTATCTTTTTAATCTTTGATGCTTCCTGGTTTATATTGTTAGTCATAGGTGTAGTCAGTGATAAGGTTTTTGTAGCCTTTTCAAATAAAGTCTGCTAATTGGTCTTTGAAACGGGGTGTGAATTTGGATGCCAATCTCCGCTCTGGGGTACGAATTATAATGGGAATATGGTCTCTGCTTTCACCGTGAGGAAGAACCTCCCAACTGAAATCAGGTGCTAAATCCTGAGTTGCAAAGGTAACATCAATTGCCGAGAAAGTATTCCTTGTACTGAAGAATGTTGTAGATCCATCGTTCATGATATTACGGTCATTAGAACAGTTTTCAAATAATGTACCTACGTTGTTTGTCGTGTCAGACCCCCATAAAGTATTATGTGCATTCAGATCACCCAGTATAAAATGGCGACAACTATTATTTAGCCCTATCAGGAGTTTCGCCCGAATAACCTTTCACCCGAAATATTTTTGTTCCCCCGGATTTTAAAAAGCAATCAGGAATTTCGCCCGAACAAGATTGCACTTCGAATTTAGAACTGACGGTTCGAAAAATAGGTATGTTCAGAAAACTGAGCTATCAACAAATTTCCCCATCTCTGTGATGGAAACAGAGAATGAAATCTGAGCTTACATTAAAAAAAAAAGCTCAAAATAAATTCGGTTTTGCATTTTCCTGTTAAAATAGTATCCATTGAGTGCAATGATATGATTTTTAATCCTTCTCCAATCGATTTATTTAAGAAAAAAAAAATTCTGAATTAGCGGATACATAAAATTTCCCTCTCCGTTTCTAATCATGAAGACTTCGTGTTCGATACATGAACAAACCTAACAATCTGACCTTTTGTTTTGACAGTTGTTGACAACCAGTTAGAATTAAATCAAGCGACGAATAAAAAAAAATTGGTTTGGTTGATATTTTTATTTAAAAGAAAAAGTGTAATCTAAAAAAATAAATGATACACTAAAAAAAATCATAATAAAGAAATTAAAACACGAAGCATAGCCATAAATTTCCTGTTGCTTGAGGAAGATGTAATACTGCGTTGAAATATTCGGTTGTTGTTAAGAGACCATTCAAATCCGTTGCAGTTACCTGAACCTGAACCATTATAAGAATGAAATTATACATTCAACTTCTTTAATATCTAACTATAAATAATTTTCAGATTTCGACAGCTCTATAGGGTACCTATTTCTACCTGATGATAAAGAAATATTTATTTTATACTTCTTTACATTCTTTTGTCTTAAAATAAAGATGTGTTTTACATGATTACTCTTGTTATTCTTCCTATTCACCTTCAAAAAAGAAGTGAACATTTTAAATGTAAACCGTGTTGCATTTCACCCGAACTGGAATTTTTCGAACATGAAATTTTTTTCGCCCGAAACTCAAAATAAGGGAAAAGAAAAAAGGGACATTTTTCGGGTGGAATGACATTCGGGCGAAACTCCTGATAGGGCTGATTATTTGTAGGAAAATGTCCGAGTTAATTTGGGCATCATGCTCTTTATAAATGTTAGTAATTTTAATGGGTGTTCTAGATGATATTTCGATGGTTTGATAAATTAAATTGGAGGATGACGTAGTATGCGACTTTATTGGAATGTTTTCCCTTACTAGGAACCCTATACCTGCTTTACAACGGTCATAGTTCTTATTGAAATGTAATGCTTTGTAATTTTTCATTTTAAATAAGTTTTGATTTTTTGAAATTATGTGAGTTTCTTGAAGTGCAATTAAGTCTGGTTTATATTTAGCGATAAGTCGCTAATTTTGTTAAAGAGTTATCAAGTTTGATTCTCATCGGCTGTGTTAGTCGTATTGTTTAATAAATGAAAGATTATTTCATTTTCCTTTTCCCAACGTTTCGACGGTGGTTGCCGTCTTCTTCAGGGGAGATCTTTATTTAGTTTACAAAAAGAGAGAGAGAATGTCAAACGAATAAACAACATGCTCCGTGTGCTCCGCCGAATTTTCTTATTTTTCTTGATTTATTTCGCTAAAAGTTATTGAAATTATCAAAACCTTTCGAATAAAGTACTGTTTATAGAAAAAGTTATAATAAAAATAAATAATATCTAATAACTGAGCCAATTTTGCTTTATAATCATTTTATTATTACACCTCCATAAATAAAATTTTATTATCTCAACAAGTGCTTTTAAATCCTCTCTTATAAATCTCCCAGTACTCTCTTAAATTACATACACACATACTGTATTTTTCAATCTCTCATCTGTGGCCCCTGCAGTGTAGTGCCGGTTTATTTCCGTTAATAAATTTATAATAAAAAGAACTCATCTCTCTTTCGATATGTCAAACTGTGTGGGCTGTAAATCAATTCTAATAAATCCTACTGATGACCCTACTCTTCTGTGTCAAAGTTGCTCTATCTCAGACTCTCCTGGCATGATATCAAAACAATTTAATCACATGTTCAAACTGTTTATTCAAATGAATTTGCGCTTGAACACGGTTGCTGAGGATATAAAAAAAGAATTATCTGAAATTGTGTCTATTGAAGTCGCAGACCAGTTGGAAAAAAAAAATGGTTTTTGTAAATAACGAGTTGTCGCATATGAAATTTCAATTAAATTCTTTTAATAAAACTGAAAGTTGTAAATGTTCTGAAATGTTAGAATTTACAAACAAAAGACTGGATATTTTAGTGTCGGGCTGCCCAGAGATTGAAACGGATATTTTTGGCTTTTCAGTTAAGCTTTGTGCATATCTTAATGTTAATATAAGGGTTGAAGATTTTTCAAAAGTGCTAAGACTTTCCAGTGACAAAAATATCTTACTTATTAAGTTTTTGTCGGTAACAACAAGAGACCGCGTCATGAAAAATTATTTTGCACTCTCGCCACCGCTGACTGTTAACAAAATTTGTCCTGTTTTGGGTATTGAGTCTAGACTTTTCCTTAATGACAATTTAACCAAAAAAATGTACAATGTTCGTAAGATTTGTGTCGATCTTTTGAAAAAAGGCAAAATAAAATCCTTCAGCGCCGGGCAAAAATTTTTTAAAATTGTTAATATTGATGGATCCTTTAAATGTATATTCTGTGAATCTGACATGACAAGTTACATTTCTCTTGCTGAAAATGTCCAAAAGGAATCTTCTAATAATCTTGTCACTGAAAAAGTATTACCGGAGCAAGATGTCATCTTTACGAAAGAAAGTAGAAATCTAAAAGAACTGTCTTGTGCAAAATTGAAGACACCAAAGAACTTATCTAACCAAAAATCTACACTTGGAGTCAGTGTTAGCAACACAAAACGTACAACACGCCGTGGAATTTGTTGATTTATCTTACCTTTCAATAATTATATTTTTCTAGTTTATTTTGTTCGCATAAATTGTTAATTTCATTATTTTTTCTTCTATTTTACTATGAATTTCTTACTTTTCTTTTCTTTCTAAAAAAGGCGAGCATATATTTTTTGCCATTTATGAATTAAAAACTATTATAAATAATTAATAATCAAATTGAATATAAATTTTTTTTTCTTGTTATATAAACAGTTTTTTTGGCTATTAACCCATCAATTCCCATGCTTATGTTTATGAACAAAAAAACGATTTCTTCTTCTTAATAGCATAAATGGATTTAAAATAGACCAAAAAAAATTATAAAAACAAAACACCTTCCTCACCCTTTTTTTTGAAGGGGTGTCACCTATAGGTGACACTGGGCACTGCGTGTATTGTTTTCCTCTTTTTGCTTGTAGAAATAAAACCACGTTTCTTACAAGAATATTTATTTTTAAGTGGAAATTTTCGGCGGAAATGAGACACTGGGGCCTATCGGGAATCTCCCTGGAAATTTTGTTTCTCTCGGAATTTTTTGTGGCCACGGAACTTTTTTCGTCAATCGTGAATCTCCCTCGAAACTTTTCCCCTCCGATAAAAAGAAAGTACCATACATCTGTTGTCGAAAAACACCTTTGAATTAGGTATGTGTAGTTTTAGGGCTTCCAATAACATTAAAATCCTTCAGAAATGGAAGAAAATCACGATAGCCATAAATTACGCGGGAATATTTCAAACTCATTCACGATCGCTATTTTTCGAAAATTTGAATTCTTTCCAGGGGAATTTTATTCCGATAGCCCCCAATATCACCTGGATCCTCTCCAGCGTGCAAATCCTCAACAATCTTATCTAAAGTCAATCTGTAAGACGTACAATAGCTCTAAAATCCCATCGCCATCAATGATTCAGTAATTGCTCTAATACTACTACTACTAATACAGACAATGCCCAGTGTCACCTACAGGTGACGCTTAACATTTTTACCTTTGTAATAATCACTCTTTTTTTTATTTTTGTCCTGAAATGCATTTATATACAACTTTATATATTCTCTTACCACATTCAATTAGAAAAAAAAACAATACTTACGGTTTAGACATTTTTATCTCAATTTAAATTACACTAAATCACAAAAAGTAAGGACACTACAATTATACACGAAACAATGAATTGAAACGAAGAAATGACGTAAAGCTAGTATTTTGAAAAAATAATATGGCCTACTAGGACCTATTGGCTTTGCATAAGTGAAGGAAAAATAAAAAAAACCGTTGCGGTATGGTTGGAAAAAAAATATATGTACATGTCACCCATAGGTGACACTGGGAATTGAAGAGTTAAATAAAACTCTTCTTATAGTATTTCATTCTAACTTAATTATATATAATTTATTTTTATTAAATATCTTTCATATACATAATAACCTTTTGTTTAAACACTATAAAATGAATAAGTCAATTATGGGAGCACAGTCAAGTGATTCCAATTATCTCAGAGACGGGCTTAAAAATCGGAAAAATTTGTTTAATATTGGTCATTTTAACTGCCAAAGTTTTTGTCTCAACAACAAAAGTTCCAAGTTTAATGAAGTTAAATCCATCCTTAGTGGCCACTATTTAGACTTAATTGGTGTCTCTGATCCATCCTTAGTGGCCACTATTTAGACTTAATTGGTGTCTCTGAAACATGGCTAAAAAGCTATCAGAGTGATATGGCTGTAGATGTTCCTGGCTATAAAGTTTATAGAATGGACAGACCGGGAGCGAGGGGTGGTGGTGTTGCATTGTAAATTGACAAACAAATTCGACCCTCTAAAATACTGAAAGGTTCTGAACCTGGTATCGAGTTTATATTCGCGGAAATCTCATCTGGTCATAATAAAATTCTAGTGGGTGTTATCTATCTTCCTAAGGGTGAAATTTCTAAAGTTGAGTCCATTTTGACCGATCTTACACAAAAATACTCGTATTGTAACGTTTTCATAATGGGTGATTTGAATTTTAATCTTTTGGATAGAAATAAAAGAACAACTTGTGATAATTTGTTGGGTAGATGTAATTTGTACACAATACACAACAATATTCCGACACATTTTGATAATTTCCATTCGAATACTTCTTTATTGGATTTTATGGTTGTAAATTATCCTAACGTAGTTCAATACAATGATCAGTTCTGGATACCGGGTATCTCTAAACATGCTTTTATATTTGCTTCTCTTGATATAATTCCTGAAATAGTTGACCTTGAAATTAAAATAAGGGATTTCAGAGCAATAAATTTTGATCAATTATGGAGCAGCTTCTCGCGGATTAATTTTGATATCCTTTACAGTACAAATGATTCTAATTGTCAAGTTAATTTCTTAAATGCTCAATTAAAACATTTGTATGATGTTTATGTGCCTCTTAAAATTCTTAAACCTAGCAAAAAAGTAAATGTTCTTACTTCTCCTCGTGTGACCAGGGCTATTAATTTAAGGGATCTGTATTTTAGGGTATATCGAAGCAGTGCCTCTGAAAACACCTGGAAAACATATTGTAAGTACAGAAATAAGGTTAAAAGTGAAATTAAGGCATTGAAAATGGAATATGGGATTCATAAATTTGAGGGTATTCAATCCAGCAAAGATCTCTGGAAAAAAAATTAACGCTATTGGTCTAAGTAATAAGAAATCGGACTATGGAAATCTTGATCAGTCGATCAAAGTCACCCAGGTAGTGTCAGTGATGATGAATTTGTTCCCGAAATCGAAAATGCGTTTTCTTTTCGTTGCATTTCTCTTACGGAGCTTCACAATGCATTGTTCTCTATTAAATCGAATGCTATTGGTTTTGATGAAATTCCAATTAAATTCATCAAGATACTTTTTCCTTTATTATCTTACCATTTATTACATGTAATAAATACAGTCCTCACTACTTTTTCATATCCTCAAGCTTGGAAAGTTGCCAAAATCATACCAATTGGTAAAAAATCTAACCCTCAAGAACCTTCTGATTTTAGACCCATTAGCCTGCTACCGGCTACTTCGAAAATCTTGGAAATTTTGATGAAGAGCCAAATCAATGATTTTATTACTAGTAAGAAGTTATTATTTTGCAACCAATCTGGTTTTCGAAAGAACCATAATACAACTTCAACCTTAATTGATTTAACCGACCAATCAAGATGAACATGGATCGCAATTATGTTTCCTTATTATTACTTTTGGATTTCAGCAAGGCCTTTGATAGCGTTAACCATGGTCGTCTTTGTTTCAAACTTAAAAGATATTTTTCTTTCTCTAATAGTGCCTGTAATCTGATTTTGTCATACCTATCGCAGCGCTCTCAATATGTCTGTATTGGAGAAAATAAATCTGATTTTATCGAAATCATTTCTGGAGTCCCTCAAGGATCTATATTAGGACCAGTTCTGTTTTCTTTATTTATAAATGACCTCCACAATGCAACATCTTTTTCGCTTGTCCATCTTTTTGCTGACGATGTGCAGCTACTCTTGTCCAATAATTGAAGTTTCCTCCTTCATCACATCCGTTAATGCTGACCTTTTTTGTGTTAACTCATGGGCTTTACTTAATAACTTGAAATTGAATCCGGATAAATCGCAAGCAATAGCGTTTTATTTAGGCCAGACATTACACATAATTAACAACAAAAACAATATGAACCGCAAACAAGACACAAAATAGTTCAGCGGTATATTGCTCCCTTGTTTCGGAAAACACATCCAGAACTCTGCACAACTTGGACTAAACTTCTCCAGAAGTGTATAAATCGAAACATTTATTTCAAAATCATTTATTTAAATACAAAAATATTTGTGTTTTTATTTAAAATTGCATATTTAAAAATATTTGTGTTTTTATTTAAAGTTGTATATTTAAAAATCACTACAACAATTTTCATGTAAGTTTGTATAATGTCCGCCCTACACTGTATCACTTATGTATATATAATAACTATAATTTTTGTATACTAAATAAAGATCTCCCCTGAAGAAGACGGCAACCACCGTCGAAACGTTGGGAAAAGGAAAATGAAATAATCTTTCATTTATTAAACAATACGACCAACACAGCCGATGAGAATCAATCTAACTATCGACCAATTGCACTTACGTCCCTTCTTTCCAAGGTCATGGAAACGCTGATCAATTTTCAGCTTAAGAAATATCTTGAAGAACGAAAGCTCCTTAATGACCGGCAGTATGGCTTTCGTAGCAATAGGTCCACTGGTGATATGATGGTATATCTCACCGAAGAGTGGAACAAATCTTTACATCGTTTTGGAGAAAGTAAGATTATTGCACTTGATATTTCAAAGGCATTTGATAGGGTTTGGCATCAAGCTCTCTTATCGAAAATGCGTGCATTTGGTATCGACGAATCTCTTCTTCGTTGGATTAGAAATTACCTTTCGGACCGTTCTCTCCAAGTAGTATTGGACGGTTTCAAGTCTGATATCCACAAAATAAACGCTGGTGTGCCACAGGGCTCCGTTTTGTCTCCGACACTCTTCCTTATATTCATAAATGATCTTTTGTCTGAAACTTCTAATCCACTTAATTGTTTCGCTGATGATAGTACCCTCAGCTTCTCATATTCGTTTTTAGATTCACATCCTTGTCCTTCGGATGTGGACTTCCAACGGCAGCGTATTTTAAGCTCATTAAATTCTGATCTTGACAGCATTGTCCAATGGGGAATCAAAAACCGTGTAGAATTTAATGCTTCAAAAACTCAATGCTGTTTACTGTCATTAAAGCACAACCCTCCCCTAATGCCACTTTCTATGAGCGGCACTTGCATTGAGGAGACTGATCAGCTTTCAGTTCTAGGTATGTGCATCACAGACCATCTTTTGTGGAGTGATCACATATTTGACGTTGCCAAAAATGCTGCTAAGTGTTTAGGTTTTCTCCGCCGATGCAAGAAGTATTTTACCCCTTCTGATCTGGTTGTTATATATAAAGCCTTTATTCTTCCGAAGCTCGAGTACAATTCCCATATATGGGCAGGTGCTCCAAAAACCCACTTGAGTCTTTTGGACAGAATTCAAAAGAGAGCTATAAAAATGATAGGCGACCGTTGTCTAACTGAAACACTTGTATCTCTCGAGCACCGCCGCAACGTTTCATGTCTATCATTATTTTACCGCTATTTTCATAAACAGTGCTCTAGTGAAATAGCCAGTTGCATTCCTCCCCTTAAACAATTCAACCGTAATACCCGAACTTCTAGGAATGCCCATCAGTTTACCCTTGAGCCCAACTTCGGACGTACTGTCAAATACAGAGATTCTTTTTTTAGTCGCACTACACGAATGTGGAATGCTTTACCTGGCTCAATATTTCCCACTCATTTCAATGTGCAGACATTCAAAACCAATGTGCATCGGTATCTCCTTTCTAATCCTATCCTAATTTCCTAATTGCTCGCACTGTGTATTTAACATTATAAGGGTATTCATAACCCCTTGAGTGCGCGTATAATATAAAAAAAAAAAAAAAAAAAAAAAAAACTTGATAACTCTTTAACAAAATTTAATATTGAACTTGGTCAACAAAATTCATAAATAAGTAGCCTTGTATCTTCCATTGGAGGATGAGTAAGTCTAAAGTTAACTGTGTCATTGTGTTTATTTTTCGTTAGGCGATGTTAGTATTGTATTTTGAGTTTTTATTAAGTTCATTTAAGAGAGGTGAGTTAAAATTATTATAATTAGTATTTAAGTGAGTTGAATTAGTTTTAAGAGAAGACAAAGATGACTGAGATGAGTTCTCAGAGCCAGATTCCATGTCCACATCATATTCTGGGTCCGCAGCAGTGGACTGATGTGACTTGTCTTTTATTAATCTGTTTTCATTGTCTGATGAGGTTTGGGTGGAGTATGTTGTAGTTTTTTAGTTATATTTAGGAAGTTGTTTGGTATTTTGATTTTGTTTTGTAGATGGATTGATGTCAATTTTGGTATATTGTTTTGTATGGTTTAAAAGTGTTTCTTGGGGTTCTGCAGTAATTGGAAGAGTTGCTTGTAATCTCAAATTTTCATTGGTTTGTGCGGTTTCAGTGGTCTTTTTAGATTCATTTTGATGAGCTTGTTGTTTTGTTTTTTCAATGCGCGCTTTAATCATTTCTGCAATTGTTGGACTTCCAACATTACGTTTCTTGGGAGCAGAGAGCTGGTGAAGCGCGGGGGTGTCGTTGAATATTTGCCAAGCATCCCGAACGGTACATCGGGGATCAATTTTAATTTTGTTTACAGATTTGTATCGGAGGAGGGAAGGGCAAACAGGATCGTTTGAAGTTTGGCTTTCGGTATTACAGTTTATACAGTAAACACGTGTGCACTCATCGTGTGGAGGAGGTAGACAGCAGTTTTTGCACAAAGGAGCGCCACTGCACCGATTTTTGGTGTGTCCCAGCTTCTGGCAAGATACGCATTGCATCGGGTTAGGTATATACTCGTCCACTTTGCAATTAACCCATCCAATTTTAACTTCGACGAATCAAGTCAAAGGTTAATATAGCCGCACCTGTTGGTACCAAAGAATCATCTTGTTTTTTCATCATTTTCTTAACCTCAATTACTTTGAATTTTTTAAGTTCCGATAAAAGCTCTTCTTCAGAGATATCAGTAATATGCTTACAGAAAATTCTTCCTTGAATTGATTTTAGGCTTAAATTATTTGAAACCTTGACAGGGATTGAATCGACGAGCTTAGCTGTTAAGAATTTGTTAGCTATTTCCACGTTTAGCACTTTGAGCAGTAGATCTCCTGACCTCATGGCTTTTACTTCCAAGATCTCCTTGGAAATGAATTCAAGACCGCGGTTTATTTGGATTGGGTTATATGAAGAGAGCGGGCGGTTTTTTCCAAACCTGTCACAACTATGTATCTTGGGATATTGTTGTCATTGCTTATGACTGGTAGTTCTGGAAACTCTTTACTTGAATGCTTGCGTTTTGTCTTTTTAGTTTGGTTCTGGTTAAGGCTTACCTCTGGGGGTACACCTTTAAACCAGTTTTTTCTAGGGGGGTCTGTACCCCTGTCCATAGTTTACTAGCGCAGCTGTTTTTGTGTGTGTGTTTTTTTTTTCTTTTCGTAGATTTAAATATTAATGTACACTTACCCCGTAGAGTAAGAGAAAAAAAAAGAAAAGAAAAAATATTAAGGCGCAAAGCTTTAAGCTTTATACTCTACAACAAAAAAAAAATCCTTAAGCAATACGTGTTATCACGGCGTTTGCCCGCACAGAACTGTGAGCTTTGTATCATTGTCATACGAAAAGTCGGTACGAACTGCAATTATTATAACTAGTAAAATAAGCGCGGAATACCCACTACCGACAGTTTTGGGTTATGGTTTCCTTACCAGACGTATGAAGAAACATGTAATTAAATCATTTGCACAAAAACATGTAAGAATTTTTTATAATATTTTTTGCATTATTGATTTGCAAATAGTCAATGTAAGTTTGTTGCACCCGCGACATAAAAGATATAAAAGTTTGTTTTTTTGACACAAATAAAGTTCAAACTTTTTAAACTTTCTAAAAGTAAGAGGAAAACAAAAAGGAAATTAAATCAGTTGTTATTAGGAGTAAATTGTAAGTTGAACTACAAAAAAAACATTGATTCAAATTGGTTGCACCCGCGATCGCAATATTAGGATCGCGGGTGCAACTTATTGACTACTAACATTATAACGTGATTCATAATATTTCATTGATAAAATAAGCTTTGATAAATTATTTCTGCTCTTCAGGGTTATTTTTGTTGTTAATTGTGTAATAAAATATTTTATAAAAATAAAGGTATGGTTAAATGGAAAAAACGCTGCTTCACAGAAATATAGGAAAATGGAGGCAGATAAATATTTGAAAATACTGTCCAGAATCAGAAAAAGGAAAGAATTCAGGCAACTAGAAAGCGTCGTAAAGAAGAACAAATTAAACTGACAAGCACACGTAACATTTGTTAGAAAAGTCCCATTAAAGCCGTTGAAGTTGTAAAATAAAAGCCGCTCAATTTGAAGTTGTTGTATCTGAAAAAAACTGATTACGACAAAGCACTGCCTAAAAATCTGACTGGCGTTCAAACAACTGATATAACAGGGATAATGTTAGCAAACGAATGCCGGGTATGAAAGATGTGAAATCGATTTAGTCAGGAGTTAAGAATCCAGAAGAGAACAATGATTATGAGTATTCGTGAAGCTTTCAAAGATTTACAGCTTATCACGAAACATCTGTTTGTAAGACTATGGCTGAGTTCGTAATTGCAATGTTTGTTGCCCCTGCCCTGCCTCAAACATTGGAAGGAACCAATTTTTAAAACATGGGACCAAAATTGTTAAAAAATAGAAAATTAAAAAACCGAAGACGAAGGAAAATATTTTTGAATAAGAGAACCTGCAGAATGATGCTTAGGCATGTTGCAAAGAATACGAATTTCCTAAAAATGATCAAATACCTCAACCATTAGCTCTGGAGGAAGTTCAACATTGTGTCGAGGTCCATAAACTTCATCGAACTGAGGAAAAAGCCTCGTATGCAATCCTGTGGATGGATAGTTATTAATTTCTTATCAAAGATGAAAAAATCAATATTTGTACGATTATCAATTTATTTCAAAGAAAAAAAATTACTCACATTTGATCCTCTGCCATTTTCCTGCAAATTCAGCAACATAAAAAAAACGCATGCCAAATTGACCGCATTTTGACTGTAAGTTTACTGTTATGAATACAAGTGTTGCCATGCTCATGCAGAGATGATGGCGTTTGTTTACAATTATGAACGCAATTTTCGCAGGACTGCGGAAGTTTTGCAAATACGAACTCAGCCTATATTTTATCAAGAAAGACCTGCTCATATTCTACCTATGAATGATATCCCTCATAGTGTCTGCATTTGCACATCTCTCTCAAACTACATAAATCTAATTTTTGCTATTTCGGAACATGCGACAGACTTAAAACATAATGAGAGTTTTTGACGTATCGTGTAATGTAAATAATGAAGATTGCATGTTTAACAGTTGCGATGTATGCAATGAATCCAGCATTTGGAACATAACCCTAGATTCAAACCCTAGTTTAAATTGGAAGATCTGAATTTTTCAGCATCACTATCAACAAAAATTGCGCGTTTCCAATTTTTTTTGTGAGCCAGAAGATAAAGCTTTAAATTCTAAATCGCCAACAACGTTGAACCCTCTATATTACCAGCAGATGCATGCTCTAAAAAACCAAACACTTTTTACAGCAATAGTCTTGCCAAAAGTTATTTCTGCTGGTTTATACGTTCTCGTACAGTATCACAATATCGCTATTTGGGGTCGTCTATAACCGATATCTATGAAGATTGAGACGTTAAATTACAATTTCTAAAAACAGTTGGAAGCACCAGAGAAAAAGATTCAAAAAGATTAATTGACATTGTTACTGACTAGTAATAAACGTTATTTTATCTTTTACCCAGTTCTTAATATCATTTTACTGATATTAATATTCATTAAAGTACACAAGTAGCACAGAATTACTTAACGAAGTCTTTAAGAATTCTAAATCGGTATCTGACATCTTCTATAAGACGGATTTAAGTCCCTATTAAGTAGAGAAAAGGCGCAAGTGGGCGGTCCGATAGAAGGAAATAAGAAGATAAATTGAGTCTTAAAATGGTCTTAAATCGGGATATCATTCTTCTTAAATACTTCATTACTCCTTCTTAAATAGTTCCTTACATCTTCTTAAATACTTCTTAACTCCTTCTTAAAGAGCTACGGCAATTCTTAAAAAAATTATTAGAAACAATAAAAATAATTTTTTTTTTTATTATCTGTTTGTTTTTTTATTATTGTTGATTATATTCTATCTTTATGTGAATTTTTGCTGGAATGAAAGAATTTTAAAAGTTAGTTTTTTTAATTTACCTTTGTGCTTCCACTGAGATTCGAACCCGAGTCCTCTCGCTTGCCGTGCTTGTGCTCTACCTATTGTGCCACTGTGACACTTAAAATATCTTGTCTCAAAGTGCTACTCAAATAACTCTCTCGTGTTTTTAATATTATACTCTTTAAGAAGACTTAAATACGTATTAAAGAATTTGAAAAATACCGATTTAATACCAAAATAAAAAAGAAATGTTTTTAGAAGGATTAAAGAAGGAATTAAGTAACAAAAACAACCGATTTAAGAAATGCCAATTTAAGAAGTATTTAAGAATGCTTTAAGTAGAAGTAAACACACCATGTTAAGTTCTGTAAAGCAATACCTAAAAAAGACGAAATTAAGACGGAATTAAGTAGCCATAAATTAGCACACCTACCCAATAAAGAAGGAATAAAGTATGAATTAAGTATGGACATTTTGTCAGTTACATAAACGGATGTCATCAAAAAAGTCAAATTTTAAATAAATGTGACGTTAACAATCAAACAGAGGCTAAAAAAAATGAACATGAAACCGCGCAAAAGGGCGGAAAACTATAATTCCTAAAATATTTAAGTTAATTCAATGCAGTAAATTTTGTAAAATTTGTAGAAGTCTTTTTTATTAGATTGACCAAAAAAAATACTAAAGGGACCTTTTATTTTCGTCCTTTAGTGAAATGTTTTTTTTTTTAGGCAGTTTTGTTTGTTAAAAATATATTTAGCGCGTTTTGAAAATAAGTTTCTTAAATTTTGATTCTCAAATGCCTGTAAAATTAAAAAATAAGAGAACATTTAAGTAAGGAAAAGTTCTTTTTATTGATATTCATTAAAACTTATTTAACAATGATAACAAAGAATACGATAGGTAAACTAAAGATCCTTTTATAAGGGTCAACAATTTTAGCGCCCAAAATTATTTAGCTCCTTTTGAAAAACAATCCTATCTATTTGATTTCATTTAGAGAAAAATAAAGCTGTTTTGAAAATTACAAGCATTGTATGAAAAATAGCTTGTTAAAAAATAACAAATAGCCTCGTTTTTATCCTTAACTCAACATTAAAATAGTAATAACTTCTAAACTAGACCGTTTTCCACCATTCTATAGCTCTCTTTGATACGCAAATTTTGGTATACCATACTCCATATTTTGAAAAAAGTGCCTTTAGCACCGTTTTGATTGTTAACTTCACAAATGCTATTTTAATTGTTGTTTGTCTTCAATAATGAAACAATCTCTTTTTTTTAAAGATTTAATAAATTCGGTTTACACATTTTGCTTTCCATCTAAAACTAAAAGTACGAAAACGGCGTTATAAATCATACTGTTTCAGAAGACTTAAATACGTATTAAAGAATCTGAAAAATACCGATTTAATACCAAAATAAAAAAGGAATGTTTTTAGAAGGAATTAAGTAACAAAAAAAACCGATTTAAGAAATGCCCATTTAAGAAGTATTTAAGAATGCTTTAAGTAGAAGTAAACACACCATGTTAAGTTCTTTAAGACAATACCTAATAAAGATCATATTAAGATGGAATTAAGTAGGCATAAATTTACATACCTAATAAAGAAGGAATAAAGTATGAATTAAGAAATGTGATACCGAAATTATACCATTTTGTGCTACTTGTGTAAGACGCGTTGCACCCGCGATAATTTGATGTTGCACCCGCGATTGATTAAAAAGTAAATATTTCGATGTTTGATTTTGTTTTCGTTCAATATGTGTGTAAGAATAGTATAATAAATGTTTCACAATTAACAGAATTTGTCTTTTTCGTACTATGATCTAGAAATTACAAGCCAATTCTGTTGCACTCGCGATCACACTTTGAAACCTTTCTTCTGACGACTCATTTATTTTATTTTAGATTTTTAAACGAATTACAAAAAAAGGTGAAAATGTATCCCTTCAAGTGATAATTTCATTAAATTATTCCCTTATTTTACTATAAGTATACTTCAAATGAGTCTAAATGTTGCACCCGCAATAATGGAATCGCCCATATACCAAAAGAAATAGGATGCTATAAACTAAGTTGATTTTAGTAGGTAGAGTCCACCCTTCTATCTTTCCGTATCTTTCGAGATTTTGACATGGCAAAATATTAAAATCATTGCAAAAAGGAGTGAGATCAGACCAAAAACATAAATGTTAAAAAAGAGCCAAGTTCTTCTATACAAAATCCTTCGTGTAACAAGTCAGCCGTGAAAAGTACTGAGATCTAAAAGAACGCCAAGTTCTTAATTCATGGAGGTTTAATACCGAATATTTAAAGTACGAGTAGAATAATATTGAAACAGCTACAATGTAAGAGAAATTTTATTATTTAATGATTTCTGACTAAAATCAAAAACAAACTTTTCAAAATGATGCTTGGTTTGCCATGGCATTTTTCTACTCATGAACTAGCTAATATAAACTTTTATAGAAAAGTCTACGCAAACGTTCTATGAAAAATATTATTTTTCTGATAATTAATTAATTAAAAAATTATTATTATGAAGCAAAAATTTATTTCAACACCAACCTATGAATGTGAATATATCTCAAATATTTACGAATATTATTGGGATTATTGCAATATTAGATATAAGCTTTCCCTTGGAAAACAAAAATTATTAATAAAATTGTTACCTCATTATATCATTTCTAAATTGTAGTTGTAAGGGAAAATATTAGTCATATATCTCTAGCTATATTTAAATTCAGAAAATGTAAATAGTTATTTTATGCTACATAATAAATAAATAAATAAAAAAAATTAAAAAACAAAACAAAAAATTCAACAAAAAAGAGTATACAAAAAAATTGATTTGGCTGATGGGTTTTGAACAACGGATACTTTAAATGCTTGCTCATGCGGTTTCCCTATGTGCCTTAGTGCTTTGATATTCGGCCCTATCGAAGTAACCGTCGGAGCGGAACTTTCTCCGCAACGCACCCTTCGTCGGAAATTCAATTTCGGTTCGTAGTAGCTTTCATTTTGTTTTTATGTGTCAGAAATAAGACCATTAGAAGTGCTTCATCGCACACAAATGGCATGCGTTGAATTTCGTCGGACAGAATTTCCGATCAGCTGATCGGAGAAATATCTTGAAGCAAAATGTCTCCGATTCGCACAAAATCGGAGAGAATTCCGCTCCGAAGGTTACCTCGATAGGGCCGATTTTATCGTAGCCGCTTTGCTTAAGCCGCCGCTACTACCTGCTACTTTCTGTTAGCCTAGTATATATAGCACTTTTTTTTCTTTGGGATTTTTCCTGTTTTTTTTTTTTTCTTTTGAAGCCTAAGTTATTCGGGATAACTTTCTTCCGGGTAGCTTTTATTTTTCGGGCAGTCAACTGCCAAATATTTTATAAATTTATTTTTCTTTTCTTTAATTTGGCTAAATATCCTGTAATCACTTTCTTAATAGGTTTTAAATAACCGAAAATATTATATTTAAATTTATTTTATTTTTGCAAGTAAATTTTTATTACGCAACCCAAAACTGTTTTGAACTATCAAAAGTGCCTGAATAAAGAAAATTCTCCTGTTACCAATTAATTTAAGTTGTAACGACCAGAAAATTTTAAAAGTGTCTGCAAATTACCCCTCATTCCTCGAGTCATTAAACCCGGGAATCTATTAAGTTCGAGTCAAAACTTTCGAACTTCTGCAACTTAAATCTGTACGTGGAAAGTTCCACACAAATTTCTCTTTGAGTTTCGATTCTAAACGCAACCCGAACCCTAGGAAAAAGACATGCGGACAGAGAATTAATACTTTGTCTTCCTCTTAAGCAATCGGTTGCCTCTAGTCTTTCCTTCAATGATTGTATTTTATATCAATGTTAAAACCGTAGAGTTAAAGTCGTAGAGTAGTTTGACATCTTCCGTCTTTTCTTTCGTCAAACAGAATATTATTTTGGTTGTTTGTATTTTCTTTAATAATTAAAAAAAAAACATAAAATCGGTTACACAATATACTCGTATTCTTCAACCTTTTATTTATAGAAACCAATTACGACCGAGCCTGGGGCTTGGTATAAGTGGAAGGTGAAAAGCATGAGTTCCGTTGGGCGCTGTTTCTCTTTTATATTTTTCGTGAACTAGAATACCTCATTAACACCTTGCGAGGACATTTCTGAAATTATCTCGGTTTCTGGTACGTTAATCAGGAATGGTGCAAACACGATTCCTTTATTTGAATTGGTTAGCTAATGTGGAAAGCACTAGGAATTTTGAATTTTTCTGCTACGTTTTTTTTTTTGTAAATGTAAGTATGTTTCCATCTCGGAGCTGGGTAATACGTCCGTATTCCTTACTAATTTCATCTATAGCTTTTTTCAAAAAGAAAACGCTCACACTTGAAAGGGGTTTATTTTCATCACTTGAATCCATAACAATAAATTTAGGGTTGTAAAAGTTGGCGGGTGGAGGTAGTTGGGGATCGAGATTGGTAAATTGTTTCGATCATTTTGCTGGGGGGAGAGTTTAGGGGCGGTGAGTTTAGGGGTGTATCCGGAGATAACCCCTTGAATCTGTTAATTTTAGCCCGTCGGGATGGGTTTCTTGTGAGAGGAGCAAACACTATAAATAGGGGGAGAACTAGATGGAAAAGAATTGAAAAAGCTAAAGTTACCGGTTTAAAACAAAGAAAGAGATAAAGCACTGAATACTAGACGGAGAATGCATAATGCATTTTTCAATTTATTACAGTTTTTTTGGTCATTTGCAAAAAAATGTACGAAATACAACTTCGTCTCCGGTTTCTAAGCAATGGCACTTCTTATGTCAACTCACAAGAAAAAGCCAATTTCTTGCAGAATTTGAGGTTAATTTTCCATTGCCAGAAGTTGTCATGACTCCTTCTGTACTTGGGAGCGTAAACGATGAAAAGGGACAAATCTTTTATCCCACTCGTACAGTTGCCAGAGTATTTAAGGATATCGATGTACACAAATCCGCTGGCCCGGATAGCATCCCTCCCATCTTTTGAAGAGGTGTTCTTCAACGCTGGCAAAAACCACTGAGTAAGGTTTTCCATCTTTCCTACTCTACTGCTATCTTCCCGAGTGGATGGAAAACAGCGTTTTTCCAGCCTGTTCCTCTTACTATTTCCAATTTCACTTACGTCCCTTTCTTCCAAATTTATGACAAATTACCAGCTCAAGAAATATATTGAAGAAATACACCCACTGTTCATAAAAATAATTTTACCTCCTATTCTCCCTGCCCTTACCCATATTTTCAACACAATAATCATGACATCGCATTTTCCATCCTGTTGGAAAACTGGAAAAGTGATTCCGGTCTTAAAAAAACCTGCAACCCTCTCAACAAGAATTTCGACCAATATCAATTTTGTCCTTTTTATCCAAAGTACTTGAAAAGCTGCTTCATAATCAAATTTCAGCTTTCTTAAGCGCAAATAAACTTTTAGGCCCTCAACAATCCGGTTTTAGACAAAATCACAGTTGCATTTCTGCCATCTTAAAAGTTTTGGACGATATAAGAACTGTAATTGATAGTGATCTATTATCGTTTCTAGTGCTTTTGGATTTCTCCAAAGCTTTTGATACGGTCATCCACAAAATTCTTATATCAAAATTAAAGGAACAATTTTTGTTTTCAAAATACTGCGGCAAAAATAATTCATTCATATCTAAGTGGGAGGAATCAATCAGTCATTATTGATGACAAAATGTCCTGTCCCTTAAATCTTCTTTCAGGAGTGCCGCAGGGGTCAATACTTGGTCCATTGCTTTTTGTAATTTATATCAATGATCTCCCGTCTCAGATTAAATGCTCTTCAATAGATTTATATGCTGACGATGCGCAGCTTAGACTAAGTTGTAAGCTTGGTATGATTGAGGATGGTGCCAATAAAGTTAATACAGATCTAAGAAGCATATTAAATTGGTCAAACGCAAATAACCTGCATCTCAACCCAGGCAAATCCAAATGTTTAGTCATTTACAAAAATATCCTTGATTACAGCTATTTCCCTAACTTGTATTTTGGGGATCAACAATTGGAATATGTCGAAAAGGCAAACAACCTAGGTGTGCTTTTCAATCGTACCCTTACATGGGAAGATCATATCCAAACGGTTATCGGAAAGGTATATGGATCTTTACAAAGTCTCTCTTTATCAAAGCAATTTACTCCTCAGCATATTCGTCTAAGCTTAGCACTTTTTACTATGGGAGGGGGGCGGGGATGGTCTATCTCCCTCCGTTTAGGAGGTAGGGGCACTTTTAGAAAAAATGGTTTAAATTGAAAAAAAAAATATTGAAAAACAACGGCAACACTTACAATAAAGTGCTATACTGCATTTGAAGAAGCCAGAAGATTGTCCTATAATCCTGTATTTAAATTAAATTACTCATGTCAATGGTTTTTAAGAAATTCGCATTTAAAGTCCAAATTTTGATAAAAAAAAAAACGTGAAAAAATAAGTTTAGACCGATTGTTTTCAAAATTGTGAAATGAAATTGTAAATTAGCTTATATGTTTTCCATGTATCTATCAGTTCTTAATCGAACACAAAAAACCGGATGGTTCTATGTCTTCTAGTTTTGTCCTTTCTTAACCACAATAGCTCAGAAAAAGTTACTTTTGTATTTAAAAATTTTTTTTTTTTAATTCACTTAGTTTGTTTATTTTTTGTTAATTACATTTAGTATTCTTTTTAAGGAAAACAAAAATATATTTTTTTAAGAAAATGAGCTGGGCTTTAGTAACTAATGAAAAAAATGAATACTCATTAACGTGCTTTTTTGAAAAAAAAATGATATCAAAGTGAAAAAAACAACTTAAGAAACGAAAAAAATTGGGTTTGATGCAAAATTGCGGAGAAAAGGTTGTCCGCAGAAAAAAAAGTTCTGAGACAAACTAAAACCGTAATAAATTCTTGATTCGTTTTTAAAAAAATCTTACGAATCGGACGTAGTTTGGCAAAGATAAAAAGCCAGTTAAGGGAAAAGAGAGCAAAAATCATAAAAACTGTTATAACTCGAAAACGGGACGAAAACAAGAAAATTACCTTATAAGTTTTTCGACTTTAAATGACCTCAGGAATCCATGGTTTTCGTTTGGGGCGGTGACTGTGGGACACCCTGTATGGTAAACTGGGGCACATTCGGCACCAAAAGTTCAAACATTCGAATTCACGTAGTTAATGAACGTATTGAAAAACCTTCAACATTATACGAAATGTTAATATTTAGGCTTTAAAATGAAATAAAAAACTTTCCGCATTACTTCCAAAAACACCTATATTTTTTATTTTATGAAAAAAAGTCATTTCGACGAATGTGCCCCGACACGGGGCACTTTCGTTTTTGCTCGGGGTACTTTCGGCACAGGAGCCTTTTGCATCAGAACTAAAAAACAAAATTGATTCAAATCAATTTAAATATTTATTTCACAAACAAATAAAAGATAACATAAAAACATAACGTAACAATTCATAACAATAAATAAAAAAATATTTTTATCGCAGAAAAAAAGGAACAAAATAATTCATAAGACTTAATAAAAAAATTCAGACAAAAATGTTGTGGTTACTTGACATAGTAGTGAGTCAAGTTGATGTTAAAGCAAAATCTAGCCCGAGATCTAGATGTTGATGCTGGATTCGAAGGACGAGGTAGTTTTAATTCTATTTCACTCTTCAGTGTTAAGGAAACGTCTTTATTTAGGGGTTCCATAAACACCCAAGATGAAGTATCAGATCTTCGGAGAAAGTTTATGTTGACAGTTGAATCACTAAATTTTTCAATTATTTCCCCAACATAAAAGGTTTGTTTTTTTAAATTTCCATTCAACTTCACTAGAACATAATCTCCCACAGTCAAAGGGTCTTCATCAGCCAAATTATTTTTGGAAAAATGTATTTCTTCAGTATCACTACAACTTGAGTCTTCTATAAACGCACCATCTGACTGGTCTGACTCAGCATACTGTATCTCAGTGTCACTTTCATCTGAAGATGCAGCTTCCATTTGTTTTTTCTTTTGACTTGGACCCTTTTTATTTTTGTTTTGCTGCTCTTGTTGCATGCGTTTTCATGGAAACTGCACTACTCTTTTCACTGCTTCGATTTGTTTCTTGTCTTTTTGAATTTGTTTAGAATTTTTTTTGGCTTCATTCTCTTCTGCCCGATGTTTTTCTGTAGAGCTAGTTAATATTCGAGAAGATCCGCTCCTTGAAGTGTTTTTTGCAGCTAGTAATCGTTGAATTGGACGTATCATTTCAGGTGTTTGGATACTTGGCAGTTGTATTGGCTGAATTTGTTCTGGTGACAAAGATTGTGTTGTGGTAACGTTTCCATCTGTTTCTATTGTTACAATTTCCAGTGAAAATTCTTCCTCTTGAAAAACTTGGCAATTAAGAGGATATATTCCAGTAGTTCTAAATCCGCTGCATATATTCTCCGATGAAAACGCTCTCAGAAAAGGCTGGTTAGTGAGCTTGGCGATGTTATAAATACTTATTTGTTTCCCTTCATTTGCACACAAAAAGTCGTTAAAAGATGTTCGGCAGAATTTTTTAAAAGGGCCAAACACTGAAACATCGAGCGGCTGAAGACGGTGAGAAGTATGAGGTGGAAAAGATAATAAGTAAATACCATTATCTCTGCAAAAATTAATGCTTTCCAGGCTGCAGTGGGATGAGTGGTTGTCCAGTAACAACAGAATGGTTCGATCCTTTGAGCAGTTTGTATAGCGTTTAACATGTTTAAGTACATCTACAAATAGCTCTGATATCATCCAACCGCTTTTACTTACTAAACCTAGTGACCCTGCTAAGCATCCGTCCATAAACCGGTCGGTGTATCGCTGTCTTGGGAAAACATAAATGGGTGGAAGATGATTTCCAATGGCACTCACAACTCCCACAACTGTTACCAAAACTCCGCGCTCAGCCGATGAAATTTGACAAACTGATCGCTGGCCTCTCTGAGCAAGAACCTAGAATTTGGGAATTTGAAGATATACATAGATAAGACTATAAAACAAATGATATTAAAGCTTACTTTTGGAGTTTCCAACACAGTTGTTATTCCAGATTCGTCTAAATTGTATATATCCTTTGGTTCAAACGAATTCTGCTGATACAATTTTTTTAAATTATCATAGAATATATTAACAGCTGTTTTGTTGAGGCCTTTCACACGCGCTAAACTATTCCTCTCTGGTTTTCTCAATGAAAGGGTTTTATTTCTTTTTAAAAAACCAGAAAGCCAGTCTTCTGAAGCTTCCTTGCAACCATCCCATTTTTCTGGATGAGGTATTCCATTCAAAATAACGAACTCATAAACAAACTTCTTGAATGTATGATACGTAAGTCCATGTTGGTAAAATGCACATTTCTTCACATATTCCCCTAAATCTTTTTCTTGATCTTTGGTCAAGATTTGTCGGGATGTGTATTTTGATTGAAAGATTCCTCCTTCAATCTCTGAATCTGAACTATTTCTCAATGGGTCACGCTTTTTTATTCTTGACTGTAATGTTGTGCGTTTAATACCATGTTTTAAAGAAGCTGAAGCTAAAGTTTCTCGCCCATGTCTTACGTCCGAAATGGCTTTTTGTATTGCAATTTCATTTATATTGACTCTGTTGGTCTTTTTTTTATAGTTGCGAACCATTTATAGGATAAAAGAAACAAAACAAAAAAGGCTGTCTATAAATCACGTTCAAATATTTTACTTTGGGGTACATTCGGCAGATGATGAATGTGCCCCGTTAGGCGCCGAATGTTCCCCTTGCCGAAATGACGAATGTACCCCGATGTCTCAAATTTCATTTTAGAGTTTTTTTTCACCAAAGGATATGAAACTTCAACAGGTTCGTGTTGTTTAACTTAAAGCTTAATAATTAATAACATTATTCGTACAATAGCACTCTTATTTACATCAAATAAATATTAAAAATTGCTTACTTACCTGAAGTCGAAAATTACAGTTCGGAGCAAAAAAACAAACAAACACTTCTAACTTTCTTCACAAACTAACTGGAACTGTCAAATTATAAAGCATCGTATGAATTTGCAGGAGGAAGCGTTCCGAGTTAAAATTATTGGCTTACACAGTAGCTTTCTAAGTGAAAACGGCAATGCCGAATGTGCCCCAAATACGAATGTGCCCCGGTTTACCATATATATGTATATCTCACCGAACAGTGGCACAAATCTTTACATCAAGCTCTCTTATCGATAATGCTTGCATTTGGTATTGAGGAATAAATATAATAATATAGTAATTAGAAATTGCTTTTCGGACTGCTCAATACAATTTATACAAACAGTTTTCTAGTGAAAATGCCATCTTCATTCCTCCTCTCACCGCATTACTCGCGTTTCAGGGAATGATAATCAGTCAACCCTTGAGCCCAACTTAGGATGTACTGTCAAGTACATTGATTCATTCTTTATTCCTACCACACATATATGTGGAATGTTTTGAAAAACTTTGTTTTGCCTCCACTTTCAATATTCAGAACTTCAAAACTAATGTGCACCGGTACCTTCTATTAAATCCTTATCTATTTACTTAAAGCTGGCACTGAATTAAACCCTTGATCATAGAAATAATTACTAGAAATGATCCCATCGGGCAACGGAGATACAAAATCCTTCTACACTGTTACGGATTCAGCCTTCCATGGCGGCTAAGCAATCAACCAAACAACCGGGCGGAACCCGAAATAAAACTAATAAAACTGACAAAAACTCCCTTTATTAAAACTTTTTTTTTTTAAATATAGACAGGGTGTTCCCTAATTCGTCAAGGATATTTTAGGATATGACTATTGGGCATGTTGACATCATTTTTCAGACATATAAGAAAAGGCCTACTTTGGACTACCCTGACCCATGTTAACGAAAATTGCTCCCTTAATACGAATGATAGAAACTCCGTTTACATTTCATTTTTGGTATAAGTATTTATAACTACTTTTAAATAAAGTTGATATCTTGATGGTTTCTTCAGATATCCAGGGCCCTTATTACGAATTACGATTATCGTTTAAAATCCCTCGTTATCGTTAAGTTGCGATTACGTTTTACGATTTTCGTTTTATAAAAACGATAATCGTTTTCTCTTACGACTGCTTTTGGCACTCGTATTTCATTGTTTTGACACATGTACTATTTTTGACAGAAATATTGAAAGAATGAAGTTGGATGCGCTTAAAAAATAGATTTTTTTTTATTTTATCAGGCAATATTTTGATGCATTCATTATCGTAAACCATAATCGGTCCATGTGTTGACTATCGTTTTCTAGGGTATCGTTTTTTTGCTTTTCGTTTCGTAATCTGTAATACGGGCCCAGTTTCTACGTCTGGTTATTCACACTAATATAACATAATTTTACCTTGAGGCCATTTTTCCACATAAAATTCGTAACCAACATAACGTTTTACTATTTTTTTAATGAACGTAAGAATAATTAAAATAAACATCAATAACAATAAAGATAAATCTCATAACTTTGGAGTACCCTGAACCACATTAAGATCAATTTCTCTGTCAGTACTAATGGTAGAGACCTCAATTTAAACTTTTTTCTTAGTAGAAATAGTAACCTTTAAAACTACGTTTAAATTGAACTGATATGTTTTTAGAGTTGCCAGATATTCAATTTTGAATGGTGTTCAATTGCGTAATAAACATAAAGTTTTCTTACTCGTATTTGTACCTAATGCACAAAACAATAATAAAAAAACTCATTAATAAGTGCACCCAAAAACCCATACATTTTATGATCTAGGGAAAATCTAAAACAGGTAAAAAATCGAATTTTGGGTTTTTTACCTACTTTTATTGCAGCATTTGGCAACTGGAGTGGTTTTCCAAGAATTGATAGTTTTTAGGTAATTTTTAAGACTGTGCACTCATGAAAAGGGTTAATAGTGTACTTATGTTTATTTGACTTGCCGCCAAACCCCCAATTACTTTACCTCTTCTTAGGGAAAGTTAAATTTGTATGAATGTTTAAAAGTGGTATAAACGAATAGAAAAATAAATTTATACAGCAGATTATCAAGTTAAGTCACAATTAAAGTTTTTTGATTACGCTTTTTGAAATGCCTTCATTTACGAGAGAAGAATACGCAGACATTTTATTCGTTTATAAGTTGTGCACTGGAAATTCAAGAAGAGCACAACGAATATACCAGGAACTTTATCCTAACAGACGACTTCCTTCTCGAAATGTTTTCGGAAATACATTTTAAAGGCTTCGAGAAACTGAATGAGTTTTAACTGCAAGACCTAACGCGGGAGCTGCAAGCACAAGAAGAGTTTCGGTCGATGAAAAAATACTGGCAGCTGTTGAAATCGATCCTTCCATCAGCATAAGACGCTTGGCTCTACAGTTTAATGTTTCAAAACACAGAATTTCTAGTATACTGCATGGAGAAAATATGTATCCATATCACCATACACCTATGCAAGAACTGCTTTCCGATGATTTTGAAAACAGACTCGAATTCTGTAACTAGTTGCTAGAGAGAAGCTTGGATGACAACCAGTTTATAAACAGAATTCTTTGGACAGACGAATCTCAATTCACAAGAGATGGTATTACGAATTTCCATCATTTCCATACATGGGCTTCGAGCAATCCACATTCAAGACGGTATAGATCATTTCAGCACAGATTCAGTGTCAATATGTGGGCAGATGTAATTGCAAATAAATTAATCGGGCCTTTCAAATTACCACCCCGGCTTAATTCTACAAACTATCTGGAGTATTTACAAAATAATCTACCAGACCTATTGGAGGATGTTCCACTGCTTCAACTAACTTCATCATATTTCCAACAAGATGGTGCTCCGGCCCACTATGTTCGCGAAGTTAAGGATTGGCTGGATTAAAAATACGGTGATCGATGGATAGGCAGATATGGACCAATTCACTCGCCTGCAAGATTTCCCAATCTCACTGTATTGGATTTTTTTGTATGAGGAGGAATGAAAAAAATCGTTTGCTCATCTGAAATAACAACTTTAACTGAATTAGAACAATGTACTCGTATTTCCGAAGAATCACTAAAAATAAGGCAAGAGTTATCGAGAATAAACATTCAAAATGAAATCCAAAAACGGGCTCTAGCATGCATTCAAAACGCAGGAGGGCACATTGAGCACTTATTTTGACTGTATTTGTGTGTACATAAAATAAAAAAAATACTTAAAACTACACAAATTATTGTTTTACTCAAAGCCTTTACACCTCAGGGCAAAAACAAACATTTTTTTTAATTTTACCTGTTTTAGATTTTCCCAAGTATCATAAAATGTATGGGTTTTTGGGTGCACTTAGTAATTAATTTTTTTTATTGTTTTGTTCATCAGATAAAAATAAGAAAACTTTATGTTTATTACGCATTTTTTTTTAAATTGACCTCAAAATCAAAATTTTGCTCGGGCAAAAAAAATTCAACAACATTCAAAATTGAATATCTGGCAACCCTAAAAACATATCAGCTCAATTTAAACGTAGTTTTAAAGGATAGTATTTCTTAGAAAAAAGACTAAAATAAGGTCTCTACTATTAGTGCCGACAGAGAAATTGACCATAACATGGGTCAGGGTACTCCAAAGTTAGCCTTTTTTTAAATCGGCAAAAAGTGATGTAAAAGTTAAAAATCAGTCTTTACTGTAGAACAATTTTTTTCTTAAAATATCACCAAGAATCACATCCCAAAGTATGGCACACGAATTACCGGACACCCTGTATATTACGATTAATAAAACAAACTAACTTAATAACTAACAATAATCTTTGGTTTCTGCCAAGAAGCACCGGGCAAGATGACAAAAAATCGCTCGCGCTAATCCAGACGCAGAATGAGGGAATGATGGTCCAAGCCTGGTAGATCCTTTCAAGCAAAGTCGAGGGCAAAGGGCAGCTCCTGGCAGAGGCAGAGCATCAACTGCATTATAAATTCGGGAAAATCCCTATTACTGGTTTACGCAAACATAGTAAAACGAGCTGTATAGAAGTAGCAGGTAAAGGAGTCAACACCATCCTTACCACGGCCGTATCTACTTTGCCTGTCAACACCTCCTCCCCCCCTTATTAGCTCCCCCACATACACAACCACAACCAAACCCACCCAAACCTCCCAACCCGTTCAATCCTCCCAACCTTCATAAATCCCTTCACCGTCCAATACCCCAGAACCCACCCAGAGTCCTGAACCTGGCACACACTGGCAATAGTCGAATCAAGTCGGATGAGCGAAGAGATAGAAAGCATTGGCCTCTCTACTAGGCCATTCGACTTGAATGAGTTGCTTCCCATGAACGATGAGGAAGATGATCTGCTTGCAGATGAAGGGGCATTTGCCCCCACCAAATAAAAAACACAATGTCTGGACGCGGGATCAGTACCAGGCTAGCTCAGGTGAGTATCCACCTCGCTAAGGCAGCATCAGCTGTCATAGCAAGAAAATTCACTGCGGATAACATAAGGCTAGTTCTGATCCAAGAACCCTGGATTTACGGAGGCCAACTTAGGGGCCTAACATGTAAGGACTCTAAATTAATATGGGATACGAGGATTGACTCGCCCAGAGCATGCATAAAATTAAGAAATAATATTAATTTTATATGTCTCTCAGAAATTAGGACGCGGGACTTGGTACCTATACAAGCCCAAATTGACATCGAGGGCAACCTCCGCACGATGGTTGTAGCACCAGCCTACTTCGCCGGTGACGACGCCAACATACCACCAATCGAAGTAAAGAAGCTGGTGGACTACTGCAACAGTAAAGGACTACCACTGATGGTTGGATGTGATGGAAACGCCCACCAAACAACGTGGGGTAGTACCGATATTAATCAAAGGGGTGAGTACCGTTTATACTTTATTATCGAGAAAAATCTAGATATATTTAACGTAGGGAACACACCTACATTTGTAACTAGAGTAAGAAAGGAAGTTCGGGACTTAACGTTTGGAACCCCGAACTGAGTCGTTTACACTCAAAAAATTTATTAGTAAAATGGCTACGAATGGTATTCGTGAAAAAAATATTCGTGCATTGTACTAATATTCGTAAAATATACGAAGTATTTGTACAGTGAAATATCTACGAATGCATTTGTAAAGTTTTACTAATAACTGTGGTAGTATGCACGAATCTATTCGTTTAATGCACTAATTTTATTCGTAAACAAGAAGTTAACAATACATTGTACGAATTATTGTGTACATATAACTAATAACATTCGTTAATTTCTCGTACGAATGACTTCGTACTTTAATCTTTTGCATTCGTAGTATTTACTAATAAATTCGTACTATTTACTAAGTAAAACTAATATTAGTAGACAGAATTCATTCGTAGGTAGACTGTACGCATTATGCGAAGAATGTACTAATAACTTCGTACTTTCATGAAGTGCATTAGTATTATTTAATAATCATGAGTACAAAAAATAATACATATGTGTTCAGCTCTAAAAATTAAATGTATTCCATTCGTCAACACGTTGAAACGTGTTATTACAGATTGCAATATTGCAAAGTAATGGACGCGTGATACTTTTTTTTCGCACGGTGTATCTTTAAGATACAAATCTTGGGAACCAGACTTTTTTTCGAAAAGACGAGGTGAGTACCTAGACTTACATATTCTTATATACAAATAAAGCTTATTTTATATTTTACAAACAGGATCCTGAAGCAGCAGAGCATTCATATGTGGGATTTTTTTACAAAATAAAAATTAATGTAAGTACAAATGTTTTTCGGAAGATTTTTAATGTTAAATGTTAAATTTATTTTCAGTGGCCCTTTGATAACAAGCAGTTTGGAAATATAATTTTGGTTGTTAATTATATTTATGAATTAATTAATTTATAAGATACATTTTAGTTTTTTGTTTTAACTTCATTTGTAATTAAAAATTAAATTATAAAATTAAAAAAACATGAATTATATAATTATTTTTTAACTTAAACAATACATTACTTTTTGTTATTATTTCTTATAATGGATATTTTAGGAAATTTCGGAGTATATATTTATTAAACATCTGCAACGAATGGCTTGAAACCACTTCCAAGCCATTCTATATTTTTTCAAATACACTATTTGCTGCTTTCACTTCTTCTAAAACAAAACAAATGAATCATCACCCCATACCAAAACAAAAGAATCGTGTATTCACTCGAAACGAATACACCATTTGATTTGTTTTCTCAAATGCATCGAATACAGCGAGTTTATATCGAAAACATCGAATACACCAAATAATACACTAAACACACCGAGTACACCAAGCGAACTGAAACTTTCAATTGCTAAAGAATGTGAGGGTGAACAAATAGAAAAGTTGTTCACGGCAAATTTTACTTTAACTTTTAATCAAATTATCCGATCATTAAGGTGAAGATCAATAAAGAAAGTGGAAAACTCAAGCTAAATTTTGATAAGAACTATTGGGAAAGGGTAAAACTGACCATATTAAAAGAATGGGTAAAGTTTTTTTTAATTTCAACTTTTGTTATGAAAAATTCAAAAGTTGATGAAAAATTGAATAATTTTAAGAATCTTATGATGCAAATTTACTATCGTAATGATTCTCTATAATGTTTCATAGGCAATAACTTGCTATATGCAACGGGAGACGAGGTAGATGAACTTTATTTAATTTCTCACTATAAGATTAAAAATTAAAATCGTGAAAAAATGCCGATTTTACTGTATCGATTCTAACTTGAGTATTACGAGTCTTTATGATTGAGGTCAATGAAATATGGTCATCTTTATTTTTGTTTAAATTTTTTTCCAAACTGACACCAAATTTAATACTAAAAAGCTGTGTGAAGCAAAACTGGGATAGGTTCTTATAATTAAAAATTCAAAAGTTGATGAAAAATTTCTGAATATTGAACAAAAATTAAAACTCATTTATTGCCCCAACCCTGCTCTAAGATAATGCCGAACAATATTTTACGATCAATTCAACAAGTTACACACTAAAATTGGTCATAAGGATTCGAAAAAAAAAAAAAACAGTTTTCATAAAACAATTCAAACGAGATGGTTCATAAACTAGTTTCTAACTTCCGAAATCGTCAACAGATCTATAAAATTAAGGTCTGAGAATACTGTCATTAAAGCAAATATACAATTTGTGAAAAGAAATTATCCAACTCTACATGATTAATCTGAAAAAATAATATTAAAAGAAATTGAAGTAGTGTTTCTTTTCCATTGACTAAAAATGTAAAATCTGTATACAAAATTAAAAATGGAGAAAATAAGTATTTTTATATCATTGGTTTGCTTATTCTTTAAATAAACATATTATGTAAAATATTACAAAACCTTGAATCTAAGAGGAAAGCTGATATAAAAGTATTTTCAATTAAGTTTTTTTTTTAAAGGCTTGTTCCAGTACACATATATCACTCATTAGTTTTGACATTATTAACGCATTTTGAAAAATTATCTTGTCTACAAATAAGCTCTTATTCAAATATATAAAACATTACCATGAATGACATAAAAACTGTATTATAATGTTCTATAAAATTTGCAAAAAAAATTTTAGTACATTTTCCTTGAACATATTTCATTTTTAAGAAAGATATGGGCTTATCCCTGTAAATTTTAACTTCTTGAGTTTGAAAAAACAAAAAAAAATTAAGGCACGCATGTAAATTTGAGTTTTTCTTCAATTATAAACCACGAATAAATAAAAAATTTCAAAATAACTCATATGTATTGTTTGTTGAAGAGTATAAAGTATAGAAAAATGAATTTAAAATAATTTATTTTAAGAACCGAGTTAATTGATTTGGTTTTTATTGTTAATCTTCACAGCTTCTTTTTTAAAACTTATTTGTTTAACACTTTTACCATTTTTTTTTATAGTTTCTACTGTTTAAATTACGCTTATTGTAAGGGTATAATCAAACAATGCTTTGGTGTGCTAGTAAAAAATGTGCCTTTTTTGAAACAGTTACGTTTTTTACATTCGTTTTGGTAACTTCATAAAATTTGTACATAATGAAGCACGCATTGAAGCCAAAGTTTTTTTTACTCTAGATAGCTTAAATAATGATGCAGACCATACAAAAATGCCCCATGATCAATGTTAAAAAAATAGACACAGTTTTTTCTAAAATTTATATCATAAAGGATTATTTATAAGGAAGGCACGCACTCAAAATGAATGATTTTAATTAATTTTGACCTTCATTTATCTGAAAAAAAAAAAACAAAAATTGTACTAAGTAATCTTATGTTAAACATTATTTTTGCAATAATACAAAACGTTAATTATCCACGCACGCAGCCAAAAGTCTCAATATTCGATGATTTTTTCGATTTCAAACACTTTCGCACTATCTCGATGGTTCATTTTATAAATTGAATAGTAAAAACTCAATGATATCTATAATATTATAAGTTCCAAAACCTAAATATTTAATAATAATGTCTATATATTTCGACGCATGGCAAAAGTTAAAATTTGCACGGATAAGCCCATATAATTAAAATTTGTAAATTATTATCGATTTTGCTATACAAAATTATCTATAATTCCAGAAATACTTAGGAGATACACCAAACAGTGTATTCGTTTTTATACTCGCTGCGTTCGCTGTATTCGGTGTGTTTATAACTGTTAGGCTTGTTCTGTTCTATTTGGTTCAAGCATTCAAGCCTAGGAGAGAAACCAAACAGTGTATTCGTTTTATTATAAAGGAATCGAATGGTGTGCAGTGTTTGTTCTTTTAGAATAGTGTATTCATTTTCAGTGTACACTACTTTCTATGCATGCAACGAACAGAATACACTGAAGTACTGTGCTTACTCAGAGAAGGTAAATGAATGTATTCATGCAGACCTTTAATATTTATTTATGGTAAGTTCTACTATAATGTTTGTAGATACAATATACGAATGAATTACAAGGGCATTAGTAAATATTACTATGATATTCGTACAATATACGAATGGAGCTGTACAATATACGAATGAATTACAAGGGCATTCGTTAATATTACGATGATATTCGTATATTGTACCAATAGTATTCGTACAATATACGTATGTTTTTCTACGAATACTAATAAAATTTTAGTAAAATGTACTAATAAACGTCCATTCTACGAATACTATTCGTGGCTGAAAACCACGAATAAAATTCGCAGAATGCACGCATGAATTAGTACTATTTACACATGAAAATTTTTGAGTGTAGTTAGAGATTGGAGAGTCTCCAACGAACCTTCTATGTCTCATCACAGAATTATAGTGTTTTCTTTGGAAAACCTGTTGACAGAGAACACCTCTGGCAGTAATCCTAAGAAAACAAACTGGAGCCTGTACAAAAGCGTCCTCAAGACCAGTTTTGAACGAATAGGTCCACTAGAAACAACAAACAGTAACCTTGACTTAGAACACTTAGTTAATGAATTTAGCGGGGCTATAAATGAGGCCTATAAACTCAGTTGTCCCCTTAAACCCATTAAAAAAGCTGAAGGATTCTGTAACGAAAAGCAACTCAACTGTTTTTTTTTTGTGTTACGAGTCCTCATTTTAGCCACTACTCTCCTACATTTCAAATTTAATGTGAATGTATGAGACCGTGTATCGCCACCGTTCCCGATCGGCGGTATTCTTCCGTAAAAAGAGACTTGTAGTTGTAAATGGCCAGAAGAAAACTGTTGCAAGATCAAAAGAAGTTTTCTTTCCAAAAGTAAAAGTAACCACATAATTCTACGGAGTGCTAGTCAATTTGTTTTTTTATTTAGAATTATTTTCATTTATTAAAGTATGTACTCGTATGTTAAAATTATTTTAAATATCATAAGTGAAACACTGTAAATAGGACACTTCTTTACGGAGATTCAAGCTAACAAGAGCAAACAAAGTATATAAGGGACAAAGTTTTTTGAAAACAGAAAAAATAAAATGCACGACTGGGTCGCACGAACTTGCTCCTATGTAATAGACTAGAAATTTTAAAAACAAATGTTATTAGAGAAAAGCTGTTCATAAGCGTAAAATGAATTTTTAAATTCTTTTAGTAGTAAGAGACAAAAACAGAATACTATCCAAATATGAATTTATGCAAGAACAAAAATTATAAGTCGTTGTAGTGGTTTCTTAAAAAAAAGCTTTTATATACAAACTTTTTAAAAGCTTTTTAAGAAAAAATTTTGGTACGCCAATTTAAAGTTTTTATTATTGTTCGAATAAAAATAAATTTGCAAAAAAAATATTGAGCTATTTCTGAGATATTGAATTTTCAAAAAAAAAAAAAAAATAGATATTTTTTTTTTTTTTTTTTTCAAAAATTCAAAAAATATTTAATTTAGAGTTTTGAAATGCAATGTGTTCTAGACTTTTTAGAAGCTTCTCTATAAAATTTTTTATTAAGAGCCGTTATGTGGATAATGAGAAATTCAAAATTCGAAAAAATGGTTCTATGGTAGGTACAAGCTATAATATCTTAATTTCAAATTTTTTTTTATTAAATTAAAGATCGTAAAAATTAGTTGAAAGAAAATTTTATCAAAATTCTAGGCGCCGTTTTCGAGAAAAATGCGATTTTATAACAGCAGTATTTTATATAAACTTATCATTTTTATTATATTATTTTTCCAAACTCTCATTTATTCAATTTATTCAAAGTAAAACTAAAATCAAATTACTACAAACTACAATTCAAAGTAAAACTACAATAATTTATATAGACCAGGAGCCCACAGCAAATTTTGTGCGTGAAGATATAACCAAAAGTGGTTTATATGAGTATGAAGCCCTCAAATAACTAACGACAAATATGGAAGTCTGGCAGCATTTTTTTGCAGCTAAAATTAATAATAGTATGCCAAAGGTACATATATTTCCAAAATGTGGATCATAAGTATAACCACTTGAAACTGGCCTTAAATTAAAGGGCAGAATGCACTGAATACAAATAGATAGGTGCCAGACGTTTTAGATGCAGCTTTCCCCTTGCCAGACGTACTAATAGTACGCAAAAAATCATTTTTTTAAACAATTGGTATAACCATATGTGTGATACATCAAAAAATTTGTAAAATTGTCCTTATCACAAATAAATAGGTGCCAGACGTTTTAGATGCAGCTTTCCCCTTGCCAGACGTACTAATAGAGTACTAAAAATTAAATTATTTTATACAGGGTGATATGCATGAGGTGTGACAAAAAGCTAGGGCGTGTAGGTTGGACTTAGACAAGAAAAAAATCGTATGGGTGGAGGGGTCTATTTCCCCCAGTTTAGGCGGGAGGGGCAATTTAAGAAAAAAATCACTTAAAACAGAAAAAAAATATTAAAAAATAACGGTGATATCTACAGAGTAATGCTATAGCATTTTGAAAAGCCAGAAATACATTCTTTAATTTTGTTTTTAAATAAAGTTGTTTGAGTGAATAGTTTTTGAAAAATTAATTTTCAAAATCAAAATTTTGAAAAAAAATGAAAATTTTTTTTAAACAATTTTTTTTCAAAATTTTACGTAATTAAGTATTACTTTTTTATTCAATATTCAATGCTCTTATTAATTTTTGATCAAACACAAAAAACCGGATGTCAAAATGTTTTGTAGTTTTTGAGAAAATCAAAAATAACAAAAACTACTTTTGTTCTAAGAAAAGCCTTTTATTATAGTTTTTACGGTTTTGGATTCTTAGGTGAATTTACGAAAGAAAGGATTAACTTTTTTTGTACAATTTTTTTATTATCAGTCTTATAAGCATACAATAATGTGACAAACTACTGGATTAACCATATTTCACACATTTTTTTCATTGAGAACACCTGCGTGAGAGCATTGGTTTAAAATTGACCTGCCACTTTTTATTATGGTGGGGTTGGCTTGGCTTAGGTGCATTTACGAAAGAAAGGATTAACTTTTTCATCTTCTGCATCATTACACATAGAGGAAAGAATTTTGGATATGGTCCTACGTAATCCCTCCCTTAGCACAAGGAGAATAGCTACTATGCTTCAGTTGCCCCAAACTAGAGTTTGGGCAGTGCTTCATACCGAGCATTTACACCCGTACCACACTACACCAGTTCAAGAGCTAACCGCAAACGACAAGTTACTGAGAGCTGCATTTTGTCGCACATTATTGCTAAGATATGAAACTGAACATAATTACTTTGGAAGGATATTCTGGACGGATGAAGCTCAGTTTACCAGAGATGGAGTAACAAATTTCCACAATTTACATCACTGGAGTAACAGCAATCCGCATAACAAGAAACAAACCAAATATCAACACCGCTTTAGCTGTAATGTTGGGCTTGGTATTGTTGGACGAACAGTTATTGGACCACGGTTCCTGAATTCAGTTATAAATGGAGAATCCTATCTGCAGTTATTACGAGACCTTCTGCCCGATTTGAATGACAACGTTCCCTTGGCCATAGCAGACAATTTAATCTACCAGCAAGATGGAGCTCCAGCACACTACAGCCGCACTGTAAGGAACTGGCTTGATGAACATTTTAGTGACCGTTGGATTGGAAGAGGAGGTCCAATAGAATGGCCGCCTAGATCGCCAGATTTAACTCCGTTAGATTTTTATGCTTGGGGATTCATGAAGAACTATGTGTACGAAGTGGAAATAGAATCTTTGGAACAACTGAAACAACGCATTGAAGTGGCTGGAGTCAAATTACAGGAAAATTTATCAAGTATAAATTTATGTGCAGCAATAAGAAGGCGCTATAATCTTTGCCTTCTACAAAATGGGGATCATATCGAAAATTTTTTGTAATAAGCTTTAGTTAAAAAATAGTAAATAATAAATAAATAAACAGTAATTATGTATTTTATCTAAATATGCGTGTATTTCTTATTTTAATTGATTTCAAGATTCAGGAATATTTTTGTTCTTATTTCGCAATTGCATTTTTCTATCACTAGTTAGGGCATGTAACGTTGCATTATTTAAAAAACATTCGCAGGTTAATATTAATCCAATGCTCTTACGCAGGTGTTCTCAATGAAAAAATGTGTTAATCCAGTACTTTGTCACATTATTGTATGCTTATAAGACTGATAATAAAAAAATTGTACAAAAAAAGTTAATCCTTTCTTTCGTAAATTCACCTAAGAATCCAAAACCGTAAAAACTATAATAAAAGGCTTTTCTTAGAACAAAAGTAGTTTTTGTTATTTTTGATTTTCTCAAAAACTACAAAACATTTTGACATCCGGTTTTTTGTGTTTGATCAAAAATTAATAAGAGCATTGAATATTGAATAAAAAAGTAATACTTAATTACGTAAAATTTTGAAAAAAAATTGTTTAAAAAAAATTTTCATTTTTTTTCAAAATTTTGATTTTGAAAATTAATTTTTCAAAAACTATTCACTCAAACAACTTTATTTAAAAACAAAATTAAAGAATGTATTTCTGGCTTTTCAAAATGCTATAGCATTACTCTGTAGGTATCACCGTTATTTTTTAATATTTTTTTTCTGTTTTAAGTGATTTTTTTCTTAAATTGCCCCTCCCGCCTAAACTGGGGGAAATAGACCCCTCCACCCATACGATTTTTTTCTTGTCTAAGTCCAACCTACACGCCCTAGCTTTTTGTCACACCTCATGCATATCACCCTGTATAAAATAATTTAATTTTTAGTACTCTATTAGTACGTCTGGCAAGGGGAAAGCTGCATCTAAAACGTCTGGCACCTATTTATTTGTGATAAGGACAATTTTACAAATTTTTTGATGTATCACACATATGGTTATACCAATTGTTTAAAAAAATGATTTTTTGCGTACTATTAGTACGTCTGGCAAGGGGAAAGCTGCATCTAAAACGTCTGGCACCTATCTATTTGTATTCAGTGCATTCTGCCCTTTAATTTAAGGCCAGTTTCAAGTGGTTATACTTATGATCCACATTTTGGAAATATATGTACCTTTGGCATACTATTATTAATTTTAGCTGCAAAAAAATGCTGCCAGACTTCCATATTTGTCGTTAGTTATTTGAGGGCTTCATACTCATATAAACCACTTTTGGTTATATCTTCACGCACAAAATTTGCTGTGGGCTCTTAGACTAATAGTTCATCTTGAAAATTACTCATGTAAGACTTTAGTCATACAAAAGAATATCAACCAATGTAAATAGCTTATTATAATAAAGCTTTATAAAAGCTCTTTAATATTAATTTATCTCAGAAGGCCATGTAAAAAAAGCTCTCTAAGTATTACTATAAAAGAAGTGCCACTGGCCAATACAAAATATAAATACTTAAGAAAGCGACCAGCACGGCAGAACACTTCTGCCTCTGAAAACTTTTTAAGAATATTTATAATTTCCCTAATTCATATTACGTTTTTGCTAATTAATAAAATAAATTGTTCAATATACCAAACCCGAACTGGCATTCGACTACTTATTTGTTTTGTTGTTCACTCTACGCAATATTCGTTTTATTCAGTACTCACTCCCTCATTCGCACACTCATCCTCTACATTGGCGCCAATCTTGCGGCCAGAGTTTTTACAACAACAAATCACACCACGGATAATCTGCGCAGAAGTAAACGTTTGGCAAAAAACCAACAACAAATTACAATGGCGTTCACTGAAGAACAAATGCAGCGTATGCTTACTGCTGTTATGCAATCGACTAGACGAACAGGTAGCTTTACAACATGTACGAGTAGATTCAAAGGGGAACGGGATCCAGTCAAAGTTGAAGAATTTATTGCAACAGTATCATGCTTCAAAGATGTAGAGCATATCAGTGAGGATGACGCAATTAAAGGGTTCCCACTTCTTCTCGATGATGACGCTCGGAGTTGGTGGCAGGGTGTGAAATCCGAAGCGCATATATGGCAAGATGTAATTTCTTTATTGAGAAACGCTTTCGCTCCTACCAAACCAGCATATAGGATCTTATTAGAAATTATCGAGAGCAAGCAAAGAGCCAAGGAACCGACAGACAATTTTATTTGCAAGAAAAGAGCTTTATTCGCGCAATTGCCCTCACTAAGACCAAGCGAAACCTTGATGTTAGATCTGGTTTATGCTTTATTACATATTTCAATCAGGGATGGCGTACGCAGAGAAAAAATAGTATCGTTTCAGGACCTGATTGAACATGCAAGAAATATTGAGCACAGAATGGCTGAAAAGCAACAACATACTGAAAAAACTGAAGTCAAAAAACGCTGCACTTATTGCACGCAGGTCGGTCATACTGTTTCTGAATGCCGAAAAAAGCAAAAGGCAGAATCTGACGCAGCAAGACAATCTACTTCACCATCAAACCAAGGCATATATTGTTACAAGTGCGAAGCCCCCGGGTTCTTAAGATCCAATTGCCCAACATGTAAAGAGTAGCCGAAAGGACCTAAAAAAGTGTCGTTCAATCTAATAAAAAATACCCTCGGTAGTAATTTACCAACGATTTCAATAATGTCACACGGCGAATTGGGTATAGCTTACCTTGACACTGCAGCCAGAACTAGTGTTGCCGGTCGGCATCTATTTGAACACCTTCTTCGTAGTGGCACAAAATTTAAGCAACTCGATGCTAATACTCGTATTACCCTTGCTGATGGTAGTATACATCAGCCAAGTGATATTTGTATAGCAAGAACAACAATAATATTCGGTAACCGGTTGAGATCAATCACATTCATTGCTCTGCCTAAAGCTAAAGACAATAGAAAGCTTATAGGTATCGACTTCTTAGAAGAAAATGGTGTAGTCTTAAATCTGGGACAACGACTTTGGTACTTCCAAGATCACCCGAAAAAGACTTTCGACTTTTTTGACACAACAAATACTGTTGTCACGCCATCTGAAACCATGCTACGAGACATGCAATCGTATGATGACTACTTAAAAAAAATAAATCCGATTTCACCACTAAAAAAAACTCCCTCATTCGTACACTCGTCCTCTACAATTTTTGAAAACCATTTTTTAAAATTTTTAGCATTTGTATGGCAGGTACCTTTATTTTTAGGTAAAATAAAATTTTTTTTATCACATCTTATAGATTATATTGAGAAACTTTTATTTATCAAGAGCTTTAGCAAAAAAAAAATGATCAAAATCGGTTGTACCGTTTTTGAGAAAATCAAAAACAAAAAAAAGGCTCTATGGGTGGTACCCTCAATAACCATTTATCGGAACATGTTTTTCATCCAGTACCTAGCTTTAATTAAATGAAATTTTTTTGTATTTTTTTTTTTAAATCTTTCGAACAGTTTTTGAGAAAAAAAAATGTTTATAAAATTTCGAAAAAAAATTCGTATGGCAGGTACCGTTATTTTTGGTCTTAAAAAATTAAATAAAAAAACATCCGGGGAAAAAATTAAAACTCATATCTACCAAGTTTGAAGAAAATCGGCCGAGCCGTTTAGCTGCAATCGAACGGACAGACAGACAGACAGAAATGCGAGACCCACTTTTTTAGTCTTCGCTATCATCGTAATGTCAACTTTGATCAAAATCTCGAGTTCGATTTTTATTACGAATGCATAACTTGCCTTATAGTACCTATAAGTCGCAAGTAAAAAGGAAAAGAAAAGGAAATTTTATTTTGAAATAAAAAGGAGTTTTATTTTCAAATAAGAGAAGGAAAACTGAAGGATTAAGAGTTGAAGAAACACAGGATTTTGGCAGAGAAAAGTTGAAGTTAACTCGAAGGATATAGCGAGGAATTTGGTGGTATAGCAATACAAAAGCTAAGTATAGTGGTTTTATAATTGTAATTTCGTAATTTTCATTGTCGTGTCGATAACTTCACTTAAAAATTCATTTTAATATTCGTTTGGTTTTTGTTCTCGAAAAATTCCGATATTACGGATTGCGCGACCCGTTTTTCTAACACCGTTTGTGCTTTCGGGACCTAGTGTTAACGGTCCATCTTGATAATTTCATTTTTTTGTATACTAATTGTTTAAAAGATCTTGAGTTTTAGCCCTACTTAATTGCAAGGTTTCCCAAGCAATTCAATAAAATTTTCAAATTCCCATTCGGAATTATAAACTTAAATCTTTTATTTAAAAATATCTTTCACCGTCGGTTCCGCTCCAAAGGTTTGTGATTTCCTTATAAAACAAACAACAAAAAGAGGCTGTGTGCGACCCACACTGATAACTTCCCATTTTTGGTCTTGAAAACTTTATATTTAGTTTTTTTCAAATAACCAAATTTTCAGCGAAACAAACTTTAGCTGTAAAATTCAAACAAACATTATTTTAAGATTGAAAAGCATTTTAATTATTTAAAGAGATTTGAAATTGAGATTGTTGATGTATAAATTGTTTCCACGTGACCCAGGAGGTAAACTTTCACGCGTTTTTATTAACGAGGTATCCCCAATAGGCCTATTCCTCACCTTTAGTTTGCTTGTGTCTTTTCAATTGGTTTTATAAACTCTGATAAATTTGATGTATTACTGCAAATCTTATACTATATTAAATAAAGATCTCATTGTCGTGAGCAACAAAAAAATTTGTTAGATGTCACTTAGTTTAACCAAAATTGTCTCTTAGCACACTATGATTCAACTAGAACTTTCTTCGTTTTTTTTTTCGTTTCCTGAACAATTTTAGAAATGTCGCTTAGTATACATTCTTACGGGAAGGTATCGATGTATAAAACAACATACTTTAGAAGGCACTATCGGTGTTCATTCCCAAGAAATTCGACTTGAAATACAATTTTAACTAGTTTTCACTAGAATTTTTAATAGTTTTTTTATTTAAAAAAAAAAACTATTAATTCAATATTTGTCAACATTTTACCAATTGTACAAAATTATACTATGTATAAAATAAACTAAATTAGAAGTCAATATCACTACTAGTTCTCGAGAAATTTGAGTCGAAAAACAATTTTTACCAATTTTCAATAGAATTTTATATAGTTTTTTATTTTTTGTAAAAAAAACTGTAAACTGATTTTTTTTTGAAATTTTCACCAATTGTCAAACACATTATTTTTCGTTAAATAAAATTATTTTGAGTTTCAAATTGTTTTCCGTTCTTAGAACATCTGGGTTATGAAATTTTTTTTTTCAGTTTTTTTTTTATTTAAAAAAATAACGGTATGTTCATTTTTTTCCAAATTCATACCAAATCTGTATGACCTTATAATGAGTACATTGAATTTTATTTGAAATCAATAGCATTATTTTTTCGTGAGATATTTGAAACTAACCAAAATTTTTACTTTTTTTTTAAACCGTTATCGTGAAAAAACTACTCACTGAATTATAATAAACGCCCTTTCAGCCTCTTTCGAAGTTATTACCTATTAAAACGTACGAACGTACGCACACACACACACACAGACATCTCTCTAAAAATGATTGATATAGCCTCTAGGGACCTTGAAACGTCGAGAAATGTCAAAAATTCCAATTTGACAAATCGGACCGATTACAATAACTCCTTTTTCAACTACGCCTCTGCGTAGTTTATTATCGCTTTTGATTGTCTTCAATAAATAATCACCATCAAAATAATAATTCGTGAACCCACCCCCCTGTATTGTAAATGTATAAGTCTACGATGTCCTCATTTAAAACATTTAAAAGAATGAAAAATCATCAAAGATTAATTTAAATCATCATTTGAATTGTTACTTAGTTATCATTTGCAGTGAACCGACGCACAGTGCGTTGATTCAGTGCAACATAAGGAAAAAATTCAAAATAGCTTGATTTTAATATATTTTTTTCTTAAATATTTGTTTTTTATTTCAACTTAAGCAAATATTGTGTAAGTAATATAAATAACCTTAAAAAAAATGTTTTAGTTTGATTGTTCACATTTGTTTCATAGGTATAGGCATATAAAACAGAAAATCGGTCGTTTGGATTAGAAAACCACATCTCAAACAGTTCCCTATTCGTACACATTATCTATAAAAAGACGTGAAACAAACAGTTGTTACAAGGAGGGACGTGGACGGACGTGGATGAATGTTACCTTTTTGGAAAGATCGTATTTCCCACTTTATATCCTATTAACTTTTTTGATGAATACACGTGAATAAAACGTGATGCTGCAGTTTGAAAATAAGCTGTTTTGGGAGAAATAAACCGTTACTTAACCGATTATTAAAACGATCGAAGGGTTTCAAGTGCAAAAAAAAAAACAATAAAATATATTTGGCTTACCCTTCTTAAGAGTATCCAATTAAAAACCGGTTTATTTGGAGCAATTTAACTCCGTGGTGCAGCGCTTCGTAGATCATCACTAAGGGCCATTTGCTGATACGAAACTTAAATATTTATGTTCAACTTAAGCGCTTATGTTCTACTTTTTCCTCTACGTAAACTGTCACATAAGAGTTTATGTGGAACATAAGTACTTATGTTCCGTATCAGCAAATGGGCCTAAATGGCCTACTTTTGACATGTTACCTTTAAGAGGTTTAATAGCTTGCTGTAGTTGCATTTTACAGAAAAAAATTTTACAGTTCATCTAGTTAAAAGTCTGGCTATAATTTTGCATTTTTCAAAACCGGTTTTAGAAGGTCATATTTTTTGACTTTTTTCCACTGGTCGCCGCACTGTGCGACGGTAATTCAGTGCAGTTTAGTAATTCACTTTTTTTTGTGTAGCTAAACGTCTTTATAAACGCCCCTAAAGCTTCAAATTGAGTTTTGAACCAGAGAAATTAAGCACTGGTGGTCCAGTGGGCTAGGCGTTTCACCCGTAGGCGTAAGGTTCCGGGTTCGAAACCAGGCAGCGACGACCTAAAATTTATTTTTATTTTTTTATTAATTCTTTTAATTAATTTGTTTAAGTTTTAACTTAATTTTTGTTTTGTTTTAATAACGTAAAGAAAGATTTAACGCATATCGTGGGTGCGAAGTAGATTTTGATTGGCTACAGGTAGCATAATTTGTGTACATACTTATACATATAAAATGCAATGCTACTTGTTTGTACCTGAAATTTAGTCATTCTTGTAAGGGAAAATAATTATTGAAAACATTATATATTTTTAAAGCAGTATAAAAGTGATAAAAACAACAGATAAGTTCATCTCATCAACCATCAAAATTTGCAGCTCGATATTCAAACACCGAAAATAAGGGTGAGTCATTGTTCTGAACACTTTTATATTAAATTGCATTTAAATATATAGTCTTTTAAAGGGGTGGGGAATATTGTTAAAGATCGGTAGTTTTGAGTGAAGTGCACTCAAACGATAATTTGTGCATATACATGCATATTTATCTATAGGTTTTGGGCTTACCTGTGGAACTAGTAATAATTTACGTTCAAATTTACTTTCGTACTTGCCTATGTGCTTTTTGCTTTTGTACATATTTTAAAATTAAATTTACTGGTAAATTTTAATATTTCGAAAGACCTAATTTCAAAATCAATTTGTTTAAATAATTTCCTTCTTTTTAACTTATATATAATTTTAATTTGTTTGTTCAAAATTCGGTTAAATTTGTAAACAGAATGAAACTTAAACTAAATAATAATAATGTTTGATAGAGATAATTTGATTTAAAATGGGTTTTTAATTTAGAGGATAAAGGATGAGGATTGATGAATATGGTAAGAGTGAAATGAGAAAGTGAAAGATGGCGAGGAAAGGGGTAGCTTAGGCGAGATAGGTTACCATGGCAGGGTGAGTAAAGAAAATCTTCTCGTTACGTCATAACACCGCGACGTAGAGCCTGGCATGATTTTTGTGTGCGCGGTTTTGATAGGGGTCAAGAATCTACTCCCTCCCACGAGCTTGAGGCCGGTCAAGCATGCCAGCACAGACCCCGACGGCATCTAAGAAACCCGCAACAATGCTCCATGGTGGAACAAGAATCTGTCAAAACTAAGATCCAAAGTAAGAAAGCTCTTCAATAAAGCAAAGAGTACTGGAGAGTGGCAACTCTACTGAGTTGACCAAATATAATGGGGAAATAAGGAGAGCTAAGACGAATATGTTTGCAAATTTCTGTGAGGGCATTTCGTCGACACCTGCAGCAGCAAGATTACACAGGCCTTTTGCCAAAGATAACACATTAACCTCTTTGGCACCTAGTTACGCCGATGGTAGTTTAACTGAAAACGAAGAGCAAAGGTCAACCCTATTGCTAAATACTTATTTTCCAGGCAGCTTACCAATGGTAGGAAATATGATAGAGAGAATACCTCTAAAGCCTAACCGGGAAGAGTGGAAGATAGCCTCGACTATCTGTTCAGGCAACAGGATTGAATGGGCGATAAGTACCTTTCAACCTTTACAATCACCGAGCGCAGATGGCATCTTTCCTGCACTTTTGCAGAAAGGTAAAAAGGAACTAATGCCCTATCTTATTAGATTATTTCGAAGTAGTATTGCACTTGGGTACATACCAAGTCTATGGAGAAGAGCAAAGGTAATTTGTATCCCAACAAGAGGCTGTCCACAGGGAGGGGTATTATCACCCTTGCTGTGGAGTCTTGTAGTGGATGAGTTATTAGAAAGTCTAAATACCCAAGGGATTCGATGTATTGGCTTTGGTGATGACATCGTTATAACGGCACTGGAGAAGTACGAAGAAACTCTTTGTGATATAGTCCAGAGAGGGCTGTCTATAACTAGGAAATGGTGTATATCTGTGGGACTTAACATCAACCCTACCAAAACAACGATAGTACCATTTACCAGTAAAAGACTTCTACCTCGCATGAAACCCATTTGATTGGCGGGAGAAGTAATCGACACACAGAGGGAGGTCAAATATTTAGGAGTTACACAAGATACCAAACTCCTCTGGAACAAGCATGTCGAAATAACTGTCGGGAAAGCCACAAAGGCCCTTATGATATGCAAAAGGCTTGCAGGGAAATCATGGGGCTGCAAACAAAACATCATAAGATGGATGTACACCAGGAGGGTAAGACCCATCATTACCTATGGGGCGATTGCATGGCATAAAAGAAATGAACTAAACACAACTAGAAAATCACTAGACAAATTGCAAAGGTTTACATGTATATGCATAACAGGAGCAATGAGAACTTGCCCTACAGCAGCGATGGAAACCATCTTTCATTCAACGCCACTACACCACGTGGCCATTGAAAATGCAGTAACAAACCTTCTTGACATCCCAAGAGATGGTACGATCAAAAGATATAACTTCGAAAAACATTTCAAAACGGAGTTGAGTTGAAAAAAAGGCTGGCTAGGGGAAACGGTTAACTACAGTCTTAAAGAAAATGTCATCAAATGGAACACTGGTGGATCGAGAACAGCTGAAGGGACTGGTGCTGGGGTTTTTGGGCCTAGAACTAAACTCTCCATACCGATGGGACAGTCCACTAGCATATTCCAGGCAGAGGTAAATGCCATAGGTATATGTGCTGAAATAAACCTCGATAGAAAATATAAAAACCAAAACATTGCCATCATGTCAGACATCCAGGCTGCAATATAAGCACTAAGCTCCTACGCCATCAATACCAAACTTGTTTGGGAGTGCGTGACAAAGCTTAATGAATTGGGCAAGAATAACACCGTCACACTTCACTGGGTATCAGGCCACGTTGGTTTCCAGGGTAACGAAGAGGCAGACTCATTAGCAAAAATAGGTGCATCGCCACCCCTTACAGGGCCAGAGCCCTACTGCGGAATAGGATAAAATGTGATTAAAAATAAAATCAAAACAGAAGAGGCAAGAAGATCAAAAATCTGGAAAGAACTCCCTAAGCTGAGACAGGCAAAACTTCTACTCGGGGACTACAACCGAAATCGTTTTCTAAACTGCATTAGCTTAAGCAGGAAACTCAGGAAAATCACAGGGCTCCTCACCGGCCACTGTAAATTCAGCATCCTTGGCCTAGTGAACAACGAGTTTTGCAGATTCTGCAACATTCACGAGGAGGACACCTGACCACATACTGGGGAAATGTGATGCACTCGTGCATCAAAGGTATCTGGGCAAGCACCACATAAGAGAGTGAATTATCCTCCCTTAAAATACTCCAAATACTTCGATTCCTCAAAGGAACAAACTTGGAGGAAGAACTGCAGTAATGAGCTAACATCATTCAGTTCTTGATGGGGGCACAATAGATCTTTAGGTCGCAGTGTTTTTTATACCCCAATTTATTCATTCATTCATCATTCAAGCTTTTTCAAGATTCCATAATTTTTTTCAATTAAAAAATTTGTTTGTTTGAAGCTTAAATTTTGAAGTGTTTTGGCTTTTTTCAATTTAAGTAATACTTCCTGGAGCCCATTTAAAAAAAAAAATCCAAGCTAAAAGTTCGGTATTTTGACGTCAAATCTATTTCCAAAAATATCCCTCAAATTAATTGAAAAATTAAATTAAAAAGAATTCAGACGTTCAAGAATAGTTATTAATCTATATATATAAAAACGAGTTTAACTTTTGTGTGTGACCTTATAACTAGAATCCGGCTGGATGGATTTTTATAATTTGTTTTAAAATGAAAGGGGAACACTTGCAGATGGTTTAGAAACAAAGTTTTTGAAAATTGGCCAAGCCGAAGTTTTGTAATCCGCCCTAAAATTTACCTTTAAAAACGAAGTTATTAGAAAACGTAATCTACCTACCTTTTGATTTTGTACACCTACCTAAAATGATCGAAACTCTATCAAAACACACCAACAACACAAAATTACATCTTGCTTATTCGATTTTTTAGAATAAAAAGATGTCTTAATAAATATGTCTTAAAATATGTATAAAATAAAAAATTAATTAAATCTCTAAGACTTTGCGTTTAGAATTTGATTTTTCGACACGTTGATTGTGGAAAAAATTAGGGAAGTATAAATATGTTCAACTATGATGCAGTTCTCTTGTTTTATCACGATGTCTGTTTGTAATTTGTTTGTCTTTCGTGAAAGTGAGGCTCGGACAAAATTTTCTTTTCAATTTGTGCAACGTGCTAGCAACAAGGGTTTTTTGGTTAAGTTTTCGTTTGGAATTATTTTGCAACACATTACAAAGCAAGCCGGGTAAAGCATTCCACATTGGTGTAGTGCAGCTAAAAAAGAATCTCTGTACGTCCGAAATTGGGCTCAAGGGTAAATCGATGAGCATTCCTAAAATCGTGAGTATTACGGTTATATAGTTTAAGGGGAGGAATGCAACTGGCTATTTCATTAGACCACTGAAAATAGCGGTAAAATAATGATAAACATGAAAAATTGCGGAGGTGCTCGAGAGATATAAATGTTTCAGTTAGACAACGGTGGCCTATCATTTTTATAACTCTCTTTTGAATTCTGTCCAAGTGGATTTTTGGAACACCTACCCAGATATAGGTATATGTGGCCTTATATATAATAACCAGATCAGATGGGGTAAAAAATTTCTTGCATCGGCAGAGAAAACCTAAACACTTACTCGTAGCAGCGTTTTTGGCGAACGTCAAATATGTGACCACTCCAGAAAAGATGGTCTGTGATGCACATACCGTAGAACTGAAAGCTGTTCAGTCTCCTTGATGCAAGTGCCACTCAAAGAAAGTGACATTGGGGGAGGGTTTCGCTTTAGCGACAGTAAACAGCATTGAGTTTTAGAAGCATTAAATTCTACACGATTTTTTTCCCCATTGGACAAGATCAGAATAAAATCGTTTACGCTCAAAAGTACAGCCGGAGTAATGTCACAAATTGGTAGCATCGAACTAACTGCAAACCGCGCTGCAAGGAAATTGGCTTTATCTATTGAGCTTACAACAAAACTGTCATTAAACGAGCGTACGTTTTTAAATTAAATTATCTTTAAAAATCCTAGATTGTGCATTTTCTTAAGTAGGTGATTTAATTTGTTTTGGAAGTAGTCTAGATAAATGCAATAATTTTATATGTATATGTAGTGAAGTTAGAAAAGTTATTCCAAAGAAGAATTAGATGGGGTTTTTAAGCAATGGGAATGCAAAAAAGAACTGCTTCAAAAATAAATGAAGGATCTAATGGAAAAATTCGAGAAGAATCATATTGAGTAGAAAAAAACACTTGAAGACGTGGTAACAATCGAAAAAAGGATGGAAGATCACATTAAAGAAGTTAATCAAAGTTAGGTAAAGAGTAACCCAAATTGGACTGGCACTCGCTTCTTCTGGCATTGCAGCGACTTTATTGGAAGGCGACCGAACTGCATATTCTGCACTTAAATTGCCAGAATTCATGCATGGCAAAAGTTTTGCAGAAATGTAGTATAATCGTTTGGGATGAATGTACGATGGCTCACAAAAAGTCTTTGGAAGTGTTAGATAGAACGTTGCAAGATTTACGTGGGAACTAACGGATTTTTGGTGGTGCCTTGATATTGTTAGCAGGTGATTTTTGCCAAACATTGCCTGTTATTTCTTAATGTACAGCTGCTGATGAATTGAATGCATGTTTGATATCATCCTATTTGTGGAGGCACGTAAAAAAAACTAACCCTAAAACCCTAACTACCAACCAATTTTTGTCGAATGACTCAATCGAAACAAAAATTGATTGATAGTGTATTCCCAAATATAGTGCAACAATTCAATAATCATGATTGGTTGAGTGAACGAGAAATTTTGGCTGGCATAAATAAAGACGTAAATGTTATCAATGCCGACATTTTATAATAAATACCAAATCAATTGTTTGCATACAAGTTGATCGACACAGAATCAAGAGGATGTCATGAACTATCCCACTGAATTTTAGAATTCTCTTGATTTGCCTGGTTTGCCACCACATTTATCTACCATTGAAAGTTGGCGCGCCGATAATAATGCTACGCAATATTAAACAACCTCGGCTTTGCAATGATACCAGACTTGCAGTAAAAAGGTTGTTTTACTATGTGATCGAAGCAACAATTTTATAAGGGAAATACATAGGTGAAGTTGTTTTAATTCCGACAACATGGTACATTAAGATTATTATCTTTTATAGTACTTGGAATTAAATAATTAAGCAATTAAGTTTTATGTATATTATATACATTAAAATATAGAAGAACTTACAAACCAATTTACAAATTGATTATAGTAGATATGGTAAGAAGAAAAGAAATAAAGTATAGGAAAAATAAGAAGATATCAGCCGATTTATCATTCGATTTCAAACGTCATCACATTCCTATATGACTTGCTTTTGCCATTACGATTAATAAGGCACAAGGCCAATCTTTCAGACTATGCGGTATTAATATAGAGGTTCCAGGATTTGCGCATGGGCAACTGTATGTTGCATCTTCACGTGCAGGCAAACCATCCGCCTTAATAATTTTAACCGACGGAAAAACAAAAAATGTTATTTGTTATCAAAAAGCACTTGAATAAAATGTATTAAAATTTAAACACAATATAAATTAAATTTTTTGTATTGAATTAGTTATTTACTAGCACCCGGCGAAGCGGGTGTATTTAAGCTAGTACTATATATGAACGAACCAAACAATGATATCTACCTCTTTACGATATGGCTTTAGAAAAATAGTCTCTGAAGAAAAGAGTGATTTACAAAACCAATAAGAAATTCCACATTAACATAGTATGGCTAATGAAAAAATCTTTGTATTCTGCATAACTATTTCTGTGCATTTCTATAAGTGCTAGTTAATTAATAAAACTGAAAAAACTAAAAATTATCAACAATAAATATAATAAAATAAACTAAAAAGTAATTTTTCCGAAAAACCCCACCAACTTTGGGGATTTCGAAATTTTTCACGCTGGCATAAAAATGCTTTATTTCTTTTGTACATCATACGAGTATTTAAAAAGCTTTTTTTATATTTCTTTCACCAAAAGTATTTTTTTCCAGTTTACTATAACAAATTTAAAAAAAAAAAAAAAACATTTTTTTTAAGTTCCATGATTCTTATAACTTTAATTTGTTCAATTATTGAAAATTTCTTGCAATAGAAAGATCGTGTGTGTATTAATTTACAATTTGTAGTTTTCAAGAGAAATCTCTTTTCCAACTTAAAAATGTTCCCGTCGCACTTAGGTGAAAAATCACAAAAAGCTGGACATAACTATTAAACGTCAATATTGAGCGATATATTTTCTTCCTCGGAGTTTGTTTTTTTGAGTCGCTGATTACTAATTTCTAGTTTGTTGTTAGTTTTCCATTAAAAATAAAATGTTGGAGGGAAAATGGAAGTGTTTATTAAATTTAAAATGTTTCTATTAGGGGGGTTTTTGGGTGGCAGATTACGAATTCGATACTAATTTCACTAAAAAATTAAATGGACGACAATTTCCATACCAAAGTACATTTGTATATAATTAGTTTCTGAAGATCTGAGCCTGTATTCTTACTCATTGCGACCAACCGCGTGATACCAACTTTCAATATTTTACAATGGAAGAGGTTTTGTAAGAAATATTTGGATCTTTAAATACCAAAACGAAAAATATTTTAATGTTTGCATTATAGCCAGTTTTTTTTATATTTTCCACCACTGTGCATCCTAGGCCCCTTTGCACAAGTAAGTGAACATTTCATGCTTAATAGATGATGAGGATGAAATTGATAAACCGCGTATTGAGTACGAAATTCCATATTATTTTGTTTTCAACGAAAATATTTCTTTAAACCGTGTTAAGACAGATGAAATTATAAGACAAATTGGACCACGGATTGCAAATGAGTCTGAAAAAAAATTTCAATTATATCGATGCTGCAATTCCTTATAGTTTTACGCTGGCTTGGAAATTCGGAACAATATCATACGATCGCAGCCAGGCACATTTTCATATAATTTTTGCCACTCCATTATCATGAGATTATGGGTAATAACATTTGAAAATTTTCCAAATAATATTTATTTTTTTCCAGGTCATATAATTTTGCTTATTCAGGTTTTTGGTAGATATTATATATAGCATAAATGTTGTCCCGAGAAAATAACTTTGTATGCATACCAATTTAAACTTATAACTATGGAATTGTTAAATCAAAGTATGTATGTATAATGTACAACAGAAGAATAATGTTTGAAAGAACCTACCCATGCCATCCTTTTGTATTGGTATAACGGATGGATCTATATTTCCTTTGTACGCGATTGGTGTTTTCAACACCAATCCTGGCCGACTGACTGGTTCAATTTTTCGGGATTTTCTTTGACTTCTTGACTTATTTGGAACTATTACTCCCTTTTCTGTTGGTTCAGTTTTGATATCTTCAACTCCAATAATGTGATCAGTACCATCATATGAATTGCTGTCGGTCATCATGACAAAGTCATCAATATTAATAATTTCTTGTTTACTGGTAAGTCCAGCAATTTCATTGACGTCCCTACTTTCGCCTATTGGATCGAATACTTGAGTGACATAATGTGTAACCGGGTGCTCAATGCTTTCGTCTTGGTCAATCATTTCTGGATATCCTTGAAACGCAGAAGATTGCTGTAAAATTTGATGTATGCCACCTACTTGCGATAATGCATATAAATCATTAGCATTTGGCGCGCTAATTATAGCCGTTGTAGGCTGTACGCGTAGTGTAGCGGATGTAACTACAGGAGATGTTGTTCCTTGACCATTATACTCTCCGCCGACAACGCTCATCATTGGATTCATATCCTGTATGAGGTACATTATTTGAACACAGCGAATGATGATTCAGGTATATACATAAATTCATCAAAACACACAAATGCATTGTAAACACATTGTTTTTAAACAACGATTCAATTGCATTTTTTAGAGATGTATTCATTGTTAAGGGAAGAAACACGTAGGACATAAAAAAAATCAAAAAGTAAATAAATCTAATTATGTATACAAATTTTGAATAAAGGAAGACAAAAAAAAAACAACAAAATAGGAATTTTAACATATGTGGGACATGCTTTGAAGTGTTTTATTGTATGTATGATTGGTAAAATATATAAAATTGCATTTAATTGTTTCTTTTTTTCTTTTTTATTTAAAAAAAAATATACTTAAGTTTTGTTTACCATTGCATTTTCTTGTTGAGATATATCTTCCATTACAGAAAGTCCAGCCGAAGGGTGACTAAAATAAGAAGTACCATCTTCAAGCGACAGTCGATCTGGGTTATATTGACTCATCCACATCATTCTTAATTCAGAGGGATTCATTCTTTTTGAGTAACTTCTAAAAGAAAATTATAAAAAAAAACTCAAAATTAATTTACTGATGTTTAAAAGTTAAAAAAAAAATAATGTTAAATATATTATGCACATAAACAAATTGATCCTCGAAATCTTTATAAATGTAGTTTAATGTTCTATTAATTTTTATTATAATTATTTTTTTTATTAATTAAATTGTATTATAAACATATACCGTGACATAATTAGCACACTTAACTGTTCCTTTGCTGAATTGCCCACAAACATGGTTTCTTATTTCACCTTAGTTTTACCTAATGAAGACTAAAGAAATTGAAACCATTAGAATTTTGTGTTTCGTCTTTCTAGAAATTTCCAGTTTCTAAATTTTAGATGTTTATTTACTGAGCTTCAGATATCATACACAAATTTTGAACCTGACGTTGTTCAATGGAAGGACACAAATATAAAATATTTTGACAATAATATTGTAATGAAAGAATGCGTAATGAGTATTAATTTTTTGTTGTGGTTGTAGGATTTACAGACGGATTCTATTTGGGAAAGATTTGCGATAGTAAGTAGTTGGTATTTAATAGGTACTTTGGAAAATATAAATCCGTAACCACAGGTGAAACCCTGTCGAAGCGTTGGGCAATATCAAATATAAATATGATTAAAATAAATATTCTCGGTAAGTCCGTTAATAATTCCTTGATTTAAAAATCATAATTATTATTTTAATACAAATCATATTGATTTATCAATATATATGTATATAAGTATTGTATGCATATTAAACTTTTTCGTTATTATTAAATAAAATCATATTACAGTAATTTTTTTTTGTTATTTTGCAGCCCTTTTAAATACCTATATACTATTCTAAAAAAAAATATCCTTTCACTACGAAACAGACTCAAGAAATCAGTGTACGACTACTAGTGATTTTTTTTTTTTTTATTTTCAGTTCAACTTATAACTATCTTACGCTACACAAAAAATTCATGAAAAACTAGGGCAATCTTAAACTATATATAAACTCTTAAACAATTTAACTTAATACTAATGCCTTTCGACCTAAAAACTAACTTAATATTAAAATTCAATATCAGTTTATTTATTTTTTCAAGAAATAATTATAGAAAAAAAATTTGAAATCTGTATCATTTATTTTTTTTTATTAAACTTATGCAGCCGTATTTATTAGAATTCCCTAAACGCGTGAATAGTTATGCAATGCATAAGGACTTATTCATCCACTATGCAAATTCATATTTATAAAACATTTGCCTACCCTGCATAGTTATAATGAGCTTGTGTCAAAAAAGTACCAAAAACTAAGAATCTATTACATTTAGCCTTCATAACACTCAGCTGTTTTGCTGTTTATCAAAAACAAAAAAAAAAAAAAACAAAAAACATCTTGTCTGTCTATCGAATTTAATAAACAAAAACGAAACTACCAAAAGCTAAAAGAATTCCAACAATTAACTTTGATTCATCAGATAAGGTATGTTATTATCTCTAGCACAATACTGGAACTCAAATTGTTATTGGTTTCATTATAGCTGGAATACTCCTCAGACAAGTTCTTGAGGATAAAATTCAATAATGCAAAATAATAATTACAACACTAACACACCGGATGAAGAAGGATGCGTGGAGAGACATCACCAAGTATATTTACCTATTTAATTCTAAACAATTTTTAATTCAATTTGTTTTTAATATATTAGTATAACATTTTTGTTTCAATAAATAAAAATAACACAAAGTTTTAGTTTCAATATCATGTCAAAGGCATTTTCTTTTGTTGATAATCTTTATAATTCAATGTGATGTCAAAGTGAATGTGACAGTTCAATACTAAAATGTCCTTATGTAGGCACTATTCAACCTCCAAACGCGTTTAGCTTATAATGCCTCTATTCAACGTCACATAAGTTTTATAAATAACGATTTTGCGTTTAGAGGCATTATAACGGTTGCATAGCCTTATGTACTCACTATAATGAGTTTATAAATATGGCTGATACTGCATAAAACTATATTAAACCTAATTAAAACTACTTTACTTAAAACTATTTAAAAAATAGAAAAGCCACAGCGGTTCTTTAGTGGTTTTATATTTTTTTTTGTGCCACCCTGAGTATGCCTACTTAAAACTAAAACCTATACCTATGTTAGTCGACCAGGAGATGAATTAAACCACCAAAACTCGTTCTATTGCTTCCTCCTATCTCTTCGGTCCCGATCAGACACGGTCCTTCTGAACCGAATTTGCTCAGCGCCGCCTTGTAAGAGCACGTCTCGATCATAAAGATGTCGCCTATTCACACTTTCAGAGGTCTACGGCCGATGTGGTAGATAAGCGAAACCGCCTCTCTATACTGGATCAGCTCTCGACTGTCTAAATAAAGAAATGCATTTGGTGAAATATAGCTACGAGTACTTAAACACACACTATTGAAATATAATAAGCCCAAATATTAAGCTATGGGTGAGTCTTGCAATGTGAGCCCAAATCAGCTTAAGTAAGAAATTATCTTTTCTGATTATATTGGCTAAGTTGTATATAGAATAATAATGTTTTTACTCCAACTCTGGTGTTCTGTGTAATCCAAGGCAGCGACGTAAGCACTGGCTCTCAAACACCCAAATCTTTTCCATTTTAGATGGGGCAACGTTGAACCATACCGGGCATCCATCGTCAGGGCAAAAGTTAGCCTACATTACTTTACTTTACATTTTTACTCGCCTGTGGATGTCTATATGGTGATGATGACATTCGCCAAGTGTTCTTCATTGAACCCGGTGAAACCGAGGTTCTCTGATCGCCATTATGTGGTTACGAAAGTAGTAGTGGTGGAGTAAGGCCTCTGTTTTTCAGGTCGTGGTTGGGCGAATGCTAGCATTCACTTTGTACACTTGGTGAAAAGCAGCCTGCACAGCCTCCATTTTCTCCAGCGGATCTTCAACAATAAAGAGGTCGTCGTCCAAGGCGGCGGCGTCCTCTGAATCTATGCCTGCTGTCAGAAATGTTTTCTGAAGCTTGAGACATGTTTTGATCATTCCGTCTAAATATCTTGTTAATTTGTGGTAACATACTCGGGTCGCTGGAATTAACGGCCCAAATTTTATTGTTACAATTAAAATAAATAACCTTAAGGATTGCTTAAAGGTACAGCATGATTTAAACCTTCTTTCCAGTTGGTGTGATGAAAATTGCCTAAAACTAAATATACAAAAATGCAATGTCTTAACTTTTTCTAGAAGTGTTTCAATTTATATCTATGACTACAAGCTTAATCGATGTCTGTTAAATAGAGTCGACCGAATTAAGGATCTTGGTGTTATTATTGATACAAAAATGACATTTAACTCACACATCGATTATATCGTAGCTAAATCTAATTCAGTTGTTGGTTTTATTAAAAGAAACAGTAAAGAATTCACCGATCCTCACACTCTCTTATCTCTGTTTGTATCGTTGGATAGATCTATTCTTGAATATGCCATAATTTGGAACCATAGGTTAGGTTAGGTTAAAGTGGCTGCTGACCAGAAAAAGGTCAACACACTTAGACCAATATTTGGTCCGTTGTGATACCACAAGGATTTCAAAAATCACCCTTACTCGCTAAACCATTTAAGCTAATAATGAAGCGTTTGAGACAGTGAATGTCGGAATTATTTAGATCACTAGGATCGTTATAGTAGTAGTCTCCCAAGTGGAGTCTACGTCTTTGCGCTAGGGCAGGACAAAAACATAGAAGGTGAGGAACTGACTCCTCTTCTTCTTCATCCATGCAGCTTCTGCAAAAATCATTTGCAGGAACTCCAAGACGAGAAGCATGTCTTCCTATTAGGCAGTGTCTAGTAAGGACACCTATAACGGAGCTAATATGCAATCTACCAATAGAAATTAGTTGTTTTGAGCGTTTAGCATCAAACAATGGCCAAATCAGTTTAGTAGACCGGCAAGTTGGGGTGCTGGTCCATCTGAGGTTAGCTTTCTTCATGGTATCATGCTTTAGCATAAGTTTACAAGTAGCTAGGGGTATACCGATGTTAGATTTGCTATCCAACAAAGGTAAGATTGTTCCGTTTTTTGCAAGTTCGTCAGCTTTACAGTTTCCTGGAATGTCTCTATGCCCCGGCACCCATGTAAGGTGAATATTAAACTGTTTTGACATCTCAACCACATATGATCGACAGTTTTGGGCTGTTTGTGAGTTAGTGGAGACAGAGTCCAGTGAATTTAAGGCAGCTTGACTGTCTGAGAAGATACGTATATCAGTAGTCGATATAACGTTTTCTTTTAGCCAAGAGAGGACTTCTTTTATTGCAAGAAGCTCTGCCTGGAACACGCTACAGTGATTGGGAAGACGAAAAGATAGACAGAGATTTAATCTATCGGAGTATACGCCTCCACCAACCCCGTCATCGGTTTTAGATCCATCTGTATAGAAATGAATTGCTTCGTCTGTCAAAAACGACTCATTTTCCCAAGAAGACCTGGAAGGGATGGACACTTGAAAGTTTTTATTAAATTTTGGATGAGGGGTGGTGTAATCGACGTTACTAGGTAGAGTACTGAACGAGTTCAGTATAATAGAGTGGCCAATATCATTATTGATCCACTGCGAGGAGGCTTTAAGTCGGATGGCTGTGTTAGCAGCCGATTGTTTGCTAAAGATATCTAGCGGTATGAGATGAAAAAGAACATCAAGTGCAGCAGAAGGAGTTGAGCGGAGAGTTCCACCCATGATTAAACAGGCTGTTCGTTGGACTTTGCTAAGCTTATCGCGGTTTATGGCTGTTTCCAGCGCAGTCCACCATACTGTCACTCCATATGTAAGTATCGGTCTAATGACTGAGATGTATAGCCAGTGTGTTATATGAGTTTGTAGAACCCATTTGTTACCTACGGCTTTTTTGCAAGAGAAAAGAGCTATGTTGGCTTTGTTGACTCTCTCTTGGATATTGGGCTTCCAGCTTAATTTCTTGTCCAAAATAAGACCCAGATATTTTGCTTTGTCTGAGAATTTAAGCGTTATACCTTTGATGAGGGGAGGGTCTATGTGTGGGATTTTATATTTCCTGGTAAATAGGACAAGTTCAGTTTTGTGGGGGTTGACACCGAGTCCACATTGATCTGCCCAGTTAGTAAGCTTGTTTAGAGCATTCTGTAGGAGTTCCTTCAGAGTATTAGGATGCTTACCAGATATCGCTATCGCAAAATCGTCCGCATAGGCAATCACCCTGTGCCCGTCCCCTTCAAGAATCACTAGTAGTTTATTTACGACTAGGTTCCAAAGGAGAGGAGAGAGGACGCCGCCTTGCGGCGTACCCCTACTGACAGTCCTTCCAGTAGTAAAATCGCCCAGTTTTGAATTTATAATCCTGCTTATCAGCATATGATTTATCAAATTACTGATTGACTTATCCACCTTCAGAGATGACAGCGCAGATGTGATTGCGGATGCGTCGACATTGTTAAAAGCTCCTTCTATATCCAGGAAAGCAACTAAGGTGAACTCCCTATGATGAAGGGAGTGTTCGATAGTACGAACCAGCGTATGTAGAGCGGTTTCTACAGATTTCCCTTTGTTATAAGCATGTTGAGCATTGGATAGTAAGGACTTACCAATGTTTGCCCTCAAATGGATTTCAATCAGACGTTCAAATGTTTTAAGAAGGAATGATGAAAGGCTAATAGGTCTTAGATCTTTAGGATTAACATGGCTAGGTTTGCCAGCTTTGGGGATGAAAATACACAAGTAGCACAAAATGGTATAATTTCGGTATCACATTTCTTAATTCATACTTTATTCCTTCTTTATTAGGTATGTCAACTTATGCCTACTTAATTCCATCTTAATATGATCTTTATTAGGTATTTTTGTATTTATCTTCTTATTTCTTTCTATCGGACCGCCCACTTGCGCATTTTCTCTACTTAATATGAACTTAAATCCGTTTTATAGAAGATGTCAGATACCGATTTAGAATTCTTAAAGACTTCGTTAAGTAATTCTGTGCTACTTGTGTAACATTTACTTCTCTCCATGACAAAGGAATGTGAGCCAGAGCGATACAACCATTTAAGATGTTTACCAGAATGGGTATTAGAATATCGGAATTTTCCTGTAATTCCTTGGAACCCTATATATAATGTGCATTCTGATCGTATCGAAAATGTACAAAGGCGTTTTACCAAATATATATTTAGGAAAATGAGTTGGGATTTTTCCCCCTCTTATCCTGCTAGATCCAAGTTACTGGGTATTTTGCCTCTTAATAGCAGAAGAAACGCGCATGAAATAATGTTTATTAGAGATGTGTTATGTAGCCATGTTAAATGCCCTTCACTTCTATGTCTTATTCCCATTTATGCCCCTGTTAGAACACTGAGAGAAAGACATTTTCTTTTTGAGCAACAGCATCGAACAAACTATGGGATTAATGAAACTATATCCAGGTCTATAAGATCTTTCAATAAATTTGGCATTGTTCTAGACTTGCACTATTCCAGGGACCGCTTCAAAAACATAGTATTTAATTTAATTTCTTGCGAATAAAATAATATTTAATTTCATTAATATAAATAATTACAACTTGTTCTTTCTTTTTATAGTAATAGTATTTATTTTATCTATTATAATTGTAAATAGTCTGTTAAGCTAAGCTTGTAGATGATTAAATAATAAATAAATAGACAATCTATAATTTTCTTTGATCGGTTGGCTGATGTTCTTAATTGACAACTTCAGCGCCCTAATCTCCAAATCGCTGGTCAGTAAACCGTCGGTATAAGCGTTTTAGTAATTTTAGTAGTTCAATTTGTTGTCTATGTAGTGCATCAATAGTCGCGTTATAGTACGTGTCGATTGCGTTACGTTCTCCGTATTTTGGTATTGTTCTGTTCATAGTTCGTAGGATTGTTTCCTCCATTTCCTCTAAGTATTGGTTAACTTCGTTGTTGTGGGTAGATATTATTTGCTCGAATTTCACTCGCTAAGGCGTTGGTGAAGCGTAGCCATAGCATCTTACTGTAATTGTAAGTGTCTATGTACTCGTACATACTCCTCTCACTCCATAAGCTCGTTCGGCAACTGTATTATTGTATTAATTCTCTTCCGAGTTCAGTTGTAAGGAGTTGTAAGCGATCATATACATCCGCTTCCCCTGTTGGAGAGGAATACATAAAATGCACGCCTCAAGTAGCCGAAATTTGCGTACTTCACTGTTCCATATTTCTTTATATCTGATGCCTCTTCGTACAAAGATTGCGTGCCTCCACTTATAGTGGAGTTGGGACGATCTCTTCATACGATATTGTAATTGTTATGTGTCAATTTATGTTTCTTACTTAGATTAGTTTCGCTAGCCAAAAACACATTTTGACTTTGGACTTTCAACAATTGGAATAGATTTGTTCTATGTTCGGTCCTTACCAGTGAATGTACATTCACAGCAAGGATCCTAAAGGGCCTTTCGGCAGCGCGCCTTAAAATTGCGTAAAGCTCGGCAAACCTTTATCAGCGCATGTATTAAAGCATTTCGCCGCGCCTCTTTAATTTATCTTAGATTACAACCTAGTAATTGAGGACGAAAATACTCCTCAAACTATCCACTTTGCTATTGGGTGATAGCTGAAATAAGAACGACAAATTCCGTTTCTCCCGTCTGGCTCTGAATGTGGCAAAAGGTTTGACCTCGTTAAAGTTGATATCGTCGCTCGATTTTTGACAGAGCTAATTTGAGAGCTCTTTCGGTTCCGTGCAGAACTCTTTGCCCTGCTTTTCAATAATACTGTTTGAAATTTCTCTACTTTGGTAGTGAAGCTAAAGAACTGATTAGTGGTTTGCTTTAATAACTTTTTAATAGTTTTATGCTGTTCCACGGTGAAGCAGTGGATAACATATCAATTAATACTTAGTCTGTTAATCATGAAGTTTTGGCCTATGGCCGACTTTGCTGTTCCTCATCAGCACTTTTTTGTTGCGCTCCCTTGGTGGGGCCTGAAGACTTATTTCAATTTCGCACTACTGTCTTTCCATTATTCTTCGCACTTGTTGCTTTTTCTTCAAAGACCGGATCATGGTTGTAAGATCGGTTTGAAGATTCACGATCTACCCATGGATTGCAAAAATTTTGGCTTGTATTGTCTCTTCTTTGTCTTTATCTGCGGAAGCTTCTGGCGTAGACAAATCCGCAAATGCTTGGTTATTGTCCGTTGTGTAGAGACCCTACCACCCTCGGACATAATGATATCTCCTGGTAATCATCGGACATAGGTCGATTTCTAATAATTAGCTGGTCAAAAGTCAATTTTTCAAAGTAGCGGTAAAAATACGAAGATCAATCACAAAGCTAGAAGACAATTAGAGCAACCATTATGTATCACCCAAACTTCTTAACTTGTCAAATTGCACGTGGGCGAGTAGTTGAAAGTTGATGGTCTCAGAAAGTTCATTTCATATTATTGGAAGAGAGTTAAACATTAAAGTAATCATCTTGATAGTGCAAATTGTGAACCTATTTCTTCAATAAATTAGTGATGGATTTCAATAGTTCTGGTAAGAAATAATGTTTCTTGATATTTTTCAATATTAAATAACGGTTTTTTAAACCATTCCTGGAACTTCAATTCAAAGGTCATTTTTCAATAAAATTGTCTGGAATTTTCATTTTTGTAATAAATTTTTTTATATTATCCTGTCCGATCCGGCAATAATTTGTTTTGCATTATATACTATACGTATTTGGCTATCTAATGACGTATAATTTAGGTGCAGGCAGCTGCAGATGACAAATTTATTGAGTTTTTTGTAGAAAAAGCCCCAAGCAAAAAAAAAATATGTTTTTTATTTTAAGTGTAGTAAATTTGTGATTTTTTTTACTTTAGGTGCACCTTGTCCCTCAGGTACAAAAACAGTGACCCGTAAATATCTGTATGACCGAATAAAAGAGCAAGATTTGCCCAGTTTCCATGCAAAAATTAAATTATCTCGAAAAATATGTGTTTTCCTGTTGCGACAAATCGCCAGGTAGGTAGTTTAATTATTCTTAGGCAGAGATTTGCGCACTTCAAGGCATCAATGAAAGGAAGATGGTCTAAAGCTGCAAGAAAAGAAGAAGTTTTTTCTTTAAAATAATAAAGATTTTTTGAAAATCCCCACTTAGCTGCCGATATTACAAAAGTTAATTTTGAATTGATTTACAGATTGAATATAAATTCAATGACTCTACTGAACTAAAAATAATTTTGAATTATCTTCCCTTTGTTTTTGATTTAAGGTAATTTTAGAAACCATATCAAGTGGTAAGAAAATAGATGTCCAAAAATTCGATGAATATGCCATGGAAACTGCGATATTGTATGTCGACCAATATGCATGGCACCCAATGAGTCCTACCATGCATACAATTTTGATTCATGGTTCGGCTACAATCGATAATGCGTTATTGCCTATAGGACAGTTATCAGAGGAGGCTGCTGAAGCTAGAAACAAACAAGCACTTTCGTTTATATCGCGATAACTACGCAAGAATGTTTTCCAGGAAGGAATGCAACCTCGATATATACAATTGATTATTGTTGAGCTCAGATCCTTTTCTTAGTAACATGAAACAAACAAAAATCCACGCTAAATCATTTTGCGCTGAAACAATTGAAATGTTACTTCCGGATGATTCCTACCCAGAATCTGATATTTCAGATACGGATCAAAACCAATAACTAAAAATATAAAATAATGAAGTTCCTTAAAATAAAATGCAAAAACTGATTCTTTCTTCAAATATTTTTCTTTCTACTTTTTCACTTTTTGTTGTTAATACAGTCAAACTTCCTGAGGTGCAACGACAAAAAAAAAACTTAGTTTTCATTTCAGTTAAGCGAGTTTTATCTATGCAAAAATTAAAATTTCAATGAATTTTTTCTCAGATATCCGGGTTTTTCAGTTAAGCGAGTTTCAGTCAAGCGGTTTTTACTCTAAATGTGTATTTTATAAAGGGAAATAATTTTCATGTATATATATATGGTTTAAAGCTAAAATACCCCAAAAAATAATTTTGGGCGCCTAAATCTTCAAAATCGACCTTTTGGCATCGGTTGGCGAGGGACGTGTGTTTCTGCTGCTGATTTATTTGCCTTGCGCAACGTCAGCTTCCCTACAGCTTGCAGCTCAGCTATAGTGATGGCACGACGCACAGTGATGCTTTTGCGGAAATAAATACAAAACATGAAATTTGGAATATGGATTTGTTTCATTTATTTTTTCATAGATATATGGGCATATCTATAGAACTTTTAAACTTGTGATTTTGAAACTTTATTTTTTCAAATACTTCGCACACCACTGAGAGTTTGCGCACTTTTTATTGAACCTATCAGTATGTTGAATAAATAGTCGTGCATCGATTTTATCGCGGGCCGTTGAGGTAGGGAGGGGCAATTTAAGAAAAAAATCACTTAAAACAGAAAAAAAATTATTAAAAAATAACGGTGATACCTACAGAGTAATGCTATAGCATTTTGAAAAGCCAGAAATACATTCTTTAATTTTGTTTTTAAATAAAGTTGTTCGAGTGAATAGTTTTTGAAAAATTAATTTTCAAAATCAAAATTTTGAAAAAAAAATTAAAATTTTTTTTTAAACAATTTTTTTTTCAAAATTTTACGTAATTAAGTATTATTTTTTTATTCAATATTCAATGCTCTTATTAATTTTTGATCAAACACAAAAAACCGGATGTCAAAATGTTTTGTAGTTTTTGAGAAAATCAAAAATAACAAAAACTACTTTTTCATTTTTTTTTTTTTCAAAATTTTGATTTTGAAAATTAATTTTTCAAAAACTATTCACTCGAACAACTTTATTTAAAAACAAAATTAAAGAATGTATTTCTGGCTTTTCAAAATGCTATAGCATTACTCTGTAGGTATCACCGTTATTTTTTAGTAATTTTTTTTCTGTTTTAAGTGATTTTTTTCTTAAATTGCCCCTCCCGCCTAAACGGGGAAAAATAGATATTCCTTGGGCCGACTTAAAAAAACAACGAAAAAGTAAAAAGTTATTACACTTATAGAAAGATCTATAAGTTATCACAAAACTGGCGCACACTTACGAAACTTACGATAATATTTCTTATAGGTAAAGACAACATTTTGCTTGTAAAAGTAATGGCTCAAGTTGCGGGCCGCGAGTACATCAGAGCATAATTTAAAAATAAACGAGATTATTACAATTGAGATTTTTTAAATTTAGCTTGTTTAAGAAACTATAAAAGCGCAGATAAATACTTAGATGACTCAATTTGGAAAATACATATTCTTAATAAAGTAATTCACTGGAATAAAAAAGAAATTCAAGTATATTTTAACTTGGAGCTAAGATATTCATAGCTATATGTTCATAACACAGAGTTTAAAAGTTCTGTAGAATTGCCCATATAACTGTTCCACGTTTTCCCAAAATTTGGGAAATTTTTATCAAGGGATATGCGAGATACAGCGCTCGAAAGTTACACTATATTTAAGTTTTGAAATTTATGTAATTTCTTTTTTCATGAAGATTAGCATTTTAATAACTATTTGTAAAAACAAAATTTCGTTAATAAATAATATGCTATTGAGCTCTCAAAATAAAAAAAAATTTAAAAATAAAAAAATTTTGTTCGTCTTTTAGTTGGGTTAGGACTGAGTGACCTAAAATTAATATTTTAATGTTCTTTCCTTAGAGCTACAGTTTTAGCTACATTAAGCTACGTCTCGTGGCTACTATTTTTGGAAAGCTACAATATTCAACTAACTATTCTCGAAAGAATTGTATCCGTCCTGATACGATTTTGAACGCAGTGCAAAAATTTGTTTCACTGAATCCGATTAAAAAAACACGGTTTCCACTTTGGTCATGTTGCAAAAATTGTAATTTCATGGCTAATAATGGTTGAAAGAATGCAACCAAGATTTTATTTTTGGCAAAAATATATATCTTTCATTAAAATATAAAATAAAATTAATCCTTTGACGGATCTCTGATATAATTAAATTTTAAGCTCAATAGTTTTTCTTACCTCAAATTTTTTTCCAAATTCAAACTTACTTTTTTTGGAAATATGTGGTGGGTTTTATGATGTTATTAGAATGAACTAATAGTACTTTAAAAAATGTGTACTTTAATAATTTAATCCAACATTTTAGAGACAGGTAATAAATAAAAAAGTAAATTTGTTTGAGGGTTTTTACCTGCATACGAGTTTTTGTCTCCAAATATAAAACAAACAATTAGTAGGAATTTTATTGTTTTTTATGATCGTGAAAAGATTTTGAAGGCTGTTACATAATTTTTTATAACCAATGTCCTGAAAACCCTTTCAGAATTAGAACTTCACACAAAGTGGGGTTGTGATGGTTCATCTGGGCAGAGGGAATATACGCAGACATTTTCTACTGGGAACTAAGAAGCATCGGATTCTCATCTTTTCATTGTAATGTATGAATTGTTTTGCACCCCAGTGTATACTTAACTAGCATATAAGCTTATTACCTAGTTGTTAAGAATAATATATATACCAATAAAGTTAGTCGAAGTAAAACAGCCAAAGTGCGTTCGTCTCATTTTTTATCACGTTTTAAGCTATCGCAAATAAATATAAAATGGCGACGAGGATTCAAAATAGTTAAAATTTTATAAATTAAATCGAAAAGTATTAACATTCAAAAAGTAAAACTACATAGTTTAGATCAAAGTATATGGAAAAAACGGAATTGCGACTAAATTTATGTTATAGTGGTAATTTAATTGCCTGATGGCAGATGAAACGGGATTAAAAGAGAACATTAAGATAGAAAAAGTTAAAGTAGACGGGAAAATTAATGAAAAAATAAAAATGGCTACAAATTTTGTTGGAAATATTGAATACTATAATATTGGTGATGATTTTAGTTCGTATAGTGAACGTATGGATCATTTGTTACGGTTGAATAAAATCACAGATGAAAAAGATAAAGTGTCATTTATAATTGGGTTTGGAGGCATAGAACTTTATAAAACCATGAAAACTTTAGTAGACCGAAGTAAACCTGTAAATTTTACCTATACGGAAATAATAGCGAAACTGTTAAAACATTTCGAACCGAAAAAGAACATAACCGCGGAGCATTTCAAGTTTTGGTCACGTGCTCAAAAGGGCAATGAGACAATTTCGGAATATGAAGTGTGGATTAAGGTTTTAGCCGATAGCTGTAATTTTGGGTCATTTCTGGAAACAGCATTAAAAGACAAATTTGTAATGGGGCTTAATAATAAAAAAAGTGCAAGCGAAGTTAATAGACGAAGATACGGTAACTAAATCATTACAAAATATGCTAGAAAAGGCTGTAGCAACAGAACTTTTAATTAATGAAATGGAAGCAATAAGCCTAAAGTCCGGCAGTGTAAATCAGGTTCAAGCTTATAACCGGGGGAGCTATGGAAATTCCCGTTGTAAAATCTTTAATCGAAAGTCAAATTCGCCTTCCTTTTCACATTCATCACGAAGAATGGATGATCGTTCTTCTTCTCCGTTTAATAACAGTAAAAATAATAACCGAGGAAGAAACCGGTTGAGGCAAAACATACAGTGTTTTCGTTGTCATAAATGGGGACATGTATCGAGAGACTGTTACTTTGCAAACTCATCTCCAAAACGTATACAAAAACGAGGAATCAAGGGAAATATCCACGATCTGCATGAGACAACAGATGATTATGATAGCGTAGATAATATAAATTTAAATTATATCAATTGTGTCGAATTTAGTGACATTAAGTTCATAAATAAAATAGATAATGCATTATATCTTGATATAGTTTGTAATACTCGTAATAAGATAATTAAAATGGAATTAGATTCTGGTGCATGCATTTCTGTTATCCATTTGATGAATTTAAATATTTTTTTCCTGAAGCTAACATCATAACGTGCGATACAAATGTTCACGTCATATCGGGGGATAAAGTTAAGATAAAGGAGGTGGTAGTTTCTGGCAAAAGTGAGAATTATAATCTTAAACTCTATTTGGTTAATACAAGTAGGAAGTTCACACCCCTTTTAGGACGTTCTTGGATGGACTGTTTATTTAAAGATTGGAGATTGGCATTTAAAGTTAATCAGATAAAAAGCCAAGTGGTCCAAAATGCTGGTCGTATTATTAAAAAGTTTCCATCGGTTTTCTCGAAAACAAATAAGAGTCCTATTAAAAGCTTCAAAGCCGAATTTGTAATGTGCCAAAATAGCACTCCAATTTTTTTTAAACCATACACGGTGCCTTTCGGATTGCGTGAGTTAGTTAATAAAGAACTAGACAGGTTGTGTGCAGAAAATATTATTTGTCCAGTTAGGTACAGTTCCTGGGCATCTCCAATCGTAGTTGTACAAAAACCAAGTAGATTGTAAGGTTACAATAAATAAGTATGTCGAGACTAATCATTATCCACTTCCGAAATTTGATGACATAATTGTGAGCTTTGTGGGATGCCAGGTATTTTGTACCATTGATTTAGAGGGGGCGTATGCCCAGTTAGAAGTTACTGAAAATTCCCAACAGTACTTAATGATTAATAGTCACCGAGGTTTGTTTAGATACAGACGTTTAGTTTATGGAGTTAAATGTGCTCCAGCAATTTTTCAAGCAACGATGGATCAAATATTGGTGGGAATCGAAAAGGTAAAATGTTTTATAGATGATATTTTAATTGCTGGAAAAGATGAGGCTGAGTGTGAAGAGATTATTTTGAAGGTAAATACTAGATAGATTAGAAAGTTATAATGTAAAAGCTAATTTGTTGAAATGTAAATTTTTTTGTGCTCGCCTGTCAACCTCATGACCACAGGTTCGATCCCTGCCGTCGTCTATGTCGTTTTAATTCCATTAAAACCTTCTAAAAATTGTCATCAATGGGTTGCTAGTTTACTTATTACATGTTGTTCAGGCATAACACTAACAACATGTAATTGAGTTAAACTACTCGTAGTATGCCCAACAAGGATGAACACGAATAAAATAATGTGAATTATAAGCGACATAGAAATAAGACACGGCATTTCTCCGCTTTAGCTCAGCCGCCATCCCTGGAGATAAAAATATCTGAGACAACCACCAACAGTCTCAGCACATCGTGCCACACATCTTTCCTATCCTTCTTTCTCTTCATTAACTTCGCGCCCGCGCTGTGTTGAAACATTTAAAGGGTAATCATAATCCCTTGAGCGCAGGTAGATTATAAAAAAAAATATCTAGGGCATTGCATATCTGGGGAAGGTATTAGATCAAATTTTGAAAAACTCGAAGCAGTAAAGAAGGCTCCAACGCCACGGAACTTACAGCAGCTTAAATCATACCTTGGGTTGATTAATTATTATTCTCAATTTGTTAACAATTTTTCAGCTGAGCTTAAACCTTTATATAATTTAACGAAACTGGATGTAAAGTTTGATTGGTCGCAAGAATGCGAAGACTCTTTTCAAAAGAGCAAAAGCTTACTTTTAAATAGTGCAATTTTAGTTCATTACGACCCTGACAAGGAAATTTTAGTTAGTTGTGATGCAAGTCCTTAGGGGGTTGCAGGTATTTTGTCGCATGTGGTAAATGGTGAAGAGCGACCGGTCCTATTTACGTCAAGCACGCTTAATCCATCAGAACAGAATTACTCTCAGCTTCACCGCGAAGCGCTAGCAATCGTGTTTGTGGTGAAAAGGTTCCACAAATATATATGTATATGGGTGATTCTACAAACAATGGAATAAAATGATACAAATTTCGGCACGACATTTTTGGAAGCCAAAAGTCGTAAGAATTGTTCTAGTTGATCCTTAGAACGTGTATTTGCGTTGTTGAAAGCGGCCAGTAAAAAAAAAATTAAAAATGACGATTTTAAGGACATTTTTTGAAAAAGGATGTTCAGGGGACTGAGTTTTTTTTTCAAGGGGACTGAATAAATCTTTAGTTTTTTTGTATTTTCTCTTGGGTACACACTGAAATATAGAAATTAAATTTAATTAGCCTTCATAAACATTACAAATTCATGGTTAATACATAATAACTTAGCATTTTATTAAAAAAAAATAATATATTATAATAATTTTTTTTTTCTACTTAGAATCAATTTAAAATAAATTATATTCTTTTTAAAAATTTTAAAAATATTTCGTAATGAAGTTCGAAGTTCAACATAACTTAAAAATTCTCAGGTTTCTGAATAAAATATCATTTATTTATTTATTAGCCAGGGGACTGAGACCAGGGGACTGAGGTTTTTCATGGTTTTTGCGCAAAAACGATATTAAGGTTTTACTTAAAAAATCAACAAAATATATATAATATTACAGTTTTATCAAACCTATACTATACTGCTAAAAAAGATGCCTACTTACATACAAATTTGTTTCGTAAAAACTCACCAGAGGACTGATAAACTAAACGGACAATCCACGACTTCATGCACAAATGTCTTTTTCACAATACTAACATAAGAAACAGAATCGATTTGCACCACAATTTTATTGTAAGGAGATTAGGTACTTCAAATTGCCAGTGCTGGACATTCGATTGATATCCTAGTTATTGATTTTTTCGACTGTTTCAATATGCCAGGGGACTGATACAAAAAGCGGGGGACAAAGTTTAATAAAGTTTTTTTGTAAAAAAATCAATTACTAAAAAATATTTATCTATTTCGTAACAAAGATGTATTATTTGGCGTAACTTAGGTGGGATTCATTTTAGTATGAGACCTGAAATAAGAGAACGGTAATAATTTTTCTTTGCGAAAACGCACTGGGGACACGTCAGGGGACTGAGAATCGGACACTTTGAAGAATTTTTTGAGCAATATAAAATAAGGTCACCCTAATAATATTGTTAGGCCAGGTAGATATCAGTCAGATTTAATTTTATAAAAAAAAATCAGATCAAATATTTGAACGGATTTCAAAATATTTCTGGGGCCGCCGAAAATTCCATTGTTTGTAGAATCACCCATATGGGAAAAAGTTTGTAATCCATAGTGATAGTCTCCCATTACTCGAAATTTTAAATCCCAAAAAGGGTACTCCACCTCTAGCCACAGCCCGTATTCACCGTTGGGCCATTTTTCTGAGTATGTACGACTATACGCTGGTTCATAAATCAGCAACAAAAATGCAACATGCTGATGGGTTGTCTCGTTTACCTCTCGAACATAAAACTGACGTTGAGGACATTCAAATAAATTCTATAAACTTAGGTGATAATTTACCTTTACTATTTAGTGAAATCGGAGTGGCTACCCAGGAAGAAGAAGAATTAAAGCTTCTTCACTCATATTTAAATAAAATGCACGAACTTGCTCTTATGTAAAAGTGCTTTGGAATTTAAGATACATTTTATAAATATAAAGCATGAATTTAAAATGAAATTGCCGTCTGATTTCTGGAAAAGTATGAATTTATGCAAACAAACTTTAAAAAACCGTTTTATTATTAAATAAATAAATTTTTTATATACAAAATTTCTTTAAAATTTTTCAAGAAAAAAATGTGGGATGCGAATTTTAAGTATTTAATAATATTGATTTTAGGAAATAATTTCAAAAAATAATCGTTCATAGGTTTTGAAGATATTGATTTTTGAAAAAAAAATTTCTTTTCAAAAAAACCCAACAAATAATTTTTCGAATATTTTTATATACAATATTATTTTAAACTTAGGGGGACTCCTGCTGAAAATTTTTGGTTAAAATCGTTAGAGCCGTTAATGAGAAAGTCGAAAATCAAAAAAACGGTTCTATGACAGGTACCGTTAATAACATTTTGCCCCAAATTTTTTTTACCAAAACGTAGTCCATGTCCATAATATCAGACCTAATTTTTTTTTATCAAAATCGTTAGAGCCGTTTTCGAGATAAATAAGATTTTGTATTACGGGTGTATGGGGGGTACGGTTAGTTTTAGAGCTAAAAAAAAAATTTCAATTACCCCTCTAGGGAATCACCGAAGACCCTTAACTACCGAGTTTGAAGAAAATAGGTCCAGTGGCTTAGGCTCTAGATCGAGGTACAGACATACAGACAGACAGACAGACAGACAGACAGACAGACAGACGGAATTGCCGGACCCACTTTATTCGTCTTGGCTATCATCGTAATGTCAACTTTGATCAAAATCTCGAGTTCGATTTTTTTTCCAAATGCATAACTTGCCCTATAGTACCTACAGTGACGAGCAAAAGTGGTCAAATGATTTCGCTTTTTTGAAATATTGATTTAAGTAAGGATTTTTTAATAGAATTAAAATATTTTTTTATTCTTTTTATTTTGTTTATTTAACTCACATTTATTATGTATAGTAAAATTTTCAAAAAATAATATATTATACAAAAAAAAATTATAATAATAATTTCCTGGTTTTGTCCAATTATGCACGTTTTAGTTTCAGGAGATTTAACATCGTTTTTTCATTGACAGATGTTCATCTCTATTGTGCTTTGTTTGTTTTACTGTTATTTAACGAGTAACAGTTAAGATAATTTTATTTGTTGATAGTTTGTTGTGGGTAAATCGTTCATTTTAAAATGTGTAAGGCTGATTATTGTTAAAATGAAAAAAATTGTAAAAATACCGTCGACCCCGCTATTTTATTAACTAAAACGTAGTGAATCATCGCGTGAAGTGTCTAAAATTTTGAAAATTTCAAAAACTTCTGTGCTTAGTATTAAAAAAACCAAAAATTTGATGTCCCCCTAATGAAAAAAGGACGGAAATGACTACTTTCTGATTTGGAAGCTAGAAGAATGGAAAGAGAATTGAGAAGTTGTGGGTCCAAAACACCTAAGCAGGTAGCTCAAAACATAGACAAGCCAGTTAGTGAATGGACTGCATGCCGGGCACTCAAAAGAATTGCGTTAAACGCTAAAGAGAAACCGAAGAAGCCTCTGCTTTCAGCGAAAAATATTAAAGCCGGGTTAGTTTTGCTAAAAAGCGCACAAGCACTAGACCATTGACCAATGGAAAAAAGTCATTTGGTCGGACGAGACGAATGTCAATAGAATAGGAACGGATGGTAGATCTTTTTATTGGTCACGTCCTAGAGAACCACTTCAACAACATCAAGTTCAAACGACCGTGTAACATGGAGGAGGTTCTGTGATGGCTTAGGGCTATTTCTCGTGGAACTCTGTTGGTCCTTTGGTGAAAATCGATGGCATCATGAACAAAGAAAAATATTTGGACATTTTGAAGACAAATTTACCACCTTCTACTGCATCAACAGGCTTCAATGATTGTGAAAAAACTTTTCAGCAGGACGGAGATCCGAAACACACGTCAAAAATTGTCACGGAATGGCTGAGAAATCAACAGCTTACGACGATAAAATGGCCAACACAAAGCCCTAACCTCATTCCGATTGAAAATTTATGGTCAATTGTGAAGCGACGGTTGGGACAGCAAAACAATCACCCATCAAACACTCAGGACCTTTGGCAACGAATGGAGCTGGAATGCGGCCATATTCCAGAGCAAATTCTCCATAATTTGGTGGAAATTATACCAAAGCGTTGCTCCCAAGTAATTAAAAATAAAGGTTTATGGACTAAATACTAAAGAAAAAACATTGAATTTAAACGTGCATAATTGGACCATTGTATATATATCTTATAGTATTATCAATTGACGTGATTTTATGTTAGAGTCCCTAGCCTGTGGTGTCGCTGAAATCAGCAAAATTTGTCAGTGGAGAGTAGGATAAGAAAGATAGAAACAAATAGTAAGAAAGAGAAATTTTATTATTTTCATTTTTCAACGAAAGATAGAGTAAGGGAGTAGGGAGATTTCCGAGTGGTGGAAATGAAAAACAATTTCTTTTTTGACCTTTTTCTGTTGGCCTGTTTTGTTTTCTTGTTTGTATGTTTTTGTGAGTATGTATTGAGGTAGATATATTTTTCGCTTGAACTTGTTTGTCTGAACACATTTTCTTGTTTGCATGGTTTTTGTAGGTATTGAAAAAAAGAGATATGCCTATCATTTGATTTGAAATTTTCAATTCTGGTGAAAAATCAAATAATTACTATCTGAAGCGAGAACTCTCAACCAATGCTACAAAGATACAATGTGTTCTAGAAAACATAATAATTGCAATGACAAACTTTATAAAAAGTAGGTATATTGGCGATAAATTTTATGGAAATTAGTAGATACCTAATTAAACTGTTTTAATTTTAAATAAGTACCTATCTGCCATACATTTTTTTTCCAAATTTTAGAAAAAAAATTTTTTTCTCTAGAATGTTTTTGTTTTACTTTCGTATTTACGGCGGATTGATGAAAAAAATTTCGAGGATGAAAAAAATGTTGCATTATGTTTCGAATCGTTTATTCCATATAATTTTGAGATTTTGATAAATTTTTTCATTTTCTCAAAACGTGTTCCTTTACTTGCGCAAAACTACTAATTTCAATGTATTTAACCAAACAATAACGCTACCCACCATACAAATGCTAAAAATGGTTTTCGAAAATCGTATTATTCTCGAAAACGTTTATTCATACAATAATAGAAGCTTTAAGTTGGCCTACTAATTTTTTTTCTTATTTCATATTTGCATAGCAATCTTTTTTTATCGCTTACTACTTAAAGAATTAAAAGGAAAATAATTTTATGCTTATGAACAGTTTTCTCTAATAAAATTCGTTTTTAAAATTCATATTCTATTACATAGGAGCAAGTTCGTGCGACCCAGTCGTGCATTTTATTTATTTAAAAAAATATATAACCCATGCAACAGACTCGGTTATTGCATCTGCCTTAATTTCTATTAGTTGCGTAAATCGAGTTGTTATCCTAATAATTTACTGTACACATATTCATATATATTTAATTTTATTTACAAGTATTTAAGGTACTTAGTAAAATAAGGTTAACCAAAACATAAAAAAACTTTCTTTAATTCTATCAGTCATCATTACATTCTATATTTATATTTATTTGTTTGTGGCAACCATGGTCACAGATTTATATTTTTTCATACAAATATATTTTCCCTATCCTCACAAAACGTCACATACACATCCATGAATATAATTTTCTCGTTCTGTTACTATTCCTATTTTTTCTTTTTGCGCACATTCTCAATACAATTTATTTTTTCTCATTCTTCCATTATCTCTACACCCATATTTTGAAGTCTCCAAAATTTAGCAGAGACACATTTTAGCAAATGCGGTCCGTAGCCTGAAGATGCCGCCACAATCTTTCGACTTCTCGATATTACTATAAGATATATATACAATGATTGGACAAGTCCAAAAACTAATGGAATATTTTTTGTTTTGTATAATATATTATTTTTTAAAAAAGTTTTTATAAATAATAAAATTTAGTTAAATAAACAAAATGAAAAAAATAAAAAAAGATTTTAATTCTATTAAAAACTGTTACTTTAAATCAATTTTTCAAGTAAGCGAAAACATTTGACCATTTTTGCTCGTCACTGTATATCGCAAGTAAAAAAGGGATGTTATAGATTGTACTTGTTACTATATTATACTTTATAAAATATTTAATGTAGAAATTAGATCAAAGAAATCAATTATTAATTTGTATACAAAATTTTAATTTTCAATTCATTCTAAATATTAGATTGTTATATTCACATGTATCTATAATAAATAAATTGTTAATTTCATAACACTTTTTTTAACCCCTTCCACCCCTTAATTTATTTTATAATGAGATATTTGGGTATACATACAGTGGCGAGCATATGTGGATACATAAAGCTCAAAACTGACTTTAAGTTGCTGTAAAACTCGCAAAAATAAAGCTATTACAAATTTTTTTTTCGGTTTAACTCTTTATTTTTTAAGAAACAGAAAATATGAAAACATATTTTAAAACTGAAAAGAAAAATTAACTTTTAATTCATTTAATAAAAAAAAACTCATTGTATTCCATATTATACCTATTATTTTATGTGTATTATCATTAAGTGAAATTTAAAAGGTTGGATCTCAAAGGTCTTTCAATTTTGGTTTTATGTTCAGTGCTTCCGCTATCAAAAAAGTCACGCTTCGTGCCTGAATACAAGAGCGTTTAACTACAAAATGTCCTAAGAAAATCCCAGCTAAATAATATGAAAGCGTTAGCGCAAAAACATGCGATAAAACGAAGAGACACATCAGGTTAAATGGAAGAAGAGTAGGTATAGTAAGCAGCAGTGGTGTGGCGTCCATATAACACGCTTTCTTTCGTCTTTCCTTTTAGAAAATCCACAAATAACACAATTTACCAAATAAACATCGAATAAGTTTAAGTTATCCATTCTGCCTCTTGTTTGTATCTTATACTTTATCCAAACACATTCCACAATCCACGACCAACATTAATCAAGAGAGTCACAAAAATACTCTGACGTAAACTTTTCAATCACCGTCTTATTTATTTGTGTTATATCCCTTTCTTCCCCAAGCATTGTTTTTCGGATCCTCTTTGTCCAACATATTCAAAAAATAAGACGCTACATTCTGTCTTATAAAATTTTCGATGCATACCTGTAGGAGTTTGAATTATTTGTATTTTATTCCCCCTTTAGCAATTAGCATTGCATTTCAGTAGGAAGATAATACATTGCATGAGTTCAGGTGCTCGCCTTTTTTCAACCTTGTGTAAGAAATAAGACGGTGTTCTTCGACTTATTTGTTTTTTTTTTTTCTTTAATATGTCATATAAATATAAATATGGCATGTGGGTATTGTTGATTCTTGATTTTGAATTTGATGTTGATTTGCATGCTAATGTAAAATGCACGATTGATGTTTTTGCAAATTTACTGTGATAATGTTGAATTATGAAATAAATCATGGTAGAATATATGGCAATTTGTCAGCAGTGTAAATTTAGCATATCGATACTCTAGACAAATAAAATGCATTTGCTTTTTTTTTTAATAGGAATTTAAATTTAGATTCAATTGGCATTCAATAAAAGACTGTGTTGCACAGGTTCAATAACTTCAAATAAATCTAGTGTTTTGAAAAGCCAATTTGAACTTAATTAAAAATAGTGAAAAGTTAGATGTTAAAGTGAAGATTTAATTCCTTTTATTACCCACTATAGTGATAAAAAAAATTTAGCTTCTTAATTTTAGTGCAGTTCTAGATTTTTGTCTTGGAAATGTCTTTGATAAATGTAGATTGCTGTTTAACAGATTACCTATCGGAGAAAGCAAATAATTTTAGTAAGGATAGTTGATAGTTTATATTTTATCCTTTTTTCGTTTACACACCAGGGATTTCGATCCCAGATCGAAATTTTTTGTTTGGTGTACGTGTTTCACGTCAAAGAAAAACAAATTTTTGTTGGGTGTTTAGGAACGCAAAATCTGGCGAGGGATCAAAATCTTCACACAGAAATTGATTTGTTATGTGTAAAGGAAAGATCGGTTCGTGTTGATTATGGTCGACGAAACATCAGATTTGAGTCATAGAGGACAACAGAGTGCCATATTTCGGTTCTTGTCAGAGAATGGAATACAAGAAAGATATCTTGTATTTTTTTACTTTAGGGCGAGTCTTAATGCAGATGAGTTCTCCCATCATATATTTTATATTCTTGACACATAGGATTGCAAGGAAAAGTTAATAGAACATTGCTAGGAAGGTGCCGCAGTTATGTCCGACGAAGGGGATGGTGTCTAAAAGGAGGTCCTTTTTTATTATGTTTCAAACTCATTGTTGATTGAAATATTAATGTCTTGAAGTATAAAAAATATAGCTACACATTTTTTGCTAAGTCAATGTGGAATTCATTTGTAGATACCATATCTTTACTAGAAATGTTGTTTTTAAGGTTCTAAGATTTTTTTTTTCATTTTTACAGGTGACAAAATTTTATAACGGGTTCCCATTTAAAATTATCCACGCCACGCCACTGGTAAGCAGGTAAATTTTGTGTGCGTTCTCTTTTTTGTTTACTTGTATGCAGTAGAAAAAACAAGAAATGCGTCTGCATAGCTATGTGTCTTGTTATTTGATTGGGATTTAATATCGAACGATATTTAGTTAGATATTAAATCCCGAAATTTTAGTGCGAAATAAACATAAGGATTTATGCATTTAACATTGATATCGGGTTCTAAGATCTAAGATCAATGATTTTTAATGTGAGTAAATATAGATATTTTGGTGCTTTGAAGTACGAGTGTGATCTTGTTTTTTTTATTTTTATTTGTATGTTAGGGTGGTCCTTATATTGAATTTTTAAATTCTGTGCTTTCCCTTTAGAGGCCAAAATTAATTTGTTTCTTCTTTAAAACGAGAAAACTACATTGAGTTTTTAAATGTATTGAAACAATACGAAACGGCAACGGGTTTTAAAGGTACCTTAATGGCGAAATTATTTGATCAAAGCCGTTAACTACTTTTAAACAGTCATACATCAACAAAAATTAAACAATCAGATTTTGTTGCTTTTATGCTTGATGAGTCTTCTGACATTCAAATGAAATCCCAATTTTTTAAAAAGAAAATCCATAAAACTTTCGTTGGATTTATTGATGTAAGCTCTGGAGGAACAGCAGAAGATTTGTTTCAATTAGTTACAGCTCTATTGGAAAAATATGACATTATGAGGGGTCATTTGTATTGAATTCAAATAAAAGTTAAGAATGTACATATGTCCAAATGCTAAATTTATCGACTGTTATGTACACGCCTCGAATTTTGTGCTGTCACAAGGATTAACCAACAACAGTGCAAGATTTTGTTTGCACTTTGAATGGTTGCAACGTTCGCATGCTCTTAAAGAATTGTTCAAAAGAAAAATACCATCGTTAGCAATGACTTCGTGGTGCCTTAGTTCACGACTTGTCAATGTATTCTACTCTTACACCGAAAGCATTCTACAATGATAAAAATATACAGATGCGGTCAAAATAATAGCAGTGCAATCTTACCATTGACATATTTTAATACAAACTAAGATATAGGCAACTTTTTAAAATATTCTAGTACTATTTTTGTAATAGAATATTTTATCTTTTGCTTCCAGAATAAAAAAAAGCTATATCATAACGGTTTTTTTCCAAAGGTAATTTGCAGTGTTTAATAGTTTGTGATTTTTTTTCATTGTTTTTGATTCTTAGGAATATTTTTTTTGTTTGTTGTTGAAACTAAAAGATAAGGTATAAAAACCCATAGTTTTCGTACATTTATATTCCTTCGAACTTACAGTATGGGTCGTAAAAAGTATTGCACTCCGGAAATGGGGCAAATCATACGCCAACTCCTCTCTGATGGAAAAACTTATACGGAAATTCAAAAAACCTTAAAAATATGTGCTAAAATGATTATTAACGCAAAAATATACAGAAAAACCCGAAACCAGGGGCAGAAAAAAAGTTATTTCTCCAAAATCTTAGAGGAGATTTGTGAGATACTCAAAGGTCTCTCCCCATTTGCGGGCTACTGAAATAAAAAAACAGCTAAATTTAAGCGCTAGTATAGAAACGTACAGAAGAATATTGCGGGAGAATGATCTCAATGCTAGAAGCCCAAGGAAGGTTCTTTTTTTGACAAAAAAAACACATCACTCTTCAGCATTGGCGAAATATTTGATGGTCTTATGAGAGCAAAATTGTTCTGTATGGTGTTTCTGGTTCCCGGGAATATGTTCGACGCCCACCTAATGCTGAATATGTGTCTAGGTATACGCGGAAGACTGTAAAACATGGCGGCTCAAGCATAATGGTATGGGGTTGTTTTTCATATCAAGGTGTAGGGCCCATATATTGCATAAATGGTGTAATAGATCAGCATTTTTATGTGGATATTCTTCTAAGAACCATGCTGCATTAGGCAGAAGAGGAAATGCCGATAAGATGGGTCTTTCAGCAAGACAATGACCCAAAACACACGAGCAAAAAAGCCAAAGAGTGGTTTCGGGTCAATGAAGTTTCTGTTATGAAGTGGCCTGCTCAATCCCCCGACTTGAACCCAATACAGAACCTTTGGGCAGATGTCAAGAAATTCGTTTCAAATGCAAAACCCTCCAATAACAACCAGCTTTGGGAAGTAGTGGAGACTGCATGGAGAAATATTTCATTGGAGAGATGTCAAACTTTGGTGGACTTAATGAAGAGAAGATGTGAAGCTGTTATAAGCAATAAGGGGTCTACTACCAAGTATTGACATAAGAAATACAAATACATTTTGTTTTACTTTTTAATCCAATGTAATTTTCTTATTTTCTTCATTTTTATTAATACTGATTTTTTTTTGACTGGACTATTTTCTTATACATTGAAGATATTTTTTTTTTTTGATATTTTTAAATTTTTCTTTTATAATAGATTTCATATGAATGTAACCTAATAAATAAAATTTTATTATATTATAACGTTTCATGAGCACCATCTTTCTTTTTTTATTGAATATTTCTTGGATCTATTTTCACTGCTATTATTTTGACCGCAGCTGTATATATGGGAAAGCAGTGATCGAATGGCTACATTGGTTGACTGTAAATTCCTGAAAAGCTTTGATTGTAAAAGGTTGACTGTAAATTCCTGAAAAGCTTTGAAACTGTTTTTCTTTTGAATGTGTTTTCATAATTATTTTCACATTCAGATAGACCTGCTTCGTGCCTTCGAAGTACATGTTCAGCAGAAAATGAGCTATTTTGTATTTATGTCTATCGAAAAGGCTTTTTTAAAAGAGTTTAAAGAAAGTGGCGAATTTTATAATGAAATCATTGAAAGTTTTGCTACCATTAGACAACGAATCGAATTAATTTATCGATACATTCTTAAACCTTTTATCTTATGTTACTAAGTTATGAAGTATTGTTTATGTTTTTTGTCCTTATTAATAAAATTTAAAAAAAAACTACCATTCGTTTTTTTTTAACTTCCTCATAAACAGAGCTAACCCAATGCTTGGGATCAGGAATCGCAACTGAGGGCAGGGGCAACAAACATTGCAATTACGAACTCAATCCATATCTCCGCCGATATGAATGGATCATAAAACTATAACAGGAGGACGTCACCTATATAGATTCATGTGGTATCACAATGGACCACCTTAATAAGTCTCAATTTTCCTTCAACCAGGCACTTCAACCTAAACTAAAGTCGGCGATAACGCAGCAGTGAAGCTAGATCAGGGATACGGAATTTCATGGAAGAACAAATTATATATCATAGTTGATGAATATGTATACATAATGTAGATATGTATATTTATATATGTACATATATGTATATTTATATATGTACATACATACATACACATCCTTTGTTGGACAACTGGGTATTTAACAAGCGTCAACAGAACACCAATCGTCATAAAATGTTTTTATTTCAATATAAACTAGGAAAAATATTTAAATTAATATGAAAATAATTGTATTAATTATTATGATTGCTTAAATTTAAGTAGTTTGATTTTTTTATCTAAATATTAATTTAATATATTAAATATTACATTTTAATAAAATTATTCTTTGAAAATTGTCGAAATTAGTGAAACAATTTAGAACATACATTTGTAACAATACAACCTAATATCAACAAAAATATTTGCATGGATTCGGGTTTAATAACAAAAAATTCAACGATATATAAACTTATTTTAGTTATTATTGCGGTTTTTGATTAGTTTAATAATCCGAAACATGCCCGGCAAAAATTGAGAAAATTTAACTACCTAATGATTTCAAAGAACCTGAACACGCCCAAAGCAACTCCTAGTCAGAATGTTTGTTCTTCTTTTTTAGAAACCGAATATTATTTAAATGCAGAAAGAAAATTTTAATATAAATCTCAAATAAAGTTTTTACTACCGACTGATTCAAGTTTCATGAACAGTGCTTTAAAAATCAATATATTAGCACTTCTGATATGATTTCTTTGTAGCATTTATTAAAAATAACAAATTTTATTGTTTATTATTTAACTCTGCATTGTTGTTATTATATTATTATACATACAAATAAAAAAGTTAATTTACTTCTATTTTTTTCTGAGAAGTTAAAATGCTATACCTGAAAAAAAATGCATGCCCGCCTTGCCAAATATTATAACCAAATTAGGATTAGGTATGCTTCATGCAGCATGCAGAGGTCAACCAATTTTAAGCAGATAATTTTTGCTCTCGTATTTGAAGCACTAAATGGTCACTAAAATACCTTTTTACTTTTCACTGAACCATACAAAAACTCTTGTATTTTAACCACTATATATGTATACACATTGGCGTTGAAAACAAACGGTCCGTCTTCTTAATATAATAAATCGCAATCGTATGCATATTATTCATTTCTTTCCAAATACATCAAATTAATTTATTTATATTTAGCGAGAAATAGAGTACGCAAGATAATATCGCGGCAACAAAGAATAATGAATATAAAATTTGATCTAAACGTGGGGAAATGAAAGAACAAACATAATTTTATTTTTCTACTTTAAAAATAATAGCGATAGCGAGGAGCCGAGGACTGTTCAAAAAAGGTTACCAGAGACGAATAATTATATAGATAAAATATATGAAACCTCTTATGTCATTCCAGTTTCCCATCGAATTTCAAATTCAAAAAACAATTTTTTAATACTACGTTTTCACCAAAGGTAAATCCGAGATTTAAGTGGATTTATACTACGTTTTCACCAAAGGTAAATCCGGGATTTAAGTGGATTTACCATAAATCTCCTTTATACTCGTAGATTTACCATACAAATATAAATCACTTCAAATGAAGATTTAAAATAAATCTCCTTGAAATCTTCTCGCAATCAGAAGATTTGCAAAACAAACAAACCTTATTTTGTAGAACGCACCTATGTAAACCCACTTTCTTCATTGACAATCAACACAAAATAGAAATATCTCTTTTTTTCTTGTTTACTATCCAATGGCAATTTTTTTTCTCTTGTCCAAATTGACAATTGAATGACAAGACAGAGTGAAAACGTCAAATAAATCTCAGTTTCTTTGGTGAAAACACTTCCACCCATATTAATAAAGATGGTTTAGTGGAGGTTTATCGTTAAGTCGTGGACTAAGTGCGAAATTTCATTAATAAAACAAATTTTCTGTTAAGTGACGTTTACTAATTATGATTAAGTTAAACCACCGAAGTAGGTGGTTTAGCGAAGGAATAAGAAATAGAAATGTCCACAGTCAGACACAAGCGATTGACAATCAATTTAGGTAGCCACAGAATATAAAAAAAGAGATTGCTTACTTTTGTAGAACATTTTCTTAAAAGGATTTTTGGTAAACGTCATTTTACTATTCCGGGAACATTTTGTTTTTATTAATATAAATATTTAAGCCAGGACTAAACTCCTATTCTATGGTTTAGTAAGACAGTGGACTATAGAAGGAATAAGCGTTTTTTATTAATATGGGTGTTCAAGATTTATTTTAAATCTCTAGCGGATTTACTCTTGGTGAAAACGTAGTATTACCATAAATCTCCTTTAAATCTCGTAGATTTACCATACAATATAAATCACCTCAAATGAAGATTTAAAATAAATCTCCTTGAAATCTTCTCGCAATCAGAAGATTTGCAAAGCAAACAAACCTTATTTTGTAGAACGCACCTATGTAAACCCACTTTCTTCATTGAAATCAACACAAAATAGAAATATCTGTTTTTTTCCTGTTTACTATCCAATTCCAATTTTTTTTTCTCTTTTCCAAAGTGACAATTGAATGACAAGACAGAGTGAAAACGTCAAATAAATCTCAGTTTCTTTGGTGAAAACACTTCCAGCCTTATTTATTATTTTTCACTAATACTCGGTTCAACTTCGGAGTAATTAAACCGACGCCAAGTACTTACTTCGAGTTTACGCCACGTCAAACAAATCCTTATTTATTATGTATTTTCTTAGCCGTTTTAACTACGCGTTCCTTATGTCAAATATACTGGGAAAAAAAAGTCACCAATCTGAAACTCTGGTTATTATAAACGTAAACAAACCCCAGCTGATTTCCATTATTATTCATTTTATCATAATCTTTCGCGAATTTTGGCTGCTCAAATCATAAAATGGATACACAAAACAAAATAAAACGGTCTGAAAATTGGGATAGTTCTCAAAAGGTATGTAAATATACGTATATATAATTAGATTACAACAGATACAAATAAATATATTTGTTTTTGTTCATAGATACAAGACAACTAATAGAAGAAAAAATTAAAGAAACAAACCATAAAGAAACAAATAAACATCAACATTGTCGAATTCAACGAGAAAAATGTTGCTTTGAGATTTGCGAGACATCACATAGCCAATATTATTGCGTGCGGAAGTGACAATAAATATCATCAACTGCATAGAATGGCCAGCTGCTTGGGAGAATATTTTTCTTGCCTTCAAGTAAATTATTTTGTTATTTTGTTTTGTTTTTGAATAAATTTCAAATCCTTTAAATGAATGTACCCACCTCATTTCGAACCCAATACCTTATAGCTGCCATCACTTGCAAATCAATTGGGATTTGCCCTCCTTTTTTACTATCACTTTAGGAAAGGCCGAGCTATAGATATTAATTTTTTCATATTTTCTTTCGAAAATCGATACTTCGAACGAAAATCTGCATCCCTCAGTGTCATTGGATTGAAACGAGTTTTGTACTGCTTTGGTCTCCTACTTCCACCAGTTAGAGTGTTTAAAGAATTTAAATCATTTACAAATGAAAAATAATTATCCATTTTGACTTGTAAAGAAAAACTAATGATTTACATTTCTGTTTATAAATGTCAGATCAGATGTGATGTCAAAATGACATGTAGATACTAAAACCGCTTTAAACCTACTATGGACCAGTATTAGCTTATTCCGCCTCTATTTCTGGCGTATTTTCTTAATAAATAAGCTTTTCAGGATTAGAGTCGTTGTAAATTCGAAGTAACTTTATTCCGGCGCTAAAACGAGTTAGTAAATAAGACTGTTCAAGATTTATTTTAAATCTCTAGCGGATTTACTTTTGGTGAAAACGTAGTATAAATCACCTCAAATGAAGATTTAAAATAAATCTCCTTGAAATCTTCTCGCAATCAGAAGATTTGCAAAACAAACAAACCTTATTTTGTAGAACGCATCTATGTAAACCCAGTTTCTTCATTGACAATCAACACAAAATAGAAATATCTGTTTTTTTCCTGTTTACTATCCAATTCCAATTTTTTTTTCTCTTGTCCAAATTGACAATTGAATGACAAGACAGAGGGAAAACGTCAAATAAATCTCAGTTTCTTTGGTGAAAACACTTCAAGATTTATTTTAAATCTCTAGCGGATTTACTCTTGGTGAAAACGTAGTATAAATCCGCTAGAGATTTATTTTTCTCTTTATTTTTCATTTCGGTGTTGGTCAGTTGGAGTGCTCTTTAAAATAAAGAAGCATTCAAAAAGAAGTATGTATTTCTGTGCGTTACATTGAAGTTATGTCCTCGCACAACGAAATCGTATGAAACCGAATAGAAGAAAAACGGACAAGAAAAAAGAAAAACGTCGAATTCTTGCACCGAAATTTTTACTTACGCGATACAGGAACCCATGGCTGAGAACAAGCTATTTGCCCGCGGCCAGTTCGCAGATGCCAACAGCCGGCAATCAAATACCAAAACTTGGGAGTCTCTATGTTTCCGCCTCAACTCCCAAAGGCCAAACATAAAGACAGTGGAGCAATGGAAAAATGTATAAATCATTGACTTAGTGCTTGGTTACACGAGCGCAAAAAAGAATTAATTCACGAAAGAGAACGGATGACTTTTAGAAAGAAGGAAAGAGATGAAAAAAATGCCATGTTTCTTCATTTTCCTGATTTTCAGATATGAGTTTTGCGTTAAAAATCATGTTCCTTTCCAAAACGTTCTCATTTTGACAGTTATTTTCATTTGTATTTGGCGGCGAAGGAGAATGTACAAAAAAGTTGCTTTGTTTTCCTCGTACCATTTCAATTTCGTTTTACTTGTGCTAGACTGTGTTCTTTGTATACTTCAAGTTTTCTTGCATGCCCACTTAACTTTTTTTCTGTGTGTAGCCACAAAAGTGATTCTTTATTGCGCTCGTGTATCCAGGCACTTACTATATATGGACTGCTAGTCGCTCATTTTCTTCATACAAATCCTCAAAAAAAGTGGTTCCACTTTTAAGGTTCTCTCTAATGAAAATGCGCGATCAAAAGATGTCACTTAAAAAAAGGAACTAATTTTTGACAATTCAAACCCAGCGGTTGTTGTCAAATATTTGTTCCTTTTTTTAAGTGACATCTTTGTCACTAGGAAGAAAGCTTAAAGGTGGAACCATAGAGAAGTTGGCTACTAGCAGTCCATATCTAGTAAGTCAATGGTATAAATGATATTAAGTACACATCACATATTTATTTATGTAAACTATGTATGTCTTTCAATTTTAGTGTTGGACTGACATAAAATCTGCCGCGAAAAAGCAGGCAAATAAATTAAAGGCCTTTATGAATAAGACTGGTGGTGGAAGCATCAACGATGGACCTCTTTTTCACTCTAATTCAGCTTTCAATTGTTTTGATTTTAAGCCAGATATATACACTGTTCAAATGCATGACAAGCATTTGCAAGTGTATTAGTGGAAAAATCAAACGTATAGATTGGGTGTTGGCTTGATGCAAAATCAAAATCTTTTGATTTTCCTTCAAACAAGGATACTACCATAGAGGAAATATATTACCTAGAGTCACGACTTCGGAGGGTTTGCTCTCTTTAACCCTACAAGCTGAATTGAGAGGAAAAAACCCACAGTCCAAAGATGTGTTAGTTGCCCCATGCATTTTAAATGGGACCAACACAGCTTTGTTCAAATTTTGTGGGTTTGTGCTGAATGCGCAAAAAGTTGAATAAGTGCGTTTGAATATTCAAAAAAGTAGTCCGTTAAATTCAAAAATTTTAAAATACAAATATTTTTCTATTAATTTTGCTTTTTTTATCTCTTTATCAATAAAAACTATATTAAATATCAATTTTATTGCTTTGCGGATACAAATTCCTTAATATTTATGTATATCTCTGTTAAAAACTAAGAAATTCCAAGCAAAAGTGTAAGCGCACCTTAGAAATTCAATGCGTATACCGCCCAACATTGACCACGGAATATAGACATTTTAGCCCAAAGGTGAATATTTTGACAAGTAAACAAATCGATACAAAAATATAAATGTCATAAAAACGAAACTCGGGAGACACAAGTAAGTATAATTGATAATAATAATAGACTAAGAGCCCACAGCAATTTTTGGGTGTGATTAATAACAAAAAAAAATTAGCATAATTAGATAGGCCTTTTATAGTTATTTACAAATGTGAAAGTCTTGCATACTCTAGTGGGAGCAATAGTGCATCAAGTATGCAGTTCTTTCCAAGTCCAAATAACTGTGATAACAACTTTATAACAAATATCGAGGACCAAGACGTTTTACAGACAGCCTTCTGCCTGCCAGACGCGAAAAGAATAGGCTATTTCTTGCACTAAGAAGGCCACCTTCAAAACGACTTGGACTTCGATATTTGCAATCAGGGCACTTAGCTTTTCATTTTGAAGTTATGGAAAATTTTGTATCCCAATTTTTTAGACTTTGGAAAGAACTGCATACTTGATGCACTATAATGCACTATTGCGCCCACTAGAGTATGCAAGACGTTCACATTTATAAATAACTATAAAAGGCCTTTTTAATTATACTAATTATTTTTTGTTATCAATCACACCCAAAAATTGCTGTGGGCTCTCGGTCTATAACATAATATAAATGGTTTTTCAGCAAATAGGTAGTTCGGCAAAATCCATGCGAAACTTGGATCGTCTGACCGAAGTTACAAAAACCTGCTGTTTTCCGTTTTTTTTTATTAAACTCGCTTTCGTATCGCAATTTTTACCCGTCGATTATTGTCCTTATGCCGGATATACACTGTTCAAATGCATGACAAGCATATGCAAGTGTATTGGTAATTTGGGGTTGAAGTTGCATATATACATATCAAGCATGAGTCTTCAATCTTTTATTTTTACATCGACACGGTGTGGTGAGAGGACGTTGCGCTTTGTGAGTTTTTTTCGGCAAAACTGTGATTTTACGAATTTCTTTTGAATTTTTTTTCAATTTTATGCGAGTAATTTGTTTTGTCTTGTCTGTCCACTTCATCATACAATTTTTGTTTACTGTGTTAATATTTAAATCTGTGCTTATCTTGTGCTGTGTTCTCATCTCTGCAACGTACTATACGCAAATGAACCAATAAATGCATGAACAATCGTCAATTTTGCATATACACTACTTCAATGCAGGACGCTAGATAGACAGAAAATCAAAAGATTTTGATTTTGCTTCAATCCAACATCCAATCTATATGTGTGACTGTTTCACTAACTTATGAAGTACTGGAAGGATAAAGGCTTCAAGAACATCATCACTATGGTTGGCGCTGGAATATCAACCTGTATGCTTACTAATGTCTGATTACATTTATTTGACCAAATAATGAACTCTTGATTGCAGCTGGAGGAATTCCGGATTTCCGTTCAACTGGATCTAGACTCTATGACAATCTCCAGAAATATAACCTCCCCCATCCGACAGCCATCTTTGATATGGTCTATTTCATGGACAATCCTCAGCCATTCTTCGTTCTGGCTAAGGAGCTCTACCCGGACACGTTTAACCCGACTCCATCGCATTATTTTTTGAGACTACTTCATGAAAAGGGTCTTCTCCTACGGCATTACACACAAAATATAGACACTCTAGAAAGAATCGCTAGAATACCTGAATCGAAAATGGTAGAAGCACTTGGAACATTTTACACCAGCCACTGTTTGGGGTGCTGGAAAGAACACTCAATGGAATGGATGAAAGAGCAGATATTCGCCGATACGGTGCCAACTTGCGCCAAAATGCAATGGTGTGGTGAACAGGGACATTGTGTTTTTCGGTGAGAACTTACCGGAGAAGTTTCTAATGACAAAGATTTCAAAATATGCGATTTGCTCATCATCATGGCAACTTCCCTAGAGGGCCGTGCCGGCCTGGTCCGAAATGCGTGCGAGTATTGATTAACAAGGATAAGGTTGGTCGTGGAGGAGGAAGATCTAGGAATACTTTTGTACCTGGACTGATTTATGGCAAAGAGGACAATAAAAGAGATGTAGCGTACATTGGAGACTAGGATGAAGGTGTCTATGCTGTCCATAGAGGAAATATATTACCTAGAGTAACGACCGGTACCCCTCTTGCCTGAAACACCCGCAAATTTTGTTTGAGGTGAGTAAGACAAAACTCTCTTAAATTCCCTATCCATGAATACGTGTGAATGGTGGATTAAAATACAAAATGAAGTCAGTAGCTCAAAATTTGACGTTTTGTTTTTTTTTTTTTTTTGAAAATCAGAATGGCAGTTCTCATAATGTCATTATTCAAAACAAATATTGCAGACGAATTAAAGTCGATAAGTAAATAATAGTTTTGTTCAGTGAATAAAAGTTCAGAGTAGAACAGAGCAGAGTAGAGCAGAACAGAGCAGAGCAGAACAGCTTCCATGAGAAATGTCAGACAAGTTAGAACAGTCAGTTATCTGTTCTACCTTGCTCTAACTAAAAAGCAAGGGCAAGAAATCTTGTTCTAAACTGTTCCAAACTGTTCCAGACAGACTCATTGAACAGCAAATCAGAACAGTTTAGAACAGAAAATTTCTCATTGAACAGCAAAAAGGTGTACTTTTCTGTTCCAAACTGCTCTAAACTGTTCGGAACAGCGTCACTGAACAAACCTAATGATATGATGTTGTCGGAAAGTGTAAAAGCGATTCGAGCATATTTGCCTCATGAAATAAAGTCGATAAGTATTGCAGACGAATATTTCCAAAATTTAAGTATCTGAAGACCCGGTACGATCAATACCAAGACCGAATAAAGGATCGCAACAAGTTGGCTATGGATAGGTTAATTGCCCAAAATGTATTATAATCATTTTACTTGGTAACATTTATGTATTATTTTGAATTCTCACAAATAGCAGCAAACTACCAATTATTAGAAGTGGCCGATACCGTCGCGATCAAAGTCAGCTCGATGAAGACGAGGAGATGTGGTTTAATGGGGAAGAAGATTTCGCTGAAGAACTTGATTCTTACAATGTTATGAAGAGTGAGTAGTAAATGAATAGAAAATATCTTAGTTCGGTTAATTCATCACTGTTTGTAGGTAAACCAGTTGAAAAGAACGGTCCTCAGTCTGCGCAGCAAAGTAAGCCACCGAACAATTCGTCAACTGCAATTCACTCAATGACAAACAACAGCAGTTTAAATATATCCTCAACTTCTATGTCGCCGGGAAGTGTTAGTGGTAGCAGCAGCAGCAGTGGTTCGTCGACTGCATCGTCTTCGCCTCCGCACTCATCAAACTCACCACCACAGGGCCATAACTCGTCCCTAACAATGCAACAACACCCTTTGCATAGTTTCCAACAGCAGCAGGTGACGCACGCAACAACAGTCCAATCAACAGAACGCTGCAGCGTTAGTGATTTCGCATCAATAGCAAGAGCTGTCTCTGTCGTCGTCGTCCTCGAATTCTTCTTCGTCGTTTTCTTCGTCCTCGCCCGAATCATTGTCACAACAAAACACCAACAACAACGCAGGAAATTAAAGATAAAACAACGATCATAACAAATTCTAGCGAAGAAGTTGCGTCCCAAAACACGCATCTTGACCCATCATCATCATCATCATCATCATCTTCTTCGTCATCGGAGGAGGAAGAAACGACTTCAGCTTCTTCAGTGAAAATAACACACGCAAGCAGTAAATCAGATATTGATGTTCCATCAAATATTTCTACCATCATAACGACTGGTAATACAACTTCCACCACCAATAAAGCGACTGCGGACGCTGTGTCAGCTGTTGTTGCCGCTATAGCCGCTAGTACTACTGGAAACAGTACAAATTGTGATGTTATATTGAGTGTTGGTGTGTGTTGCAGTACTATCTGCGGTAACTGCCAATGGAGAGGCTGATTCTGTTGAAAAAGAAACTGCGCTAGCGTTAACAACAACTACGAACTCTTCGGAAAATGTTATTAAAAAAGTAAGTTTTGTTTTTAAATCTGTTATTATATAAAGTTCTGTTAATACGTTGCTTACAATACCAATTGATTGCTATATCTATTATTCATTGGTTTTACAAAAAAATATAATCAATAAGTCTGAATTTTGTTAATTCCAAAAACTAAAAACTGAAATAGTACGTGAACTGTGAAATAAAATGTCACATGTAGAGTTACCCACCTAAAACTTTAATATGCTTTTAAGGAGTCAACGTGAGGAAAAGTAGTCCTCTAGCTACCTAAAACAAATATAAAAATTATATCCTAGAGAGCCTAAACTTAGTGATTTACAACTTAGGGACCTACAATTTTCTGCCAAACTGCTTCTGAGCAGCACTTTTATTGACCAGATATACTCTTGGAGCATTTGTAGCTTCCTTTCAAAAAGGAAGTACACCTCTGAAAAACATTTTCCAGCGTCCGAAAATCGAACCCAAGACCCTCCGCATGACGGTTAGCGATTATTCTTAAAAAATCAATAAGAAATGGATAATTTTATAAAAATGATCACTTCACAATTCCCGGGATCCCGCGTTCGTTCATCGCCGTATAGAGTTCCTGATGATGAAAACTGTCATATGCAGCTTTGAAATTGATGAAAAGGTGGTGAGGCTGGACTTGAAATTTGTTGGTCTTTTGCTAGAGTTGCCCCAATATGAAGATTCAGTCAATGGTAGACTAGCCATTATAGTTTGCTCTCGAAATGTACACACGTCTTAGATTCCGTATACATAATCTGTGTCGATTAGAACACGGTTTTTGTTGGTGGCTCCACCGAATGCAGAGCGCCAGATTGCTTTATGAATCCTTAGCCTTTAAACCCTATTACGAACTGATGCAAGTCTATTAGTCAGAAGTTATTATCAGGAGTCATTTCGTTCGGTTGATATTATTAAATGTTTAAAGATTATATCATGCAAAAGTTGGCCGCGGCTGCGCCTCAAATGGTCCATCCGCTTAATGCAATTTTGGCATATTTTTTCTAACATTTCGGCCGGTAGTTCACGAATAAATGCTTTAATGTTGGCTTCCAATGCGTCAATCGAAGCGGGCTTGTCGCTTGAGCATAAGCCTTAACATCAAAGGGCACGGTAGTGCACAGCCAAGTTCTGGCACTACACCCTTTTTACAGGAACAAAATCAGACGATTTTTGATCCCTCCTTATCTTCAGTACCAATGAAATCAGAAACTTAAAATTCCGAATATTTGCTAAACTCGTCAGGCACAGGCGCCTCACCAAATTTCAATTTTCTACCATAAGCAATTTCTGAGATATAAGGCCTCAAAAATCACAAAAACCGTAACTGACTGACTCACTGACTGACTGACAGATCATCAAAACTATGGAGCACTTCCCGACATCGTAGAGTCTTGTAGTTTTGCACAACGGTAGGTCTTGTCATGCAACCAGAGGAAAAAATGGAAAATTTGAAGTTTTTCATTCAGGGGGCGTGATATCCGCCCACTTTCTACGAATTGGTGTTGGTTGAATGGAGCACTTCCGACTGCTGTAAAACGATGAAATTTGGTAAAGTGGCAGGGCTTAAATTGCATACAACGAAAAAAATATATAAAATTTGGGATTTTCCATTCAGGGGCGTGGTATCCGCCCACTTCCTCAGAACTCATGTAAATTATATCAGACCAAAAACATAAATGTTAAATAAAGAGCCAAGTTCTCCTATACAAGAACCTTTGTCTAACAACTCAGTCGTGAAAAGTACTGAGATCTAAAAGTACGCCAAGTTCTTACTTCATGAAGGTTTAATACCGAATATTTAAAGTAGAATAATATTGAAACAGCTACAATGTAATAGAGAAATTTTATTATGGAATGTTAACTGACTAAAATTTGATGGGTTCACTGGTCAAGTTTTTAAAACCTTCGAATTGGGCATACAAAAAACTTACCAAGTAAGCCCATCAAATTTTAGTCAGTAATCATTAAATAATAAAATTTCTCCATTACATTGTAGCTGTTTCAATATTATTGTACTTTAAATATTCGGTATTAAATCTTCATGAAGAACTTGGCGTCCTTTTAGATCTCAGTACTTTTCACGGCTGACTTGTTTGACAAAGGTTTTTGTATAGAAGAACTTGGCTCTTTTTTTAACATTTATGTTTTTGGTCTGATCTCACTCCTTTTTGCAAAGATTTTAATATTTTTCCATGTCAAAATCTCGAAAGATACGGAAAGATAGAAGGGTGGCCTCGTCCTACTAAAATCAACTTGAATGAATGAATGAATAAATTGGGGTATAAAAACACTGCGACCTAAAGATCTATTGTGTCCCCCATCTAGAACTGGATGAGGTTGTCTCATTATTACAGTTCTTCCTCCAAATCTGCTCCTCTGAGGAATCGAAGTATTTGGAGTATTTTAAGGGATGATAATTCACTCTCTTTTATGTGGTGCTTGCCCAGATACCTGTGCCTTTGATGCACGAGTGCGTCACATTTCCCCAGTATGTGGTCAGGTGTCTCTTCGTGAGTGTTGCAGAATCTGCAAGTCGCGTTGCTCACCAGGCCAAGGATGTTGAGGTATCTTCTCAACCTACAGTGGCCTGTGAGAAGCCCTGTGATTTTCCTGAGGTTCTTCTTCTTCTTCCTTTGCTTCGGCGCTGTTATGATCTCGATGTCGAGGGGATCATAACTCTCCCACGTATCTGCTTCACACTAGTGATCCGCCTGTGGGGTTCGCCGGGTTGACCTCAGAAATCGGCGGCAAGCCTCCCGGTTTTGTATTGTTCCATTTCTGAGGCCAACTGAATGCTGGTGTTTTTGCATTTGTTTGTACCAGGAGTGTTTAGGCCTACCTTTCTTTTTATTCCGAATTGGAACGTTGTATGATATTGCCTTTTTGACGGGGTTCTCAGGATCTCTCCTTTGAACATGGCAATACCAACTGAGTCGGTCGTGTTCAATTTTTTGGGAAATGGTATTCTTAACATGACGGCTTCCTCGGATCTTCGTACTTCTAATTCGATCAAGCTTTGTAACTCCTGCTGTCATACGAAGCATCTTCATCTCAGCTGCCGTTAGCTTACTCTCATACTTTTTGTACATTGTCCAACATTGTGAACCGTATGTGAGTGCTGGACGCACAACTGAAGTGTAGAGCTTTCCTTTCAGCTTAGGGGGCATTTTTCGGTCACAGAAGATAGCAGAACTTTCCCGCCACTTCATCCACCCTACGCTTACGCGATGATTGATATCGTCATCACAAGTAGCTTCGTTATTTATCATAGACCCCAGATATTTAAACTTTTCACACTTGGGAAGCACTACTCCATTCAAATAAATGTCTGGAATAGGCCTGTGTGGATCAGAAAATGGGCAGCATAGGTATTCTGCTTTTTTCGCGCTTATGCGGTACCCACTTCCTTCTAGAACATCCACCCATACGTCAAGTGCTCGTTGTAGGGATATCGGGTCTTCACTTATGATGGCTCCATCGTCAGCAAAGAATAACTGATGCACTTTTGGATCCGTCACTTTGCCTTCAAGCAGGTAATCAAGAACTGTAATAAAGAGCAGGGGACTCAAGACACTTCCCTGGTGTACACCTACTGTGATTTCGAATTCTTCGGTGACTCCAGCTGCGCATCTTACTTTAGTAACTGCTCCATCATACATGTCCATAATTATCCGCACATAGGTTTCTGGAACTCCTCGTTGCCTGAGGGCCACCCATATTAGATCTCGTGGTTGCCGATCGAATGCTTTTTCAAAATCAACCAATACGACATGCAAATCCTCCAAAGAATCCCGATGTTTTTCCATAATTATTCTTATACTCTGGATTGCATCCGTGGTTGACTTACCCCCGACAAACCCGCACTGGTCATCAGATAGCCTAATTATTTTTCGCAGTCGGCTACCCAAGACTCGCTCAACGATCTTCATGGTGTGTGACATCAGCTTAATCGAACGGTAATTATCACAGCTTCGAGTATCACCCTTTCCTTTATAAATTGGAAGAAGGTAACTTTCCCTCCATTGATTAGGCATGCGATCACCTCGTATAAGTTTGGAGACAAGAATCATGAGCCATCTAAACCCGATGTCTCCCATCTTTTTCCAAAACTCTGAGGGTATTTCGTCTGGGCCAACAGCTTTTCCCTTTTTGGAGTATTTTACCGCCTCACTAACTTCTTCGACTGTGACGTCGGATACTTCGCTTAAGTTAGGTGAAGCTATTGGAAAGTATAGCCTTGGAAATTGTTCGTTTAGAAGTCCGTCACAATACTGTCGCCACCTGTGAAGAATTTAGTTGTCTTCCACAAGTAGTTGGCCTTGAGCATTGTTAATGAACTTTGGCGAACAAATCTCCTGGGCATTTCTTCTTCTTTGAGCGGCTATTTTGAAGATAGTTGCGCCCTTATTCGTGTTTTGCCGTAGCTCTTGAATAGCACCAGCTGTCGGGGTAGAAATTTCATCCAGCTCCCGATACAGGTTTTCTGTATTCTTTGCTTGAATTTGGGCGCACTTCTTCTTCGCTTCTTTCTTGCAGTTTCTATATTCCACTTCGAGGCGTGACTTTTGCTCTGTATCATTAGAGGGGCACTTCGACCAAGCCTTGAAAGCCATTTTCTTTTTACTTATAACTGATTTAGCTTCATCATTCCACCACCATGTTTCTTTGCCTTGTTGGTTGTGTCCTTTTGAAACCCCTAACAGTGTTTTGGCTTTTTCTTTGCAAGTTCTCTGTAGGAGATCCCACATACTTTGTGCTGTACTCTCTTCATTTCGAACTATATCGGTGTTGTTATACAGAACGTTTTGCATATTCGAAATAAAAGTTTCGCCTTTTTCCTTATCCAGATTATACCATTTGATCTTCCCAAAAGTTTTTGTATGTTTGTTGTCGTTGACTGTCTCCATAAAAAATTCTGTCAGTAGGAGACGGTGTTGGTGGGCGATCGCTTCTCCTAGTATCACTTTGCAATCTTTTACCCGGGGTTTCATGAAACTAGATACCAAATGGTAATCAATCTGGGTTTCATTTCCACCACTGCTGTAAGTGACCAGGTGTCGGCTTTGTTTGACGAACATGGTATTTAGTACGATAAGACCGTATGTTTTGCACATGCTCAGGATGTCTTCACCAGGAGGGTTCCTGGTGCCGTATCCGAGGCCTCCATGGCAATCTTCATAGTCTTCGTTCGTCTTCCCGATATGTCCGTTCAAATCTCCGCCCACAAACAAAAACTCTTCCTTTGGGATGTCCTTAAGTAGATTGTGAAAGTCTAGCCAAAATGCATCTTTTTGCACCTGTTCACATCCAATTTGGGGAGCATATGCAGTGACAATATTCCACAACTTTCCTTTAATCACCAATTTAAGGGACATCAAACGGTCGCTGGGTTTCGAAATGGTCAATACGCTGCCTAATAGGTGTTTTGCAAGGATGATTCCGATTCCGTTTTTACCCTTTTCCGTTCCATAGTAGAACATCTTATAGTTTTTTGTCCTCGTATCCAAGAAACGGGCCCTGTTTCCCGTGTTTCGCCATTTTGTTTCTTGAACACATAAGATGTCCACTCGCCTTCTTTTCATCATCTCTTCCAGCTCGAAGCTTCGACCTGTCATACTGCCAACGTTCCAACTCGCAACTCTCAGATTTTGTATAATCTGCGGCATTACTTTGCTAGCCCCCGGAATCCGTCTAGCTCTGACCCGAGCATTGCTGTTCGGTCCAGGATCAGTACCATGTGTAACAATGGTAGTGCCTGGCGGGGTAGTGTCATTTCGAACGAGTACTTCCATAATGCTTAAATTCACAAAATTATCGAGTATCGACGTGTGCATGCTCCAGTTTTGTATTTGATCTCTCTTTTACGGCACCGGTGATCTCCAGTCGTGCCAACCCAGGGACTGGCATGCACACTTTTGGGAAAGTTTATAGGTGTTACGTGTCGCTAGGTTCACCTTGCTGTTTGTGGCCTAGATGTATTTACTCCTTTAGTCGCCTTTTACGACAAGCGGGGAGGCGCTGCAGGAATATTCTAACCCGTCCCTGCACAGGATGTGATTTTCCTGAGGTTGTTCCTACTTAAACTAATGCAGGTTAGAAAACGCTTTCGGTTGTAGTCCCCGAGTAGGAGTTTTGCCTGTCTTAGCTTAGGGAGTTCTTTCCAGATCTTTGATCTTTTTGTCTCCTCTTCTGTTTTGATTTTGTTTTTGATCACGTTTTCTCCTATTCCGCAGTAGGGCTGTGGCCCTGTAAGGGGTGTCGATGCACTTTTTTTGCTAAGGAGTCTGCCACTTCGTTGCCCTGGACACCAACGTGGCCTGGTACCCAATGAAGCGTGACAGTGTTATTCTTGCCCAGTTTATTAAGCTTAATCACGCATTCCCAAACGAGTTTGGAGCTGATGGTGTAGGAGCTTAGTGCTTTTAGTGCAGCCTGACTGTCTGACATGATGGCAATGTTTTGGTTTTTATATTTCCTATCGAGGTTTCTTCCAGCACATATGCCTATGGCATTTACTTTTTCCTGGAATTTGCTAGTGGACTGTCCCATCGGTAAGGAGAGTTTAGTTCTAAAAGCCCAAAAACTCCAGCACCAGTCCCTTCAGCCGTCCTCGATCCATCAGTGTACCATTTGATGGTATTTTCTTTAAGACTATAGTTTATTGTTTCGCCTAGCCAGTCTTTTTTTATAACTAATATAAATACACAAACATGGCGAATTCTTTCCTTCAATAATTTATGACTGGATTTACGATATTCATTGTATACCCTTTTTATGATTGTGTGTTTTGATTTGCGAGAGAAGATTCAATTTGAAACCGCATACTCTACCCTACTTGAAATTAATGCGCCTTCAAATAGAATAGTATTTACAAAGAAATATTCAGAAAAATAATGTTATAATAATAAAATTCCCTCATAATAAAAAAAGAAAAGACGTTTAAGTATGCAATAGATATGGCCGATTCATGTATGTGTATGTATCGAAGGTATTCCTACCTACAGGGTGCTTTATTTTATGAAAGGTCTTTTTTTTTGTTGGATCTGAATAATTTTAAAATGTAAAATAATTTCAGCAAAAGGTTTACAAACTGAGCGACATATTAGCACTTACGTCTTTAGAATTTTGTATGAAATAAAATTAAATCAACTTTTTTATTGAATTCAGTTGTCAACCGACTGAAGAATCACTGAAAATTCAGAAAATTTGATATTATACATAATTAAAATAATACCCATTATCAACTTTATTTGAATTTGATTTCAACATTTCTTTTATATTCTGCCAAAGTTCTTCAAATACATTTCCTTCTTTCATTTACATACATCCGTAGAAACTGGCACCCTTCGTATAGTAAACAATAAAACATAAAAATCTAGTAAATAATAATTTTATCTTCAATATACGTTTAACAATAACACCCTTTACAAAATATATGTATTTTATACAGATACGCCACCAATTTGTTAAGAACTCTTTAAAATATCTTAAGCACTTCACGATAAGATATCGAAACTGAAATTCAAAGCAAAGAGTGGAAAAAGTGTAAACAAAGAGTAAAGGAAGAAGATATAGCTGTTTATAATCAGTCAAATTCAAAGAAAAAAAGAGCAAACAAAGTGTAAGCAAAGAGTAAGAGAAAAAGATAACAAATTCACAACAATTAGGCTAGGCGCGCACATTCAATTTTTAGTTTCGCAACTGCTTGGTTCGAGCAACTAAAAAGTTTGTGTTTTGACACAAATTAAACGATTGCCTAAAATGAGTTCGCTATTTTGTGTAATATATAATAACACGCACCTGCGCGAACATTCAACCAAATAGTTCATCTGTTTTCTATAAGCAACCAAACAGTTGTGCAACTAAATATTTAATGTGCGCGCCTAGCCTTAGATTTTGCTTATTTTTTGTTAAACATAGTCATATGCAATGGCGCGCACATTCAACTAAATAGTTGAGTTGTTTTCTTTAAACAGAAGAGAGTAAAACAAATGTTCGCTTGATTTCACAATTCACAATTGTTAGGCGAAACAAAAGATTTTTTTTTCAACCAAAGAGGAAAGTAGTACTTCTTGATGTTAAGCTTTCATAAATACGTTTTAGTGAAAACTTCCACAGAATATCTTCAAGATGTATTCGAAAGATTAAAATGAAAACCTCTTTCAGCATTTTAAAACTACTCCTTTTAAAAAGGTTTTAAAGAGGGTATATAAGGAGTCAATATAAAGACATTTGTCATGAATATCTCTAAGATGTTTTAAAGAGCATTTAATTATACTATAACTATAGAATTTATTATTTATTACTGTCCAACTACTCTATTAAATAAATAAACCGCAGTTATATTTTATAATGTAATTAACTTTACTAATATTATTCTTTCTACGGTATGCGCAAACCAGTCTTCTTAAAGGAACTAACTTAACTCAACAAGGATATGAGATGCAAGCTAACAAAAAGAAATTCATAAAAACTGTTTTATATATAGTCATCTCTGTTTCTCCATATCGCATTTATGTGACTTTTGCTTCTTGTCATATGGGCATGTTCAACAAATGTGACTTTAGCTTCTTGTCATATGGACATGTTCAACACACCTCCTCAAAAGTTACATTAATTAATCAAAATAAAAATAAAAATACAATATTTCTTATTCAACGAGTTTGCGCATTCTGGGAAATACAAATATCATGGTCCAGCATTCGCTACCAAGGAAAACCCAGAAAAACCTAATCAGACCAATCAAAATTAAAATCAATTAAAAATTCAATTATAAAAATTAAAATTCAAATTCAAATTGACATTTTTTTTAGTTATTAATTAAAAATTAGATAATTTTTCAATCAATAGTATACAAATAAATAAAATAAAATTTTCATCCAGAGAGCCCCAATTGTTGTCTTAAATTCAGGAATCTTGCTGCTGGTAATGGTTTTGTTAGAATATCAGCCAACTGCATGTCTGTGGAAATATACTGAAGAGAAATTAGTTTCTTTTCAATTTGTTCTCTAGTAAAGTGATATTTAATATCTATGTGCTTAATTCGCTTGTGACAAGTAGGATTATTAGCTATACTTATGCAACCTTGATTATCTTCAAAGATGCTTATTGGTTCATTTAATTCAAGTTTTATTCCATTTATTAAAGATTTCAACCATAAAGCTTCTCTTACACTTTCAAATAATGCCATGTATTCGGCTTCAGTAGATGAAGCAGCAACTGACTTTTGTTTCATAGTACTCCAGCAAATTAAGCATTCTCCAAACATTTTAAATAGATACCCAGTAGTACTTCTTCTGTCTGTTTCATTTCCCGCCCAGTCAGAATCAACATAACCCAAAATAATATTTTCATAATTAATGTTCTTTGTAAAAGTTAATTTCAAATCAACAGTACTCTTAAGATACTTCAGAACTCTTTTAAGGCATTGTCATAGTTCTTTATTATTATTGTTGGTATATCGACTCAATATGCTTATTGATGTACTCAAGTCCGGGCGTGTACATAGCATAATGTACATCAAACAACGAATTAAACTTCGACATGGTGCTTCGCATGTTTCTTTTGACTCTAAGGCTTCATAGTTGAGTTTGCTTGGAAGTGGTGTACTGACTGGCTTACTATTTTCCATATTAAATTTATTCAAAACATTATTTATATAAGCTGATTGACTTAGACACAATTGATCCCCCTTTTTGTCTATTTTTATTCCGATAAAATATCGAATGTCTTGTAAATCAGTCATTTTAAACTTGTTCATTAAATAACAATTGAATTTGATCATTTTATCAAGATTTTCTGTGGCTATAACCACATCATCTACATACAACAGTACATATATATTTTTAGAAATATCTCCTTTGTCTATGATATAAATACAACGATCAACTCCCAGATTTACAAAACCAATATCTTTTAATACATTTTCAAATACTTCAAACCAGCATCTAGCTGCTTGCTTTAAACCATAAATAGACTTATTTAGCTTGCAGACTGGTGTATTTATGTCAAGAGGTGTCAATCCTTGAGGAACCGTCATATAAATTTCTTCTTTAAGAGTTCCATTTAAAAAGGCTGTTTTGACATCCATATGATGAACTTTCAAACCATATTGGTTTGACAGTGCCAAAATAAATCGAAAACTTGAGATTCGTGCAACTGGTGCAAATGTTTCATCATAATCAGTCAAATATTCTTGCGTGAAACCACGCGCTACAAGTCTGGCTTTATATTTGACTAAGTTACCAAGTTCATCCTGTTTTATTATAAACACCCACTTGCAATCAACTATGTTTTTATCATGTGGCCTTTGTACCAAAGACCAGGTTTGATTTTGGAAATGAGAGTCTAGTTCATCTTGTATTGCTTTATATATGCCAATAAACTCTATCATCTCGATGCTTAATTTCTTCAAAGCTACTGGGAATATTATTAAAAAATTTATGAGCATTCATTAAACATTTTTCTAATAATCTATAAGATATTTTAGGCCTATCTTTAATTCTTTCACTACGTCTAATTTCTTCATTTTCTATATTTTTGTTTAAATGATGCAATTTGTCACCAGCGTTCATAACTGGATCGGCATTCTCAAGATTTGTGGAATTTTCACAAGGCTGTGTATCAGATCTTGAATTATCAAATATTTCATCAACAGACTCAATATTTTTCATCCCTGTCATTGGAAAACAAGACTCCTCATTTTCTGTATTTACATACGGAAAATCAACCTCTTGTTCTGCATGTTCATTTCGCAAACAAGAATCTTTTAACTGTTCCACACTATCAATATGGAACATAGAGTCTTCTGACTGTTTGACACAATCATCCACAGACCTAGAATTCAACATATTTGTTTCATCCACCACAACATCTCTAGCTGTCATAAATTTCCTCGATTCTACATTCCACAATTTGTAACCATTTGGTTCATACCCGACGAGTATACTTTTAGTCGATTTTACATCGAATTTCCTTTTTCTCACTTTGTTAAGTACGTATACCGTTGAACCAAATATTTTAAGATATTTCAAAACAGGCTTTTTACTATGCCACATTTCATATGGTGTTTTCTTTACATTTTGCAATGCTCTACTTGGACATCTGTTTATTAAATGGGTTGCTGTTAAAACAGCTTCACCCCAAAAACATTTGTCCAGTTTAGCTCCATTAATCATGGATCGAGCCTTCTCCGTTATTGTTCTGATCATTCGCTCAGATACACCATTTAATTGTGGAGTGTGAGGAACTGTTAAATGATAGCTGATGCCTTTTTCGCTACAAAATTCACGCATCTCATTAAACAGATATTCGCCACCATTGTCAATATAAAAATTTACAACTTTAAAATAGAAATGAGCTTCACCTTTTGCAACAAAATCTTTAAAAACAGAGAATACATCGGATTTGTAGGTTATCAAATAAGTCACACAGTAATGTGTATATTGATCAATAAAAACTACATAATAGTTCTTATTATCAATTGTAGAAGGTGTTATCGGACCACAAACATCAGAATGTACTACAAACAAGGGTCTTTTAATATAGTCTTTATTTTTGAATTTTTCAAATTTAAGTCTGGATTGTTTTCCATTTATACAAGCCTCACACAATTTATTGCTTAACTCTACATTCGTTAACAGATTAATATCTTCAAACAAATGGTTGCGTTTAATTTCTTGAAATTTTCCAACACTAATATGTCCCAATCTTTCATGCCACAAGCTATACTCTGCACTATTTGAAATTCTTGACGTGTATACTTTATGACTAATTTTAAATTTAACAAATGGTACGTTATACTCACATGCTCCATCAAACACTAACTGACCATTTTTAGTGACCTTTACACCTCCTGAATTGAATTCGATGGTCATCCCGGCATCTTGCATTTTTTTTACTGATAATAGATTATGAGAAATATCCTCGCAAAATAATACATCCTCCAGCGTAATCTTATTGCTAGAGTTACTGAGACGCACTATTCCTTTTGCTGTAGCATGAATACTTTCTCCACGCTTTGCAATCGCAATCTCCACGGGGGTTTCTAAATTAACGTAATCAGTAAACAATGATTTATGTTTAATGATATGATCAGATGCCCCTGAATCTAAGATAAACAAAACTTCGCCTTCTTTTATTGAATCAACCCCCTGCCTCATCATAAATGCGAACCCACGTTCTGGCTGAGTTGTTGCTACTTGAACCTGTTTATCTCTTTCTTTATTTTGATTATTTGAATTTCGACTACCAGAAAATCTTTTGAAAATAAAACAATCCTTTTTAAAATGTCCTGGCTTACCACAGTGGTAACATTTTGGTTTTGGTTTTAATTTATTTTTGGAAGGTCTTTTTTTATTTATGTAATTTGCTTTTATTTTATTTTCCTTTTGTTCCTTATGACAAACAGCTTGTAAAACTTTGGCACTTGTATCTTTACTCACATTTTTTAATTTGATTTCATGATCAAGAAGACGAGTCTTCACAAATGCCAATGTTAAGTTACTTTCCGACAAAGTCTCAATACCTAGCTGTTATAACTCCATCATAATTTGAAGGAAGAGTAAGGAGCAAGTGCGAAACCTTGTCCATTTCATCAATTTTTGCCCCTGATGCTATTAGTTCTGTTATTAAATCATCAAACAATTTAAAGTGATTCACCAGTGGAGTGTCACCTTTTAATTTTAATGCCAGCAGCTGCTTTCGTAGAGAAAGCTGTGATGCTAAACTCTTGCGCTCATAAATAGCATCCAAATTTTCAAAAATTTGCTTGGCAGTATTTTCAGTATTAGCAAAACCAAGGAACGAGTCACTCAAATATTCGATTACAATGCCTTTTGCATTTCTTTCCGCCCTTTTTGATTGCTCTGTCACTTTGTCTGGCTCTTTATCAATAACTTCTAACAAATCATGTTCTTCTAAAAGTGATCTAACGCGAAATTTCCATATTGAGTATTTTTCACCGTCAAACGGTTTTATATTACGTTTCCCTTTTTCCATTATACTCTGAAACAACACACATATTTATACAAACACTCCTTTGTCGAGACACCCGTCGCTTTCAATTTTTTTTATGTCTGGTGCAGTTTTGTGGAGCCTTTGGTTAGCACATTCATACAGTTTATAGCACACACCAAAGCATTTAATTATACAATTATTTTATTTAACGACTGGGCCCATAACCTATAGAATTTATTATTTATTACTGTCCAACTACTCTATTAAATAAATAAACCGCAGTTATATTTTATAATGTAATTAACTTTATTAATATTATTCTTTCTACGGTATGCGCAAACCAGTCTTCTTAAAGGAACTAATTTAACTCAACAAGCTAACAAAAAGAAATTCATAAAAACTGTTTTATATATAGTCATCTCTGTTTCTCCATATCGCATTTATGTGACTTTTGCTTCTTGTCATATGGGCATGTTCAACAAATGTGACTTTAGCTTCTTGTCATATGGACATGTTCAACAATAACAAAAAGAACATTTTAAAGAGCAAATTAGGAGGTCATGAAGTGAAATGGTATTAAGAAGATTGAACTAACAGCTTGTAAGGAGCTGATACATTTATTAAAGTACTCTCCAAGAGTTTATGTGTTGCTTGGGTCTCTTGGGATGTCAATGAGGTTTGTTACTGAGGACCGGGTTATCGAATCTTTTTCCCTGTTTCCAATAATTTTACCCGTCCCAGTACCCTCCTTGGCAAATCTCATTATGGCTCCCTTAGCAGCAATTTCAATGACCACGTGTAGTGGCGTCAGATGAAGGATGGTTTCCATCGCTGCTGTAGGGCAAGTTCCCATTGCTCCTGTTATGGATATACATGCAAACTCTCTTCCTTTCTAGAGCCGAAAGGACTGCTTCGTGAGAGGTGTTGTCGAAGGCCCCCTCAATATCAATGAAGGCGCATAATGCCGTTTCTTTAATATCTAAAGCTCTCTGTATTATATTAGTTAGTTCATACAGAGCGGTTTCTGTGGATCTACCCGCTCTGTAAGCATGCTGACGGTGATTTAGGGGCATGTTTAATAATACTTCCGATCTAATGAAGTTATCAATTACCTTTTCCAAAGTTTTCAGTAAGAAGGATGTTAGGCTTATTGGCCTGAATGACTTAGGATGTGCGGTATCTTTTTTCCCCACTTTGGGGATGAAAATTACCTTTGCTCTTCTCCATAGACTTGGTATGTACCCAAGTGCCATACTACTTCGAAGCAGTCTAATATGATAGGGCATCAGTTATTCTTTACCTTTCTGCAAGAGCGCAGGAAAGATGCCATCTACGCCCGGTGATTTGAAAGGTTGAAAGGTACTTAACGCCCATTCAATCCTATTGCCTGAACAGATAGTCGAAGCTATCTTCCAGTCTTCCCGGTTAGGCCTTAGAGGTATTCTCTCTATCATATTTTCTACCATTGGTAAGCTGCCTGGAAAATGAGTATTTAGCAATAGCGTTGACCTTTGCTCCTCGTTGTCAGTGAAGCTACCATCGCACAGTGCGGCGACCAGTGGAAAAAAGTCAAAAAATTTGACCTTCTAAAACCGGTTTTGAAAAATGCAAAATTATAGCCAGAACTTTAACTAGATGAACTGTAAATTTTTTTTCCGTAAAATGCAACTACAGCAAGCTATACAACATCTTAAAGGTAACATTATTATAAATAAAATTATAGCCAGAACTTTAACTAGATGAACTGTAAATTTTTTTTCCGTAAAATGCAACTACAGCAAGCTATACAACATCTTAAAGGTAACATGTCAAAAGTAGGCCATTTAGTGATGGTCTACGAAGCGCTGCACCAAGGAGTTAAATTGCTCCAAATAAACCGGTTTTTAATTGGATACTCTTTAGAAGGGTAAGCCAAACATATTATATTGTTTTTTTTTTTGCACTCGAAACCCTTCGATCGTTTTAAAAACGGTTAAATAACGGTTTATTTCTCCCAAAACAGCTTATTTTCAAACTGCAGCATCACGTTTTATTCACGTGTATTCATCAAAAAAATTAGTAGGATATAAAGTGGGAAATACGATCTTTCCAAAAAGGTAACATTCATCCACGTCCCTCCTTGTAACAACTGTTTGTTTCTCGTCCTTTTATATAGATAATGTGTACGAATAGGGAACTGTTTGAGATGTGGTTTTCTAATCCAAACGACCGAATTTCTGTTTTATTAGAATTTATACGAAATAAATTTAGAATTATCATTAGTTTGGAGCCGGACCAAGAGCAAATTTTGAACAAACATGTTTCAAATCTGTGTGCAAATATTAATAAACGCAGACAAAAGTGCTAAAATAACCGTTTTCGATTTATGGAAAAAAATAAGGACTGGCTCGATCATTACCGCTCTTACTATGAAACAAATGTGAACAATCAAACTAAAATATTTTTTTTAAGGTTATTTATATTACTTAAACAATATTAGCTTAAGTTGAAATAAAAAACAAATATCTAAGAAAAAAATATATTAAAATCAAGCTGTTTTGAATTTTTTCCTTCTCTTGCACTGAATCAACGCACTGTGCATCGGCGTAACGAAGTGCCAAAGAGGTTAATGTGTTATCTTTGGCTAGAGCCTTGTGTAATCTTGCTGCTGCAGATAAAAAAATCAACTTAGTTTATAGCTTCCTACATATTTTGGTATATTTTCTTTTTGTTATTGGTTGTTTTTATTTGCGCTTCCATTATTTCTGCTTGTCCGGGCAAGATACCTACCTAACACTACCATACCTACCTTAATTATAAATACTAGTACCTACATCCGCTCAAAGTAAAAAAAAAGCAATAATTGTTGAGGATGCGATGTTGTTTTTGTTGCAATTTTAACTCCTTTTTTTAAATGAAGGTAGCCCACCAATTAAAAGCCTAATTAATGGTTTGATTATAGTTCACATCACAGTTAAGATTTTTCTTATGTAAGCTCATAATTTTTTCAGGTATACAAATGTTTTCTTTTTTCATACATGTTAAAATAACATAGAGTACCAAATCGAGCACTCTAGTTCTAAAAAAAGTCATAAATTTTCAAAATGCATGTATAGTTTCAAAATGACAATAAAAAGATACTTCGAATGAAAAATCTTAGATTTTCTATTTTTCGCTTTGAGTGCACATTAAGCTTTACCACTCTACCAAATTTCATCATTCTACGGCAATCGGAAGTGCTCCATATAAATTAAACATTTTCTCAGAAAGTGGGCGGATAGCACGCCCCCTGAATTGTAAACCTAAATTTTTATTGTTGGTACTTTATATGCGATTTGAGCCCTACCGTTCTACCAAATTTCATTGTTCTACTGCAATCGTAAGTGTGCCATATAATATACATCAGTTCTAAGGAAGTAGGTGGATACCACGCCCCTGAATGGAAAACCTCAAATTTTATGTTTTTTTCTTTGTATGCAATTTAAGCCATGCCACTTCACCACATTTTATCGTTTTACAGCAATCGCAAGTACTCCATTCAACAAACACCAATTCGGAGAAAGTGGGTGGATACCACGCCCTCTGAATAGAAAACCTCAATTTTAATTTTTGTTCTTTTATATGCAATTTGAGCCCTACCGTTTTACCAAATTTCATTGTTCTACTGCAATCGGAAGTGTGCCATATATAATTTACATCAGTTCTGAGGAAGTGGGCGGATACCACGCCCCTGAATGGAAAACCTCAAATTTTATATTGTTTTCTTTGTATGCAATTAAAGCCCTGCCACTTTACCAAATTTCATCGTTTTACAGCAGTCGCAAGCGCTCCATTCAACCAACACCAATTCGGAGAAAGTGGGCGGATAGCACGCCCTCTGAAAGGAAAACCTTGGTGTTTATTTTTGGTCCTTTATATGAAATTTACGCCCTACCGGTTCACCAAATTTTATCGTTTTACAGCAGTCGGAAGTGCTCCAATCAACCAACACCAATCCAACACCAATATTCGGAGAAAGTGGGCGGATACCACGCCCCCTGAATAGAAAACTTCAAATTTTCGATTTTTTCCTCTGCTTGCATGACAAGACCTACCGTTGTGCAAAATTACAATACTCTACAATGTCGGGAAGTGCTCCATAATTTTGATGATCTGTCAGTCAGTTACGGTTTTTGTGATTTTTGAGACCTTATATCTCAGAAATTGCTTATGCTAGAAAATTGAAATTTGGTGAGGCGCCTGTGCCTGACGAGTTTAGCAAATATTCGGAATTTTAAGTTTCTGACTTCATTGGTACTGAAGATAGGGAGGTGTCAAAAACCGCCTGAGTTTGTTCCTGTGAAAAGGGTGTAGTGCCAGAACTTGGCTGGGCACTGCCGTGCCCTTTGATATGGCACATTTCCGATTGCAGTACAACAATGAAAATTGGTAGAACGGTAGGGCTCAAATTGCATATAAAGGAACAAAAATCAAAATTGCGGTTTACTATTCAGGGGGCGTGGTATCCGCCCATTTGCTCCGAATTGGTGTTGGTTGAATGGAGCACTTTCGACTGCTGTAAAACGATGAAATTTGGTAAGGTGGCGGGTTTAAATTGCATACAAAGAAAAAAATATAAAATTTGAGGTTTTCCATTCAGGGGCGTGGTATCCACCTACTTTCTTAGAACTGATGTAAATTATATGGCACACTTACGATTGCAGTAGAACAATGAAATTTGGTAGAACGGTAGGGCTCAAATTTCATAAAAAGGACCAACAATAAAAATTTAGGTTTTCAATTCAGGGGGCGTGCTATCCGCCCACTTTCTGAGAAAATGTTTAATTTATATGGAGCACTTCCGATTGCCGTAGAATGATGAAATTTGGTAGAGTGGTAAGGCTTAATGTACATTCAAAGAAAATCTAAGATTTTTCATTCGAAGTATCTTTCTCATTTTGAAACTATATATGTATTTTGAAAATTCATTACTTTTCTTAGAACTAGAGTGCTCGATTTGGTACTCTATGTTAGTTCAACATGAATGAAAAAAGAAAACATTTGCATACCTGAAAAAATTATGAGCTTGCATAAAAAACATCTTAACTGTGATGTGAACTATAATCAAACCACTAATTAGGCTATTAATTGGTGGGCTACCTTCATTTAAAAAAAGGAGTTAAAATTGCAACAAAAACAACATCGCATCCTCAACAATTATTGCTTTTTTTTTACTTTGAGCGGATGTAGGTACTACTATTTATAATTAAGGTAGGTATGGTAGTGTTAGGTAGGTATCTTGCCAGGACAAGCAGAAACAATTGAAGCGCAAATCAAAACAACCAATAACAAAAAGAAAATATACCAAAAGAGATAAGAAGCTATAAACTAAGTTGATTTTAGTAGGACGAGGCCACCCTTCTATCTTTCCGTATCTTTCGAGATTTTGACATGGCAAAATATTAAAATCTTTGCAAAAAGGAGTGAGATCAGACCAAAAACATAAATGTTAAAAAAAGAGCCAAGTTCTTCTATACAAAAACCTTTGTCAAACAAGTCAGCCGTGAAAAGTACTGAGATCTAAAAGGACGCTAAGTTCTTCATGAAGGTTTAATACCGAATATTTAAAGCAGAATAATATTGAAACAGCTACAATGTAATGGAGAAATTTTATTATTTAATGATTATGTTTTTGGTCTGATAGTTATCATCGCACGGTAGCGCTCACAATTCACAGGATCGTTGCGATTCGCAGCATCTTTGAAGAAATGCGGCCCAATGATTCCGCCAGCCCTTAATCCGTACCAAACAGTGACTTTTCTGGATGCATAGGTAGTTCTTGCAATGCTTCTGACTGCTCTTCACTCCAAAGACGCCAGTTTTGCTTGTTAACGTATCTATTCAATCCGAAATGGGGTTCGTGACTGAACACACTTTTTCGATAAAAAAGTGGATCTTCGGCCAACTTTTCAAGATCCCATTCACCAAAAGTTCGGCGTTGTGGTAGGTCGTTCGGCTTCAATTCTTGCACCAGCTGTATTTTGAAAAGCTTCACACTGCAAAATTTTACACAAAACACGAAAAATGCGTGAGCTATAAAAACCAGTATTAAAAAGAAAATAGCAAAAAAATCATCCATTATTGGTCTCATGTAATGAAAAATGCCTTTGATATTTCGTCAAGTTCCAACGGCGAATATGCATCCTAATATCTGTCTTCACCGCTTCAGGACATACATTAGGGGGTGGCCGTGGCGCGATGGATGTGTGCTCGCCTGTCAACCTCATGATCACAGGTTCGATCCCTGCCGTCGTCTATGTCGCTTTAATTCCATTAAAAACCTTCTAAAAATTGTCATCAATCGGCTGCTGGTTTACTCATTACATGTTGTTCAGGCATAACACTAACAACATGTAATTGAGTTAAACTACTCGTAGTATGCCCAACAAGGATGAACACGAATAAAATAATGTGAATTATAAGCGACATAGAAATAAGACACGGCATTTCTCCGCTTTAGTTCAGCCGAGCCGCCATCCCTGGAGATAAAAAATCTGAGACAACCACCTTTAGTCTCAGAACATCGTGCCACACATCTTTCCTATCCTTCTTTCTCTTCATTAACTTCACGCCCGCGCTGTGTTGAAACATTTAAAGGGTAATCATAATCCCTTGAGCGCGGGTAGATTATATAAAAAAAAAAAATACTAAGGCGTATGAATAGCACCTGCGGTATACTCAGAGCCTTATTTTTATTCGGCTTTGGACAACGCGTGAGCAAAAGGAAGTGTTGATGACATTGTAAATGTGGACGATTCAGACCGATTATGGAAGAATAAGGAAAGCGTGAGAGGTAAAAGAAATATTAATTATTGGAAAACCATTGAAATATATAACCAATCATTTTAATTGACAGTAAGAGTACGAAACAAAAACAATAGGAATACAAAACTAAAAAGTCTTGTGGGGTTAAAAAATATCTACTCGCTTTGTTCCGCTTGTGAGATTGATCCCATGTTTTTTGTTTTAATTTATTAAAGGCCAACACTAATATTTATTATACATAATTTATCTCTTTTTTGAAACAATATAACAATATACATATATACGATATAACCCCAGATATAACTGGTTTTCAAGACGATTTTTGAGGAACGTTTTCCTAGTTCTTCATTCATTGTGGCGTCATAAAGTCCAAATTTTTTAAAAGGCGTGCTAGATATTCTGAAGTACAATAATTCTTCGAGATTTTATAAGTATCGAAAAATGTAATAGCATTGAAGGAAAAACTATTCGGTCTGTAGGCTAAACTGATTTTGACATTTATACTGATTACTGATACTGATTCGGAAATATGTTTGAAGAGGTGTTCTTCATCGCTGGCAAAACCATTGCGTAAGCTTTTCAATCGCTCCTACTGTTCTGAAATCTTCCCTAGAAGATGGAAAACAGCATGGACCAATTGCACTTACGTCCCGTCTTTCCGAGAAATATCTCGAAGATCGAAAGCTTCTTAATGACCGGTAATATGGCTTTCGCAGCAATCGTTCCACTAGTTCTAACCGAAGAGTGGAACAGATCTTTACATTGTTTTGGAAAAAGTAAAATTATTGCGCTTGATATTTCTAAGCAATTTGATAGAGTTCGGCACCAGGCTCTTTTATCAAAAAATGCGTGGTATTTACAAAACACTATTCTTTGGATTAGAAATTACCTTCTAGATCGTTCAATACATGTTGTATTGGACGGTTTCAAGTCTGATCTTCACAAAATAAATGCTGGTATTCCCCTAGGCTCCGTTTTGTCTCCTCTCTCTTCCTCATTTTTATAAGTGATCTCTTGTCTGAAACTTCTAATCAACTTCACTGTTTTTCCGACGACTCTACTCTGAGTAGAGCTAGAAAGTAGAGTAGAGATAAAAGTCTCTTCGAACTGATGATGTATAATTCCATTAAAAAAATAAAAAATACCATTAAACACGTGAGTGTTTTACTCAAATTCGAGGCGTATTTGTAAAATCCAGCTAGTATTCTGTTTAAGCCAGCCGTTTTGCCATCCTTCAGACTATTTATAGCCTCAATCACCTCTTTGTGAGAAATTATGTCTAACGATTCTCCTGGATTCTCCAATTTTTTTACAACAATACCTTGTTGAGGTGTAAATAAAATATCAATAGTGTTTTATAAAATACAGGGTGAGTTTTATGTTTAGATGGATGTTTTTCTTCAATAACTTATGAAATACAATTTAATAATTTATATTTTATTGATTGATTAAATGCTCTTTAGAATTATGATGTCGGTCAAGTTGGCGCGCTTAGCCGTAGCCCAATAATAACAATTTCGCAAACTTCTGTTGTAATTTTAGTAATTTTGTTTCTAATGTTGTCCTTATGCATCGAGGTTGCGGTTGATTTGTTGACTTACGCCTTTTCCTTTAAGTACCCTCATACGAAGGAATCGGGAGGCGTCAAATCACTTTAATATATCTCCCAGTTTAGGCAGATTTTCAAAATTATAAGTTGAATGATTTACTTTTTCGGCACAGGATTAACACAAAAAAAGTCACATAATTTTCGCCGCGTATTTGAACAGTTATTTAAATAAAATAGTTTTGATAATTTTTTAACACGTTGTTGCTGCGTTAGACATACAAAATTGTTTATCACTCTTTTGCGACTGTTAAATTCCAACTGAAAATTTCATTGACAAAAAAATCGCAACCAATTAAAGTCGACCTGGAACATAAAACGCACCCTATATGTTAAATAAAAAAAAAATTAGGAAATGTGACAATATTGTATGTCCCGGGTTTAAAAAAAAAAATAAAAACCGGGTCAGGCTATTGGCAGGAATGGAAGGGACATACAATTTTCTGTCGATTATAGAATTTTTGATTTTAAAATAAATTATTGGCGCGATATCTTATGTGAAGAGCTTGGGCTAACGCTTACACTGCCTAACATTCCTGTCTGCGTGTTGCTAATCTGGATAGTTGCTAAAATAAGGTAATTCATCATGGCAAGAATTAATCTTGGAGCACTGGCCACCATCTCGCAAGAGATAGCTCAACGCAATAAATATTACGCCAAGAGGTTGAACTTGTTAGATTTTCAGATGTATCTCTGCAATAATAAATAAAAATGTTCCAATTTTATTTTCTCTATTATTATCATTTCTTTTTGTTGCAGGGTCTTGTTGATTACGAAAGTGATTCCAATGAAGAATACGACGATAAAGATGAAGATATGCCTGATCAAACGAAGCCTCGCCTGGCATAGCAGAAGAAAACAAAACGAAAAAAACGTCAGTGAGACTATATCACCGTCATAAGTGTTTAATTAATATCTTCAAATGGATGCTTGGGTTTAAAAAAAAAGTCTCATCCAACCAAACCAACTCAAATAAACTCACACTCCCCCACACATAAATACACAACACGCAGAAGAAAAAGAGAGTATTTGTAGTAGTTATACAGATCTATTATAGTAAAAATAAAATAAAATCAAATAAAAATAAAAATAAAACAAAAAAAAATAAATAAAAGTTTAAAAAATCTAAAAAGAGAGAAATTAATTTAATAAAAAAAAAGCAAAACATAAGTGTTTGCCGATACAGCGGCTTAAATATTGTGTTTCCACCTTAAGTGGTTACTTTTGCGCTGAACAAATGAAAAACCCTGTAAAAATTGTAATGGTACCTAGTACCGTCTCTCTCTATTTTTTCTATTGCTATCCTCCTTTCCTTTTTACATTTAATAAAATTGGAGTCCTTGCAAGTTTCAAGAAAGAACACGCGCGTTTTCATTAATTTCGGACATTTTTATATTAAAGACTTTTTTCAGCCTGGAAATACCACGAAAGATAAGTATTCTCGAAGTTCCTAACGCGAACGCAATAAACACTGGTCCTTCGAGCCGGATTATTCGAGAATTTTTGGATTTCCACGGCTTGTCAAATAAAATCATACCGTGCGGTTTCATAATGCAAGTTCGGTATTGTATCAAATAATTGTAGATCGTTGCTAGTGTTTATATCTACAAGCATTTATCATTTATTTTCTCAAATAAAAACAACTCGAACTCGAACGAGTGCAACAAAAAAATATTTGAGTGATAAATAGGTTATGTACTCGGTGCTACGCAATCCATACCCACCAAATACAGTCCACATCTACCAATTTCTATTAATTGCCTTCTCTTCGTATTCTTCTCGTCTCCAAAGATAACATTGACAAAACCACTATAACAAGACTTGTTTACCGTTTCTCATTTTGCTGTATCAAATAGAACGGTGTTTGTTGTTGCAATACGGTCTGATATAAAACATACCATATCACAGTTGTGCAAAAGTCGTTGCTGAAGAAAACGGTACCTACATCTGCCCAAAATTGATTAAGCTGTTTAGGTGTCAATTGTTCGTGTTGGGTTTGAGAAAAACAACAATTATATTCGGTTTTGTGCGCGCACGGTTATTGACAATCGATTAAGGTCGGAACCTTGTCGCGGAAATTGCGTTTCAATCATCTGAAAATCGAACAAAATAGTCGTCTATTAATCTATTTGCGCTATGGATGCTCTAAAGCGAAAACGAGCTGCTATTAAAGGCCAGGTAACGCGGATCGTTACATTTAGTGAGACACCGGGTGCTCCTCTGGCTGAAAGTAAGTTGCGGCAAACAAAACTAGAGCAATATATGCAAGATTTTGAACGTCTTCAAAGTGAAATAGAGGAATCAATCGATGATGTTGCCCAATTATCCGAAGAAACGCAATATCGTGCCGAGTTCGAATCTACGTTTTACGGTGCCCATGCTAAATTATCTGAATTGATGCAAAGCTATAGTGTAAGTGATCCACGATCTGATTCGGATGTTGAGTTCAGAAAATCTATCAAAGCTCTAGCAGAGAATCAGGCCTCACTTAACGATATAGTGAAGACTCTTGCCGAAACAACGCAAAGGCCAATAAATATAACAAGTGTGCAACCGCAATCCGGTTTACCTGCAGTAGTTTTACCAGAGTTTTCTGGAAACTTTGACGACTGGATTAGATTCCGCGATTTATTTACGGCCTTAGTAGTATCCAAAAAATCGGTCACTAATATCGAAAAATTGGAATTTCTCCAAACGCGGTTGAAAGGAGAAGCATTGTCACTCGTGAACCATCTTCCTCACAGCAATGACAACTTCGATATTGCGTGGAGTTTGTTAAATGAGCATTATGATAAACCAAAGTTCATTATGATTGCGCATTTAGACAATATATTTGACCAACCGGTAGTCAAAAGTGGTTCGTTGGTAGAAATAAAACGCTTGTTCAGCACAACGATCGAAAATATGAACGCCCTTCGCGCCTTGAATCTCCCCGTTGACTCATGGGATATATTGCTCATTTATTTTCTGTCGCGTAAATTAGATCCGGAGAATAAGATGTTGTGGATTCGTGCAACTAAACAAAGTGAAAAGCAATCGTACTCGGATTTCACAAACTTTTTGAAGGATAGAATTAATGAGCTCGAAAGCTTAAACCTGTCAAAGACTCATTCCGTGCGTAATTTGATTGCTCCACTTAAGACTAAAGAAGCAGGTAGACGCGTTTTAAATGTCACAATTCCATCGTGTCCTAAATGCCATCAAAAACATATGCTCTATCAGTGCGCGCAGTTTCGTGATCTTACGGTGCCTTCTCGGTGTGAATTTGTTAAAGCAAACGGAATTTGCTGTAATTGCCTTCGTGCAAAGCATTCATTGGTGGAGTGCAAATATTCTAATTGCAAGACGTGTAACTTGAAACACAACACTTTGTTACATGTAGAGCGAATTCCCCCACCTTTCGTGCAAACCGTCAATTCCTCTTCAAATGCCGTCGTATCCGCGGTATCTGTTCGCACAATTCCATCATATCTCGAGTTTTTACCTATGTTACCAACGGCAATGGTTATGATAAAAGATGTAAATGGTGAACCTCAACCGTGCAGGGCTCTGCTTGATTCCGGATCCCAAGCAACTCTGATCTCGGAGTCGTGTGTCCAACGTCTATGTTTAAAACGAACTCATGCAAAAATTCCTATAGTTGGCCTAGGACAGTTCGAAAGTACACAAGGTACACGGGGTCAAGTAAACCTAGTCGTGTCTTCAACATTTGATTCAAATTCATTCATATCGGTCAATGCCTTTGTACTTGCCACATTAATAAACGATCTTCCGAGTTTTGACATTTCAAGTGCTAGCTTATCTTATTTTAATAATCTATCATTAGCAGATCCTAAATGTGATCGCCCAAACAAAATCGATGTTTTGTTGGGATCGGACGTATTTTTTGACATTCTCGCGGACGGGAAAATCGTGCATCCCTCGGGTTCCCCTGTCGCCCAAAATACTATCTTTGGCTGGGTTATAGCGGGAAACATTTCATTGAAACAAGAAGCTGCATTAAGTGTTAATCATTCTGCCGTAGATCTTGATGTTCTCTTAAAACGATTTTTTGAGCCTGAAGATCTTGCTGATGGACGTCTCACCGAACCTGAGGTAAGTGCAGATATTGAAAATCATTTTGTTTCAACGCATTACATTAATCGCGATGGCAGATATGTAGTAAGCCTACCCTTTTGTAAAATGCCCGTACAGTTCGGAGACTCTCGTGGTGCGGCGTTGAGCCTACTACACGCGATGGAAAGACGATTCTCTAAGGACTCAAACTTGAAAGAACAATATATCGAATTCATGCGTGAATACGAGCGATTAGGTCATATGACAATCGTGCCACTTAATGACCTCCATCGTCCATCGTTTTACTTACCTCATCACGCGGTACTGAAGCCCACCAGCGCAACAACAAAGCTGAGGGTTGTCTTCAACGCTTCAAGTAAATCCACGAATGGTCTATCATTAAATGATTACTTACATGTTGGGCCTACCATTCAAAATGATCTTTTTACATGCCTTATTCGATTTCGGAAACATAAAATCGCGATGAAGGCAGATATCGCCAAAATGTACCGCCAGGTTCTTCTCAATGCAAATGACGTTCATTGCCAACGAATAGTTTGGAGGGAAGAAGTAACGGAAGAACCACGCGACTACATGCTTCTCACCGTAACGTACGGTACTGCTTCCGCTTCGTTTTTGGCAACTCGTGTCCTTAAACAAATTGGCTTGAACAATATGCATCTTTTTCCAAGTGCTTCGAATAGCATTTTAAACGATTTTTATGTGGACGATTACATGTCTACGTTCGAAAACGTAGTCGAAGCTTTACATGCAAAAAACGAGGTAACTGATATCCTTATGAAAGCTGGAATGGACCTCCGTAAGTGGTCCTCCAATTCGAATGACCTTCTAAACACTATTTCTCCTGAGCATCGAGAATCAGCGACTGATTTATCCATTGGTGACGCGGGAGTCAAAACATTGGGTCTAATCTGGGATACGAAACACGATTGTTTCAAATTCGCCCCTACAATTCCGACCATAGGCCCAAATGCCACCAAGAGAGAAGTATTATCGGACATAGCTCGAATCTTTGATCCATTAGGGTGGCTATCACCTGTTATAGTCAAAATGAAGATCTTCATAAAACGTCTATGGATCAAGGGTATCGGTTGGGACGAATTCATTCCCAAAGACTTTTTTCAAGAGTGGGTCGACTTTAGAGCGGGTCTTGCCTATGTACAAACAGTCAACATTCCGAGATGGGTGCAATATAGTCAAGGTGAGGTATTGGAATTGCACGGATTTGCTGACGCATCGGAATCAGCTTATGCTGCTGCTGTGTATGCCAGGGTTGTAGGAATCAATACGGTGCAAACTGCGCTTATCTGTGCTAAGACCAGAATTGCTCCAGTCAAGCCTATCCTTTCGATTCCGCGTCTGGAATTATGTGGCTCTTTACTGCTAATCCAACTGCTTAGCAAGGTAAAAGAAGCCTTAGCCATTCACGATATTGAGTGTTTTGCTTATACGGATTCTACAACGGTATTACACTGGATTCAGGGATATCCACGTGCACGAAATGTATTCGTGGATAATAGAATTTCGCAAATTGCAGCCCGATTTCCAGTATCTATATGGCATCATGTCCGCTCGGCCGAGAATCCGGCAGACTGTGCCACTCGTGGTATGATGCCGAAATGTTTATCCAATTTGGACCTATGGTGGAATGGTCCACAGTTTCTTCGCGATAAGGAGATAACGTTTTCGGGATTACCTAGCCTTAAAAATAGTCCTGTCGAAAATGAGATCACATGTCTTGCATCTGCAACGGAAACGGTTGAATGGGATACATTTATCTTCGAAAGGTTTTCTAAACTCAATCGTCTTCTTCGGGTCGTCGCTCGTATCATTCGATTTGCTCGAACTCGTGTAAGACCTCGAGAACGAGTCCGCACGCATTTTTTATCACCATATGATATACAACAGGCAAAGCTCGCAGTATTCAAGCTCTCTCAAAAACACATCTTTAAAGAAGAAATCGCTCTTTTAGAACGAGACCAGGCGGTTTCCAAGAAAAGCAAATATTACTTCTTGCGTCCCTTTATCGATCAGGAGGGTGTTCTTCGGGTAGGAGGGAGACTAGAAAATGCGTGCATACCATTTGAGCAGAAGCATCCAACAATTCTGCATAAGGATCATCCCCTAACTCGTCTTATCGTCACAGATTTTCATCTTAATAATTTGCATGCCGGAATGCGGCAAATGACGTACCTGATTTCGCTCCACTACTGTATCATCGGTGTCCACCACGTTATAAAACGATGTATCTATCAATGCCCAACATGTGCTAGGCAACGCGCCATTCCTTACCAACAACTAATGGCCAGCTTGCCGAAATCTAGATTGGAACCAGGAGTGACCTTTGGTAACACAGGCGTCGATTACGCGGGACCATTTTTAATCCGGACATGGAAGGGACGAGGTGCAAAGCAGCATAAAGTCTATGTTTCCCTATTCGTTTGCATGGCTACGAAAGCCTTACACCTCGAACTCGTTTCGGATCTTTCATCGTCCGCCTTCATAGCCGCTCTGCGTCGCTTCGTGTCCCGGCGCGGAAAGTGTCACTCTATTTTTAGTGACAATGGCACCAATTTCGTTGGCGCAAACCAACAGTTACGAGATTGGGCGAATCTACTCAACTCAAGCAACTTTCAAGAGGATGTAACGAATGAGCTCACCTCCAATGGAATCAACTGGCACTTCTCACCCCCCCATGCTCCGCATTTCGGCGGCTTGTGGGAAGCAGGAGTCAAGACTACAAAATTTAATCTACGGAGGGTGCTCGGTCAGTCATCTCTAACATACGAAGAGTTTTCAACCATTTTGTGTCAAATTGAAGCTTGCGCTAACTCCAGGCCGCTTTGCACGCGCTTTGAAGGAGACACGGATCCGTTAACGCCAGCACACTTCCTCATCGCTCGACCAATGACAACTGTACCAGATCCCAATATTTTAACGGCAGAAGCATCGATACGCGATAGATGGCTGTACATTCAACGGCTTGTCCTAAGCTTCTGGAAAAAGTGGTCTCAAGACTATCTAACTCAACTCCAAAAACGACCGAAATGGTTAGAAAGGTCAAAAAACATTCAGCCTGATGATGTAGTCATCTTGAAAGATGAAAACCAGCCCCCATGTCGATGGCTCATCGGTAGAGTTATTAAAACTTACCCCGGACAGGATGGGTTGACACGCGTTGCGTCAGTCACTACAGCAAAGGGAGAGTTTAAACGCCCTATATCCAAGTTATGCCCGCTACTCGTCGATTAAAGTTGAAAGGAGCTTTCAACGGTGGGAGTATGTTTGCCGATACAGCGGCTTAAATCTTGTGTTTCCACCTTAAGTGGTTACTTTTGCGCTGAACAAATGAAAAACCCTGTAAAAATTGTAATGGTACCTAGTACCGTCTCTCTCTATTTTTTCTATTGCTATCCTCCTTTCCTTTTTACATTTAATAAAATTGGAGTCCTTGCAAGTTTCAAGAAAGAACACGCGCGTTTTCATTAATTTCGGACATTTTTATATTAAAGACTTTTTTCAGCCTGGAAATACCACGAAAGATAAGTATTCTCGAAGTTCCTAACGCGAACGCAATAAACAATAAGAACAAAAAAGAAAACCAGGATGGTTTATTGTTGCGGGTCTTGGTACCACAGGGATGTTTCTTTGGAGCTGAAAAAGGGCCTTGGCATGCTTGTTTTAGCTCGGCTTAGCTCGAAGGATGGGGGTGGATCTTGCCCTTTTCCATGCACCACCCACTCTGCAAACAAAAAAAATCTCACGCCTTAATATTTGGATAGGATAGGTGTTGCTGATAGTAATTAACTCAGCCAGTTTTTATTTAATTTATTTTTAAGTCTTTTAAGTTTTTAACTTCAAATAGTTTTTCTAATTTTTCACCTTAAAACTTTTTATTATGAATTTGAAATCGAAGCTGTAAGGAAGTCGAGAGAGAAAACTTTTTTAATTTTTAGGTAATTCATTTTCTTTTTATTTTCTTGTTTTAGTTATAATTATTATTTTTCTTCAATAAAGTTTTTTATGTTCAAACCAAACGGAAGAAAATTACTAAAATAATTGTCTGCTCGACTTTCGTCATCAATATTTCTAAAAATTAAAAAAAAAACAGACGTTGCACAAGATTTAGGATGTCTGATGGGTATGACTGCAGTGCTTGTGAAAGGAGGAATGATGTCGAAGACATGGTAGAGTGTACCAAATGTAAGAAATGGTTGCATTTTAGCTGTGCAGAAGTCGACTCATCTGTTGAAGAGAGAGGTTGGTTTTGCAAGGAATGCATAGATCTTAATTCACCGATGGGAAGCCACAAGACAGTGGCACACGTTGAAGTAGCATCAGCAAAAGGCCCTACAATCAAGACATCGCAATCAAAAATCCATTATGCTCGTTCGAACAATTAAATCAATTGCATCCTCAAGCAAAAGTCGCTGAGCGTTAAAATTGGAGCTGCTTGGTTTGGAGGAACAAAAGAAAATTGAAGATACATTTCTCCAGGAACGAGAAAAGAAGGAAAAGGAATTTATTCAAAGAAAATTTGAATTAATGACGTTGGAAGCTGAAGCAGAAGACGACTTGGACGACAACGTTAGTATGAGGTTAAATGAAACCAAAGTCTGGGTGGAAAAATCTAAAGCTGCCTTTGTGAATGCCAAAAAGCCTGAAGATTCAGCAAAAGAAGGGAATTTGCGATGGAAACCAACTACAAATGCGTTCAAAGAGCAGGATTTTTTGGATCAAAGGCAAATAGCAGCACGTCAAGTGATGGCGAAGGATTTTCCTATGTTCTCCGGACGACCTGAAGAATGGCCACTCTTCATAAGCAGTTTTGAGAATGACACTAAGCTCTGTGGATTCTCTAACCAAGAAAACTTATCACGACTTCAAAGGGCTTTGAAAGGAAGAGCTCTGGAAGCTGTTGGTACTCGTCTCATGATGCCATCCAATGTTCCAGAAGTTATCGAGACCCTTCGAATGCTGTATGGCCAACCGGAGTACATAGTTGACAACATCCTGAAGAAGATTAGAATGGAACCAGGTCCAAAAGCAGAGCGTTTGGATACCCTTATTACCTTTGCTCTCTCTGTTCGTAGTGTGCATTGTATGATAGAGGCCTCTGGTTTGACTCATTATCTGAGCAAGAGAACTTTGCTGAAGGAATTGGTGGAGAAGCTTCCAGCATCTTTGAAGCTGAATTGGGCAATGACAATAGATGGCAACGATACTCTGACAACCTTTAGTGATTGGCTTTATAACATGGCACAAGCGGCATGTAAGGTTACACCATGTGCAGTTGCCGATACAAGAGTTGAAAAGCGTCAGTCTCATATGCATACTCATTCAGAAAATCAGATCCTACCTAAAAATGGTTCACAAAACAAGAATGCTGGTTGCTATCTCTGTGGAAAGGATCACAAGCTTGTGAAGTGTGATCGATTTTGTGAACTCTCCGTAAAAAAGAGATGGGATCTGGTGAGTAACCGAAGTATCTGCGAAGGTTGCCTAAGTCATCCAAGAAGATTCAAATGTCGGAAGCAAGCAGTCTGCGGAGTTAACGGCTGTGCGTCTAAACATCACCAGCTTATGCATGGTCACCGTAATGAGGCAAACGAACCTGAACCAATTGTCGGTTGCTATGAACATCAATCAACCAGTGCCAATGATATGCTTTTTAGCATAGTTCCGGTAATTTTACATGGCAAAGAAAAATCTTTAGAGACATTTGCCTTCCTTGACAATGGATCTTCCCTAACCTTGATAGAAGAGGAGAGGTTGCGAATATCTTGGAACTGGATGGGATTCCTAAACCCTTGTGTCTCAAATGGACTGCAAATACTGTTCGACTTGAGAATGACTCGAAGGTTGTACCATTGGAGATTTCAGGTGATTGTGACAATTCTCAACCTGAAAGGCACTGGCTAAGAGATGTACGCACCGTTAAAAAATTAGCATTAGCTTCGCAATCCCTAAATCAAGTCTCGTTGGCAGAGAAGTTTCCGCACCTTAGAGGAATTCCAATAAGATCCTACAACCAAGCGAAGTGTGGAATATTAATTGGTATCAACAACCAAAAGTTACTGCTGGCCCAGAAGTTACGAGAGGGATCCTGCAATGAACCTGTTGCTTTCAAAACTCGGCTTGGTTGGTGTGTTACAGGCAATAACATCAAAGATAGTCAAGAATATGGAGTTTACTATGCTTGTGATTGTAACAAGGATCTTCATGAGATGGTAAGGAAACATTATGTCTTGGAAGACCATGGGGTGGAGAAAGCTCTCATGAAGTTTACTGATGAAATACTTGCTACTAAAATTTTGGAAGAGACGGTTAAAAATGAAGAAGGTGCATTCAAGACTGGATTGTTATGGCGTTATAACGAAGTTGATCTTCCAAATAGCTACCCTATGGCTCTCAAAAGACATAGGTGTCTAGAAAAGAAGACCGCAGCCGATTGTAATTTGCTAGAAACTGTCAACAAGCAAGTTAATAATTCGATCTCAAAGGGGTATGCAAGAAAGCTAAGCTCATCAGAGTTAAAAGAACATTGTTCAAGGGTTTGGTACCTACCGGTTTTCATGGTTCAAAACCGCAATAAGCCAGAGAAAATTCGGATGGTTTTGGATGGAGCTGCTTGTTCTCAAGGTACCTCTCTGAACGACATGCTGCTGAAGGGACCAGATGAACTTACAATTTTGACGGATGTGCTACATACTCTTCGCTTGAAAAAGATTGCCATTGCTGGAGATATTGAAGAAATGTTTCTCCAGATAAGAATACGAAAAGAAGATCAAGATTGTCTCAGATTCCTATGGAACTTTGGTAAGATAAATAGTGCTCCTGAAGTTTTTAAGATGTTAGTCCTGCCATTCGGATTGCGATGCTCTCCTAGTATTGCGCAACACGTAAAAAATAAAAATGCGAAACAGTTTGCGAAAGCTTATCCGGAGGCAGTCGATGTTATTGTTAACCACCTTTATGTCGACGACATGCTATACAGTGTGGATACTGTTAAGATGGCAATCCAAATTGCTAAAGAGGTGAAGCAGATCCACTCAAGGGCTGGATTCAATATACGAAACTGGGTTTCAAACTCAACGGAAGTTCTTCAAGCTTTGAATCAATCCGATATCGGTGTGGGAAAATCTTTTCAAGATCAGATGGATGAAACGATTTCTATAACAAAGGTACTAGGACTATGGTGGAATACATCTGAAGACACATTTACCTTTTCCCTAAAGTTAAATAAGGGACACGTTGATGTCTTGAATGGAGTAAGAATGCCAACCAAACGCGAGTTGTTAAGGGTGTTGATGTCAGTATTTGACCCTCTAGGATTCTTATCATTTTACTTAGTAAAGTTGAAAGTTTTACTTCAAGATGTATGGAAGCTGTCAATTGGTTGGGATGAGATCATTCCTGAAAACTTGCAAATCACTTGGGGACAATGGCGATTATTTTTACCACAAGTTGAAGATGTGAAGATACAGAGGTGCTACTCTTTTGGTGGATATAAGGATTTATCTGTCCAATTGCACGTCTTCGTGGATGCTAGTGAGGATGCGATGGCAACTGTCGCATATCTCAGACTTGACGATGGATTTTCAGTGGATTGTATGATAGTGGGTGCAAAAAGCAAAGTAGCACCACTTAAACCGATGTCAATACCTCGCTTAGAGTTACAAGCAGCATTGATTGGTTCAAGATTTGCGAAGAACATTGTTAGAAGCCATAACATAAATATCTCACAAACGTTCATGTGGTCCGATTCTCGAAATGTATTATCCTGGCTGAAGGCAGACCCAAAAAAGCTCAAACAGTTTGTAATGTTTCGAGTTGGAGAGATTCTTGAAATAACCAATATAGAAGATTGGAGATGGGTTCCAACAAGAATGAACGTCGCAGATGAGGCAACAAAGTGGAGCAAGCAGCCAAACTTCGACAAAGATTGCCGATGGTTCAAAGGTCCATCATACACTACACATAGGCAATACCTTTAAAGATCAACTAATACAATATAAATGATTTTCCAAATGGAGGCGTTTGCTTCATTCAATCGCTTATTGTTTTCGATATTTAAACAATATCAAACCTAAACGTTTTAAAATACCTAAAAGAGTATGTTCGTTTTCGTCGCAGGAATTACATGAAGCAGAAATAGCACTTATAAGAATGGCCCAGAAAGACAGCTATTCAGATGAACTAGCCATGCTGATGAATTCCAAGTGTTTGCCCAAATCTAGCAGTCTCTACAAATGCTCACCATAAATAGATGGCGATGGGATTTTGAGAATTAAAGGAAGAATTGATAGAGCTTGGTACGTAACAGAAGAAACAAAACGACCCAATGAGTTTTTTGATTGTCAACGATTATCACCAACGTTTTTACCATCAATGTCAAGAGACGATTGTTAACGAAGTTCGTCAACGCTTCTGGATACCAAGTTTAAGGACATTGGTCAGGTCAGTACGTATAAAATGCCCAGTTTGTATAATTAATAGTGCAAAACCATCGTGTCCTGAGATGTCTCCGCTACCGCAAGCGAGACTTGCAGCATTTGTCAGGCCTTTTACTTACACTGGGGTTGATTACTTTGGGCCGATGTTTGTTCACTCTGGTAGAAAGATTGAGAAGCGATGGGGTGTCTTATTCACTTGCCTTACAATACGAGCTATACATATTGAGTTGGCACATAGTTTGACAACTGACTCATGTATAGTATGTATTCGGAATTTTATGTCAAGACGAGGAACGCCAAGAGAGATTTACTCTGATAATGGAACAAACTTTAAAGGAGCAGAGAAGGAACTACGGGAATCCGCTGCGCCACACATGGGAGGCTGCTGGGAGCGATTAGTGGGGTCAGTAAAAAATGTCCTAAAAGAGGTAACAAGGAACCAACGTTTGAAGGATGAGTCATTAATGGCTTCTCTTATTGAGGTCGAAGGCATAGTTAACTCTCGCCCACTAACTTATGTTCCAGTGGATTCTGAAGATGCAGAGGCTTTAACACCAAATCATTTTTTGATAGGTTCATCGAATGGCAATAAGCTTCCTGGAAGATTTTGTGATAAGGATCTCTTGCTCCGAAAGAGTTGGAGAATAAGTCAACAAATCGCAATTATTTTGGAAGAGATGGATTAAAGAATATCTGCCAACTCTTACACGAAGAACCAAGTGAAAAATATAGAAGAGAATGACATCGTTTTCATAGTGGATGAGAATTTACCAAGAGGGTCTTGGGTGAAAGGAGTTGTAATTAGTACGACAAGAACAAACGATGGACAAGTAAGAAGAGCATTGGTCAGAACATCGAGTGGAGTCTATGAACGACCTGTTGTCAAACTGGCAGTTTTGGATATCAGCAATACTAAGTCTGATGAATCAGCAGATGAACCTGATGTTTCACCGGGGGGGAGAAATGTTGCTGATAGTAATTAACTCAGCCAGTTTTTATTTAATTTATTTTTAAGTCTTTTAAGTTTTTAACTTCAAATAGTTTTTCTAATTTTTCACCTTAAAACTTTTTATTATGAATTTGAAATCGAAGCTGTAAGGAAGTCGAGAGAGAAAACTTTTTTAATTTTTAGGTAATTCATTTTCTTTTTATTTTCTTGTTTTAGTTATAATTATTATTTTTCTTCAATAAAGTTTTTTATGTTCAAACCAAACGGAAGAAAATTACTAAAATAATTGTCTGCTCGACTTTCGTCATCAATAATAGGAAAGGGTAAATCTAAGGAGCAGGAATCATAGGAACTGGATCAATAAAAGAAGGATAAGTACAAATCTAGCAACCTATGCCACTGTCTGAGAGAGGATGAGTTTTGAGTCGATACTTATTGAAAAGAAAACAGTTTTATTCTTAAAAAATTGAACTAAAATCTAATCCCTAAAAGTCTAAATTTATATCCATATCAATATAATGAATTTTCATTGTATTCTCATTAAACCCTAACCTAAACCTAACTAAAAACTAATCAAAATTAAAGTATATCCTTTCCCAAAAAAATCGACTCTCAACCCACTGTCTCTCCCAGACAATGGTTCGCCAAACTACCGAAGTCAAGACAGATGTTATTGTCAATCAGCTGGCCAGTAACCAGTCGTAATTCATCTTACAAGTCCAAAACGTGCGTTTCGTACACTTAAACTATTGTCGTTTTCATAATCTCCTCTTCCGGAAAGTTGGCTTAGCCGAGCCTCCTACACACCCCGACGCCAACTGTCTTATCAAATCATTTTAATGCAAAAAAATCCAAAATTTTCTTTATATATTAAAAAATCTTTAATAACAATCATATCAAATTTTACTTCACAAAAAGGTATAAAAATCCAGGAATCAAACAAAAGCTAATGTTAAAACTAATAAAAAAAAAATGAGTTATCCATAAAGAAAAAGGGTGAAATATAATCAAAAAAAAAATACCAATTCGTCTTTTCTTCAATCATATGCGATGCGATTTCAATGTCAATACACATAATATACATTTATAAATCAAAGTGAAATTTATTGGTTTTGCTTATGAAAATTATTACTCACTGTTCTTCGTCCTCTGAAGTTCTGCCGGCAGCACGTTCCTGTATGACGGTGACTGGTGAGAATAAGGCTATATTTTGGGCCTTGTACTGTGCAAGATTATTGTTCTTTGAACATATATCCATACCATATATATATAAAATAACAAGGACCTCACCCTTGCATAGATGATTTGGTTAATTTTAATTTAAAATCACTTCTTTCACCTTTTTTTTTACACTTCAATTAAGATTTACTACTATCTATATTTTTTTAATGATTCATTTAAAAGTTATTGCAGCGTAATTAAAGAAAAAATTTGTACCGAAAAGAAGGAAATAAAAAAATGAAAGATACTTCTTTAAATTAACTTTCTAAAACTGTATAGTTAAAATTTTACTGTATCTACGGTATATTGAATAAACGTTATCTCCATCTCCAAACTATTATTCACTTCACACTATTCAATTGTAAATCTTTGTTGTTTGGCTATTAGAGCACCCCATCACATGCGCTATCCCTAGGGACCAACAGAAATCCTCGTATTAATATTGGCTTTGACCTCTAAAGCGAAGCAGAGGTCAAGGTTGATCTCCTCTGGATTATCCCAGATCGACTATATATCGTTACCTTTGATTGGATCTGTCTCTGTACATATACATATATATTTGTCTAGTTTGTCCAACCAGATCCAAAGTACTCCTGAACCTGACACAGGTACCAATCCCAAATCCTCAACCTAATATGTATAAATATTTTTCTCGTTTAGAACTCTGCTAATTATATACGTGGATATTTCTAACAACATCGAAAAATATCGTCCTCTTTTCAGGGATATCCTGGCACTTTAATATAATACTTTAATAAACGTACAAAAAAATGTATTGCCTTCACGAGGAAATTAATCGTTTTCTTTTTTTTTTTTTTTTCAATAGCCACTATTTAGTGATAATATGCCAATGCTTTTATACCGCACTTTATAATATAAATTCGATGCTTGCATTCGCGCTCTTACTTTTGAAAATGGCAAGAAAATATTCATTGCACTTCAAAGGTTCACTGACCTATTGTCCTACTTTCGTCTTCCTTTTTTTGTCCTACTTCCATTTCTCCTATTTCGATATTCTTGCTCTTCCCCTTCTTTTGCAAATCTTCCATTCTCGTTTTGAATTCTGCAATAAAATTCTTTTTTCTCCCCTTTGGACTGGGAAACCAGGTTTTCCCCGCCTCAGTATGCAATCTATTTGATCATTGCTATTTAAGTCTTTACTACTTCCCTTTATTATTATGAAAGCCTATGTACAAATGTACATCCAGTAGGTACTTTATGACACTTTTTCGATTTTAACAATAATAAATGAGTAAAGAAAAACCTCGAATTAACCAAGAGATCATATTTCGAAACCGAACATATCACTCTTTTAACATTAAACTAATAAAAGTATAAAAATTAACACAAATAAAACTTATCAATACTATTTTTGTCTTACCGGATTTCCAAAATTCGTACTCTTGACTTTTTTCTTCCTCTTCCTACTGAAGTTCTCCTATCCGTCAAGAGCTCGCGCTGCTTGCGTTAGATGTCCCCCTTTTCTTTACTTATTCCCTTTTCCTGTGACATTTGGATTTTCAACAACTCATTTCAAGTGTATATTTTTTTATTTTTCTGTGAACATTGAGCTTGAAAAGCATTCTTGCATATTTATACATTAGTCTATTACTTTTATAAAACCAAACAAAGAGTTGAAAGTGGTTCATATGGAAATATAAAAGAAAACAAAAAAGGAAACAACCCCTAGCTCAACATAAACCTAACCTTACGCACAGCAACAAGTTTCAGACATTTCAGCCGGTGAGTTTTTTTTTTTTATATATACATATATCTTTTTACTAATTTACTTTTGAATAGATAGATAGATAGATAGAATATTTGCTCTTTCTTTTCAGATATATCTTCAAGAACTAAGTTGTAGCCGGGTTACTCATCAGAAGGATAAGTCAAGAAAGTCGCCGAGAATGTTCCTTGAGTTTTCGTCATAATACGAAACTAAACCAGGAGCACTCTTGGACGGCACCCCCCATTTTGCCTCATAGAGTAACTATTGTTTATCTTTTTTTTTTTCTTTCCTTTTAGATACCATCGCATCGTCAGGATCGTCGCTGCATTAGACTAAATGGAAACTCTTTCATATGCTCGCGCGAATTAAATAAAACTAATGACGTTTTATTATAAAAAAAAATATTTTCTTGGAACAAAGTCCTTTATTTAATATTTCCTTATTTGACTAATACAATCTCAAATCTTATATTATGAATCATAACAGATTCGTCGCTTGTCGCCGTAGAAGTAGAAGTGTTCGTACACCGCTTCGTTTCTGGTATTTATACTTTTCGCTTACTTGGTGATAGGCACGCACAAGAGAGTCCTTATCGTCTACCTGACTATGTGTTAGAAATATATGTTTTCTTATATCTGTGTGTAAACAATATGTGTGTGAAATATGTAATCTTATATTATAAATATTATTTAGGGTGTTAACTCCCCCCTCCGTTAAAATATAAACCTCCTGGTTTATGACATATTTCTCAATCTTCTTAATTCTAATTCTTCCTAGTAAATTTTTTGAAACATTTTTTCATTATTTAATTTCTTACATTTTTGAATAATTTTTACCAGTTTTACAAGTAAATATACAGATATTATGATTATTATTACAAAAACTACAGTATAAAAGGTGTGTTCTGTTAAATTCTCTTCATATGGAATTAAAAATTAAGATAGTTTATCGATATTATTAAATGAATAGGGAGAACTTGTTTCTAATATGTGTCTTATGCTTATACTTTGATTATGTTGTTTTAGTATTGCTTCTCTTAATTTAGAATTAAAATTAGTATAATTTTTATCATTTATGGTTATTGATTCGGAAAATTCTACTATATTTTTACCTTCAATATTTTTATTATTTATAATGTATTTTCCATTAGTTAATAAAATGCCATTATCTATTTCATATATAGGTTTATCATATTCTTGTGATATATTACAGTTTGCTTTAACATTGCTTAATATAGGTGTAGTACATTCATCTTTTTGTATTTCTTTACAAATGTTTTTATTTAGGTAGTTTTTACACTTTGTTATTCTTATAAATTTATTAGTACAATTTGCAATATTGTCACATATAATTAATTTTCCATATTTATTTGAAATAGGGGTTATTTTTAACATTTCACAATTTTTTATTAGTAATGGTATTTGTAAGTTACTACAACCAAATCTTCAGTTCTAGTTACAATTATTGTAGAATATTCTAAAATGTTTAAGATTGGAATATTAATAGTTTCTTTTGACATAATTTTTTCTATGTCTATAATATTTATACTTTCTGATAAAAATTCGTTTCGTTTCCCTGCATTAATAGTTCTAAGGATTGTTAACATATTATAATAAATATCCTCTATAACTAGATGTTGTAAATCATTTCTAATGCTATTTTTAAAAGCTCTATCAAATTGTTCATTTATAATTTTCTGCTTATTATTATTATTTATTAAATTATTCAGATTTGTTTCAATAGCTATCAGATCATCATGGTTTGAATTGCCATAGCAATATTTTATAATTTTGCCTATGAAATTGATTTCGTCGATTTCTATAATTCGCATGTGGATTTATTTGTTTAATTAAATTTTCTATCCTATCTATCCATAATTGCTCTTCATTAGTAGGTTTATATTCTGAGTTCATTATGTTAATATAAGGATCTAAAAGTTGCGTTATATTGATTATATGGAACAGGTAATCTTCTTGCGTATATAAACAAACGTCATCAGTTCTCGTCAGTATGAATCTTTCGTGATTCACGTTTCTTATTTTTATCATTCCGTGAATATGCGTTATTGCACTCACGAGTAATATTTGGGATATTAATGTCCTCATTTTTATCAAAATGGTAAGATTTAATGTTGTTTTTGTGCACTACAACTCCTTTAGTTGCTAATACTGTTTCACCTTGGTCTTCTTTTACGATATGTCGGATATGTCTAGCATTCGATTTTTTCCTTAGACCTTTAATAATACACAATATTTGTTCACCTTTTTTATATTCAATGTGTTTTGAATTTTTGTTTAGTCTTACTAACACTTTTTTTTATGCACACTCTAGTTTTTGAATTATATCACAGTTATTGTTAAATTTATTTTGATTGAAATATATTTCTGCTGGTCTGTAGCCAGTTACAGTATGAATAGTATTGTTGAGTTGTTTCACTGTGTTGAATATTGTATTGTGGGCACGCTCAACCTGACCGTTCGCTGTTGATCGGTAGACTGGTGTTGTTATTTTCCGGATACCATATCTTTCACACATGTTTTTGATCATGGGTGTATTGAAGCAGTTTTCATTGTCTGTCATAAGACGTTTGCAATTGGGAAACATGTTCACCAAAACTTCTTCTATTTTATTATATAAATGAATACGGTTATCTAAATAACGTACTACTATATATTTCGGATACTTATCTTTTACAGTAAGAAATGTATGGTTGTCATTGAAATAGATATCCATATGTATGTGTGTTCCAGCTTGTGTTGGTATACTTGATTCGCTTAATGGTTCTTTACGAGGGTTCCTGTCATACCTGCCAAAAAGACATGCTGTGCATCTTTTGTTATAAGCCTTTGCATCTTTACTAATGTTTGGCCAGTAGTATTTTTTATTTATTTCAGTTATATTGTTTTTATAGCCTCGAGATATGATGTTTAGTTGTTTCTCACGATTTGTAATATCTTCAAGTTTTACTGGAGTGTAAATGAACCGTGTGGTCATAAACGATTTTTTTATGATACCACCATGTTTAAAAATACATTCGGGTGTGGTATAGAGAGCAATAATTTTATTAGGGTTTATGATCTGTTTTAACAAGGATATGAGCTCATTGTTATTTTTGAACGTGACCACATGTCGAATGCGTTTTTCAAAGATATTCTTTGTTTCTATGTTTGAATCTGTTTGTGATTCTTTTATTTCAATCTGTTCACCATATGAGTTAAAGGATCTGTTTACAGGTTTTATTACTTCTTCACTTGAACTTTCTTGTGAATGCATAGTGCTGACTGTACTTGAATTTATTTCTTGTCTGGAAAGGGCGTCGGCTACGACGTTTTCCTTACCTGGTTTATATTGAAGTTTTGCACCATAATCTTCAATTATTGCTTTCCATCTCTTTAATTTAGTGTTTGGATTCTTTTCTGAAATTGAATATATCAGACTCTGATGATCTGTATATATAGTAAGATCGGCTATGCCATAAATATAATTACGAAGCTTCTGTAAGGACCATATTATAGCTAGTAATTCCTTTTCGTTAGTTGAATATTTTTCTTCACTTTTGGTTAATGTTCGACTGAGAAAGAAAATAGGATTTCTATTTTGACTAAGCACAGCTCCTATTGCTATGTTTGAGGCATCTGTAGTAAGCTCGAATGGTTTATTCAAATTTGGTTGGTATAATTCAACTCTTTCTTTCAATGTATTTTTTAATTTGTTTATCGCTTCTATGGCGATTTCGTCCAAATTAATTAAAATATTTTTACTTTTATTTTTGCTTGCTCCTCCATTTTCCCCTCTTAGATAAATGGTTAAAGATTTTGCTATGAGTGCATAGTTTTTAATAAATTTACGGTAGTAACCCGTGAGCCCTAAAAATCCTCTAAGTTCCTTAATGTTTTTAGGTATATAGGATAATTCTCTATAGCCTGGATTTTTTCTGGGTTTGTTGAAATTCTGTTATTTTTTATTATACTATGTCCAAGGTATTCAACTTCGGTTTGAAAAAATTTACTTTTTTCATTTGATACTTTAAGCGTAGCTTTATTAAGTACGTCAAATACTTGTCGTATGTGTTGCATATGTTCTTCAGGCGTGGAAGAATATATCAATACATCGTCAATATATACGTGTACGAATTTTCCTACAAATTCCCTCAGTATGTCATCTACACAGCGTTGAAATATGCTTGGAGCATTTTTCAATCCAAATGGCATACGTACGAATTCGTATTTTGCCCCATTTATAGCAAATGCGGTCTTCTAACGGTCTCCTTTACTGATGAGGATTTGGTGGAAGCCCGATTCTAAATCAAGTGTTGTGAAATAGCTTGCATTATCCAAATTTTGTATTGTCATATTGACATCTGGAATTGGGTATCTATCTGCAACGGTATTTGTATTAAGCTTTTGGAAATCGACGACAATACATCGGTTCGGTCTTCCATTATCATCTAAGCCCTTTTTTGGCACTGTCCATATAGGACTATTATAAGGAGAATTACTTCTCTGGATTATTCTTTCTCTTAATAATTTATTAATTTCTTTATTGACAAAATCATTATCTGCAATTGGGTAAGGGTATTGTTTAACGTAAATTGGTTCGTCTGTCTTTGTTCGAATAGTACATTCAATAGTATTAGTGAAAGGCAGTGGGCCTATACCAGTGTTAATTTTGACTAATTCACCTACTTCCTGTCTATATTCATCATCTACTTTTCCTATAACGTAATTTAATTCTGGATCTACTGTCTCACTACACATGGTGATTAAGGTTAGATCTCTTAGATTAATTTCAGCATTTAACTCCCTTAAACCCTGCATTCCCAAAATCATGTCAAAAGATTCTATTTTATCAAGTTCATAGAATGTGAGTTTTTTATTTATTACAATAAATTGTTTAATTTTATCTACTATCGAGAAACCGTGCATAGTTCTCATTTTAATAGGTTTGATTGCAGTACTAATGCTGGAATCGCAATTTTTGGAATAATAATTATGGGTTGCACCTGAATCTATCATTATTTTATAAGTTTTATTACTTAATTTACTAGTTAGTGTAAGAGTGGGCAACCCGCCTATTAGTTTAAATGATCTAAACGTAAATTATTATTTACCATGTCTCCATCTTCTGCATATGTGCTCTCCTGGTCATCATACGGTTGGCGTTGTGAATTGTTCACCCTTTGCTGTTTCTGTTGATGGAAGTTCCCGCTGTTTTCGCGATCTCTCTTTCCCTGGTATTCATTGAAGTTTGGGCGTTGTCCTTGTTGATTGTAGTTATTGTTGAAATGACGTGGTGCAATCGTTGTTTGTCTATTGTTCACTTCCATTGGTTTTGGACCTTGTTCTCTAAATGGATTTCTGTGTTGTTGGTTGTTATTTTGTTGACCACCTTTTTGTTGTTGGGAATTTGTATTATGTTGAGGTTGTTGTTGATATGGCCTCTGGTCATAATTTGGTCGGCGTTTAGTTTTAAATTCTCTTGGGTCATTGTGTATTCGATGTCTGTCTTGCAGGTGAAGTCCTCTGTGAGCATTGTCGTGTTCAATTTTTAATGCAATTGAGAATGCATGTTCAAGATCGGCAATTTTGGCTGTATATAATGCTCCCCTTGTGAAGCCATCACTTGTTCCATCAATAAAAATTCTCACCGCATCATCTCTAGCATTTGCTGTTAGTCTTTCGGTTACTAATTTTGAATCTCCACTCATTGAGATTTTTGATATAATAAGATTCAAAGCTTGGTTTATTTTATCGTGATATTCGCTCAATGATAATCTTCCTTGTTTGATTTGTCGGAGTTTATCCTGTAGCACGTAGAGAGGTTCCTGGTTGGAATATGTATAATCGAGACGATTACGAATTGCGTCGTAATTAAATATAGTATTATGATTTGTTAAGACTTCTGTTGCTGTTCCTTTAATTTTATTTTTCACAATAGTTAAGGGTGTGTAGTATTTAGGATGTGTCTCGAATCCTTTAATACTGTTCATTAATCTTGTAGATTCTTCTCTCCATAATCTGTATTCTTTTCTTTCACCACTAAATTCTGGTAATACTTTAAATGCATCTAATTGAATATCATTACCATTAGAAATTGTCGTTGTGATTTCTTTCAAGGTGGGTATATCAGGTACAATTCTGATTTCTTCTGTGAGCGATCTGACTCTTGATTGGAGCTCTTTGTTAATATTGTCTTGTTGTACCAAGACTGTTTTTAAATTATTATTTTCTTTCAATAATGCTTGATTATTTATTTCTAAACTTTCTAGCCTTGCTAGAATACGAGCGATTTGGTCTTCGTTTGCCATTTCTGCTTGTAATGCGGGTCTACGATTATCGAAGATTTTGAATTTTTTCATATACTGAATTTATTTAGATTCGTAGACTTACACTTATTTCGTTCACTGAATTATTTTAAGATATTATGTATCTATTGATTGTATAACACTATATGTCACTGGAATTCACTTTACTTACTCGTCTGCTATGCTAGATCTGTTGGTTTTCAAGTGTTTCCTTTTGGTCCGCTCACTAGAGTAAAACAGTATGTTAAACTCCTGGCAGGATCGCCAATTAAATAAAACTAATGACGTTTTATTATAAAAAAAAAATATTTTCTTGGAACTAAGTCCTTTATTTAATATTTCCTTATTTGACTAATACAATCTCAAATCTTATATTATGAATCATAACAGATTCGTCGCTTGTCGCCGTAGAAGTGTTCGTACACCGCTTCGTTTCTGGTATTTATACTTTTCGCTTACTTGGTGATAGGCACGCACAAGAGAGTCCTTATCGTCTACCTGACTATGTGTTGGAAATATATGTTTTCTTATATCTGTGTGTAAACAATATGTGTGTGAAATATGTAATCTTATATTATAAATATTATTTAGGGTGTTAACTCGCGCGCCAAAAGGATATCTTATCTTCACAGGATACTAATGTATGTATTTGTCCTGGAGCTGTAATTTTTATTGTTTTGCTCCTCTTTCTTATTTCTTTGATTTTCCCTACGTAGCGTAGATAATAAATATGAATCTGAAATATCACTATTGTGTTGCTAATGTTAGGGTTTATTTAATCTGTAAGAAGATTCACGGTGTATTTTTGTTTCCATTTTTGCGTGCCATGACCTTTGTTTTTCTTTGGTAAGTGAATATTGATTTTCACTTGCAAGATTCTATTCGTTGAGTCCGGTTTTCAGGTATTGATGTGTAGACATCTACCAAAATTGATTTACCTGAAACTGATGCTAAATCAAAGTCTTGTAGCTTGTCGGACACGGGATTTAAGCATCTGGTCAATCGTACTGCCACGATCTTGCGTTATATTTTTTTTTTGTGTTTCAGTCTTTCAGTCTCAGTGTCATTCGTAAATTAAACTCTAACTTCAGTCTATTATTCTTAAAATAAATTAGAGGAAATCTATGAGATTTCTGAGCACATAAAATATATAATAAAAAGGTATTTAGGAAATAAATCTTGTTTAATAAAATATTAATTTTTTTATTAATATATATATATATAAATAAATAAATGAATGAATAAAACATCTCAATAGTGACTAACAAAAAAACTATTCAATGAATAAATGACTAATAAATAAATCTCTAATAAATAAATGAACAAATGAACAAATACATAACTGAATAAATAAATAAATATCTCTACATTTACTAAATAAAAAAACTATGAATTGTATAAATCTCTAATAAATATACTAATAAATATATAATATACATCACTACATTTACATATGTATATCACAGAGCTAATAAATAAATAAATAATATAATATCTCTATACGTCACTACATTTATATCACAGAGTGTTAAAGCAACAGCAACTGAATGCGTCAAGTTTTGTTTGTTTTTTTTTTTTTGTTAATTAGGTATGTATGTCTTTTGCGTGAAAGAAACCTACTTTTTCGCCTCTCAAATTGACTACCTCGTATAAAGAATTTCCCATTGGTTTCAAAATAATAGATTTTATGAACTTAGGTCCTAGTTTATCGTTATATTGATCTGCTAGTTTACTTTGTTTAAAATTGCGTCTATAAACAATTTGACCTGTCTTATATGAGATATTTTTACTTCTTGTGTTGTAGATTTTAGTAGATTTGTCATGAGCAAATTTCAAATTGTCAAAAATACTTTTTCTTAGTAATGCCAATTTATCAGCTTTGTTAGTTATCTCTACATAAGTGTCCCTATGTTGTACTAAATACTGCGTAGTATGGTTCATATGTTATTGCATCATGTACCACACTCCTCAGTGAAAACGAAGTGCTACTCACAAAGGTATCCCAGTTCCTTTGATCATTACCAATATATGTGATCTTATTTTTGCTAAGACGGAACGATTCACTCTTTCTGAAGCATTTGCTTGGGGAGAATAAAAAGCAGTTCGTACGTGTTTTACCCCGTACTTTTTTAGAAAGTTGGAAAACAACTCTGAAACGAATTGTTTTCCATTGTCAGAGTGGATGTACTCGGGAACACCGAAGGTATGGAATACTTCATAAAAGTGTTTAGTAAAGTTGGGGTTCGTTAGTATCGGTGCTGTCACTAAAATAGTTTTCAGTTCTTCAAAAGCATGCGTAATGTTGATAAGTTCTCCTTGTGGTAAGCGTGCAACGACTCCCCGACTAGAAAATGCGCTGGGGTGAGCTCTGTTGCGAGGCAAGAGGATGGGAGGATTGTTGGTATTAGGGATAGGTAGGAAAATGGATAGGATAGGAAAATGGAAAAGGAAGAGGTCAGAAAAAGTATGGAATGTCAAATTTCAAGGGGCGCGTCCGGCAGTTAGCTCGTCGGACGGGGGGGGGGGGGGGATCTTGCCCCTGAAATTCAACCTCACCTACAACAAAAAACACAAATCAGGTCAGGGAAATCTATCAGACGACAGCGGACGGACTATCACCACACCAAGGCGCTGCTGGTGACGTTGCAGCGTGGCCTTAACCCACCCAACCTGGAAATCTGCGGCCATATTTAGATTTCCCCTAAATAATAAGATAGTCGCGTTCGAATTATCCCATCTTCACCGCAGTAGCTTTGCTACTCTCCATACCCCTGAAAAAAAAAGTTACCCCGTCATGATTTCGTTCACGAAATCAAATGAAACAAACAAGTTAATCAGAAGAGACGTTTTGCGAAGTTTTATTGATTATTAGCAAGAGCTCGTAGCCTAACATAACAACTTTTTCTTAAATCTGTAGATTTGATAAACAATTTTTTTTATAGCTGAAAACTTACACTTAAACAATAATGAAGCAAAACAAAATGTGAACGATATTTGTTTCTCGAAAGGACCATCATAAAACTCAGACAAGTTCCTAAAATGCAGAAAATCAAATCCCTACCTGCTTAGAGCTCTGAGGAGGTGGACTGCAACGCGAAAGAGAACACAACAACAAAAAAAAAAAAAAAAGGAGCAATGAAAATGATGAAATCTTTTCACTTACAATAAAAATTTAAACTAAAAAATTTAATATTGGAAACAAATGAAATAATATAGGAAAAAAATATAAGAATTATAATAATATAAAGAACTATGTAAAAAAATTATTGGCAAAACTTTTAATGCTAAGACCAAATAACTTCACGTCGCGTATTTAACAAATTCGATAATTCAAAAAAAAAAAACAGGAACAAAATGGATTTTAACGCCAATACGGCAAGAAAATTGCATATAGCACTATTTGATTTTACGTTTTAATTTGAATTTTAAATCTTGTTTTATGTTTTTTCTTTAATTTATTAGGATCACCTGAAAACCCTATGACAGGGTATTCTGGCAGAGTAGTTATCAATCCGGTCCCAACTTTGTCTTCTGGTGCAAAATGGCATTGAACGGTATCCAAAATCAGACGAGATTTTCTCGACAACGGGACAATAAAAAATGTATCCTGCTGGATATTAAACACATCACCAACAAAAAGAAACGGAGTGGCCGGAAGTACGGCTTAGCCAGTAGTCCTTATTAACCAGAACCATCACAAGACACAGGACACATAAGGATATTGTTTTAACTCACCAAATAATTTTGTACTGCCAGATAAAAAAAAATATATTTAATATTGTTGCACAGCGCACACCGTAAGTATTTTCTTTTTTAAGACTAAACAGGAAAAAAGGGAAGTTATTAGTCATCCAAAAACAAACAAAACACATTTAAGATCACTACTCTTACTTTTTAATTGTTTCAAAAACAAAATGATAATTTTAATAATAAAAAAGATATACGATGTCATCCGATCTCAAATCAAAAAAATACTAGGTGCATCTTATACGCCCGTGGAGAAGGATTTAAAATCATGACTTATCTGTCAAGCGGTGTTCTAGTGTTATTCTTTTGTTTGTTATTGCTATTTCTCCTCTGTTACCGGTGGTATCATTCGATCAAATACTCTCTTATTTTTATATTTATATGTATATGACATATTATATGTACGTCATAGTGTTGGTTGGTTATTTTCGAACATTTTCTATAGTTGACATTTCACCAAGCTTCAGCTACTACTTTCAATGACTGATCTCCTCTTACTCCTGTCAACCCATAGATGGCGCTGTTCCATCTTACTACCCCGCTTACACTGGGTTTACACGTCGACTTATTTCATTTTCAGATTTCCTCATGTAAACAACAATAGAGAAGCCCGGGCGTTCACAACAAAATTCGTCCTTTTCTTGGATACATTCCCAGTGAAGGATGAAAAAAAAGATCGCCCGTAGTTACCCACCATAAATTTGTAAATAAACATTTTGATTTTGGAGACATGTACATTTTTACTGAAGTGAGGTGAATATGGACTCTGCTGCCAAAATCCCTACAAATGGACCTTTCAAACCCTTAGTTCAGTTCAACCCCAGTTTATATGAGGGGAGAGTTGGAAAAGTTGGTTGAAATGACTTTTGCTGTCTCTCTATTAATATTTTTTTTGTTCATTGGTTTTTCCCATAAGGGGGGTTCACATTCTCAAATATGTTTGACAAATATGGTTTGATGAATATTTGACGGATTGAAAGCATTTGCGTTCACATTCGTCAAATAAGCTATCAAACATCACTTCTCATTAGAATTCTCACCATGGCGGACCAACTCAGAGCATAGATAAAAAATTAGTTGAGCAAATTTACTATCATTTTTATTTTTAAAAGTCTGCAGAAAACTTATATTAATCTAATAAAATGCACCTAAATTACCGCTATTGCATATATGACTCATTTTGAAATATTTTCTTACGATATGCACAGCTCGAGAACTTCATTGAAAATGAAATTTGCTTGTGGCTAGATAAGCATGCGTTCACATTCTCAAATATGCTTGTCAAATCAGCAAAATATCAAAATATTTTGATATCATCAAGCATGTTTGACAATCCATTTGATGAAGCGTTCACATTTTCAAATTCGAGTCAATCAAACAGCATTTGTCAAACATATTTGAGAATGTGAACCCCCCTATAGAAAACAGCAAGACGGATGCCAACGCCAAGGACTAACAAAAAATAGATGACAAACTCCCAAGAATAACAAAACGATGACATCAGACAACAAAACAACATCGCCAATTGCAACAAGTACGAGAACGAAGAAAGTCACAATTCACAAATTGGTGAGTATTTTAATTTCGTCAATTAATTATTTTATTTAACTTTGTTTCTATTATTTGCCTATATTAAAATATTATTACAGTAGAATTTAACTAACTTTCATATTACAGTTGAAACTCGATTAACCGGGATGGTCGGGACCGAGCTCATCACGAATAATCGAAAATCCCGGATAATAGAACTTTTTTTTTTTCAAAAAAAAAAAAACAAATAAAAAGAAATTCATATTTTAATTCTTTATTTTTATTTAAAAGGAAAAGCAAACATAAAATTATTCTATAAAACTTAACAATTAATACAGTACATATTTTTGTTTGTACATACATTACAAAATCACAAGGTTGGTTATTAGGAACTTTAAGAAAAACTTTGGGAAAAAATTAAAAAAATTGTTGCATTGTTGATTGTCTTTGAAATTTTACTCGTAGTTTTTCTTTGAGTAAATTAACGTTAATCCGGTGAACTTGCATTATATCCTGTTGTGTTATTCCAGGACAATTTGACTCTTCTAAAAAACTCAAAAGTATAGAACTTGCCTTAATCGCATCAACCACTGGAATTTTTGAAATTTCCACATCATCGGATTGATCAGAAAGAACTTCCGGCTCTTTGTCAAGAGGGTTATTTATCATCTCCATAAATTCGTTCTCTGATAAAACAGCAAATGGTGAAGCATTCTCATCTGAGTCCACCCAATTTCTTATTGCATTGACATCAAAATCCTCTGCGTTTTCCATAATTGTTGACACCTCGTCAATTGCGTCTTGTTCTGAGGAAGTTTAAAAATTTATTATATTTATGATGTAAAATAAAACTTTTTGATTTCGATAAAACTTACCTTCTTCTTCATTTTCGGGACAAAGTAAATTATGCCAAACATTTTTCAGAACATCGGTGGTAACGAAATTCCAGGACTTAGAAATACCCCATAAAGCATTCTTGATATTAAATGACTTGGAAAAAATGTTCCTGTTTTCTGAGCTTACTAGCTTTCGAATAATCTATTTGCGATAATGGCACTTTAGGCTTCAAATGACGCCTTGGTCCATGGGCTGAATCAGAGAAGTGCAGTTTGGTGGAAAGTACCTCACTAGTATATTTGAGGCTTTGAGATCATTAACGTCTGGGTGGGCTGGACAGTTATCCAAGAGTAATAAAATTTTGGAGTTCCTGTCAAGATTACTTTTTTCCAGGTGCTCTTTAACTTCTGGGACAAAGTTTTTATTAAAACAACCAATGAATAATTTTTGGGTTACCCAAGCCCGATTGTTGGTTTTGTAGACAACGGGAAGCTCTCCAGCATTTTTTAAAGCTCTTGGACGAACACTTTTGCCAATAACCATTAATTTTAATTTATGAGTTCCTGAAGCATTAGAACAAACTAATACAGTGAGTCGTTCCTTCGATTCCTTATATCCCTCAACTGAACGCTCGTTGTTACATGCCAAAGTGTTTTGGAGCAAACATTTCCAAAAAAGGCTGGTTTCATCGGCATTATAAATTTGCTCATTGGTTAAATTCTCTTTCTGAATGAGTTCAGACAATTCTTCTACAAAAAGCGTAGCAGCTTCGTAGTCAGCTGATTCTTTTTCGCCTATCGCTTTTAATCCATGAATTCCATGGCGGTTTTTGAATTTTCCCAGCCATCCTTCAGAGTATACACAGTCAGAGGCTATGTTTAGATTGTCATGAAAAAATTTTGCCTTTTCCATTATCATTTGTCCTGAAATTGGAACTCCTCGAAATTGTTCCTGTCGAAACCATTCATACGTTGCTGCGTCTACTTTGGGATTTTCAGCTTTTTTGAGAATTTTGCGCCTCTCCAATCCCTTTATAGTGAAGCTGTCTGCGACAAATTTGAAAATCTTGTCTTTATTTCTTATAATATCATACACTGTTTGGGTGCCGATTTTGTATTTTTTAGCCAACATTTTTACAGGCACACTTTTTTGACAATGTTCATTTATCAAATCCACTTTTTCTTTAATTGATAAAACTTTTCGTGATCTTTTATTTGCACTTAACACAGAAAAAGCCATTATCACCACGCGTCACTTAAGATTTTCCAACTAAAACTGAACAGAATCCATAACAAACAACACAAACCACAACCCAAAAATGTATTATCCCGTTACTTCTTTTTGTGTGTCTATTAAATACAATGCAACAGATACAAAATTCCGTTAGTTTTTAGAAGTGAAAAAATTTGTTCGGTATTGTTTTCATGTTACGGATAGTAGAGTTTAATACGGATAATAGAGTTTAAATAAATACATTTGTGTCTTTTTTTCGAGACAGAAAATATTTTTGTTTCTTTTACGGATAATAGAGTTTTGTACTGATATTGGAGTTTTTTAGGTCAAATATTTTTATCACGGATAATAGAGCGTCCCGGTTAATCGAATCCCGGATAATCGAGTTTCAACTGTATTTCAGATTGTTTTCGAAGGTATTTTTGAATAGCCTAAAAGAAAGCAGCTGGATGCATAGATTCAACGCGCAAGTAAGTACATACATTATATTACATTGAATCAACTTTTTTTCATTGCTTTTTTTATTTTCTATTTTCAGATTAACTATTAGCCACGAAGAACAACACAACACAGACGGAAGCAACAAACACTTGGGGTCGTCGCATTAATTTTTTTCAAAAAAAGTACAGACTGGTCAATTATTCGTAGGGTAATTTATTTATTGCCATAGTGGGGAGCAACCCACGCTACGCCGGGCTAAGTCCAAGGTCGTAACGGGACGCTAAAACCCCCTTTATTGCAAAGGACGCCGACTTATTTCGTTTCTGTTGTCGAGCATCTGAAAACAGGTATTATTGAACTAGATTTTGTTTGGTTTGTTTACTAATGTTCTTTTTTTTTCAGATTAATTTTTCATCAAATCCGCAGATAGCCGCCGAGGGATAATATTATAAGAATTCAACATGCAAGACAAATAAACAAGATTTCCTGCAGATTACTTGAGCTACGTAATATATATATAATTTATTATTTTATCTAACAAATAATACGAGACAAATAAATAAACTAAAAAGCCTAAAACTAAAAATGTAAATATTAAAGTTGGAAAATATATAGTTAATAAGTAAATATCACAGTTAAAAAAATTATTACTAAGTAAATATCACATAGTTTATGATCATTTCGGATTCTTGTTTGTAATCATTATCACAGATTAATAAAGTTTTATTAAATAAATAGTTAGTAATAGATTTTTAGATTTAGAATAGAATTTAAGATATTTAGTAAATAAATGATTAGTATTAAATAAAATTAAGAATTTTGGTAAATAAATAAATAGCATTAAGAGACAATTACATAGCATGCAATAAATAATTACTAAAAAAAAGATTTTAGTTGTTTTTAAAATATTTCAGCAGGAATTTTCAGGTACAGAGTGACAATTAGTGTTTTTAATAGGATTGTTTTGAGCTTATAGACTAAATCAGGTACTTTGTGCGGGTTGTAAAAACAAAACTAAAGTGATTACGTGGTTACAAATAACATTAATGGATATTTACGCGAAAGGATACACAAAGTGGTTTTTCGGTTTAGAATTGAGCATGTGTTTTCTGATACGAATTTGTGGAAGTGATTTATTATTGCTTGAGATCTTTTGCATGAAATATGCCGATCTTTTTACCACTGAAGTTTTCTAATTCGTACATATGTGATCCTACTTGTTTTAAAATTCGGCATTTGACGAATTTTGGTGAAAGTTTAGCCGATAAATTCTTCGTTGAATCACTCAACACCAAATTTTTTCGGTAAACTTCTTGTCCGGGCAAATATCTAACGATTTTCGTACGAGCGTTATACGTTTTTGCTGTTTTTTCGTTCTTTTTCAAAATAATTTTGCGAATTTGGTTTCGTATGCACTGCAATCGATTTTGTCGGCAAATGGTTAATAGTTCGTTATCGTTCTACCGCGTTCAGTTTTCGTGCCAGTTCATAGCTGCTACCATGGGTCATCATATTTGTCCCGAATAAGGCATAATATGGTGACACACCAGTAGAACTATGAACGGAACTTTTCAAAGCACACGCGATATCGCTGAGGTGAACATCCCATTCTCTTTGATCATTATTGAGATAAGAACGGATAGCTGCTAATACTGAATGGTTAACCCTCACCGACGCATTCGATTGCGGTGCATAGTAAGCAGTTTTAAAGTGTCTAATGCCGTACTTGATCAATAAGTTTTGAAATTGTTTTGCTAAGAATTGTCGTCCATTGTCGGAATGGATTATGTTTGGAACTCCAAACATATTATAAACTTCTTGTTGCAAAAAGCGTATAATGTTATAAGCATATGCGTTTTTCAGAGCTTTTAGCAAAACAAACTTCGACAAATGATCTAAGATGACAAACACGTACGAATTATCAGACTTTGACCTGGGATAAGGCCCTAAAAAGTCTATATATAATTTCTCAAATGGACGATTGGAACAACACGAGGTGACGATAGGTGGACGAGACACTTGATTAGACGCTTTACTTTGTTTACATACAGAACAGTTTGACACATATTCGCGTATTTGTACGGTTCTATTTTGCCAGTGAAAATGTTGGCGGATCCTATGCAGCATTTTTGAAATACCGCCATGAGCAACTTTTGGCGGATTATGAGCCTTTCTTATAACTTCTTCTGTAAGACCTGAAGGTATCCACAAAAGCCAAGAATGCTCAAGCATAGGTTCTCCGTTTTCGCTTTTAAAGGCGCGTTTATAAACAAAACCGTCTGCTATTTTCAAATCGGGGAGCGCTTCAGAATTCGCTTTTACTGTCTCAATCAGGCTCGTGTACTCTTCTGATCGGAATTCTTCGGAGTCTAGGTCGATTAGTGGAGCTACATCTGCAATAACCAGCGAATCTACGTGTACCCGAGAAAGAGTATCCGGCACGACATTAAGGCTGCCCTTTCGATGTTGTATGTCAAAGGCATACGACTGCAAAAGTAAACTCGATCTGGCTGATTTTCCACTTATGTAGATCTTTCATGCTCATTAACCAGCGGAGACTAGAGTGATCCGTGATAACTGTGAAGTCCATGCCCTCGACATACGGCCTGAACTTTTGCACAGCCATCACTGCAGCCCTGCACTCCTTCTCGGTTACACTGTAGTTGCGCTGGCTCTTATTAAATTTCTGAAAAAAGTAAGCAATTGGAACCTCCTCGTCTTCCTCGTTTCTTTGGAACAGTCCAGCACCGATTCCAGCATCCGACACATCGCATTGGATATAAAATCTTTTTGCGAAGTCAGGGTGCGAAAGAACCGGCGCCGTGGTCAACGCTTTCTTTAGATCCTCGAACGCTCTCAGCGCTGCGTCAGTCATTATAAACTTTTCGCGGTTCTTTTTCAGCAGGTCAGTTAGAGGAGCAGTCAGACTAGAGAAATCCTTTATGAATTTCCGATACCAACCTGCTAAGCCAAGCAACCGCCAAACCTGCCGTTGGGTTTTGGGAATACGGAAATCCACTATTGCCTCCAACTTAGCAGGATCGGTTTTAAGCTTTCCACCACCAACTATGAAGCCCAAGTACTTCAGTTCTTTGAAGCAAAACTTGGATTTCTTCATGTTGATGGTCAGATTAGCTCTGTGTAAGCAGTCAGCTACTTCACTTAACAAGGTAATATGCGTCTCAAAATCCGGCGCCATGATAAGCAAATCATCCAGATACACAAAGACACGATCCCTGAGTTGTGCAGGAATCACCTTGTCCATTAACTGGCATAACCTTTGGGCGGCATTACACAACCCAAATGGCATGACAGTGAATTGGTACAAGGGTCTTCCCGGTACCGCAAAGGCAGTCTTTTCCCTACTCCGTCTCTCCAACGGTATTTGCCAGAAAGCTTCTTTTAGATCGATACTTCTAATGTAGTACGTATCCGGTAGTCGGCTGATGAGCCCCTCGATATGGGGGAGAATCTAGACAAAGTCGATTTTTGCCAGCATCTGATCTAACTCTTCGTACAATATGGCTTGTACCGCTGGTGAGACGGGGTAATGACGCTGCTTCACAGGGAACGCATCTCATGTATCAATGATGTGCTCCATCAGCACCGTCTTTCCTAAACCATCTCGGTCGAAACACAAAAATCTCTGCCTGACTGCATTCAGTCTGGCCCACTGATCAGAGTTCAACTGATGAGCGTCCGAAGAATCTAATTCTTCGTCAACTTCCAACTACTTCCTATGATATTTGGGGCTAACTGAAAGGCTCTTCAGAAATCTACCCTAAGGTAGATCTTCTGGTCCAAATTTGGAACGAGATAAAAAGTTATTCCCTTTACTTTGTCTCTATAGCGTACTTCAATATTGATTTTACCCACTATCGGCTGACTTTTACCGTCAGCAGTCTTCACTCCAGACACGAAAGGAATTACTTGACATTGGAGCTCCGTAGCTATCTCCGTACAGTTTTTGTCAAGCAACCCGAAAACTTCTTTTTCACCTAATTTGATTTTTGCATGTGTCCTTGGATCAGACTCTAAATTAATAATCGTAGAAGAGATTCGCTTTCGCGTTTCTCTCCTGGCTCTAAAACGGGCTCTAGCCTTTAGAACGTTTTTGGATTGGTTTTTACCGAACCTGAAAAATACGAAAATAAAAGTAAATTTATATTTCGTTGAAGACTATGTATCACATTGGAATTGTTATTAATTATTGTATTTGGAATAATTTTAAAACATGAATGACATTATACCTTATTTAGGGATCGATCTCGGCATCTCTTCTGTAATAGTCCATCTCTCTTTTTTTTTTTTAATTCATTGTTATTTTCATCAATCTTAAAGCTATCTTAAAGCTAGACAAAAATTCCAAAGAAACTAGCCTAATTATCCAATAACTTAAAACTAACTTACTGGCCCTATGCGGGCGTTCTAAGCTAAACTATATCTTAAATCTAATGCCTATCGTCCTAAAAAACTATTTTTAATTGAAAAGCTATATCTATTTTTTTTGTTTTCTCGAGAAAATTTAAAAAAACTCGGAAGTCCATCTCTCTACGCACTGGGCCATATTGAATATTATTTGGAAGGTGCAAAAACTTAATCAGCCTATTTCTTTCTCAAACTTCAAAATTAACACAAGACTGCGATATACAATTTTGCCAAGGCCACGTTCACACAAGAAAAACAAAACCTAAACAAATGTCTTAAATTTCCTTTGTTGGGTTTACCTACAAAATGTTTATTTAATTTTCAGTATTGAGCCCTAATCTTTATACCTAATGGGAGCGCACAAAATATCTTTAAATTGATGACCGTAGGGATTTGTTTTATGTTTTACTTAACTCTTTCTTTGTTTTGATTTGTGTCCTTAAAAACGATTCATTCATTCATATAAAATGTTTTTATTCCGTTTCGTTTGATATTTGTTATATGTTAAGTATACATATGCATTTCTTAAAATATTGTGAATTATTTTCATGTAATATTTATTTTTATTATTTGCAATAAGACCATCAAACATTTTGGTCAGTTTACCCATCTATAGTTGTATGCATTTCCACTTTGAGGGATATATAGAGATAACATGCTGGATTTACATATGCCTCTTCCAAAGAAATTCACATTTATATCTAATATATGGGCACAGAAGATCAAAATGAAGATAATCATATAAATGCAGCTACATTATATGTTTGAAAACAAAAAAGTTCTCGGATATTCAGGTTATAACTTCGCACCTGTTTCGAAACGCTCGTTTATAATTGCAATTCAACTTTTAAGAGCCGAATGGCTGATCTGAAATTTAGCTGCCTGCTTTCGAAGGTATTTTTTCTTAAATTTTGGTTATTCGTCACTTCAACTTCATCTTCGCTAGACTCTTAGGCTAGGCGCGCACATTCAATTTTTAGTTTCGCAACTGCTTGGTTCGAGCAACTAAAAAGTTTGTGTTTTGACATAAACTAAACGATTGCCTAAAATGAGTTCGCTATTTTGTATAACAAATAATTATATGCACCTGCGCGGACATTCAACCAAATAATTAATCTGTTTTCTAGTTATAAGCAACCAAACCGTTGTACAACTAAAAATTGAATGTGCGCGCCTAGCCTTAAGGTTCACAAGGCAAACAATCAAACTAATTGTCTATGCCATATATCATAGGGATCTCGATTTAAACTCTTATACTTGCGTGAGTAATATCTAAAAAGTACCTAGATGGATTACAATAAATGTGTACAAATAATTAGTTAACATACATCAATTTAATATTTCTAACTTTAATTAAGATTAAATGTATCACTTTCTGATGTGCGAATGGTAGACACGTGCACCCAAGAGGACACAAGCGTCCACAGGTTTTTCTTAAAACCCACCTCTGTCTATCGACTCCTACTCTCACCTCCTCGTGGTGAACATCGGGTGCCTAGTACTTCAGCTGGAGATTGGGTCACAACCCCAGTGGAAAGTTGTTGGGGGTAGCAAACGAGAGAGGGGGGGGAGAGGTGTTTCCACTAAGGCATCTCTCCTTTTATCCAGGCGACAGCGGAGGAATTCCCCAGATGGAATCAACGGTGGCGTCTACAGTTCCAGTGAGGCTGAACTACTTAGTGAACACCTTACAGGGCTACTCCGACGTATTCGAAGCTCAGGCCTGTAAGGAGCGGTTTATCCGGCTCCCCGTTCTTGGAGTCATACTAAGAACCTGGCCCTCCAGGTTGGGGGTTGTGCCGTCGGGGTGACTTCCCGGCCACATAAAAATACGACGTAGTTGCGAAGCAAAAACAAGCCTCGGATACGGACGGATTCACTGTTGACGAACCATGCAAACGAAATAAGGACAACGAACTTCGGATCTGTACGTGGAATGTTAGGTCCCTTAATAGACCACGTGCAGCCGAACAATTAGCGGAAGCCCTTAACTGCTACAAAGCAGATATTACCGCCATCCAAGAGATGCGATGGGACGGACCGGGGAGACAAAAATTAAAAGACTGCGATATTTACTACGGCGACTGCTACAGAGAACAAAAGCAGCGTTTATTTGGATGCGGTTTTGTTGTTGGAACTAGGCTCAGGCAAAAAGTCTTAAGTTTCAACTGTGTGAACGAGCGCCTCACGACAATCCGCATCAAGGCCAAATTCGCCAACATTAGCCTGATTTGCGCGCATGCCCCAACAGAGGAGAAAGATGAAGACACCAAAGACATATTCTACGAGCTCTTGGACGAAACATACGAGCAGTGCCCTAGTTATGACATTAAGATTGTCCTTGGAGATTTTAATGCCAAGCTAGGAAGTGAATATTATATTTAGTAAAAAGACGTCTTTACTCTAAGAAGATTTATTATAGACTGCCTTGTGGCTTATAATAACTTATACTAGATAACATAGATTATATATAATATTATATACTAGATGTGTGTGTTACAAGTCTACTGAGAGTGCTAGGGATATATATAACATCTCCCTTTTCAGGATATGTAATCAATGTAATATAATTCATGTTGTAAGATTATAAGATTATAAGATTATAAGAATTAATAAGGATACGTTAAAATTCAATTTATAGAAAAAACTATACTTAAGCAAATTAGTTAGATTTGTAATTCAAATTAAATTAAAAAGTTTAAATCTGATTAACATCTGTTAAATATACATTCAGTTTGATCAATTCGACTTATTATAAACAGAATGAGTAAATCTGTCAGGAGGTTTTGACTGCCTTCCATAACGAGTAGTAATAATATCACTATTCCCGGATGATTCTGTAGAATTTGTTGCTTCATTTTGAATACCCGATGCTTCTTCGGATGATTGATTGCGTTGTTCGTTTTGTTCATCAATTGTAGTTGGAGATTCAAAAATATGTTGACGAGAGCGTCTGTAATGCGTACCATCATCATCACAAACCACATAAGATCGAGGTTCTTGACATTTGGAAACTACCGTTCCCGGAAACCATTCCGAGCTCGGCGTTTTCTTGTAAAGTATTCGTTTTCCTTTATTCAATGGATTAAGTACTCTTGTGCCTTGATTATAATAGAATGCGGTTACTTTTTGCTTATGTTGTACTTTTTTTACATGATTTTGTATATCTACTAATTCTGGTTTAAATATTTTTTGGATAGCCGGTAGCTTTGTTCGTAATTTGCGTGACATTAATAACTCTGAAGGTGAACTCATGTTACCTTTTTGAGTGGTTCTGTAGTGCAGAAGTGCAATATAAGGATCAGACCCAGATTCTTCACACTTACAGAGAAGCTTTTTGATGGTTTGAATAGACCTTTCGGCAAGTCCATTGGATCGGGCTAAATATGGGCTCGATGTTAAGTGATCTATGTTTCAATCAACAGAAAATTTCTTAAATTCCTCGGAATTAAATGGTGGGCCATTATCACTTATCATCACCTCTGGAATACCGTGACGAGCAAATATGGACTTCAGTTGCTTTATTACTAGACGACCCGTATATCCGGTATTTAGTAATGCAATTTCAATGTATTTCGAAAAGTAGTCAACTACCAATAGGTACATCTTCTTTCTAAATTCGAACAAATCCATACCAACTTTAAACCATGGAATTGAAATAACTTCGTGCGATTTTAGGGGTTCTCTAGGGATTGCGTTTCTATGACGAATGCAGGTTTCACATCTACTGACGATATTTTCGATGTCTTGGTTTATGTTTGGCCAGAAAATATGGTCTTTAGCCAGGTTCTTAGCACGTTCAATCCCCATGTGACCTTCGTGCACAAGAACGAGCATATTATGACGGAGAGATTGTGGTATGACTAAACGGTTGCATTTGAAAACTAGTTCGTCGATGACATGGATATCGTTTCGTATACTATAGTAAGGCATAGCAAGTTCGTCTACTAACTTCTTATTTAGAGGCCAGCCATTTTTATAATAGTTTTTTACTTTGGAAAGAACTTTGTCATTCAAAGTTGCACAACGTATTTCATTAATTTTTGACTTCGACGCAGATAAGGTTTTTGTTAGTAGGTTACAATGAAGACTTAAATCTTGGTCAAAGTTTCTTAACGCATTCTCTGAAAGAGCTGCCCTAGAAAGGGTGTCTGCGACAAAGAGATATTTTCCTGGTTTATATACGACTTTTAAATCGTAGGACTGAAGTCGAAGCATAAATCTCTGTAGACGCACGGGAATTTTATAAAGAGGACGATCGAAAAGCGGAACCAAGGGTTTGTGGTCTGTTTCGACAAGAACGTGTCTACCAAAGGTGTATTGATGGAATTTTGTGCAGCCAAAAAGTATTGCGAGAAGTTCCTTCTCTATTTGGGCATAATTCTGTTGACTTGAAGTGAGAGTTGCAGAGGCATAGGCAATTGGAGAGTAGTTATGAGAAATAACAGCACCTAATGCGCACTTTGAATCATCAACTGACAACGTAAGTGGTTTTTTAGGGTTGTAGTATGTGAGAACGGGAGCATTAGAAATTAGTGATTTTAATTTTTTGAATTCTTCCTCATGTTTAGAAGACCAATGCCATAAAACTTCTTTCTTCAATAACTGACTTAGATATGTAGTTTCTACAGATAAATTTCTTACGAACGATCTCAAATAATTGACCATTCCCAAGAACCTCTGAAGGTCGGCCGTATTCTCAGGACGTGGCATTTCGGCGATTGCTTTTAACTTATTTTCATCCGGCCTTACTCCATTTGGAGTGAAAATGTGACCTATAAATTTGACTTCATTTTGAAGGAATTTCGATTTTGATAAGTTGAACTTGAGCCCTATCAACTTTGCTCTCTCAAGCACAAGCTTGAGTGCCTTGTTGTGTTCTTCGATAGTAGAACCAAAAATTAGGAAATCATCCATATATATGAAAATATTTTCTATATTTTTAAAATTTTCTTCCATTTGGGATTGAAAAATTTCGGGTGCCACATTAATGCCATAAGGAACTCTTAAGAAACGATGTCTCCCATAAGGAGTAATAAAAGTGCACAATTTTGAAGATTCTTCATCCAAGGGCAAAACCCAAAAAGCCGAATTAGCGTCGAGAATTGTATAGAATTTTGCATTCCCTGCGCGAGCTTTGCACTCATCGATGTTTGAAAACTGAAAATGTGATCTCAGTAAAGCCTTATTTAAATTTCGAGGGTCAAGGCACAATCGTAAATTTCCATTGGATTTTTGAACTATTACAACAGGACTTACCCATTCGGTTGGTTCTTCAACTTTGACGATAACTTTTAAATCTTCCATTCTCCTTAGCTCTTCCTTTAGTGGTTTCATGAGGCTGAATGGTATTCGCCGCGGACAATCAATCACTGGTTTTGCATCAGGTTTCAACTGCAAATGAATTTTATTTTTTAAGCAACCAAGACCATTAAATAGATTCTTAAAATCATTCAGGAATTTAATTTTTTTAATATTAGGGCAAAAAGTATTATTTCCACTGTTACCTTCTTCTAGATTTAACTCATTTACTCGTTTTATTAAATTCATGTCGACACAGGTTGGTAATCCTAAAACTGTACGACAATCAATTTCAGAAATATAAAATTTTATTAGTCTTTCTTTTTCACGATAGACACAATTCAGATCAATTCGCCCAATAATTGGAAGGGGTTCTTTACTAAAGGTTAGAATCCGACTCGGGGAGAGTACGATAACTTAGGCGCCAAAAATTGATAACGGATTTTTGTAGAAGGGTCAAATACAAACGTTTTTTACTATGGGAGGGGGGGGTCTGTCTCGCCCCGTTTAGGAGGTAGGGGCGATTTTAGAAAAAATGACTTAAATTGAAAAAAAAAATATTAAAAAACAACGGCAACACTTACAATAAAATACTATACCGGTTTTGAAAGCCAGAAGTCTGTTCTATAATCGTAAATTTAAATTAAATTATTTATGTCAATAGTTTTTGAAAAATTTGCATGCAAACTCAAAATTTTGTTAAAAAAATGAAAAAAAAAAAGTTTAGACCAATTTTTTTTCAAAATTGTAAAATGAAGTGCTTAATTGGCTTTTTGTGGTCAATGCTACTATTAATTCTGAATCGAACACAAAAAACCGAATGGTTTTGACCCTTCTAGTTTTTGAGAAAATCGAAAATTACTAAAATTACTTTTTATGAAATTTTTGATTCTTGGTATTTAACTACGGTGATTTCATTTTGAGAATTAATGTTAATGTGGTTCATTTGTAGGTAAAGTACAGCAAATCATTTAGGGCTACCAAGAATGCACCAGAGGAGGTAGAATTGCATGGCATTTCGCGTCTCAGTCATTCAGTTTGTGAGTAAGTCAGGTGTTACTTAAAAATAGTCAAGTCAATTTTTCAATGTTCAATGTATTAAAACCGTGTTTACAGGCATTTTGATCACAAAAAAAAAATTGTAGCAAGCACCTCCCGAATCTCTAGCCAATATTGAGGCCCATGGAAAAATGTGCCCATAGATGGGTTTATTGCTCTGAGATTAACTTTTATATGGATTGCACCAGAGAAACTTTTAAATCATTAGTTTTAAGCAACATTTAAGTAACGTTATTTATTAAAATAAAAGATTAACTATGTAAATCATTTAAATGTAATTTGACTTTTATATACCCACCTACAAATTTGTAACTATATATTTACTTATGTATCTTAGTCTGTAAGAGTATAATATGCTCTGGTTGATGAATAAATAATAATAATAATATTGTATTCTTACAATTTTTGTCACCTTTTTGAGTTGGAGTTTAGGGGAGTTGACGCTTTAGTTGGAATTAGACCAATTTCTTCTAAGAACGCGATGCTTTTGAAATATTTTTTTTTAATATTGAAAAGTTATTTAATTTAGGATGAAGAAGTGGATGCTTAGTCGCCATTCTTTATTCAAAGAAAAAAATACTTCACTCTTACAAAGGTTGAATAACGAATGACCTTGGTAAACAATAACCTGTACCATATTAGCATTAAAAATGTTAGACACAAACAATAAACATACATATTAATTAAGGAATTATATAAATTTGCTGCATTCGTACAGTAATACCTAGGTAATGTGAATTTTTCATAATGTATTAAATTTTCATGTCTGAACATTTTAAATGTGCAACTTTGGGCTACGTACATACATATATTTAGTAGACGTTGGATATAGACCATAGGGTAAATTCAAAGTTTCTTTAAATCCAGATTCTGTAAATGCAAAAGAAACCTTGCATACACCCAACCTCGCACCTACCCCAAATCCTATAGTGTGCCCAGGCAGGGGGGTTGCAGGGGGGCAGCATGCCCCCCCATACATATCTCACTGTTTATACGCCGTAATGCGTAAGCAAGCAAAAAAAGCAAATATCCCATACAAAAGTAGTTTTAGTTATTTTCTCAAAAACTAGATGAAATAAAATCATCTAGTTTTCAGTTTTTTAATAAGAATAAATTAGAGCAACGAGTTTTAGGAAAAATAATAATATATAACTTTGCAGTTTTGAAAAATTTAACTTTAAACATTTTTTTTATGTTTTTTTTCACCAAAATTTGAGTTTAAAACTCGTTCTTTCAAAAACTGTGCATAGATTCTACTTCATTTAAAAATTATCTAATAGATCAGAGTATTGGCTTTAAAAAAAGGTATAATACTTAATTGTAAGTATTACCGTTATTTTTTAATATTTTTGTTTCCATTTTAGTACCTTTTTTATAAAATTGCCCCTCCCGCCCAAACGGGGGGAGATAGACCCCCCCTCCCATAGTAAAAAATGCTTGTATTGAACTGTTCTACAAAAAACCGTTATAGTTTCTTGGCGCCTAAGTTATCGTACTCTTGCCTCCGACTCGATGAATGTTGGATGTTGGATCGGTTTAATCCAAGTTGACCAAATGTTTTATTTGACATCACGTTTCCTTGTGCACCGGTATCTAATTGACATTTTAGCTTCGTTCCGTTAATGCTTAGGTAAATATCCCAAGAGAGTGACGATGACGTTGAATTATCGAGAAATCTCATGAACAGTGGTTCAGACTCCGGCTCTGATGATGACGCATTAGACTCAGCTTCGACATTACGGATGTATAGTTTCGACCGGCACATTTTGGCGAAGTGATTTCTCATACCACACTTGTTGCAAGTAACTCCTAATGCTGGGCATCTGTACCTGTGCGTCTCCCCGCACCGCGAACAGGTGGTTGAACTGTTATCTTTATAATTATTGTAGTGTTGTGTTTGTGACTGACTTTTTTGTGAGGGTGACTGCGATGACTGTATTTTTCCACTGGATGATTGTTGGTTGTATTGGAGTTGTGGTGGCGATTTCTTAAATTTACTAAAAGAAATTGGAATAGTGTGTTTGTTGAGAGCGCCAATAACCGTACTTTCGCTGGTTTCTTGAAGAAGTAGATTTGAGTGTGCTTTTGTTATTTCTAACGTTTTGTAGATCTCTATTGCTTTCTCCAGCAAGATGTCTCCTTCGTTAAGGAGCCGTTCTTTAATAAATGTATACTTAGCATGCAAGCCGCATACAAAAATGTCTCTTACAAGTTTCTCTCTTAAATCTCCGAATTCACATGTTAGGCTTAGATTTTTCAGAACAGTGACGTAAGCATCTATGGATTCGTCGATTTTTTGTGCACGAGAAAAAAAATGGTGACGTTCTATTGCCAGATTTTTTTTTGGCGAGAAATATTCATCGAACTTTGTAACCAATTCTTCGTACTTAACTTTATCCAAATCCACGTCGAATAAATTAAAAATTTCAAGTGATTCTGGGCCCATGTGATGTAAGAGAAGTGCGACTTTACGGGAACATGGCTGTGATTCGAGATTTGTTGCTCTCATGAAGACCTTAAACTGATTAAACCAACCTCTCCATGCTGAATCCAAATTCGTTTTTTGTAGATTAAAGTGTGGAATTGATGACGAAAAGCTTTGAGACTGTTGGGCACTTGTAACCGCTGTTTCGATCTTTGGATCTTTTTTATTTCTATCGTCGAGAGACATTATGCAAAATTGTATGTAATCACACCTGACACCATATTATATTTAGTAAAAAGACGTCTTTACTCTAAGAAGATTTACTATAGACTGCCTTGTGGCTTATAATAACTTATACTAGATAACATAGATTATATATAATATTATATACTAGATGTGTGAGTGTTACAAGTCTACTGAGAGTGCTAGGGATATATATAACAGTGAAGACATCTTTGGTGACACAATTGGAAGATATAGCCTGCACGACACCACCTCCGATAACGGATTCAGGCTGATCGACTTCGCTGTGGGGCGAGACGTTCTTGTAGCCAGTACGCAGTTCAAACATGTGGATATTCACAAAGGGACATGGCGATCTCCCGATCAATCAATCGTTAACCAGATTGACCACATTGCGATCGATTCAAGGCACTTCTCCAGTATAGAGGATGTCCGCACGTTCCGAGGGATTAATATCGACTCGGACCACTACCTCGTTGTAGCCAAGGTTCGGCTGCGGATATCCCGACCCAAGCCAAAACAAGGAAGTACTGTGAGGAAGTTCGACGTTGGACGCTTACAATCGCAAGAGATCGCAAGGTCCTTTTGCGATCGAGTTTCTAACAACCTCTTAAGAAGTCCTTTGCCGCCAGCATCAAGTATTGAGGACCATTGGCAACATTGCCAAGCAACCATCAGAGATGCCGCCTCTGATGTGCTGGGTTTTACACGACCACCACAACGAAACCCCTGGTTTGACGATGAGTGCCGGCAAGCACATGCAGCAAAACAAAATGCATATAAAGCGGCGCTGCAAAGAAGGACTAGAGCTGCTCGCGAGCTCTACGAGCAGAAGAGGAGAGAAAAACAGAAACAAGAAAGAAAAAGAAGGAGCATGAGAAGCGCTTGATCGAGGAAATAGAAGGATGCCATGGCAGGAATGAGGTTCGGAAGTTTTACCAAAAGGTAAAAAAAAACATCACAAGGATACAATCCCCGAGCCGAAGCCTGCAAGGATAATCACGGGAACATCGTAGTGGAACCGCAGTCCATGCTGAGAATATGGAAAGAACATTTCTCCAATCCTTATAACGGCGATGAAGAAGAAAATGCCGCTGCTATAGAGATAGCACCATTCAACCTAGGGGAAGCAGACCAACAATACCGCCCACCCGACCTGGACGAAGTGAAGATAGCTATATCGAATCTCAAGTCCAACAAAGCCGCTGGAGCTGACGGCCTCGTTGCCGAACTGTTCAAAGCGGCAGGCGATGACTTGGTTGGGAGTATGCACCAGCTCATATACAAAATATGGTCGGAAGAAAGCATGCCCGATAAATGGAACCTCAGTATCGTCTGTCCGATCCTCAAGAAAGGAGACCCTCTGAACTGCGCCAACTACAGAGGCATAAGTCTCCTGAACATTGCATACAAGATCCTTTCTGCCGTATTATGTGAACGTCTGAAGCCTTTCGTCAACAACCTGATAGGTCCATATCAGTGCGGCTTTAACCAGGAAAGTCCACCATCGATCAAATATTCACATTACGGCAGATCTTGGAAAAAACCCAGGAGCTACAAATCGACACATACCACCTTTTCATCGATTTCAAAGCCGCGTACGATAGCATCTATAGGAACGAACTATATAGAGCAATGTCTAGTTTTGGCATCCCTGACAAACTTGTCCGCTTGTGCAGGATGACGATGGAGAATGCACGCTGCTCCATCAAGGTCGGAAAAGATTTTACCGATGCATTTGATGTCAAAAAAGGTTTTAGGCAAGGCGATGCTCTATCGTGCGACTTCTTCAACATAGTTCTTGAAAGAATAGTGCAAAACTCACGCGTCAACACAAGAGGCACAATCTTTCAAAAGTCCGTCCAATTACTCGGATACGCCGACGACATTGACATTATTGGAAGAACAAAGCGTGATGTCAGTAGCGCTTTTGTGAGCATTGAGACGGAGGCGAAGAAGATGGGTTTAGCGGTAAATGAGGGCAAGACCAAGTATATGCTGTCATCAAGAAAGGACACACAACACCGACGTCTTGGACAAAACGTCATTATAGACAGCTATAACTTTGAGGTAGTGAAGGACTTCATATACCTAGGCGCCGCTATAAACTCTGAAAACAACACCAGTGCTGAAATCAAACGGAGAATAACTCTTGCCAATCGCTGTTTCTTTGGACTAAGAAGGCAATTGAGTAACAAAGTCCTCTCTCGAGCAACTAAAGTGTCCCTCTATAAGACCCTTATCATCCCGGTCCTTGTCTATGGTGCAGAGACATGGACTTTGTCGAAGGTGGATGAGAGCGCTTCAGGCTGTTTCGAGAGGAAAATTCTTCGTGTGATCTTTGGTCCCGTCTGCATAGATGGGGAGTGGAGGAGAAGATTTAACCACGAACTATACGGGTTGTACAGTAAAACTGACCTAGTCAAACGTATAAAAGTCCAGCGACTGCGATGGCTTGGTCATGTAGAGCGAATGGACCCGAATGCTCCGGCCCGGAAAGTCTTCGAATCAAACCCCGAGGGACGGCGAAGTAGAGGAAGACCGCGACTCAGGTGGCGCACACAAGTGGGGGAGGACCTCAACCAACTTGGCGTGCGAAACTGGAGACAGCTAGCTAGGGACCGAGCTAGCTGGAGAACCTTTTATGGTTGAGGCCCTGGTCCACCCCGGACTGTAGCGCCACCTTAAGTAAGTAAGTAAGTAAAGTAAGTATCACTTTCTGTCAAAGTTTCATTTGCAGAGTTCTTAGAAGTTTGAACATTGACATTTTCTTAAAAGACTTTTTGTTAAAGTCTGCTAGGCTTAAGAGACGTGTATTCTATATATGCTCTTAGGAAATTGTTATAGAAACCTTTTGAAAACTCAATGATGCAAACTTCTATATCATATCACATTGCAATCTTTATACAAGTTCCACCTTCTCTATTTTCATTTATAAAACCATATCCGAAAAATTGGTTCTAGTCTCTGAAAAACTTTTGTGTCTTACTTGCAAAAGGTTTAAAAGAAGATGATAAACTACCGTTGTCGTTAAAACCATACAAATTTTGGGCCAAGAAGAAATTTTTTCTTTCCCAACTGAAAATCAACCAATCCAAAAACATACTGAATTGGTGAAGCTGTCCATAATCAAGACTGCAGTGAAGAGTCTTAATACAAGAGGAAAAATTAGAAATATAACTGTTACACTGAAGAAAGAATTGCAGAGTTCATATTTGGATGAGGAAGGTAATGTAGTCTTTGGTGGTTATTATTTAGAGGCAATGTACTTCTCCTCTCAACCCACTACCAATAACCCTTTACTTACTTTTGAAAATGCCATCCAATCTATTTCAAATAATATGGTTCTAGAAAAATTTTCAAGTAAAAATCAAAACGCGAAGTCGTGGTTAAATTTATTTTTGCTCGAATGTGAGAGATTAAATATAAATGAAAAACAGTTTCCGGAAACTTTAAAATTATTCTTGGAAGGACCTGCTTTAGACTGGTTCTCAACTTTATATAAAACGTATTCTATGATCAAACCTTGGGATCATTGGAAAGCATCTTTTCTGAATACATTTGGAGAGAAATCTTGGAATGAAATTGATTACGCTTATTCTTTTCATTGGCTAAATGGTCCATTCCTAGATTTTGCTTTAAAAAAGATAAATCTTCTTATTGATGTCGATCCAGACCTAAGCATAAATTCTCAAATCAATTTTATTGTATTAGCTTAACCGAAATTCGTTAGATCGCGTTTAAATAAGAAAGAATTAATAACGATTGAAAGTCTTATGTCTAGCTTGCGTCAACTCGATCCGATATCAAACAATAACACAAATGCGAAGAAATCTCAATTAGAAGTAAATAAACAAAACCGAAGCTTCGCACCATGTCACATCTGTGAGAAATCCGGCTACGCGAATAGATTTCATTCAGAAAATGTACCTATGTAGAAACAAAGTAAAACCAGCTAGTATAAGATTCTCAGAATCAAAAAACTGAATACGATCCCGCTTATAAAACTTAATGTTCTAATCAATAATGAAATTGCCATTGCGCTTTATGATTCTGGAGCCAATGTGTCATTAATAAATTACAGGTTTTATAAGAAATTACAATTGATTAAGAATATAAGCGGGATCCAAACGATCAAAACGATGGGTGGCTTCACAGACGCGCATGGTGAAGTAACGGTATCTTTGAAAATATTAAATATACAAAAACGATTTTCTTTTGTAATTTTTAAAAGTGATTTGTTTGAAGAAGATTTGATAATCGGGCTGAATTGTATTAAAGAGTTTCGATTATGCCAAAATGAAAATTTAGAAATCACGCAGAGTTTGATACATATTCTTGCAAGCGAAGATTTAAAATGCAATCAGAGTTTGATTTCAACGATTGAAAATGATAGTAATGTCTTAGATGATATTCTTAAGAAATATAATCTTGTTTTTGCTAAAGAAAAATTTGATATCGGTACGGTAAAAAATTTCGAAGCAACGATCAGATTAACTGAAAATAGATATGTATCGAGAAAACCATATAAATGTTCCATTCCGGATAAAATAGAAATAGAATCTCAAATAAAAAAATTATTGAAAGCTGGACTTATTGAAGAGTCATATAGCCCATATGCCTCCCCTGTTACTTTAGTCGTTAAGAAGGAAGAGGGAAAGAAATCACGATTGTGTATTGACTATCGTGAGCTTAATAAAATAGTTGTTCCCGAAGGTCAACCATTCCCTCGAATTGATGATCTTGTTGTTCGTGTAGGAAAGTGTGTTTACTTTTCCAAATTAGATATTAATTCAGCCTTCTGGTCTATTCCGTTGCGAGCTAAAGATAAATACAAAACCGCTTTTGTGACACACCATGGTCACTGGCAATGGGCATGTTTACCTTTTGGTTTAAAATCAGCTCCTGCCATTTTTCAAAGAATTTTGTCAAGCATAATTAGAAATAACGACTTAGATTCTTTTACTATAAATTATATAGATGATATATTAATTTATTCGAATAACTATTCTGATCATATAAATCACATTAAAAGAACATTAAAGGTTTTACAAGAACAAGGTTTAAAGTTAAATACAAATAAATGTAGTTTTGCACAAAAAGAAGTAACTTATTTAGGACACATAATATCAAACAATAGTATTAGACCGATTAATGATAATTTAATAGCTATAAAGGATTTCCCTGAACCAAAAACAAGGAAAAATATAAGACAGTTTCTGGGCAAAGTGAATTTTTATTTGAAATACATTCCCAGGTCTGCAATAACACTAGAACCTTTACATAACCTTTTACGAAAAAATCTTAAATTTGTATGGTCAGATGAATGTAAATACAGTTTTGAAAAAGTAAAAAAATATTTATGTACAGCACTTGTCTTAGCGATATTCGATCCAAATAAACCAATATACATTTATACGGATGCTAGCATAGAAGGAGTTGGTGCAATTTTGAAACAACCTCAAGAAAACGAATCCGTTAAACCGGTATTTTATTTCTCACGAAAACTTAATAAATCTCAGAAAACGAAGAGAGCTATATATATTGAATGTTTGGCAATAAAAGAAGCCATATTATACTGGCAATATTATTTAATAGGCCAAAAATTTAAAATATTCACAGATCATGAACCATTACGAAATTTCAATATAAAGAACTGCAAAGACATAGAATTACTTCACATTTTAAATTTCATCTCACAATTCGAATTTGAAATTCAATACAATCCAGGTAAAAACAATGCAGAAGCCGATTGTCTTTCGCGAAATCCAGTTCTCTCCGAAGAAAATGATAGTTATAATTCACAAATAAAAATAGTAAATCACTTGACAGTACAAAATATATTGGATAATCAAAAGCAATTAACTTGTGATAAATATTGTAAAATAAAAGATAAAATTATATACAGAACTTTAAATAAAAGAGAGAAAATATGGTTAACAGAGGACTATGGTATCTCATTACTAAAAAAAAATACATGATTCGAAAGGTCATATTGGTGTTAAGCAAATGATATTAACAATCACACCAACATTTTATTTCAAAAATATGCACAAGCACATAAAAATTATTTGTAGAACTTGCGAAACATGTATAAAAAATAAAACAAGATTCGGTAACTTCAAAGCTCCTTTGTCGCAGCTAGGTCCAGCATCGGTACCATTAGAAATAGTATCGTTAGATACAATAGGAGGTTTCACGGGAAATAGATCCCCAAAAAAGTATTTACATTTGATGGTAGATCAATTTACACGATACGCGTTTATTTCTACGTCGAAAACGCAGATAGCGAGAGATTTTATAAATCTTGTAAAATCAATTGAGAATAAAGGCAACATTAAGACGATTTTGACTGATCAATACCCAGGAATTAATTCCTCAGAATTCAAAAATTATTTGAAGAATAAAAATATAAAACTGATTTTCACAGCGACAGACTGTGCATTTTCTAATGGACAGAATGAGCGAACCAACCAAACTTTAGTAAATAGAATTCGTTGCAAAATATATGAGAACAAAAATAAACCCTGGTCAGTGATTGCTGAACAGTGTATTTCCGAATATAATAACACCATACATAGCTCAACGGGTTTCTCTCCCAATTATTTATTAACGGGAGTGGATGACTCAATTATCCCAATGGAATTAAATAAAAATACGCTTGATAATTTAAATTTTAATAGATCTGTAGCAATACAAAATGCAAACAGATCACATAACGTAAACAAACAATATTACGATAAATATGCTAAAGAAATTGAATATAAAGAAAACGATTTAGTTTATATTCAAACTGGTAACAAACTGAATAGAAAAAAATTAGATCCGGTTCGAATGGGTCCTTTCAAGATTAAAAAAAAGATCTCTGAATCCATTTACGAGATAAATATTGGCGGAAAAAAGAAAGACTTGAACATTTTTCATAAGAGCAAGATGATTCCTTACTATTCTGATCCTAATGAATCCTCTCAGGGAAGGGGGGATGTAAGTTTGTTGCTATCTATCACCCAAACTTAGCCACCATCATGACTACTTTTGCCTCACCTCGTCTCCTCACTTTGTTATAAATACTCGATATATTTAGATCAAGTATAATTGATCTTACTTTTAAATATTAATATTTTATTATTTTATATTATTTTTCAATTGTTCTTGAATAGTCTGATAAGTTGGATCATAGATCCCAAAGCCGACATAATTGTTGATTTAGGTAAATCTATATTATTATTATTGTTATGTTTTAATTTGTTAATTTGTTTTATTTAATAACGATTAATTATAGTTCTTTACTACATCAACTTGTGTCTCAATCCGTATTATTCGAAGAATTCCTGTCTTGTCTTCAAGGTTTCAAGCTATATACATAGTTGAAATCTACATATATTGTAAATAAAATCAATCTAATCTAATCTAAATCTAATCTATTATTATTTTTGTAAGTTCCGCTTCCACTGCCGCTGCCACGGCCATCGCCATCTCCGATACTGCCACTGCTATCGCTGCTATATACCACTGCTGCCGCCTACACCGCTTTTATTGATAATGTTTGAATTCAGTCTATTTTTTTTCTTTGACTTCGCTCTCATTATATTTTGCTTCAGCGATGAATCCGAAAGAGTCAAACAAATTACAAACGCGTGTGATGATGAAGAGCAAGGGGTTTTGTCGTTTTTTGCATTCTTCTTTCTTAACACTTTCTTCACATAGCATTTGACTATTTTATCGTCAGGAACGTCTATAGCCAATGCATTAGACAATAAATGCTGTGCTAAGCCTTTCGCATTTGCGTCATTGATGTTGTGTATACCGGTAATTTCGATGCAGTTGGTAAGTTGATGTTGTTGTTGCCAATTTAACTTGCCTTCAAGTGATTGAACTTTGCTCTTCAGTTCGTTGTTTTCTGTCCGCAAGTCACTTATTGTCTGAAGCATGTTTCCCATCATTTGCTCAAGGTTTGTTAGTTTTTGGCAAACCACTCGTAGAGAGAATTCTTCACTCTCCCCCGAAGCTGGTGGTGGTGAAGCTATGCATACACTTGATGTTTGTTGTGTTTGGGTTTTACCTTCGTTCACTGCACTTTGAATGGGAGCCTTTTGCTTAACATGTTTTACGTTGTTGTTGTTGGTTAAGTTGGATGGAGCCGCAATCATCGACGAACGCCAAATAGCTCTGCATTTGTCGCAACGGTTTGGTACACCACTTGATTTATAATATTCAATGTCCTCTTTTAGAACTTTAACACAAGAAGCGTGAAAATTGGACAAGCAATCGTTACACGATATTTTAGACTCGGAGCTTCTTTCGATAACTTCCGCGCAAACTTTACAGTTAATCATTATTAAATTTTAATAGTTTCACTTTCTCTGATATTCCTTTTCAAGTTACAATGAGATGCGCACCCCACGACACTCACTGACACTCACTCCGAAACTCCATATTCACTAAATTATCCATTTCAATTACTAGCTTATTTTTATTCACTAATCGTTTGTTGTTTTTTCCCATGTTAAATTTTGCGATGTAGTGTATTCACTAACCAATAAAACACGGCTATTGTGTTGATAACCATCGACTAATATTTTGCGTCTAGGAAGGGTACGGCAGGATCTAACTGATGAGCCCAACTGTCGTACCTGAGCGAAACGCATTTGGATTAAAGGTCGCAAAAAAACTTTCTATGGAGAATAATTTTCTTCTAGACAAATGAACATTTCACCAAGAAAAAAAAATATTTAACTTTAACTTTATACTTTAAAAATTATATGCAACAATTTTGACAACAATAACTGAAAGAAAAAGAAACGTGAAGGCGAGATATTTCTTGTCTGGACTATCAAAGAAAGATTTTATAATCACCCTTTTTGGTGGCTAGCTACAAAATAATACTGGGAACATGCGGATAAAAATGCCCTGCCTGCATGGAGCTCCTTGGAGGGGGATGAAATTCATAAAGTTTTAGCTGATCGCACTGACAGGCCCAAAAAGAAAAAAACACTACCTCGTTCACTTGCAGCTTTTAAATTAACAAAATATAATATTAATATATAATATAAAATTAAACAACGAAATTATTATTAACACACTTCAACGCTCAGCAAAAATTTACAAAATTACGTAGTTCGTAAGATTCCCAAAAAACAAAGAGGTTCGTAAAATTGAACAATGTTAATTAGTAGAAAGAATTTTACTTCACTTATTCCTTAAAAAAATTTGTTTTATTTAATCTCGATGATCTTTCTTCTTCTGGACCTTTGCTTCTCTTTTATCAGGTTTTTTAATCTTTTATTTTTCAGGTACTCACATTGAGATGGTGGCTTAATTTTGTTTTTCCGGAACCATACCTTTAAAGGCTACTTTGGCACCTGAGGTTTTTTCCTTAAACCCAAAATCCACGATTCCGTATTGCGCAAATCTGTCCAATTCAAAGATATTCGGCGATACGTGGCTAGACTGTATCCGAAGGGACAGGATTGATGATGGAGGTAGATCGAGCACCCTCTAACAGGAGCAACCAATGTTTGAAGAAAGGTCCGGATTCATCCAACAAGGCGAAAGAAGAACGAGAAAAAAACAATGTGGCGGCCCAGCGCTCCGCTGGCCAGCTGGTGCCGCCAGCAATCAGATATTGTAAATTTGTAACCTGTATAAAAATACCCTACTTAGCACAGATTTAAAAAAAAAAACGTTTTTCAAACTCACCCAAAATTGTAGTTTAATATTATGTACATATAATATGGTGTATATAAAAATTTAAACACGATAGTAAGTAGTATAGCGAAATCCTATCAAAATTGAGGTAGGGATATTCAAAAATTCTTACATATTTAAATAACGCCGGCAAATCAACAAAAATTAAGAACGTTAAATATTACGCACCAGTTATTATGAAAAAGAAATATTAAAAAGATAATGTATTTCAAAACTTTTAAGTATTTTTCGGATTTAAATTTCAAACTAATAACGTGACCGGTCCGCTTGGAGCGTTTCGTAAACGTCTCTTTTAAGATCGAATACATACTCTTCGTTTTTTACTTTTGACAACTAGATGTCGCTAAGATAGGGAACAGAATTATAAGGCTTCGCTCACACCCATAACGTGTTCAAGTTTAGACAGGGCGTCAACAACAAAATTTGTGGTTTTATTGGATTCACTCGAATCAAAACACGAAACCTGAGGTCGCCAGATGAGTACGTTCGTGCGAAAACCTTCCAAGGTTACTTTTTATATGAGCTCCTTAAAAGTGACTGTTGGCCGAAATTCTCTATTTTTTTCTTGATTTTAAATGGTCTTTATTTATTCTTCTAAAGTCTTCTTATTCTTTTGTTAAATTCTGCTAATTAAAAGATACTTCACTGTAGAAGTTAACAAGAAATTTTAGTTGAATGAAGCGCACCGTAATTCACGTTTATCGTGTTCAGGTGTGGTGTCTTCGAACCTTCCCTTAAAATTTCCCTAAATTTTCCCATTATTTTTTTTCTCTATCTCGCAACGCGATCATCTGACATTTGGAATAGATTATTTCTTTTCATTCATGTATCTTATTTAATTTTACTCCTGGCAGCCGAAGTCCGAAGATATCAAAGGTTTGGTAAGTATTGGGGCATATTCATAGTCATATCTTAAACCCCAGTCTAACTGAACCGGAGTCTTAATTTAAGATCCAGGTTAGAAATAGGTGCTATTCATAGAGAATTTGGCAGCTCTGTTTAGTTAGATTATAATGAAGCTGAAGATCGCTGCATCCAAATTTATGTTTTCATTTAGGATAGCAGATCTCGATAAGTATCAAAGATATTGGAATATTTTAAACGCCAAAATGTTGGGCGCAAATTTTCCTAGGGGCGATGTCCGTTACTTTTTTTAAATTGTATCTCGTTATATTTTATTTTAGTGAGTTTTAAAACTTTTAAGAAAAAAAAATTTTTAGGAGAGGATATAGACCGCAATAATTTTTTTAGAAATAAAATAAATATGACCCAATGTAGAATATACGTTTCTCTAGGGGCGATGTTTCTCCTTTTTTTTTTTTTTTTTTTATTAAGCTTATTTAACCATGATTTAACCATCATGAAATTAAAGAAAAAAAAACAAAAAGTTTGGACCCTTTTAACTTTGGATTGACTAATCGTAGGTAAAAAATCGGTACATGAAAAAATTATAATTTCCAAACTCTAGGGGCGATGTTTTTTTCTTTTTTTTTTATTTTTTTGTCTATTGAAGTTTTTTAAACATGAAAGTTAAAAAACAAAAAAAAAAAGTTTAGACTCTTATAACTTTGGATCAACTAACCGTAGGTATAAGAACGGTACATGAAAAAATTAGAATTTCCAAACTCTAAAGGCGATGTCTTTTCTTTTCTTTTATTTTTTTGTTTATTAATTTTTTTTTAAACATGAAAGTTAAAAAAAAAAAGTTTAGACCCTTATAACTTTGGATCAACTAATCGTAGGTATAAGAACGGTACATACAAAAATTAGAATTTCCAAACTCTAAAGGCGATGTCTTTTCTTTTCTTTTATTTCATGTTCTTGAGTCATTTGTGTTCTAGCAAACTTGGTGCCAGTGCCATACTTGTAAACGGTTGGCAGAATTTGGATGTCTGAACTACTTGAAAAAAACTGAGGAAGAGTTACAAAATGTATATTTTCTCTTCAGTTGTGACTGTTCTAGATCGATCGCATTACAATAGGAATAAGACTTGAATCGTTAGAACTAAACCTGGTATAATTTTGTTTTAGCTAAACTAATAGCTCAACGCCATCCTTTTTTGTTTTAGCTAAACTAAAAGCAATAAATATTTTTCAATTCAAATTGTTAAACATATCTCACAATATCTATCTAATTATTATTATAGTTATTCTATAAAGTATATTCATTCCGGCATTTTCTTTTTCTTTGTCTTTGCTGAAATTTTGTTTTTGTTTGTATAACAATTAATCTTTTCTTTATATAATTCCAATTTTGTATAATTTTTATCAGAATTATTAAAACTTGAATCGAAAAAATAAAAATTCATATGAAGTAAATATTATAATTTTGATAATATACAATTATTAATATAATGCAATAAAAAATATAAAAATATTACAAATAACCAACATCTTAACTAACTAACACAAAACGTAGATATCTATTTTCCTTTTTGTTGTAATTTGTTGCTAGACAACAAATGACTCAAAAACATGAAATAAAACAAAAAGAAAAAACATCGCCTTTAGAGTTTGGAAATTCTAATTTTTTCATGTACCGTTCTTATACCTACGGTTAGTTGATCCAAAGTTATAAGAGTCTAAACTTTTTTTTTTGTTTTTTAACTTTCATGTTTAAAAAACTTCAATAGACAAAAAAATAAAAAAAAAAGAAAAAACATCGCCCCTAGAGTTTGGAAATTCTAATTTTTTCATGTACCGATTTTTTACCTACGATTAGTCAATCCAAAGTTATAAGGGTCCAAACTTTTTGTTTTTTTTCTTTAATTTCATGGTTAAATCATGGTTAAATAAGCTTAATAAAAAAAAAATAAAAAAAGGAGAAACATCGCCCCTAGGGAAACGTATATTCTACATTGGGTCATATTTATTTTATTTCTAAAAAAATTATTGCGGTCTATATCCTCTCCTAAAAATTTTTTTTTCTTAAGAGTTTTAAAACTCACTAAAATAAAATATAACGAGATACAATTTAAAAAAAAGTAACGGACATCGCCCCTAGGAAAATTTGCGCCCAACATTTTGGCGTTTAAAATATTCCAATATCTTTGATACTTATCGAGATCTGCGATCCTAAATGAAAACATAAATTTGGATGCAGCGATCTTCAGCTTCATAGATTATATAGATTAGATTAGATTGTATAGCAGAAGATTTCATTGAGGATGAAATTTTAATTGACAGCAATAGGTATGAACCTGGAACAGAAGAAGTGAAAGACGATTCAACAAATATCGTTTAACGATCACAACCAAGAGGAACACCTATCCGACCAGAAAGTGGAGGAGGAGGATGAAAGCCCAATCGGCTTAAGATGAAAGCCCAATCAGCTTAAGCAACTTCCAAAAACGACAAGAAAGCCAGCTGTAGATGTTCTTAAATTTTTAAATTTATTTATTAAAAATATTTGAAACCAAATCACTCGCGCCGACAAATTCGGAATTTTATTTTCTGTTTATGTTTGACGTTTTAGAGTTAAAAACAGCTTAAATATACCTTCTGTCGTGTCTATTGTTAGACTCCAGGTTATCGTTTAAAAATGGATTTTAATTGTCTATGAATAACATAAACTGGAGTTTAGTTTAGCAAAGACAAAATCAGAACTTATCGAAGAACTATGAATATGCCCCATTTTGTTTGGTATTTAATATACATACATAATACAGGGTGTCCCACAGTCACCGCCCCAAATGAAAACCATGGATTCCTGAGGTCATTTTAAGTCGAAAAACTTAAGAGGTCATTTTCTCGTTTTCGTCCCGTTTTCGAGTTATAACGGTTTTTTATGATTTTTCCCTTAACTGGCTTTATCTTAGCCAAACTACCTCCGATTCGTAAGATTTTTTATAACCAATCAAGAATTTATTACAGTTTTAGTTTGTTCAAAGACTTTTTTTCTGCAGACAACCGTTTCTCCGCAATTTTGCATTAAACCCAATTTTTTCGTTTTTTAAGTAGTTTTTTCACTTTGATATCATTTTATTCGAAAAAACACGTTAATGAGTATTAATTTTCTTCACTTATTATTAAAGCCCAGTTCATTTTCTTAAAAAAAATATTTTTTTTTTCTTTAAAAAGAATACTAAATGTAATTAACAAAAAATAAACAAACTGAGTGAATTAAAAAAAAAAAATTAAATACAAAATTAACTTTTGCTGAGCTATTGTGGTTAAGAAAAGGACAAATAGATAAACTTTTCCCATTTCAGCGTATATTAATAACATTTCCAGATATTCTTTATTAGTGTAATCCATTGTTCGCAAATAATAATTGAAAAAAATTCTGTAAGAGATTCTTCTCAATTCTGGAAGATTGTTAAAGAACTAAATGGAAACAAATTTAAGATTGGCAAAAACTTGGATGCTAATATACTGGCTATTTATTTTGAGAAGCTTTTAAATCCTACATTGGTCTCTGAACCTGTACACTTTGCTGAAAACTTAGTGACGGTAGACGCAATGGATGAGGATATAAGCTTAGAAGAGATACAAATAGTTTTAAAGAAAGCCAAGAACAACAAAGCACCAGGAGTCGACAGAGTTCCGTACGAGTTCTTTAAAAACGCTCCCAATACTTTTTTAGAAAACTTAGCGAAAACATATTCTAGTATATTACATACAGCTGAAGTTCCTGAAACTTTTAAAAAATCAATAGTGTTCCCAATTTATAAGAAAGGTGATATAAATAATGTCGAAAACTATAGGGGCATTTCTTTTATAAATACTGTTGCCAAAATATTTACAGGCATCATCTTAAATAGACTTGAAGTTTGGGTAAAGGAAAACAGTTTACTCAACGAGTTCCAAGCAGGTTTCCGTGCAGGCTACTCTACGATAGATCACTTGTTTGCGTTACAAAACATAGTCGATTACTACCTTAAAAACGGAAACAAATTATATGCTATATTTATCGATTTTAGAGCTGCTTTTGACAGTATAGATCGGGAATCACTATTTTATAAATTGAGTGTATTGGGTATATCGTCAAAAGTCTTAAAGGTTTTAAGAAATCTCTATGAGAATACGCGGTCTGGGATGGCGAGCAAATGTCAGAATGGTTTAGAACTATAAGCGGAGTGCGGCAAGGATGTTTATTATCCCCATTGCTGTTTTCATTATATATAAATGATATAGTTGACGCCTTGCCAAACGGAATTCGAGTTGCAGGACTCACAATAAAATGCCTCTTATATGCCGACGATCTAGTTTTGTTTGCAGACTCGCCAGGAAGCCTTCAGCTTATGATAAACAAGCTGAATGGATATTGTGAATTGTGGAATTTGGTGATAAATATATCAAAGTCAAAGGTAATGATTTTTAGATCAGGTGGGGGTAGGCACTGTATGAATGAAAGATGGTTTTTGAATGGTGAAAATATTGAAGTAGTGCATGAGTATAACTACCTTGGTATGTTAATCACCCCTAACCTTAACCCAAAAAAACACTTCGAGATGAAACTAAAAAAATCAACCGCTGCTATAAATTCCACTTGGAAATGTCTGTTCAAGAACAAGAACGTGACGCACAGCGTTAAATTTAAAGTTTTTGAAGCAGCTTTAAGGTCAATAATGACTTATGGCTCTCAAGTATGGGGATACCAGCAGTATGAACAGGTAGAAAAGTTGCAACGATTTTTTCTTAAAAAAACTTTTAGATTACCACAGTCCACTCCCAATTACATGCTTCTTCTTGAAACCGGTCTTCCACCCATATATCTATATACTTTAAGAATGCACTTTGAGTATGTTGTAAAAGCACTTTCATATGATGATAGTCGTCTCCCGAAAATATTAGCAAAACACAGCATACACAGGAATGTTAGTTGGTTTGAAAAATGGGATGATATATTCCTGTTGTGCGGGATTTCTGTACAATCTGTAGATGTTTTGAATGTATATCTACGGGAAAAATTAATCAACATCCTTAATTTAATAGATGTCCGGATAAGATCGGATCTAATAGAAGAAGCCCGAGGCTCATCACGTCGATCACTATATCCGAAACTTGAATACAATTTAAACGATCTGAACTACTTCACCGATGGATTAAGCTTGTTTGAAATTTCTAATATTTTTCGTATTAGAGGAGAGCTTCTTGATTTAAATTATAGACCATATTTCAATGACCGGAGGACGATTTGTTCTTTGTGTAATTTACAAGAACAAGAAACATCTTACCACTTTTTATCTGTCTGTCCCATTTTAAAAGAACTAAGATTTCTATACTTTCAAAAGTCAATTTTAAATGAAGCTGAATCGATAAGTATACTAAATGGAGAAAACTGGAAACTTCTTGCCCAATATTGCATTGAGACTATTAAGTATCGGAAAGACTTTGTTGATTTTTAACAGATTAATACCATATTATTCCCATTTCATTTAAATTTTATTAGTTTCAGAATTGAATACCATTTTTTGTTGAGCAAGCGATAGTTTATAGTCACTTTAAAAATTATTTCAATATTCTAAATATTTTGTATATTTTTTATTATTTTTTGTTGGATTAAATTAGTTTATTCTGTAAAAATAATGTAAAACTTTTATTTTATTTTTCTTCTTAAATATTTAAAATTAAAAATAAACAAGTAAAAACTATAAGTTGGCATCTGGCAGACGGTTTCAAACCAAGTCCATATTTTATTTATTATGTTTATAAATTGTAAATTGAATTGAATTGAATAAATAAAAAATCTATCTATCTATCTATCTAATTGAAAACAAAAAAAACTACAACTTGAATAACAAATCCAAAATGGAGTATCAAGTGAAAGAACATGACGCGGACACTAGATCACGCGAGAAAGACATTTACAACCTTCAAATCATAATGCAAATCTTTACTGTTTACATTTGTTAACGGTCTTACTAATAATTAACTTTATCTATTTGTCCTTTTCTTAACCACAATAGCTCAGAAAAAGTTAATTTTGTATTTAAAAATAATTTTTTTTTTAATTTCACTCAGTTTGTTTATTTTTCTTAATTACATTTAGTATTTTTTTTTAAGGAAAAAAAATATTTTTTTAAGAAAATGAACTGGGCTTTAATAATAAGTGAAAAAAATTTATACTCTTTAATGTGTTTTTTTTTTGAATAAAATGATATCAAAGTGAAAAAACTACTTAAAAAACGAAAAAATTGGGTTTGATGCAAAATTGCGGAGACCCGGTTGCCCGCAGAAAAAAAATTCTTTGGACAAACTAAAACTGTAATAAATTCTTGATTGGTTAAAAGAAAAATCTTACGAATCGGAGTTAGTTTGGCAAAGATAAAGCCAGTTAAGGGAAAAATCATAAAAACCGTTATAACTCGAAAACGGGACGGAAACGAGAAAATGACCTCTTAAGTTTTTCGACTTAAAATGACCTCAGGAATCCATGGTTGTCATTTGGGGCGGTGACTGTGGGACACCCTGTATATATATTTTTTTTTGTTTGCTTGTCTTATAGTATTACAATTCCCATAAATGTTTTATATTTTATTTATACTAATTTTTCTTAATTATTTTTCTAAGGTGTCCACTTTCATCTATAGGCTACAGGGAACTTGCTATCACAAGGCAGGAAAAACGTGGTGAGCCAACCCACGCTAACGAAGCCGGGCATATATTGCTCATTGATAAGAGTTATTAATATTAGATTGGAGTATGTTATATTACGCCGCCGCGTCCCTATACAGTTACATACTTGTTTACCATAAGCAAGTACTGCCCCATATCAGGTACGTAGTATCTTTATAATTACAAAACAACTGCCATTTATTAATTTTTTTCTCAATTACGAGTATTTTTCTTTCAGTTATCCCTACCTATGAATTCTAATACAATCCTCAATCATCACCTATGTACAACTCTTTCGAAGCTCTTTTTGCATAATAACTCCTCTACGTTACGCTTTTTAACCGACTAGGAGATGTGTATATATAAGTCTACCTACCATGTAATTGTAGCCGAAAAGATTTATTTTTCTTAAAGTGCAATTGGTAACCATTCAAATTCCTACTCTATTTATCCGTTTACTATTATGCTTTCTTTTTATTTATTTTCTAGGACATTTATATTTCGGTACGGTCGTCTCTACATGTCTAGTTCAACAAAGCAAGAGTCCTTAATACTCAATCTCTGTACCCCGTCGAGTATTTTTTTCTACTTGGAGATTCAACTGGTTGTGATAACCGAAGTCATTGACGTCCATATCCAGGTAAATAGTACATGCTTATTCGCGAAATGAATCCGGATAAGTCGACTAAACTTTTTTTTGTTAGACAAATGGGATAGACATAAATAAATAAGATTTTTACAAGAACAGATAAATAAATATAAATAAATTATCTTAGAAACTAAACTTAAAATATATCACAATTCGTATAGTCGTATAGTATTCAATATTCAACGACGCACTGTGGTCCGAAAAGGAAAATTTGGTGGCAAAAATACTAATCTCGATGTTTTATTTTTAAAGTTTAGTTTTTTATTTCTAATAGAGAGCTAGAGAGTAAGAGAGCTCCAAAAACAGTAAACAAAAAAATTTTCCGCTAACTACTTTGACTTATATTGACTTATTTGACTTATATAAAATATTAATTTTCTATAGTTTATTCTAGTTGTATTATTTGTGCGTAGATCAAAATTTTAATTAAAAACAAAAAAAAAAAGAATATTTAATATTTTTAATAAATAAAACAAAAAACACCCTTTTTTAGCAGATTTTTTCGGTTTGAATAGAGCTACAAAAAAATACTCGCGAGTTCGCGCGGAAAATTGACCATGATAGTTTACCCTAACTAACGGGTGATTTTTTTGAGGTTAGGATTTTCATGCATTAGTATTTGACAGATCACGCGGGATTTCAGACATGGTGTCAAAGAGAAAGATGCTCAGTATGCTTTGACATTTCATCATGAATAGACTTACAACTTAGACAACGTCGAATTTTCAGTGAATGGGCCCTAGAAAAGTTGGCAGAAAATCCGCTTTTTTATCGACAAATTTTGTTCAGCGATGAGGCTCATTTCTGGTTGAATGGCTACGTAAATAAGCAAAATTGCCGCATTTGGAGTGAAGAGCAACCAGAAGCCGTTCAAGAACTGCCCATGCATCCCGAAAAATGCACTGTTTGATGTGGTTTGTACGCTGGTGGAATCATTGGATCGTATTTTTTCAAAGATGCTGTTGGACGCAACGTTACGGTGAATGGCGATCGCTATCGTTCAATGCTAACAAACTTTTTGTTGCCAAAAATGGAAGAACTGAACTTGGTTGACATGTGGTTTCAACAAGATGGCGCTACATGCCACACAGCTCGCGATTCTATGGCCATTTTGAGGGAAAACTTCGGAGAACAATTCATCTCAAGGAATGGACCGGTAAGTTGGCCACCAAGATCATGCGATTTGACGCCTTTAGACTATTTTTTGTGGGGCTACGTCAAGTCTAAAGTCTACACAAATAAGCCAGCAACTATTCCAGCTTTGGAAGACAACATTTCCGAAGAAATTCGGGCTATTCCGGCCGAAATGCTCGAAAAAGTTACCCAAAATTGGACTTTCCGAATGGACCACCTAAGACGCAGCCGCGGTCAACATTTAAATGAAATTATCTTCAAAAAGTAAATGTCATGGACCAATCTAACGTTTCAAATAAAGAATCGATGAGATTTTGCAAATTTTATGCGTTTTTTTTTTAAAAAAAGTTCTCAAGCTCTTAAAAAATCACCCGTTATTTCTTAAACCATATGCAAAATTGTAGCTGCAACTATTTGCAACCTTCAGAGAAATTGTAATTTGTTTAAAAAAGTCGTGTTCCAGTGCTGACCTTTTGGTCTTAAAAGCAAATTCCCTTATGGAAAATTTCAATTATTTTATTAATTAAAATAGTCGAGAACGTGAAATTTTCTTTTTAATTAAAAATCGTTTTATTACTATCTTGATTCTGACAAAAAAAAACCGCCCACTTCTACGCCCTTTTTTATACAAATGCCAATTATTATTAAAAAAAAAATATAAAATATTGTACAAAAACTACTCGTATTGATTACTTTATTGAACATTAAATTTTTTAATCCGCCCACTTTAACGACCCTCTTTGAATAAATTCCCCTTAACTTAAATTATTGTAAATATTTATTGATCTTATTCTAATAGTACCTAAACATAGATTAACTTGCCAAAAGAAAATGATTAATAGCTTTATTGCCTACTCCATAAACAAAGTTGAAAGAATTATTTAATTTTGGATTATTATTTTATGATCTAATAAAACAGGTAGGAATAATAATTTTCTTCCGATACCCCATATTGTTAAGCTTAAATTTCACAGGTAAAATAATCCTTGTGCATATACATTATGGAGGTATATATAAACTATGACAATGGATATACGTTGTTAGTTTTCAAGAGGCTTTACTGACGAGTGGAGTTTAAATACCAATATGAATATTTCAAACAGAAAATTTTTTGAACATTTTATCAATGTTTCGAATTCTGAAGAATTTGTAATTCTGATCCAAAACCAATACTTTATTATTATTATTTATTTATTCATCAAGCAGATTAATATAATATTATTAACAAATAAAATATAATCTTACAGACTACAAAAATAAGGTTTATAACTTTAGAAATAAAGTGATACATAAATAAATATAATTAAGACTAAAACTTTAACCACCAGTGTCGGAGTTAAGTAATAAATAAAATAAATATTTTTACAAGAACAGATAAATAAATATAAATAAATTATCTTAGAAACTAAACTTAAAATATATCACAATTCGTATAGTCGTATAGTATTCAATATTCAACGACGCACTGTAGTCCGAAAAGGAAAATTTGGTGGCAAAAATACTAATCTCGATGTTTTATTTTTAAAGTTTAGTTTTTTATTTCTAATAGAGAGCTAGAGAGTAAGAGAGCTTCAAAAACAGTAAACAAAAAAATTTTCCGCTAACTACTTTGACTTATATTGACTTATTTGACTTATATAAAATATTAATTTTCTATAGTTTATTCTAGTTGTATTATTTGTGCGTAGATCAAAATTTTAATTAAAAACAAAAAAAAAAAGAATATTTAATATTTTTAATAAATAAAACAAAAAACACCCTTTTTTAGCAGATTTTTTCGGTTTGAATAGAGCTACAAAAAAATACTCGCGAGTTCGCGCGGAAAATTGACCATGATAGTTTACCCTGACTATTTCTTAAACCATATGCAAAATTGTAGCTGCAACTATTTGCAACCTTCAGAGAAATTGTAATTTGTTTAAAAAAGTCGTGTTCCAGTGCTGACCTTTTGGTCTTAAAAGCAAATTCCCTTATGGAAAATTTCAATTATTTTATTAATTAAAATAGTCGAGAACGTGAAATTTTCTTTTTAATTAAAAATCGTTTTATTACTATCTTGATTCTGACAAAAAAAACCGCCCACTTCTACGCCCTTTTTTATACAAATGCCAATTATTATTAAAAAAAAATATAAAATATTGTACAAAAACTACTCGTATTGATTAGTTTATTGAACATTAAATTTTTTAATCCGCCCACTTTAACGACCCTCTTTGAATAAATTCCCCTTAACTTAAATTATTGTAAATATTTATTGATCTTATTCTAATAGTACCTAAACATAGATTAACTTGCCAAAAGAAAATGATTAATAGCTTTATTGCCTACTCCATAAACAAAGTTGAAAGAATTATTTAATTTTGTATTATTATTTTATGATCTAATAAAACAGGTAGGAATAATAATTTTCTTCCGATACCCCATATTGTTAAGCTTAAATTTCACAGGTAAAATAATCCTTGTGCATATACATTATGGAGGTATATATAAACTATGACAATGGATATACGTTGTTAGTTTTCAAGAGGCTTTACTGACGAGTGGAGTTTGAATACCAATATGAATATTTCAAACAGAAAATTTTTTGAACATTTTATCAATGTTTCGAATTCTGAAGAATTTGTAATTCTGATCCAAAACCAATACTTTATTATTATTATTTATTTATTCATCAAGCAGATTAATATAATATTATTAACAAATAAAATATAATCTTACAGACTACAGAAATAAGGTTTATAACTTTAGAAATAAAGTGAAACATAAATAAATATAATTAAGACTAAAACTTAAACCACCAGTGTCGGAGTTAAGTAATAAATAAAATAAATATTTTTTAAAAGATTCTCGACTTTGGTAGGAAAAGAAGTGAACATGATTACAAATGATATTAGATTCTCTAATGCATCGAGTTAGAGGCTCATTGAAACCATAGTTTACACGATGATAAGATTCATGAAATAGAATGCAAGATCGCGTTTGCCTATACGGAGCATATATGTATATCAACTAAGGACAAAAGTAAAGGGCAGTTTATATGATAAGTAATAATATCACGTATGAAAACCACTGAAAAATACCGACGGCGAATATCAAGTGGTGTTAGTCCAAGCAGTTTACATCTGGTTTCATAAGGAGGTATTGGAATGTTCCAATTTAGTCGGTGAACTACAATTCGCGAAAATTTTTTCTGAATCCTTTCAATCCTTAAACAGTGAGTTTTATAAAAAGGATTCCAAATTACTGAGCAGTATTCTAGGGAAGATCTCACATAATAAGAATTTAGTACGGAAGAAAATGGCTTTTATATACTTTAGCGGAGCATTACTAAAGCCATTTTGTCGCATTCAGAAAGATAATCAGATCTTTGATTTTCTTCTCCGAAAGTTCGCTGGGGTCATCGAGGAAGGAAGGAGTAATTTGCTAAGGCGGGGCAATCGCAAAGAAAATGAACCGCAGTTTCTTTTTCTTGTGGATCTCGACAACTACGGCAGTGTGGGTTGTAGGGGATGCCTAGCTTTCTTGCATGTTGACCTATGGGCCAGTGCCCGGTGCATATTGCTGTGATCCTGGCTATGTCGCGCCTGGGTCTGCATATTAGATTTTTGGAACGTGAGTTGTTGTAAGTAGGCCATATCTTTCTTGATATGACACAGTTTGTGAGACTGCTCCACCTACGGTTGGATTCATTGAGAAAAATCGAGAAGATTGAAATACACTCGCAAAGTCTGGTAGTCTGAGGGACTTGGAGATGTTGAAGGACTCGGAAAAAATTCCTAAACCAACACCGCACTCCATCTTAGATCCATCAGTGAAGATTATCGAATCGAAATCCTTTGTGACAACGTCATTTTTCCAATCCTCTCTGGTGGGAAAAATGGCTTTGAAATCCCCGCTTGGGCCAAGAGGAGGTACGCAGTAGTCGGTGTTCGATAAGAAAATATCCGGAGGAATCAATTTTGTTATGTTTCCATGACCATAGGGTTTGGAGAACCAACAGTTAGATTCTTTAAGTCTTACAGCACTGCATGCCGCTAGGTATTTTATATGAAGGTCGAGTGGTAAAAGGTTCAGGATAACGCTCAGGGCATCTGTTGGGCATGATCTGAGAGCCCCCGTAGTGCCGACGCTAGCCGTTCTTTGAACCCTTTTAAGTTTTTCGACGTTATATTGCTTGCTAAGTGCAGGCCACCAAACAATCGATCCGTAAGATAAAATTGGCCGTACCACTGCAGTGTACGTCCACAAAATCATCTTCGACTGAAGGCCCCACTTCTTACCAAAGGTCTTTCTGCAGGCATAGAAAGCTATACAGGCTTTCTTAACCCGTTCTTCAATATTTACCTTCCAATTCAATTTGGGGTCGAGAATAACTCCAAGGTATTTAGCTTTGGAAGATAAGAAAAGAGTTTGACCGTTAAGTCGAGGTAGGGTGAATGTAGGTATTTTAGTCCTGGTAGTAAAGAGCATCAGTTCCGTCTTACTCTGATTAACTCCTAGTCCACTACTAGTGGCCCAGTTGCTAACTCTTTTCAGAGCCAATTCAGTGATTTCACTGATCACAGTGGTAAACTTACCTGATACCAATAAAACCAGATCGTCAGCATACGCTACAGTTTTTACACCATTTCTTCTGAGCTTGACGAGAATTTTGTCCATGACTAAGAGCCATAGAAGAGGGGAGAGAACACCCTGGGAAGTTCCCTTACTAACATGCTTATTAGAAATTGTGTTTCCTAACGTTGCTTGGATCCTTCTGTCACTGAGCATAGATACAATCCATTTGGATATGAAACTTTCTACACCAAAGTGAGTACGTGATTCGCGAATGGATTCAGTTAGGACGTTATAAAAAGCACCCTCCACGTCCAGGAAGGTTGCTAGGGTATATTCTTTGTAGTGAATTGTCTTTTCTATTGTACGCACTACTTCATGCAGGGCAGTCTCCGTAGACTTGCCTTTAAGGTATGCATGTTGCGATTCATCAAGAGGACGACCCTCTAGTAAGACTCTGATGTGAGTATCAAGGATGCGCTCTAGTGTCTTTAGAACAAAAGATGTCAGACTAATAGGCCTAAAGTCCTTCGCGGATTCATGACCTCGTTTGCTGACCTTCGGAATAAAGACCACTCTTACATGTCTCCATGACTCGGGTACATGATTGAGATAGAGACAACCTTTGAAGATCATTTCTAGCCATGGTACTGCCAAGTCTTGCAGTTTCTGCAGCATAACTGGGATTATGCCATCAGGGCCAGGTGATTTGTAAGGGGAGAAAGTATTAATCGCACATGAAATACTATCTCCTGTTATAACAGAATTGATTTGCTCCCTATGAGCTATAATGGTATTTGTAGTGCTAAGCGTTTCGGGGTAGCTATTCTCACAACCCGGGAAATGTGTTGTCATAAGCAGTTCCAAGGACTCAGCTGGAGAGGCTGTCCAGATACCGTCACTTTTTCTCAGAAATGAAGGGCTGCAATGTTCCTTTGACAGAACTTTACTTAGTCTTGCAGAATCCTTAATATTTTCTATTGAGTGACAGTATTCTCTCCAGCCAAGCTTCTTAGATGCTGCTATGGCTCGCTTGTACACTTTTAGGCAGTCTTTATATGGTTGAAAGAATTTCTCCTTCTGACATATGTTGAAGATCTTTCTGGTCATTTTTCTAAGTGCAGAAAGATCTTCATTCCACCAAGGAGGGAATTTTTGCGGCTATATTTAACTGGACAGGAGACCTTAAAGGCAGTGCTAATCGCTGCCTCGAAAGTCTTTACCTTAGATTCAAGAACTTCCACAGATTCTACACTAATTAACGGTAAATTGCCTAGCTTGGATTTTGCGATCTGACTGAATTTCTTCCAGTCAGTTCTTTTGGGATTTCTATATGGAGGGGGGGTTTCTACCTTGAAACCTATGTTGAAAAGGATCCATCTGTGATCCGAGAAGGAATTTAAAGAGGAAACTCTCCAGTTTTCCACCACCAAATTACAGTTGTTTGTAACAGTGATGTCAAGTACATCTTCCCACCCGTCGTAGTTTTCCGAGCATGGAAAAACGAAGGTGGGTGAGTCACCTCTGTTACAAACAATTAGGTTATTATCAATAATAAAATCAAAAAGAGACTCACCTCGTTCGTTAATTTCAGAACTACCCCAGAGAGAGTGCCGTGCGTTCGCATCGCATCCAATCAGGAGGTTCGTCTTTTGATGGTTAGCTGCTTCAACCAATTTCCCCACCTCCTCAGGCGGTGATTGCCGGTTGTGATCGTAGTAGCCAGATGTCACCAGTAGTCCCTTTGCATCTTTGTCTTCCAGCCTGACGACTGTCAAATCCGGAGTGCTAAAATTGGGACACAAAAAAGCTTTTAAGTGTTTTTTAGCTAAAATACAAGTTCTGGGATTACCTTGTTCTTGGGTTACTGTTTTGTATAACAGGTCGTATTGGTTGTCTTGGAGGCCTTTTACATTGAGGCCATTAACCCATGGTTCTTGAATTACTCCAATTTCAATGTTTTCCTCACTGAGGAAAACTCTTAGATTATCTGAGGCACATTTAGAGTGCTTCAGATTAATCTGAATGACCTTGAGCGCGTTTTAATTGGTTGAGGGTCCTGCGGCGCCAAGGACAACCGAACCGTCGACAACAGCGCTGATCTTAGCGCTCTCATCCACTTTATCAGTATCTGGTCCATGATCTTGCAGGATTTTGATTTTAGCATGCCTGATGCCAAAACGGAGTTTATAGTCAGCCTTCTCGAGAGCCCCTTTGCTTTCTTCCGTGATCCTCAGAAGGTATGAAGTGCTGGTCTTTTGCGGTTCTTCCGCCTTGATGACGACCCAGTCGTGCATGGGGACCAGCGGGTTCAACCTCTGAAGACCCCGGATCAGCTCCAGTCCGCTCGGTTTAATGCCCATGAGGGGCAACCAGATGCGGGCCTTTGGTTGTCTAGGGATCTCCTTAGCTGGGATAAGCTTGAACTTCAAGCCCTCAAAGTCATTGCTGACCTTAGCAATGCTGTCTCTAAGGAAGTCCCTTGAAAACTCGTCCTCGCATTTGATCACCCTGTATCCCCTGAGCATTTCCCCAGAGTCGAAGCTGGGGTAGGGTCCCTCACTTGTCGACAGGGTGTAAGTAAATACCATCTCAGAGAGCTTGGATTCGATTGAGCTCCACACCGACAGCAGACCTTTGCTGTTGGTGGAGAGTTCATCTACAACCGCTACCTGGAGGTCATCCCTGACGACCTCGCTTAGAGTAGGCGGTTGCGCCGCTCTGAGAGATGTAGCTTTTCTCTTCTTTATATTTCCATCAAGTTTACTCTTCTTTTGGGAAGGTAAAGTCTCTTCCTGAGACCTGTCTCGCTTGACGGCTTTTTCTTTTTTTGTCAGAAGGTTATTGTATTCATCAATAACCTTCTGGTACTTGATTATATCCTCGGCGTCCCTCTCGTGACAAGTTCCCTCCGCCTCATTCTTGGCAATCTTGCTAAGAATAAACGAGGTATGCAGGAACTGGTTCTTTCGAAGAACGCCAGAAGATTTCTTCTTACTACGGTTAGCATTGCTATGGCTGGCATTGCTACCCGATGGCTTGGCAGTATTGTTCGGTTTAGGGAGCAAAAGAGTAATATGGCTGGTACTCGCTATGCTCCCTGAAGGTTTGGAAGTTATCTCATCGGTACAGGCTTCTGTGCCGTGAGAGCTTCCTGTCAATGTCTCTTGGCTAGAGGCCAAGAGTTCGTCTTCGTTGTCAGTTGTATCGCTAGTTTGTGTCGTTTGTTTGTTCATTTTATAGTTTCTTAAAAATTTTGGTCCCACAAGTAGGTCGGAAAAGAAAGGTCAGCCCCGGCAGAGCCGATATACCGGGGTAAGGCAAGTATTAAGACGGACCCGGCCAGGGCATCCGAATGAGCTCGTTAGTGACTGGTTTTCCCCCCAGCCTTCCATTTCTTCGGCACGGATTATGAATAATCGCTTACACCACCACTGAAAATTAGGGACCTGTATCTATGGTAAAATCGCATTGTTGAAGGTTGAACTATTGAGGAGTAAAGGAACGTTACAACATTGCGACCTGACCTTAGCTGATCCCCATCTTGACAACGCACAAGATTTCTGTGGTGATCATTACCGCCCGGCACCCACTAGGAGGGTTTGATACGAGGATTTATGCCGATCTTTAAACTCTTTTGAGTTACGAACCACAAACCCAAGCATAATATTTGCTTTTGCAACCACAAAATCAATGTGGGAGTTGAAGTTTAGTTTGGAGTCGAATATTACACCAAGGTCTTTCTTTTCTCTAAGCTTAGTAAGTTTTGTTTTATTTATTTCGTATTCAAAACTAATTAGACTAAGACTACAAGAGAAAGATAAAGATTGGCATTTGGAGACATTTAAAAAAAGCTGGTTAGCAATGCACCATTCAGATAAGCGCTCAAGGTCACTTTGAAGTAACAGACAATCGTCCAAGGATTTGACACAACGGAAAATTTTAATATCATCCGCAAACATAAGGCAGAGAGCATTTTTGATAAACGTTGGAATGTCATTGATTAATAGCAGGAATAGAAGGGGCCCCAAGTGACTACCTTGAGGAACACCAGAGGTTACATGAATTACTTCAGAAAATAAATCATTAACACGGACAAACTGTGTTCTACCTATAAGATAGGATGCAAACCATTTTAAAATATTTTAATGGAAGCCGATAGATTCCATCTTTTTTAATAATATAAAATGGTTTACCCTATCGAAAGCCTTCGAAAAGTCCGTAAAGACTAAATCAGCTTGAAAACCATTTTCGAGATTTCTAATAATTTGGTTACAAAATATAGCAAGGTCTGTCGTAGTGGATCTTCCGGTTATAAATCCATGCTGAGATGGCGCAATCGTTTCTTTAAGAATAAACGTTAGTTTTTCATAAACAATTTTCTCGAAAATCTTGGGAATCGTAGATAATTTACTTATAGGACGGTAATTACAAACATACTGTTTGGAGCCAGATTTATGGATAGGAATAATAAAGAAAATTTTCTAATCGTCAAGAAAAAGGCCCTTTTCAAGAGAAACATTGAACAATAAAGTTAAAGGCCCTGAAAGAGTAACAGCACAGTTTTTCAATACAATTGGAGGAATGCCATCAGGTCCCGGTTGACTATCATCATTGAGATCCCTGAGGGCTGACTCAACATCTTTGCAGCTTAAGTTTAAGCTGCCTATATTGATGGAATTGTCACTTATAACTGATGAATAATTTTGAGGAATACATTTAAGGGAATAAACCGATTGAATAAAGTTAGCAAAGAGGTTGCATATGGTATTTAAGTTAGTAGATGTAGTCCCTAAATACTGCATGCAATTTGGTATCCCATTAGAGCATTTTTTGTTATTTATGTACGCCCAAAAATGTTTACTATTTTGTTTTAAGCAGGATTCATTACGATACAGATAATCCTTGTACAAAAATTTCTATAAAAAATCAAATTCTTTTTGAAATCGTAAATATGTAGTTACTCCGGAGTGCAATATCATTTACAGAATTACGATATAATTTATACGACTTATTCTTTTGATTATTTAAGTTTGATAAACGTTTGTTCCACCAATGTGGCTTAGAATTATTAAAAACAACGACTTTAGGTACAAATAAATTATTTGACTAATCTTCCCATTACCGGCTTAAAATAGTCATAGAAACTAAGTTTAACACTTAAGGCTAGGTGGTGAATACTATTTTGAAAAATAGGATAGTTACAATCTTTGACATGAGCAACAGTTTCACTATCGATAAATATGAGATCAAGAATACGATTTAAACTATTTTTAAAATTAAATTATTTATTTGAGTGAGATTTAGTTCCGAAAAAGAATCAGATACCTCATATTCACATTCATTACTAATATTAGATGCAAATAGAAATAATTCATCAGGATCCCATACCCAGTTTATATTACCAAGGTTGAAATCGCCCAGAATAATTACATGTTGATTACTATCTAATAATTTAATAATATCACTAAAATTTTTTATATGGATTTTATTAAGTTCAAGAGGACTACCTGGTGGTATATAACTTAAGAATATATTTAAGTCATAACTATTGTTGATTATAACTCTCACAGCGATTTGGTCAATGTCGAAGCTCGATGGTAAAGTTACAGATGACGAAGGAAGATTAATTTCGTAGCAGGAGAATGATGATCTAACAGCAATCATTACACCGCCACCTCTTGTTTGATTGGTTTTTTCTAGACATCTGTCTTTGCGAAAGACCGAATAGTTATTATTATCAAAAATTTCAGAATAATGATATTTATTAGTAAGCCCAGTTTCAGTAAATGTTAGGATTTCGTATTGGCATGATATTGTATTGAGGCGAAGGTTATTAATTTTTGTTCGTAGACCACCAACGTTTTGGTAATATATAAAAAAGTTATTAATTTCAGAAGGTAACGCAGAATGGGAAACAGGAGGTACTAGAGAAACCGGATTTACGTTGTTTCGGTATTCACCGAACACGAAGATATAAGTGACAACGATGAAACGAAAAAGAAACTCCGAAGATTATACGCATCATTAAAAAAAATGGATTGACTGTTTTAGAGTTAAAACAAAATTTCTCTCAAAATATGAAGAATTTTTGAATGGAACATTTACAATCCAATGTAATGAAATTGAAGACAGTGACGTGCCAAGTACATCAAGAGGAAGGCCTTCAAAATCCTTAAATACATGTTCAGTATATACCAAAAGGAGGAAACTATTGGAAACTACGGGCCATATTTCGACTGAAAATGTTTCCACAGCTCTGAGTTTAAAATATAAAAAGGAACACAAAAAGATAAAAGCGGATATCACAAAAGCAGTTTTTAATGCAAGCCCATTGCGAGTGCAACGGATAAAGTAGAGTATTCCCACACCTCAAAGGGATCCAATAAAATAAGATGGTCCTACTGCGCTAGCCTTGTTCTTGGATATGGGGCTTTCTAAGGAAAAATATAATTTGATGATAAAATCATTAAGAAGCCATAACGTTGATGTGTTTCCGAGCTACAATTTATTAATGGAAGCTAAAATACAAGCAACTCCATCAAATTTGATAGCAACAGAAACTTCTGTTGAAGTGAATCTCCAAGATTTGGTGGACCATACAGCAAAGAGGATTTTAAATAGCCTAGTCGATCAGGATCTTCTTTTACTTCCAACAAATCTTACTTTGATGAGCAAATGGGGATGCAATGGATCTTCCGGACAAAGTGCATATAAGCAAACAATAGTTTCAGAAGATGGCCAGGTAATATCTGATGCGAACATGTTCATGGCATCACTAGTTCCACTTCGTATAAAAGGTGAATCAACCGAATATTGGAAAAATCCAAGGCCGTCATCAGTTCACTTTTGCAGACCGATTCTTTTTAAATATGCAAAGGAGTCAAGTGATATTATTCTGACAACTGTCAGAAATATAAGGAACCAAATAGAAAGTTTGAGGCCAACTGTAGTGACTGTTGCTGAAGAAAAAATGTGATCGTTCGATATGAGTTTTTTCTAACCATGATAGACGGGAAAGTGTTAAATGAACTAACAAATACAAAATCAACATTGTCATGTCCAATTTGCAAAAGGACACAAACAAATTTTCGAAAAGAAGACGATTCAGCCGAAGCAGATGAGAGGAACTACGAATTTGGAATTTCACCATTACACGCTAGAATAAGATGTATGGAGTTCGTTCTTAAACTATCTTATGGACTATACCAAGAAGATGAGACAACCGACAAGAAGGAAGCTGAAAGAAGAAGAAAAGCGGATATTCAAAAGGAATTTAGGAACAACTGGGGTTAATCAATGATACGCCAAAACAAGGATTCGGTAACACAAATGATGGAAACACTTCACGAAGATTTTTTGAAAATCCAGAAGTTACGTCAGCTATAACCCGAGTAGACAAGGATCTTATAAAGAAACTGCAAGTTATTTTAAATGCGCTGTCATCTAAAGAATCTATTAATGTAGATAAATTCAACGAGTATACCAAAACCACTTCGGATCTTTTAAAGAAGATTTATTTAATATGCTAGTTATATCATCAGATCCACTTGTTTCATCTTTAAGACACGTTAGATCAAAAAAAGAGCTGAAAAAGAGTTACTGCCCAGAACTAATAGGTCTATTAATTGTTGAAAATGATAACGATGCCGATGAATTTTTTCTGAAAATTATATCTATAGTAGTTAATTGTAAACGAATATTTCTAATGTATTCTATTTTATTTTGTTAATATAAATTTTAGTTTTAGTTTTAGTTTTTAGTTTTTATTTTATTCATGACAAACTTACACTGTAAGATATAATATCTTATAAATATAGTGAAGCTTTTATTTTGTACATTAACTATATTATTTGAAATTAACACATTCAGTTTAAAATGAAATATTAATAAATTTTTGAACAGAAATAAAGAAGCAAAATCATATTATTTATACATTACTAAAATGAAGTTTGAGTTGTTTTTTCATCAGAGATGTACTATTAATTCCTCTTATTTGGCGCGGCAATGAATTCCATATGCGTACAGAGTTTACAAAGAACTGTCGTTCAGATGTTAGATACTTGAATCTGGGTATTACTAAAAGACACGACCTATTTGAATTCAGATAGGTTATTTCATTAAACAAGTCAACTGGTTGATGGGTTAGAAGTATATCCGAAAATAAAGTTAAGGTTCGAAAACGGAGAAGACTTTCAAAAGACATACCTAAGAGGTTTTTTGAATGCTGTGATACACGATCAAAACGCCGTAGCCCATAGACATACCGTATCGCACTATTAACTGCAACAGTTAATTTTCTTTTACTTTCGTAATCTGAATTGCAGAAAATTTCACACCCATAAGTAGCTAAAGGTAATATAAGTGTTTTCACAAGTAATGAACGTATTTTTACGGGTGTATAGTACTGTGTAGACCAAAGCGTGCGGAGAACACCGTATGTCTTGCCAACAATATAATCTATGTGATTTTTCCAAGTAAGTGTTCGGTTGAAAACTACACCTAAGTTCTTTGTGGTATCAACGAACTCTATACGACAAGAGTTTAAGATGATAGGGGGAAAGTATGAAAGCTCTAGCTTACTCCTAGAAATAACAACACATTTTGATTTATTTGGGTTTAGCACTAAACCATGATTGTCCGACCAGCGCTTAATTACTTCAAGGTCTTCATTCAAAGAAGCTGCAGTATGTTGGATGAGTCCCAACGGACAACTTATGTATAACTGAGCATCATCAGCGTACAAGCGAATTGTGCAGTGTTTTATAATAGAAGGAAGTTCATTGACATAAATTGAAAATAGCAAGGGACCGAGAATAGATCCCTGTGGCACTCCACTACTATTTAATAAAAATTCGGAAAGAGCTTTATTGAGTTCAACAGCTTGTAGTCTGTTGGTTAAGTAAGAGTTTATTAGTCGAACTGCACTGGAAGAAAAGTAAAACGAGTTTAAGAGTTTATCACAAAGTAAAGAATGGTTTACCATATCAAAGGCCTTTGAAAAGTCCAAAAGCACTAAAAATGTTATATACTGAAGATCGATGGCCTTTCTAATATCCTCTGTGACACTTATTAACGCTGTAATACAACTATTTTTCCTACGGAAGCCGGATTGTTTGGAAGTTAACAAATTTTCATGGTTAAGAAATCTCAGTATTTGAGCTTGGATGATTTTTTCAAAAACTTTTGAGAGAAATGGTAGAATAGATATCGGCCTGAAATCATCACACCTGGAGGACTTAGGCACTGGTATAATTTTTGCCTTTTTCCATTGAATTGGAAACTCACTTGTCGAAACAATTGAATTAAATAAATGAGTTATATATGGTAGAAGCACTGGCAATAAAAGTTTAAGAAATGAGGGATGCATTTGATCAAGACCTACTGCGTTTGAATTTATGGAGAGGACACTTTCGACCACATCCTCAGAACAAATAGTAGTAAATTTAAACGATCGTCTACTTGAAGTTTCTCTATTATAATCGGTTGCTGCAGTGGTATTGAGAGTGCTGTTGGAGATAGAGCCGGTTCAAGCTGTTAATATCCAACTCTTCAATCTGATTATTTTGGGACTTACAGATGCCAGTTTGCTTAAGTATCTGCCAAATTTGTTTGCTGCTTTGGCAATTACTAAAACGACCAGATAATAACTCAATTTTTGCTGTACGTATCGCTAACACTGTTTTGTTTCGAAGCGAACAATATTATTGATAAAAAATGTCAACACGAAACCGCTTCCATCGCTTGTAAGCCAAATCGCGCTGTTTCATCAATGATTTTATCTCTTCTGTGAACCAAGGTTTCCTGCATGGATGGGAGCTTTTAGTTTTTAAGGGAACATGCATATCGAAAAGTCTTAACACATTACTGTTGAGATATTCTACTTGTAGGCTAGGTGAAGACTGTGAAAGAATAAGATCCCAATTTACACTTAGAACATCACTATGAAGTAAAGGGTAGTTTATGTTTTTGAAATCCCGGTATTCGAAGGTATTAGCGTGGATATCTAATTGAAAGTCGAAGGTTAGGAAAATTAGCTCATGTCTGGAGAACACTGGAACCGATAATTGATCATAAAGTAAAATTTTGCTTTTGTCACTAATAATAAACAGATCCAGTAATGTAGGTTCAAAGTTAGAAAAATGAGTTGGAAGATGTGTGTTCACTGGGTAAAGATTAAGTGAGCTAAGTTCCTCAACAAATGTATTTTCGCACAGCAGGTTGCAATTTAAGTCACCACATAAGATTATGTTTGGATAGGACTCTGAAATTTCTTCTAATTTAGAAAAAAGTGGAAGAAAACAAATGTTCCTGGAAGGTCTGTAGATTGTACCCAGAAGATGTTTTTCGTTCCCATTTTTCAATTCAACAAAAATAAAATCCATCTCACAATTTTCAACTGAGCTGCACTTAATTCTACACTGTAAAGTTTCTTTTACAAAAATTGCCACACCCCCACCTTTGCATCTTTCCCTATCTGATCGAAAGATTTTATACCCACTAAGCGCACATAATTTATTATTATGCTCGATTTTTTTATATTCTATTTTATTTTTTTTTTATTTTTTTTCGTCCGTTTACTTTTTTCCTACACTGTTTCATATAAAATATATCAGTCAAACAGTTTATAGAATAAACTGATGGCCCACAACATGAAAAAATATTATTTTTATAATACTCCTTAAAAAATATTTCTGAAATTAGTGCGTTAACTTTAAGCATCCACTGTTGTTATGAATTCACTTGAATAGTCAAAAACTTTTTTTTTACAAAGTTTTAAAAATTAAGGACTGTTTTTAAAAGGTTTACTTTCAGACTTTATTCTGTTAGCTGCTTTTTCTAGGAAAATCTTACACCAACCAATTATTCTGAAACACCCTGTAAAGTAATTTTCTTAAAATTCACATTTTGTATAGTATTGGAAATTACTTTTAAGGGAAAAAAAATTGTTGCGATAGCTTCACGTGTTCAAAAGTTATGATTTTTGCAACGAAAAAAGTCATTTTGGACCACAGTGCGACGGTTACTGATCCAAAAGTTTCATGAGTTTCATATCTTAAATTTTAGATTCTAATACAAAATCAAATAGTTTTATACGTGTTACCCTGCAGTAGCGAAAATTAATTTATAAATAGATATTAAGTTAACATTTAAGTCAACTGTGCGTAATAACAAATTAATAAATAACAAAATAAATTAAACTGAGACTAAATTCGGGAAGAGTACGATAACTTAGGCGCCAAAAATTGATAACGGATTTTTGTAGAAGGGTCAAATACAAGTGTTTTTTACTAGGGGAGGGGGGGTCTATCTCGCCCCGTTTAGGAGGTAGGGGCGATTTTAGAAAAAATGACTTAAATTGAAAAAAAAAAATATTAAAAAACAACGGCAACACTTACAATAAAATACTATACCGGTTTTGAAAGAAGTCTGTTCTATAATCGTAAATTTAAATTAAATTAATTATGTCAATAGTTTTTGAAAAATTTGCATGCAAACTCAAAATTTTGTTAAAAAAAATGAAAAAAAAAAGTTTAGACCAATTTTTTTACAAAATTGTAAAATTAAGTGCTTAATTGGCTTTTTGTGGTCAATGCTCCTATTAATTCTGAATCGAACACAAAAAACCGAATGGTTTTGTCCCTTCTAGTTTTTGAGAAAATCGAAAATTACTAAAACTACTTTTTATGAAATTTTTGATTTTTGGTATTTAACTACGGTGATTTCATTTTGAGGATTAATGTTAATGTGGTTCATTTGTAGGTAAAGTACAGCAAATCATTTAGGGTTACCAAGAATGCACCAGAGGAGGTGGAATTGCATGGCATTTCGCGTCTCAGTCAGTCAGTTTGTGAGTAAGTCAGGTGTTACTTAAAAATAGTCAAGTCAATTTTTCAATGTTCAATGTATTAAAACCGTGTTTACAGGCATTTTGATCACAAAAGAGATAATTATAGCAAGAACTTCCCGGATCTCTAGCCAATATTGATGCCCATGGAAAAGTGTGCCGATAGATGGGTTTATTGCTCTGAGATTAACTTTTATATGGATTGCACCAGAGAAACTTTTAAATCATTAGTTTTAAGCAACATTTAAGTAACGTTATTTATTAAAATAAAAGATTAACTATGTAAATCATTTAAATGTAATTTGACTTTTATATACCCACCTACAAATTTGTAACTATATATTTACTTATGTATCTTAGTCTGTAAGAGTATAATATGCTCTGGTTGATGAATAAATAATAATAATAATATTGTATTCTTACAATTTTTGTCACCTTTTTGAGTTGGAGTTGAGGGGAGTTGACGCTTTAGTTGGAATTAGATCAATTTCTTCTAAGAACGCGATGCTTTTGAAATATTTTTTTTGAAATATTGAAAAGTTATTTAATTTAGGATGAAGTACTGGATGCTTAGTCGCCATTCTTTATTCAAAGAAAAAAATACTTCACTCTTACAAAGGTTGAATAACGAATGACCTTGGTAAACAATAACCTGTACCATATTAGCATTAAAAATGTTAGACACAAACAATAAACAAACATATTAATTAAGGAATTACATAAATATAAATTTGCTGCATTCGTACAGTAGTACCTAGGTAATGTGAATTTTTCATAATGTATTAAATTTTCATGTCTGAACATTTTAAATGTGCAACTTTGGGCTACGTACATACATATATTTAGTAGACATTGGATATAGACCATAGGGTAAATTCAAAGTTTCTTTAAATCCAGATTCTGTAAATGCAAAAGAAACCTTGCATACACCCAACCTCGCACCTACCCCAAATCCTATAGTGTGCCCAGGCAGGGGGTTTGCAGGTGGGCAGCATGCCCCCCCATACATATCTCACTGTTTATACGCCGCCGTAATGCGTAAGCAAGCAAAAAAAGCAAATATCCCATAAAAAAGTAGTTTTAGTTATTTTCAATTTTCTCAAAAACTAGACGACATAAAATCATCTAGTTTTCAGTTTTTGAAATAGAATAAATTAGAGCAACGAATTATAGGAAAAATAATAACATGTAACCTTGCAGTTTTGAAAAAAATAAACTTTAAACTTTTTTTTTATGTTTTTTTTTCACCAAAATTTGAGTTTAACACTCGTTTTTTTTAAAACTGCATAGATTCTACTTGATTTAAAAATTATCTAATAGATCAGAGTATTGGCTTTAAAAAAAGGTATAATACTTAATTGTAAGTATTACCGTTATTTTTTAATATTTTTGTTTCCATTTTAGTACCTTTTTTATAAAATTGTCCCTCCCGCCCAAACGGGGGGAGATAGACCCCCCCCTTCCATAGTAAAAAATGCTTGTATTGAACTGTTCTACAAAAAACCATTATTATTTCTTGGCGCCTAAGTTATCGTACTCTTGCCCTAAATTCTTTTAACTGGAAATCAGGTACCATGTGAACATATACATGTATATACATATATATATATATAGATATAGATATATTATGTATATAAATTAACGTGATCGTGAATACAAAAAAAGAACAAATCCGATAGGTACTCTATGTTGAATGGGATTAATTTATTTTAAAGGGATTTTGTAGACCCTTACTGTGAAATCAAATACGAAGTGGACATTTATAAATTGGTTGAATTGTACAGTCTGGTGCTTCTGATGCAACCCATCAAACATTTCCAAAGAATTTTGAACCCAAGTTTCGAATTTTGTTTTCTGAATATTAGGTACATAGTGAGTGTGGAATTTTGAAATAAAAGAAACAGTAGAGTAAAGTCGGGTAATATGGACCACCAATCATATTTTTGTTAATAAAACACAAACGGTGTAAGTTTTTTTTTAAAGATATTTAAAAAAAATACATCAGTTAATTCTGATTAAAAAAGTAGCAACAAAAGAATAAATCCACTTAATAAAAAAATAACAAAAAACAAAAAGTTAAGTAACTCTAAAACGTAACAAAAAAAAAAAGTGGAGGGTAATATGGACCACCTGGTTTTCAATCCATTGACGGCTATTTATCCAGTTTGGACTCTGACATAAGCCTTGCCAAGCAATGCACATATATCAAAATCATCAACAGTCGATCATTCATCCTCATCCAGACCCGAAACTTCTTATATTGAAATAGCGGGTAATGTGGATCACTAGTTCATATACTCCTTTTCTCCGGTGGTCCATATTACCCGCAACATAATGTTTGAAAAAAAAGCAATTTTACAACAAAATGAGACTCTTTACAATAGTTTTAAAAACAAAAACCTTAAAAGAAATATTGACTTCTTAAATTTAAAAAAGAAAAGGAGAACAAACTATATTTTTAACTATAGAAAAAAGGAGAAACACCTACGAAAAAAAAAAAAAAAAATCCGAACAACTTCGTAACGCGCTACTCCTGACTACTCAAACTATACTGAGTTAAGTTTAAGCAGGTCCCGCACAATCGCAAACAATCGTCTCCTCGATTGCATTTGTGTAAGGCGAGAAAAGCTGGTGGTCCATATTAGCCGACTGGTCCACATTACCCGACTTTACTCTATGGAATTAACATTTGCTAAATGGAGATTTGAAAACTGTGTTTGTGTGTTTCGGGAATAAATCAGTTTATTCGTAACAATGTCGGGGTATTCTTGTTATTGTGTGAACATTTATTTCGGTTATTGCTTTAGATCTTTCGCATGGAATATGCCGATTTTTTTACCGTTCAGATTTTCGACTGAGTACATTTTGTTGCCTATTTGTTTGATAATACGGCATTTAACATATTTGGGGCTTAACTTTGCCGATAAGTTTTTCGAAGCATCGCTTAATATAAATTTTTTTCGGAATACCTCCTGTCCGGGTAGGTATCTTACTTTCCGTGTTCTTACATTATAAGTTTTGGCGGATCTTTCATTTGGTTTCAATATGTTTTCGCGTATTCGTTTTCGTATGCACTCCAAACGATCGCGTCGAGGAAAAATCAACATAACTGCTCCCGTGCATAATCATGTTGGTCCCGAATAACGCAAAGTATGGAGATACACCGGTAGAATTATGAACTGCACTTCGAAGAGCACAACCGATGTCACTAAGGTGGTAGTCCCAATCGCGTTGATCTGTTTTTAGATATGAACGGATTGCTGCCAACAACGTGCGGTTAACCCTTTCTGACGCGTTCGATTGGGGTGTATAGTTTGCCGTTTTAAAATGCTGAATTCCATATTTTTGTAAAAGATTTTGGAACTCCTTGGCAAGGAACTGCTTTCCATTATCCGACTGGACTACTCGGCGGGTAATGTGGGCCACTAGTTCATATACTCCTTTTCTCCGGTGGTCCATATTACCCGCAACATAATGTTTGAAAAAAAAAGCAATTTTACAACAAAATGAGACTCTTTACAATAGTTTTAAAAACAAAAACCTTAAAAGAAATATTGACTTCTTAAATTTAAAGAAGAAAAGGAGAACAAACTATATTTTTAACTATAGAAAAAAGGAGAAACACCTACGAAAAAAAAAATCAATGCCTTGGATTTTCTTTTAATCCGAACAACTTCGTAACGCGCTACTCCTAACTACTCAAACTGTACTGAGTTAAGTTTAAGCAGGTCCCGCACAATCGCAAACAATCGTCTCCTCGATTGCATTTGTGTAAGGTGAGAAAAGCTGGTGGTCCATATTAGCCGACTGGTCCACATTACCCGACTTTACTCTATGGAATTAACATTTGCTAAATGGAGATTTGAAAACTGTGTTTGTGTGTTTCGGGAATAAATCAGTTTATTCGTAACAATGTCGGGGTATTCTTGTTATTGTGTGAACATTTATTTCGGTTATTGCTTTAGATCTTTTGTTGAAGTTGTTTATATTTGAAATCAACTTTATAAAACACTTGTTTTTATTTTATTATATAGATTTTCATATTGTTTCAAAATGTGAAAATTAATAAAAATTTAATTCGAAATTTTCTCTTCATCAAAACGGATGTTTTTCTTTTTAAATAAGAATTTATTTTTAAATCTAAAAACATAATAGGTTATGGACCCAGCCACGATAACAAGACAATAATTTAAAAATAAATTAGAAACGAAGAAAAGAATATATGAAAATAAGTTAGAATTCAAATTTTTTTTTATAAATCATCCACGACTATTATATACCATATGGATATAGCAAGACATATTAAGCCCTTGTCTGGCGAAGCAGATTGGCCGGTTTGGAAACGCAAGATTCGAGATCTTTTGGATTACCATGAAGGAGCCTTAGACGTTATTGATTCAAAGCTTAAAAATCCTGATCCGTTAGCGTTGGATGCCCCAGAAGCAGAAGTCAAGAAGCATAAATTGCAGAGCGATTTATATCGGAAGGCAAATAGTTATGCGAAGACTATGCTTACAAGTTCGATGACGGATGAGGTTTACCAGAAAGTTATGGATAGTGAAACAGCTCAAGACACATGGGAAGCAATCAAACAACAGTTTGAAGCAACGTCCAAAGATCAACTTTTTAAGAAGTGTACTGATCTTTTTGCGTTTGATTGGACCCAAGGTGAAGACGTTTCAACACACATCGCCAAGCTGAGAAGTCTCTGGAGCAAACTTAACAATGGACTCAAAGCCAAAAATGAAAATACCCTAGCAGACTTGTTGCTAGTTTGCAAAACGCTTCAGATTCTCCCCAAAAATTTCGAAACGTTCAGACCCAGTTGGATGCTCTTGACCAAGGATACAGAGAAAACTTTTGACGAGCTCACAATGCAGCTGTGTTTGTTCGAGAGGAACGCACGAAAAGCTAGCGAAGGAGATTCTCAAGAAGCTTTATTACTGAAAGTCCATACGCAGAAAAGAAAAGAACCACATACTAGTCCTAGACACGCAACCAAGGAAGACGACATCTGCAACTATTGCAAGAAAAAGGGACACTGGATTAAGACTTGTTACAAATGGATTGCTGATGGAAAGCCTAAGAAAAAGTTATCAGGTAATTCTCAAATCACACCAGTTAATACCAATGTAGCCCTGGAGTCCATTGCAAATGAAGCAAATCGAGTTGAGCCAAATACCGAGGATTGGTGGACTGACAATGGTGCCACCAAACACGTTACTAACCGTCGAGACCTTTTTGTGGATTTTCAAGAATTCAAGAATGGTATAAGTATACAATCTGCTGGAAAAGAAAGCCTAGCTGCTCTTGGGAAAGGTACAATAAAGATCATCTCAACAGTTGGAAAAGATAGCAAAATAATGACAATTAATGATGTATGGTATGTACCTCAAATATTTAGAAACTTGTTTTCAGTACTAGCAGCTCAAGATAGAAACCCGAATAGCACATTTACTTCCACACCTTGTAAATGCTGCTTAAAAGTAAATGGGAAAGCAGTACTACAAGGAACACGACAAGTAGGAGGATCACTATTCAAAGCACACATAAAGTCAATAGCTCAAGTTCAAGAAGATGCTAATGTTACAGTTGTATCCAAGTCATTACTCCAAATTTATCATGAGAGATGGGGTCACCAGGACAAACGTCATATAAAAAGAATTCTAGAAAACGAGTTAGGAATAAAGGTAAAACTAGATTCAGAAGTATGTGAGCCCTGCATCTTCGGGAAAGCTCATCGAAATCCATTTGGCACGAGAGTGAACACTTCGGAACCTGGCCAGTTAATATCAGCTGATGTATGCGGTCCTTTTGCGGAATCTTTTTCTAAGAAACGATATTTCGTTATTTTTAAAGATTCGTTTTCAAAGTTTCGATACGGATATTTTATACGCCAAAAATCCGAAGTCAAAGCTGTATTAAAGGAAATGCTTATTCATGCCAAGACTTTAGGACATTCGGTAAAACAGTTTTTAAGTGACAACGGCGGAGAATTCGATAATGCAGATGTGAGAAAAATATTAAAGTCATTTGGAATCACACAAAGGCTGACAGCACCATACACACCTCAGCAGAACGGTGGAAGCGAACGTGAAAACAGAACAGTGGTTGAAATGGCAAGAACTTTGAAGTATTCCAACAAAGAAGCAAAATTTCCAGAAGCAATGTGGGCTGAACTAGTAAATACAGCTATTTACATTTTAAATCGAACTGGCAGGTCTTCAGTTGATAATGTTAGCCCCACACAACTTTGGTTAGGAGAAAAGGCCAGAATAAAACACCTAAGAATTATAGGCTCAGTTTGTTATGTCCATGTACCAGTACAAAATCGTAAGAAGATGGATGCAAAAGCCCAAAAAGGATTTCTTGTTGGATATGATGGAGATGAAAGGTACAGAGTTTACCTTAAGGAAAAGCATAAAGTTATTCTGTCTAGAGATGTCCAATTCGCCGAAATATCAAGTGATTGCAGCACAAACAAAGAATTCTCAAATTTCGATAATACTGTTCAATTACCAATGAAAATATATCAAGAAAAGGAACAATTAAAAGACTTGCAGGACCAAGAAGAAGAAAAAGAAAATAATCATCAAGAAGATGAAGAGATTGACGACATTCAAAACCAGGAAATACATTGCCAGCAAAACGAAAATTTTGACGAAGATGATAATCTAGAAGAAACATCATTACAAATACGACAGCTAAGAGACCGAAATACCCTAAACAAACCGAAGTACCTAGAGGATTACGTTCTTCAGCTAGAAGAATCCTTCTTAAATGAAAATCCAGAAGATTTTGAAGAAGCTATAAATAGTAAAGATAGCACTCATTGACGAAAAGCTATGGAAAAAGAGATTGAATCGCTTAAAGAAAACAATACTTGGAACTTAACTGAATTACCAAAAGGAAAGAAGGCTTTACCATGTAAGTGGGTTTTCCGTGTGAAGAAAAATCCAGATGGCAGTATTGAAAGGCACAAGGCTAGGCTGGTTGTCAAAGGATTTAAACAAAAGAAAGGTATAGACTACAATCAAACATATAGTCCCGTAGCAAAGCTAGGAACAATAAGGGTAATATTAAGTGTAGCGGCAACCGAAAAGATGCAGCTATCACAGTTTGATGTATCGATAGCATTTTTATATGGAGAACTACAAGAAGTTATCTATATGCATCAACCTGAAGGCTACAAAGATGGAACTGAAAAAGTATGTAAGCTAAACCGAAGTTTATACGGTTTAAAACAAGCGCCACGATGTTGGAACAATCGTTTTGGAAGATTTTTGTCTCAATTGGGATTGAAAGTGAGTGAAGCGGATCCATGTCTCTACACAAGAGAGAAGAACGGAAAGAAATTTCTTCTTGTATTGTATGTAGATGATGGAATAGTCGCAGCAACGGATTCTGATGACCTAGAGGAATTCATAAGAAGTTTAAAACAAGAGTTCAAAATTGTTTCCAAAAAGGCAGATTATTTCCTAGGACTTGAAATTGAGTACATAAATAATGACATTCGAATTAGTCAGAAAGCCCATGTGAATAAAATTTTAGAGCGCTTTAACTTTACGGATTGCAAACCAGTTTCGACACCAATGTTGAAAAGTTCAGAGGTATTGACAACAGGGAAAGAAAATTCAAAGGAACATAATTTCCCATACAGACAAGCTGTCGGAGCTCTTATGAACCTTATGCTTGGAACAAGACCGGACCTGGCATACAGTGTAGGATTTCTGTCAAGGTCGTTGGAGAATCCAACTATAGAAGACGTGGGTAGAGTCAAAAGAGTCTTTCGATACATTAAAGGTACGAAAGATACTGGAATCATATACCGTTCAAATGCTCAAAAGGGAATATTTGACTGCTACAGTGATGCAGACTTTGGAGGATGCACAAAAACTATTAGATCGACTTCAGGAGTGGTAATTATTTATGGTGGAGGTCCAATTTCTTGGTTAAGCCAGCGTCAAACTATGGTTGCCACTTCAACAACAGAAGCTGAAATAGTAGCAGATAACGAGGTATCCAAAGAAATAATTTGGATAGCAAGATTATTTAAAGGAATTGTCAACATAACTGAAGTACCTGTTCTTAAAGTAGACAATACCGCAGCAGTGAGGTTAGCTCAGAATTTCACCGAAGAACAAAACATATAGCTTTAAAACATTTCTTTGTTCGAGAAAAAGTTAATGAAGGACAACTGGGTATAGAACAAACATCGACAGAAAACCAAATTGCTGATATAATGACAAAACCATTGCCAAGGATACGACTGACTATTCTTTGCAATATGATGGGATTGTTATGATTTAATGTTTTATATAATTGTATTCAATTTTGTTTGTTCTTTCAATATTAACAAGGGAAAGTGTTGAAGTTGTTTATATTTGAAATCAACTTTATAAAACACTTGTTTTTATTTTATTATATAGATTTTCATATTGTTTCAAAATGTGAAAATTAATAAAAATTTAATTCGAAATTTTCTCTTCATCAAAACGGATGTTTTTCTTTTTAAATGAATTTATTTTTAAATCTAAAAACATAATATCATTGTATATATATCTTATAGTATTATCAATTGACGTGATTTTATGTTAGAGTCCCTAGCCTGTGGTGTCGCTGAAATCAGTAAAATTTGTCAGTGGAGAGTAGGATAAGAAAGATAGAAACAAGTAGTAAGAAAGAGAAATTTTATTATTTTCATTTTTCAACGAAAGACAGAGTAAGGGAGATTTCCGAGTGGTGGAAATGAAAAAAAAATTCTTTTTTGACCTTTTTCTGTTGGAATATATTTTCTTGTTTGTATGTTTTTGTGAGTATGTATTGAGGTAGATATATTTTTTGCTTGAACTTGTTTGTCTGAACACATTTTCCTGTTTGTATGGTTATTGTAGGTATTGAAAAAAAGAGATATGCCTATCATTTGATTTGAAATTTTCAATTCTGGTGAAAAATCAAATAATTACTATCTGAAGCGAGAAAACTCTCAACCAATGCTACAAAGATACAGTGTGTTCTAAAAAACATAATAATTGCAATGACAAACTTTATAAAAAGTAGGTATATTAGCGATAAATTTTATGGAAATTAGTAGATAACTGTTTTAATTTTAAATAAGTATCTGCCATAAATTTTTTTTCCAAATTTTAGAAAATATTTTTTTTTTCTCTAGAATGTTTTTGTTTTACTTTCGTATTTACGGCGGATTGATGAAAAAAATTTCGAGGATGAAAAAAAATGTTAATTTATACTATTTACAGGGCTTCAAATGTTCATGTAAACGCACTTATTCACGTATAATTGTTGATAACTTGATTACTTGATGTAAAGAATATTTACTTGTTCCCTTCCGATTTGTTATATCGAGGTTGAACTGTATACATGTATTCACAAATCCACAAAAAACCTTTAAAATTTGCAGAGGAAATATCAGACAGAAAGTCATGGTTGCCAAATTGATTATTTTCAATGCATTATGTTTCGAATCGTTTATTCCATATAATTTTGAGATTTTGATAAATTTTTTCATTTTCTCAAAACGTGTTTCTTTACTTGCGCAAAACTACTAATTTCAATGTATTTAACCAAACAATAACGCTACCCACCATACAAATGCTAAAAATGGTTTTCGAAAATCGTATTACCTATTCTCGAAAACGTTTATTCATACAATAATAGAAGCTTTAAGTTGGCCTACTAATTTTTTTTCTTATTTCATATTTGCATAGCAATCTTTTTTTATCGCTTACTACTTAAAGAATTAAAAGGAAAATAATTTTATGCTTATGAACAGTTTTCTCTAATAAAATTCGTTTTTAAAATTCATATTCTATTACATAGGAGCAAGTTCGTGCGACCCAGTCGTGCATTTTATTTATTTAAAAAAATATATAACCCAGTAAGTGCAACAGACTCGGTTATTGCATCTGCCTTAATTTCTATTAGTTGCGTAAATCGAGTTAGTACTGGTTATCCTAATAATTTACTGTACACATATTCATATATATTTAATTTTATTTACAAGTATTTAAGGTACTTAGTAAAATAAGGTTAACCAAAACATAAAAAAACTTTCTTTAATTCTATCAGTCATCATTACATTCTATATTTATATTTATTTGTTTGTGGCAACCATGGTCACAGATTTATATTTTTTCATACAAATATATTTTCCCTATCCTCACAAAACGTCACATACACATCCATGAATATAATTTTCTCGTTCTGTTACTATTCCTATTTTTTCTTTTTGCGCACATTCTCAATACAATTTATTTTTTCTCATTCTTCCATTATCTCTACACCCATATTTTGAAGTCTCCAAAATTTAGCAGAGACACATTTTAGCAAATGCGGTCCGTAGCCTGAAGATGCCGCCACAATCTTTCGACTTCTCGATATTACTATAAGATATATATACAATGATAATATCTTTCGCATGGAATATGCCGATTTTTTTACCGTTCAGATTTTCGACTGAGTACATTTGGTTGCCTATTTGTTTGATAATACGGCATTTAACATATTTGGGGCTTAACTTTGCCGATAAGTTTTTCGAAGCATCGCTTAATATAAATTTTTTTCGGAATACCTCCTGTCCGGGTAGGTATCTTACTTTCCGTGTTCTTACATTATAAGTTTTGGCGGATCTTTCATTTGGTTTCAATATGTTTTCGCGTATTCGTTTTCGTATGCACTCCAAACGATCGCGTCGAGGAAAAATCAACAACCCGCCGTCGTCAACCGCGTTTAGTTTTTGTGCTAGTTCATAACTGCTCCCGTGAATAATCATGTTGGTCCCGAATAACGCAAAGTATGGAGATACACCGGTAGAGTTATGAACTGCACTTCGAAGAGCACAACCGATGTCACTAAGGTGGTAGTCCCAATCGCGTTGATCTGTTTTTAGATATGAACGGATTGCTGCCAACAACGTGCGGTTAACCCTTTCTGACGCGTTCGATTGGGGTGCATAGTTTGCCGTTTTAAAATGCTGAATTCCATATTTTTGTAAAAGATTTTGGAACTCCTTGGCAAGGAACTGCTTTCCATTATCCGAGTGGACTACTCAGGGCACGCCAAACATATTAAACACCTCGTGGTGCAAGAATTTAATAACACTAGTAGCGTTCGCGTTTTTTAAGGCTTTTAAAAGTACAAATTTAGACAAATGATCCAAAACAACCAACACGTAAGCATTTCCTGATTTCGATCTGGGATAGGGACCCAAAAAATCTATGTAGAGTTTTTCGAATGGACGATCGGTACAAAATGAGTTGACGATAGGAGGACGAGATACTTGATTCGAGGCTTTGCACTCTTTACGAACAGAACAGTTAGACACATATTCACCAGAGCTGTAAAAATTGCATTACTTTGGTACTGCAGTCAATTAAGTCGCAGTTAATTGACTTATTAATTCGAATGTAAGTTAATACTGTGCTTGATAATTTAACTTTATAACAAACCAGTTAACAGTCAGTGCAAATATTCTGACTGTGCCGTTAAAAAAAGCAGTCAATTGACTGTAAGTTAATTGACTGCAGTACTTTTTGACTGGTTCCAGTATTTTAGTCATTGCAAAGTCCTCGGTACTTTTACGTTTTGGCTGATATTCAAAAAGTCTTTTAACTGCAGTCAATTAACTGTAAGTCTTTTGACTACTTTTCAGTCATTTGACTAAAATTATTCAGACTCCTGCATTATTTTCAAAATATAAATTTGAAATGACTGATGAATCCTACACTTTGTCTTGAATAAACGTCTCGTATTGTAAAAGCCGATGGTTTGAGGATGCAGTGTTTTTTTTATTTTTTTTTTTTGTAGATTTATCGACGGATTAGATTCAAGTTAATATTTCTAATAACCCCAACAAAAAAAAACCTTTAGTATTTTATTTTGTAATGTATTTATTTCAGTCTCAAAATAAAAAAGTCAGAACAAATTAAATTTTTACAATATTTCTGTCAATCAATAAAAAAAACATCCGATATAAAGCAATTTAACAAACAAAAAATAACACATTTAAAGTTCAATAAAACAGAAAACAAATTGTTGCTGTTCGAAAAACCTAAAGCAATTTCCAAAACGAATTTACAAGTAAACAAAACATTTTAAGTACAATAAAAAAGAAAATATCTTAAAGTATTAATAATAATTCTAAGTCAAATAGAAATAATAATCTTTACGTGTTTAATTGTAGGCATTGTTGATTTTCAAGAGCAGCAATTTCTCGAAATTGCTGTCTGAAAGTGTTCCTCGTCTAGGAGCGTTCAAAAGTCCAGCAATAGAAAAAAAGCGTTCTACAGCCGCGGATGATGGTACAGGCGTATTATACCTTATGAACGCTTTTTTGATGTTAGGGTATTTATTTAGCGAGTCTAGAGATGTGGATTGTTGGAGAAGATACAAATCGAAATTCTCATTTTCCTCGACTTGGTTTATTGACGCATTTTCCGAATCATCTGTAAATTTAAATAATTTAAATACTTATGATTTCTTGAACCTTAAGAAAACAAATTTGAATTTGTTACCTGACACGAAAAAGTCAAAATATGTGTTTTCAGGGTCCGCAGTCACACGTTGCTTTTGAGGTTCAAGAACATGTTGGTTGGTTCTTGATCTTACCAAAGAGCTTATTTCACATATTTTCGGTTCCTTAAAATTTTGATTAAGTGCCGAAACCCACTTAAGCTTAACATAAGGACACAGCACGGATGCGATAACAGCATTATCCACTTCTGGTTTGAGTTCGAAATAATCTTTAAATCTTTCCACTAAACAATTTTCCAATTTGGAAACAACTTCTATTGGAATGATTCTAAGTGTGGAGTTGATTTGGAATTTTCGAAACTTTGTTCTTATTGTAGCCAAAGTCGGTAGCAAGTACCAAAAATACATGTTTTTTTCTTGTTGAAGAAAATCAAGGGCCTCAGCAATGACCATTGAAAACTCTTCCAAATAATCAAACTCAACATCAAGAAATATATGTATTCCCAATTTTTGGCATAGTTCGTTGACCTTGGTTTTGTGTTTTAAGATGTCACAAACAGAGTCGTAGAGAGAATTCCATCTCGTCACAACTGGAAATTTCAGTTGAGATCCTAGAGTTGCAACAATTAACTCGGAACTCTTTGGTCTATTTACCTTATGCCAAAGGTTAGCACATTTTTGCAATATCTTTAAAATAAAATTTTTGTATTCATGTTTATATTGAAAAAGCCCATATGGTAGACAAAATACTATACGTACTTTGCTTAAAAATGATCAGTAATTTTAGGTAGAGTCAAATTGTCAAGAAAATTAAAACGGAATTTTTACAACATATTGCTTAAAAATAACTTGTTACAATTTTAAGATTTTTTTTTCAAAACCGTTGGACCAGTTTTAAAAAAAAAATTGTTTGAAAAACTTTATGAAAGCATATTCAAAACATTTTTTGATCGAACCGTCATCTACCGCTCATTGTTGAATTATTAACATCTTATACGTCTTATTTCAATCGGTTCAAATTTTATGGGTTTAATAATAAATGCTTCGTGACATTCTGTTTTCACAGATTCAAGATTTTCTTTAAATTTCGCGCGGCTATGTATTTGAATGAGTTAGCAACTTCCGTGACGTATTCCGTGACTGAATTTACCAATTCACTCTAGCCCGAATGTTTTACCATACATTTTTGTGTGAGAAGGGCACGTAAAGATGTTAACTCATCAAAAAAGTTGTATATCCTTAGCCTTAAATTAAATACAATCATTGTTCTATTTGTTTTAGATTTTAATAAATCGAATATAATTAAATTAATTGAATACTTGATTTTACTCTATTTTCGCCAAATATTTAACGGGACGAAGTTCGTCGGGTCAGCTAGTTAAGTTCATAAAAGGGCTTCATCATTAATTTTTTCATCGAAATCTGTCAAATGGCTTACGAGTTATTGCTACTATGTGATATTACAATTGATTGCTATACAGACAAGACGGATGTACTCTTTTAAGCATACGAACTCTCTACCTATGGGATTACATTTTATCAAACTGAACTTACGTATTGATGTTTAGCGAAGTTTTGAAGGTTTTCCCGAATAATTCGACAAAAATCAGTTGAGGCTATCAAGTTTAAAGTGTGTGTTGCACATTTCATATGTCTTGGTAAGGCTTTTTCAAATAATTCATTGCAACAATCCAATGAGGAAGCTTCATCGTCAATATCAATGCTTTCTTCGCAATTAGCATTATCATCATCTTCATCATTGTTGATGATATTAGTACAAGCAAACTCCTTAAAGGCTTTTACAAAATTAGAGCCATTGTCGGTTACCGTTGCAACAACATTTTCACAATTTAAGCCGAATTTAGCGTGAATCTCATGAATCATATCATTGATTCGGTCGTATGTATGCGATCCCGAAAACCGCCTGCAGGCAAGGGCAACTGACTTTCGCTCGAAAGACTCAGTTAACCAATGGCACGTATACCCAAAAAAACTTCGATGCTTGGTAGACCACACCATTGTATATATATCTTATAGTAATATCGAGAAGTCGAAAGATTGTGGCGGCATCTTCAGGCTACGGACCGCATTTGCTAAAATGTGTCTCTGCTAAATTTTGGAGACTTCAAAATATGGGTGTAGAGATAATGGAAGAATGAGAAAAAATAAATTGTATTGAGAATGTGCGCAAAAAGAAAAAATAGGAATAGTAACAGAACGAGAAAATTATATTCATGGATGTGTATGTGACGTTTTGTGAGGATAGGGAAAATATATTTGTATGAAAAAATATAAATCTGTGACCATGGTTGCCACAAACAAATAAATATAAATATAGAATGTAATGATGACTGATAGAATTAAAGAAAGTTTTTTTATGTTTTGGTTAACCTTATTTTACTAAGTACCTTAAATACTTGTAAATAAAATTAAATATATATGAATATGTGTACAGTAAATTATTAGGATAACCAGTACTAACTCGATTTACGCAACTAATAGAAATTAAGGCAGATGCAATAACCGAGTCTGTTGCACTTACTGGGTTATATATTTTTTTAAATAAATAAAATGCACGACTGGGTCGCACGAACTTGCTCCTATGTAATAGAATATGAATTTTAAAAACGAATTTTATTAGAGAAAACTGTTCATAAGCATAAAATTATTTTCCTTTTAATTCTTTAAGTAGTAAGCGATAAAAAAAGATTGCTATGCAAATATGAAATAAGAAAAAAAATTAGTAGGCCAACTTAAAGCTTCTATTATTGTATGAATAAACGTTTTCGAGAATAGGTAATACGATTTTCGAAAACCATTTTTAGCATTTGTATGGTGGGTAGCGTTATTGTTTGGTTAAATACATTGAAATTAGTAGTTTTGCGCAAGTAAAGAAACACGTTTTGAGAAAATGAAAAAATTTATCAAAATCTCAAAATTATATGGAATAAACGATTCGAAACATAATGCATTGAAAATAATCAATTTGGCAACCATGACTTTCTGTCTGATATTTCCTCTGCAAATTTTAAAGGTTTTTTGTGGATTTGTGAATACATGTATACAGTTCAACCTCGATATAACAAATCGGAAGGGAACAAGTAAATATTCTTTACATCAAGTAATCAAGTTATCAACAATTATACGTGAATAAGTGCGTTTACATGAACATTTGAAGCCCTGTAAATAGTATAAATTAACATTTTTTTTCATCCTCGAAATTTTTTTCATCAATCCGCCGTAAATACGAAAGTAAAACAAAAACATTCTAGAGAAAAAAAAAATATTTTCTAAAATTTGGAAAAAAAATTTATGGCAGATACTTATTTAAAATTAAAACAGTTATCTACTAATTTCCATAAAATTTATCGCTAATATACCTACTTTTTATAAAGTTTGTCATTGCAATTATTATGTTTTTTAGAACACACTGTATCTTTGTAGCATTGGTTGAGAGTTTTCTCGCTTCAGATAGTAATTATTTGATTTTTCACCAGAATTGAAAATTTCAAATCAAATGATAGGCATATCTCTTTTTTTCAATACCTACAATAACCATACAAACAGGAAAATGTGTTCAGACAAACAAGTTCAAGCAAAAAATATATCTACCTCAATACATACTCACAAAAACATACAAACAAGAAAATATATTCCAACAGAAAAAGGTCAAAAAAGAATTTTTTTTTCATTTCCACCACTCGGAAATCTCCCTTACTCTGTCTTTCGTTGAAAAATGAAAATAATAAAATTTCTCTTTCTTACTACTTGTTTCTATCTTTCTTATCCTACTCTCCACTGACAAATTTTACTGATTTCAGCGACACCACAGGCTAGGGACTCTAACATAAAATCACGTCAATTGATAATACTATAAGATATATATACAATGACCACACATCTGCTGTTGTACAAAAGTATTGATTTCTTGATATAATATTTTTAATATTTTGAATCATTGACTCATATGTTTGGTCAATAACCTTCACAGTTGTAGGACGAGACATTACTTTTAAATTCGTGTCAGCAAAATAAATAACTTTTTTAAATGCCTTACTCTCTACAAAAGATATTGGCAAAGTATTTTCTGCAATCAATTCTACAATTAATTTTTTAAATTCATTTTGCTTTGACACGGAACTTATGGTCTTTTTTTCTGTAGGTTTATTCCTTTGAAATGCTTCATATGCTTCACGATGCCTTGCCTTCACATGGCGTTTGAAGTTGGACTTAATTAGTTTTGAGCCTTTAAAGTCTTCCTTGACAGGAGCAACACTCTGCAAGTATTCCTTTTGATTTTCGGTGAAATTCAGTATCAGTTAACTATATAAAAACATAAGAAATCAAATTTGCAATAACTTTTTACTTTGAAAAATCAACACAATTATTAAAAAAGATTTTTGTTTTTAATTGAAAAAAAAAAAAATCCACGAATCCATAAGTTGCCTTATAGTACTTAAGCCCAAGCAAAAATGAAATGTACGCCTTGGTCGCAACTTGCTATAAATTATCACATTGTTCTTGGAGCTTGCAATTTTCGAAAATAATATACCTATAAGGAATGACTTTTATGTATTTGTTATAGGAGCAAGGACGTGCAAAAGTCGCTAAGGTCTTAATTGAATTTACTCAAAAAATTTCAAGATGCCGTACCAAATATGAACTTTTTTATACTTCACTTATTATCTTAGTACCAGTTGTACAATCGTGGTTCAGCACTCAATCTCGTTTTTAAATTTTTTATCCTTGGGCTAACTTTATTTAACCCTCCGAAAATGGTGGGTTAACTCTTGAACCACCGTCTAAACTTTAATTATGCAAACACGAATTGAGGTAAATCGTTTTTAAATTTTGATCCTAGGATGTTTCATGTTTAATTGATTTCTCAAAACTTTTTTTTATAATTAATGAGTAACTTGATTTTAGTTAAATGGCCTTGGAATTAAGCCGGTATTGCTGATCCCACTTGATTAAAAAAAAAAACAACCTATTTCATTAAGAGCAAATATCATACTTCGTTTATAATCTTGAAGGTTTGATCACACACAATAAAACTTGTCGATGCATCATCTTCGCTGTTTAAAGTACTCGAAGAACAAGGTTTTGAGGAGGAAGATGTTTCTATTTCAGCAGGAACATCTGAAGAAGTTGATTCAAGTCTTATTGTTTTGTTTGCTCTTTCGTAGACTTCATTGAAGGCCGAGTATGGTCTCTTAGAATTTTTATTTTTTCTTTTCAAATCCAAACTTGGATCAGCTTCAGAATCGTCAGATGAAAAATCCATTGTATTTTCAAAAAATATGAGTATTGTACAGAACCAAAGCAAGACAATATTCACTGTTTACGCACGACTTTCTAACCCACGACTAATTAAGATTTGCTTTGAATTTGAATTAGTCGAACAGCCTGAGTTAGCTCTTGCAACTGTTTAAGTATACCTAATGTTCACAAGGTATTCTAAGGAAATGTCATCAAGATTAATAAAATGCATGTTCTCTTTCTTGATGTTGATTAAAATATGAATAAATCCTACATTGAGAAGATTAAAAAAAAAATTTGAAAATTTTAATTTATGTCTGATTTTAAAATTCTTTTGTAAGCTTATAGCTCGAATTTTTAAATACTTTGCTTCAATTATCACCTTTGGAATGCAAAGAAAATAAATATTAATCTATCTTACTTTCTGAAAAGAGTTAAAAAACTGAATAAATTATGTACTGAGAACTGAATAATTCAAAACAAGAAAACAAAGGATATGATTTTTTCTTGATTTATATTGAAAATATTAATATTTTATTGATTTATGTATATGAGAAGTTAAAAATATCTAAAAAAAAAAAACATATTTAGAATTAATATTATTCAGAGAAAACTCTAGCTGATAAATTGTTAACAGGAACACCCTATTGGTGTACCTTTTATTTTTTAGTAACAAAAATAAAATAAAATTGATTTCTTCTCGCTTCAGCAGAGAGAGCGACAAGTGCGGCCTTGAGTATACATAAAGAGTATAATATTCAATTCAGAGAAAATATTCAGGGAGATGACCTTCGGGCTTCGGCTACATGATCGCAGTTTCTGCACTTAGTTTTTTATTCGTTAGAATTTTTTATGTTTATGTGTTTATCGAAGGTATTTTAAACATTTATTTTGTTAACTGTTACCTGTTATGATTATGAGATGCTACAAAATATGTAAGTAGCTACATGATGGATGCAAGAGGACGACGAATACACATTCGCTTGCTTTTATTTGAAGAAAGACTAAGGTCTCAACTATATAAAAACAAACTTTTGGGAGAAAAATATCGAACAATGAATTATAAAAGAACTAAAAAATCACCATTCTAAAACTTATTAAAAAAAAATAAAGTGTGCCAACTGTCAACTTATTTCTATTAAAAAGTAAAAATGGTATTGAAATTCAAAATTCAAAAGACTTAAAAATAGTTAAAAGACTTACAGTTAATTGACTGCAGTTAAAAGACTTTTTGAATATCAGCCAAAACGTAAAAGTACCGAGGACTTTGTCATGACTTAAATACTGGAACCAGTCAAAAAGTACTGCAGTCAATTAACTTACAGTCAATTGACTGCTTTCTTTAACTGCACAGTCAGAGTATTGAAAATGACTGCTGACTGTAGTATTATAGTTAAAGTCTTTTAGTAAGTAAAAAGACTTTTGCAAAGCAGTATTTTTATTCAATTGACTAAAGTACCCAAAAGACTGCAGTCTTTACAGCTCTGATATTCACGAATTTGAACTGTCATGTTCGGCCAGTAAAAATATTGTCGAACTCTATATAGCGTCTTAGCTATTCCTCCGTGAGCTACTTGAGGTGGATTATGGGCCTTTTTAATGAGTTCTTCGGTTAAGCCTGACGGAACCCAAAGAAGCCAAGTATGTTCTTGCATAGCTTCATCACCTACTTTATTTCGAAATGCTCGCTTGTACACAAATCCGTCTTCTGTTTTAAGGTCCGGGAGTTCATCGGTATGATTTTTAATTGTTTGTATTAAACTTAAATATTCATCGAGTTGAAATTCGGAAGAGTTCAAATCAATTAACGGTGCTACGTCTTCTAAGTCCAGAGAATCTACGTGTATCCGAGAAAGAGTGTCTGGAACTACATTCAGGCTGCCCTTTCGATGCTGTATGTCGAAGGCATAGGATTGCGGTAACAGACTCCACCTAGCGAGCTTACCACTTAGGTCTATCATGCTCATGAGCCATTTAAGACTAGCGGGGTCAGTGATTACGGTAAAATCCATGCCCTCGACATACGGTCTGAATTTTTGCACCGCCATCACCTCTGCCATACACTCCTTCTCGGTGACACTGTAGTTTCTCTGGCTTTTATTAAATTTTTGGGAGAAAAAGGCAACTTCTTCGTCTTCAGCGTTTCTTTGAAACAATACCGCTCCGATTCCCGCATCTGATGCATCACACTGGATGTAAAACTTTTTTGAAAAATCAGGATGCGTAAGAACCGGTGCTGGTGTTAACGTCTTCTTCAGAGCTTCAAACGCTCTCAGTCCCTCTTCTGTCACTTTAAATTTTTCGTTTCGCTTTTTCAGCAGATCCGTCAGGGGAGCAGTCAGACTCGAAAAATCTTTAATGAATTTCAGATACCACCCTGCTAAGCCATGTAGCCTCCGAACCTGTCTAGGGGTTTTGGGAACTGGAAAATCCACGATCGCCTCCACCTTAGCAGGGTCGGTTTTAAGCTTCCCACCTCCAACTATGAAGCCCAAATATTTCAGCTCTTTGAAACAAAACTTTGATTTCTTCATGTTGATGGTGAGATTCGCTCTGCGTAAGCAGTCGGCTACTTCGCTTAACAGGGCTATATGCGTCTCGAAGTCTGGCGCCATGACAAGCAAATCATCCAGATAGACGAAGAATTACCTTGTCCATCAACTGGCACAACCTTTGAGCTGCATTACACAACCCAAAGGGCATGACAGTAAAATGGTACAAGGGTCTTCCCGGTACCGCAAAGGCAGTCTTTTCCCTACTCCGCCTCTCCAGAGGAATCTGCCAAAATGCTTCTTTCAGATCAATACTACTGATGTAGTATGTATTCGGTAGTCGGCTGAGGAGTCCCTCGATATGGAGGAGAGGATTAGCATTTTTCTAAGTCAGAGCATTCACCTTGCGAGAATCCAGACAAATTCTATTTTTGCCTGGTTTCCGCAAGAGTACTACTGGTGAACACCAGGGACTTTCACTCTCCTCGATAACGTCGAGGCCCAACATCTGATCTAACTCTTCATACAAAATGGCCTGCACCGCTGGAGAGACAGGGTAGTGACGCTGTTTCACCGGCAACGCGTCTCCGGTATCAATAACATGCTCCATGAGCGCCGTCCTTCCAGGACCATCCCGGTCAAAACACAGAAATTTCTGCCTGACTGCCCCCAGTCTGGCCTGCTGCTGATGAGCATTCGAGAGATCTGCAGCTTCATCAGTCAATGCCGATATCGCACTAATTATGTTCGGTGCTAGTTGAAATAATTTCCAGAAATCTATTCCTAGATATACTTCTTGCTCTAGATTTGGAACAAAATAAAATGTAACCATCTCTTCTCTAAGTTTATACTGCACTTTAACTACTGTTTTACCAATGATTGATTGTCTCTTTCCGTCTGCCGTTTTAACTCCTGACTGATAAGTTATAATTGGGATGTTAAGCTCTTCTACTAGTTTTAAGCAGTCTTTTCCAAGGATACTAACACTCGCGCCACTGTCAAGTAACTCTCGGAGTGCCTTATTCCCTATTTTTATTAAAGCATAAGGTCTAGGATCCGAAGACAAATCTATCACAGTTGACGCGATACGCTTCTTAACATCTTTTCTATTTTTGAATCTTTCCCTAGCTTTAGTTACCTTTTTAGATGGCGTATAACCATTGTTGTTGAAAATTCTATTTCTAGCCCGATAATATTCTTCCATTCTAACATGAAATGGTTTAATTTGAAATGAATTTTGTTTCGTAACTTTTTTTGAATCGAACTTTTCACTGGCCTTTCTTTTTAACAGTTTGATCTTTTCTTCGCCCTCCACAGTTTGAGGGCTTTCTAAACTTTTTGTTTGCATTTCTACTTTCGATTTTTGATTTATTTGGGGATCTGTGGTTGATTCGAACGCGAATCTCCCGAAGCCTTCGCGTTCAATGATCTGTTTCCCGGGAAAGGAAAATATTGGCATAGGATATACCAACTTCACGACCCTATCGTCAAGGTTTTTCCTCAAGATATTCACCAACTCCACTTCCGGTATTGGTATTCGCATTTGGGATTTTATCTTGCATGCAGCCAAGAAATCAGCGACAGTCTCTGAAAATCCCTGTTTGCGATCCATAATATCGCGCATTATATCGTAGTCTGAGCGATTGTTTCTAAATTGACGCAACAGTGCGTCTCTCAGCATCGGCCAATCGGGCCGGTAATTGTCTCGTTGAAACTGCCAAAACCAGTCTTGAGCATTTCCTTCTAGTAAGAGATGGAAATCTCTTAAAATTTCAGCCCACGGACAACCATACTGGCTCTGGAGAGTTTCGAGACGATACACGAAATCTTCTCCTTAACAGTTCTTGTTGTCTGCAATGCCGCTGTATTATTAGGTATAACTATTTCGTTATTATTGTCGAAACTTTCGCGCGGAATCGGTACAGATTCTGCGCCTAAACCACTTAAATTGCTAAAGGATGGAGGAGAAACTGTATCTATTGAGTTGCTTGTCGTATTATTAATGGGAAAAGAAGAACTAGTAGGTAGATTGGATGTAGATCGGACGTCTCTATCCGAAATGAGAGGAGAATGCATGACTCGACGTCTCTCATTACTGTCTAAAAGCAGGCTAACTGATCTAGTTAGTCGGACATTATCATCCAAATTAGCTTCTCTTATCATTCTATTAATTCGGTCTTCTTCATCTTTACCGGAAGCATACATTTTTAAATTTAAAAACGTGATATCCAAAATCAAAAAATATAAACTATAGAAAAAAAATCTTAAACTATAAGGTGGGAGAGTTTTCTTAAAAAAAGTTTTTCTTAGAAAATCTGTTAAGAAAAAGTAATTTATTACTTCACCTAACCTACTTTCGTTGGAAAAAAAAATCAAAATAACTCAAAATCGAATAGTTTTGAAAATAACCAAAAATAACGATTACAGAAAAGAAAATAAAAAAAAAAATTATTTTCTATAATATCAAAAAAAAAGGTATAAATAACAAAGAAAATTGGTTTGCACCTTTGAGTATATATAATATGGAGGGCTCGTTCCTATCCCTCATGCATTGTAGTACTTGAAGTTGTGATAGGGGTCGCTGTCTCACTTTCTGTAAGTTAAGGATACAGCCGTATCCTCCGATTTGTGCTTACCTTCTCCTCACATATAACGGGTGATTTTTTTGAGGTTAGGATTTTCATGCATTAGTATTTGACAGATCACGCGGGATTTTAGACATGGTGTCAAAGAGAAAGATGCTCAGTATGCTTTGACATTTCATCATGAATAGACTTACTAACGAGCAACGCTTGCAAATCATTGAATTTTATTACCAAAATCAGTGTTCGGTTCGAAATGTGTTTCGCGCTTTACGTCCGATTTATGGTCTACATAATCGACCAAGTGAGCAAACAATTAATGCGATTGTGACCAAGTTTCGCACTCAGTTTACTTTATTGGACATTAAACCAACCACACGAATGCGTACAGTGCGTACAGAAGAGAATATTGCGTCTGTTTCTGAGAGTGTTGCTGAAGACCGTGAAATGTCGATTCGTCGCCGTTCGCAGCAATTGGGTTTGTGTTATTCGACCACATGGAAGATTTTACGCAAAGATCTTGGTGTAAAACCGTATAAAATACAGCTCGTGCAAGAACTGAAGCCGAACGATCTGCCACAACGTCGAATTTTCAGTGAATGGGCCCTAGAAAAGTTGGCAGAAAATCCGCTTTTTTATCGACAAATTTTGTTCAGCGATGAGGCTCATTTCTGGTTGAATGGCTACGTAAATAAGCAAAATTGCCGCATTTGGAGTGAAGAGCAACCAGAAGCCATTCAAGAACTGCCCATGCATCCCGAAAAATGCACTGTTTGGTGTGGTTTGTACGCTGGTGGAATCATTGGACCGTATTTTTTCAAAGATGCTGTTGGACGCAACGTTACGGTGAATGGCGATCGCTATCGTTCAATGCTAACAAACTTTTTGTTGCCAAAAATGGAAGAACTGAACTTGGTTGACATGTGGTTTCAACAAGATGGCGCTACATGCCACACAGCTCGCGATTCTATGGCCATTTTGAGGGAAAACTTCGGAGAACAATTCATCTCAAGGAATGGACCGGTAAGTTGGCCACCAAGATCATGCGATTTGACGCCTTTAGACTATTTTTTGTGGGGCTACGTCAAGTCTAAAGTCTACACAAATAAGCCAGCAACTATTCCAGCTTTGGAAGACAACATTTCCGAAGAAATTCGGGCTATTCCGGCCGAAATGCTCGAAAAAGTTACCCAAAATTGGACTTTCCGAATGGACCACCTAAGACGCAGCCGCGGTCAACATTTAAATGAAATTATCTTCAAAAAGTAAATGTCATGGACCAATCTAACGTTTCAAATAAAGAATCGATGAGATTTTGCAAATTTTATGCATTTTTTTTTTAAAAAAAGTTCTCAAGCTCTTAAAAAATCACCCGTTAGTTCTCCGTCACATGTGATATGAAGCAATCGGCAATAACTTTGTCTTACACAAATTTGAGTAGCGCCACCTATGATAGTTACGCATTTGGAATAGAAACGAGCCCTCCATATTATATATACTCAAAGGTTTGCACTTAGTAATGAAAAGTCCTACTTTTTCTCATTTAGAAAACTAATTTTTTTCAAAAAAACGGCTATTCTTCCGAGTATGTTACTTTTAGAGGGTTTGGTTTTTCATATAAGCATTCGGGGTGCTTTCAGTAGCTTTGATGGTTTCTGAGCGTTATGGAATGACGTTTTTAGTGGTGTTATTGAAAAATAAGACTGCAGACGGACAAAAATTATATCCCTTGAAGTGATGAGATAGATAAGGAATGACATGTAGTAGAAAAATGACGAATGAAGATGTCGTTTTCCTCACCGTTTGAAACGGTGGGGGAAACGAAACACAAACATGAGAAGAAAAACTCAAAAAATTAAGTTGGGCAGTGCATCAATGTCCAACAGTTCGTCAAACATGGTCACTGTGTCCAAATTGAAACCTATCAAGACTAGACGAGAGAGGAAAGAAATTGAAAATAATGAAAGAAAAGTAAAAGAATTAGGAAAGGAATAGGGAAAAACAAGACTGAAAAACGTAATCTGTTGCTACTGCAAGCTTCCAAAAATTCGTCGCGATACACCTAGTATGTCAAAAACTATCCAGGTGCAGACATACGAGTCTAGAAAACCTTACACCAACACCAGATTAAACGCCCTTAACATAAACTAATCGCAATCGTTATAAACTTTCAGGAAATCGTCGCAATTCACCTAAGTGCGTCTAAGACCTTCTTGGTGAAGACCTACGTTTCCGGAAAATCCATAACAAGTTTGGCTGGGGACATTTACAAAAACGTAGACTACAAAAATCTTCGCTAAAAAGCTCTGACGTTGGGCGCCATTTGTTGCAAGGCAAAAGGAGGTGTGGAGTCGGTAAGGAAGTAGGATTGTGGAAGGATTGGGTTGGAAAAAGGAGTAGGTTGGAAATTCGGAAAGGAAGAGTTTGAAAAATGGGAACGAATGTCAAGTTCCGAGGGCTTAGCCCGCTTGCTACGCGCGGCATCAGCTCGTCGGAATGGGGGGGATCTTGCCCCCGAAACTTGACCTCACCTGCAGACAAAACACAAATCAGGCCAGAGTGAACGAGCAAAAAAGACAGCAGACGGACTATCACCACTTCAAGGTCACTGCACCACTTTCTTGTCAATCCATTTTCACCACAGGAACTGAGCTACCGTCCGCACCCCTGAAAAATTGTCTTCAAAAAATCATGATTTCTTCATTCGAAATCAAAATAAACATGATATTTCAACACTGATGGCGAGAGATGAAGTTTTATTATAATCTTAATTGATACAGTAAACCAAAAAAAAAAAATGAAATGAAATATGGAGAATAATTTTCTTCTAGACAAATGAACATTTCACCAAGAAAAAAAAAAATATTAAACATTAACTTTATACTTTAAAAATTATATGCAACAATTTTGACAACAATAACTAAAAGAAAAAGAATTGTGAAGGCGAGATATTTCTTGTCTGGACTATCAAAGAAAGTTTTTATAATCACCCTTTTTGGTGGCTAGCTACAAAATAATACTGGGAACATGCGGATAAAAATGCCCTGCCTGCATGGAGCTCCTTGGAAGGGGATAAAATTCATAAAGTTTTAGCTGATCGCACTGACAGACCCAAAAAGAAAAAAAAAAGAGGTTCGTAAAACTTTGCTAACCAATTGAACAATGTAAATTAGTAGAAAGAATTTTACTTCACTTATTCCTTAAAAAAAAAAATTGTTTTATTCTCGATGATCTTTCTTCTTCTGGACCGTTGCTTCTCTTTTATCAGGTTTTTTAATCTTTTATTTTTCAGGTACTCACATTGAGATGGTGGCTTAATTTTGTTTTTCCGGAACCATACCTTTAAAGGCTACTTTGGCACCTGAGGTTTTTTCATTAAACCCAAAATCCACGATTCCGTATTGCGCAAATCTGTCCAATTCAAAGATATTCGGCGATTTGTGGCTAGACTGTATCCGAAGGGACAGGATTTATGATGGAGGTAGATCGAGCACCCTCTAACAGGAGCAACCAATGTTTGTAGAAAGGTCCGGATTCATCCAACAAGGCGAAAGAAGAACGAGAAAAAAACAATGTGGCGGGCCAGCGCTCCGCTGGCCAGCTGGTGCCGCCACCAATCAGATATTGTAAATTTGTAACCTGTATAAAAATACCCTACTTAGCACAGATTAAAAAAAAAAACGTTTTTCAAACTCACCCAAAATTGTAGTTTAATATTATGTATAATATGGTGTATATAAAAATTTAAACACGATAGTAAGTAGTATAGCGAAATCCTATCAAAATTAAGGTAGAGATATTCAAAAATTCTTACATATTTAAATAACTTATAGGCAATAAATAAATAAATAAGAACCAAAAAAAAACAACAAAAATTAATAACGTTAAATATTACGCACCAGTTATTATTAAAAAGATAATTAAAAAGGTAATGTATTTTAAAACTTTTAAGTATTTTTCGGATTTAAATTTCAAACTAATAACGTGACCGGATATCAATTTCGCCTCTTCAAAAAAAACTGAGTTGTTACTCTTACTTTAATGTGTCATACGAGGTCCGGAGACGAATCAGGCCACTTATTTTTATAATCTCTGCTCCTACTCTATTCGTATCATCCGATCCTATGTGTGCTATACTCATTAAAGTTAAAAGGTAGTGGTTTCTTCCATCCTTTGCTTTGGTTGACGATTCGTAAACGTCTCTTTTAAGATCGAATACATACTCTTCGTTTTTTACTTTTGACAACTAGATGTCGCTAAGATAGGGAACAGAATTATAAGGCTTCGCTTACACCCATAACGTGTTCAAGTTTAGTCAGGGCGTCCACAACAGTTAATTGTAATTAGGTTGATTAGATGTGTATTGATGTTTAATTTTTAAAATGTTTAAATTCACTGATATATCTAAATCAATATTAAAAAAGAGGCTGGGTGCGACCCACAGTGATAACTTCCCATTTGTGGTCTTGAAAACTTTATATTTAGATAAAAACATATTGTGACGTTTTCTTCAATTTTACCATAGCTATTAATGGAATTTGAATATGTGGGACTTGGGTACAACTGAACATCCTTATTCATATACGTATGTACAGTACATACATTCTTCTAAAAACTAAGTTGATAATAAAATTATAAAATTATGTATTATATTATAGAAATTACTTTATTATTTCGGTTCCAAACATTTTAATTGAAAAAAAAATTTTAAAACGAAATATTCAAATAGGTATAAAAGATATGGTTTGGTTATTGATGGAAGGGTACTTACAAAATATATCCGCTCTAAAACTAGATATATGTCAAATATAAACCATTTGTTAGAAATTGTATTATGTATAAAATTAAATAATGGCAAAGTCAATATCATTGCTCGTTCTCAAGATATTCTAGTCGAAAAACAAATATTACCACTTTTTAGTAGATTTTTTTTATATTTTTGTTAAAACTGTAAATTCGATACTTGTCAAAATTTAACCATATGTTAATAATTGTATTATGTCGATACCTTCCCGCAAGAATGTACTAAGCAACACTTTTTTGCGAAAATGACTTTTTGATGAGGAAATATACTATATGTTAAGAGCCACGTTTTGGCCTGGGTTTCGTCAACCTATTATGCATGAAAAGGAAACTAGAGTACAAATAAAAAAAAAAAATTATGCTAAGCGAAATTAATAAAGATCTCATTGTCGTGAGCAACAAAAAATTTTGTTAGATGTCACTTAGTTTGACCAAAATTTTCTCTTAGCACACTATGATTTAACTAGAACTTTCTTCGTTTTTTTCGTTTCCTGAACAATTTTAGAAATGTCGCTTAGTGTACATTCCTCCGGGAAGGTATCGATGTATAAAACAACATACTTTAGAAGGCACTATCGGTGTTCATTCCCAAGAAATTCGACTTGAAATACAATATTAACTAGTTTTCACTAGAATTTTTAATAGTTTTTTTATTTAAAAAAAAAACTATTAATTCAATATTTGTCAACATTTTACCAATTGTACAAAATTATACTATGTATAAAATAAACTAAATTAGAAGTCAATATCACTACTAGTTCTCGAGAAATTTGAGTCGAAAAACAATTTTTACCAATTTTCAATAGAATTTTATATAGTTTTTTATTTTTTGTAAAAAAACTGTAAACTGATTTTTTTTTTTGAAATTTTCACCAGTTGTCAAACACATTATTTTTCGTAAAATAAAATTATTTTGAGTTTCAAATTGTTTTCCGTTCTTAGAATATCTGGGTTATGAAATTTTTTTTTTCAGTTTTTTTTATTTAAAAAAATAACGGTATGTTCATTTTTTTCCAAATTCATACCAAATCTGTATGACCTTATAATGAGTACATTAAATTTTATTTGAAATCAATAGCATTATTTTTTCGTGAGATATTTGAAATTAACCAAAATTTTTACTTTTTTTTTTAAACCGTTATAGTGAAAAAACTACTCACTGAATTTTAATAAACGCCCTTTCAGCCTCTTTCGAAGTTATTATCTATTAAACAAAATTTATTTGAAGTCGATATCTTTACTCGTTCTTGAGATATCGACGACGAAAAATGGTACCAGAACGTACGGACGTACGAACGTACGAACGCACGAACGTACGTACACACACACACAGACATCTCTCTAAAAATGATTGATATAGCCTCTAGGGACCTTGAAACGTCGAGAAATGTCAAAAATTCCAATTTGACAAATCGGACCGATTACAATAACTCCCTATGGGAAGTTAATAACGCAAATTTATATAACAGGCTATGAATCCTAGATGGTGGATTTTTAAATTAAATTTAATTCTTCCGCTGTATGACTATCTGCACTGAGCGATGTACACTGAATGACGGTTCGTTACAAGTTCTAAAAGAATTCGTAGGAAAAATCTGCTACGTACATATGTCTCGACAAAATCGTATTTAGTACAACAATATAGAAGAACATGTTAGTTCATTAAATAAAATATTTAAGGCATTACAAAGAGTAAATTTGAAAGTAAGTTTAAATAAATTCCATTTCTTGAAGAAGGAATCAGAAGCATTTGAACAATTGCATTGCAAGACACTTTACATCCAGATTTTAGCAAATAATTCGTTTTAACAACAGATGCAAGTAATTTTGCATTAGGCGCCGAACTTTGTCAAAGTCATGGACCATTCGCTTTTGCAAGTAGAACTTTAAATAAACATGAAATTTACAGCTCAGTTCAGACATTACTTGTATGGAAGAAAATTTAAAATACTCGTATTTACCGATCACAGGCCGTGAGTCTGGCTAAACAACTTAAAAGAGCCAAATAATAAATTACAAAGATGGAAAATCAAAATTAGCGAGTGTAATTCGGATATAGAACATATAGCAGGGAAAGAAAATAAAGTAACAGATGCTTTATCAAGAGTAAAAATAAATATGATCGAAGAACAAGAAGATTTAGTAAGTACAAAACATAGTGTAGAATCACATAGCACTTATTGATACAAATAACAGGGAAAACACTAAATATATTCAAAGGTTCGTGTACTTACTTTTTTTACACGAAATGTCATTGTTTTAGGTGTGTTCAGAAGCAATTTATTAAAAAAATTCTTTTAGTACGATACTAGTTAGAAAATGTTTTAAATTAAGAATGAGTTAGTGAACTACTATTAAGTTAGCAAATTGTTAAGTAGTATCACACTAATACCTTAATAATTTTCTGTTTAAAAGCTGTTTAAAATTTTGCGCCAAGGACTTTGAAAAAATAATATCAGAATGCGACATAAAAATGAATAACGCAATTTATATAGAAAATAACATTTTTAAAATTTCAATCACATTGGAAGCTTCATCATTATAAACAGACATTATACAGAACAATGAAATTTCTAGAAGACATTACGTCACCTCAAGTAGAAGAAGTTATAAATAAAATACATTAAGATTTCAATCATTTAGGAATTGAAAAAGAGTACTTAGAATTTCAGAGAAAATATTATTCACTGTACGCGAAAGAAATAATAACGAAAATTATTAACAAATTCTACATTTGTAATCTAAGCATAGAACATAATCCTATGAAGTTACCATACGAAAAAACTAACGCTCAGCAATTATACATATAGCTGTAGAAAAACTTAAAACAAAAAATCAAAAAGACGTGCTCAACGCCTTAATAAAGATATTTAATATAAAGTCGAGACCACACAAAATTACCATGGATCAAGATCCTACATTTCAAACATACACGACCCAACAATACTTACGTGATAACTAGGGCTAGGATTTTCATGCACTTAAAAATGCAAAATATGCGCTTAAAATATGCTCTTAAAAATGTAAAATATGCACCTAAAATATGCATTTAAAACCATATCCCTTGCGAACCATCTATATGGGAAAAACAGTGTTTAAGTTTATATAACAAATTCAGTCTTTATAATCGAGGAACACAAAATTATATCAATAATAACAGAAAAATAAAATTCTTGATTTCAATTAAAATAGAAAAAAAAAAAACAAAAAAAAAAAATATATTAAAAATCATAAAAGCTTTCTCTCAAATTTTCAAACATAAAACTTTGACGATTCGGTCCCAGAAATGCTTTATACATAGAGAATGATCGCTCAACGTCAACTGAAATTAATGGAGTATTCTTTAAAGAACATATTTCCTGAGGTATTAAGGGCTCAATGTAATTCTCATCGACACAACTCAGTGTAAACTCTTTGTAAATATTTTTTATTTTTACAAAACCTTAATTTTTTTCTAGAAAATTATCCAGTTTTTTTTTTTTTAATTGCTGCACCAAAAGGTTCTTAAACTGCACTAATTTTTGAAAAACTATTTCAATTAAATCGATTTGTTTTTTTTTTAACGTATTTTTTCCTTCAATCTATACAATTATATCGCGTAGTAAACTGTAGTTGGAACTGATGAATATGATTTGACTCCTTATGAAAGGCTTATTCAATTCAATTCTTCTATATTTTTAATGGCAACGGCATCCGAGTTACCAAGATCATTCACAACATCTTTAAAATGTTCATAGTTTTTGACATAGTAAGCAACAACTTCCAACCAAGTTTCCCACCTGGTAACAATTGGCTGGGGAGGAAGAGGGGTCGAGGGATACTTTGCTTTGAAATGCTCAACGCGAGATGTTACTTTTAAAAATATTTTTGTTTCCATTAAGATTAATAAATCTACATTTTTAAATTTACTTCTTATCTGTTCTCCCACTATCTACTGCATATGCTAAGCACGTTGCATGATCATTTTCGTATATAAAATTTTTAATTCCTCGAACGGCCATTACCATGTATGTATCTATGTATGTGCATTTTTTACTTTAGAATTATTTAGTTTTTCGAAAATATGCACAAATATGCATTTATATGCATTTATAGTAAAATATGCAAAAATATGCACTAACGATTAAATGCCATTTTAAAGCAAATTGAATGATTCGTGTTTGTATTTTATTCCTGTGTTTCTAAAGTTTCTCAAAAAAAATATGCATTTGCATGGAAATCCTAGCCCTAGTGATAACGATATAGAAGTACATAACACACTACAATATACAGACACACAGGAAACTCTGATATAGAAAGACTCCACGGAACACTCAATGAAAATATTCGACTTTTAGAAAAGAAGAACAATTTAATCGACGAAGTAAGTTCAGTGATTGAAGTATACAACAGAACGATCCATTTCACTACAAAAGAAAGACCAATAGATATTCACTTAGGAAAGATAGACAAAGAAATAATATTTAAAAGAATCGAAGATAATAAAATGAAGAGATTAATATGTCGCATTAAATAGAAATCGTGAGGATAAGGAGATCAATCCTAATTAAATTACACTAAAATCAATAACCCTGAAAAGTTTAACAAACTCAAACCTAAACATAAAAAAGTTAAAATACAAAAGATAAAAGGCAAAAAGATAACAGTAAAACCATATTTAAGAACACGATTATGGAATAACTTACTCAGCACAACTTTCCCTCGCCATTTCAAATTGCAAGCATTCAAAACCAACGTTCATCGTTACCTCCTTTCTCCTCCTTGCTAATTTCCCCATCGCCGGTGCTGTATTTAACATTATAAGGGTCTCTTCAAATACCCTTGAGCGCGAGTGAATTATAAAAAAAAACAAGAAGTACATAAAGATCAGTTTAGACGTTTGAAAAAAATATCAAGAAATACAAGATGACACAGAATTCAATTCAATTTTGTTTTATTGAACATACTATTTACAATTTGGCTTACAACTAATAAGATACTACACAATATGTATGAAAATTTACATTATACAGTGACTTAAGTTTAATTATTTTTATATAAAATTTACGTGACGAAAAAAAATTAAATTTTAAAGGTCGGGTTGTGGGTTGTGGGCAGGTATGGCGTTTTAGACGCGGTGGTAGGCTGATCCAATGTCAATGTAGAACGAGACTACTTCCTTGTTGTCCATGATTACGTTGTTATCCAGAGTTTCCATCACACTGAAGTACCTCGGCTCGGGATGTCGTTGTTCTGTGGTCATCCTACTCATAAGCTGATTCCGGTGGTCCGTGATTATCCCCATTAGTTTCTTCGTTGAACGAACTAGATATTTGTCCGGCGGGATTAAATTCGCTAAACATGCTCGTTCCTGTAATTTTTCTGTCGTTGACGGTCGAAGTAGAGTCCAGTGCAGGTCCCCAGTATCTTCTTTTAAAATAGTTGAAGTTCCTTCATAGCTGTCTTCGAGATGGAAAACCAGACTGGGAAGGAATAGCTGATCACTGGTCGCAGAAGCTGCTTGTAGATTAATATCTTTGTCGGTTGGCTAAGACCTGATCTTCTTTTCAGCAATGGGTACAAACGGCTGAAGGCCCAGCTGGCCTCTTTCAGAACATTTCTTGAGTGCAGGTTAAACCTTAGCAATTCGTTGAAGTGCACTCCCAGGTACTTGACCTTTGGCTTTGCCGCTATGGAGGATCCGTCAGGAAGTCTTAGGAGCAAATTTCTGCCAATTGTTGCGGTGCGAAGGCCTCTACCAGTTGATGGTCTCCTGAAGCAGACAAGTTCCGATTTGGAAGTGTTGATTCGGATGCCCCATTTCTGGTAGAATTGGAAGAGTCTGTTAATGTGGATTTCTACTTTTTGTACAGCGATTAGCGGTGACATTGATGTGGCGTAGGTGAGCGAGTCATCAGCATACAGAAGGTTCTCGCATCCAATTGGTGAAGGTTGGTCCACTCAAAAAATTTATTAGTAAAATTGCTACGAATGACATTCGTAAATTCAATATTCGTCCATTGTACGAATATTCGTAAGATATACGAAGTATTTGTACAGTGAATTATCTACGAATGCATTTGTAAAGTTTTACTAATAACTGTGGTAGTATCCACGAATCTATTCGTTTAATACAATAATTTTATTCGTAAACAAGAAGTTTTTTGAGTACATTGTACGAATTATTGTGTACATATAACTAATAACATTCGTTAATTTCTCGTACGAATGACTTCGTACTTTAATCTTTTGCATTCGTAGTATTTACTAATAAATACGTACCATTTACTAAGTAAAACTAATATTAGTAGACAGAATTCATTCGTAGGTTGGCCGTACGCATTATTCGTAGAATGTACGAAGCATTAGTTTAGCTTAAAATACTCGCAAGCAAAGTCCCGTCTATTTCTTCTATTAAATGCATTTAATTTGAGAACAGGCATAGACGTATTTTTGTGTAGTGTGCGTTTATAAGTATAGTCGATAATTAAAATAAAAGTAATTTATATTAAAAGAATGGCAGGCGTACAATGGAAAAAAATCCTGTTACTGAAAGAAATTCAATGTGAGTACAAAATTGTTTTGGTCGATTTCGAATGTTAAATTTTGAATTTATTTTCAGTAGCCTTCAATACAGAAAATGATGACTTCGTTAATATTAGTTTTATTTTTAGTTATATTTATAATGAATTAACTAATTTTAAAATATTTTTTATTTTTTTTAGCTTTATTTATATAATATACATGACAATAAAATGAATTAGAAAACTATTTTTAACTTAAAAAATACATTACCTTTTGTTATTATTTCTAACAATAGATATTTAAGGAAATCTCAGACAACATATTTAGTTATTGTAAGTTCTACAATAATAAGGGTATTCATGTAAACGCGGAAAACCCTGATAAACCTCTAAAACCAGATAATTTTATCTCTGCAGAAACGAGCTGTCAAAATTTGTATGGGAAAAACTGTCTGCAAATCTGATAAATTATCTCACGAATTTGATGCGGAAAGTGAAGAAATAAACCTGATAAACTAAATTAATATGGATTCCGACTTTTAATTTGACATTTCACAAAATATTTTACGAAAGTATTCTTTAGGGGGTGTTCATGAAAACATGTTGCGGAAAATTATGTCTTTCTACAAAGCGGAAAATTATCTCGTTTCATGAATACCCTTAATATTCGTACAATATACGAATGATTGCATTCGTAAATATTACAATAATATTCGTACAATATACGAATAGAGCTGTGGAATTTACAAATGAATTACAAGGGCATTCTTAAATACTACAATAATTTATTATACGAATGGAAAATAGGACCATGCCTATATGTACCAATAGTATTCGTACAATGTACGTTTGTTTTTCAACGAATACTTATAAAATATTCGTAATATGTACTAATAAACGTCCATTCCACGAATACTATTAGTGGCTGAAAACCACGAATAAAATTCGTAGAATGCACGCATGAATTAGTAATATTTACGGACGAAATTTTTTGAATGTTTGAAGTCATCAAGTTGTAGAGGAAGGGGCCTAGTTTTGATCCTTGGGCGTCTCCAGCTCTTTTGGTCTTTATGTCTTTATGTGAGTTGTATTTTTGATGCTGATAAAAATACGTTTTTATTATCTACTGACCTTAATTAATGGATAACATATTGTTACTTTGTGGAATTCACTGCGAATTTTTTTTTTTACTTTAAATTGACCGACTAAATCACATAAGAAAACTCCTATTTACGCAAAACACAACTTTTACCACTTATTTTCTTTTAACCTACAGCCTCTCCGACCTTCAAAATTCTACCAGTTGACAGACAATTATGTCAACTTTGCAACAAAATATTTGTTTTGGAAGAAACCGTTAATCTCAATTTTGCATTTTGAGCACGCTCTCCATACAATGGGTCCCACTGTGCGACGATGACACGATTACTGTTGGGGGCTGTGGTGATATCGTGTTGGAATTTTACAAGTGGATGCAAGATGACACAGTTAGTGAAGACAATCGTACCATTGGCAATATAATAGTACAGGTGGAATCACAAGAGCTACAAATACAACAAATCAGTGAAGAATATACAATTATAAAAACACAACAAGTAAAGTTAATTAAAGAATATAATAGTTTTATACATCTGTTCAATTTAACGAAATATGAACAAGTTATAAAAGATTTAAGTAAACAGATCATATATTTCCCGCGGGAAACAATACATTTTACGAAGGAAGTAAATAAATTAGAAAATAAAATCGAACAGTTAATTCCTCATCATATAATAATAAGAAAAGAGGAACTATTGAACTTTATAGGAACAGGTTTTAAATGGTACAATGGACGATAAGACGACAAGAAATAGAGCAGAAATTTCAAACTATCGAACTAAATAATAATAATTTAATAAATATTAATTATGACCAAGTCCAAATAAATGAAAAATTTAATAAACAATATAAAATCCTAACAGAAATCGTAAATAAAGATTCAAGAAAAATAAATGGTTTAAATTAAACGAAAAAAGAAGTTAGCGAACTTAGAAAGAAATAGAATTTAACAAACAAATAAACGAAGGAAAGCACAGTTTGGAATCATAGTGTTGCACTTTAACTCGACGAACGAACCGATCAAATAATTAATTAAGAAATAAATAAATAAAAATAACTAGATTTTAAAATTAAAACAAAACGATGACGAGCGCGATATCGACCGGGGCGACTTGAACTTGACTTGACTATTGTAAACACGGATAGATAAGAACTGTCAACGTCAATCCAAAAAAAGAGAGAGATCGAAGGCGAGCTTGTAGTTAAAGCGCAACAGGGAGATAGCACTTTGGATGCTACTCGAATGACTAGCTCAGAGAAAGGGGTGGGTTCAACCAATTAATTGTGTTATCAGTTGGATTATGTATACTGATGAAATAATTGAATATTTTTAATTTTGTAATATTTAATACCGAAGGGGGCGTAGTACCTGAAAGTTAAAAAGGGCGCCAGTAATTTTTTTTGAAATAAGGAAATTACAAACCTTCGGAGCAGAACCGACGGTGAAAGCAATTTTAAAGAAGATAAAACAAATTTATATGCTCCCACAAGGGAAGTTAAAAAGGGGTTTATTGTTTGGGAAACCTTTATAAATTATAGGGTAAAAACCCAAAATCTTTTCAATCAAATTATTGAACAACGTTATTATAGAACAGAACAAAATGGACCGCTATTACTTTGTCCCGAACGAACAACAGGTCTAATTAACGGGTCGCGCGTCCTGCAATTTCAGGAAAAATCTCGCGAAACAAAAGTCAACCGTTTGAAATAATGAATTTAAACTAACGATAATTCTGATTAACGCACAAAAGAAACAATGATAAACCAAACTAAAAATAAACACTCTACTTATCTTTTGCCACAATTTTTCCTTCCTCCAGAACCTTTTTTTTTTTTACGTCTTTTCCTTTTTCTTTACGTGTTTTCCTCCTTACTTTTGCTCTCTAAAAATCCAGAACTTTTCCAAAATTTCGAATTTTTCACAATCTATTTCTTTTCTATCGCTTTCTCTAAATTATCCACTCTTTTCGCTATGCTCTCCAGTTAAGAAGTGTCCGTCCAGATTTTTCGATGTCTCTTCGGACCTTCTTAACTTTTAACCCTTGTGCTTTCAGCCAATTGGAATCCGCGGATTTCATTCACGTCATTGTAAGCCACACACAGCTAATTTGCTGAGATGCGCTCTCGTTTTTGAAAGCCAGCGGTCCTGCTTACACGCACACTAACCCTTGCTCTGCGCTGCCTTCGTTAAATTCACCGACCGCTGGTTTTACTGCCAGGGGCGGCAAATTAAATGAACGCATTCAGTCATTTTCCCACTATTTTTTTCGAGAGAAAGCAAAACCAAAAAAAAAACAAATCGTGAACCATTCAAAATTTCGATTTTTTGAATAAATTTGTCCCCTCCAAACTCTACATATAAACATTTGATAAAAGTAAAGAGAAAACTCACGGAGCGAATTATTTAATGACCAATAACTATAAACATTTCGGAGGGAAAAATTGGCAGCTATTTTCTTACACACGATTTACAAAAAAAACTACTTCGGTGGACTTTTGTTAGATTTTGGGATTAGGGATAAGCGTATAGCGTTCCATTTTTTACAATAAAAAAAATAAAGATATAGTTTAGGTTGGGCACTCGGCCATTCTCAAAATGAGTAACTTCTAGCATTCGGGGACCAACTGTCGCCCGTGCTTTTCGAAACAACTCGTCCATATTGTCCATAATTAAATAGTGGAACATTCATCCACATTTGAGCTCATGATGACGTTTATTCTGTTTCTCCAAGATACTGAGAGAGCGTACCGATGGCTGATGGTCCATGGCTGCCCCACTCTCTCTCAGTAAAGTGAATGAAACACCTGTATAGGAAGGAAAAAAAAACTGGTATGGAAGGAAGAGGATTTTGGGGAATAGAAAGAATGATTTTTGTCGCGGTAAATTTTACCGTGACAATAGAAGATATAATATTAAATGCAAAAACAGGAATATTAACACATGATATTCTATCATTTGAAGAACTAGAAGAAAATAACATAACATTCGAGAAATTTCAACATATAAAAACAAACATTGCCTTGTATAAAGGAAATTTATTAATAATATTACAAATTCCTCAATTTTCTGATAACATTTATGAAAATTTTTACATGGAAAGCTTTCCTATAAATAATCAAACAATTAAAATAAACAATGTAAAGACAATATATTTTTCAAATAACGAAATATTTTATCCAAGTGATGCGATAAATAACTTAACGAAAGTTGAAGATAAATGTATAAGAACTTTAGTATTAAAAAAATTCCCAAATAAATGTGAATTTGAACAAATGAAAGATGAAAAAAGGAGAATATCTTGTTATAAAAAATATATTTAATCAAAAAATTGAAGAAAATTGTAATCCATATAATTATATACTTTAAATGGTAATTATCTAATAAAGTTTAAAAATTTTAAAGTTTCTATAGGAAAACAAACCTCTAATCATAAAGATATATAGGACATATTGTAATTCCTCCAATAAATTATAATATCAAAGAAAATAACGAAGAAATTGAAATAATTACTTATGAACCTATAAAAAATATTAAAGAATAACATGAAATAATATTTTCTAATAATAATGTTATACCATATGGAATTATAATCCAAATAATTATTGTTATAATTATATCTTTTATTATATATTGTAAATATTTTAGAAAGCGATCAAATCATCTAAATATTAACATAGTAAATATGACTCGTGACGGGCCAAGTTTTTCCAAGGGGTGGGGGAGGGGGGGTATTAGTGATGAATGTCATACCACTTTAACACAAAACAAAGACAACGACTGATGATAAAGAATCGCTATCGCTCTTGCAGTCAACGCCCAATTCCAAAGTATCTTTATTCTGAAGATACGTGAATAAACAAAGATAACGATCATAAATGATAAATAGAACGATTGTGCTCGATCCATACATTCATATACCCAATACGTAACCAAACGGACATCATTATCAACGGTCATCAAAGGGCACGGTAGTGCCAAGCCAAGTTCTGGCACTACCCCCTTTCTACAGGAACAAACTCAGGCGATTTTTGACCCCTGCGTATCTTCAGTACCAATGAAGTCAGAAACTTAAAATTCCGAATATTTGCTAAGCTAGTCAGGCACAGGGCCTCGCCAAATTTAAATTTTTTGCATAAGCGGTTCCTGAGATATAAGGCCTCAAAAATCACAAGAACCGTAACTGACTGACTGACAGATCATGAAAATTATGGAGCACTTCCCGATATCGTACAATCTTGTAATTTTGCACAACGGTAGGTCTAGTCATCCAAGCAGAGGAAAAAATCGAAAATTTGAAGTTTTCCATTCAGGGGGCGTGGTATCCGCCCACTTCCTCCGAATTGGTGTTGGTTGAATGGAGCACTTCCGACTTCTGGAAATAGATGAAATTTGGTGAACCGGTAGGGCTTAAATTGCATATGAAGGACCAAAAATAAACGCCGAGGTTTTCCATTCAGGGGGCGTGGTATCCGCCCTCTTTCTCCAAATTGATGTTGGTTGAACTTTCAACTGCTGTAAAACGATAAAATTTAGTAAAGTGGCAGGGCTTAAATATCAAACAAAGAAAAAAATATAAAATTTGAGGCTTTCCATTCAGGGGCATGGCATCCGCCCACTTCCTCAGAACTGATGTAAATTATATATGGCACACTTCCGATTGCAATGAAATTTGATACAACAATGAAATTTGGTAGAACGGTAGGGCTTTAACTGCATATAAAGGACCAAAAATAAAAATTGAGGTTTTTCATTCAGGGGGCGTGGTATCCGCCCACTTTCTGAGAAAACGTTTAATTTATATGGAGCATTTCCGATTGCCGTAGAATGATGAAATTTGGTAGAGAGGTAAAGCTTAATGTACCTACATTCAAAGCGAAAAATAGAAAATCTAAGATTTTTCAATTGAAGTGTCCTTTTATTGTCATTTTTAAACTATACTCGTACATGCATTTTGAAAATTCATGACTTTTATTAGAACTAGAGTGCTCGATTTGGTACCCTATGTTATTTTAGCATGAATGAAAAGAGAAAACATTTGCATACCTGAAAATATTATTAGCTTACATAAAAAAAATCTTAACTGTGATGTGAACTATAATCAAACCACTACTTAGGCTATTAATGGATGGGCTACCTTCATTTAAAAAGGAGTTGAAATTGCAACATCGCATCCTCAACAATTATTGCTTTTTTATGACTTTGAGCGGATGTAGGTACTAGTATTTATAATTAAGGTAGGTATGTTAGTGTACAAGAAGAAACAATTGAAGCGCAAATCGAAACAACCAATAAAAAAAAGAAAATATACCAAAAAAAATAGGAAGCTATAAACTAAGTTGATTTTAGTAGTTAGAGTCCACCCTTCTATCTTTCCGTATCTTTCGAGATTTTGACATGGCAAAATATTAAAATCTTTGCAAAAAGGAGTGAGGTCAGACCAAAAACATAATGGTACTCGTAAAAAAGTTCTTCTATACAAAAACCTTTGTGTAACAAGTCAGCCGTGACCCGTGAAAAGTACTGAGATCGAAAAGTACTTACTTCATAAAGGTTTAATACCGAATATTTAAAGTAGAATAATATTGAAACAGCTACAATGTAATAGAGAAATTTTATTATTCAATGATTACTGACTAAAATTTGATGGGCTTACTTGGCAATTTTTTTTGTATGTCCAATTCGAAAGGTTTTAAAAACTTGACCAGTGAACCCATCAAATTTTAGTCAGCAATCATTATATAATAAAATTTCTCTATTACATTGTAGCTGTTTCAATTTTATTCTACTTTAAATACATATTCGGTATTTAACCTTCATGAAGTAAGAACTTGGCGTACTTTTAGATCTCAGTACTTTTCACGGCTGACTTGTTAGACAAAGGTTTTTGTATAGAAGAACTTGGCTTTTTTAACATTTATGTTTTTGGTCTGATATACATTAAAAGATTAGGACTTATCTATGATCGTACATAAGAATAAACATTATAAATACGACTGCATGTTATTCAGTCGAGGTAGTTATTAAGAGTTATCCAACAAATATAATTATCCTTTTAGCTTACTAGGAATTTTTATTCAAATAAAGAAACCTTTTTTAAGAAAATGAAACTATCGTGTTTTATTTAAAAATTACATATACATATAATGAGTTGTGTTCTTAGTTAGTTGTTAGTCCAGACACCCTGTAGACGACTAAACTTATTTTAGGTAGTATATGTAGATACCAAGCAGAAAGTAAATTCACTCTGTCAAACAAAGTAGGTATACCTACAAATGTCACAAGGTTTATGGCAAAGTATTCGAAGTTTTTAGAAAAACTTATTTGAATATTACACAATAGCACTATCACAATTTGAACGACAATTCACCGTCCAAATGAAAATTCAGATCAAATATAGGTTTTTACGGTGGAATCTGACTCAAATAAGGTGCGAAAAGTTATACACGTAACTATAGGATTGTAATATATTGTATTTTTCTCTCCTCCCTCAAAAACCCATGCAATTTGTATACACATGGAACGAAACACATAAGGACGAGCAAAATAACCATGCAAAGAATACAAGGACGAAAGTCAAAAAGTGCAAAGAATGAAAAAACGACAACATCAACAGACAAAGATACGAGGAAAAAAAGTCTCAAAGTTCAAAAACAAATGAATGAATTTTTGATCTATAAAAAAGAGAAAAAACGTGTGGGGGAAAAATGCTATCTATTAAGGTTAAAGAAAATTGGCCGAGGCAGTTAGGCTGTATTCGAACAGACAGACAGAATTTCAAGACCTACCTACTTTTTCGTCTTCTCTTTTACCATAATGTTAAGTCTGGTGTAAATTTCGAGTTAGAATTTTTTTAACAAATGCATAACTTTCCATATACGTACCTAGTTCCTATATATCGCAATTAAAGATTAAGTATGGCCTTGCCCTCATAACTATTTCTTCTATTTCAGGTAAGTTACTGAAAATATATTTAGAATCAACATAAAGATAACTTTAGATATTTATTGTCATTTAGATGCTAGTAAAAGTAATTTTTTCCAATTTCAGTATTTAGAGTAAATTAAGCAGTTATTATATCAAGCATTTTGGTTGATGTTTAGATTTAATACAATTTTTTTCATTAGCGATGAAACAATTTACACATTTAGGCTGAGGGTCTTATATAATATTCAGAGGCTGCTGATCTATGTTCTTTGCCACAATGTAAACAGACCAATTTACTTCAAACGGATAAAATATTATTAGAACACAATAAGAAGAAAATATTATTATATAATTATATATATATTATATTATATAATTCAATAATAATACAATTCTTTCATAATTGCTCGCACTGTGTTTAACTTTATAAGAGTATGTATTCATAACTATATACATACTCATGTTTTTATGCTGTTGATGAAGAAAAAAAATTAAACAACGGCAAATAAATTAAAAAAAGATTCAGTACATTCGTACCTTAAAGTGAATAGCCTGTCTATAACCTGTTTAATTAAAATAAACTCTCTTAAGACTTTAAAAACTTATAAATGTCTGATTGGTGAAATATGCAATTTTTTAAATAAAGGCCAACTTTCAGCTAAACGATTTTTGTTTGAAATATTTCGTATTAAATATTTCTGTGCGGTTAATAAGGTTCTAAGAGTATTAGTATACGAACCTCCCAAGCTTGTTATGCCATATTGCAACTTTGAGGGTGCAAGACCGTAATACAAAATTGTTAAATGTTTTGGAGAGCAAAAAGGCTTTATAATTTACATTTAACGCGTGACCAACAATAAGTAAGTTTTAATTATTTGAATATGATCTTTCAAATTTGAATTAAAACCAATTACAACACATTAGTATCTACTTAAAGTATTAAACTGATTTGATTTTGAAGCAATTCTCGCTACAACGCAAGTTGACTATAAAATTACTTGCGAACTTATGTCTATTAGGTAAAGAAAACTGTTTACAATCGTGAGCGTGAAACCATAAATTAAAATCATATAGAGTATTTCCATATAAAATATTAAAGTCCCTCTTATAATATTGGCTTATTTGTGGAACAGTTTGATAATGAACGTCAATTTGGTAATAATGGCGATACCATAACGAGGAAAAAATATACATAGGTATCAAAGGGCACGGTAGTGCCCAGCCAAGTTCTGGCACTGCACCCTTTTTACAGGAACAAAATCATGCGATTTTTGACCCCTCCCTATCTTCAATACCAATGAAGTCAGAAACTTAAAATTCCGAATATTTGCTAACCTAGTCAGGCACAGACGCCTCACCAAATTCAAATTTTTTTGCATAAGCGGTTCCTAAGATATAAGGCCTCAAAAATCACAAGAACCGTAACTGACTGACTGACTGACAGATCATCAAAACTATGGAGCACTTCCCGACATCGTAGAATCTTGTAATTTTGCACAACGGTAGGTCTAGTCATTTGAAAATTTGAAGTTTTCCATTCAGGGGGCGTGGTATCCGCCCACTTCCTCCGAATTGGTGTTGGTTGAATGGAGCACTTCAGACTGCTGGAAATAGATGAAATTTGGTGAACCGGTAGGGCTTAAATTGCATATGAAGGACCAAAAATAAACGCCGAGGTTTTCCATTCAGGGGGCGTGGTATCCGCCCTCTTTCTCCAAATTGGTGTTGGTTGAATGGAGCACTTCCGACTGCTGTAAAACGATGAAATTTAGTAAAGTGGCAGGGCTTGAATATCATACAAAGAAAAAAATATAAAATTTGAGGCTTTCCATTCAGGGGCGTGGTGTCCGCCACTTCCTCAGAACTGATGTAAATTATGTATGGCACACTTCCGATTGCAATGAAATTTGGTAGAACAATGAAATTTGGTAGAACGGTAGGGCTTTAACTGCATATAAAGGACCAAAAATAAAAATTGAGGTTTTCCATTCAGGGGGCGTGGTATCCACGCACTTTTTCCGAATTGGTGTTGGTTGAATGGAGCGCTTCCATCTGCTGTAAAATGATGAAATTTGGTGAACCGCTAGAACTGCTGTAAAACGATGAAATTTAATAAAGTGGCAGGGCTTAAATTGCATACTAAGAAAAAAATATAATTTCAGGTTTTCCCTTCAGGGGCGTGGTATCCGCCCACTTCCTCAGAACTGATGTAAATTATATATGGCACACTTCCGATTGCAATGAAATATGGTAGAACAATGAAATTTGGTAGAACGGTAGGGTTAAAATTACATATAAAAGAACAAAAATAAAAATTGAGGTTTTATTCAGGGGGCGTAGTATCCGCCCACTTTCTCTGAATTGGTGTTGGTTGAATGGAACACTTCCGACTGCTGTAAAACGATGGAATTTGGTAAAGTGGCAGGGCTTAAACTGCATACAAAGAAAAAAAATATAAAATTTTAGGTTTTCCATTCAGGGGCGTGGTATCCGCCCATTTCCTTAGAAATGATGTAAATTATATGGCACACTTCCGATTGCAGTAGAACAATGAAATTTAGTAGAACGGTAGGGCTGAAATTGCATATAAAGAACCAAAAATAAAAATTGAGGTTTTCCATTCAGGGGGCGTTGTATCCGCCCACTTTCTGAGAAACTGTTTAATTTTTATGGAGCACTTCCGATTGCCTTAGAATGAAATTTGTTAGAGTGGTAAAGCTTAATGTACATTCAAAGCGAACAATAGAAAATCTAAGATTTTTCATTCGAAGTGTCTTATTATTGTCATTTTGAAACTATACAAATTAATAATTTGATTAAAACATTGAAGTTTTAAAAAAGATTATTTTTATTGAATCTTAAGAATTATTTCTGATACAAGACTAGTTAAGGCTAAAGGCTACTTAAGACTTAATTCTGAAGTATAATATCTTTATGAATTTTTGAATATTACAACAAAAAAAAAAAACCCCTCCAGTACAATATCTTTCTTAAACTACTTTATAATAATAACATAACTGGACGGGGTGATGTCATCTTCGGGAATCTGGAGTATTCAATTACAAGCATGATTGAACTTGTTCTAGATTTAATATTTGGAACGTGTTTAGTAAGCTTCTTTTTCCTAAGATGCTGGTGGTTGTCACCAAGTGTTTTGACAGCGGTTTTTCAATTATGTTTGAATGGCAAATACGTGCTTTAACTCCCCTCTTTCTTTAAGAAGAACGTCCCGCTTCTTCTGTCATTTCTTCTACCCTTTTTAGTAGATTATTGAATCGTATTTCTTCCAATTGTATCAAAGAAATTCTTCTGGATGATCTCATCTTGAAATAGTATATTATGTAGTATATTATGCACAAGGTGGTTCCTACTAATATTATCAATAGTGTGAATGACGTAATGATTGGACTGCTTGATGCTTCCTCTTATAAGATTTCTAGTAAGTTTATGTTGTCAAATTTTAGATCATCATTTATAGATTCGAAATAGTTATCAACTTATTATTTGTCAATAGTATATGTTTTAAGGTAATTCTGAATTATGGCTGTTGGGTTCTCGTATTTTATTCCATCGATAACTGTTGTGTTTTGAAAGTTTACTAAATATACTCTGTTTACTGTTGCGTTGTCTATTGTATGCTCTCCCGTTAAAAGTATTGCTGCAATTTGAATTATTTCTAAATTTAAATTCCTTTCCTTTATTTTATTACATCTAGCATTTTTGTTATTTAATAATTCAGATAAACAAGTTTCATTATAAATTAGTTTACAAAAAGTATATCTTAATTCTAATTTACAATCTTTAACATTTTTAAATTCTTCATTACATTTAGCAATTTCTTTATTTATTAAAACTTTCCCATCGGGTTGACTTACTGCTCTTGTTTCGAACAATTTACAATTTTTATTAACAATAGGATATTTGATTAAAATAACAATAATATCTTCATTTTGAATTATTTTAAATTTTGAAACGTCTATTAAGTCCGTTATTGTCATAGTACCATGTTCGTGTAATGTAATTTCTTTTATGTCATTTAAGTTTAATATGGCAGGATTTAGAGTTCCTGTTTTTGCTAAAGCTATAGTTTGTATAACGTTTTGTAATTCAATAAGAATTAATCTATTTTTTCCCTAGCTAACTTTAGTTCTATTTTGCTTTCTATTTTACATAGAGACTCTGATAATTTTTTATTTCATCGAATATTTGTGAATTAGTTACAAACTGTCTGTTGTGATTCTTTACTAGTTCTGATAACTTATTATATATTAAAATCAGTTCATCGTGATCAGGTGAACCTGAGATCCACTTCCAAATAGTCCCTATTTCATCTATTCCTCTTCTATATCTTTTAGTCAGTTTTAGTTGTCCTAAAAGTGATTTTATTACTGTTATATCTATGTCTTTTCTAGGGTTTATTGCTTCATCTTCATGATTTTCGTTGACTGTATTTTTAAAGTAATTTTTATTTATTTCAGATTCTGTCTCTTTTAATATTTTTTCAAAATAAGAAAGATGAGTTACATGGATAATCTTCATAAAGTGCGGCGTCACCATTTTCTATTAACAAGTAATTTTCTTTGGTATAGTCTATAATATCAGCTGTAGTCATAGTTATTGAGAGTTATTATAACTAAAATTGCTGTAGTTTCCATTTTCCTAAAATGGTAAAATTTTTAAGTTTTTATATTATCCTTATGTATTATTCTCTTTCTTTTATGAATAATTACTTTGTTTCCTAAATCTTCTTTAATTTTCTGTTTTTTATATCTAGGTTGAAGCTTATTTCTACATCCGGCTACTTTCCCATAAATAACTTGGTTTTGTATGTAATTTTTAACTTTCCTATTTTTATTATGTGTCTTCAACATTTTGTTCTGAGCTTCTAAGAGTTTTGAAGGTAAAACTTCGTGAGGTACTTTATTATAAAGAATTTTAAAAGGTTTTTGATTTGTTACTGAGTGTATTGTGTTATTGTATTGTTGTGCAGCTCTGTAGATTGATTCTAAATCATTAATAAGATAAAATTCCTCTTTTAAACATCTTGCGATTTCAATTATAGTCCGGTCAATATAGACATTTAAAATAACAAAATTTCCCGGAAAGCCAAATATTAGTGGAGAGCTGGGACTTACCATTACAAATAAAGTCTTAAAAATCCCCATCTATCCTATGTGTGCTAAAAAAGTTATGGGGGGTCAAAGGTCAAAATTTGAGATTTTTTGGATTTTTCTCGAAAACGGTAAGTTTTCTAAAAAAAAACCTCAGGCCAAAGTTGTAGATCTTGAAATTCTCTACAAAAATGGTCCTTAACATTTTTTTCCTAAGAGTTACCATTCGTGAGATATTGCGATTCTAAGAGTCAAATTATACATGATATTGACACATTTCCACGCCACCTGTGACGTTGACAATTTGTACTTACAAGACATGCTTTAATTGAACGAGGTAATGGATCCTAGTGTTTATCAAAGGTTTACAGAAGGATTTTTTACTGTTCGACGTTCTGATAAACTTTGTTGTGGAACTTCAACAGATATGATTATTGAACAATCGATGATGAAATCTATGAAAACAGATGGGGGCATTTTTTCGAGGAAGAAGTACGAAAGAAAGTGTGATAAGTAAATGGGTTTGCGGAATGCATGCAATGAATACTGTGTGTGAGGGGTTGAAAGTTCTTGCTAATGTTCAAATGGACACAAAAGATCAGCATGTAGATGCAAGTGATTTGCGGCGTAAAAAGATGCTAAAGATATTAAAAAACTTGAAAATCGTATCTATTGCTTCTGGAGTTGTTGGTGACGATAAGATTAACTGCCATAAAGCTCGTGAAGTTGGGATTGCTTCCATATCTTGAATGAGTAGCACCGTGAAAATTCACGAAGAAGAAGTAGCTATGTATAGACCCTGTATTATCATTTCAACGCATGAGTATCACTAAAGCTTTTGAGGATGAGATTGAAAAATGTTTTGAGTATGAATTAGCCCTTTACACCTTATCACTTTTCGATGCAGCTGGAATGCGTAAAACAACAAAGTCAGCAATTTACGATTGCTTTCAATCAGTCAATACTGAGGTTGATCGTACAAACGCTACTTACATTATTGATGGAGGATACCTACTACATCACGTTGTGTGGGATCGAGAAGAAACCTTTAGCGTTATTTTTGATAAATATGTTCAGTATTTACCAGACATTATGGGCTTACAGTGACGGTAGAATTTGACGGCTACAGTGACTCGACAAAGAATATTAAAGCTGCAGAACAACGTCGTCGAACTGCAAAAACATCTTCTGGTTCCGAGATTATCTTTGATGAATTTATGACAGTTCCAGCGAATCAACAACAATTTTTCGCTAACATTAATAATAAATCTCGTTTCATTTCCATGTTAAGTGACAAATTAACAGCTGTGAAACAAGCACAAAATGACGCAGATGTCCTCATAATCGAAACAGCAATAGAAAAATTTAATGCGATAAACACAACAATTGTAGTTGGTGAAGATGTTGATTTGTTAGTACTACTTACTGCAAGGACTCCAAAGGATACAATTATCTATTTTCTGAAACCTGGAAGGGCTCAGAAGCGAACAGTGGCCTATTTCACCAACTTACAAATTGTAGATTACAAGCACTTTTTTAACAAATTTGTGCAAAAATCGTTTTTTTATGTTTCACAAAATGGTTGTATTACAAAAATGTGTTTGTTGTTTACAAAGGGTAATTTGTAGAAATTTCATTATTTCAGTTTCACCAAAACTAAATTTTTTTGTTGCTTACAAGTACAAATTTGTTAAAAATTATATTTTTTTGTAAGTTTCTGTTTCACGGAATCACGAAATTTTACAAATTTGTTCAGTTACTGAAAATTTTTTGCAGAAGAAAGATCGTCTGCCGATTTGATAACAATTTGTAATTTTCGGAAAAAATCGCATTTTAAACCCAAAAAACCTTACGTCGAAGGCATAGTAGCACCGATAGAGATATAAGTGTAGATTTTGTGTTTAATAGACGAAGAAAAATATATTGACCGTTAAAACGTTTTAAAGCAGAGGAAATAATAAGTCAAATAGGACCTCGTATTGCAAAGAATAACACGAAAGCATTCGTGAACGGTTCTTTGATATTGCCGGTAAATATAATCTACCTAACAAATAATTTTTACTTACCACAGTATTTCGTCTTAAATTTTGCCACACGACATCTCTTAGGTATTTCCAATCTTAATCTATTAAAATACCATTAGATTTTATATTGTTGAAAATTTTTTCCCACTCGCTAACTTTAAGATTATGTGTTATGATATCGGAAAATTTTTCGAATAAAATATCTTTCTTATCACGAATTAAATCGGCGATAAAAATTTTATCTTGTTTATTCATTTTTGTTATGATGTGTCGAATGCTAACAAACTTGTACAGAAACAGTTGTTATTTACAACTTTGCAAATTAAACGGTGAAACGGCTTTTTCTTCTATTTGTAAATAACAAATACAATTTCCCTTAATCTTTTCTCTTTCCAACAAATTTGTTGGAATTATTTTTGTAGTTTGTGAAACAGAAAATCAGTTTACAAATTTGTAATTGTAGGTAACAATTATCCCAAATGACAAAACTATATTTTATTTTTACATGCGATAACCGGCTGCGACACACCGTCAGCAATGTACAGAAGGGGCAAAACGTCAGTATTAAAATTATTCGAAAAAAATGATTTGACTGACTGCGCTAAAGTATGTTACGGCTGCCTCGTTGGCTAAAAGATTGAGCGCTGACGTGCGGCAGCAGAGCGCGTCGCAGGCGCAGAAGTTGTACCTGAAAGAGAAAAATAGAATTGATTAAAAATTATCAATGAAGCAAAGAAAAATACTTACGATGCTTGATGCTCGCTGCCGAGCTGAAGTCGATCATATCCCCTTGACGCATGTTGTGTCGGCAGCTGAGGCGTCGCTGGCGCTAAAATGAGAAGCTGAAAATAAAGATAATAAATGTTATTTTCGTTATCTGAAAACGGATGGCACAAATAGTAAAGGATTAGGTAGATACTTACCGATATTTGTCTTGCTGCCGTGCGAGAGGTCCTCGCCGCGCCGCCATCACCACCGTCCTCATCTTCACTGCTGGTCATCATCAGCAGGGAGAGGTAATCTGAAAAGAAAACAAATAATATAGTAAAATAATATATAAAACTGAATAAAATAATTCTGAAAATTGAAATATTACGTAAAACTTACCAGTTTTTTTTGTGTGGCGTTGTCGTCCTCGTCGTCCTCCGGCTCCGCTTGCATGGTGGTGGGTCCTGGGTTCATCTTCCTCAATGGCCGGCGCTAAAGTAGTAAAAGGAAATAGTATATTAAAAAGATGAATGAACGTAAAAAGAAGGAAGTGGAAAGAATTCCTGGAATGTGGATGTCAAGTGGCTGGAAGTTGTTATCTAAAGTGGAATTTAAATTATTAACTAGTAAGGGTAGGCGTACACTAGATTTTATGTAAGTTCTTACGTATTGAAGTTGCGCGGTGGTTCATTTTTGTGATAATTGATGACCATCGTAATCAAATTGAAACAAATTAGTTTTTATTGTGTAAATGAGATTTTTATTTTTATTATTTTTTTGAAACAAACAAAAACTTACGTACTAACTAAAACTACAATAAAGGGTTCAAAGGTTAGAGAAATTATAAAATAAAGGTAAATAATAAGGGACATAGAACAAAAAAAAAATAATGTTTACATTGTAATTCCTATATTAGATATCTGAAACGAACTCTAATTAAGGTAGTGAAATTGCCGACGGCAAATTGCATGACATTTGCTCGGCAATGAACAAACACAGCAAGAAAGAAAGCAATACTTGTAGCCAGGCTAATAGCTGAGTTTGACAAGTGCATCGGCTAAATATGGCCGAGTGCATGACGATGCATTTTACGGACGAATGCTTCGAGAACAATCAAGCTGAGGTTAGAGTGAGGTTTTATGTAAATGAAGAGGACATTTGAAGTTCAACCGTGTCAGTAAGCAAGTGCTAAAAAACATTTTATAGATTTTGAAGAAAAAAAAAAAAAAAGTGTACAGTAGAGTGCGGTATAAATATAATTATATATATACATATACGAGGAATCATAGACTAGAGGTCAAAGCCGTGATTTAAATTTTTTGGAAATTCTAGTGATATTTTTTTATGAAAGGGGTGATTTTGGCTGAAAAAAAAATATACTGTGGAATCATTTGTGGCCATTGCCAGAACCGGCACAGCAAAAAAGGGTTGAGCATAAGCCCGTGATTCTCCGGGTGCCAACGGGAGCCGAAGAGGCGTCACCCCTTTCCTTCTTTTCTTTCCTTTTCCTGTTTTTTTTGGGAGCTCGCAGATTTTTTTTTGTAATCTTGCGGATCAACTTTTTCCGTAATCCTGCGGACATTTCCGCAACCGACTCATATCATTTTTTGTTCCTTGCGGATTTTACGGTAAACCGCCCCGTAATCTCACGGAACTGTCCGTGACTGGCCCGAGTAAGCGGATACCGCTAAGACGAGAGGAGATAAGGAGCAAGAGTCCAGCCCGAAGTTACCGAGTTCCAGAACACCTTTTTTTTTTTGTATAATAGCTCTCATTTATGATTTATGATTTGAAAAATGGGTATACATTCTTTTTTCAAATGGCGCCCATTCGTGTTGTCCCAACGTGTTGTCCCAACGTGTTGTCCCAACGTGTTGTCCCAAGTGTTTTCCTTCAATGTTCCGACCTTGGCGTTAAGTACATCAAATCGAGGCGTAAGTCTTAATAACGATTGCTCATTAGAAAGCGTTTTAATTGCGACGTGTTGATTTTGGCGTATGAGGCGAAAACGGTCGAAACATCTAGTTGTCTTGTCATTTGCGTTCCTTCGATTTTAGGTTTTCATGTCTTCAAAGGTAGAGTTTTTACATAACCTTTGAATCGCGGTTAACAGGTCGGAGTTTAAAGAAGCCGCAATTGGCGTTCTCAGTTCAAGTCGTCTTTGCTGGCGGGATCGAACCAAAGCGTAAGTCTTTGTTAAGATAGCTCTTTAGAAAACTTTTCAAATCGCGACGCTGTGTTTCGACCTCGACAGCAAGAACAATTCGAAATTGTCTTCGTGTCGTTTCAATGTTTTTTTTTTGTTTGTTCACCACACTCAGAGTAAAACAATTTCTCCTGGAACACCATCATAATTCTGTATATGAGTCATACAATTTCGTCAAAACAAATTCAGAGCAAGTCACTTCCCTAGCTACCCCAAACACCCCCGAATTACCAATACAAAATACAACAACAATAATTCAAGATTTCAAGCAACGTTTATATGTTTTATACATGGTTTTTTTTGAAAGAATTTTTTTTTTAGAGTTTTTCGTTAGAGAGTTTTTTTTGGAGTTTATAAAATTTATCAGCGAATAATAAGATTTCGTCATCTTTTTTTTTTGTCAAGTTTCAGTTTTAGTCAGTTATAGTCTAGTTATTTATTTTCTTTATATTTTAGTTTTAGTCAATTAGGTGGTTGGTAGTAATAAGTTTTAGGTCATAAGTCAAAAAACATAAAATCAACAAAAAAAAAAAATATATAGCATTAGGTTTAGTTATTAGTTTTTTTTTATAATTTTTTTTCGGTTGGTTAGTCAGTTTTGATTGTCAACAGTTTTTATGGATAGTTTTTTTTATATTTAGATTTTAGGATTTTTAGTTCATAATTCATTTTCTTAATCAATTCAGTTTTTTTTTCTTGTTATTTATTATTTATTTTTATTTTGTCAATTTGTGAAACTTTACATAATTTCATCAAAGTTTCATACATATTTTTTTTCTCTTTTTCGTCAAAGTTTTCATTTTTTTTATTTTTTTCAGTACATTAGTCTTAGTTTTTGTTCTTCTTTCTTATCAATCTTATTTATTTTCATCCGTCAAAATTTCATTTTCTTTTATTTATTTATTTTTCAAATTTCTTTATCAAAATTTTATATTTCGTCATCAAAATTTCATATTCCGTCATCAGAATTTCATATTAGTGATTTCGTCAAATTTCATATTTCAACGTCAACATTTTATTTTATTTATTTTGTCAAATTTCATATTCCGTCAACAAAATTCCATATTCATAGTCAAATTTCCAATTTCGTAAGCAAAATACATTTTTCTTAGTCAAAGTTAGTTCCATTAAAGTTAATTTCAAATCTCGTTCAGTACGTTCATTAATCGGTCAATCAGTTACATACATAGTTTGTTATTTATTTTTGTTGGTCTATTCAAGAATCAACTAGTTTTATCCCAATTAGTACAATTTTTGATAACCTAAACAGTCTAGTCATAGTGAAAATTTTTTTTTTTTGCGAGATAGGTAATGAGTAATAAGTCTCAAAGCAAAGAACCCAACACTCCACGCAAAGATAAAGTTTTCCACAGACCAGTCACCCGTAGTCAACTCAACTTAGTGGGAAATACCGAGAAAATGCCCACAGTACATTCACCCCCACGCGGATCCGGTGATCCACCGACCATGCAAGAACCACCACCAGCAAGTAAGCCGAGTGGCACAAAGAATCAGGTCTTGGGTGAGACTACGATGACAGAACCGCCTACGCAGCCTTCATCGCACGGCACAAGCGGGTCCGACGAAGCCGTCGAAACAGTTTCAACACCTCCTTACAGCACTATAACGTCTGCAGACGAGAGAAGTCATACTAGGGACCCTAGGCTACTAGTTGACGCTCAAGGAGACCGCGCTGTCGGCGTTAGCCCAATGGATGATTTTCCAGCGAACCCTCAGCGAGGTGAAGCAGCGGCGGAACAGGCGATTCCAAATCAGAATAACCAAGTACAAGAAGTTACCGCGAGCAGTGTATCAGCTGAGTTAAGGACACTCATTAACTTAGCCGTAGTGAACGCTTATGAGACATATACCGGTTCATTAAGTGGGGATGTTTCCGAATCCGTCAGAAGCGAAGTTGAGCGGGGATTCTTAGATTTCATGAAAGAAATCAACTACGCTACGCGACCAATTCCACCACTCGAGGAGAGGGTTCGTCCACCGAAGGTTACTCGGACATCAGCTCCCAGAGTTACACCAGAGATGCCATTAGCAGCAGCAAACCAATTTCCTACGAGAAATATACCACCATTGCCTCCGATCAACCCACAACGAGCGATTCCCGAATATGGTCAAGCATCAACAAACCATTTTTCGAACGGACATGTACCGCTACCGAACCATTCTGGTCGAGGTTTTCAGGAGCCACCGCACTTTGAGAGAAACCAGCCTTACGGAAATGACAACAACAGCCACAGGATGCCATATCCACCGGATGGTTACTATCCCGTAGAAAATCGGTATCCAGAACCACCATTTACGACACCACCCTCTTATCATACTAGAGCAGCAAGACCGCCGATACGCATCGATAAGTGGGGAATACTGTTCGAAGGTAAACCGGATCGACTAACAGTTGAAGATTTCATCTTTCGAGTCGAAGTGCTTCAACGACAGCATGGATGTTCTTGGGCGGAGATCCTAAGGGACTTCCACTTATTACTGTCAGGAGCAGCCTACGAATGGTACTGGCAGTATCAACGAACTAGCTATCGCCCAGACTGGCCAGGACTTAGAGACGCCTTAATGCGTCAGTTCAGAAACATTAAATCAGATTTAGAGATAATGCGAGACATTATGGACCGACGTCAAGGAGCCTGGGAGCCTATCGATACCTATTTTGCGGCCATATACAAATTGAAAAGTCAGCTCGGGATTCAGATCTCCGAGGAAGAATTAGTTCGAATTTTAAAGCGAAATTTAAACGACCGCATCGGAAAATTGGTATACCCTCAAGCGCTCTTCAATCTCGACCAACTGAGAAGAGCATGTAAGGATGCTGAGTTCGCTTTTCCACCGAGAGGAGTAGAACGGGAGCGTGAAGTCACTAGACCGGTTAGGCAACCAAACCGTTTCGCAGCGAACGAACTGGCATTCGAAAGTCCAGAGTACGAAGAAGACCACGTCGACGCTTTTCAACAATCCAACAGCAGACCTCGTATGTCCCGGAATAACAACGAGCCAAGACAGTTGAAATGTTGGAATTGTCACGAAGTGGGACACAGTTACGTAGATTGTCCGTCTCCAAGTCATAGAATCTATTGTTTTGGATGTGGTAAAGAAGACGTCATCAAACCCAATTGTCCGCAGTGTCGAACGGGAAACTCCAGATCGAACGCGAGAAGTCTGGGGGAGTCGCGTTCGACACAGACACCCCACGAACCACCTCGATCGTCATAGACGCTCAAACACAAAATAATCAGAACAATAAACCAATTACCATATTACTAAGAAATAAGTCAAATAATAAGTTAAATGATAAGTCGAAAAATAGTAGTGTAAGTAAACTTCAATTCATTCCTTTACATATCCGTCTCAAAGAATATAAAGAAACAAGAGAACGAATCTTCAATAATAAATTAAGCGCGATATCAAGTCGAATTTTGAAAACGCGTCAAAGATACCGTCTGAGAAAGAATACAAGAAATTGCATATCAGCGACAACGGTTTTTACCAGTTCAGATCCTCGCCCTTATGCAAAAATAAAAATAGGTCATAAAGAGTTATATGGTTTATTAGATAGCGGAGCAAGTATTAGTATACTGGGAAAAAACTGTTCGAAATTCGTGAAAGATATAGGATTAAAAGTTATGCCATATAAATCGGGAGTTAAAACTGCCGATGGTAAAAACCAACAAATAGTAGGAAAAATAAAATGTAAATTACAGTATAATGGTGTAGAAGATGAAATTTTATTTTATTTAGTTCCAGGCCTTGACCAAGAATGTTATCTGGGAGTCGACTTTTGGAGAACTTTTCGTGTAGCTCCAAACATAATTAGTTCCATTACGGAGCCTGAAAATACTCCGCATCCCAATGCACATGTTTTGTCTTCCGAACAACAGTCTCGATTAGAAGCTGTCAAGATGAGGTTCCTAGACTATGAACGTCATGGCCTTGGAAAGACTTCGTTAATGAGTCATGTTATAGACACCGGCGACGCGATCCCGGTAAAGCAACGTCACTACCCGGTTTCTCCAGCGGTACAAGCTTTGCTATATGAAGAACTAGATAGAATGCTTAAAATAGGAGTAATCGAGGAAAGTGAGAGCCCGTGGTGCTCACCGGTAGTCTTAATTAAGAAAGCAGGAGAAAACGGTGTTATAAAATATAGATTTTGCTTAGATTCGCGCAGAGTTAACGCCGTTACGAAAAAAGATGCAAATCCACTGCCTCACATAGAGGGTCTACTTAGTCGCTTGCCCGACACCTATTATATAAGCAGCATTGACTTAAAGGAAGCCTTCTGGCAAATACCGCTGGAGGAAGCCAGTAGGGAAAAGACAGCGTTTGCGGTGCCAGGGAGACCCTTGTACCAGTTCACCGTCATGCCCTTTGGGTTGTGTAACGCGGCTCAAAGGTTATGTCGGTTAATGGACAAGGTAATCCCTGCACGATTACGGGATCGCGTCTTCGTATACCTAGACGATCTGTTGATAATCGCTCCAGATTTTGATTCTCACCTAAAGTTGTTAGATGAAGTAGCCACCTGTCTAAGGCAGGCGAATCTCACCATCAACGTTAAAAAGTCTAGGTTTTGTTTCAAGGAACTGAAATACCTAGGTTTTATCGTTGGTGGTGGGAAATTAAAAACAGATCCCGAAAAGGTAGAAGCTGTAGCAAAATTTCCTATACCGAAAAATCCCAGGCAAGTTCGGAGATTTTTAGGCCTAGCGGGATGGTATAGGCGATTTGTAAAAGATTTTTCCACCTTAACAGCGCCTTTGACGGATACCTTAAAGAAATCAAAAACGAAATTCGTAATGACTGAAGAAGCCTGTGCAGCATTCGAAGCGCTTAAAAGAACTTTAACTTCAGCTCCTGTGCTAACACACCCCGATTTCAAGAAACCATTTTTCATCCAGTGCGATGCGTCCGATTCTGGAATAGGTGCAGTTCTGTTCCAGAAAAATGATGACGAAAGCGAGCTGCCAATATCATTCTTCTCACAAAAGCTGAACTCTTGTCAAAAGAACTACAGTGTGACCGAGAAAGAGTGCATGGCAGCAGTGATGGGGGTAAAACGATTCAGACCCTATGTTGAAGGTATGAACTTCACGATCATAACCGATCACTCTAGCCTGAAGTGGCTTATGACCATGAAGGATCTAAGTGGTCGTCTCGCTAGGTGGAGCCTAGAACTCCAATCATATGCCTTCAACATAGAGCACCGCAAAGGATCGCTAAACGTTGTGCCAGACACGCTTTCTCGGGCACACTTAGATGTAGTTTCTTTGGAGCAAGTAAGTCCGTTGATTGACTTGGATTCAGAAGAGTTTAAGTCTGATGAGTATGTTGAACTCATTAAAACAATTCAACTGCGACAAGATGAACTTCCAGACTTAAAAATCGTAGATGGTTTTATTTACAAACGCAGCTTTCCAACAAATAGTGATGTCCTAAATGAACATGAATGGTGTTTGTGGGTTCCTTCAAATCTAACACAAGAATTAATCGAAAAAGCTCATGATCCACCACGATCATCACACGGTGGCATAGCCAAAACGTTACACCGAATACGACAATTTTTCTATTGGCCAAACATGACCATTCAAGTTCGTCAGTATATATCTAATTGTAAAATATGTAAAGAGTCGAAAGCGTCCAATGTAGTGTCACGTCCACCAATTACCAGTAATTACTATACCGATAGACCATTCCAAAAACTATACATAGATTTTATAGGTCCGTATCCGCGTTCCAAAAATGGTAACGCTTATGTATTTGTTGTCCTCGACCACTTGACCAAGTTTGTATTCTTGAAACCTTTGCGTGCAGCAAAAGCTTCAAGTGTCGTCCGTTTCTTGCGAGATGAATTGTTTAACACTTTTGGAGTACCGCAGCTAATCCATTCGGATAACGGCAAACAATTCCTCTCTAAAGAATTTCAAAATCTCTTGTCCACTTACGGCATAAGGCATTTCAAGACAGCCAATTATGCACCGCAATCCAACGCCTCAGAGCGAGTGAATAGAACCTTGCTGTCAGCCATTCGTTCCTATCTGCAAACTGATCAGCGCGATTGGGATAAACATCTAAGCGAGATAGCGGCGGCTCTTAGAAGTTCTGTTCACTCAGCTACTGGCACAACACCGTACTACGCCTTGTTCGGTATGAACATGATGATGCATGGCACCAGCTATGAACTCGCGGACAAGTTGAATAACTTAGCCGATGGAGAAGTATCAACACTACCCAGGCAAGCCAGATTGCAAATCATCCGCAATAGATTAAAAGAAAACATATTGAAAGGAAACGAAAGAACCGCAAAAATTTATAACTTCCGTTCCAGAAACGTAAAGTATCTTCCTGGTCAAGAAGTATACAAACGAAATTTTATCCTCAGTGATTCGTCAAAACTTTTGTCAGCCAAGTTATGTCCAAAATTTATTAAGTGTCGTGTAGTCAAAGCTGTAGGTAAAAACCTTTACGAACTAGAAAATCTAGCTGGTAAAAGTATTGGTATCTTTCACGCGAAAGATATGAAACAATAAATTTGTCCTTTTGTTGCGTATCCATGTTTAATTCTCTTCAACTCATAGCCAATTCTAGTCAGTAAAAAGATATTTAACCAACTAAAATAACTTTACATCATTCTAGTCAAATCAGTCAGTAATCATATTAAGTATTATATAGCTTAAAGCAATGTGCAATAAACACCATGTGTTGCAAAAAAAAATATTATTTAATGTCTGTGATAACGACAATGCATACCCAGACTGATGTCCATAAGTACCTGTACTCATCGACAAACAATATCCACCACCGTACCTGATTAGCTTAAGTTTAGCGTTAAGTTAGATTTAAGTGCTAACCTGTGATACGAGATAAGAGATTTTATAAAGACTGACTAGGATAATAAGCATTAACTGTGATATAAAAACACAAATTTTAAAAGACTGACTAGAGTAAGAAGCAACAACTGTGATAAGTAAAAGTGAACATCGAAAGACTGATTAGAATAGTAAGAATCCAACTTATGTTAGGATAATAGACATTTAAAAGACTCACTAGGATAATAAGCGTCATCTGTGATTGGTAAACAATATTCAAAAGACTGAATAGAATGATAGAAAACCCAATCGGTTGAATTATATATAGGAAAACCCGTTAGGTACTAGAGTTAATATATGACCACAAAACCCCGTTCATAAACGAACAAAATCAAGAAAACATTTCAAATGCATCACCAATTATGCACTCTTGAAACATTTGTTAATATATTTGATCACGATTACAAAAACTTAAATTCAAAAATCACTTTATGTAGAGTATCAACTCTGCAAATCGTGCAATCACACGTTTAAAATTTATTAAAGCTGTAATATGGTCCAGGCATCCGTACCCTTTGACCAATGCCCGATCTGTGATATTTTTTTTAGTAGTTTTAATTAGTTATAAGTTCCCATCTGTGATATTTTAACTTTGAGTCTGTCCAACTTTTGTTTTTGTTAAATTATTTGAAATAGTTTTATAATTCCACTCGAAAGAGAAAAAAATAAAACAACTGCCTACAGTGTTCCAAACCATAGGTATACCGCTTCGGCATGCTATACAACCGGCAGCACTACCTATCAATGCAACTCTTAATCAACCCATTCGATTAAAACCAGCACACTTCAATAAAACCAAAACCCTTCAACAAAAACAAAGACTATATCAACCCACAATAGCAGCCCACAAGTAAAAACACTCTTATATAAGTAAAATCGCTCATTTAATCGTAATACAAAACGAAGGATTTAAACCTCTTAGAATTCGTTTCAGATTTCGTTAACGGAAATTCCGTCATTAAAATTATAAACACAGGAAAATTTCTTTTTTTTAAAGCGAAAAGAGTACATAGGATTCATAATAATAATTGCATACTAAATAATCCTTAAATCTATTCGTACCTGGATCCATGATGAGGATGATGAATTAAATGACGTTGCCGATGTTTTACTTATGAATTCACTCTTGGTTACACACTTCTCCGTAAATTTGAACTCTTCACACGTTGTCGTTATGATATAGGGTCCGAATAAAACTCCCAGTCCAAAATTTAAGAGCTTCCGTATTGCAGAACACACACATCCAATAAACATCAGCCGTTTCTGCATCATGTGAGATCCTCAAAACGAATCGTTTCACTATCACTAATACTGCTATTAACAATTATGTTCACAATTTATTAATCGTCTCCACAGCACCCGAGTGACTCATATGCATGAAGCGGTTGTTGGCCATTCACATTGCAAACGCATGACCTCATCGCCTTCAGTGCTGGAACGCAATTTCATAGTTTCACCTATGAGTATCTGGTTGTTGTTATTCTGCTGGCGGTGGTGACGGAGACTGAGGAGCAGTGAGTACTTGAAGGTGGTTCTTCTAAGATCCAATAATCACGGAAGTATGTATCCGCCTTCTGCAACAGCTGGCAAAGGGTGATGTTGCTGTTGATGAGGTTGATGAAGCGGATGTTGATGATTCGAAGGTGGGGACACTAGAATTCAAGAAATTATTATAATAGTTTTGTTTGTATTGAGTATGTAGGACTTACGTCTTTATAGGTGAACTCTGCATAAAATTGATTCGATAAATTTGTGGATGTAGATTCCTCATTCAGATCTTCTGGTTTTGTAAAATTTTCTTTTTGTATATCACATTCATAACTCGGATTAGTCACCCTGGCTTATTCACCACATATCCTTTCGGTATCTCTAAAATAAAGACCACCCGATTGTTGCTGCATATCCACACCATGTACTTCCGAGTTCATGTACATACTGTGGCAGATGTGGAGTTGTCTTTTCATCTGTTTGGCCCCTTGTCCCGCAAGCGATATATTTTCACCAGTCTCACTACCATGTCAGACACGAATGTTTTTATTAGCTTTTAACGCATTCGTGATCTACTAGATTGGACCATCTTCATTGGAAGATACATTGGCCGGTGAATCATTCGTTGGTACACTGTTACAAATAAAAAAAAAAAAAAAAAAAGGTCAAATAATATTAACTTTTATCTAGCAGAAAATGAACTTACCTGGGGAAAATATGTCGTGAATGAGAAGGTAGAGGCTGCGGTATATGGCCAAACTCTGGTGCTGCCGAAGCTGATAAGCCTTTCGTTAGCGAAGAAACTAACATTACGATTTGGTCGCAATAACATATCCATCATTTCGAATGGGGAGGTACCTCTGAACGTTGGCAGCAAAGGTTTCAACTGCTTTATGTTTTTAGGGATAGTCGATAGAAAATGATAAATGGGGTTCCGGTGGCGGTGAAGTATGCCAAGCTATTGGAGAAAGAACCATCGGCCTGTCGGTATCTGAAGTGGATTCCAGGGTGAGGTTTGGTTTATTGACCAGAGGCAGAAGCAAACTGCAAATAAAAGAATTTAAACTATTCAATCCAGTCAGCTAAAGGAATAAAAATTTAGAAAAATAATACATATGTACCTGCATTAAGGAAAAAAAAATATTATGAATGGCCCGGCTTTGGGATGTGGGTTCTTCCCCACAGGCACAGCCACAGGCACATAATAATACAACGGCAGCAGTCATCGTCACTGTGCCTCAACATGCCCTCGTCTCAGCGCCGATGTTTTGTTACGGCTGCCTCGTTGGCTAAAAGATTGAGCGCTGACGTGCGGCAGCAGAGCGCGTCGCAGGCGCAGAAGTTGTACCTGAAAGAGAAAAATAGAATTGATTAAAAATTATCAATGAAGCAAAGAAAAATACTTACGATGCTTGATGCTCGCTGCCGAGCTGAAGTCGATCATATCCCCTTGACGCATGTTGTGTCGGCAGCTGAGGCGTCGCTGGCGCTAAAATGAGAAGCTGAAAATAAAGATAATAAATGTTATTTTCGTTATCTGAAAACGGATGGCACAAATAGTAAAGGATTAGGTAGATACTTACCGATATTTGTCTTGCTGCCGTGCGAGAGGTCCTCGCCGCGCCGCCATCACCACCGTCCTCATCTTCACTGCTGGTCATCATCAGCAGGGAGAGGTAATCTGAAAAGAAAACAAATAATATAGTAAAATAATATATAAAACTGAATAAAATAATTCTGAAAATTGAAATATTACGTAAAACTTACCAGTTTTTTTTGTGTGGCGTTGTCGTCCTCGTCGTCCTCCGGCTCCGCTTGCATGGTGGTGGGTCCTGGGTTCATCTTCCTCAATGGCCGGCGCTAAAGTAGTAAAAGGAAATAGTATATTAAAAAGATGAATGAACGTAAAAAGAAGGAAGTGGAAAGAATTCCTGGAATGTGGATGTCAAGTGGCTGGAAGTTGTTATCTAAAGTGGAATTTAAATTATTAACTAGTAAGGGTAGGCGTACACTAGATTTTATGTAAGTTCTTACGTATTGAAGTTGCGCGGTGGTTCATTTTTGTGATGATTGATGACCATCGTAATCAAATTGAAACAAATTAGTTTTTATTGTGTAAATGAGATTTTTATTTTTATTATTTTTTTGAAACAAACAAAAACTTACGTACTAACTAAAACTACAATAAAGGGTTCAAAGGTTAGAGAAATTATAAAATAAAGGTAAATAATAAGGGACATAGAACAAAAAAAAAATAATGTTTACATTGTAATTCCTATATTAGATATCTGAAACGAACTCTAATTAAGGTAGTGAAATTGCCGACGGCAAATTGCATGACATTTGCTCGGCAATGAACAAACACAGCAAGAAAGAAAGCAATACTTGTAGCCAGGCTAATAGCTGAGTTTGACAAGTGCATCGGCTAAATATGGCCGAGTGCATGACGATGCATTTTACGGACGAATGCTTCGAGAACAATCAAGCTGAGGTTAGAGTGAGGTTTTATGTAAATGAAGAGGACATTTGAAGTTCAACCGTGTCAGTAAGCAAGTGCTAAAAAACATTTTATAGATTTTGAAGAAAAAAAAAAAAAAAGTGTACAGTAGAGTGCGGTATAAATATAATTATATATATACATATACGAGGAATCATAGACTAGAGGTCAAAGCCGTGATTTAAATTTTTTGGAAATTCTAGTGATATTTTTTTATGAAAGGGGTGATTTTGGCTGAAAAAAAAATATACTGTGGAATCATTTGTGGCCATTGCCAGAACCGGCACAGCAAAAAAGGGTTGAGCATAAGCCCGTGATTCTCCGGGTGCCAACGGGAGCCGAAGAGGCGTCACCCCTTTCCTTCTTTTCTTTCCTTTTCCTGTTTTTTTTGGGAGCTCGCAGATTTTTTTTTGTAATCTTGCGGATCAACTTTTTCCGTAATCCTGCGGACATTTCCGCAACCGACTCATATCATTTTTTGTTCCTTGCGGATTTTACGGTAAACCGCCCCGTAATCTCACGGAACTGTCCGTGACTGGCCCGAGTAAGCGGATACCGCTAAGACGAGAGGAGATAAGGAGCAAGAGTCCAGCCCGAAGTTACCGAGTTCCAGAACACCTTTTTTTTTTTGTTAATTTTGTTGACAATTGAGATATAAGTATATTGTGAACCTTTATTCAAGCGATGATAGGCGAAATTTTATAATTTAGTGAATGTTAAGACCAAATTTTTAAAATTTTTTTTTGATAAAATCTAAGTGCCGCCGCCCAAAAGAGTTTTGAAAATCCTACACCGGCATTTTTGATAAGAATTCGCGGTGGGATTCTGTCCGGGTCTCGGTCGCGGGAAGCAAGATTTTGCCCCTTTTAGGTAGCTATAAATAGAGCTCTATATATAGGAAGGCAAAAGGGTTTAGCGTTTGGTTTTCTTTATAGCTAGCGTGAACTGCTACGCATAGCGCCTAGTTGCGAGACCGTGGGGAGGGTTTCCGCCGAAGAAAACCGGAGATTCTTCCAGGGTTTTTTTTTTTTCGCGCATGGTACGTGCACACTTTTGGTCATACAATTTTCGTTAATTTTTGATATTGAATGTTTTTTTGTTATAACTTTTGATCAATCTAAAGTTTTAAGAATCATTTTATATATCGTTTCTGCTTAAGAATAATCATCTATATGTCATATTTAAAATTATTATATATAACTGAGATTTGTTTGAATTTTTTCGCCATCTTTTGGATAAAACTTTACGAATAAAGAATAAAGGTTGAGAGAATATCGATGTATGATTCATTGAAAACCAAAATCTTGTTGTATTCTTTCTGTGATCGGGCCGATAGCTCGATGGCGGAGTAGGAAGTATTCTAAGGGGGTGAGAAGGGTATGCGAAGGAGAGTGACGATAAGTATGCAGCAAATGGATGTGATGGTGGGCTAAAGGAGTCCAACTAAGGGGAATCCGCATTCGTGAGCGGCCTACCGGATTCCACGGAGGGGTGGGAATTATAAGGCCAAGCTGAAGCGTCATCATCAGCATCGAGTGTGGTGAATCAAATTAAATGGTGGTATCGCATTTTTAGTATAATAGCTTTCAGGCATGATCAATGTTTTGAAAAAGGAGTAGTTCGTCTGTGAGGGCAAGATTCCCCCCCACCAACCGGCGAGTCATAGCCGAGCCGAACAAGCATGCCGCGACCCTCACAGCGAACATCGTGCGTCTTTTCTCTTCTTCTCCCTATGTCGTGTTTCTTTCTTTTCAGGTTTCTTCACCTTATTCCTTCTTCTTTTTCTTTCTTCTTTCCGGTCATCAATCCTCCTCTCTATTTCACCTTCGCCCTACTTCTTTCCTGTCAACCTTTTCCCTTTCCGTCTTTTTAGTTCCGGCATAAGAAGAGGTGCTGTCATCACTACACCCGATTGACAGCGAGAAGAGGCAGCACGGCGGCCAGCCCATCGTCATCTGGCACTGAGCCGCGTTGAAGACACCGTCATCCGTCTAAATGTCTTATGCATTCCAGATGACGCCGAACGTCTTCTACCGATCTTTAATCCTACTTTACCTTAATTTTAAATACATATTCTTTTTTCAAGTATTTAGAGAAATTGATTCCAGGGGCCTATTGCACCAGTTTACAATTTATAACCACAAATTTGTTATTGTAATCTACAAATACAAATCCTGTATACGATTTTTTGTTGCACCATGTTCAAATGAGTGTGTTAACAAATTTTTAGAAATATTTACACACGGTCTTTCACCTGTAGAATTTTTTAACAAACTGAAACAAATTTGTGATCGCTTTACTATGGTGCAACAGAAACCCACAAAAAAAAGAACGATTTTCACAAATTTTAGCTTGTAATTAACAATTACAACTTTTTTTTTTGTGCAACGAAAAATTCTATTTGTCAAAAAATTTGTGACTTGTAATTCACAAGTACAAATTTGTGTTTAACAAATAAATTACAAATGAAAAAATCTCGATTTTTTAACAAATTTGTTAAAAAAATGCTTGTAATCACAATTTTGGAAGATAGTGCAATAGGCCCCAGACCTCAAACAATAATTACGGAAGGAATTCGCTTTCTTCTTGCGGTTTATGGAGCTCCAAAAAAAATTACTTCCATTAATAAATACCGATACTTAACTTTTGTAAAAAATACGCGAAACAAGAAACAAGTAAAACTATCATGTCTTCCTCCAACATCGGCATCTGCTATTCAACACTTGTATCGAGTATACTATCAAGTTCAAACATGGCTAGGCAATCAACTGAACCCAGAAGACTGGGGTTGGAAATTGATAGATAATACTCTGGAACCGATTAAAACTTTACTCCCACCTGCTCCAGAAAAACTCCGCAACACTATTTTTTGCAATTGCAAAAAAGGTTGTAGTGCCAAATGTGGCTGTAAAAAAGTCGGGTTGCTGTGTTCTACAGCGTGTACCAATTGCCAAGGTCAGTCTTGCTCAAATCTCCAGTTGAGTACAATAGAGGAAGATTCCTGTGATTTTAATGAAGAGACCAATGACTCAGCCACATTTGAATAATATTTATGAACATTCAGCAAGAGGAAGAGGAAGAAGAAGAAGAAATCTAAAAAGACATGATTGTTGAAGTAGACTTTCAAGAGTATGAATATGATTAAAATATCTAAAAAAATCAAAACAATAGTTAACCCAATATAATCAATAGCAATAATCAATATAATCATTAATCAATATCAATAATATTACCTTATTATCTAGAACTTGACGGGTATTGTTCCCTTAAATTATCTTAAAATTGTCATGACAATTAGTGGAGTAGGCCTACGGGGAAACCACGGTAAAAAAAAACGCGCCGAGTACACTACCTCACAGGTGGTGTGGAAACGCGTGAATATCATGTATAATTTGACTCTTAGAATCGCAATATCTCACGAATGGTAACTCTTAGGAAAAAAATGTTGAGGACCATTTTTGTAGAGAATTTCAAGATCTACAACTTTGGCCTGAGGTTTTTTTTTTAGAAAAAGAATTATTTCTGATACAAGACTAGTTAAGGCTAAAGGCTACTTAAGACTTAATTCTGAAGTATAATATCTTTATGAATTTTTGAATATTACAACAAAAAAAAAAACCCCTCCAGTACAATATCTTTCTTAAACTACTTTATAATAATAACATAACTGGACGGGGTGATGTCATCTTCGGGAATCTGGAGTATTCAATTACAAGCATGATTGAACTTGTTCTAGATTTAATATTTGGAACGTGTTTAGTAAGCTTCTTTTTCCTAAGATGCTGGTGGTTGTCACCAAGTGCTTTGACAGCGGTTTTTCAATTATGTTTGAATGGCAAATACGTGCTTTAACTCCCCTCTTTCTTTAAGAAGAACGTCCCGCTTCTTCTGTCATTTCTTCTACCCTTTTTAGTAGATTATTGAATCGTATTTCTTCCAATTGTATCAAAGAAATTCTTCTGGATGATCTCATCTTGAAATAGTATATTATGTAGTATATTATGCACAAGGTGGTTCCTACTAATATTATCAATAGTGTGAATGACGTAATGATTGGACTGCTTGATGCTTGCTCTTATAAGATTTCTAGTAAGTTTATGTTGTCAAATTTTAGATCATCATTTATAGATTCGAAATAGTTATCAACTTATTATTTGTCAATAGTATATGTTTTAAGGTAATTCTGAATTATGGCTGTTGGGTTCTCGTATTTTATTCCATCGATAACTGTTGTGTTTTGAAAGTTTACTAAATATACTCTGTTTACTGTTGCGTTGTCTATTGTATGCTCTCCCGTTAAAAGTATTGCTGCAATTTGAATTATTTCTAAATTTAAATTCCTTTCCTTTATTTTATTACATCTAGCATTTTTGTTATTTAATAATTCAGATAAACAAGTTTCATTATAAATTAGTTTACAAAAAGTATATCTTAATTCTAATTTACAATCTTTAACATTTTTAAATTCTTCATTACATTTAGCAATTTCTTTATTTATTAAAACTTTCCCATCGGGTTGACTTACTGCTCTTGTTTCGAACAATTTACAATTTTTATTAACAATAGGATATTTGATTAAAATAACAATAATATCTTCATTTTGAATTATTTTAAATTTTGAAACGTCTATTAAGTCCGTTATTGTCATAGTACCATGTTCGTGTAATGTAATTTCTTTTATGTCATTTAAGTTTAATATGGCAGGATTTAGAGTTCCTGTTTTTGCTAAAGCTATAGTTTGTATAACGTTTTGTAACTCAATAAGAATTAATCTATTTTTTCCCTAGCTAACTTTAGTTCTGTTTTGCTTTCTATTTTACATAGAGACTCTGATAATTTTTTATTTCATCGAATATTTGTGAATTAGTTACAAACTGTCTGTTGTGATTCTTTACTAGTTCTGATAACTTATTATATATTAAAATCAGTTCATCGTGATCAGGTGAACCTGAGATCCACTTCCAAATAGTCCCTATTTCATCTATTCCTCTTCTATATCTTTTAGTCAGTTTTAGTTGTCCTAAAAGTGATTTTATTACTGTTATATCTATGTCTTTTCTAGGGTTTATTGCTTCATCTTCATGATTTTCGTTGACTGAATTTTAAAGTAATTTTTATTTATTTCAGATTCTGTCTCTTTTAATATTTTTTCAAAATAAGAAAGATGAGTTACATGGATAATCTTCATAAAGTGCGGCGTCACCATTTTCTATTAACAAGTAATTTTCTTTGGTATAGTCTATAATATCAGCTGTAGTCATAGTTATTGAGAGTTATTATAACTAAAATTGCTGTAGTTTCCATTTTCCTAAAATGGTAAAATTTTTAAGTTTTTATATTATCCTTATGTATTATTCTCTTTCTTTTATGAATAATTACTTTGTTTCCTAAATCTTCTTTAATTTTCTGTTTTTTATATCTAGGTTGAAGCTTATTTCTACATCCGGCTACTTTCCCATAAATAACTTGGTTTTGTATGTAATTTTTAACTTTCCTATTTTTATTATGTGTCTTCAACATTTTGTTCTGAGCTTCTAAGAGTTTTGAAGGTAAAACTTCGTGAGGTACTTTATTATAAAGAATTTTAAAAGGTTTTTGATTTGTTACTGAGTGTATTGTGTTATTGTATTGTTGTGCAGCTCTGTAGATTGATTCTAAATCATTAATAAGATAAAATTCCTCTTTTAAACATCTTGCGATTTCAATTATAGTCCGGTCAATATAGACATTTAAAATAACAAAATTTCCCGGAAAGCCAAATATTAGTGGAGAGCTGGGACTTACCATTACAAATAAAGTCTTAAAAATCCCCATCTATCCTATGTGTGCTAAAAAAGTTATGGGGGGTCAAAGGTCAAAATTTGAGATTTTTTGGATTTTTCTCGAAAACGGTAAGTTTTCTAAAAAAAAACCTCAGGCCAAAGTTGTAGATCTTGAAATTCTCTACAAAAATGGTCCTTAACATTTTTTTCCTAAGAGTTACCATTCGTGAGATATTGCGATTCTAAGAGTCAAATTATACATGATATTGACACATTTCCACGCCACCTGTGACGTTGACAATTTGTACTTACAAGACATGCTTTAATTGAACGAGGTAATGGATCCTAGTGTTTATCAAAGGTTTACAGAAGGATTTTTTACTGTTCGACGTTCTGATAAACTTTGTTGTGGAACTTCAACAGATATGATTATTGAACAATCGATGATGAAATCTATGAAAACAGATGGGGGCATTTTTTCGAGGAAGAAGTACGAAAGAAAGTGTGATAAGTAAATGGGTTTGCGGAATGCATGCAATGAATACTGTGTGTGAGGGGTTGAAAGTTCTTGCTAATGTTCAAATGGACACAAAAGATCAGCATGTAGATGCAAGTGATTTGCGGCGTAAAAAGATGCTAAAGATATTAAAAAACTTGAAAATCGTATCTATTGCTTCTGGAGTTGTTGGTGACGATAAGATTAACTGCCATAAAGCTCGTGAAGTTGGGATTGCTTCCATATCTTGAATGAGTAGCACCGTGAAAATTCACGAAGAAGAAGTAGCTATGTATAGACCCTGTATTATCATTTCAACGCATGAGTATCACTAAAGCTTTTGAGGATGAGATTGAAAAATGTTTTGAGTATGAATTAGCCCTTTACACCTTATCACTTTTCGATGCAGCTGGAATGCGTAAAACAACAAAGTCAGCAATTTACGATTGCTTTCAATCAGTCAATACTGAGGTTGATCGTACAAACGCTACTTACATTATTGATGGAGGATACCTACTACATCACGTTGTGTGGGATCGAGAAGAAACCTTTAGCGTTATTTTTGATAAATATGTTCAGTATTTACCAGACATTATGGGCTTACAGTGACGGTAGAATTTGACGGCTACAGTGACTCGACAAAGAATATTAAAGCTGCAGAACAACGTCGTCGAACTGCAAAAACATCTTCTGGTTCCGAGATTATCTTTGATGAATTTATGACAGTTCCAGCGAATCAACAACAATTTTTCGCTAACATTAATAATAAATCTCGTTTCATTTCCATGTTAAGTGACAAATTAACAGCTGCGAATATTGCAGTGAAACAAGCACAAAATGACGCAGATGTCCTCATAATCGAAACAGCAATAGAAAAATTTAATGCGATAAACACAACAATTGTAGTTGGTGAAGATGTTGATTTGTTAGTACTACTTACTGCAAGGACTCCAAAGGATACAATTATCTATTTTCTGAAACCTGGAAGGGCTCAGAAGCGAACAGAAATATATTCTTCAAACAGTTTATCTGCTTATCCCAAATGACAAAACTATATTTTATTTTTACATGCGATAACCGGCTGCGACACACCGTCAGCAATGTACAGAAGGGGCAAAACGTCAGTATTAAAATTATTCGAAAAAAATGATTTGACTGACTGCGCTAAAGTATTTAGAGAAATTGATTCCAGGGGCCTATTGCACCAGTTTACAATTTATAACCACAAATTTGTTATTGTAATCTACAAATACAAATCCTGTATACGATTTTTTGTTGCACCATGTTCAAATGAGTGTGTTAACAAATTTTTAGAAATATTTACACACGGTCTTTCACCTGTAGAATTTTTTAACAAACTGAAACAAATTTGTGATCGCTTTACTATGGTGCAACAGAAACCCACAAAAAAAAGAACGATTTTCACAAATTTTAGCTTGTAATTAACAATTACAACTTTTTTTTTGTGCAACGAAAAATTCTATTTGTCAAAAAATTTGTGACTTGTAATTCACAAGTACAAATTTGTGTTTAACAAATAAATTACAAATGAAAAAATCTCGATTTTTTAACAAATTTGTTAAAAAAATGCTTGTAATCACAATTTTGGAAGATAGTGCAATAGGCCCCAGACCTCAAACAATAATTACGGAAGGAATTCGCTTTCTTCTTGCGATTTATGGAGCTCCAAAAAAAATTACTTCCATTAATAAATACCGATACTTAACTTTTGTAAAAAATACGCGAAACAAGAAACAAGTAAAACTATCATGTCTTCCTCCAACATCGGCATCTGCTATTCAACACTTGTATCGAGTATACTATCAAGTTCAAACATGGCTAGGCAATCAACTGAACCCAGAAGACTGGGGTTGGAAATTGATAGATAATACTCTGGAACCGATTAAAACTTTACTCCCACCTGCTCCAGAAAAACTCCGCAACACTATTTTTTGCAATTGCAAAAAAGGTTGTAGTGCCAAATGTGGCTGTAAAAAAGTCGGGTTGCTGTGTTCTACAGCGTGTACCAATTGCCAAGGTCAGTCTTGCTCAAATCTCCAGTTGAGTACAATAGAGGAAGATTCCTGTGATTTTAATGAAGAGACCAATGACTCAGCCACATTTGAATAATATTTATGAACATTCAGCAAGAGGAAGAGGAAGAAGAAGAAGAAATCTAAAAAGACATGATTGTTGAAGTAGACTTTCAAGAGTATGAATATGATTAAAATATCTAAAAAAATCAAAACAATAGTTAACCCAATAATCAATAGCAATAATCAATATAATCATTAATCAATATCAATAATATTACCTTATTATCTAGAACTTGACGGGTATTGTTCCCTTAAATTATCTTAAAATTGTCATGACAATTAGTGGAGTAGGCCTACGGGGAAACCACGGTAAAAAAAAACGCGCCGAGTACACTACCTCACAGGTGGTGTGGAAACGCGTGAATATCATGTATAATTTGACTCTTAGAATCGCAATATCTCACGAATGGTAACTCTTAGGAAAAAAATGTTAAGGACCATTTTTGTAGAGAATTTCAAGATCTACAACTTTGGCCTGAGGTTTTTTTTTTAGAAAACTTACCGTTTTCGAGAAAAATCCAAAAAATCTCAAATTTTGACCTTTGACCCCCCATAACTTTTTTAGCACACATAGGATAGATGGGGATTTTTTAAGACTTTATTTGTAATGATAAACCCCAGCTCTCCACCAATATTTGGCTTTCCTGGAATTTTTGTTATTTGACCACTATTATTATGTCTAAATTGACCGGACTATTAGTGTAGAATGTACTCTTTCTACCTGTCCGTTTTTTGTACTGTGTTTTGGATCACAGAAGAATAATTTGATATTTAATCTTTGCATTAGTCTTAAATTGGGGTGTTGAAAACCCTGGTTCGTTATCAACTATTATATTCTTAACTTCGGGAAATGTTTGTAATAGTTCTAAGACTTTTTCATCTAAGTTCACTTTGTCTTTGATCAATTTTAATACTAAGAATTTTGAATATGAATCGATACAAGTTATAAATTTTAAATTGTGTGCAAAAAATATATCTATGATTAACTGTTCCCCCTCCTTCTTAGGAATTGGAGCCTCTCCGATTGGTATCTTTTGCGGGTGCCGATCAAATTTGCTTTTATTGCATACTTCACAATTTCTAACAAATTCTTTAAATTGGCTTCTCATTCTAGGCCAGTAACATAATTTATATATTTGTTTCAAGTTTTCCCTATGGTTTCTATGCGCTCTGTGGTCTATTTCACCGAATTACAATTACAATCACAAATTTGCAATTGTAGACTGATTTTCTGTTTCACAAACTACAAACATAATTCCGAAAAATTTGTAAGAAAAGAGAAAAAGTAGGAGAAATTGTAATTTACAATTACAACGTTTAATTTCCAGACTTGTAGACTACATTTTTTTCACAAATTTGTAAGTTGGCCGATAGAGAACATCAACAGCTATGAATAAGCAAAAAAAAAATTGCTGCATCGGTGCCAATGAAAAGTTTTTTTCAGTCTCACTTTCAATCCGTGGTCCAATTTATCCTATTATTTCCTCTGCCCTAACACGTTTCAAGCGAAACTTTTCGTTGAATGTAAAAGTATCAGAAATTTCGTAATTTATACGCGGTCGATAAATTTGTCTTCGTCTATTTAGCACGAAATGGTCAATTATATCACTATCGGTGCTACTGTGCCTAAGACGCAAGTAACGACATTCTTAAACTGGGGCCTATTGCACCAGTTTACAGTTTATAACCACAAATTTGTTATTGTAATCTACAAATACAAATCCTGTACACGATTTTTTGTTGCACCATGTTCAAATGAGTGTGTTAACAAATTTGTAGAAATATTTACACACGGCCTTTTACCTGTAGAATTTTTTCACAAACTGAAACAAATTTGTGATCGCTTTATTATGGTGCAACAGAAACCCATAAAAAAAAAGAACGATTTTCACAAATTTTAGCTTGTAATTAACAATTACAACTTTTTTTTTGTGCAACGAAAAATTCTATTTGTCAACAAATTTGTGACTTGTAATTCACAAGTACAAATTTGTGTTTAACAAATAAATTACAGATGAAAAAATCTCGATTTTTTACAAATTAGTTAAAAAAATGCTTGTAATCACAATTTTGTAAGATGGTGCAATAGGCCCCTCGAAACGAGATTTTTATTGAAAATTACAAATTGTAATCAAATCTACACATCATCTTTCTATTGTAAGAAATTTTCATAAGCTGAACAAAATTTTAAGGTTATTTCATTTGGAGAAACACAAACTTACAAAAAAAAATTATATTTTACAAATTTGTATTTGTAAATTACAAAAAGAAAATAGTTTTGGTGAAACGAAAATAATGAAATTTCTACAAATATCCCTTTGTAATCTGCAACTACAATTTTGTAAAACAATTATCTCGTGAAACAGAATTAATCAATTTTTCTACAAATTTGTTAAAAAAGCACTTGTAATTTACAATTTGTAAGTTGGTGAAATAGACCATGGTGTGTGTTTGTTGCACAATTGCGGCTTGGTCGTCTTCATTTGGTATGTCATTTGGAAATATTTTAGTTAATAAAAATTTGTTATTAAAAGTTTGCAAAATTTTAGGCTTAATGTCGTATAGATCTTCTGGAGTGCAATGTATTGCGACTACTCCTGGTTTTAAAAATTGTTTCAGGATAGTTATTAAATTATCTGGCGTATCATATTCTATAATATGGCGTACTCTATTTGGAAAACTCTGCAATTTTTCATGTGCAGTGAAAAGACCTTTAGCTAATAATATCTGTTGTCGGAAATCATTTAACGGTTTACTTGTTTCTTTAATGTTATTATTATCACTACTTTCTGCTGAATGTGCAGTGGCTCTAACGAATAATCGAACAAGTGTTTATCTCATATAAATGCCCCTAAGCTTAGGAAATAAAATGCACGAATGGGTCGCACGAACTTGCTCCTATGTAATAGACTAGGCCTCCTCGCCGGGTTTCCACCTTGTTGCGCTGGGGAGGCTTATGTTTGAAGCCTCAGCTGATCGGCTTTAGATTTATATTTATTAAATCCTCAATCGATCTGCTGAGGTTTTAAGCCAACTAAGAGGAACCCACAACGATAAAACTATGGACTTGTCACAACAAACGAACAAAACACCAGCGGGGATATACGCTGAAACGTCGACAGAAGTCACGGCTGCCGGCGCGGGCTTGGCCTCTCCAACAGGAGGAGGGGATAAGTCGCCAGTGACAAATAAAAACGAACAACAACAACAAGACAAGACGACAAAGACAACGACAACGACAATTACAACACAAGAGGAAGAAGACCTTCTCCTGACCCCTTCAGACGACGACGCGTGTTCCGTTGCCAGCTCCGCCTTCTCAGGGTTGTCGACCACTTCAGTTCGGAGTAGAATCTCCAACTGTAAGAAGACGGTCAAACGACTTGGAAGTCGGAATTTGAAGGAACTCAACGACATTGAACGAAGACGTCTTCAAAACGCTCGTGCTTTTCTGGCGAATGATCCTAAGAGGACAGGAAGGGTACTTTCCCAGCCATCCAAAGAGGTTAATTCTACAGAGGGTACGAGCGTAAATACTCTAATGGGACCGCCCAATCCGCCGACTGGTAAAATCCAATCAAAGGAAAGTCCGATCTCATTGGAGACCCCCTCGACGAATACGCCTACGACGACGCTGCTGAAGAAAACAGTGGGACCACTTCTCCCAACCAGACCTGGTATGGAGCCACTTGCTCCATCGGGACTGGAAGGCGGGAAGGTGCAACCGTTGGAGATGGATATGGTGGGGCCGTGTGGGAGTGGCGCTAGGGGCCCTAGCCCCATAGGCAACTCCGGCACGTCTCTTCCATCTCTATCGAGTGGAAGTAGTGTCATAGACTTAACAACGAACACGACAATGAACACGACAAAGAACACCGTAATCGAGAAGAAGGCCTCACGGAGTGCTGGAAATCTCACCCAACGGGTTCTGAAAAAGAAACGACGGAACGCTGAGAGGATTGTCCGGCGTCTATCAAGCAAAAATCCTGAAACCTTAACGGCCAGGGAGAAGCTAGCGCTGGGCAATGCTACTCAAAAACTAAAGACCTTGACGACCACTGACATAACGAACAACTTGACAAAAACAAAGATAAAGACCTTGAGAGCGGGAAAGGAGACGGTCGGCACTACGCCCCACCCTGAACCAAACTCAACGGCGTCTAAAAGAACGAGGCAGGATGATAAATCTTCGCCTACGAATCCTTCACCCAAAACGAAGAGAAGAAAGACCTTGATCACGGAAGGGACTACGGAGAAGCGACAGTTTGCCATTGCGGATTTCGGTACACCCTCCTGAAAACTCTCCGATGATCAATGGCAGTTGATGGAAGTCAGAATCCTGGACGAGGTGAACGACGTTATCGTTAAGAACGGGCAACCGCCTCTCTTCGGTAATCTCAGAACCGTCCACGGATTCAAGATGCTGCCATGCGAAGACGATTATACTCTCGTGTGGCTGCAGGACTTCGTCAAAAGAACGATTGCTCCCTGGCCAAATGCAAACCTTCGCCTTATGGGGCTTAAGGAAATAAAAGACCTTAACAGACCCAAAGCGAAGATGATAATGCGAGGACCAACCATCCCTAGGGACCGCATTGAGAGGTACCTGCAATCCCTAAATACTGAGCAGCTCAGTGAGAACTGGAAGGTGCTTGAGATGGGAGAGCAGACGAAAGACGGCACAGAAGTGGTTGTGCAGCTCAGTCACAAGTCTATACCACTTTTGAGGAAAATTGGCTTCAAAGTTCGGATCGGGATAAACCGGTGCAAACTGCGACTAATAGCCAACAAGAACAAGCAAGTAAGTAAGGGGCGGGAAGTTTTAAATAAACTATGAACATGAAATTAGTACAAATTAATCTCCAACATAGTAAAGCAGCCAGCGCCAACCTTGTCTACCTCATGGAGAGTAGGCAAATAGACATCGCCCTTTTTCAAGAACCCTGGATCGCAGGTGGCAAAATTAAGGGCCTGCACTCAAAAGGACTTACACTGTTCAAAACTGCACAAGTGGTATCAAACAGTAATTTTAGAACTTGCATTGTAGCTAGGAAACAGTTTAATCTTTTTCTTCTATCTACATATAGTAATCTAGACCAGACTGCCGTGAAGCTAGAGCGGATCGGGCTCCCACCACTCATCCTGGCATCTTGCTATATGCCATATGACGAGACGGAGAGACCACCTGCAGACCGAACAGTCCAGCTAGTAGAGCGAGCAGCAATCGAAGGATGGGACGTGGTTCTAGGATGTGAAGCTAACTCACATCATGCTTGTGGCACCTACTCCTACAGTGCCATCCCTGTCACAATAATTAAGTAGTAACATTCGACCCTAATCCAATATCATCTGTTCGCGATCTAACATCAGCTAGGTATAGAGAGCAGAAACGAAAATGCTACACGGGCTGAATAAAGTAGTATCGATTTAAGTGCCATACAGTATGCACCACCGTAACAAGTTAACAATTAAATAATAAACTTATTTTGTATTTTAGAATTAATTAAATGAAATAATTATAACTCGAAAGTATTTTGAAGTCTTCTTATTTAATAGGGCTGGAAAATCATAGCTTCTATATTGGTGACCCCTGACGCTTGTAAGACGAACACAAACCCGTTATACATATCTGCATCGAACGACAAAAATAGCGGAACAAATAACCGTTTGTATTTACGGTGCATACTTTTACAGCAAGGCATTATTTTTTAACATATTCGCAATGGCAACTGAAGAAGAATCTCCAAAAACATCGCACCACAATCAACTGACAAATCCAATAGTAAGTCGAGTTTCAGTTAAGGTTCCTCCATTTTGGGACGACAATCCCCAAATTTGGTTCGCACAAGTGGAAGCTCAATTTTCTAATGCTGGGGTATATTCAGACATCTCTAAGTTCAACACTGTTGTTGCAGCTATCGAAACCAAAATTTTAACTCAAGTGACAGATGCTGTTCTCAACCCACCAGAAACTGGTAAATTCGAAAACTTTAAGAAAGTTTTGCTAGAGAGGTTCGGTGCAACTGAACAGCAGAAAATTAGACGCTTGCTATCGGATATCGAGCTGGGAGACAAAAAGCCAACGCAACTGTTGAACGAAATGCGTCTGTTGGGTGGAACACACCTGACGGATGAGTTATTATATAGTTTATGGCTTAACCAGCTGCCATCACAGGTTCGCGCAATTCTTCAAGCCTCCACCGCTGACTTAAAAGGAAAAGCTCTTCTCGCCGACAAAATTCTCGAGGTAAGTGATACTCACCGAGTTGATATGGCCACGAACAATGCCCCATCCACAATAAAATCATCAATTGAGCATCGCATTGACCAAATCGATCGCCAACTACAACAACTTCTTCATGAAAATCATCGCTTCACTTCTCGTTCTCGCAGTAGAAATCGAAAACGCGACCAAACACCTTCCCGTTATAACAACGGCAACAAAGAATCCATGTACTGTTGGTTTCACAAACGATTTGCTGAAGCTGCTCGCAACTGCCGCAAGCCGTGTAATTTTCATTCGCAATCATCGACAAAAAACCACGAAGCCAATCGTTTGAGATGCCAGACGAAACAAACGACAGTGGCTTACAAATTGATCGTCTGTTTATACAAGATAATAAATCAAAAAAAAAGTTTCTGATCGATTCTGGTGCAGATGTCTCCGTTATCCCACCACAACGAAGTGATATTTGTAAATCTCCGCATTCATCCAAATTATATGCTGCAAATGGAAGTGAAATAAGAACTTACGGCACACAGCATCTCGTATTGGACCTTGGGCTTCGCAGAAAATTTTCTTGGGATTTTATTGTTGCTCAAGTACAGTCGCCTATCATAGGCGTTGACTTTCTGACGCATTTTGGATTGCTAATTGATGTTCGCAAACAGAAACTTATTGATGTGAATACGAAACTGGAGATATTAGGGGACTCGTGCAAATCAGGTAGAGTAAAAATTCATACATATCAGGTCAATGGTACGTTCGCATCTCTTTTAGACGAATTCATAGACACCACCAAATTTGATGCAATGAGGAAGCCTACGGCAATAGAAGTCTCTCACCATATAGTGACCTATGGACCTCCTGTCTACGCTCGCCCACGCAGATTGCCACCCGATAAGCTAGAAGCAGCTCGATTAGAATTTTCTAAATTGGTGGAAAACGGGATTTGCCGACCATCCAAAAGCGCCTGGGCCTCCCCATTGCACATGGTTAAAAAGTCTAATGGAGAATGGCGATGCTGCGGTGACTACCGAGCACTTAACGCTAATACTCTACCGGATCGATATCCCCTAACCTTTTTGCACAATTTCGTTCACATGCTCTACGGTAAGAAAATTTTTTCGACGATTGATCTTCGAAGTGCGTATTACCAGATCCCCGTTCGGGAAAGTGACATAGCAAAGACCGCCATCACAACACCTTTTGGACTTTTTGAGTTTCTCTTCATGCCTAATGGACTCAAGAATGCCGCTCAAACTTTCCAACGCCACATAAACTCGGTACTCAAGGATATGTTTGATAGCTGTTTTCCATATGTGGACGACCTTCTCGTGGCATCAGCAAACATCGAAGAGCATGAAAGAGATCTACGTCAAGTTCTCCAAGCATTGGACGAGAACAACTTAAAAATTAACGTCTCCAAATGTGTGTTTGGCAAAAGTGAAGTTACTTTCCTGGGACATCTGGTAAACGAAAACGGTATAAAGCCTACCAATGAAAAAGTTTACGCGGTTCAAAACTTTAAGCTGCCAAAAATTGCGAAGGACTTGAAAAAGTTCTTAGGAATTATAAACTTTTATAGAAAGTTCATTCCTCATGCAGTAGAAAATCAGATGGTTCTGCAGAATCTCATCGTTGGAAACAAAAAGAATGATACCACTCCAATCAACTGGGATACCAAATCAGAACAAGCATTTCTGAATTGCAAACATGATCTAGCAAATGCTACACTTCTACACCATCCCACTCCGAATGCAGAATTAATTTTATATACGGATGCCTCCGATTTTGCAGTGGGTGCTGTTTTAAATCAAGTAATCAACAATGAACTTCAGCCATTAGGTTTCTACTCAAAGAAACTGAAGAAGTCGGAGTCGAGTTATAGCACCTATGATCGCGAGCTCACTGCAATATATCAAGCAATACATTTTTTCAAGCATTTTGTGGAAGGAAGACGTTTCGTTATTTTTACTGACCACAAACCGATCACTTTTGCTTTTCAACAAAATCTAGAAAAAGCTTCGCCACGTCAACAAGGCCTACTGGATTATATAGGGCAGTTCAGCACTGACATACGGCATACTAAAGGAGAGCACAACACGGTTGCTGACTGGTTGTCACGTATCCAGGAAATTTCTTCAAACGAAATCGATTATGAAGAGATGGCAAAACATCAAGTGAAGGATAGTGAGCTGCAAAGTTGGACCGAGGTGACGAAACTTCTCTAAATATCAAATTGTTTCCTATTCCCAGCTCCAAAGTATCTCTTTATTGTGACACATCTCAAGACACCATTCGTCCTTTCGTACCCGAAACATTTCGTCAACGAGTTATCGCAAAACTTCACGGAATTGCTCATCCAGGAGTTAAAGCAACCATTACACTCATCAAAGAGAGATTTGTTTGGCCTAAGATGTCGAAATCCATCTCTGAATTTGTCAAATTTTGTACATCGTGTCAGGAATCAAAAGTTCAACGCAACAATAAGACCGAATTAGGATTCTACGAAGATCCAGTGCAGCGTTTCGAACATGTTAATATCGACCTTATCGGCCCTCTTCCCCCTTCAAGAGGAAATCGGTATTGTTTGACTATGATCGACCGGTTTTCAAGATGGACCGAAGCAGTACCCCTTCCGGACATCACAGCGGAAACTGTGGCCAGAGAATTTATTAACACCTGGATTTCACGATACGGTATACCACGACGCATCTCGACCGACTTAGGACGACAATTCGAGTCCAATATTTTCAGAGAATTGACAAAATATTTAGGTATTAATCATCTTAAAACAACTCCTTACCATCCACAGGCCAACGGAATGATCGAACGATGGCACAGAACACTTAAGGCATCAATCAAGTGTTATAAAAACGAAAGTTGGTGCACCTTCCTGCCGATTATTCTATTGGGATTACGATCAACAGTTAAAAGTGGATCGAAATATGCACCAGCTGAGATGATCTACGGCCAGAAACTAAAACTTCCCGGTGAGTTTTTTCATCCTAACCCAGTTATTCCAACAGAATCCGAATTCATGAAAGAATTGAAAAGGTCGATGTCCACGTTGAGCCCAATTCCAGTTACTCACAAGGACAACTCTAAGGTTTTCGTTCATCCTAGTCTTCAAAGTTGCAGCCATGCATTTGTGCTATGCGACAAAGTCAAAGGCCCTTTGAGAGCTCCCTACGATGGACCTTATGTGATTCTGAACAAAAGCGACAAGTTTTTCCAACTAGATGTTCGAGGACGACCGAAAAATATCTCCGTGGACAGACTGAAGCCAGCGTTCGTCACAAAGGAAATTCAGGAAAACAACTCTTCGGTAAAGACACCACAACCAACGACGATGACACGATCTGGTCGTAGAGTCGTCATACCAGACCGATATAAATAACGTCGTCTTTAGAGGGGGAGTACTGTGGCACCTACTCCTACAGTGCCATCCCTGTCACAATAATTAAGTAGTAACATTCGACCCTAATCCAATATCATCTGTTCGCGATCTAACATCAGCTAGGTATAGAGAGCAGAAACGAAAATGCTACACGGGCTGAATAAAGTAGTATCGATTTAAGTGCCATACAGTATGCACCACCGTAACAAGTTAACAATTAAATAATAAACTTATTTTGTATTTTAGAATTAATTAAATGAAATAATTATAACTCGAAAGTATTTTGAAGTCTTCTTATTTAATAGGGCTGGAAAATCATAGCTTCTATATGCTCAATGGGCAAGTACCGACACCAACAGTAGAGGTGAGTCTCTTTTTGAATTTATTATAGAACATAATTTACTGGTAGCAAATAGGGGCAATGAGCCCACTTTTGTTATAAAAAATAGGGAAGAAGTGATTGATATAACTGTTACTAATAATTCAGATACAGTTTCAATCGACCAATGGAATGTTCTCAAACAAGAATCATTCTCAGACCACAGGCTTATAGGCTTCTTGATAAATGATACAGTGGAAACTCCGAAACCTTATAGGAATTTCAGAAACACCAACTGGGATCTCTTTAATAGGGAATTAGAGAAAAAACTCAAAAATTTCAATAACACTGCGATTCAAGAACCCAATCAAATTGATCAAGCATCAGAGGAACTCAGGATGATTCTTAGTAGCGCCTTCGAGAAAAGTTGTCCACTGAAACATATAGGGAAAGGAAAAAAGAAACCACCCTGGTGGACGGTTGAACTTGGTAACTTGAGAAAAGAAACAAGAAGACTTTTCAATGCTGCCAAAAACACTAGAAATGAGAATGACTGGGAAGTATATAAAACCAGTCAACGAAAATTTAAAGCAGAAACGCAACGAGCTCATGGAGAACTTTTTGCAGTAAAATCGAAGGGACAAACGAATCTGCTAGACTAAGGAAAATTCTTTCCAAAGATTCAATCCCTTTAGGATCTCTAAAAACGCCCACTGGGTGCTGGACAGAATCCTGCAATGAGACTCTTGAGCACTTGATAAATACTCACTTCCCGGGTTGCGGGTCAAATGACAGCAACCTGGAAACAGAACCCTACACGGAACACATTATACCATCGGATATTATAACGGAAGAAAAGATAAGATGGGCAATCCATTCCTTTTCTCCGTATAAATCCCCTGGCCTTGATGGCATCTTCCCAGTGATGCTACAGAAAAGCGAAATCCAAATAATACCGCTCCTGAAAAACATATTCCTTAACAGTCTAAAATGGGCATATGTTCCTTTATCATGGCGCGAAGTCAAAGTAGTTTTCATTCCAAAAGCTGGCAAGCCCAGTCATACAGAAGCAAAAGATTTCAGGCCAATTAGTCTGACATCGTTTATTCTTAAAACGTTTGAAAGACTGATAGACCTACATATTCGTGGCACTCTGAAACTGGTTGATTTATCCCCAGCTCAGCACGCCTACACAAAGGGGAAAGTGTAGAAACGGCACTTCACAGCGTCGTTAGCACGATTGAGAAGACATTGAGCGACAAAGAATATACACTTGCTGCGTTTCTCGATATTGAAGGAGCCTTCAATAACGTGAACAATAAAGCGGTAGAGGCAGCTCTAGTAGACAATAAAATCGATAATACGTTGGGTTATGTGCATGCTAAAGAACAGGCAAATTAACTCGGAACTGGCAGGGATACAGATGAGAGTGTCCACATCCAGGGGCACCCCACAGGGGGGAGTTCTCTCACCACTCCTTTGGGTGCTGGTTATGAACACAATTCTCATTAATTTAAAACACTGTGGTGTAAAGATAGTAGCCTACGCTGACGATCTTGCGTTATTAGCTACAGGTAAATTCTTACCCACTATCAGTGAACAGATTGAATACGCCCTTTCTAAGGTTAATAGATGGACTAGAAAGTGCGGCCTGATGGTTAACCCGTCAAAAACAGAATTAGTCCTCTTCACAAATAAAAGGAAAATACCAAACTTCAGAATACCTTCAATTGAAGGCACCCCGCTGAAGATTTCAGATCATGCAAAGTATCTTGGTGTGATTCTAGATAGGAAATTAAACTGGAGTCTTAACACTAAGGAAAGAGCGAAAAAAGGAATGATTGCATTCTACTCCTTTAACAGAATCTTTGGGAAATCCTGGGGACCTAGTCCAAAAATTATCAGATGGATGTATTTGGCGATAATCAGACCAATACTAACCTATGGTAATTTGGTATGGTGGAATGCAACGGAAAAAAGCACGAACCTCAAAACTCTGGCAAAAGTACAGAGACTCGCGTGCATTGGGATTACGGGTGCCATGAGATCCACACCAACTGCAGGGTTGGAGGCGATACTCAACCTGAAACCCCTAGACCTTTTCGTACAAGAATCCGCAGCATATCGTCACCTGAGTTCTATCTTGTTCAAAGTCCATTTTGGAAAATGTTGGGAAAACGATTTTTTAACTTCAGAAGCAAAACTTTTACTTAAATTTGAAAGGAAATACTGTGGAGTTTTTTTCTCCACTAAACTCAATAATTTTTGTTTGCAAAATGATTTATAAATCTAGGTTTTATTAAATCCTGAAATAGTTAAAAAATAAAATTAAGTGGGATGTCATTTTGGATATTGAACAACGTTGTATGGGGCTGTAAACAAGTTGATTAAATTTTTGGATATTGAACAAAAAAGCTGAATATTGAACAAAATAGAAGCACCTAATAATAAAATCATTGAAACTACGAAAATACTATGAAAATAGAACAAAAACTTCTAACTCATTCTTTGAGTTAAGCACTAGAACATAATGGGTGATCAGAAAAAATATTGCTGCTGCTCGGTAGGTAATGAAATTCAAAATTTGTTAAACATTTTTTTGAATTCACTTTTTACCCTTCTTTTTTCAAATAAATACATTATTTATTTTACATACAATTTTTAATTTAAATTTTGTTCTTGTTTTAAACAAACTGGCGCAAAATTTTAATTAAATAAGTACGATGCTAAAGCTGTTTTAGTATGATACTAAGATCGTCGAATACCTATATTATTTTTTTAGTATCGTGCTATTTACAAACGCCACGCAAGGACTTAGTTCTTTGCACGAACTTTCATTGTTTTAGGTGCAATTTATTAAGAAAATTGCCTTAGCACGATAATAGTTAGAAAATTGTAAGAAATAAGAATGAGTTAGTAAACTACTTTAAAGATAGCAAATCGTTAAGAATTATCATACTAATACCTTAATAAAAGGCTGTTTAAAATTTTGCGCCACTGAGTTTTATTGTAATTGGTTTATTATTATTTTTTCATAAAAATCGTTGTTTAAACCTAGTTTCATACTAAAACAGATTTAAAATCGTAATAATTCAACTAAAATTTTGTGCCATTATGATTTTATTTGTAATGCATTGAAAGAAAATCAGGGGCCTGTTGCTCAGATCATACACATCATACATTTTATACAACATACAACATTTTTATACAACATACACATCATTCTGTTTCTCAGATTTCATTGGAAGTGTTGTATGACATTTGTTTTGTTGTATGATGTGTATGATTCTGACATTGCATTGAGTGTGAGGTTAATATAAATCTCAATTTTTGGTGAAGACGTGTTGGAACTAGTTGAAATTAATATACGTGTCAGATGACGCCCTAAAATAATAAAAGAACCTGTTAATTTCAATCTTAAAGATCCATATTTTGTGGAAAAATTTAGATTGCCAAACATTTTTAGTGGAAAAATTGGAAAGAACAATTGTGCGTTCAACTAATTGCAACGAAGCCTTGTCCCCTTTGCAACAAATATTGTTAACCTTTCATTAGCTTGGAAATGGAATCCATTATCATGAAATCGGTATAATGCAAGCCCATAAGACAACCCCAATAAAACTATCTCTCTCTATGCCCTACAGGCTCTACCATGTTTTGTGAATGTGGAGCCAGAGAACTTCTCAAATAAATTTTGTTTCCCCAGCTTTGTAACATGTTACATGCAGCAACCACTTTACAACAGAATTTTGTGCTGTATTAAATGTATGATCATTTATAGGTAAATTTGCTGTATGATATAAATGACACATTTCTGAGAAACAGAATCATACAACATTCCAATATTTCCAGTGTAATCTTCAGTCATACATTGTTGTATGACAGTGGATCATACAACAAAATTGAGAAACAGAAATCATACAGCAGAACTGTCAATATCATACAATGTATGATGTGTATGATCTGAGAAACATTCCCAGATTGTCGATATTGTATTTGTCTACATTGAAAGTAAACTTTTCTCTTGAAATTACTTTAGCTACTTTCTTTCACTTTGGTTCCGATCTTATCACAAATTTGGAATAAAACTGTCCTTTTTCAGAATCTTTTAAGCTAGGCGCGCAAATTCAATTTTTAGTTTCACAACTGCTTGGGTCGAGCAACTAAAAACTTTGTGTTTTGACACAAACCAAACGATTGCCTAAAATGAGTTCGCTATTTTGTGTAACATATAATTATATGTTTTCTTCTTCCGGCTGTCACTTTGAGTGTTTGGCACACGTGAATTTCTCTGCAGAAAATCACCAAATTAAGGTCCAAAATGAATCAAATATTTTCACACGTTCATCATAAGAAAATTTGGTGAAACAATTATGACTGCAATTAACGTTGCAAGCGGATGTCATTTGAATATTGCTTACCACCTTGACCCATCCGTTTTTGTATATTTTGTTTCCACAAAAATGGTTTTCGATTTTTTTTTACTCGATGCAGGGCTTCTCTTGGTGTAAAGCATGTAGTTTGTTTAGATGAAACGGAACCTTCTGCTGGTACTACATTTTCCAATGAAGGTACTGAAATGACTTCTTCAGATAAAGGAGCTATATTAGAATTCTCAATCATAGAATTCTGAAATATCAGATCCTGGATGAGCTGGATTTATCATACTGTAAGCGACAAATATTGTATTCAAAAACTGTCTAAAGATAAAAGGGTTTCTCAAAATACCTTAAAAGCGTTTGAAGATTACGTTCCAACTTTTCGCTTACATCACATTGTGCTTACAGCTTCCAATGTTATATCAGTATTAATTTTGTGTGGTACATTACAGTGCAGTGATATTGAACAAAAATGCGGTTTTCCGTCCGCATAACTTTTTTAATAGTATTTTGTTCAATAACATACAAAACTAAATGGATTAGATATGGATATTGAACAACAAAGAAATACATGGTAGTTTTTTTTAAAGTTAATATAAAATTGTTCAATTTCATATAAAAACAAAAAGCAGTGGTTGATTGAATAAAAAAGACACTCAAAATATTTAATAAAGTGGTTTATTGAACAAAATAGTTCTTCATAACTTTAAAACTAAAAGAGATAGAACAAAATGGAGTACGCCATTCGAAAGAGCATGTTCGATTTATAAAAACTGCATTTCTAACTCAATTTCGCCAAAAATGGTCTTTTGAACAAGATAGAACTCAGGCGACGATATAGCGCCTTAAGGCTAAGCCAGACTAATACCTGGAAAAACAGCGCAATAGGACATGCTCAAATTCTTCAGAAATACTTGGGTGATAGCATCATTACAGATTATACAACACCCGAGCTTGACTTTTATAAACCATTCCAAACTGCCTTTCCAAGCAGAGAAGAATGGTTGAACAACCAACCCTACACCAGTGAATCAGAAATAGCAATCTATACTGATGGCTCCAAAATGGACACAGGTGTTGGTGCAGGCTTTTTCTCAGAACCTCTTGAGCTAAACAACTCACTTAGGCTCCCGGATCATAGCAGTGTCTTCCAAGCGGAGGTCCTGGCAGTGACAACAGCTGCTAGACAGGTATCAATGATGGCGATACCACGGGCTGATATCACCTTTTACATTGACAGCCAAGCGGCAATAAAAGCGATTTCTGCCACTGTGATAAAATCGAAGCTTGTCTCTTGCTGTCGTGAAGAGCTTAAGGTTCTTGGCACGCAGCACAATATTAGACTCTGCTGGATACCGGGACACAGCGGCATACCAGGTAATGAAAATGCCGATGAGTTGGCAAGACAGGGATCAGCGCTCGACGCTAGTCAAGCAGAGATGGTAAACATCCCACTCTGTAACATTAAACAGAAAATTTCAGACATAATCCTAAGGAAATCCAATGAAAGGTGGAATCTACTTGACACCTGTGATACTACTAGGAAAATATGGCCCTGCTTTAACAAGCAGAGAACTGACAAAATTATACAACTTAGTAAGAAGTCCCTTCGCTCTCTTACGAGCATAATCACCGGACATAATTTATTGAAATACCATAAATTTAAAATGAAACTAAGTACAGATGACCTATGCAGAGCAGTGGCGTGGCGTCCATATAACACGATTCCTATCGTCTTTCCTTTTAGAAAATCCACATATAACACAATCTAACAAATAAACATCGAATAAGTAAGTTTTCCATTCTGCTTCTCGTTTGTATCTTATACTTTATCCGAACACATTCCACAATCCACAACCAACATTAACCAAGAGAGTCACAAAAATACTCTGACTGACATAAACTTTTCAATCACCGTCTTATTTATTTGTTTTATATCCCTTTCTTCCCCAAGCATTGTGTTTCGGATCCTCTTTGTTCAACATCCGCAAAAAATAAGACGCTACATTCCGTCTTATAAAATTTTCGATGTATACCAGTAGGAGTTGGAATTATTTGTATTTTATTCTCCCTTTAGCAATTAGCATTGCATTTCAGTAGGAAGATAATACATTGCAGGAGGTCAGGTGGTCGCTTTTTTTCAACCTTGTGTGAGAAATAAGACGGTGTTCTTCGACTTATTTGATTTTTTTTTCTTTAATACATACATTTCGTCGCTGTAGATCGAATACCTCGTAACCCAGAAAAAACCGATTTTTAGGTAATGATGCAATAATATTGTGAAAAAAATTCCGGATCTAATGAAAAATATCCTGTGAACCTAAAAACTATAATTGCAGAGCCACGCGCATAATTAACAACACGTCTCTCATTGCCTCTCATTGATTTGATAATAAGTTTTTTGGCTCTCCTGAAAAATCGACTTTTCTGGGTTACGAGGTATTCGATCTACAGCGACGATATGTCATATATGTAAATGTAAATATGGCACGTGGGTATTGTTGATTCTTGATTTTGAATTTGATGTTGATTTGCATGCTAAGCTAATGTAAAATGCTTTCATTTTTCTCTCTCGTGATAGTTTATAATATACACGATTGATATTTTTGCAAATTTACTGTGATAATTTTGAATTATGAAATAAATCATGGTAGAATATATGGCAATTTGTCAGCAGTGTAAATTTAGCATATCGCTGAAGAACACTTCTGGTCAAATAAAATGCATTTTTTTTAATAGGAATTTAAATTTGGATTCAACTGGCATTCAATAAAAGACTGTGTTGCACAGGTTCAACAACTTCAAATAAATTGAAAAGCCAATTTGAACTTAATTAAAAAGAGTGAAAAGTTAGATGTTAAAGTGAAGATTTAATTCCTTTTATTATCCACTATATTGATAAAAAAAAATTGGCTCCTTAATTTAAGTGCAGTTCTAGATTTTGTTTTTTGTCTTTGATAAATGTAGATTGCTGTTTAACAGATTACCTATCGGAGAAACCAAATAATTTTAGTAAGGATAGTTGATAGCTTATATTTTATCCTTTTTTCCTTTACACACCAGGGATTTCGATCCCAGATGCGTGCGTGTTTCATGAATACATGTAAATCCCTCTTGATACATAGTATCGCGGCTGTTATTAAATCTGAAATTAAAACAGAAATCATAGAAGCCCGGTTCGTGTCGATTATGATCGACGAAACATCAGATTTAAGTCATAGGGGACAACTGAGTGTCATATTTCGGTTCTTGTCAGAGAATGGAATACAAGAAAGATATCTTGTATTTTTTGACGTTAGGGCGAGTCTTAATGCAGATGAGTTGTGTTCTTGACACATATGATTGCAAGGAAAAATTAATAGAAAATTCCTAGGAAGGTGCCGCAATTATGTCCGACGAAAGGGGTGGTGTCTAAAAGGAGGTCCTTTTTTATTATGTTTCAAGCTCATTGTTGATTGAAATATTAATGTGTGGAAGTATAAAAATATAGTATATATATATATATAGTCAATGTGGAATGCATTTGTAGATACCATATCCCTACTAGAAATGTTGTTTTTAAGGTTCTAGGATTTTTTTTTTCATTTTTACAGGTGACAAAATTTTATAACGTCTTCCCATTTAAAATTATCCACGCCACGCCACTGATGCAGAGGATGTGGTAATGAAGAGGTACATGAAGACACATCACACTTTCTCTGTCATTGCCCGTCACTATGCCACCAGAGAAGGAAATGGCTTGGTAGCTACTTCTTTGATAATCTAGAAGATATTTCTAATATTTCAGGAATACACATATTGAACTTCGTCAATGCATTTTGAGGCTTGACTGATTAATAGAATACATAGGTTTTATCAGGAAAGAGTGATAACACTCACGGGTAACACAATGGATCTACATTGATCTAAGTGTGACAATAGCAACATCAATTGTCAGCCCAACAACCCAACCTAACCTAATAGACTAGGAATTTTAAATACGAATGTTATTAGAGAAAACTGTTCATAAGGATAAAATTAATTTTTAAAATTCTTTTAGTAGTAAGAGACAAAAACAGAATGCTATGCAAATATGAATTTATGTAAGAACAAAAATTATAAGTCGTTGTAGTGGTTTCTTTAAAAAAAGCTTTTATATATAAAATTTTTAAAAGATTTTTAAGAAAAAAATTTGGTGTCCTTACTTTAAGTTTTTATTACTGTACGAATGAAAATTAAATTTCCAAAAAAAGTATTGAGCCGTTTTTGAGATATGCAATTTTCCAAAAAAAAAAATGATTTTTTTTTTCAAAAATTCAAAAAATATTATTTTTAAAGTTTTGAAATGCAATAGTCTTATAATTTTTTAGAAGCATCTCTGCAAAAAAATTCATTAAAATCCGTTATGTCGAGTAATTCAAAATTTAAAAAAATGGTTCTATGGTAGGTACAAGCTGTAATATCTTAATTTCAAAATTTTTTTTATTAAATTAAAGATCGTTAAAATTAATTGAAAGAAAAAAATTTTTATCAAAATTCTAGACACCGTTTTCAAGAAAAATACGATTTTTGAAAACCATTTTTTAACATTTGTATTTTGTATGGTGGGTACCTTTATTTTTAGGTAAAATAAAACTTTTTTTCATACATCTTGTAGATTATATTAAAAAACTTTTATTTATCATGTTTAAAAAAAATCTAGCATAAGGTTTTCGAAATATTTAGTTTTGAAAAAAAAATTTTAAAATTTTTTTTGAAAATCCAAAAAAAAATTGTTTGAAAATTTGAATACACAATTCTATTTATGTATTTGAAGAGCTTTAGCAAAAAAAAATTATCAAAATCGGTACCACCGTTTTCGAGAAAATCAAAAACAAAAAAAATGGTTCATTGGAGGGTACCCTGAATAACAATTTTTCGGAAATTTTTTTGCAACCAGTACCTACCTACCTTTAACTAAACGAAATTTGTTTGTATCTTTTTTTTAAAATCTGTCGAACAGTTTTTGAGAAAAAAAATATTTACAAAATTTCGAAAAAAAAATCGTATGGCAAGTACCGTTATTTTTGGTCTTAAAAAAAAAAGAAAAAAACGTGTGGGGGGAAAAAATAAAAGTGATATCTACCAAGTTTAAAGAAAATCGGAAGAGTCGTTTAGGCTGTAGTCGAACCGACAGACAGACAGACAGACAGAATTGCGAGACCCACTTTTTAAGTCTTCGCTATCATCGTAATGTCAACTTTGATCAAAATCTCGAGTTCGATTTTTTCTACGAATGCATAACTTGCCTTATAGTACCTATAAGTCGCAAGTAAAAATTGGCTTAATGTGTAGTATTTTCGATTTTATTAATAGTTTAAATACTTATCTCTCTAAGAAACTAAAAAAAAAAACTATTTTCTAACAATAACTGTACATTTCAACTGAAAAACAAAAATACTCCAATTTTTTGCGATCACCGCATAATCGGACAAAACAAAGGAGCAATTCTAAAAATTAAAAAATACAGTGATTAATATTTAGTTGCGTATCCTCTGTTATCCAAAACGGCCTGTAAGCGCTTAGAAATGGATTTTACCAAGTTTTGGCATACTTCCGGCTCTATGGAGTTCCATGCTTCTAGTAAAGCTCCCTTTAGCTGAACTAACGTGTTAAATTTTGTTGTATACACTCTCTTCGCTAATTCTTCCCAAAGATGCTCAATAACATTGAGGTCTGGACTCTGTGCAGGTGTTTCTATAAGTTTGGGACAGTTATGAATCAACCAAAGATTTGCAACACCAGACGTGTGTTTGGGATCATTATCTTGACAAAAAGCAAAGTTGTTTGCGATACCCAATATTTCTGCACTTTGCTTAACATTTTCTTTCAAAATTTTGAGGTTGACAAATTTGTCCATTTTACCATCAATAAAATGCAAATTGCCTACTCCGGCACTGGACATACAGCCCCAAACTATTATCGAGCCCCTCCATGCTTAATAGTGGTCTTTGTGTTTTGATTATTAAAATCTGCATTTGGCTTACGCCACACAAACATCTTCCCATCTGATCCATGCAAATTAAATTTGCTTTCATCAGTGAATAAAAACTTAATATTATACAAACTATAAGAAAACAAATATTTTAAAACGATAATATCATCATATTACCTGATTCCAAAAATATGGTGTTCTTAATAAATACTCTTTGGTATATTTCAATCTATTTTTTTTTATTTTTAAGACTTTTAAACGGTTTTTTTCTGGCGATTCTTCCGTAATAATCGAATTAATGCAATGTGTTGTGAACCGTATTAAGGCAAACATATTTTCCAGTTCGATTTTTTAAAGATATCTTAAGTTCCTTAGCACTTTTGAAAGGATCTTGTTTGATTTCTTATAACATCGATCGCTCTTATCGCTCATTTAAGATTTTGCCTTGTCCTTCTCTGCTTTTGTTGGCCAACCTCAGCTCGTCCCGGAATCTCTTGATAATATCATGGACGGTAGATTTACTTTTTCCAATCAATTCGGCAATTTCTCTTACGGAAAACTTCAAAACTTAATTGAACAATTAATTGTCTGATTTCGACAGTAGTTTGCTTTCCATTTGGAGCCATATAAAAAAAGCTATGATTTATTATTGGTATCTAGTGTCTACTACTAAATGCAATTCACGAGTGAATAAAAAAAAAAAATATTTTGAATCCCGTATTTGCAAATTAACGGTATTTAGTGTTGCTATTTTGCTTTGTCCGATTATGCAATGAGTGCAAGTTACTGAATTATTTTTGTTTTTCTTTTTAAATTTACAGTTATTGTTAGATAATTTTTGTTTTTCGTTGCTTAGAGAGATAAGTATTTCAATTATGAATAAAAACAAAAAAATATGCACCTATTTAGCAAATGTTTTCTTAAGGTGCGTGTCCATTTGAGAGTTCTTTCGCTAGTAAACTCTCGAGAGTTGCTCTCGGATGTCTGTCCATTTGAGAGTAATTTTTTTGAGATTTTACTATCGCGAGTTCACTAGTTAAGTTTTGGGAGATGATTTTCTGAGAGTACTTTCATAACCGTGTCCACTTGATATATTTTTGCAAAACTATAATTTTGCCCGAACAAATAGAAACTCACGATGTACTGAATGGAAGTTGGCGTTTAGACAACAATTTCGAAAACTCATTTTTCGATCTTCAAAATGGAAGAAGGCACAACTATTATACTTCTCAAAAGGATTTCAGGGATGAATTATTCAAAAATTACTTTATGAGCCCATAAGGTCAAGTTCCTTGGCAGTACAGGCACATCACAGAAAATAATTAAGAAATCGAATACGTACCAGATTTGACTTAGTTTAAGCAGCCATTAAAAATGGAATCAAAAACTGCAAACCCCGGAAATATGGCCACCTAGTGCTATACTTCATCAGTTCCGGCTCCAGGCAAGAGTACGATAACTTAGGCGCCAAGAAATTATAACGGTTTTTTGTAGAACAGTTCAATACAAGCATTTTTTACTATGGAAGGGGGGTCTATCTCCCCCCGTTTGGGCGGGAGGGGCAATTTTATAAAAAAGGTTCTAAAATGGAAACAAAAATATTAAAAAATAACGGTAATACTTACAATTAAGTATTATACCTTTTTTTAAAGCCAATACTCTGATCTATTAGATAATTTTTAAATCAAGTAGAATTTATGCACAGTTTTTGAAAAAACGAGTTTTAAACTCAAATTTTGGTGAAAAAAAACATAAAAAAAAGTTTAAAGTTTAATTTTTCAAAACTGCAAAGTTATATATTATTATTTTTCCTAAAATTCGTTGCTCTAATATATTCAAAAACTGAAAACTAGATGATTTTATGTCGTCTAGTTTTTGAGAAAATTGAAAATAACGAAAACTACTTTTTTATGGGATATTTGCTTTTTTGGCTTGCTTACGCATTACGGCGTATAAACAGTGAGATATGTATGGGGGGGCATGCTGCCCCCCTGCAACCCCCCTGCCTGGGCACACTATAGGATTTGGGGTAGGTGCGAGGTTGGGTGTATGCAAGGTTTCTTTTGCATTTACAGAATCTGGATTTAAAGAAACTTTGAATTTACCCTAAGGTCTATATCCAATGTCTACTAAATATATGTATGTACGTAGCCGAAAGTTGCACATTTAAAATGTTCAGACATGAAAATTTAATACATTATGAAAAATTCACATTACCTAGGTACTACTGTACGAATGCAGCAAATTTATATAATTCCTTAATTAATATGTATGTTTATTGTTTGTTTTTAATGCTAATATGGTACAGGTTATTGTTTACCAAGGTCATTCGTTATTCAACCTTTGTAAGAGTGAAGTATTTTTTTCTTGGAATAAAGAATGGCGACTAAGCATCCACTACTTCATCCTAAATTAAATAACTTTTCAATATTTCAAAAAAAATATTTCAAAAGCATCGCGTTCTTAGAAGAAATTGGTCTAATTCCAACTAAAGCGTCAACTCCCCTCAACTCCAACTCAAAAAGGTGACAAAAATTGTAAGAATACAATATTATTATTATTATTTATTCATCAACCGGAGCATATTATACTCTTACAGACTAAGATACATAAGTAAATATATAGTTACAAATTTGTAGGTGGGTATATAAAATTCAAATTACATTTAAATGATTTACACAGTTAATCTTTTATTTTAATAAATAACTTTACTTAAATTTTGCTTAAAACTAGGGGATGGCCATGGCGCGATGGATGTGTGCTCGCCTGTGAACCTCATGATCACAGGTTCGATCCCTGCCGTCGTCTATGTCGTTTTAATTCCATTAAAAGCCTTCTAAAATTGTCATCAATGAGTTGCTGGTTTACTCATTGCATGTTGTTCAGGCATAACACTATCAACATGTAATTGAGCTAAGCTAGTATGCCCAACAAGGATGAACGCGAATAAAATAATGTGAATTATAAGCGACATAGAAATAAGACACGGCATTCTCCGCTTTAGTTCAGCCGCCATCCCTGGAGATAAAATATCTGAGACAACAACCTTCAGTCTCAGAACATCGTGCCACACATCTTTCCTATCCTTCTTTCTCTTCCGTAACTTCACGCCCGCGCTGTGTTGAAACATTTAAAGGGTAATCATAATCCCTTGAGCGTGGGTAGATTATAAAAAAAAAAAAAAAAAAAAAACTAATGATTTAAAAGTTTCTCTGGTGCAATCCATATAAAAGTTAATCTCAGAGCAATAGACCCATTTATCGGCACATTTTTCCATGGGCCTCAATATTGGCTAGAGATTCGGGAGGTGCTTGCTATAATTTTTTTTTGTGATCAAAATGCCTGTAAACACGGTTTTAATACATTGAACATTGAAAAATTGACTTGACTATTTTTAAGTAACACCTGACTTACTCACAAACTGACTGACTGAGACGCGAAATGCCATGCAATTCTACCTCCTCTGGTGCATTCTTGGTAACCCTAAATGATTTGCTGTACTTTACCTACAAATGAACCACATTAACATTAATCCTCAAAATGAAATCACCGTAGTTAAATACCAAAAATCAAAAATTTCATAAAAAGTAGTTTTAGTAATTTTCGATTTTCTCAAAAACTAGAAGGGACAAAACCATTCGGTTTTTTGTGTTCGATTCAGAATTAATATTAGCATTGACCACAAAAAGCCAATTAAGCACTTCATTTTACAATTTTGAAAAAAATTGGTCTAAACTTTTTTTTTTCATTTTTTTTAACAAAATTTTGAGTTTGCATGCAAATTTTTCAAAAAATATTGACATAAATAATTTAATTTAAATTTACGATTATAGAACAGACTTCTGGCTTTCAAAACCGGTATAGTATTTTATTGTAAGTGTTGCCGTTGTTTTTTAATATTTTTTTTTTTTTAATTTAAGTCATTTTTTCTAAAATCGCCCCTACTTCCTAAACGGGGCGAGATAGACCCCCCCCCCCTCCCATAGTAAAAAACGCTTGTATTTGACCCTTCTACAAAAATCCGTTATCAATTTTTGGCGCCTAAGTTATCGTACTCTCCCCCGGCTCCACTTTTCGTTTTTTATTTTTTTTCAATTCTTGTGACATCCGTTAATATTTTCAAGATTATTAATTAAATGTACATAATAGATTCAACATAATTGACAAAAATTATTTTCTTTACCTGGTTTCGCAAATTATGAAGCTTTCTCTTGATTTCATTTTCAGTGCATGAAAACTGTACTAAAAGTTGCTTATACATATTTCATTTTTTTTTTATTTCTGTCCCGAATTTTCTGTAGTTTTCCACAAAACTTCGAAAGACTCATATTTTTCTATAAGCTGGTTTGTCCCCTTCTGTTCAATGTTTTGACATGTCAACTCTCGGACAGCTAATCGCAAAATACGAACTATGTTGGAACTCTGCGAGCTCATCTCCGATAGTAATAAAAAAGTGTGTCCACTTGCGAGTAACTCTCAAAAAATTCGTATGTCGAGAGTGAAAAGTCAACTTACCGCTAGCTTCTCTCAAGGCTGTGTCCACTTGAGAGTTTACTCTCAAGAGTGCCCTAAAAGCTACTCTCAGTGTTTTTACTCTCAAATGGACACGCACCTTTAAGTTATGGGCACATTTATGTTGGACAAACTTTTGTCCGATTATTCGTTCGAGCCACTGTATAGTAGCATCTGTGGATGTATCGTCACATAAGTGATTCAACATTAGTTTTTCCAGGTTTGTAAATAATTTTAGGAGCGTACTCCTCTACTATTGAGCGCCATCTCTTCATTTTTGCATTAGGGTTTCGTGCAGAAACAGCAAATGTTAATGGTTGGTGATCTGTGTGAATTTCTAAGTCGCACCTCCGTAAAGGTAGTTCCGAAGGTTTTTTAATGCCCAAACTATGGCATATAGTTCTTTTTCGTTTGTAGCGTAGTTCCTTTCCGTTTTATTTAAAGGTGCGTGTCCATTTGAGAGCAAAAACACTGAGAGTAGCTATCAGGCCACTCTTGAGAGTAAACTCTCAAGTGGACACAGCCTTGAGAGAAGCTAGCGGAGAGTTGACTTTTCACTCTCGACATACGAATTTTTTGAGAGTTACTCGCAAGTGGACACACTTTTTTATTACTATCGGAGATGAGCTCGCAGAATTCCAACATGGTTCGTATTTTGCGATTAGCTGTCCGAGAGTTGACATGTAAAAACATTGAACAGAAGGGGACAAACGAACTTATGAAAATGAAATCAAGAGAAAGCTTCATAATTTGCGAAACCAGGTAAAGAAAATAATTTTTGTCAATCATATTGAATCTATTATGCACATTTAATTAATAATCATGAAAATATTAACGGATGTCACAAGAATTGAAAAAAAAAAAAATAAAAAACGAAAAGTGGAGCCGGAACTGATGAAGTATAGCACTAGGCGGCCATATTTTCGGGGTTTGCAGGTTTTTATTCCATTTTTAATGGCTGCTTCAATAAGTCAAATCTGGTACGTATATGATTTCTTAATTATTTTCTGTGATGTGCCTGTACTGCCAAGGAACTTCACCTTATGGGCTCATAAAGTAATTTTTGAATTCATCCCTGAAATCCTTTTGAGAAGTATTATAGTTGTGCCTTCTTCCATTTTGAAGATCGGAAAATGAGTTTTCAAAACTGTTGTCTAAACGCTAGCTTCCATTCAGTACATCGTGAGTTTCTATTTGTTCGGGCAAAATTATAGTTTTGCAAAAATATATCAAGTGGACACGGTTATGAAAGGACTCTCAGAAAATCAACTCCCAAAACTTAACTAGTAAACTCGCGATAGTAAAATCTCAAAAAAATTACTCTCAAATGGACAGGCACCCGAGAGCAGCTCTCGAGAGTTTACTAGCGAAAGAACTCTCAAATGGACACGCACCTTAAAGTTTTGGATTTAAATGTGATGGGTTTATCATCCTGTGATAATACTCCACCTATAGCATCGTTAGACGCGTCAGTCGTTTAAATAGATTTTTTTTTCAAAATTAGGCTGTGCTAATCCTGCTTCATTAATTAAGTGATTTTTTAAATCTTCAAAAGCTAAAATTGCTTCTTCATCTTGAAACATGTCTGTCTTTTAGATATATATGGGATACTCTTCCATTTGTTCCGGCTAAATATTTTGTTAGTGGTGTGCTTATTTTAGCATATTTTCTTAAAACCGGTCATTCCTAGATAGCTTCTTAAGGCCCGGTGCACACAAGCGTTCTTTTGACGCGCGGTACCGCAGCGTCACCGCATTTGCGTCTTACAGTACTCAAGAATGAATTGAGTGGTGCACACACGAGTGCGATGACGCTGCGGTATCGCGCGTTATTTTACGTGTAAAAAGACTCGCAGGCTGCGGTACCGCGCGTTAAAAGAACGCTTGTGTGCACCGGGCCTAATTGCTTTAAGGTTTTAGGGATTGGAAAATTCTTTATTGATTCAACTTTCTGTGGTCAGTTTTAATTATATTGTAGCCAAGAAATTCTATTTCCGTTTGATAGAATTTAGATTTTTCTAATGATATTTTCATGTTTGCGTCACGTAGAGTTTGCACGATAGTTTCTAAGTCCTTTGAATGCTTTTCAAAAGTTTCTGAATAAATTATTATGTCATCGATATAGACGTGACATATTTTAGCTACATAGTCCCTAAGTATATTGTCCATCGCATTTTTACCAGGAATGGGATATTTATCGGCGATTGTTGATTCATTTAATTTTTTATAGCCAATGACAAGTTTTTATTAACTTCTTTGTTAATAAATTCATTAGCAGAAAATGGATATGGATACTGTTTACTCCATATAGGAGTTTCAACAGTTGTACAAATCTCCGCTCTAATATCTGTTCTAAAAGGTAACCTCATATCAATTTTTGAATGTGTTTCAAAAATTATTTTCCTTATTTCTTCCTCTAATTCATCCCTATTTGGGTTTAGTTTAATATTACACATATTGTTACATTTTTCCTCTTGAATGAACATTTTTTCACTTTTATAATATATTTTAATATAGCTTTTTCAAAATCTATTTTGATTTTTGCTTTATTCAGTAAATTACATCCTATTAGTAAATCCGAATCTAAAATGTTTATTTCATAAAATCTTACGTCTTGGTCAAAAATGTATACCTCGTAATAATGAGTAATTATAGTTGAACCATTTATAGTTCTTAGGCTAGGACCGCACTTGCGATTTCAATCGCACGATTTTTTAGTCGCAAAAATAGAACACATGAATTTAAATGAGAATGAACGCACTTGCTACCAACAAATCATGACGATTTAAAAGTCACAATTTGTTTCATTTTTCTTGCGATGCGATTGTCGTAAACTTAAATGAAACACATGTACTCAAATGGATATGCCCACACTTGCGATTTAAATTACTACGACTTAAAAATCGTAGTCGCAAAGATAAATCGGCATGCACGCATTTGCGATTTTTAATCCACGGTTTTTTAGTCGCAAAAAGTAAGACACATGGCCTTAAATATGAATGCACGCACATGCGACTTAAAAATCGTAGCGATTATAAAAATGAAACAAGTTCTATTTTTTCAAGCGATTTTTCTGTCGCTACTTATTTGTAGCAAGTGCGTGCACTCACATAAAAAGTAGTGTGTTTTATTTTTCGCGATTAAATAATCGCGCGGCAAAAAATCGCAAGTGCGTGCATGACAATAATTTGTAGCGACTACGACTTTTTAATCGCCTCGACGAAAAATCGCAAGTGCGGTCCTAGCCTTACTCTTTTTTTGTAACTAGTTCTTGTCGGTCTTGTAAAATGTTTGGGCTACAGTAACAACTTATTGCTCCTGTATCGATTAGTATTTTTAATTTCCTTTTTGGACTGTTCCTGTATATGTAGGGCAGTCCTGGAGGTCTTCTAAAAAAGCTTCTTCGTTGAGGTTATTTATTCGCTCCATCTTAACTGGAGGTTGTGCGCTTCTTTGCATACTTTCGTATGGTCTTTTCTCAGGTTTCTGAGGACTTTGAAATTGTGGCCTTGAATACTGGGGTTTTTGATATGCATACGTCGGCATACTGGTTATTATTAAATATATTTTTGTTGTCAAAATTATTATGCCTATATGCAGAACTACCTATTTCCATTGGTTCTGGTTTCGAGTATCGATTATTATTATTATTATAATAATTTTTAATTGGGAACCTAAGATTGTTCTGATTTTTGTTAAGTGTATTTGAATGGTTTGGTACTTGGTTTGTTTGAGATTTACTAAACTGTAATGCGAAGTTTAGTCTCATGTTGTTGGATTCTAACTCTTGTGCTTTAGCTGGGGTGGCCGTGGCGCGATGGATGTGTGCTCGCCTGTGAACCTCATGATCACAGGTTCGATCCCTGCCGTCGTCTATGTCATTTTAATTCCATTAAAAAGCTTCTAAAAATTGTCATCAATGGGTTGCTGGTTTGCTCATTGCATGTTGTTCAGGCATAACACTAACAACATGTAATTGAGTTAAACTAGTATGCCCAACAAGGATGAACACGAATAAAATAATGCGAATTATAAGCGATATAGAAATAAGACACGGCATTCTCCACTTTAGTTCAGCTGCCATCCCTGGAGATAAAATATCTGAGACAACAACCTTCAGTCTCAGAACATCGTGCCACACATCTTTCCTATCCTTCTTTCTCTTCCGTAACTTCACGCCTGCGCTGTGTTGAAACATTTAAAGGGTAATCATAATCCCTTGAGCGCGGGTAGATTATAAAAAAAAAAAAAAAAGCTAGTGCACTTGGTAAATCCTCTGGAAATAGTGAGAATATTATGTTAGATAATGGAGCGTTTAGCCCCGTAATAAATATTCTTAGAGCATTACGACGACGTGCATTGTTTAATTCTCTTGTTAGTACAGTGTCTGTGCCATGTGTCATTATAGTTTTATTAATTAGTAGTGTAAGTTTTTGGTTGACAATGTTATAGTGATCTATAATTGAAGTATTGCCTTGTCTTAGAATACTGAGCTCTTGCTCAATAACATGGGCTGGTCGTTTGTCGGCGTACGAAAAGTCTAACCTTGAAATAATAGCTTCAAAGTTTAGGACTGTACCATGGTTCGTCAATGTGTCATTTGCGTTCTGAATGATTTTATTCCTAAAGATTGTGAGGGCAGCGAATTATTTCCTAGTACCTATTGTGTATAACGACATTGAATTATGTGCTGCCTCTCGCCAGCTTACGTAAGAGTTTGTATTATTGCCTGAAAATTCTGGCAAAGATTTGATGACATCTAATGTCTCATTGCAAGTTATGTCGTCGGAAATTGTCTGTGCTGTATACTCTGTAACAAGACTTGAACTTGTAACTGATTGTAAAGTTGCTTTCACAGAAGTAATTTCTGATTGCAGTTAAGCAGCATTAGCTGCTATTAGTCTTGCGACCAAATTTTCCATGTCTGTATTGTTGTTTGTCATTGTCACACTTAATTTATTGAATTTGTCAAGGAGTTCGTCCAGAATGACGAAAATAGCTTTTTAATTTGATTAAAATTTAATGTTAATTTTACACTTTTATGTTTCTTAAATAAAAATAGATTCAATTTAATATAATTTCAATAATATTTTCTTACTGATATGATTGGTCGTTACCAAGATATTCGCTAGTTGTTGTCTGGATCTCCTGATGTTTTTTCGTATAAAATTTTTCAAATTTTCTTTTGTCGAAATATATATATATTCTTCGTTATTGTTCTTTTATAATATCGCACTACACTTTTTCTTGAATTATGTTCTTATTATATTTATCAATACTTTAAATATTATTGTTTTGAATGTCTTCATTCACTTGTTTGAAGAACTTTTCATTTTTTCCACTCTCTCAATAAAATTTTTATTTTAGAGTTCCTTAATTTCTTCTTTTTTAAGTATTTTTTCAGTAGGTAACATAATTTATGTATGTATATTTAAATTTCAATTTGCACCCTTTTCTTCTTCTTCACTTTTTTGATTCATTCAATTTTCTCCTTTTTCTGGTTACTTTTTAAAAATTTGTTCTCCTTTCTTGAAGGATACTTATTTTTTGTTTTCCGCACTTATTAAGATTTTACTTAACTTTAAAAGTAGCGATGACCTCCAAACTTTGTCATTGAAAGTTTTAAAAAAGATTATTTTTATTGAATCTTAAGAATTATTTCTGATACAAGACCAGTTAAGGCTAAAGGCTACTTAAGACTAAATTCTGAAGTACAATATCTTTCTTAAGCTACTTTATAATAATAACATAACTGGACGGGGTGATGTCATCTTCGGGAATCTGGAGTATTCAATTACAAGCATGATTGAACTTGTTCTAGATTTAATATTTGGAACGTGCTTAGTAAGCTTATTTTTCCTAAGATGCTGGTGGTTGTCGCCAAGTGCTTTGACAGCGGTTTTTCAATTATGTTTGAATGGCAAATACGTGGTTTAACTTACATGCATTTTGAAAATTCATGACTTTTATTAGAACTAGAGTGCTCGATTTGGTACTCTATGTCATTTTAACATGAATGAAAAAAGAAAACATTTGCATACCTGAAAAAATTATTAGCTTACATAAAAAAAATCTTAACTGTGATGTGAACTATAATCAAACAACTAATTAGGCTATTAATTGGTGGGCTACCTTCATTTAAAAAGGAGTTATAAAATTGCAACAAAAACATCATCGCATCCTCAACAACTATTGCTTTTTTATGACTTTGAGCGGATGTAGGTACTAGTATTTATAATTAAGGTAGGTACATATGGACAAGAAAAAACAATTGAAGCACAAATCAAAACAACCAATACCAAAAAAAAATACACCAAAAGAAATCGGAGGCTATAAACTAAGTTGATTTTATTAGGTAGAGTCCACCCTTCTGTCTTTGCGTATCTTTCGAGATTTTGACATGGTAAAATATTAAAATCCTTGCAAAAACGAGTGAGATCAGACCAAAAACATAAATGTTAAAAAAAGAGCCAAGTTTTTCTATACAAAAACCTTTGTGTAACAAGTCAGCCGTGAAAAGTACTGAGATCTAAAAGTACGCCAAGCTCTTACTTCATGAAGGTTTAATACCGAATATTTAAAGTAGAATAATATTGAAACAGCTACAATGTAATAGAGAAATTTTATTATTTAATGATTACTGACTAAAATTTGATGGGCTTGGCAAGTTTTTTTGTATGCCCAATTCGAAAGGTTTTAAAAACTTGACCAGTGAACCCATCAAATTTTAGCCAGTATTCATTGAATAATAAAATTTCTCTATTACATTGTAGCTGTTTCAATATTATTCTACCTTAAATATTCGGTATTAAACCTTCATGAAGTAAGAACTTGGCGTACTTTTAGATCTCAGTACTTTCCACGGCTGACTTGTTACACAAAGGTTTTTGTATAGAAGAACTTGGCTCTTTTTTTTAACATTTATGTTTTTGGTCTGATGCTATTAACTACGAAAGTGATAAATTCAAAAATGGTTCTAAGGAAGGTAAATGAAGTAATATGTTAGGTTCAAAATGTTTCTCATTGAATTATAGATCATAAAAAATATGTGAAAGAAAAAAATGTTATCAAAATTCTAGGAACCATTTTCGTTATTTTTGGATAAAATACAATTTTGTTTCCCACATATTGTATATTGTGTTATGAAACTTTTAACTGTCAAGTTTTCAAAAAATTGAGCATGGCGTTTTTGAAATATCGAGTTTTCAAAGAAAAAATCTGATTTTTTTTAATCCAAACAATTTATTTTGAAAAATTCGAACACACAAAACTATCCAAACTTTTGGGAAGCTTTAGCATAAAAAATGAAGAAAATCTGTTGAACCGTTGTTGAGAAAATGAAAAACAAAAAAAAAAAAACGTTCTAGAGGCGTACCATTAATAACCATTACCTAAATAAAATTTTTTAACTAAATAAACTTTTAAGTTTGTTTTTTTTTTAATCTGTGGAACAGTTTTTGAGAAAAAGGAAAAACATTTTATAAAATTTGGAAAAGAAATCGTATTACAGGTAAGTACCATTGTTTTTGGTCTTACCAAAAAAAAAATAAAATGCACGACTGGGTCGCACGAACTTGCTCCTATGTAATAGACTAGGAATTTTAAATATGAATGTTATTAGAGAAACCTGTTCATAAGGATAAAATTAATTTTTAAATTCTTTTCGTAGTAAGAGGCAAAAACAGAATGCAATGCAAATATGAATTTATGCAAGAACAAAAATTATAAGTCGTTGTAGTGGTTTCTTTAAAAAAAGCTTTTATATATAAAATTTTTAAAAGATTTTTAAGAAAAAAATTTGGTGTCCTTACTTTAAGTTTTTATTACCGTACGAATGAAAATTAAATTTCCAAAAAAATATTAAGCCGTTTTTGAGATATCAAATTTTCAAAAAAAAAAAATGATTTTTTTTTTCAAAAATTCAAAAAATATAATTTTTAAAGTTTTGAAATAGTTTTAAAACTTTTTAGAAGCATCTCTGCAAAAAATTTCATTGAAATCCGTTATGTCGGTAATGAGTAATTCAAAATTTAAAAAAATGATTCTATGGTAAGTACAAGCTGTAATATCTTAATTTAAATTTTTTTTTTTATTAAATTAAAGATCGTTAAAATTAATTGAAAGAAAATTTTTCTTATCAAAATTCTAGGCCCCGTTTTCGAGAAAAATGCGATTTTGGAAAACCATTTTTTTACATTTGTATGGTGGGTACCTCTACCTTTATTTCTAGGTAAAATAAAACTTTTTTTCATACATCTTGTAGATTATGCTGAGAAACTTCTATTTTTAAGATTAAAAAAAATCTAGCATAAAGTTTTCGAAATACTGAGTTTTGAAAAAAAAATTTGATTTTTTTTTTTAAAAATCCAAAGATTAATTTTTTGAAAATTTGAATACACAATTCTATTTAAGTTTTTGAGGAGCTTTAGCAAAAAAAAGATCAAAATCGGTTGCACCGTTTTCGAGAAAATCAAAAACAAAAAAAATGGTTCTTTGGGGGGTACCCTTAATAACCATTTTTCGGAAAATTTTTTGCAACCAGTACCTACCTTTAATTAAACGAATTTTTTTTGTATCTTTTTTTTTAAATCTGTCGAACAGTTTTTGAGAAAAAAAAATATTTACAAAATTTGGAAAAAAATTCGTATGGCAGGTACCGTTATTTTTGGTCTTAAAAAAAAAGAAATAAGCATGTGGGTGAAAAAAATTCAAAATGATATCTACCGAGTTTGAAGAAAATCGGCCGAGCCGTTTAGGCTGTAGTCGAACCGACAGACAGACAGAATTTCGAGACCCACTCTTTTAGTCTTCGCTATCATCGTAATGTCAACTTTGATCAAAATCTCGAGTTCGATTTTTTCTACGAATGCATAACTTACCTTATAGTACCTAAAGTCGCAAGTAAAAATAAAAAACGTGTGGGTGGAAAAATTTTAAATTTATATCTACCTACCAAGCTTAAAGAAAATCGCCCACCCGAGTCGTTTAGGTTGTAGTCGAACAGACAGACAGAATTGTGAGACAAATATTTTTCGTCTTCGTTTTCATTGTATAATGACAACTTTGATCAAAACCTGTAGTTAGTTTTTATTTTACGAATGCAGTTCTTGCTTAATAATATATCTATAAGTCGCAAGAATAAATCGTAATGTTTAGTCTGAATCAAAAGTCTGAAGTCAAAATCTCAACTTAATTTTTTTTACAAATGCATAACATACATAGTACCTTTATGTCGCAAGTAAAAAATGTACCTGCAAGCCTATACAAGCACGCGCACTCTCAATAGAAAACACGACAAATCCTTCAAAGAAAAACCTTAATTTGAAGCCTTCCTTGATACTATTTTCTGACCTACATACCTACATATGCACGCGTATAAAGAAAAAAAAATTGAAAATATAATAATGGGTCCCCGCTGCAAGCTAAAATAAGATTTTCTTCAAAACTGAAAAAAAAAATCATCAGACACCAGCTACCAATGACAAAACAACAAAAACATATACAGAACAAAAGGTAGGTCAAGAACTTCAACAAAAAATCTTCATAACCAAATTTACAAAAACAAAACTAAGGCAATCTTTCATCCCTCACGTCTCAGCACTTATCAGACACCACGTATTGAATATCTATACTTCTACTCGTATACACAAAGGGCCGTACCAACAATCAAATTAAGAGACGACTTTAATATTTGAGCGAAATGGACCATTATTTAAAGAGCTCTATATGAACTTAATATTTACATAATGTGAACTCTAAATTATGAACCATTTATTGTACGGAACCTAGAAAATAAAATGAGGCATATATGGTCAGTTATATAGAGTCTATTAAATAATGCTTCATTTCGCTCAAATATTAAAGTCGTCTCTTAATTTGATTGTTGGTAAGGCCCATAAGGTATAGAAAGATAAGCAAAAATCATCCACACAAGAAAAAGTCCTTTTTTAATTTTTTATTTTTTTACCGCCATTTATTTAAGATTCTGAATAGTTTTGCATTCTGAAACACGTATTACATGTGCCCGATAGATGCCCTCTTAAATCGAGGTTTCATGAGAATACTATAGTGTGTATATACAAAGCTACGACCAATATTTTAAATCCAATACTTAGGCTGCGATGATTATTTGCAACATTTTGTTGTGTCCTGCGCGTTTGAAGCATGGTATATAATTGAAAAACTCAAGTTCATTGATTTTCTTTATTCACTTTGACTATGTCAGATAAGTACTACGTACTTTGACTATACTTTAGTGTTTTTTTCGTGCTACTGAAAATAATTTAATTTAAAATATTAGATGTTAAAATCTAACAAAGCAGAGGATATAAGTTATAAACTGGCTTCAGAAAACAGAATCAAAACGCAGAACAGCAAGGTACATCCAAGTCCGGGGGCCGCCCGTAGTGTTTGGGCGCTACCCTTGACTGCATCCTGCAATATGGTAGCTGAAGAAGACAATGCTTCGCGCACAAGACAGGGTGTAGACGATTCGCCACTAGAAGAACAATGTGAAAATACTTTACGTAAAGAAAACAATGATGGAAAAATTACAGCAAACGCAGATGATGTCTTCGAGGTATTTAAAAATGGAGAAGTTAGCGATGTTGAGCTGTTGATTGAAAAGTATGGTTTCGAATATTTGTCTGCAAGAGACCGCCATGGCTACACTCCTGCGCACTGGGTCGCCTTGAATGGAAACGTTGATATCATGCGCTTCTTGATAGAATGCAATGCTCCTATCGATTTGCCCTGTTTAGGGATACAAGGTCCCCGTCCAATTCACTGGGCATGCAGAAAGGGACATGCTGATGTTGTACAAGTTCTTCTGCAAACCGGAGTTGGAGTGAATGTTGCTGACTTCAAAGGATTGACTCCTCTGATGACTGCTTGCATGTACGGACGGACAGCAACAGCAGCATTTCTTTTAGGAATGGGTGCTTTAGGTCACTTAACTGACATAAATGGGGATAATGCACTACATTGGGCTTCCTATAAGGGGCACGCTGATTTGATGAGACTTCTAATGTACAGTGGTGTCGAACTGCAAAAAACTGATAATTTTGGATCGACCCCTTTACATTTAGCTTGCTTGTCCGGTAATATCACTTGCGTTCGTCTTCTTTGTGAGAAAAATAGATTAGACTTAGATCCAAGAGATAAAAATGGAAAAACTCCAATAATGCTTGCTCAATCGCACCGCCATCATGAGATCGTTAAAGTATTATACAATGAAGTAAAAAAGAAGTCTCGATGGATTCCATCAATATCTGAAATCTGGGGAATGCTATTCGGAGGAGCTGGTGATACTAAAGGCCCACTCTTGATGTTCCTGTTTTCCGTGCTATTATGGGGATATCCGATGTATATGATAAGGGTAAGATATATTTATCATATAATTATTCTACTAAGCACTTTTTAATATATAATATACAATATAAGAATTTTTATAGAAATCGATAGAGACGTAAATGAGAAAATAGAATATAAAAATCGTTGTATAATAAGCACAAATATCATTGTTTTTGGATTTTTTTGTTTAAAATGTACCTGCAATAGTAAACATCAATGTTTCTGTCGAAATCGTTAGAGAGACATAAATAAGATTTTTTTACTGAAATATGTTTATATTTTCCTTCAAATGTTTATAAAAATAAATTTGGTATGCCAATTTTGGGTATTTACTGAAATACATTTAAGGGCATTATTTAAAAAAACAATCGTTCACCCGTTTTCAAAAAAATTTAATTTAAAAAACAAAAAATAGTTTTTTTTTTCAAAAATACAAAAACTATTAATCTTAGAATGTTTTTAAGGATGTAATTTATACAAATTTTGATCGAAATTAATTGTAGCAAGCCTTATTGCCTTTTGGTCCTCGCTGGTAATCACGAACCCCTAGCTCAGTCATGGGAGTGGTTCTTGGACCTTCTGCTCCTTACAAGAAATATTTATTTAACTACCAGGCTTTATTCTGGTTATCCAGGGTGTAAGTTGGATATCGTGAGTTATTTTTCCTAACGCTCCCTTCCTTGGTTGCTTTTCTCGCCAAAGCAACTCCTAGACTAGGCTTCTTCTCAATCTCCTAAATCATCCTTCTATCATCCCTTCTCTCATCCCTTTAAGAAAAACTTTTACTCCAAACCCATTGTTTCTATCATTATTCTAAAATCAATAAAAGACGAATTTTTCATTTTCACTAAATGTTAACAAATAGATTTTATTCAAATAAAACAAAAACTTTGTCATAATTTACATTAAATCTTTTCTTATTACTCAATCAAAAACTATATTTCAATCAAAATTTTTCTTTGACTCAATTCAATACGCGATATTAAGTTATTTTTCTTTTATTATTGTTATATTAGACCTATCAATCTGTATATAAAATATATATAAATATAAATATATAAAAATATAAATATAGAAGCAAATATATTTCTTTCCATATAACTCACCTTCTTTACTCCTGGATACTGTGGCCACTATTGGATGGAACTCGTTTTGGTGCACTTTATTTAATCTATTCACCTTATACCAATTTATACATATACATAGGTGGATATGTAGATAAAATTATAATTTAATGGCCTTACACTTTATTCTACAAAAACCAATTCTTTACTTCATCACAAAAACGAAAATGAATTGAATAAAAATAAAATGCACGACTGGGTCGCACGAACTTGCTCCTATGTAATAGACTAGGAATTTTAAAAACGAATGTTATTAGAGAAAACTGTTCATAAGGATAAAATTATTTTTTTAAATTCTTTTAGAGAAAAAAACAGAATGCTATGCAAATATGAATTTATTCAAGAACAAAAATTATAAGTTCTTGTAGTGGTTTCTTAAAAAAAGGCTTTTATATACAAAATTTTGGTATGCTAACCTTAAGTTTTTATTACTGTACGAATGAAAATTAAATTTCCAAACAAAAATATTGCACTGTTTTTGAAATATCGAATTTTCCAACAAATTCAAAAATTCAAAAAATGTTTTTTTTTTTTTTTTTTAAGTTTTGAAATGCAATGGATTTTAGACTTTTTAGAAGCATCTCTACAAAAAATTTCATTAAAATCCGTCTTGTCGATAATGAGTAATTCAAAATTTAAAAAAATAGTTCTATGGTAGGTACAAGCTGTAATACCTTAATTTCAATTTTTCTTTTATTAAATTAAAGATTGTTAAAATTAATTGAAACAAAAAAATTTTTATGAAAATTCTAAGCTCCGTTTTCGAGAAAAATACGATTTTTGAAAGCCATTTTTTGACATTTGTATGGTGGGTACCTTTATTTCTAGGTAAAATAAAACTTTTTTTCATACATCTTGTAGACTGTGTTGATAAAATTTTATTTATCAAGTTTGAAAAAAATCTAATATAAGGTTTTCGAAATATTGAGTTTTGAAAAAAAAATTTTGAATTTTTTTTTAAAAATCCAAAAAAAAGATTTTTGAAAATTTGAATACATAGTTCTATTTAAATTTTTAGGGAGCTTTAAAAAAAAAATGATCAAAATCCGTTGTACCGTTTTTGAGAAAATCAAAACACTAAAAAAATAGTTCTTTGGGGGGTACCCCCAATAACCATTTTTCGGAAAAAAATTTTCATTCAGTACCTAGCTTTAACTAAATAAAATTTTTTTGTATCTTTTTTTTCAAATCTGTCGAGCAGTTTTTGAGAAAAAAAATATTTACAAAATTTCGAAAAAAATTCGTATGGCAGGTACCGTTATTTTTGGTCTTAAAAAAAAAAAAGAAAAAAGCATGTGGGTGGAAAAAATTAAAAATGATATCTACCGAGTTTGAAGAAAATCGGCCGAGCCGTTTAGGCTGTAGTCGAACCGACAGACAGACAGACAAAATTGCGAGACCCACTTTTTTGGTCTTCGCTATCATCGTAATGTCAACTTTGATCAAAATCTCGAGTTCGATTTTTTTTACGAATGCATAACTTGCCTTATAGTACCTATAAGTTTCAAGTAAATACATCAATTCAAATAGTGCACGGTTAAGTTACGTTCAAAAAGTAAATTAAATTCAATCAAAGAAAATAAATTTAGCCGCTTTTACCACCTAGGCTATTGTGTAATGTGTAATGTTAAATTCGATTATCTTACGGCTGTTATAATCAGAACTGCTCACAGTAAAATTTTCCTTTATAAACGGTGGCAACTCCATTGGCTTTTGTCCCTGGTCCCCTGGTAACAGCGGTTTTTAATTATTATGGGATTTCCTGAATTGCTTGGAGAATCCTTCAAGCAAAAGTTATTTGGTGGAATTTTTTCTCACACCGCAGAATTATTCAAATCCTGTTGAAAAAAATTTCCACGGAAGATAAATTTAAGTTTCCAAAAAAAAAACTAAAGAAAAATGTCTACATGTCTATAGCATTTAATTTAATCAATTACCTTCTAATTTATTTAGCACAACTTGCACAATTTAACTTTTAGAAAGTTAAAAACATTTTATGTATGTAGACTTTTCTATTTTTAATTCCCTTATTTAACAAAAGAAATTATTTTTTTTTATTCACTAAACGATACTTAGCGGGCTGCCTATAACTACTCTCAACCGCTCGCTTCGAGTTTTCTCCTAACTCTCTGCTGCACCATGGAAATTAAATAAAGCTCGCATTTTCCAGGAGCACACACCTAATCTAGCAACATTTTCAGTTTTGAGTCGAAAACTCCAGAAACCCTGGCCACTCGATCTTCTCTCAAAAGTTGCATTGAGAGATTTGTTAGGTCTAAACCTGAAAATAGGAATCTACTCTTTAAACAGATCGAACCAACAATCTATTAGGTTTTTTTATTATTCGTCCTTCTTCCATTTTCCTTCTTAGTCCGGTCAATAGATTTAGATTAGATTAGATTAAATTTTATTGCTCTATAAATGGTAGGTTTTACATTATTTACAATCATTAAAGCATGGCTTTGCCGTCTGCCTCATTGACAACTTATATGAATAATAAAAAAAATTATAAATGCAACAAATCAATTTCGTTTAAAAATACAAAATAAAAATCAAAAATTTTCGCTTAAGATTCTTCTTCGATACGTGAGTGCATCATCATCATCATCGGCTCGACAACCGGGTTCCGGTCCTGGCCTCTTTCAACAAGTCTCTCCACCTATCCCGGTCTCTAGCCGACGCAATCCAGTTGCGCACCCCAAGGCTTCGGGCGTCCTGGTCTACGCCATCTCTCCAGCGCAAGCACGGTCTACCACGCTGTCGTCTACCATAGAATGTACCACAAAGAACTTTCCGAGCAGGTTCCTCTTCGCTCATGCGAGCTAGGTGCTCTGCCCACCGAAGTCTACCGAGCTTAATTTTTGTCACGATATCTGCTTCAAGGTAGATTGCGTACAGTTCATGATTGTATCGTCTCCGGAATCGTCCTTCCTCACATACGGGGCCAACAATTCTCCTTAAGACTTTTCTCTCGAACGCAGCAGTTTTGAAGTTATGGTGAGATTTCTCGATTTGAAGAGCTTTGACAGACTATAGTAGGCTCTGTTGGATTTGAGAAGCCGCCCGCGTATTTCTTCTTCTATATTGTTATCGGCTGCTACTATTGACCCAAGGTATTTAAAGGATTGCACCACTTCAAATTCGTGCTCCGCAACCTTGATTGTTTGACCAACTGTTCCTCTCGCATTCGACGCCACCATGTACTTTGTTTTACCTTCACTAATGTGCAGCCCCAGATTTTGTGCCGCCTGCTCGATCTGGATGAAGGAATCGTGTACAGCTTGTTTGGTCCTTCCGATGATTTCGATGTCGTCTGCGTAAGCCAGTAACTGGCTGGACCTGTTGACGATGGTCCCTCTTGTTGCCGTGCCAGAGTCACGGATTGCTTTCTCCAACGCCAGGTTGAAGAGGAGGCAGGCCAAACCGTTCCCTTGTCGGAGTCCATTAAAGATGTTGATTGGTCTGGATAGCAATCCGGCTATTTTTGCTTGGCTTGTTACGTTGGTCATGGTCAACCTACATAGTCGTGTCAATTTATTTGGGATGCCGAATTCTCTCATGGCTTTGTAAAGTTCTACCCTTGCTATGCTATCACAGGCGGCCTTAAAGTCTATAAACAGATGGTATGTTGGGATGTTAAATTCTAGAAATTTTTCCATCGCCTGCCTAAGGGTAAATATCTGATCAGTTGTTGATTTGCCTGGAATGAAACCACACTGATATTGTCCGATAACGGTTTTAGCGTATGGGGTTATCCGGTCTTGTAGGATAGAGGAGAGTATCTTATAGGCGGTACTCAACAACGTGATACCTCTATAATTGCTGCACGTTGTGACATCTCCCTTCTTATGTATGGGGCATATTAAACCTTTTCGCCAGTCTTCTGGCATTTCTTCCTGCTCCCATACGTGTACTATAATATCATGAATTGCTTGACGTAAGGCTGGCCCGCCGTGATGGAATAATTCGGCTGGTATGCCATCGGCTCCCGGGGCTTTGTTCTGTTTAAGCCGGCCTATAGCCTTCTCAACCTCTTCTATGCTTGGTGGCGGCAACATAGGGTATTCTTCTTGAAGTAGTGGAGCCTCCACTTCTGCAGTGAGCTGACCATTTAGCAATTCATTAAAGTACACTTCCCATCGCTCCAGTATGCTTTCAGTATCGGTGATCAGATTTCCCTCTCCGTCCTTGCAGTATGTGCAGCGTGGTGTGTACTGCGTCATGTTTCGGACGGATTGGTAGAACTTCCGCGCCTGGTGCGGACCTCGCTCTCGGCTATTTTCTATTTCACAGATTAGGTTCTTCTCCCAGGCTGATTTTTTTTGTCTGTGTAGCCGTTTTTCTATTCTTCTGAGCTCTTTATATTCCTCTTCGCGTGCCCGCGTTCTATGAGATTGTTGCATTGCTCGGTACGCAACATTCTTACGTTCAGTCGCTAGCTTGCATTCATCATCAAACAAGTCGTTCCGATTTTTACGACTGCTGCCTAAGATGGAGTTGGCAGTACTAATGATAATATTCTTAAGGCGTGTCCACTTCTCATTTACGCCCAGCATACTGGCTCCAGGACTTACTCTCCCTAAATCAAGTGATTCTAGGGCGAGTCCTAACGCATTACCAAAGGTGTTACTGGTGTTTTCATTGCGCAGGGCAGCCGTGTTGATTCGAACCTGATCGGCGGATGCAATGCGTCTTCGCAAGGCAATCCGCCCTCGGAAAACCATACCAACAAGATAGTGATCCGAGTCGATATTGGCACCTCGGTACGTTCGTACCGGCTCCCGACCTATTTTTGCGTTCAAATCCCCAAGGATGATTTTAACATCATACCTTGGACAGGCATTGAGGGCCCTCTCGACTTGTTCGTAGTAAGTCTCTTTTTCTTCGTCTCAGGACTCCTCCGTAGGTCCGTGAACGTTAATGAGGCTGATGTTCGTAAATTTGCCTCGCACGCGAAGGGTGCATAGCCTTTCGCTTATAGCGTTAAAGCCGATGATGATAGACTTCATTTTTTCGCTGACTAGGAAGCCTACCCCGAGCACATGGTGTTTTGTATGACAGCTATAGTATATGTCATATTCTTTCTTCTGTAGCACACCATTCCCTGTCCATCTGATTTCTTGAAGAGCTGTTATGTCAGCTTTATATTTTGACAGGGCATCGGCTAGCTGCTGAGCAGCTCGAGCTCTATAGAGCGATCGTACGTTCCATAAGAAAATTCGTAAATCGTTTTTCAGTTTTCGTTGCGTTGGTTGTCGTCGTGTGATCAGTCCGTTTCCGAGGCTTGTTGTCGGTCTCGTAATTCATAAAGTTTTACGGGACAGGGAATTAACCTGTCGCCAACCTGAGGAATCAGCCTGATCATATTAGCCAAACCTTTTTAAAGGCTTGTTTCTAGCGGCCGCCACGGAGAGGCTATGATCAGACTTCCACCAGTCCCGAATAGTTATGGCACCTGCATGTTTTCGTATGCTACATGTTATTCCCCCTATTCGTCTGATGGCTGACCGCATGAATGCAGTTTTACAAAATTTAACCATTTAAGGTACATCTAATTCGTTGAGATATTTTATAGAAAACTCTTCAGATAAAAAATCACTTCCAAAGATGTGTCTTCTTGTTTCTCTAAGTACGGGACATCTCCCAAGAAAATGAAAAATATCTTATCTTTCTGCCATATTACACATTCCGCAAAATATGGGTAGATCATCACAGTGCGGTATAAAGTTGAGATTCAAAAGTTCTCCTCTCAGTCTAAACACACATGATATTTGTTCTATCGTGCAGTCATCCCGAAAAAAGTTGTAATTATTAAGATTGTGATTCAGCTTACTGTAAATCATCCTGTGTATGGATTCTTTTGCTTCTTCAGCATATTGCAATCTAAAACGATCATCTTAGGTTGAAATCAGTTGATACAATAAGGGCTTCCAAGTAGATACTGTAGTCATCAAGGTTTAACGCTATACCAGTTTCCTGTGTTAGTTGCATCCAATCCTTGAACTATCCGGATCTGCTTTTTATCGCTTGAAGAGCTGCTTTTTTTGGAAGACGATAATCGGGCATGTTCAGAGCATTAATTATGAAATCAACTTGCAGTTTAAGTGTTTTGATAAATAATGGGGAAATTCCTGTTTCTAACATGATCATATAATTAGGGGTATTTGAAGGAAGTCGTAATATCCGTTTGATATAAAATCGGAGAAGTTTTTCAGCGGTTTCATATTTTTTACCTCCTCAAACCTGAGCTGCATACAACAAGGTTGACTCTGCCACCGACTCAAACACTTTGAATTTTCTGCTATGTGTTATATGACTATTGCTAAAAATTTCCTTCCAGGCAACATTGATTGTGGTCTTAGCTTTCGCTAGCTTTTCGGTAAGATGCCTTTCCATACTGAAGTTTTTGGTTAAATAAACTCCTAAATATTTGTATTCCTGGACGACCTCTATCCTTTCATTGTTGTATGTCCATTGTTCCCTCGAGTTTGATCTTCCTCCTTCTTTTTTAAATACTATAACTTTTGACTTGTCTAAGCTAACCACTAATTTCCACATAGTGCAATATTCATAAAGCTTGTTTATCATAAGCTGAAGGGATTCCGGTGAGTAAGCAAACAGCACAATATCATCTGCAAGTCCGGTCAATATAGACATTAAAAATAACAAAAATTCCCGGAAAGCCAAATATTGGTGGAGAGCTGGGACTTACCATTACAAATAAAGTTTTAAAGATCCCAATCGATTCTATGTGTGCTACAAAAGTTATTCGGGGTCAAAGGTTAAAACTTAAAATTTTTTGGATTTTTCTCGAAAACGGTAAGTTTTCTCAAAAAAAAAAAAAACTCAAATCAAAGTTGTAGATCTTAAAATTCTCTACAAAAATGGTCCTTAGAATTTTTTTCCTAAGAGTTACCATTCGTGAGATATCGTGATTCTAAGAGTCACATTATACATGTTATGCACACATTTCCACGCCACCTGTGAGGTAGTGTACTCGGCGCGTTTTTTTTTTACCGTGATTTCCCCGTAGGCCTATTCCACTAACTGTCATGAACATTTTAGGATAATTTAACGGAACAATACCCGTCAAGTTCTAGATATTACCTTATTATTGATATTGATTATGGATATTGCTATTGATTATTAGGTTAACTATTGTTTTGATTTTTTTAGATATTATAATCATATTCATACTCTTGAAAGTCTACTTCAACAGTCATGTCTTCTTCGATTTCTTCTTCTTCCTCTTCCTCTTGCTGGATGTTCATAAATTGTTCAAATGTGGCTGAGCCATTGATCTCTTCATTAAAATCACAGGAATCTTCCTCTATTGTACTCAACTGGAGATTTGAGCAAGACTGACCTTGGCAATTGGTACACGCTGGAGAACACAGCAACCCGACTTTTTTACAGCCACATTTGGCACTACAACCTTTTTTGCAATTGCAAAAGATAGTGTTGCGGAGTTTTTCTGGAGCAGGTGGGAGTAAAGTTTTAATCGGTTCCAGAGTATTATCTATCAATTTCCAACACCAGTCTTCTGGGTTCAGTTGATTGCCTAGCCATGTTTGAACTTGATAGTATACTCGATACAAGTGTTGAATACCAGATGCCGATGTTGGAGGAAGACATGATAGTTTTACTTGTTTCATGTTTCGCGTATTTTTTACAAAAGTTAAGTATCGGTATTTATTAATGGAAGTAATTTTTTTTGGAGCTCCATAAATCGCAAGAAGAAAGCAAATTCCTTCCGTAGTTATTGTTTGAGGTCTGGAAACAATTTCTGTAAATACTTTAGCGTAGTCAGTCAAATCTTTTTTTTTCGAATAATTTTAATACTGACGTTTTGCCCCTTCTGTACATTGCTGACGAAGTGTCGCAGCCGGTTATCGCATGTAAAAATAAAATATAATTTTGGCTTTTGGGATAAGCAGATAAACTTTTTGAAGAATATATTTCTGTTCACTGTTGAGCCCTTCCAGGTTTCAGAAAATAAATAATTTTATCCATTGGAGTCCTTGCAGTAAGTAGTACCTTTGTATATATATCTTATAGTATTATCAATTGACGTGATTTTATGTTAGAGTCCCTAGCCTGTGGTGTCGCTGAAATCAGCAGTGGAGAGTAGGATAAGAAAGATAGAAACAAATAGTAAGAAAGAGAAATTTTATTATTTTCATTTTTCAACGAAAGATAGAGTAAGGGAGTAGGGAGATTTCCGAGTGGTGGAAATGAAAAACAATTTCTTTTTTGACCTTTTTCTGTTGGCCTGTTCTGTTTTCTTGTTTGTATGTTTTTGTAAGTATGTATTGAGGTAGATATATTTTTCGCTTGAACTTGTTTGTCTGAACATATTTTCTTGTTTGCATGGTTTTTGTAGGTATTGAAAAAAAGAGATATGCCTATCATTTGATTTGAAATTTTCAATTCTGGTGAAAAATCAAATAATTACTATCTGAAGCGAGAACTCTCAACCAATTCTACAATGATACAATGTGTTCTAGAAAACATAATAATTGCAATGACAAACTTTATAAAAAGTAGGTATATTGGCGATAAATTTTATGGAAATTAGTAGATACCTAATTAAACTGTTTTAATTTTAAATAAGTACCTATCTGCCATACATTTTTTTTCCAAATTTTAGAAAAAAAAAATTTTTCTCTAGAATGTTTTTGTTTTACTTTCGTATTTACGGCGGATTGATGAAAAAAATTTCGAGGATGAAAAAAATGTTAATTTATACTAGTTTCAGGGCTTCAAATGTTCATGTAAACGCACTTATTCACGTATAATTGTTGATAACTTTTTTACAAGCAATCGAATTAAGTTTTTATATTATATTCTAATTTTTTATTTTATGTTTTTTCATAATCTACACAAAAAAGAAAAAACAAACAAATTAAAAAGAATCATACGAAAATGTTGATTTTTCATGTTTTTACAATTCAAAATAATAACAATTTCTCTCAAAACTTACCTTTTTCACATATCATTTGTACCTTTTTTATCAAGTAATTATCAAAGTAATCGTTTTTTTGTAGATTAACAAAAATAAAATGCACGACAAGGTCGCACGAACTTGCTCCTATGTAATAGACTAGGAATTTTAAAAACGAATGTTATTAGAGAAAACTGTTCATAAGCATAAAATTTATTTTTTAAATGACTAAAACAACTCTTTTAGCAGTTGGAGCTAAAAACAGGATGCCATATATTTTAAGCAAAGATTAAGACACGGCATTTCTCCGCCTTAGCTCAGCCGCCATCCCTGGAGATAAAAATATCTGAGACAACAACCAACAGTCTCAGAACATCGTGCCACACATCTTTCCTATCCTTCTTTCTCTTCATTAGCTTCACGCCCGCGCTGTGTTGAAACATTTAAAGGGTAATCATAATCCCTTGAGCGCGGGTAGATTATAAAAAAAAAAAAAAAAAAAGTTTATGTAAGAACAAAATTATAATTCCTTGTAGTGGTTTCTTAAAAATAAGCTTTTATGGTCGTTTTAAAAAAATTACATTTTTAGCGTTATAGCTTCTATTTTTTTTTTGCATTTCAATTTAAAGACTTGAAACTTGGCATGGAACTGTGTTTATATGTCAGCATTATAAGAAAAAATTTGCAGATCGATTGATGGTAACGAATAGCCATGGTAATTAGTAATGTGTAATCTCCGTGGCCTTTTTGGGATGTCATTTTCATGCTTAATCAGTTTTATTAATATTTTTAATGATGAAAATGATTTTTTATTTAATTTTGGGCCTTGTCGTTTGAAAGGCTTTCTCTCAAACTTCAATTTTATGATATGCCAAAAGAAAAAAATTGTTTTGTTGTCCGAATTCTTAGTTGAACGAGTGTGACAAGATTTGAAAAAAAAAAACCTAATTAAACATTTTCGCTTTTTCACACAACTAAACAATTTTTAATAATTTTTTACGATGCAATATCTTATAGTACGTCAAAAAAACTTTAATTTCATGTTTTATTATAATTTAATTATTGCAGTTAATTCCTTTAAAATTTGCATACAAAATAATTTTTTCATCCGAGTAAAAATTCAGTGTAATCTGCCGGGCCTTGTTATCTTTGTACCGTATAAATATTTTTTAGTTTAACCACCTCCAAAAGAAAGGTATTTACTCATACTTGAACCTAATATAATTTGGATGACATTGAATTACATTTACTATATTAAAATTAAGAAATAGTCGATTTTGTAATCTCCGTGGCCTGTAATCTCCGTGGCCATTTTCGTATTTGTTTTTTAATAAATGTTCTTTTAGTTTATAATGGCTCATATCATTATTAATTTTTTTTATATTCTAGATAAATATACTGAATTTCATCATTCCTTACAATATTGGTACCGTAAAAGTTCCAAGAAAGTTATGTGCCGTTATTTAAAATTATTTTTTTTTTGTCTTTCATGCTTTTAAACAAAATCATTTCGTAAACAAACAACTTTTTTATTAATTATCTTATTAAATTTAGTTGCTTTCCACAAAATTTCAACTATTTATTGTTACTATTTATTTTGTGGATTATTGTTATTTTATGCAAGAAAAGAACATTTTTAGTACATTCGAAATTTTCAATTTAAATTTTTATCAAAAAATACTCGTAAAATGGAAAATATTTGAAATTATTTTTGCGCAACTCAGAGAACTCCTTTTCTACTTGTTTACTATAGATTTAGAAACTAAAACCCAAGAAAAACTAAAAAAAAAAATTTTTTCAAACGATCAAAAAAAAATGTCAATTTTTAAAAAATGACCCTTATACTCGTATACAAAAACATTTTTAAGAAACAATTTTGGAAGCCCAATTTAATGTGTTTATTAATGTACGAATACATTTCCAAAAAAAAATACTGATTCGTTTTTGAAATATTGAATTTTCCAAAAAAAAAAAATTATTTTTTTTATTCAAAAATAGATACCTATATATATATTTTTTAAAGCTTTGAAATGCAATGTTTTTTTTTTAATTTTTATTTCATCTGGCACTGCAACTGATTAAAAAAAGCGGGAAAATTATTTGCAAGAAAATATTTTGATATGGCATAATATGTCTAAATAGTAAACAAAAATACAGTGCAACCCTAATATAAGGTACCTAAATATAACGACTTACTCGATTTAACAAATTCTTCGTAATCCCCTTAAATTGTTCATAAGAGTTAATGTAAAATATACCCTTACATTGCGAACATTTTTTGCGAACAACCTCTTTATAACGAATTTTCAACTATCAAGAAAAAGGATAAACACCTTTAACTAAAGAATTTTCTCAACCCAAACCTTTATATAAAGTTCCCACCAATGTATGACCCTTAATCTCATAGTATGTGATTCATGTCGCTACAGGTTTCGACCCGCTTTTGTTCGTAAAACAATCATTGTTGTTTGATGGAAAGTAATGCAAATACTGCTGCTCGTCACTTTTACCTCTTATACCTCTCTATAACTAATTTTAGACCAATCTAACCTCAATATAACAAACCTCAGTTCAACGAATTACTTGATATAACGAATATTTACTTGTTCCCTTCCGATTTGTTATATCGAGGTTGAACTGTATACATGTATTCACAAATCCATAAAAAACCTTTAAAATTTGCAGAGGAAAAATCAGACAGAAAATCATGGTTGCCAAAACGATTATTTTCAATGCATTATGTTTCGAATCGTTTATTCCATATAATTTTGAGATTTTGATAAATTTTTTCATTTTCTCAAAACGTGTTCCTTTACTTGCGCAAAACTACTAATTTCAATGTATTTAACCAAACAATAACGCTACCCACCATACAAATGCTAAAAATGGTTTTCGAAAATCGTATTATTCTCGAAAACGTTTATTCATACAATAATAGAAGCTTTAAGTTGGCCTACTAATTTTTTTTCTTATTTCATATTTGCATAGCAATCTTTTTTTATCGCTTACTACTTAAAGAATTAAAAGGAAAATAATTTTATGCTTATGAACAGTTTTCTCTAATAAAATTCGTTTTTAAAATTCATATTCTATTACATAGGAGCAAGTTCGTGCGACCCAGTCGTGCATTTTATTTATTTAAAAAAATATATAGCCCATGCAACAGACTCGGTTATTGCATCTGCTTTAATTTCTATTAGTTGCGTAAATCGAGTTAGTACTGGTAATCCTAATAATTTACTGTACACGTATTCATATATATTTAATTTTATTTACAAGTATTTAAGGTACTTAGTAAAATAAGGTTAACCAAAACATAAAAAAACTTTCTTTAATTCTATCAGTCATCATTACATTCTATATTTATATTTATTTGTTTGTGGCAATCATGGTCACAGATTTATATTTTTTCATACAAATATATTTTCCCTATCCTCACAAAACGTCACATACACATCCATGAATATAATTTTCTCGTTCTGTTACTATTCCTATTTTTTCTTTTTGCGCACATTCTCAATACAATTTATTTTTTCTCATTCTTCCATTATCTCTACACCCATATTTTGAAGTCTCCAAAATTTAGCAGAGACACATTTTAGCAAATGCGGTCCGTAGCCTGAAGATGCCGCCACAATCTTTCGACTTCTCGATATTACTATAAGATATATATACAATGGTGTAGTACCCCGTTCCTGGTAACACGCACACAGGAATGGTTGAGAGTTGTAAGTCACTAGGTCCTGGTTCACTTCGAGCTGTTGCACCACCAAATTTATTTATTTTATTTATATATACAATGGTAGTACCAACAAATCAACATCTTCACCAACTACAATAATTGCGTTTGTTGATTCACTTACTCGCGTTCTAGTAAGAGATGGACATATTTTTGAAGTACTAGCCTGTTCGGGGTGTATGATTTTCTGCCACCCACGTGTATTGTAACGGATTTTTGAGTTCTTAAATACTCAGTAAACTCATCACCTCTCGCGACACTAGCCTCGATTAAATTTGGCATTCGACGATCAACCACAACTGTTTTATCTTGTTTATTGCAAATAAAGCAAAACTGAGACATTTTTCCGAGCTATAAAATAACACAAATAAACTAAATGATAGACGCTTGTAATAAATACGTATATTCACTTGAACTGAACCTTTAGCACTTAAAGAAACAGGTATATGAACGAGACCTACGGACAATAAAATAGCCAGATGTTTTTTAAGGCCAAGTGCCTGGGTAGAGGGGATTCAGTTAGGGATTGACTATCTTTTCAATAAATGTTTTCAGGATACTATTACATATATATATATAAAAGAGCCACAAATAGGTATTTATACCTGTCTTATGCCGGATATACACTGTTCCAATGCATGACAAGCATGTGCAAGTGTATTAGTGAAAAAGTCACACGTATAGATTGGATGTTGGATTGAATCAAAATCAAAACCTTTTGATTTTCTTTCAATCTAGCGTCCTGCATTGAAGTAGTGTATATGCAAGATTGATGATTGATCATGCATTTATTGGTTCATTTGCGTATAGTACGTTGAAGAGATGAGAACACCGCACAACATAAGCACAGATTTAAATATTAAAACAGTAAAGAAAAATGGTATGACGAAATGGACAGGCAAAATAAAAAAAATTACTCGCATAAAATTGAAAAAATTCCAAATAAATTAGTAAAATCACAATTTTGCCAAAAAAAACTCACAAAGCGCAACGTCCTGTCACCACACCGTCGATGTAAAAATAAAAAATTGAAGACTCATGCTTGATATGTGTATAATGCAACTTCAACCCCAAATTACCAACACACTTGCATATGCTTGTCATGCATTTGAACAGTGTAGGTATATCCGGCATTAAGTGCCTGATATGTATATACGAGGCTTATATATGTGCATATCATGTATAATGTGACTCTTAGAATCGCGACATCTCACGAATGGTAACTCTTAGGAAAAAAATCATTAGGACTATTTTTGTAGAGAATTTTAAGATCTACAACTTTGATTTGAGGTTTTTTTTTTTGAGAAAACTTACCTTTGCCCCCAACAACTTTTGTAGCGCACATAAGATCGATGGGGATTTTTAAAAATTTATTTGTAGTGGTAAACCTCAGCTCTCCACCAATATTTGGCTTTCCGGGAATTTTTATTATTTTAACACTATTCTTATGTCTAAATTGACCGGACTATCTTCCTAAATTATAATTGACAGTTCCAATCAAAACAAAATTGTCTCGTCGCGTATTTTACTGTCGTGTTTTTATTCGTAATAAAAACTGGCAAAATCGTTTGTGCAAAAATAAATAGATTCGGTAACAAAATAGAACCGTTATTAAGAAATTCGAAAGTAAAAAACACCGTTCCATGTCAGATATTGTTTATAATTTTTTTATCAAATTCAAACCATGTCTACAATGGTGAACATAATTTTTTTCTTTTCAAAATCGTTTTAAAGATAAATCAGATTTTTCATAACGACTGTATGGCAGTTACTGTTATGTCGATTTCCTTTTACACTAGGGATTTTAGGGATTGCGATCCCTTGTCAAATTTTGACTTTTACCACACCAAAAAAATCGATTTTTTTTTGACAGAGATCAAATCTTTCGAATCCGTATTTGGAGAGGGATTTACATGTATACGAAATACGCACACTAAAAAGACAAAATTTGACAAGGGATCGCAATCCCTAAAATCCCTAGTGTAAAAGGAAATCGACATTAGTCTTAGATCCAGAAAAATTTCAATTTCTCTTCCAGGAAATCACCGACCCTTAAGTACTAAGTTTGAAGAAAATAACCTGGACCCACTTTTTTCTTATTTTCTATCATCGATGATAGAGGCATCGTAAAGTCAAGTTTGATCAAAATCTCAATTTGGATTTTTTTCAAATAAAAACCTTAGCCTATAGTTCATAGATCGCAAGTAAATAATCAATAAACCTTAAAGGAACATTTAGGAATTTTTATTTCACCAAGTAATGTTTAAATTTAACACCGATTAACTCAAATCTAATTGTCATCTCATTGAATTTAAAAATCTTTATTGTATTAAATTCATTTTTTAATTGCGAAAACAACTCCCTAAATAATTTGAGCTCAAAAAAAAATCGCACATGATTTCTGGAACAATATGAATTTATGTAAACAACATTTTTACAAAAATAGTGAAGTGTACCAATGTGAAGTATTTAATATTATAAAGGACGATAGGCAAAAATGTATGAAAGCTGACCTAGGAACCAGTAATGCCAAGACATGTGTCGTTGGAAGGGTACTTGGACCTTATTCGGAATTCCCCCCCACCAAAATGAACTTTTTTTTACACAACTAGATAAAAAAGTGTTTGCTGTTGATAAAAAACATCAAATTATGGAGGAGAAACACTTTTTTATGGTAAAAAAGTGAAGTATAAGCGGACCACCCACAGTACTATTGGCCCTTATTCGGAATTCCCCCCCCCCCTCTTCCCCACCAAAATGAACTTTTTTTTAACGAATCGATAAAAAAATGTTTGCTGTTGATAAAAAACATCAAATTATGGAGGAGAAACACTTTTTATGGTAAAAAAGTGAAGTATAAGCCGACCACCCACAGTACTATAACTAAAACTACTTTTTTATTATGGGATATTTGCTTTTTTTGCTTGCCTACGCATTACGGCGTATAAACAGTGAGATATGTATGGGGGGGCATGCTGCCCCCCTGCAACCCTCCTGCTTGGGCACACTATAGGATTTGGGGTAGGTGCGAGGTTGGGTGTATGCAAGGTTTCTTTTGCATTTACAGAATCTAGATTTAAAGAAACTTTGAATTTACCCTATGGCCTATATTAATTTTTTTATACTTCACTTTTTTACCATAAAAAAGTGTTTCTCCTCCATAATTTGATGTTTTTTATCAACAGAACAGCACACTTTTTTTTATCGATTCATTAAAAAAAAGTGCATTTTGGTGGGGGGGGGGGGAGTGAATTCCGAATAAGGACCGGGTACTTTTATGTAAAGGGTCTTTTTTAGATGCGCAGAACTTTGAATTAGCAACACTGTTTTCATTTCGAGTCGATGTAGGAAAAAATGTATTCGCTAACTTGTGGGGTTTTCCAAAAATTGAGTAAATTTTCTTTTCGATTAAAAATCAAGTTTTTAAATCTAAATTACCATGTCACCTCATTTCAAATCGCTTTATGATTAAAGTTAACCACTACTTAAGATTGTGCTTTGAAATTACATCCAAAAAAGAGTAGCAGTTTAAAATGATTCGATAAATTCATTGGTCCTTACTAATAATCAAACGTTAATGTTGACTATTAGTTATTTATTTCTTTATTTATTTCATCTACGAGCTAAAAAGCTTTACTGATAACATTTAAATATATAAGTAATAATAATATACTAATAATAATAACAATATTAATATAAAAAAAAATAATATAATATAAAAAACTGTTAACTGGAAGGTAAAAACAAAATTCTGAGCTTTAACAAAATGCTACCAATAAACAATTTAGTCCTTTCACTAACTAGTCTCCAGACTTTCTATTAAATCTATTACAAAATCTACAACAAATGAGAAAACAAATGTAATGAACTCCATATTTTTTAACAAGAAAACATATTTCTTTATTTATTTTATATTATTTTAATATTTTTCATTCGCAATGTAAATATAGGTAGGTACCAAAGTAAGAAAATCTTAAAATTAAAATATTTTTAAACTATAAATAAGTGAACTGGCATATTTTGTGTGAGAATATAGATTTTTTTAGGTTTCCTATTGATAAATAGTCGGGGCTAGTTTTGTTACAGTGTGTCATCTTAAATCCATGATTATTTCAACTCGTAACAAAAAATTCGAAGTTTGAGTTTAGTTTTTAATCATGGATTTAGATAATCAGTCGATTTCAGTTAATTGATTAACACCATTTAACCAGCAACTCTGTGTATCAAATCAAAATCTTATCCTAATTTGAAAAAACCTAAACGCCGTAAAAGTCATAAGCTGAGTAAATCTATCAAATGCAAATGCAATTTTAATTTGGTTGTTCGGTTTTGAAAATTGTATTCGACGCATATATTTTTCTGTATTTCTATGTTTTTTTTTTTGTACTCAAGAAAGATCATCCCGCTATTAATTTGTAAGATAAGTTTTTCAAGCTCATCTAACTCTACTGAATGTGGTTCAAATGTTATTTTTGTTTTTGTTTTCAAAATAAATACACTTGGATACACACAATTTTACCAATACAACAACAGACAAAAATAATGTTAAATCGATTCCCTTTCAACACAAAAATTACTTTTTTAGATATACATACATACGTAATTGTGTAAACACATAAAATGAAAACAACAAATCATCACCCCAGTATTGGAGTGTTCTAAACGACAAAAACCTAGTTTCGAGAAAATGACGTTTGAAGTTTGAATTCGAATACCAGAAAAACCTTCAATGAATAAGCCATTAAGCAATTTTAAGCCAATTTTCGTGGTATTTTGTTTAACTTAAAAAAAAATGGTCCATCGAATACTTACGCTTTTTTAATGATTCTCTGCATTTCTGTCTTAAAATAATAAAAAGGTATAAAGACAATCGAATATAAAAATAACAAATTATTTAATTAAATTAAGGAAAGCATGTGCAGGTACATAATATAGTTCGTATGTAAATAACTACTAAACAGTAATAAACAGTAATTATATTTTGTAGTATTCTTCAGCTGAATTTGTGTCAAAATTGGCTCGGTAGATTTGGCGTCCACCATGACGTGGGATACGAGGAATCTTCAACTCAACATTCAATTGATCACCTAAATTCTTTGCTCTCTGCCAGATATTTTTGAAATTAGTATCTATGTACTTCCGGCGACTTGAAATAACGGAAATTGTGTCTTTCACCAGCATAGCGCTGCTGGTAAGGTCAAGAGTTTTCGTTTGTAGCAATTTGCTCAAAGACTGTGTTAAAGACAACACATCACTTAAACACAATACTGAGAGAATAAACTGGGTATTGCATAAGCTTGTTATATACGAGGAAGCTTTGCTGGCTGTACTTGGGTCACGCTACTGCCAAATCGTTTCCAATGTCTCCACAATCTTGGCTAGGTCTAAGGAAAACTGGAGTACACCTTCATGCCGGTCTACCCACCTAGTCTCACAAAGTGATGTTAGTGCACACCCCAAAGTGCTCATGATGACAGTTTTTCGCTTTGGGTGCGATTTGAATAACATTATTACCTCTTTCATGATTGTCACATCGTCTCGAATGGCAGGTAATTTCGAACTTCGAGAAATAGAGTTTTTAAGCTTGTTACTGTAGCATGGAGTCTTCACAGCACTTTTCGCTTCCTTTTGAATCACCGTCACAACACCTCGAACTTCTGAAAGCATAACAGCACACTCATCTGTCACTATACCCATACATGATTCAAGAGAAAGTTTGAGCTTCTGTTTTAGCTAGAATAAGATAATTTGCCCTATAGCTTTGCCAGTTAAGGACAACTCCTTTGATGTAAAACTTCCCTCCAACTTCTCTTCGGCAGATAATATTTTTCTGGTTTCTCTTCGGTTTTCCTCATCGGATTCTTATTCTTCGTCAGTTCCTCAAATTCATCTACGAAAGTTACAAAATCCTCACGAATATGACCTTCATGAACGTATCGTAAGATTACACTGAGCTGGGAAAGGTGAGATGCATGCGTTGTCTCATCGAAAAGTATGGAATAGTAACGTGAGGCCCGAACGTTACTCAAAACTTAATCGGGAATCTCATTCCCACAGCATGAAATAAGTGAGTTCTGTGTTGTTTTGCTTATGTATGTAGCATAAGAAGAGGCTGACTACAAATATTATTCTAATATTTTGTCTCCAGCAGATACTCGAAACCTTAAAAGCTCCCTAAAATTTTCTTTGTTCATGGTCACGTCAGATTGATTTGAATCAACTGTGTTTCTAAGTATAGCTCCATCATTTCTATGACCACGAAATGCTAAATTTTGCCGTCCAAGGAAGATGATGGTTTTTACTATGGGACGAAGGCGTTCCCTGTTTTCTTATACCTTTTTAAGACGCTATTGGTTTACACGGTTGACTATTTCCAGGTTTGGGTTATTATAAATGTGAAGAAACTCAGTTCCGTCCTCAACAGCTCGCTTGTGGTAAATGTTATTAGCATGATTTTCCAAGACTCCCTTTTGTCCAGAAATATTATTGAAGTTTATTAAGGGTTTTTTCACAAAGCTTTGTAAAGGCACGGTTTTTTGACCACCTCCAACATTTTCGTGAAGTCATCAATTTGTTTATTCAAAAAAATTCCAATATCATAGGGGGCATCCGACCGATTACAAGATGTAGATGTAGACTCAGGAACCGAGGGAGAAACAGGTGCAACTCTCGCACTAATTGAGCTCTCACTTCTCTCTGTGCATTTAGGTGAACTGTGAGAAGATTGAGCAACAGGATCAAAATTATTACTGTTATCCACTTTAGAATCAGAAGTTTCAGTAAAAGATAAAACTGGTTTCTTATTGATCGGTTGAAAAAATGAGTTAATGCTTCTGTTATTTGAATCTCGCTTTTTTACGGACCTGGTCGGTGATCTCCCTATAAACAATGTAAACTTGCCTTTATATGAGTGGATACATTATGTGTACCAACCAACAAACATGATAAAAAGGTAGACGAGAAAGAGTTTTTTTTTAAGACCAAAAATAACGGTACCTGCCATACGAATTTTTTTTCGAAATTTTATAATCATTTTTTTTTCTCAAAAACTGGTCTACAGATTTAAAAAACAAAAATACAGAAAAATTTCATTTAATTAAGGCTAGGTATTGGTTGAAAAAAAATTTCCGAAAAATGGATATTGAGGGTACCCCCCATGGAACCATTTTTTTTGTTTTTTATTTTCTCAAAAACGGTTCAACCGATTTTGATCATTTTTTTTTTGCTAAAGCTCCCCAAAAACATAAATAGAATTGTGTACTCAATTTTTTTTTTTTTTTGTATTTAAAAAAAAAAACTTCAACATTTTTTTTTAAACCTCAATATTTCGAAAACCCCATGCTAGATTTTTTTCAAACTTGATAAATAAAAGTTTCTCAATATAATCTACAAAATGTGAGAAAAAATTTTTTATTTTACCTAAAAATAAAGGTACCTACCATACAAATGCTAAAAAATTAAAAAAAATGGTTTTCAAAAATCGTATTTTTCTCGAAAACGACACCTAGAATTTTGATAATTTTTTTTTTTCTTTCAATTAATTTTTACGATCTTTAATTTAATAAAAAAAAATTGAAATTAAGATATTACAGCTTGTACCTACCATAGAACCATTTTTTCGAATTTTGAATTTCTCATTATCCACATAACGGATCTTAATGAACATTTTTATAGAGAAGTTTCTAAAAAGTCTAAAACACATTGCATTTCAAAACTTTAAAATAAATATTTTTTGAATTTTTGAAAAAAAAAATATATTTTTTTCTTTTTTTGAAAATTCGATATCTCCGAAACTGTTCAATATTTCTTTTCGTAAATTTAATTTTTATTCGAACAATAATAAAAACTTTAAATTTGCGTATCAAAATTTTTTCTTAAAAAGCCTTTAAAAAGTTTGTATATAAAAGCTTCTTTTAAAGAAACCACTACAAGGACTTATAATTTTTGTTCTTGCATAAATTCATATTTGCATAGTATTCTGTTACTACTAAAAGAATTTAAAAATTAATTTTATCCTTATGAACAGTTTTCTCTAATAACATTCGTTTTTAAAATTCCTAGTCCTATTTAATATGAGATACATACTATGATTTGAAACATATTTATTAGAGTGGAAATTGATTACACATACAATCCATTGGTTGGTTCTTTTTTCCTTATTTTGCATTTCAAAATTCTACATTTTGAAATTAATTGAATTTAAGAAATGGTAGATTTCAAAGAGTGATCAAATCAACCAGTCATTGTTGAAAAAAAAATATTAAATTCTTATAAGTTCCAACTATACATTTTTTAATGAAAACGAGGATAGAGGGGTACTCAAAAATAAAAATAATCTCAAATATATTGAGCCTGAATAGTAACGACGAAACAGGTGGTGAACTATTCAATATGTGAAATTCTTTCATTCAAGACTGCATGCTCCTGTTACATCTCTTGAGTTGACGTTGAAAAATCAATTTTAATTCTTAAAAGTTTTGTAGCGATCAAATAGACCTTTTTTCTTTTTGAAAATTTCAAAATTATGGTATATGTGAACAAGGCATTCAAAGAATCTGGACAGTTATGTAGTTTATTTTTAAATGAGATTGGAATATAATTTTCTAAGTTTTTTTTTGTGTGGTATTGTTGTTTAATAAAAGACTAATTTTTTGTTTGTTTTAATTTTCAATGTTTTCTCATTATCTTACAAACCTTTTTCAGAGCATATTTTTACTTCTAAAGCGCATATTTTATCATTTTACGTGCATACGAGTATTTTATGCGCATATTTTGTGTTTTTTAGCGCATAAAAATCTTTGATAATAGATTTTAGATACAATTTTCTCGCTCTATCCTCCATTACTATCGCATCCTAAATCTAAATTATCAAATGTCAATTTTGTTCTACTACAGCGCCAACACAGTACAGCCGCTTTCACAATATTTATTTCTATTCCATGAGAGTACTTTAGATTTTATATATAAATGCCAATTTTAAAGAATTATTCAAAAAGAATTATTACAAACTTAATGTTAATTATTTCAGGAGAAATTGTTTTCGTTTTGATTTGGTAGATTAAAAAATAAACAGTTCAATTGGTACCATTATTAGAGTACATGTGAGATGGTTTACCACGACGAGATACGAATCGGCAAAGGGCTGCTATAAATGCTTCTGTCGATAGATCACTAACCAACTCCAAATGGATAGCCTGGGTTCAGAGGCATACAAAAAGTGATATGTAGCCCTTAGTTTCGTGTACCTTCTTACCGATTTTGGTTTTGATTGAAATAGGCCCCGCGTAGTCACATTCACAATGTATGAAAGGCCTGCTCGGTTGAATTCTTTCAGCTGGAAGATTACCCATTATCTGAGTTGATGTCAGTTTTCTCTGCCTAAAACATTCCTTGCAACGGTGGATAATCTTGCGAAGTAGGTTCCTGCAGCCAATGATCCAGTACTCAACAAATAATGTTGAAACTCCTGGGTGATGATGTCGTTCATGTGCGTCGTGTGCAATCAACTCAGTTATTTTGTAGCCTTTGGAAATAATGATCGGATTATTTGCGTTGGAAGAGATTCTTGCAGTCTTCCACCAACTCCCAATATCTGGTCATCAGATTAATGATCTTCCAAGTTTTTCCAAAATGTCCATATTTTATAAAATATGCAATATCTTCCATAAAGTGTACGTTTTGCATCATATTATTATGTCGCGTTTAGACCTGAAGATTTGTAAAGCAGTAAGATGATAAGAATAAGCGTTTGATTGCTTCATAATACATTTCAACACATATCGAACCATAAACGCTACGACGCGTATAAGACGAAACCACGACGATATACGAGACGAAAAGAACTCAATATGGTGTTGACGATCATTTACTACCAGAAGTGATTTTTGCATCATTTTCACTTTTAGAAAGCCAGTGTGGACCATTCCACCAAATACAGTGATTCACTAAATTCGAAGGTGCTATACCGCGTGAAGCACAGTCCGCAGGGTTTTGTTCCGACCTTACATGAAACCACCTGTTTCGAGGTATTGTGTTCAGAATTCCAGAAGTTCTGTTCCAAACAAAAATGTCCCAACGACATGAAGACGAAGACAACCAGGAAAGAACAACTTGTGAGTCACATCATGCCGCAACAATGTTTGTTTTAATGTCTCCATTCATAAAAACTTGACGTTAATAGATCACGACGGAGTACGCAGATGATGAGACATCTGAGAACCCGTGCAGTTGGAAATGGGAGTCAATTGTTGCAATTGTTTGAGGAATCTTAATTCTAGTTAATGAAGGAAGCTCTTCACGAGATTTCCACCATTTTTTAGCGATTGAATCTGGTAGACAATCATCCCAATCGAGTTTTTGATGCCATAACTCTTGCAGAAGAATTTTAAGTTGAATAACCGACGGAGAAAGAAAACCTAGGGGATCAAAAATTCTTGCAACATCAATTAATATTTGGCGTTTTGTAGGGAATTCATTGTCTTGTATTAGATTTAAACGAAAAGAAAAGCAATCTAACTTCGAATATCAATTCAAACCGAGAACCTTAACCCAATCCGTGTCTTTGTGAAGTGAAACGTTTTCATTTTGTACCGAGTTATTTTCCGAAAGCAATTCTTTACAATTACTTTGCCACTTACTAAGCCTTAAGCCACCAGTAGACAATAGATCGATTAGAGAACTCTAGGCATATGTACAAAGGTAAGATACTCCTCCATAAACAAATTTCCTTTCCATCGCTTTTAAACGAGAAACGGCACCACTGATGGTTTCAGAGAAATTCGGAGGAATTACATGTTTTACGATGTGACTTTGACTTGCAACGAAATGTATTATGGTTTTCTTGTAGACAATTAAAGCAAACCTTACTATTTTTAACAAATTATCTCCTTGACTGGATATCTATAGCTAAGAAATCCGAACACTGCGAAAGGTTATGTGAAGAAGTATATGTAGGAGATTGACCAGAAGATAAGACATGCATACTATTCAAGGACGTAAACTTCCCTTTTCATAAGTTCTCGAATATAACACTAATCGAGAGCTTCACAGCAGCGCTTCAAAAATGCTAAAAACTCCAAAAGTACCAAAATTTCAACCTCAAAAGCACTTATTTTCTTTACAAGTACCTTCTTCTGCTGGTACTCTTCTTAATCAGATGACGATCCTGGTGAGGTAAGGTTGCCTGTAGCATACATGCCCTCACCACCTTCAGACATGTAGGATATTTCTTCGTTTGATGTCAAAGAATATAGCTGGTCGTTTAATCTTGCTTCCGATACTACCTTGGCTATGCGCGCCTTCTCCTTCACTCCAGATGGCAGCTTGACTGAAGTGTTTTTTTCGCCTGATACTGCAGTTGGCTGTTTCATTATTGGCGTAGTGGTTATTCATGGTGCGATTTTCAAACTCCATGAAGATTTCCACCTCACGATTGTGAAAAAAGCCTCCGAAAAGTTTGTTGCCCAACGGGAACTCAAACCGGCGATCCCTCACACTGCTGTCCGCAACTACTTTTTTTAAATTCATTTTTAATTTCATTAATCTTAAAACTATCTTAAAGCTAGACAAAAATTCATTAAAAACTAGCCTGATTATCTAATAACTTAAAACTAACTTATTGGCCCTATGCGGGCCCTCTAAGCTAAACTATATCTTAAATCTAATACCTTTCGGCCTAAAAAACTATTTTGAATTTACACTTTGTCTATTTTTTTGTTTAAAATTGTTTCTATAAAACTTACAAACTAAAGTAAAACAAATTAAAACTACCTAAAACTACTTAAAAAATAGAACAGCCACAGCACCAGTGATTTAATTTTTTTTTATGTACATTGAAAATGTATTAATTTTATTTTTTTTTTGGTGCCACCCTGACTGTCTCCTACCTAAGAAAAACACTTAAAACTATGTAAGTCGGCCAAGACAACTTGTCAACTATCGCTATCATCAATCGACAACCACCAGAACTGGTTCTCCTGTCTCACCCTGTCCCTCCGGTCCCGATCAGACGTCTCGACCATAAAGGAGCCGCCTATCCACAGTACTATGGCCGACGTGGTAGATTAGCCGAACTGCCTCTCTATCTTGGATCAGCCCTCGACTGTCTAAATAAAAATGCACACTCTCGAAATATTCATTGTTGGAGTGGTAAGCCCCAAAGATTAAGCTTTTAGTTGAGGTCATCGCTCTCGCAATGTGACCCCGAATCAGCTTCACTAAGAAATTATCTATTCTGTTAATGTTGGCTCCGTTGTATAGAGTCCTGTTGGAAAAGTAATGTTAGTACTCCGATTCTGATGTTCTGTGTTACCCAAGGCAACGTCTAAGATACTGCCTCGCAAACACCTGAATCTTTTCCATTTGAGATGGGGCAACGTTGAACCACACCGAACACCCATAGGCAATCAGTGGCCGGATGAGGGCCATGTAGCAAATCACCTTCACTCTGCTGTCAAGCCGGCTGTTGTAAAACAACCGTTTCGTCAGGGCAAAGGCTCCCCTAGCTCTGTATTGAATGAACGAACATAGTGATGTGAAATTCACGTTATTTGTTATTACGAGTATGTATGTATATACTGTGAGCGTCAAAAGAAATTGTACACCTATGAACTTCATTTTTACAGCCCTGTTAAAGCAAGGGAGTTCGATCTTTTAGTAAAATACTTATGTTATTTTTTAATGTAGTTTATTTTCAATGAATTGCCATATAGAAGTTAACAGAAAATAATGAAGTAAAAACACAATAAAAAAATTAAAAAAATATTTCAATTTTTAAGCGTCAAAAGAAACTGTACAACTCGCCACACATACTGTGCAACTTTCCGCTTATGGGGAAAACAACCGTTAAATTAATTTTGTTTTCTTTACAACTCATAACTAATTGATTAAAAGTGTTATTGAGTTCATTTCCATCGAAAGTTGCTTGTTGTTTAAATTGTTTTTTTAAATTACTTCAAAATGGGTAAACAAATTGGAGTAGAAACACACAACTTATTATTAAATTAAGAAAGGAAGGAAAATCTTACTGCGAAATAGCTAAAACAGTGAGCAGATGCCTTAACACGGTAAACAAAGTTTTAGACAAATTTCAAAAGTTCAAGGATGTAAAAGATCGACCTCATTCCGGAAGGCCAAAAAGGCTGTCCGTATTAAGAGATAAACGTGCTATTGTCAGGGAAGTTTGAAAAAATCCTGCGTGTAGTGCAGTAAAGATTGATGAAAATATTACCCAATCTTTTGGAGTCAACGTTAGCGCGAGCACTACTCGGCGGACGCCCATAGTAGCGGGGTATATGGAAGAATTCCTCGCAAAAAGCCATACATTTCTGAAAAAATCTAAAGCGATGACTTTTTTTTATCAAGAAGTATCAAAAAGAAAGTTCTTCATTCTGGGGAAATGTTCTCTTTAGTGACGAGAGCAAATTTGAGATTTTTGGTTCAAAAAAACCACCAAAAATATGGAGAAAGAAAAAAACTGAATTTTAACAAAAAAATTTAAATTCAACAATTAAGCACGGAGGCGGTTCGATAATGGTCTGGTGAGGTATAGCATCATATGGAGATGGGAACCTCGTCTTTATTGACAGTACAATGGGAAAAGAAGATTATCTTAATATTTTAAGAGACGCTTTGCCAAGTAGTGTTGTGAAACTGGTTTTAATTGATTCATGGGTTTTCCAACAAGACAACGATCCCAAGCACACATCGAAAATAGTCAAGGAATGATTACTTTACCGTACATCTAAGCAACTGGATCACCCTCCGCAATCCCCAGACTTAAACTCCATCGAACATTTGTGGGAGTATCTGGATAAGCAGATCCGTAAGAGGAAAATTTCAAACAGAGAGTCACTAAAGTCAATTCTAGTTGAAAACTGGCAAAAAACGCCAACCAAATTGACAAGGAAGCTAGTAGAGTCAATGCTCAGACCCATTGATGCTGTTTTAAAGGCGAAAGGGAAGCAGACAAAGTACTAGTTTTAAGTTCTTTACTTTAATTGAATAATGTACAGTTTCTTTTGACGCTTAAAAATTGAAATATTTTTTAAAAATTTTTTATTGTATTTTTACTTCATTATTTTCTGTTAACTTCTATATGGTAATTCATTTAAAATAAACTACCTTAAAAAATAACATAAGTATTTTACTAAAAGATCGAACTCCCTTGCTTTAACAGGGCTGTAAAAATGAAGTTCATAGGTGTAAAATTTCTTTTGACGCTCACAGTAGGTAAGGTTTAGTAGTTAAGACATCTGATATATAGTTTTAAGTAGTACTTACTTACTAAACTGGCTCCTGATCCATGGAGGGTCTCTGCCTGAGTTATTGCGGTCTTTCATCGGTTACAATCCCTCGCGAGCTCCCTGCAGTCGTCGGGACCAAGCGCTCTTGCGTCTGTAACTGCCTGGTCCCTGTAGCGAAGGTTCGGTATTTCTCGTCGTCCCGAACCTGGGGGCTGGGATAAGAAGATTTTCTTGGCTGGACCGTTGTTGTCCATTCGCTCGATGTGACCGAGCTAGTGAAGTCGACGTGTTTTGGCTTTTTGAATTACATCCACATCTTGGTACGGCTCGTATAATTCACGATTGAATCTTCTCCTCCATTCGCCCTCTTCACATATAGGACCAAATATCCGCCGAAGAATTTTTCTCTCGAAATTGCCCAGTATCAATTCCCCTTTTTTACTTATCGTCCAGCACTCGGCACCGTAGAGTAGAACTGGTAAAATTAGCGTTTTGTATAGCGTGCACTTTGTCTTTCGAGAAAGGTGTTTTGAACCCATTTGTTTGGCCAAACCGAAGTAGCAGCGGTTTGATAGGGTAATTCTTGGTCGGATTTCCACTAAAGTGTCATTCGTGGGATTGATGTTCGTTCCGAGGTAGGTGAACTCCTTGACTACCTCGAAATTACTGCTATCAACAGTGACGTTTTATCCTAGGCGATGGACAGATGAGGCTTTGTTTGTTGATAGCATATACTTTGTTTTGTCCTCATTAACTTCAAGACCAATGCGTTTCGCCTGTTCATCAATAGCTGTGAACGCTTCTAGCACAGCTCGCTTGGAGCGGTCGATGATATAATTGTCGTCCGCATAGCCAAGCAGTTGGGAAGACCTGTTGAAGATAGTGCCTTCCAGGTTAACACTACTCTTGCGCACTATCTGCTCCAGGACTAGGTTGAAGAAATCACATAATAGCGCATCTCCTTGTCTGAAGCCTGTACCCTGTACATGTCTGGAATAGCTCGGATGAGCTGTTACCCATTTGTACGTTCTACCGCGTATTTTGTAACGTCATGCGGCATAGCTATATCAGTTTTTTCGGGATCCCGAGCAGTGGTACCACTTTACTTCAATTGAAGTAGATCTACTTCTTTTTTCAAAATATTTTCTAAAATCTACCATCAGCAAAATACTGAAATCTACTTCATTTTAAAAATCTCTATTTCAACCTGCTTCAATTTTACAAAATAAAGCCTAAATTTACTTCTTTTTCTCTATTTCACCCTAATTAGTAGTATGTAGCCCCATATTTACCATAAAATAAAAGAACGTCAGTACAGAAATTTCCTTAAAATTAAAAGAAATGTAGTGACAATTTTAAATATTTAAAATATTCATTTAAGGAAAAAAAATTTGTATGCATTATTTTTTCTAAAAGCAAGTAAAAAGTCACTTTGAAATCTACTTCGATTTTTCTCAATTTACTTCACTGTTGTCTTCAAATCTACTTCGAATTTTTTTCCGTAAGTGGTAACGCTGATCCCGAGTTCCGACATCGCCAGTAGAAGCTCTTGGCGACTTATGCTGTCATATGCGGCTTTAAAGTCGATGAAAAGATGGTGGGTCTCGACTTGAAATTCGTTGGTCTTTTCCAGGATTTGCCTCAATGTGAAGATTTGGTCTATCGTTGATCTGCCAGGCCTGAAGCCACACTGGTACGTGCCGATTATAGTGTTGCAGAAGGGTTTTAGACGCTCACATAGTACGGTGGATAGGATCTTGTAGGCAACATTAAGCAGGGATATGCCCCTGTAGTTTTTGCAGGACATAAGATCGCCTTTTTTGTAGATTGGGCATATGGAGCTATTTGACCAGTCGTCGGGCATACTTTCCTCCTCCCACACTTGGTTGATGAGCTGATGCATGCACCCTATCAGGACATCTCCTCCATACTTAAAGAGTTCCACAGGTAGGCCATCCGAGCCTGCGGATTTGTTATTCTTAAGCTTGCGGATTCCTTTCTTAACCTCTTCAGTACTGGGTAGTGGGACTGGATCTTCATTGACTGGTCTTATGCTTCTTTGCTCCTCTGTGGTTTCGTCTAAATAATGCCCATTAAGCAGCTGCTGGATATGCTGCTTAAACACGTCTACAATTCCCTGTGCTTTGGCTTTGTACGAGTATATAAATTTTAATAGTACTCTCATGGAACACGAAAAAAAGTTAACTTATTGTGCCGCAGAATCGTAAGTGTGGCTATGTTACTCGTAAGCAGTGCAGAGTTGACGGAAGGAGAAAATATAAGCAAAAGGAGAGATGCGGTAGTGATGTATTTATTCTGACAACAATAAAGAGGGTGAGGGAGAAAATATTATCTGCGTTTCTTTTTGCTGTCAGAATCAATTGTAGGTAGGTATATAAAGTTGTATATGCCAGGCGCGAGATGAATACAAGCAAAAAGTATTGAGAGTGTATGAGAGTTTTTGTGAATTTTGTTTTATTACTCATGCAATCTGGTTTGTTTAAATTCTGATACGATTAATTACCGAGGTTGCCATTTTATCGACTTTGTAATAAGATCTAGAGGAATTTGAACTTAATAAACTCAAATGGTTTTATTTCGTTTTTGAAAACTAAATAATTTCAAATTGGCTTTATTTCGTTATGGTAACCAAAATAATTTTATAATAATTATATGCAGTGGGTAGTTAGATAGTGGCAATTGTATTTTTTTTTTGTAATTAATATAGATATGTACATACACAGTTAGAAAGCTATTTCTTTAAGAAAATCTTATAGGTACGTACCTATATTTTTATTAAAGAAAATAGCTTTTGCATTGTATGTAGGTGCATACCCATAGAAAATTGTATGAAATTAAAATAATAATTTTGATTAGGTACAAAAACGAAAAATTATTGTTATGCGTTGATAGGTATTTATATAATTAAATATATACATAACAAAAAAATTGATATAGGTATAGACCAGTTTTTAAAATTTATTCATATAAACTTTGTTTGCAAAAAACAGAAAATTTTTAATACTTTTTATGTGTATAATAAACAATTTCAGAAATTCATAAATATTCACATAAAGCTATTTTGAAAAAAAAATCAAATAAGTTTTTAGATAAAAAAATATTTTTTCGTGTTCTCTATCATCGTAAAGTCAAATTTGATCAAAATCTGGAGTTTAATTTTACCAACCTTAACCAACCTTAAGTTTTTATTATTGTACGACTAAAATTAAGTTTCGAAATAAAATATTGAGCCGTTTTTGAGATATCGAATTTTCCAAGAAAAAAAAAAAAAACAATTTTTTTTCCAAAAATTAAAAAAAAAATTATTTCAAAGCTTTGAGATGCAATGTTTTTAAACTTATTGGAAGCATCTCTATAAAAAATCCCTATTTCGATAATGAGAAAATTGTCAAATGTCAAAATTTGAAAAAATGGTATCGAAAAACGAATTTTTATCTTTAAACGCGATTTGCGGCTAACCGGAGCCTCGTAGACCCCTCAAAGTTGACATTTTCAAACGTGATTTCTGGCCAAACTATTCATCCTACAGAATTAAAAATTACATATTCGTGATCTAGGGAGTGCCACCTTTCAATCCACGTATGAAACGAAAAACGCGAAAACGCTTAAAACGTATTTTAAAGCGTGGAACAAAAAAATATTGTTTTTAAGTAAAATCTCCTCAAATCGTGCGCTAGCTTTAAGTTTTATTACTGTACGAATGGAAATTAAATTTCGAAAAAAACATTGCGCCGGTTTTTGAGATATCGAATTTTCCAAAAAGAATAACTTTTTTCAAAAAATTAAAAAACTTTTATTCATCAAGTTTCAAAAAAATCGAGCATGGGGTTTTTGAAATATTGAGTTTTCAAAAAAAAAATTTGAAAATTTTCTTAAAAATCCAAAAAATTATTTTTTGAAAATTTGAATACACAATAATATTCAAACTATTAGGTACCTTTAGCAAAAAAAAAATGATCAAAATCCGTCGTACAGTTTTTGAGAAAATCGAAAACAAAAAAAATGGTCCCAAGGGGGGTACCAAAAATAACAATTTTTTGTAAAATTTTTTTCAACCATTACCTAGCTCATTGTATATATCGTGGGTGTACAAGCAGAAGGCACTAAGTCAATTTTTTAGGATTTTTACATTTTAATGTAAAGTGATCAAGAATGATGATATCTTTGTACTCCAATCACCTCCTAAGGGATATTCATCGTTAAACATGAATTATTTGAGGTTATGTTTTGAACTAGGTCAGTTAAAAAATTTTTAATACTGCTAAAAGGCACTAAGTTGACTTAGTGCCTTTTGGTTGTCATAGAAAAAGTTACAATATGCTATAATAATACAGCAAGAAGGCATTAAAGTGACTTAGTGCGTTTTAGCTGTTATCAAAACCAGGAATCCTTCAGTTCAAATACAATTTCGCGTACAATTTTAGAACAACGAACGTAATAAAAACTTTACAAAGAGGAAGAAACGCTGTTCAAAAGTATCTTTCTCTAACACAATGGCCTAAATTGTATCAAGAACCTCTTAAAATAAGTGCAGCAAAAAAAAAAGGCTTAATAGAAATGTTTCAAAAAGGAGTGGTTTCTGAAGTTTTCCATTCTTGGTTTGAATCTTTGCCCTCACAATCAAATTCCAAAAACAACTTGCCAGAACCTTACATATCAGAAGAAAGCGATGGTGATGAATAGTTCCAACCTTTTCACTTATTTTTTTGTTAAATTGTCCTTAATTTTTATAACTGACTTTTCTTAATTTTATAATTATAACTTACCGTATCATTTAACTATATAATATTTCTACTTGCTCTTAAAATATAAATAAAACTTTTAAATATAACATTAAGAAAAAATTGTTTTTTAATTTGTATTTTTAGTTATAATTACATAATTGCATTATCTTTTCTGCTACACAGCACTAAGTCATCATATTTTGTAGTTCTAATGCAATTTTTTCGAATTGGTTTGGCAAAAACTAAAATTTTTGATTAAAAACTTAAGTCATAATATCAATAGAGCTTTTCACGTAATCAGATGTAAAATTAAAAGCGATATTGAATTTTCACGACTAAAAAAACATTAAATATCAATTTACTCAAAACTATGTTTTTTGACTTAGTGCCTTTTGCTTGTACACAATGTACACCCACGATATATACAATGCCTAGCTTTAACTAAATGAAATTTTTTGTTTTCTTTTTTTAATCTGTGGGACAGTTTTTGAGAAAAAAAAAATATTTATGAAATTTCGAAAAAAATTCCAAAGAAAAAACATCCGGGGGGAAAAAATTAAAAGCCATATCTACCAAGTTTGAAAAAAATCGGCCAAGCCGTTTAGCTGTTATTTAATAAAGTGGTTTATTGAACATAATAGTTCTTCATAACCTAAAAACTAAAAGTGATAGAAAGAAATGGAGTATGCCATTCGAAAGAGCATGTTTGATTTATAAAAACTGCATTTCTAACTAAATTTCGCCAAAAATGCTCTTTTGAACAAGATATAACTCAGACGACAATATGCACAGAAATAATTTTCTTCTATCCCAAAAAATACGTAATCGCCAAAAAAAAGTATTGAGACCTCACCTTGCCTACAGAAAATAACAACTACCAAATCCCCACACACACCTACATCCTACTTCAATGTACATAGTATGTGCCTTTGTTCTCCTATTTTATATACAGTATTCCTATTGCTGTCATGTATTAAATGTCTATCTGTTAAAACTCTGCCATAGGCACCTCTGCTAGTCACAGTGCAGTAATTATGGTGCCGCTAGGTTCGCCTAGTCGCGTTCCTATTCATGATATTACTATAAAAATATATATACAATGGCTTTGGTGACTAGGTTCCCTCCGCTGTTTCGAAGAGCTTGCGTGCCGGTCCTATAACCTGATGCCAGTTGTTTGGCTGTTTTGTAGAACCGGCGGGTATTTGTGGTGGTGCTAGACTCCTCGAGATACCTGAGCTGAGAAGCTGCGGCTACTCTTTTCTTTCTGCGCAGGTTTTTTCTCTTTCCTTCTCTTTTCACGGTACTCCTCTTTTACTGCTCTTGTTTTCCGTTGCAGCATTTGCATTCGTGAATTTTCCGTCTCCTGCTTCAATACCGCGCATTCATTATCATACCACGGGTTCTTTTTCCTAAGTAGTTGATAGCCTATCGTGGTCCCGGCTACCTCCTCAATGATGTCATGGTACTGGCTCCACTGGTTGTTGACGCTTATGGCTGGGGGTACGGCAGAGAGTTTCCCGGTCAATTGCTCACTGTAGTCTCTGGCTTTCTAAGGTGTGCTAAGGCATGCAATATTGAATTTCTTCCTTTGGACGGTCCTCATTTTCTTTTCGTTGGACAGTCGGGCTCTGAATTTTGCCACAACAAGAAAGTGGTCAGAGTCCGCGTTTGCACCTCGGAAAGTTCGCACGTCCAAGATGTCCGACGCGTGCCTTGCGCCAAATAGCACGTGGTCCATTTGGTTGGAGATCGCCAGGTTGCTGTGTGTATCCTACGCCTGGGGAACTTGTGCTACTTATCACCGTATTCCGAGCTGCAGCAAAGTCGATTAGTCGGAAGCCGTTATCTGTTGTCATTTCGTGGAGGCTGTGCTTTCCAACTAATCCGCTACAGATATTTTCCTTCCCGAATTTAGCATTGAAATCTCCGAGCACGACTTTGACATCATACTTTGGACAGGCTCCATAGGCTCCGTCCCCGTCCAGGAGGTCGTAAAACTCCTCCTTGTTAGATTCCTCAGCTTCATCGGTAGGGGCATGTGCACTTATTAGGCTGATGCTTTGAAAAGTAACTTAGTAACAGGCGATCACTAATCTGCTTAAAATCGATGACTTTTGATCTGAGTTGATTTCCCACGACAAATTCGCATCCTAACATGTGCATTCTTTGATGACAGCTGTAATAAATGTTGCAATCTTTTCGCTATTCCTGATCCTATCTTTCGTATCTCCTGGATCACGGTAATGTCTGCCTTGTACAGCGAGAGGGCAGATTCAAGTTTTTGAGTAGCACCTGCTGTGTAGAGTGTCCTTACATTCCAGGTGCATACTCGTAAAGCGTAGTCCATTTTCATTTCGGGTCTGGTTGCCATTTGAGGGGGGTCGTTATCCGAGGCTTCTCGCGACTCTCTCTCATAACAATTGGTATTTTTTACTGTGGCCGGGTGGTTAGTCCGACGCACTAACCTCCAATCTGTAGGGCCATGGGTTTAGTGTTGCAATTGTTTCCTTGGTCAACACTCGCACTTACAAGTTTAGCAAGTCATGACATAAAGCCAAGACCAGTATCCGGCGGTTACCAACGAGGAGGTAATGATGTGTAGGAAAAGATACAGCTCGAAACCTCCAGTTCCTACAGCATCCAACCCCACCATAGTTTTAAGTAGAGTTAAGTTTATATGTGAATAAAGAGTCAGTCAAAACTCAACACTTCTTTTATTAACATGGTGATCACACCACAACACAACATGGTGTCAGAAGTAAAAAGTTAAAAAAAATAAGAAGTTACAAAAATCTGAAAAGTTAAAAAAAAATACATGAATAACGTTCAAATACTTAAATAAGCAAAATGACGGATATCCAATTAAAAACTGATAAGAAACCTGACAAGAAACTAAAAACTACAATTATGACAGCAAAAGAAGGCCACATGGGAATTGTCCTAATGTTGGCACCGTTGGATTTTTCGTCTGGTCGCCAAAATTTAGCAGATCTCTGGAAAAATTGCATCCTACAATTTAAAATATTTTTGAGAGCGTCGAATCTGAAGAACGAACCAGAGTCCCGAAAATTCGCTATATTTTTACACTATTTGGAACCAGAATCACTGCCCATATTCAGCTCTTTTGGCATCGATATGGATAAAATCGATTGTGATATGGCAATCAACAAATTCGAAGAATTCTGTTCACAAAAAAGAGAATATCGCAATGGAGAGACATAATTTCTTTACAAGAAAGCAAATAAGTGGTGAGTCCATAACTGAATTCGTGACAAATTTAAAAAATCTCAGCAAATCATGTGAGCTTTGGAGACTTGAAGGATGACATAGTAAAAGTCATTTTCATTTGTGGTCTAAGTAGAGAAAATAATTCTATAAGAGATAAGCTGTTACAAGATGGGAAAATGACACTTCACAAAGCTGTACAAACTGCAAGGCTCATGGAGAATACGAAGGTACAGACACAGCAACTTCAAAACCCAACAACTATAATTGCAAGAGTAGATAAGAGGCCTTCTACATACACCCCTTTCAGCGGTAAATTCAACTTTAATACAAAATCTGCAAAAGACAAAGGCAGCAACACTAAGACGTCATCAGCAGTGGAGAAATCTTCTCATTATGTAAAATCTTCATCATCAGAATCATGTTATCGTTGTGGACAGCAGCATCAATTCAAATGCCCCGCGTTAGGATTAACATGCAAAAAATGCGGTAAAATAAACCACTATGCTACATAATTATGTGCAAGAGTAAGTTTCATGTAAGTTTTGTAAATGCTGAAGAGAGACAAGAAGAATTATTGTTGGGAACAATGAAACAATCAGGAGATAAAAGTACATTAAATCTACTTATGCTAAAAAATATTAAACTTAAACCTAGTATCGCTAAAATTGTTTCCTATACTGGTGAAAATATTGCTAATAATGGAATTTGTAATTTAAAATGTAGTTTAGATAACCATAAATATATAATAATTGATTTCTATGTAGTTAAAAAAAGATGATTGTGTTCCAATTATTGGATTAAAATCATGTAAAGAGTAAAATCTTCTTAAAAAAGTTTTCGAAATAAGTAATAAAAATAATGATAATGATAGATTAAATGAGTTCAGTATTGTCTTCGAGGGCTTAGGTCTCTTGCCAGAAAAAATAAATTTAAAAATTAATCCAGATGTAAAACCTAAAATTGATGCCACAAGAAATGTGCCATTTAAATTGATGCAGCGTTATAAAGAGGAGCTTCATCGAATGAAACAATTTGGAGTCATAACGGAAGTTCATGAACCAACTTCATGGATAAGTTCCATTGTTTTAGTGGAAAAGGCTAATGAAGAACTCAGAGTTTGCCTATACCCTAGAAATTTAAATGAAGCTATAGTCTGTCCGCATTTTGAAATGCCTGATTTCGAATACATTCGTTCGCAACTAGCTGGTTCCAATTTTTTTAGTCTTCTTGACGCAAATTCTGGTTTCTGGATGCTTGAGCTTAACAAAGAAAGTTCGTTTCTTTGTACGTTCAATACTCCTTTTAGAAGAAAGCGTTTTTTAAGGCTACCACATGGAATCAATGCGGCTTCCGAAATTTTTAATGATTGCATGCAGAGACAATTATTATGTGATTTACCTGGTTTATTGATATATGTTGACGATTTTTTAGTTTTCGGTAAGACAAAAGAAGAGCATGACTATAATTTAAGTTTAGTGTTGCAAAGAGCAAAAAACTTAGTACTCAAATTTAATAAAGATAAATGTGAAATAGGTGTATCAAAAATTAAATATTTAGGAAATATTTTTGAACCTGCAGGATTATCTTCAGACCCTTCAAAGATTAATGCTATTCAAGGCATGACTAAAACAGCATATGTTAAGGACTTACAGAGATTTTTAGGAATGGTTAAATGATCTTGGATCATACATCCAAAATTCGTCAGCAGAAACATTAAATCTTAGATCACTTTTAAAAAAAGATACAAGTTGGCAATGGAATAAGTCAAACCAACAAGAATTTGAAAAAATAAAAGATTTTCTTTGTAAAGCACCAGTTTTATGTCATTTTGACCAGAAAAAGCCAATAATACTTTCAGTAGACTCATTTAAAGATGCTATGGGAGCGGTAATTTTGCATGACAGAAGCCCCATATCTTATGCATCTTCAACGCTAAACAATGCTCAAAAGGATTATTCGCAGATCGAAAAAGAACTTTTGGCAATATATTTTGCCTGCAAAATGGTCAAGCTTTTACTGTTGAAACAGACCACAAGCCACTAGTTTCTATTTTAAAAAAAAAATATTGAGTAAAGTCTCTTCTAGGCTTCAAATAATTCTTTTAAAGCTTCAAATTTATGATTTGAATGTTATTTATGTCCCAGGTAAGAACATGTACATAGCGGATACGTTATCAAGAGCATGTAATATTCGAGATCCTGAGTTTCAAGGAAGCTCAAATGAGGTAAATGTACATGTTAACCTAATATTATCAAATTTATCGGCCGCTGAAACTAAACTCCAAGAGATAAAAAGAAAAACAAATGAAGATACTTCCTTGCAAATTGTTAAAGAATATTGTTTAAGCGGTTGGCCAGAAAGAAATAGTTTAACAAAGCAGGAAGCACAACCTTATTTCCACATAAGGGGGGAAATTGCAGTCTTAAATGACTTAATATTCAGAAACAAAAGTCTTATCAAACCTAGAATTATGAGAAAAGATACATTAAGTAAAATTCACGTAGGGCATTTTGGTATAGAAATATGTTTAAATCAAACAAGAGATGTTGTGTTTTGGCCATATATTTACAACGCTATATCTTAAGAATATCGTTCTTAGTTGTCAAGCTTGTAAAAAATATAGGCCATCAAATCCAAAAATGCCACTTACTCCTCACCCACCAACAAGTCTTTCATGGGAAAATATAGGTATTGACCTTTTTCATTTCAAATACGAGGTTTACCTTTTAGCTGTTGATTACTTTTCGAAGTATGTGGAGGTTGCAAATCTCAAAAGAAATCTTAAAAGTTAAAATGTAATAACTCACCTTAAATCTTTTTTTGCGAGGCATGATATTCCTAAAATTCTAATCTCCGACAATGGACCGCCTTTCAATTCGATTGATTACAAAAACTTTTTATCTGCTTGACATTGAGTATGTGACATCTAGTCCTCATTACCCTAGGTCAAATGGCCTAACAGAACGTACAGTCAAAACAGTTAAAAACATTTTTAAGAAATGTTCTGATTCAAATACAGATCCTTACATACATAAGTCTTCTGCAGTACAGAAATATACCCAAAGGAATCTCCAGCTAAATTATTAATGTCAAGAAATCTCCGGTCTTCATTACCAGTGAATACAGATTATTTGGAACCTAAGGCAGTTGATGCAAAACAACACAGAAAAAAAAGTAAAAAATATAATACAAAAATGAAAAAATACTACGATTTACATGCCAGAATACTACCAAAAGTTGATTTAAACGATGAAGTCCTCTTTAAACGAAAGCCTACAGATGCTTGGTCTCCAGGTAAAATCGAAGATCAGTGTAAAGAACCTAATTCGTTTATAGTAAAAGACCTCGTTGGGGAAGGACAATATAGACGAAATAGGGAGCATATTATTTTACAAAATCCTTCTAATGAATCAATTAAAAATGCGCATCAGGATAGTTATAGTAAAGAGTCTAATACAAATGATGAGACTTCAAAATCCTCCGGCAAAATACCTTCGTTAGTTAAAACACTAGATACTCCATCTAAAAGTCAAAGTTATAAGACCAAAAATGGAAGAGTAATAAGAGAACCCCGGAAATATCCTATGTAAACGATTGTTTGAAATAAATTGAATTTAAATACATATACATATAAATAAACAAATTTAAACAAACAATCATGAATTATTATTATTATATGTATGTTTGAATATTGTTAAAAATCAATCTGAAAAATAAAATTAAACTAATAGATAAACACATAAACAATTTTCAGTTAAAAAAATTTTTAATATAAAATGATATAACTTATGTTAACTTTTTTTATTTATTTTATTCAAATGAATTTTAAGCAGTATTAATTTCGTAAGATAAAAGAAGGGAGATGTTGTATGAACCAACATAGTGAAGTTGAGAAGTGAAGTTCATGTAATTGGTTATTACGAGTATGTATATAGGTAAGGTTTAGTATATAAGACATCTGATGTATAGTTTTAACTAGAGCTAAGTTTATATGTATATGAATAAAGAGTCAGTCGAAACTCAACACTTCTTTTATTAGCATGGTGATCAAACCACAACACAGCAGCATTTATATATCTGTCGAAATACAAATACTGATCCAACCAGATGCCAAGGTACTTTACTGTACACTTTTACTCGCTAATGGCTGTCTATGTGGCCCAACGATCACCAGCTTGCGCCAGTTCTTTCTAGTATCCCTAGGGGCTCTAGCCAACGAAGTCCTAAACAAACCGTTTCTGATTTCTGAAAGTTAATTTTCAACTTCCAGTCATCACAATATCGCTTAATCTTGTCGAAGTCAAGCTGCGAGAGAGCTCTGATAACCTCAACTTTCGGAGCCGTTTTGTACGCTATTAGATCATCGGCATACGCAATTGCCTAAGTTAGACTACCTATCAGATTGTAACGGAACCCATGTTGTTCAAGCAAGGACTCAAATAAGAGAAAAAAATAATAAAGCTCAAGTCTCCCTCTGGGGAGGTACCATAATCTTCGAGACCGCTATACCAAAGTACGAATAAACTTTAAAATTGTATTTACGAATGTCCTTGCACACCTTTACACCCTATGCCACATTATGAACTATGGCCTACAGGATTCCATAATCCAGTCCTGAAAGCAGGAGCGAAGGGTGGCATGCTCGCTTGAGGCCAAGGCTTAACTCGTCGAATGTGGATGGGTTCCTGCCGATGCTAACAGAAGGTTTGTTACATATTTAAAAATCATGCCATATTGTATCTAAAAAAATTCGGTTAAAAAATCAAGACCCAAAATTCATCCGATTTGACAAAAAACAGGATCACTATTCGCACTTTGATAATTAGAGAGATTTCCTTACTTTACTTTAAATGGCGCTCACAGTACAGGGTGGACTACGGCCTCAACCAACAAGCCCCTCCAGCTAGCTCGGTCCCTAGCTAGCTGCCTCCAGTTACGAACTCCAAGTTGGTTGAGGTCGCTCTCCACTTGTGCGCGCCACCTGAGGTGGGGTCTTCCTCTGCTGCGCAGACCATCAGGGGTGGATTCGAAGATTCGACGGGCTGGTACGTCGGTATCCATACGCTCCAAGTGTCCCAGCAATCTCAGCCGTTGTATTTTCAGCTTCTTGATTAGGTCAATGTCGCTGTAAAGCCCGTACAGCTCGTTGTTGAACCTTCTCCTCCATACTCCATCGATACAGACTGGACCGAAGATCAAACGAATAACTTTTCTTTCAAAGTACCCAAGCAGATTTTCAACCGTTTTAGACAGTGGCTTCTGCCTCATACAGCAGGACCGGGATGATGAGGGTCTTATACAAGGTCTCCTTGGTTCTTTGAGATAGGGCTTTATTACTCAAATGCCTTCTTAGCCCGAAGAAACAAGCAAAAGTAATTCTTCGCTTGATCTCTTCACTGGTGTCTTTTTGCGATGTTATAGTGGAGCCCAGGTAGACAAAGTCTTTGATGACTTCGAAGTTATACCTATCCATCGTGACGTTTTTCCAGAGTCGACGATGTTGAGATTCCTTTCTCGTAGATAGCATATACTTCGTCTTGTCCTCATTAACAGCCAAACCCATTTTCGCAGCCTCCAGTTCAATACTTGCAAACGCACCAGTAACAGCTCGCTTTGTCCTCCCAATGATATCAATATCATCCGCATAAGCAAGCAGTTGAACTGACTTTTGAAAAATTGTACCTCTTTTATTGACGTTTGAGTTTCGTACAATTTCTTCAAGAGCGATGTTAAATAGGTTGCATGATAGCGCGTCGCCTTGCCTCAGACCTTTCTCGACATCAAAGGGTTCGGTGGTGTTCTTACCGACCTTGACGGAGCAGCGAGATTTCTCCATCGTCATCCTGCACAAGCGGACGAGCTTGGCAGGGATTCCGAGATGAGACATGGCTCTATATAATTGTTCTCTGTCCACGCTATCATACGCGACTTTGAGATCGATAAAAAGGTGGTGTGTATCGGTTTGGAACTCCTGCGTTTTTTCCAAAATCTGTCGAAGTGTGAACATCTGATCCATGGCAGATTTGCCGGGCCTAAAACCACACTGATAGGGGCCGATCAGCTCGTTGACAAACGGTTTTAGGTGCTCACACAGTACAGACGACAGGATTTTGTATGTGACGTTCAGGAAATTTATACCTCTGTAATTGGCACACGTCACGGCATCTCCTTTCTTGTGGATGGGGCACACTATGCCGAGGTTCCATTCATTGGGCATACTTTCATCCGACCAAATTTTTGAGATGAGTTGGTGCATGCTTCCTACCAAGTCATCCCCTCCTGCTTTGAATAGCTCAGCTGGCAAGCCATCCGCGCCAGCAGCTTTGTACGCTTTCAGCTTGGCTTTCGCTGACCGCACTTCATTTAGGTTGGGTGGACGGAAATTTTGACCATCATTGTCCAGGTTGAATGGAATGTCCCGCCTAGTTGCGGAATTTAGCCTTCCTCGCCGTTCAGCAATCTGGAAAAGTGTTGTTTCCAGATCTTCAGCACGGACTGCGTGTCCACTACCATATTCCCACTCTCATCTCGACAGGCTTCCGTTCTAGCTTTGTAGCCCTGGGTGGATTGCCTCACCCTTTGGTAAAACTTTCGAACATCCCCCCTTCCGGTACAGTCCTCAATAGACTCGACCGCCCGCTTCGCATGCTCTCTCTTTGTCCTCCTTAGAAGTCGGCGTTCCCCCCTTCTTCTTTGCCCGTAGAGCTCCCGGGCATCTCTCTCAGCAACTCTGGTTCTTGCCTGCAGCATTAATTGGTAGGCCTCGTTCTACATGCGCCAACCTGCATTCTTCGTCAAACCAGGGGTTTCGTTGTGGTGGCCTTGTGAAACCCAGCACGTCAGTGGCGGCACTACTGATGGCATTCTGGCAGTGCTTCCACAGGTCCTCCGTAGATGAACCTGGAGGCGGGCTTGCCAAGATATTAAGAGAGACGCGGTCTGCAAAAGTCCTGCGACCTCCTGCGTTTTTAACCTCGCGACATTGAATCTTTTCACAGCATCCGTCCGTCGTTGTGGCATCATGGATATCCGCATCCGTACTTGGGCTACCACCAAGTAATGATCCGAGTCTATGTTGGCTCCTCGGAATGTTCGGACATCCAGGATACTGGAAGCATGTCTCGCGTCTATCGCAACATGATCAATGTGGTTGACGGTTAGTTGATCCGGAGAACTCCAGGTCTCTTTGTGTATATTGAGGTGTAGGAATCGAGTGCTAGCTATGATGACATTTCGCCCCGCCGCAAAGTCAATCAGCCTGAGTCCGTTACCGGAAGTGTTGTCGTGCAGGCTGTATCCTCCGACTATCGAACCAAAGATGCCCTCCTTTCCGATCTTGGCATTGAAGTCACCAAGAATAATCTTGACATCGTACGTTTCCTCGAGAAGTTCGTAGAATTCTTCTTTGGTTGAGTCATCTTTTTCTGCCGTTGGAGCATGGACACAGGTCAGCGTCACGTTTTTGAATTTCGCTTTGATGCGGATTGTGACCAGGCGCTCGCTTACATTTCTGAAGCCCAAGACTTCTTGCCTAAGTCTTCCCCTTACCACAAATCCACATCCAACAAGCCGCTGACCCTGCTTCTTAAAGCACTCGGCGAAGTAGATGTCACACGTTTTCATCCTTCGTATGCCCTCTCCATCCCATCGCACTTCCTGGATGGCTGTAATGTCAGCCTTTAGCCTATCCAGGCTCTCCATTATTTGTTCGGCAGCACGTGGCCTGTTTAAGGTCCGGACATTCTACGTGCAGAACCGAAAATCGTTGTCCTTGTTTCGTTTGCTGGGGTCGTCAACATTAAAATCATCCATATCCGAGGCTTGTTGTTGTTTCGGAACCAATAAATTTTTTACGTGGTAGGGAAGTTACCCCGACGCACAACCCCCGACCTGGAGGACCAGACCCTTAGTAGGGTAGGGAGCCGGACGAATCCGCTCCTTATAGGCCTGAGCTACGAATATGTCCTAGTAGCCCATATAAGGAGTTCACCACGTAGTTCATTCTAACTGGAACTGTAGACGCCACCGTTGATTCCATCTGGGGAATTCTTCCGCTGCCGTCTGGGTAAAAGGAGAGGGAACACCTCTGCCCCCCCTCTATCGTTTGCTACCCCCAACAACTTTCCACTGGGGTTGAGACCCAATCTCCAGTTGAGATACTAGGTACCCGATGTTCACCACGGGGAGGTGAGAGTAGGAGTTGGTGGACAGAGGTGGGTTTTGAAAAAAACCTGCGGACGCTTGTGTCCTCTTGGGTGCACGTGTCCACCATTTGAACATCATTAGAGAGATTTGAGTGAAAAAAAACTAAAGATGGCAATCCTGGAGCTTTTTTAGGACTAGAAGTTATGCCCTTAAGAGGTAATCCCACCTTTGGTTGAGTCATCTTTTTCTGCCGTTGGAGCATGGACACAGGTCAGCGTCACGTTTTTGAATTTCGCTTTGATGCGGATTGTGACCAGGCGCTCGCTTACATTTCTGAAGCCCAAGACTTCTTGCCTAAGTCTTCCCCTTACCACAAATCCACATCCAACAAGCCGCTGACCCTGCTTCTTAAAGCACTCGGCGAAGTAGATGTCACACGTTTTCATCCTTCGTATGCCCTCTCCATCCCATCGCACTTCCTGGATGGCTGTAATGTCAGCCTTTAGCCTATCCAGGCTCTCCATTATTTGTTCGGCAGCACGTGGCCTGTTTAAGGTCCGGACATTCTACGTGCAGAACCGAAAATCGTTGTCCTTGTTTCGTTTGCTGGGGTCGTCAACATTAAAATCATCCATATCCGAGGCTTGTTGTTGTTTCGGAACCAATAAATTTTTTACGTGGTAGGGAAGTTACCCCGACGCACAACCCCCGACCTGGAGGACCAGACCCTTAGTAGGGTAGGGAGCCGGACGAATCCGCTCCTTATAGGCCTGAGCTACGAATATGTCCTAGTAGCCCATATAAGGAGTTCACCACGTAGTTCATTCTAACTGGAACTGTAGACGCCACCGTTGATTCCATCTGGGGAATTCTTCCGCTGCCGTCTGGGTAAAAGGAGAGGGAACACCTCTGCCCCCCCTCTATCGTTTGCTACCCCCAACAACTTTCCACTGGGGTTGAGACCCAATCTCCAGTTGAGATACTAGGTACCCGATGTTCACCACGGGGAGGTGAGAGTAGGAGTTGGTGGACAGAGGTGGGTTTTGAAAAAAACCTGCGGACGCTTGTGTCCTCTTGGGTGCACGTGTCCACCATTTGAACATCATTAGAGAGATTTGAGTGAAAAAAAACTAAAGATGGCAATCCTGGAGCTTTTTTAGGACTAGAAGTTATGCCCTTAAGAGGTAATCCCACCTGCGCATCACTAATGTGGTACGTCCTTGGTTTCTGGAACCTCGTTGTTTCACAGCAGTAACCCCTAATCTGATTCCGATCGGTAAATTAAGAACTTACCTAGATGTTCAAAAAAAAAGTTTTTTTAAAATGGTCACATCCACCCTAAAATATTTTCCTAGCAATCCATGAAATGTTCGCTAAAATTTCATTCATTTAAAAATTTATAAATCATAAACCTTCATTTCATCAATCGTTACAAAATTCCATTTATTTTATAAAATATTCTTCGAATAGAAAAAATAAAAATATGATATACATATGCATGTATGTAGGTATAAAAGAATAGAATATATGATATGAAAACAAATAAAATTTAACTTTCAAAAGAAGTGTGTAATAGTCAAAAAAAAAAAGAGGCTGGGTGCGACCCACACTGATAACTTCCCATTTGTGGTCTTGTAAACTTTATATTTAGTTTTTTTCAAATAACCAAATTTTCAGCGAAACAAACTTTAGCTGTATCTGTACTGTATCTGTTGTGGTAATTGGTATGATATTTTGTATACATATTTCGATCATAGAGCAGTACAGTAGATGGAAGATCGAAGTAGATGGTTTCATAGTGTAATTGTTGTTGCGGTTTTTCCGGATTGAAAGGCTGTGATCTGCACTGGATATACAATGATTCCTGTTTTAAAAATCGATGATGCTTGTGGCATACTATAATATTAGGAAATTTGCTTTGTTTTATTGATGATGAGGATACTTAGTCGCTCATTTTATGTTTTTTTTTACAGAAAATGTGTTTAATTAATTTAAAACTTTTCTATTTAAAATGTTAAATTTCTTGTAATAATTACGAAGGTTGGTAGATACATATTATATACTCAATTATAGATTTCAGTGTTTTTTAATATATCTGTGTTCCTACACCTAAGAAAACCTTTAGTAGTATTTTTCATGGACAAAAAGATAAAAACATATTGTGACGTTTTCTTCAATAATTTTACCATAGCTATTAATGGAATTTGAATATGTGGGACTTGGGTACAACTGAACAACCTTATTCATATACGTATGTACAGTACATACATTCTTCTAAAAACTAAGTTGATAATAAAATTATAAAATTATGTATTATATTATAGAAATTACTTTATTATTTCGGTTCCAAACATTTTAATTGAAAAAAATTTAAAACCGAAATATTCAAATATAAAAGATATGGTTTGGTTATTGATAGAAGGGTACTTACAAACTATATCCGCTCTAAAACTAGATATATGTCAAATATAAACCATTTGTTAGAAATTCTATTATGTATAAAATTAAATAATGGCTAAGTCAATATCATTGCTCGTTCTCAAGATATTCTAGCCGAAAAACAAATATTACCACTTTTTAGTAAATTTTTTTTATATTTTTGTTAAAACTGTCAATTCGATACTTGTCAAAATTTAACCATATGTTAATAATTGTATTATGTCGATACCTTCCCGTAAGAATGTACTAAGCGACACTTTTTTTCGAAAATGACTTTTTGATGAGGAAATATACTATATGTTAAGGGCCACGTTTTCTCCTGGGTTTCGCCACCCTATTATGCATGAAAAGGAAACTAGAGTACAAATAAAAAATTTATCAACTGCCATGTTTTCTCATTAAAATATTATTGCCCCCTGAAATTTGTATTATCCGCCAAAAAAAATATGCTTAGCGACATTAATAAAGATCTCATTGTCGTGAGCAACAAAAAATTTTGTTAGATGTCACTTGGTTTAACCAAAATTGTCTCTTAGCACACTATGATTCAACTAGAACTTTCTTCGTTGTTTTCGCTTCCTGAACCATTTTAGAAATGTCGCTTAGTATACATTCTTACGGGAAGGTATCGATGTATAAAACAACATACTTTAGAAGGCACTATTGGTGTTCATTCTCAAGAAATTCGACTTGAAATACAATTTTAACTAGTTTTCACTAGAATTTTTAATAGTTTTTTTATTTAAAAAACAATTTTTAGCAATTTTCAATAGAATTTTATATAGTTTTTTATTTTTTGTAAAAAAACTATAAACTGATTTTTTTTGAAATTTTCACCAGTTGTCAAACACATTATTTTTCGTAAGATAAAATTATTTTGAGTTTCAAATTGTTTTCCGTTCTTAGAATATTTGGGTTATGAAATTTTTTTTTCAGTTTTTTTTATTTAAAAAAATAACGGTATGTTCATTTTTTTCCAAACTCATACCAAATCTGTATGACCTTATAATGAGTACATTAAATTTTATTTTAAATCAATAGCATTATTTTTTCGTGAGATATTTGAAACTAACCAAAATTTTTACTTTTTTTTTAAACCGTTATAGTGAAAAAACTACTCACTGAATTTTAATAAACGCCCTTTCAGCCTCTTTCGAAGTTATTACCTATTAAACAAAATTTATTTGAAGTCGATATCTTTACTCGTTCTTGAGATATCGACGACGAAAAATGGTACAAGAACGTACGGACGTACGAACGTACGAACGTACGAACGTACATACACACACACACACAGACATCTCTCTAAAAATGATTGATATAGCCTCTAGGGACCTTGAAACGTCGAGAAATGTCAAAAATTCCAATTTGACAAATCGGACCGATTACAATAACTCCCTATGGGAAGTTAATAATTTCAACAAAAAAACATAATTTCAAAAAAAAATTGATAAAACATATCAAATAGAAAAAAATGCTCCAGTGTTTTAGATCCTCTTAAATTTTAAATCAAAGCAATATAACTCAAAACTGGTCCCTAAACCAAATAATCTGTCCTTGTTGATACTAATATATTTTTTTTTTAAATTTTATTCGTAATTTGTTTTATATGGGTCATTTTTTAAAAATTGACATTTTTTATTGATCGTTTGAAAAATTTTTTTTTCACTTTTTCTTGGGTTTTAGTTTGTAAATCTATAGTAAGCAAGTAGAAAAGGAATTCTCCGAGTTGCGCAAAAATAATTTCAAATATTTTTCATTTTACGAGTATTTTTCGATAAAAATTAAAATTGAAAATTTCGAATGTATTAAAAATGTTCTTTTCTTGCTTAAATTAACAATAATCCACAAAATAAATAGTAACAATAAATAGTTAAAATTTTGTGCAAAGCAACTTAATTTAATAGGATAATTAATAAAAAAGTTGTTTGCTTACGAAATGATTTTGTTTAAAAGCATGAAAGAGTCAAAAAAATATTTTTAAATAACGGCACATAACTTTCTTGAAACGTTTACGGTACCAATACTATAAGGAATGATGAAATTCAGTATATTTATCTAGAATATAAAAAAATTAATAATAATATGAGCCATTATAAACTAAAAGAACATTTTTATTAAAAAACAAATACGAAAATGGCCACGGAGATTACAGGCCACGGAGATTACAAAATCGACTATTTCTTAATTTTAATATAGTCAATGTAATTCAATGTCATCCAAATTATATTAGGTTCAAGTATGAATAAATACCTTTCTTTTGGCGGTGGTTAGACTTAAAAATATTAATTTGGTACAAAGATAAGAAGGCCACGGAGATTACACTGAATTTTTACTCGGATGAAAAAATTATTTTGTATGTAAATTTTAAAGGAATTAACTGCAATAATTAAATTATAATAAAACATGAAATTGAAGGTTTTTGACGTACTATAAGATGATGCATCGTAAAAAATTATTAAAAATTGTTTAGTTGTGTGAAAAAGCGAAAATCTTTAATAATGTTTTTTTTTCAAAATCTTGTCACACTCACTCAACTAAGTATTGGGACAACAAAAAAATTTTTTTTTTTTTTTGCATATCATAAAATTGAAGTTTAAGGGAAGGCCTTTCAAACGACAAGGCCCAAAATTAAAAAAAAAAATCATTTTCATCATTTGAAATATTAATAAAACTGATTAGGCATGAAAATCACATCCCAAAAAGGCCACGGAGATTACACATTATAAATTACCATGGCTATTCGTTACCATCAATCGATCTGCAAATTTTTTTTATAATGCTGACATACTTATAAACACAGTTCCATGCCAAATTTCAAGTCTTTAAATTGAAATGCAAGAAAAATAGAAGCTATAACGCTAAAAATGTAATTTTTTTTAAAACGACCCATATATGTATGTCCACTTCAAGTTTTACTTTTTGTATTTCTCTTAATTTTGTTGTCGCTTTTTATTGCAACTATAGTTATTCAATTCAAAAAAATATAGCTCTAAATACCAAAAGAAAAAAAAATCGATTTCAATTTGAATGAAAGGTAGTAGATCGTTATCTGACTTTTAAAAAGGCTTGTAGCCTATTTTAAGGTAAAATGTCTCTTCCGGTTTCAATCAAAATTATATTCAACGCTTCCGCTGAAATTATTTTATATTTTAACAATGAGAGTATGCTTTAATTATTATCATTGCCAAAATCCATTTTATTTGTTGCATACTTTTTGGATTAATTTAAATAAAAAATCTAATTCCGAACAGCTTTATTTCGATATCAAATCAAAATCACTTACCGAGCTTTTCATTTATTGTACTTGCTGTTTGTTTAAAATTTTATAGTTGTCTCAGGCTCAACCGTCGAGGTGGTGCACCGCTCTGAGGTTGACAATAATTTTTGTTCAAATATGATGATTTTTGATTATTTAGTAAAGTATGTACCTGTATTTGAGAAGATTAAATTTGTAGGATTTAAAATCGAAATATTTGCTATTTAGAAACCTACTCGAATTTTAGAAATTAGAAGTTTAAATTTTAATTTACTTAACTTTTTCTTGTTTGTTTGTTTCTTTCTTTTTCTTATTTTTTTTCTTGTAATATTTAGTTATTTAGTTTAGTTCGTAAGTTTGAATTTAAGTATTTATACAGTATTCTAGTTTATAAGTTTGAAATTAAGTTTTTATATAGTACTTTAAGAATTAATTTTAATGCATGTATAGTATAAAAGTAATTGCAATAATAACTAGAATATATACAGGGTGTTCCACAGTCACCGCCCCAAATAAAAACCATGGATTCCTGAGGTCATTTTAAGTCGAAAAACTTAAGAGGTCATTTTCTCGATTTCGTCCCGTTTTCGAGTTATTTTTCCCTTAACTGGCTTTATCTTTGCCAACCTACGTCCGATCCGTAAGATTTTTTTTTATAACCAATCAAGAATTTATTACAGATTTAGTTCGTCCACAGACTTTTTTTTTCTGTGGACAACCGTTTCTCCGCAATTTTGCATCAAACCCAATTTTTTGTTTTTTAAGTAGTTCTTTTTCACTTTGAAATCATTTTATTCAAAAAAACATGTTAATGAGTATTAATTTTATTCAATTATTATTAAAGCCCAATTCGTTTCTTAAAAAACATATTTTTTTTTCTTAAGAAGAATACTAAATGTAATTAACAAAAAATAAACAAACTGAGTGAATTTAAAAAAAAATAATTTTTAGATACAAACTTAAGAAACGAAAAAATTGGGTTTGATGCAAAATTGCGGAGAAACGGTTGTCCGCAGAAAAAAGTCTTTGGACAAACTAAAACTGTAATAAATTCTTGATTGGCTATAAAAAAAAATCTGACGAGTCGGACGTAGTTTGGCAAAGATAAAGCCAGTTAAGGGAAAAATCATAAAAACCGTTATAACTCGAAAACGGGACGAAAACGAGAAAATGACCTCTTAAGTTTTTCGACTTAAGATTATCTCAGGAATCCATGGTTTTCATTTGGGGCGGTGACTGTGGGACACCCTGTATAGATAATAAGTAGGTACTTAGCTTTTGAAATTAATAATAAATTGGTGTTTCGTAAACTGTTGTCGATATTTAGGCCTATTCTCACACATGTGTTATTCTGTTATAGATTTTCTGTTATGAATCATAAAAGATTTCCACCTTAAAATATCTTTTATGATTGGTATTCAGAGGTTCAAACTTTTATAAAAGTCTGTTATGCTACTTCGAAAACGAGATCTGTTATGAAACTGAACTAAATCTGTTATCATAATTAGCTGTGATTATGTAAAATATTTCATCTGACATAATTAAAATGGATGACGAACAAAAAAGTAAACTTTTAGGCTAGGCGCGCGCACATTAAATTTTTAGTTGCACAACTGTTTGGTTGCTTAGGCAATCGCTTAGTTTGTATCAAAACACAAACTTTTAGTTGCTCGAACCAACCAGTTGCGAAACTAAAAATTGAATGTGCGCGCCTAGCCTTACACACTATTGGTATCCATACAATGGAACACGATTTTACCTCATATGTATGTTTCTGGGAATACCATGGCCATACTCTACTTATATGTTTATATGATATGTGTTTTAATATATTTTCTTTCATTTGTCTCCTTTAAAGAACATTTTATTGACGAAATAAAAGATAAATATTCATTTTTAGTTGATGCACCTGTATACTTATTGAAATCTTTTATGATAAAAGTCACAGAAGTTTGTCTTTTATTCTTTTATGATTTTTAACAGATTTCATAACAGATTTTGGCATGCTGAATACCAAAAATGCTATTCGTAAAAGATTTTTTCTATGTTCGAACGCTTGACAGTTCATAAAAGTTTTCTTAGCAGATTTTATAACAGATTTTAGCGTGCTGAATACCAAAATTAAAATTCATAAAAGATTTGTTGACAGCTCAAACATTTGTATGGAAATTCATAGCAAAATAACAGAATAGAAGAATAAAAGATCTCGCCGAATAGGCCTAATTGTTGTTGGTTCTTGCTGTTGGATGTATTGAACAGAGTACATCTAATAATGAGTAGGGACACTCTCCACGTGTTTCTAATCAGTAAATTTTTTTTAAGTACACAGAAACGAGAAATAGATGAAAATAAGAAGTGTGATGGTGAAAGAGAGATAAGAATTCAACTCGTCGCGCCTTTGAAAATACATTATGAAAAAAATGTAAACAATTCCCAATCCACTCCTCCTAGTGTGACCAACTTCTTAAAAAAATACTTAAGAAGTAAAAATACTGTTGCTACTACTCAACCAAAAATGGCTTCGTTTTATTTTTTGAGAATACCAAACAAATATCAAATGAATATTTCAATATTTAAAAATGAAATAAAAATTTAAGATTCATGTATATGGTCTATATCATTAAAAAAAAATTAATCGACAGAAATAATCCAGTATCACGAAAAAAAAGAATATGGTCACTCAAAAGATGAGAACGGCACAGAGAAAAAATACGCTCGCAAGCAACCAACCTATCGCGCCTTTAAAAAACCTTATGAAAAAATATTGCATTTATATATCTTACGAATGAGATTGTTTGTGGTGGTGCTTGAAAAAAATATTGTGGGTTTTTCTTACATTAGTGAATTGTCGTAAGGATTAAAATTAATACTTTGGAACTTCTCACGCTTATTGTTTGTTTTTGTTCTTGTTTTTATTTGCGATAGTAGGACTTGCATATGTGTAGAGAGTGTCCCTACTCATTATTAGATGTACTCTGGTGTAGAGAGTGTCCCTACTCATTATTAGATGTACTCTGTTATGGATGTTCTGTGTGGATGGTTGTATGATTTTGCTGTTATGGATGTTCTGTATGGACGTACGGTGTGTAGTGTAGCTGGTTCTATGATTTTGCTGTTATGGATGTTCTGTATGGATGTATGGATGTGATGTTTAGATGGTGTCGAACGTTTTCGCTGCTATAAGTGTGTTGTGTGATGGTCGTATGTTCTTGCTATTGTGAATGTTTGGTGTGGATGGTTGGATGGTTTTACTGTTATGGATACGCCGTCGAATGGTCGTGTGCAATTGCTGTTATGGATAGGTGTCGTGAATGGTCGAATGTGTTTGCTGTTACTGTGAATGTTTGGTGTGGATGGTTGAATGATTTTGCAGTTATGGATGGTGGCCGTAATTGCCGTTATGAATGTTCTGTATGCTGTATTATAGCTGAAGTTGGTATGTGATATATATTAAAGTAAAGAAAAGCAGTAAATGTCACATGAAGCTTAAGCTTATTGCAATCTTAAATTCACCACACCGACTTAGGTGCTATCATATATTTATGTTTAAGATCAGTCGGAATAAAGAGAGCTTAACGCAAAGATCGCGGGTTTTGTCTATTCTTTTTTGCGATCCTTCCTATTGCCTGGGTCCCTCTTTTATCCGTACATATTAAGTGGCGACGAGGAAAATACAAAAAAAAAAAACAAGCGTTACAACAGTAATAAGAAATAACGGCTGAGACTGTATAAGTAGTAACAGTGAAATTTTGCCTATTTTTTGTGTTGGCTTACCAAATTTTTGATAATTTTTGCAATTTTTTTATTTTAATTTTCGTTGGTTATTCTTTTTTTTTGCATGGTTCTTGCATGAAATTTGAGCATTAATACAGTACTATACAAATATTGATGCTGCAAATAGATGGACGATAAAAACAAAAAAGAATTTGTGCCTGGATTAAAACAAGAAGAGAAAGATAATAAAATTGTAAAAATGGCTGGACAATTGATAGGTCAAATCGAGTGTTTTACTCCCGGTGAGGACTTTGAACTTTGGTTAGAACGCATGGAATTATATCTCAAACTGAACAAAATAACTGAAGACAATGATAAAAGGGACTATTTCATTACCCTAGGGGGTGCGGAATTATATAAAATTTTAAAGTCTCTGGTAGCCCCTGAATCACCAATGTCGGTTACTTATGAACATTTATTTAAGAAGCTGGTGGAGCACCTTAAACCTAAAAAGAATATCATCGCCGAACGGTATAAATTTTATCAACGCTACCAAAAGCATGAGGAGTCAGTTAGTGACTTTGTGGTGGCCATAAAATCTCTAGCCCAGGACTGCAAATTTGATACGTTTCTGAATGATGCACTGAGAGACCGACTTGTTTGTGGCATACAAAGTGATAAATTACGAAGCACACTCTTAAATGAAAGGGACTTAACTCTAGAAATGGCGATTGATAAAGCTACGAACTTTGAACTTACTGAAAAAGAACTAAGACAATTTAAACCTGGACAACCAGATCTAAACATAGTTCGGTCAAGTTCTAGTAATTATTTTAAAGGTTACGAAAAAAGTCCAGTAATAAAGATTCGAAAAGAAATTGTTTTAGGTGCAACAAAGCTGGACATTTTGCAAAAGACTGTAAAGTGGTAATATGTTTTAAGTGTGGTAAAATGGGACACTATCCAGATAAGTGTACACTGAAAATATCTTCGCGTGCAGAAAAGAAAAGGGAAACAGGGAAAAGAGGAGGCAAAGTAAATTGTGTTGAAGAATATGATACAGAAGAAGAAGAGTTAGACCTCGATGAACTTAAAATTAGCACTATAAACTTTGTAGATAAAGAAGATAATCCATTATATGTAAATGTTTTAGTGAATGATATTCTAGTGAAAATGGAAATGGACTCAGGGGCATGTTTAACAATAGTTGAAATAAGGGACATAGAAAAGTTGAATATTAAAAAAACAGACATTATTGAATCAAACATTTCTCCTTTAAGTGTCATTACCGGGGGGTGTATTAATGTAAAGGGAACTTGTATGGTAAAGGTTCAATTCAACAATATACTTAAAGAAATGCAATTAGTTGTAATAGAATCGAATAGAAAATTTGTACCTTTGTTGGGAAGGACATGGTTAAATGAACTCGTTCCGGGATGGCGCGAAAAGTTGACAGGTGGTAATATAAATAACATTCAATTTGATAAAATTCTCGAAGTTGCGAAAATTCGTGGAGAATTTAAAGCTTGTTTTGATGGGGATAGGGGGGCCAACATTAGCGGGTACGAAGCACAGATTCATATTAAGGAAGATGCGAAACCTATTTTTTGTAAACCATATACGGTCCCCTATGGGCTCAGGGAAAAAGTAGAACAGGAGCTAGATAAAATGGTTGATGCGAACATTCTGAGACCCATTCGGCATAGCAGTTGGGCGTCCCCTATCGTTGTAGCACCAAAGGAAAATGGACAAATCAGGATTTGCGTAGACTTTAAAGTCAGTGTTAACAAATTTGTAGTTACCCATCATTATCCGCTGCCTAGGATGGACGATATTTTCGCATCGTTACGAGATTCTTCAGTTTATTGCGTTCTGGACCTAGAGGGTGCGTATCAACAATTGCTAGTGACGGAAGCTTCTAAGGAATTGTTAGTCATAAATACGCATCGGGGGTTATATCAGTTCCAAAGACTTCCTTTTGGTGTTTCTTCAGCTCCATCAATTTTCCAGGAAACCATGGATAAACTCCTTAGCGGATTAGAACGAACCAGCTGTTACTTGGATGACGTTCTTGTAGGAGGTAGAACATATAGAGAGTGTCAACAAAACCTGATTTTAGTGATGCAGAGGTTGGAAAGGCACAACGTTAAGGTTAATGGGTCTAAATGCAAATTTTTCGAAACAACGGTAGCATATTTGGGTCACGTAATAAATAAGGAGGGGATTCTACCGAATCCTGAAAAAGTCAAAGCCATTTTACATGCACCAGAACCAACTAACATTACTGAGTTGAAGGCATACTTAGGGCTAATAAATTTGTATGGAAAATTCATCCCTAATTTGTCGTCCGAATTATATGAGTTGTACAAATTGCTCAGGAAGGAAAACAAATTTGACTGGAATGACAGGTGCCAAAAATCTTTTGAAACAAGCAAACACTTACTTTTGAATAACGGGTTACTGGCACACTATGATCCAAAAAAACCGATTGTTTTATTATGCGATGCGAGTCCTTATGGTATAGGAGCCGTCTTGGCCCATGTTATTAATGGTATAGAACGTCCAGTCATTTTTGCGAGTTGTTCCTTATCAAAAGCGGAGAAGAACTATTCTCAATTACACCGTGAAGCGTTGGCGATAATATTTGCGGTAAGGCGGTTCCACAAATATATCTATGGTCATGAGTTTACGATTGTCAGCGATCACAAGCCCCTTAAGGAGATCTTCAATCCAACTAAAGGGACTCCAGCAGTAGCAGCGGCGCGGCTTCAGAGGTGGGCAATTTTCTTAGGAATGTACCGATACAAAATAGAATACAGAAAAGGATCGAAACTGGCACAAGCCGATGCATTATCTCGTCTTCCTCTTCAAGAAACCTCAAATGTGGATGTAGGTTATATCAACTCAATCGCGATGGAGGATGACCTACCCATAGATAGTAAGGTCGTTGTCAAATATACAAGCAGAGATAAAGAGTTGGTAAGAGTAATCAGCCATATAAGGGACAATTGGAAATCGGGAAAGGAAGTTGGACTTGACTCGTATTGGGAAAAAAGATTTGTTTTGGAGGTTGAAAACGGATGTTTATATTACGGACATCGAATGGTAATCCCTATAATTCTGAGGAATAAGTTACTAGAAATTCTACACGAAGGACACTGTGGTATAGTACGAATGAAAGCTCGTGCGAGGTCTTATGTCTGGTGGCCAAAAATAGACCAGGATATTGAGCAACGCGTAAAATCTTGTGAGGCATGTGCATCAACACAGAGAGTTGGCAAATCATCCGACTTTGTTTCTTGGACAAAGGCTCAAAAACCATTCGAGCGAATACATCTGGATTTTTTTCATCTTAAGGGGACAAAATTCCTTATTTTAATTGATGCGTTTTCAAAGTGGATAGAAGTAGGAATATTCAGAAATACCGATGCCATGGCTGTAATTGATTGGCTCAGATCAAAGTTTGTCACTTTTGGAATTGTGGATAAAATTGTAACGGACAACGGACCCCCATTTAGTTCCAATCTTTTCCGGAAATTTTGCCAGGCAAACTCCATACTTTTGGTTCACTCACCCCCTTATCACCCAGAGTCTAATGGAGCGGCAGAAAACGCAGTCCGAACGGCTAAGTTGGCCCTTAAAAGAGAGGCGATATTAAATCCAGACACAAAATGCATGCAGAAATTTGTGGACAAGTTTCTAATCAATTTCAGGAACACACCTACGACGACGACGGGAGTTTCTCCAGCCTCATTACTTTTTAAATTTATACCACGGACGGAAATAGATAAAATCAATGATCGAGGGACAAAATCAAGTGAAATCTACGAAGTGATAGGAGGACAATCTAAAAATAGATACCCTTATGCGGAATGTTCCACATCACAAGTAAAAAAAATTTTTAAGGTGGGAGAAAATGTCCTGTACCGGAATCATTTCAACGAACTTATCAAATGGATACCGGCTACGATTATACAAAAATTGACCAGCGTTATCTATATTATTAAATTAAATGGCGTGATTCGAAATGCCCACGTTAACCAGCTTAGGAAAAGTGATATTCGTGTTTCAAAATACGCCACAAGACCGATTGCATTAGAGACAAATCATCCTGAAGCACCTCAACCTGAAGTGGAAGACATCATTACCCCGAAGACAAGGGCCAGAAAAAGAAAGGTGATATCTCCAAGTACATCTCCTCGGCGTTCAAAGAGGCTAGCAAAGAAGCAAAAAATACAAATATTAGGGGAAGTCACGAAGAACAAAACCGAGTAAAAGTTTTTTTTTTTGAAAAACTTAACAATTTTTGAATATATACTCAACAATAATAAGTTTTTGAATGAACGTTAAACTATTATTTTTAACCTAATATTTATAACTGGAATTACCTATATTTCAAGTAAATTTTTGTAATTTAATTTTTTTTAATGAAGTCAAAACATTTTTTTTTATTTTTTTTTCTTCAAGTAAATTTCTGTAAATTAATTTTTTTTAATGAAGTCAAAACATTTTTTTTTATTATTTTTTTTTTCTTCAATGAAGGAAGAGATGATATATATTAAAGTAAAGAAAAGCAGTAAATGTCACATGAAGCTTAAGCTTATTGCAATCTTAAATTCACCACACCGACTTAGGTGCTATCATATATTTATGTTTAAGATCAGCCGGAATAAAGAGAGCTTAACGCAAAGATCGCGGGTTTTGTCTATTCTTTTTTGCGATCCTTCCTATTACCTGGGTCCCTCTTTTATCCGTACATATTAAGTACATATTAGTATGAAACGAATGTTTGGCTTGGCTCGATTATGTAAAGCTTGGCTCGGTTCGATTTTGCAGAGCTTGCACAAGTAGCACAGAATTACTTAACGAAGTCTTTAAGAATTCTAAATCGGTATCTGACATCTTCTATAAGACGGATTTAAGTTCCTATTAAGTAGAGAAAAGGCGCAAGTGGGCGGTCCGATAGAAGGAAATAAGAAGATAAATTGAGTCTTAAAATGGTCTTAAATCGGGATATCATTCTTCTTAAATACTTCATTACTCCATCTTAAATAGTTCCTTACATCTTCTTAAATACTTCTTAACTCCTTCTTAAAGAGCTACGGCAATTCTTAAAAAAATTATACGAAACAATAAAAATAATTTTTTTTATTATCTGTTTGTTTTTTTATTATTGTTGATTATATTCTATCTTTATGTGAATTTTTGCTGGAATGAAAGAATTTTAAAAGTTAGTTTTTTTAATTTACCTTTGTGCTTCCACTGAGATTCGAACCCGAGTCCTCTCGCTTGCCGTGCTTGTGCTCTACCTATTGTGCCACTGTGACACTTAAAATATCTTGTCTCAAAGTCCTACTCAAATAACTCTCTCGTGTTTTTAATATTATACTTTTTAAGAAGACTTAAATACGTATTAAAGAATTTGAAAAATACCGATTTAATACCAAAATAAAAAAGGAATGTTTTTAGAAGGATTAAAGAAGGAATTAAGTAACAAAAACAACCGATTTAAGAAATGCCAATTTAAGAAGTATTTAAGAATGCTTTAAGTAGAAGTAAACACACCATGTTAAGTTCTGTAAAGCAATACCTAAAAAAGACGAAATTAAGACGGAATTAAGTAGCCATAAATTAGCACACCTACCCAATAAAGAAGGAATAAAGTATGAATTAAGTATGGACATTTTGTCAGTTACATAAACGGATGTCATCAAAAAAGTCAAATTTTAAATAAATGTGACGTTAACAATCAAACAGAGGCTAAAAAAAATGAACATGAAACCGCGCAAAAGGGCGGAAAACTATAATTCCTAAAATATTTAAGTTAATTCAATGCAGTAAATTTTGTAAAATTTGTAGAAGTCTTTTTTATTAGATTGACCAAAAAAAAATACTAAAGGAACCTTCTATTTTCGTACTTTAGTGAAATGTTTTTTTTTTAGGTAGTTTTGTTTGTTAAAAATATATTTAGCGCGTTTTGAAAATAAGTTTCTTAAATTTTGATTCTCAAATGCCTGTAAAATTAAAAAATAAGAGAACATTTAAGTAAGGAAAAGTTCTTTTTATTGGAATTCATTAAAACTTATTTAACAATGATAACAAAGAATACGATAGGTAAACTAAAGATCCTTTTATAAGTGTCAACAATTTTAGCGCCAAAAATTATTTAGCTTCTTTTGAAAAACAATCCTATCTATTTGATTTCATTTAGAGAAAAATAGAGCTGTTTTGAAAATTACAAGCATTGTATGAAAAATAGTTTGTTAAAAAATAACAAATAGCCTCGTTTTTATCCTTAACTCAACATTAAAATAGTAATAACTTCTAAACTAAACCGTTTTGAAATACAATTTTTCCACCATTCTATAGCTCTCTTTGATACGCAAATTTTGGTATACCACACTCCATATTTTGAAAAAAGTGCCTTTAGCACCGTTTTGATTGTTAACGTCACAAATGCTATTTTAATTGTTGTTTGTCTTCAATAATGAAACAATCTCTTTTTTTTTTAAAGTTTAATAAATTCGGTTTACACATTTTGCTTTCCATCTAAAACTAAAAGTACGAAAACGGCGTTATAAATCATACTGTTTCAGAAGACTTAATTACGTATTAAAGAATCTGAAAAATACCGATTTAATACCAAAATAAAAAAGGAATGTTTTTAGAAGGATTAAAGAAGGAATTAAGTAACAAAAAAAACCGATTTAAGAAATGCCCATTTAAGAAGTATTTAAGAATGCTTTAAGTAGAAGTAAACACACCATGTTAAGTTCTTTAAAACAATACCTAATAAAGATCATATTAAGATGGAATTAAGTAGGCATAAATTTACATACCTAATAAAGAAGGAATAAAGTATGAATTAAGAAATGTGATACCGAAATTATACCATTTTGTGCTACTTGTGTGGCTCGGCCTGGCGTTGTTGGCTGCGACGCTCTAATGCTTTTGTTTGGCCAAATAGCCCAAATGCTGGTGTTTTTGTACCAGTCTCGAGCTCAGATGAATATGGTTGGTTCCTGCTGCGTAGGTAGAGTTTTTCGTGACGTGGCTGGTTCCAAGGGAAACAATATTTTTCAAGTAAGCGTCGAATGGGATACTAAGTATACACATTTGTTACCTTTGAATTTTCCGTTCACTTTTTTTTTTTATTTTTTTATGGTTTTCTCTTTAATTTTTTTTTAATTACGATTTTCGTAGAAAAAAAAATACCTCAGTATCACTGGTTTTACTTTACGTATACAAAATGCAAACGACTTAATTCTCGGATTGTGACTACACCACTTACGTACCAGAAACCAACTGAAGATTTTTCTTCACTTCTGGAATTTCTCCGTGGCTGTAACACATGACGAAAGCTGGGTCTCACCTTTTTCAGTTTTCCAAATAGGATTTTAACCAAAAAAAATCCTATTTGGCACGAGTACGATAACTCAGGCGCCAAGAAATAATAACGGTTTTTTGTAGAACTGTTAAATACAAGCATTTTCTATCTCCCCCGTTTGGGCGGGAGTGGCAATTTAAAAAAAAGTACTAAAAATAAAAAAAAAAAATTAAAAAATAACGGTAACTGTAACAATTAAGTTTTGGGTCCTTATTTAAAAACGATACTCTGTTCTAGTAGCTCTTTTTTAAATCAAGTGAAATCTATGCATAGTTTTTGAACAAATGGGTTTTGAACTCAAAATTTGGGGAAAAACATAAAAAAAAGTTTAAAGTGTAATTTTTCAGAACTGTTAAATTCTATACATTATTTTTTTTCTAAAATTCGTTGTTCTAATCAATTTCTAATCAAACCCTGAAAACTAGATGATTTTTTGTTTTCTACTGCTTGAGAAAATTAAAAATTACTGAAACAACTTTTTTTATTAAATTTTTGTTTTTTTGCTTGCTTACATAAATATAGTCCTATAGCACTCAGCATTACGACGTTTAAACAGTGAGGTATGTAAGGGGGGGCATGCTGCCCCCTGCAACCCCCATGCTTGGGCACACTATAGGATTTGGGGTAGGTGCGAGGTTGGGTGTATCCAAAGTTTCAATTTATAAAGTCACTTAGCGTTATCCAGAATGCACCGCGAGAAGGTAGACTTTCACTGGATTCCACGTCCGAGTCAGTCAGTTCGTATGTAGTCAGTGTCTTAGTGAGTCAGTCAGTCAATTTGTTAAGTTTAAATAGTCAAGTCCGTGTTTTAAAATGTCTTAAAAATGTATGTCAGTTTCATCAATGAATTCATCATCAATAGTCTCGTTTCTGTCGTGTTCGTAGAGTTCGTTGAGTTTTTCGTTGATGGTCAGAAGTCTAGGTTGTTTTATAGGAATTACACCCTCTAGATTTTCGCTTCGAACAAAGTTTTTTAGGTGTAATCCCACACTTTCGGCTCCATCGACTGTGCATGGATAGATTTTTCTAATGTCTAATAAAAATTGCATGATTTCAGATCAAAAAATGACCTTCGTAAATATTAATTTGTATACCACATGTGCTTGAAAAAACAACGGTACAAAATTCGATTGTTTGTTCGTTTTTTTTTTAATGATCTAAGTAGGTACGCATACTTTGAACATGACAAATGCATTATATAGGTATGTAAGACACAAACATACGTATTAAGAAATTATATAAATTTGCTACAGCCGTACAGTAGTGCCTAGGTTATGTGATTTTTTTGTAAGCGAGCAAAAAATTTTTCATAAAAAAGTATTTTTAGTAATTTTTAATTTTCTCAAGAAGTAAAAGATAAAAATCATCTAGTTTTCAGTTGATTAGCAATTAATTAGCGCAACAAATTTTAGAAAAAAAAAAATAATGTATATAATTTTACAGTTCTGAAAAATTACACTTTAAACTGTTTTTTATGTTTTTTTCCCCAAATTTTGAGTTCAAAACTCATTTTTTCAAAAACTGTGCATAGATTTTACTTGATTTAAAAACAGGCTTATAGAACAGTGTATTGTCTTTAAATAAAGACCCAAAGCTTAATTGTAACTGTTACCGTTATTTTTTAATAATTTTTTTTTATTTTTAGTACTTTTTTTTATAAAATTGCCCCTACCGCCCAAACGGGGGGAGATAGACCCCCCTCCTACACTAAAAAATGTTTGTATTTAACGGTTCTACAAAAACCGTTATCATTTTTTGGCGCCTGAGTTATCGTACTCTCCCCTCCAATTTTTTTTAGAATTGATTTTTCGAATTTTTCACATATCAGTGTGACAAAATTTTACATTTTTGATTAAAATTCCGGAAAACTGAAAAAGGCGAGAAACAATATTTCACCAATATTTATACTTATATATTGCTTAGTATAAGTTAACGAATATTATAAACCTTGTACACCCACGATATAAACCTTTTAACTTATCTTATACTTTTCCACGTATTTCTTCATAATTGTTTTTAACTTCATCTTAGTTTGTCTTTTTTCTGTTTTTTTTTTTTTTTATTTCTATGCCTAAGCGTAGTCCAGTAGTCTCGTTGCTGGTTTCCTCCATTCTTTCTTTTATTCAGGTTCGAATCCTAGATATTCCACCTGTTTTTTTTTTTCCAGCATATATGTACCTTTTTATTTTTAATAACTGCCCGATTTCATTTTCATTGCTTTTTCCTTTTTTCTTATTTTATCTTCTACAAAAAATACATATCGTCTGTCACTTACATATCTTAACGTTTTGCATTGTGAATATCACTTTTCTAGTTATACGATACATTTATAATAGGGGTATTCATGTAAGCGCGGAAAACCCTCGTAAACCTCGTAAACCAGATAATTTTATCTCCGCAGAAACGAGCTGTCAAAATTTGTATGGGAAAAAGTTTCTGCAAATCACATAAAATTATCTCACAAATTTTCTGCGAAAAGTGCAGAAATAAACCTCGTAAACTAAAGAAGTATGGATTCTGACTTTTAATTTGACATTTCACAAAATATTTCCCACATTTACGCAAGTATTTCTTAGGGGGTGTTCATGAAAACATGCTGCGGAAAGTTATATCTTTCTACAAAGCGGAAAATTATCTCGTTACATGAATACCCTTAATGAGAATAAATTATTAGCATTTAAATTCAAATCTTAACCGATTCGCAATGATTGAACATACATTCCTATAACGACCTAAGAGTATGCTATCTACTTTTATACCTATGTATATCGAACGTTTCAATTTAAATTTCCCAAACTGTTATACCGTCATTCCACAACCTTTCCTTTCCTTTAAAATATCTAAAAATATTATACAGTCATTTCTCACAAGATCGCTTGTGTAAATGCTGAATAAAATCGGAGAGTTCATCGCTGCCTGATAAAGACCATTTTTAATATCGAAGATTACGCTAGAAGTCACATTGCCACTTTAAGCAATAAACTTTCTACCATTGAGCATGTCATAAAGTATATATAATAGTGGCTTGCTTATGCCGAGTCTAGTCAGTTTTAGATAGAGACCATCTAACCATACGGTATCGAAAGCCTGAGATAGTTATTCTCTTCCGAGTTCAGTTGTAGCGCTTGAAAAAGTTTTTCGAGCTCTGTCAAAAAGTCAGTTTACTGATGTGATTCCAGAGCGTAAGCCGCGATTACATACATCCGCTTCCCTTGTTGGAGAGGAATGCATACAATGCACGCCTCAAGCAGACGAAATCTGCGTACTTCACTATTGTATATAACTTTATACCTGATGCTTTTTCGTACAGAGATTGCGACGCCACCTCCTTGAGTCGCATTGGGACGATCTCTTTTTACGATATTGTAATATTAATGTCAGTCATTTTATGTTTCTGGTTCGGCTTACTTTCGCTGGCCATGAACACATCTGGACTTTGTTCTTTCAACAATTGGAATAGGTTTGCTCTGCGTTCGGTCCTAATCAGTGAATTTACATTCACAGCAAGGATCATTAAGGGTCTCTCCGTTAGCGCGCCCTTAATCAAAAAATTGCGTAAAGCGGCAAAAAAGAGTAGATATGGTCCACCGTCTTCGCCTGCGCCGTTATCTGTTTTTGAAGTCCTGCTATCTGACCAGAAAAGGCCAGCAACATGCTTCTTATTTCGGCCTGTGCGTCCGGAGCCACAGGAACGAGGGCATGTGGGGCTGCCTTTGGTGCAGGCTGTACATTATTTCCCCTTCCTGCTAACATTTGGGCGTAGGAGATTTGAGGACTAACGGGAGTTGTTGTAGGAACACGCCTCATTGGTCGTTTTTCTACCTCTGGTTGCTTCGCCTTTTTATGTTTTATTTCCTGAAAGATGGGACAACCCCGATAGTTTGCGGGATGCCCGTCCTTCCGGCAGAGTGCACACTTAAGCAGTGTCATGTCTTGGATCCTTTCTTGCCCTAACTTACATTCTCTCAAATGTGGTTCTCCCCACACTTTACGCAGCGTGACTGCATTTCGCAGTTAGCCGCGGCGTTTGACAGCGCAAGCATTGAAGCATGTTGCCACGCCTCTTTAATTTATCCCAGGATACAACCTGGTAGCTGAGGACGGAGATACTCCTCAAACTATCCAGTTTGCTACTGGGTGACAGCTGAACCAAGAAGATCGGCAAATTCCGTTTCTCCCGTCTGGCTTTGGCCGTGGAAAAAGGCTTGACTTCGATAAAGTCGAGATAGTCGCCCGCTTATTGAAGGAGCTCATCTAAGAGCTCTTTCTGTTCCGTGCAGAAATCTATGCCCTTCAATAGGACCGTTTGAAATTTCTCCACTTTCGGAGTGAAATTAAAGAATTCAGTTGTGGTCTGTTTTAGTAAATCTTTAACAATTTTATGCTGTAACGAAGCGTTCCATGCTTCTACCAATACTGAACACATTGGATGATTTGATTTACCACGACTAAGCAGCTGCCGCCGCTGCACCGACCGACGACACCAGTTACCTCGACAAAATAAAGGGAATTTATACCTTGTCTTAATACAATATGCAGTCTCTATAAGATCGTGACTTCACAGCCGGTTGAACATATTGGGTGATTTGCATTCGACCAGTATATAGTTCACACACAGTTTATACGAAAAATATAACAAGAGGACCTCCTTTCGGGAAGGAAAGTCACTTGTTTGCTACGGTCGAAGCTGACGAGCTTGATTTTAGCTTACAAGTCATCTGAAATTGTCCAGCTATTTCGTTCCATCAATTTGGTTCGAAGAATAAAACGTCCTAATTGCCACCAGGGGCTTTGGTACCTGTTGATCTGTCGGTATTTATACATTGGCTGTGCCTACCAGAGGCCTAAAACCTGTTGATCTAGTGCCTACCAGAGGTCTGAAACCTGTTGATCTTGTGCCTACCAGAGGCCTAAAACCTGTTGATCTAGTGCCTACCAGAGGTCTAAAACCTGTTGATCTAGTGCCTACCAGAGGCCTAAAACCTGTTGATCTAGTGCCTACCAGTGGCCTAAACCCTGTTGATCTAGCACCTACCAGAGGCCTAAAACCTGTTGATCTAGTGCCTACCAGAGGCCTAAAACCTGTTGATCTAGTGCCTACCAGAGGCCTAAAACCTGTTGATCTTGTGCCTACCAGAGGCCTAAGACCTGTTGATATTGTGCCTACCAGAGGCCTAAAACCTGTTGATCTTGTGCCTACCAGAGGCCTAAAACCTGTTGATCTAGTGCCTACCAGAGGCCTAAAACCTGTTGATCTTGTGCCTACCAGAGGCCTAAAACCTGCCAAGAGCGTAGTCCGTATTTATAAAAGAATAAACCGATACCGAATGAACCAGATGCCAGAATAAAGCTTTCTAGAGGAAACCAGCAGGACCCCGATACAAGGAGAATAACCGATGTTTACCAGATACACCAGGAGGCAGGGTGTAATTAATTGAAGTCAAGAATATTTAAGTTGTTATATTAATTTAAAATTTGTTTTTAATAAAGATTTTGTATAAGGTTTTAAAGACCTTCCTACTGAAGTTTCGTGTTTTTCTTCAGAGCGACCCTGGAAATCCGGCGAGCAAAACCTCGGCTGGAAAGCAAAAAGCACATCACAAATTGGCGCCTGAGCAGGGACTTAAAAGTTCCATCCCCGTAAAATACAAAATCAAAAACATTCATATAACAAACAGACCGCAACATGTCCCAAAGCGAAGAGGAGTTCGATGTCTTCGCCAGCTTAGGAGCAATCTACCTTCTGAGAAAGCAGGAGTTAGTGGATCGAATGAGTCAGTTGGGGCTCGATACCGAAGGCTCTATAGCCGTTTTAAGAGCGCGTCTTAGGGCTTACGTAAAGTCTCAAAGGCAGAGGAAGTCTACACAGAATTTATGCACAGAAATCGAGAAAGCAACAATTGAAAAGGAATATAAAGAGGAAGGAATGGTTACCGCACCAGGGAATACTAGGGGTGGTGAAAAATGTACGGAAATATTTTTCCAAGTGCCGCCGATTACACGTTCTGTTCCCAACATGCAAGGCGCAGGTAAATTTATATCTAAGCCGTCCGAGTTACACCCTGTATTTACTTCCGAGCCAGGAGCCAGTACCCTCCAAACGCATCATGAAGCGCAGCTTACAAACAGGTCAGCTGGAAGGCTTGTACTCAGCCATGAAGCAGAGGTTATGAATACGGTTAGAAAATGGGGATTGAAGTTTGACTCATCAGGCAATGCATTGGAATTTATAGAACGACTCGAGGAATTAACATGTTGCTACGATATCCGACCCACCGATGTGCTGAGAGCACTTCCAGAGATTTTAAGAGGAACAGCTCTTGAGTGGTTCCGCATAAACCGCGATAGCATTTCTTACCCGCCCGTTTTATTCACAAATTGGAGGATGAAATCATGAGAAGACGACAAGGTACAAGAGAAAAGGCTAAAGATTTTATCCAGGCCACTCAATACCTAATACATAAAGACCCCCGTATGAGTTTAGAGGAAAGCGTAGATCGAATCTACGACAGTTTACGTCCAGAATATCATATGTATATCAAAAGACGGGATTTCGAAACTCTTGACGAGCTTATGAAGCTAGCAGAAGAGTACGAATATATAAATAAGTGAAAACCGAAACCGTCAGCAGACAATTCCACGACCTTTGTTTGGGCATAATAGAATGCCACCACCAAATGGAATTGCATTACGTAACCGTCCAGTGGCACCACAAGTATCTTTTGAACGCAACAATTGGAACCGAACAATTACGTCCTCTGCTCAATATGATAGAGCAACGCATTGTTGGAATTGCAAACAACGAGGACATAATAAGAATCAATGTCGTCGCCCCTACCGTATGTTCTGTTCATACTGCGGAGAAGATGGTCGACGCAACGAACCGAAGACTGTTCATGTCATCCACACAGTGTCGCAATGCTCTGCGACAGGTGCACTATTCTAGAGATGAGCCGAGTTCAACAAACAATAGTAAACTTGGAGAGCGTCGAAGAGGTGTCCAAAAGAATAAACGGAGTAATAACCGACAAAAACGTAACGCACCCGGTGAAACCTCGCAATTCAGAGGAGAAGACTGGCCAGTGTGTGTCTGTTCGAAAGGAAGTCATGAAACAAGAAGGTAGTCATCCACAGCCTGTTACACAGAGCGACTTAGTCACTATGACCATTAGTCAAGAGGATTGTACTGAAAAACGCGCCAGACAAGTGCTGCAAAACCCAGAATGTTACCCAGAATATCGAGTGAAAGAGGACCGTCTATTCCGGAGATTTGCAGTACACCCATTATCGAATCACGAAAACGATTGGAAGCTATGCGTTCCTACTGCTGAGAGAAGCAGAATTATTTTTAAAACCACGACGTGGCTACCGCCGGTCATTTGGGCATAGCCAAGACCGCATCCAGAGTTATGAAGTTGTATTTTTGGCCAGGAATATATCGAGATATATCAAAGTATGTAAGCAGGTGTCAGATATGCAGGGAATTTAAGGCATCTCAGCGAAAGCCGAGTGGGCTCATGCACACCAAAATAGCCGAAGGACACTACAACTTACGGAGAAGAGCATGGAAGCCAGGCATAGGTGAGCATGTAATTAAGAAGGTGAGAACACCCCCTGCAGCCGGAAGACATTTTACTGAGAATTTCGCAATCGGTCATCCGGTAACAGTCGAGCAAGCAACAACGATGTCACCGTCCCAGGGTTACGACAAAGATTTTATCACGATCAGCGATGACGAAAGTGCCCATCCGTGGAAGCACCAACCGACCAGACCAGCAAGAATGAAGCCAGAGATAAGATCCGTGGTATTTCTGCCAGATTTAAGATTTTAATAAGAGAGTTACCTAATTATTAATTAAGGTTGTTTTGGAAAACGAAAAAAAAAAACAAATTAAGTTAAATAAGAAAGTAAGAATAATTCAAAAAAAATAACAATAAGAAGAAAATAAGGAAACGAAAACGAATAAAAAAAAAATAAATAAAAAAAGAATTTCAAAAAAAAAAAGAAAAAAAAACAAACAGAAAAAATATAATATACTGAAAGAAAAGTAAAGAAAGCAAACAAAGAAAAGAAATGATAAAAGAAATGAAATATAGAAAATAAGTTTAGAAAAAAGGAGAAATTCCATCTCTGAAAAGAAGAAAATGAATTTAGATAGAAGGAGAAATTCTATTAAAGACGAGAAAGTTCTCGTCTCCGAAGGGGGAGTAGTATGTAACGAAGCGTTCCATGCTTCTACCAATACTGAACACATTGGGTGATTTGATTTACCACGACTAAGCAGCCGCCGCCGCAGCACCGACCGACGACACCGTACGACGCTGCAGCTAACAACGACACCAGTTACCTCGCCAAGATAAAGGGAATTTATACCTTGTCTTAATACAATATGCAGTCTCTATAAGATCGTGACTTCACAGCCGGTTGAACATATTGGGTGATTTGCATTCGACCAGTATATAGTTCACACACAGTTTATACGAAAAATATAACAAGAGGACCTCCTTTCGGGAAGGAAAGTCACTTGTTTGCTACGGTCGAAGCTGACGAGCTTGATTTTAGTTTACAAGTCATCTGAAATTGTCCAGCTATTTCGTTCCATCAGTTTGGTTCGAAGAATAAAACGTCCTAATTGCCACCAGGGGCTTTGGTACCTGTTGATCTGTCGGTGTATATACATTGGCTGTGCCTACCAGAGGCCTAAGACCTGTTGATCTAGTGCCTACCAGAGGCCTAAAACCTGTTGATCTAGTGCCTACCAGAGGCCTAAAACCTGTTGATCTAGTGCCTACCAGAGGCCTAAAACCTGTTGATCTTGTGCCTACCAGAGGCCTAAAACCTGTTGATATGGTGCCTACCAGAGGCCTAAAAACTGTTGATCTAGTGCCTACCAGAGGCCTAAAACCTGTTGATCTAGTGCCTACCAGAGGCCTAAAACCTGTTGATCTAGTGCCTACCAGAGGCCTAAAACCTGTTGATCTAGGATACACCAGGCAGGGTGTAATTAATTGAAGTCAAGAATATTTAAGTTGTTATATGAATTTAAGATTTGTTTTTAAGAAAGATTTTGTATAAGGTTTTAAAGACCTTCCTACTGAAGTTTCGTGTTTTTCTTCAGAGCGACCCTGGAAATCCGGCGAGAAAAACCTCGGCTGGAAAGCAAAAAGCACATCACAATGCTGTTCCACTGTAATGCAGTGGATAGCATGTCTATTAGCCCGTAATCTTTTAATAGTAAAATTTTGACATATGGCCGACTTACATATATCGATTGTTTGCTTCAGGTCCATCTTATAGACGTTGATGGGTGGCACTTGTTGCTTCTGATGCTGATTCTGCTGCTGTTGGTTCTGCTGCTGTTGTCTCTGCTGCTATTGTCTCTGCTGCTGTTGTCTCTGCTGCTGTTGTTGTTGTTGTTTTGCCAGCTGCTTTGGCTTTTCTGTCTGCACCGGCTTTTGCTTTGGTTGATAGGGCTGTTTGGTTGGCGGTTGCAGCTCCGCATCAGTTTTTTGTTGCGCCTCCTTTGGTGGGGCCTGGAGACTTTTTTCTTTGCGCGCTCTTGCCTCTTCTTTTCTTTGCGCGCTTCTTGCTTTTCCCTCAAAGCCTGTATCATTATGGCTAAATCTCTTTGAAGTGCCACGATCTACCCCTGGATTGTACAAATTTTTGCTTGCATGGTCTCTTCTTCTTCTTCATCAGTGGACCCCTCTGGCGTACTTCACTATTGTATATAACTTTATACCTGATGCTTTTTCGTACAAAGATTGCGACGCCACCTCCTTGAGTCGAATTGGGACGATCTCTTTTTACGATATTGTAATATTAATGTGAGTCATTTTATGTTTCTGGTTCGGCTTACTTTCGCTGGCCATGAACACATCTGGACTTTGTTCTTTCAACAATTGGAATAGGTTTGCTCTGCGTTCGGTCCTAATCAGTGAATTTACATTCACAGCAGGATCCTTAAGGGTCTCTCCGTTAGCGCGCCCTTAATCTAAAAATTGCGTAAAGCGGCAAAAAAGAGTAGATATGGTCCACCGTCTTCGCCTGCGCCGTTATCTGTTTTCGAAGTCCTACTATCTGACCAGAAATGGCCAGCAACATGCTTCTTATTTCGGCCTGTGCGTCCGGAGCCTCAGGCACGAGGGCCTGCCTTTGGCGCAGGCTGTACCGTATTTCCCCTTCCTGCTAACATTTGGGCGTAGGAGATTTGGGGATTAACGGGCGTTGTTGTAGGAATACGCCTCATTGGTCGTTTTTCGACCTCTGTTTGCTTCGCCTTTTTATTACTTGCGACTTATAGGTACTATAAGGCAAGTTATGCATTCGTAAAAAAATCGAACTCGAGATTTTGATCAAAGTTGACATTACGATGATAGCGAAGACGAAAAAAGTGGGTCTGGCAATTCTGTCTGTCTGTCTGTTCGATTGCAGCTAAACGCTCCGGTCGATTTTCTTCAAACTTGGTAGATATGGGTTTTAATTTTTTACCCCCGGATGTTTTTTGATTTGATTTTTTAAGACCAAAAATAATGGTAACTGCCATACGATTTTTTTCGAAATTTTGTAAATATTTTTTTTTCTCAAAAACTGTGTCAACGATTTAAAAAAAAAAAAACAAAAAAATTAATTAAGTTAAACCTAGGTAATGGTCCAAAAAAATTTTACAAAAAATGAGTAGTTTTGGTACCCCCTTGGGACTATTTTTTTTGTTTTTGATTTTCTTAAAATCGGTACCACCGATTTTGATAATTTTTTATGCTAAAGGTTCCCAGCAGTTTGAATATTATTGTGTATTCAAATTTTCCAAAAAAAAATTTTTGGATTTTCGAAAAAACTTTCAATTTTTTTTTTTTAAACTCAATATTTCGAAAACCCCATGTTCGATTTTTTCAAAACTTGATAAATAAAAGTTTGGAAAAATAATCTACAATATATGAGAAAAATAAATTCATTTTACCTAAAACTAACGGTACCTTCCATACAAATGTTAAAAAATGGTTTTAGAAAATTGTATTTTTCTCGAAAACGGTTCCGAGAATTTTGCTTAAATTTTTTTTCTTTCTATTATTTTTTAATATCTGTAATTTAATAAAAAAAAAATTGAAAACAAGATATTACTGACTGTACCTATCATAGAACGATTTTTTAAAATTTTGAATTTCTCATTATCAGCACAACGGATTTTAATGAAATTTCATAATGAGAAGCTTCTAAAAAGTTTAATAAACATTGCGTTTCAAAACTTTAAGGAAAATATTTTTTTTGAATTTTGAAAAAAAAAATCAATTTTTTGTTTTTTGAAAATTCAATATTTCGAAAACCGCTCTATACTGTTTTTGTAAATTCAATTTTTATTCATAAAATAATAAAAACTTGGAGAGAGAGAGAGAGTAAGTGAACAGGTCGTGATTTCCTCCAAGTTCCATTTAAAAAGCAAAAAGTTTGAAAAAATTCGCAAATTATTACACTAAATCAATCACAAGTGCAAAACTGAATAAATTATAACCAAATAACATCAAAAAATCTGAGGTGAGTGAGTTATTATCATTGAAAACACACCAATTAGTGTAGAACCCAAATCTGAAAACAAAACAAAGCAAAAATGCAACGGAGTCCACCAGTAACTGGAAATAATAAGCCTTCAGTCTCAGGAGCAAAGCGTAATTTGGGTCAAACTTCACCAAATCCTCCAGATTTTCCGCCAAAAAAAATACACAATACAAACGAGATAATTTCAGTTGGAAATATGGCTATACAGGATCTAGGTTCATTAATCCAAGGCATTATGGTGACGATTTTGGATGAAAAATTAATAGACATGCCAAAAAAGTCGGATCTTGAAATTATAGGACTAAATATTCAATCCCTGCAGCAAGATAACATCTCTTTGCAAAATAAATTGCAGAAAATGGAGTCCCGATGTATTTCTCTCGAACGGCAAGTTCAATGGCTATCGAGGAAGGCAAATGAGAAGAATATTGTTATGCATTTCCCGGCACAAAGAGGAATAATGGCGATTGAAAAGGCAAGCAAAACGTGCTTGGATTTACTCAAAACTGAAAATAAAGCTGCCATTTCTTCAGTGAAACAAATTCGGTCTACAAATTCTAGTGTGGAAAATGTAGTAGTGGAACTGCAACTCAAAGAAGATGTCTCACGTATCCTTCAAGTCGCCAGTATAGCTTGAACCAATTCAGTTGGCAATTCTACTGCGCAGGTCTCTTTAAATTTCTTTGCTCTACTCTTTAATTCTTAAAGAGACAGAAAAATCACTGAAAAAAAGAAAAAAAAGATGTACATGCCGGCGTTGTTCTCAATGACGCTGCTGCGATCATCGATCATACTGAAGCACTTAGGAGGGTGAGTTTTGTTTATAGCTTCGCTCAGAGTAAAATAGAAATGAATTTCCAGTGATGGACTTTCTTTGAATAAGATATGATCATGGTTTACTTTTCTTTCATAGCTTGATGTCTAAAAAACTATTTCATCTCTGGTGAGATAAAAGGAAAAGATTTTTAGGTGTAAACTTTACTTCGAAAAAATAAAATTAATAATTTTTGTTTTTATTACTGGGACAAATTTCAGTGCACCTATAATAAAAAAATAAGTCTATTGCAAAATGCAATTGGGTCAGACAAAAAAAACTACGTGCGAGCTGCGACATAGGATTAATGACAAAAAGCTTAGGGATTATTGTTTATTTCTATGTTTTATGATTTGTGGCTTAGTAACAGAAAGGTTCCGGGGGCGTTGTGTTTATATTTATTTTATGGCGTTAGTGTATATTTGATATATTTTTTTTTTGACCTGTGGGGTTGGGATTAATTGTAGAATAGTTTTAATTAGTTAGATTAGTGTGTACGAGCTTGAACAATTTTTGCCTATGAGTTTTTAAGAATGAATTTTTGCATCTGAGGGAATTAAGGTATTTAAATGATATTTGCTTTGGTTTGCCATTCAGTTTAAAAAAAAAACAACCAAGAATAATACATTGAAATACATTTAAAAGAAATTTTAATGGATCCATTTAGAAAAGGAAAACCTATTGGAAGCCAGGCGCGTAAGATAGTTGTTAAGATATATAATGACAAACTGGAAGAAGCAAAGAATTCGTTTCTTGAAAATCCTGTGAGTTACGCAACAACGCAAACAGTGGAAACTACTGGAATTTCTGAACGTTCATACAGAAGGATTATTAAGGAATACGAAGAGAGAGGAGTTGTTCAGTCACCAAATAAAAAAGTGCAGCATACGAAATGGAAAACTGGACTACGGATTTAGCTACAAAAAAACTCAAAACAACCGGAAACTTCTCTGCGAAAGAAATGATATTAAACTCATGCGAGTGAACTATCTGGGAAAAATCCGTGAATACAGAACAAAAGGATATGATATCATTTATTTGGACGAAAGCTATATTCAATTCATAGCTCACATACAAGGCCACGGGCTTGGACTGATCCCAAGTAACATCGTTGGAGCTAAATGTTATTTAAATGTTCTTAAATTGCTCTGAGAGAGTTAAATGCAAGGCTCTAGCTCTATTTCAAAACAGATTGCAGCTCTTGGTAAACGAATATAAAAATTTAGCTCTGTAATAGAATTTCTTAACAATCTTTAGCTTCGTTACGTTTAAAAGCTTTCTGCTCGATAAATATGCTCCATAATAATGTTTTTATCAGCTGTCGGAAAGCATATTAGCATTTTGATACTTAACTCTTTAAAATAGCTCTTTAACAGCAAAAAAATTTTTTGAAGTGTTATTTAAAAGCTGCAAGCTATATAATGGATGTTTAAGAAAATGGCGAATACTCGTATTTAAGAATTTTTATATAACAGAAAAAGAAAACTATTCACAGTGATGTGATGACTGCACTTTGAAAAGAATCATGAAAAACACAGAAGCTTTATCCAAAAAAGTGCACGAGCCAAATAAATATTTTTTTCTCAAGTTCAAAATTAAAATAAAAAAAAATTACTATCCACTTAAAACAAATTATTTTAGAAGGGCGTTGTAATATTTCGAAGTACAATGTCAACATTTCTGATAAAAATGAAGTCGCACTTAGAAATCACCCCGCATTGAACGTATTATGGCTTTTAATTATTACCCTTACTCATTATTCTATTTAAATACATTTTGATGCTAAGATGATTTACCAATACAAATAATAATTTCTCTTCGTGTTCAATAGTATGATTTGTATTTACTAATACTAATAGAAAATAAAGTTTATAACTCCACGTAAAAGCACGCGGCTCTGTGGAAGTTTTAGAATGTATATTAAAGCTTTCAGCTGACAAAACAGTATGTTTAGCAATATTAAGGAGCTAAAAAGTGCTCTCAAACTCAATGAATTAGCTGCTTCTGCTAGCAAGAAATCCGAGATGATACAATGGCTAAACGAAAAGAATATTCCGCATACTATACAGATGTTGAAACTTGAACTGTATTAGCTAATAAAAGGACACCGAGCTACACACAACCCAAAGCATAAGATTGACGATATCATTCACGGCATGGGACATGAGGTTCTACGTTTACCACCCTATCATCCAGATCTCAATCCCATTGAAAATATTTGGGCAACTGTCAAGGCAAGAGTAGGTTCACGAAACACAACATTCAATTTATTGGATGTTCAAAAATTAGCAGAGGAGGAATTTTCAAAAATAACGGCTGAAGACTGGCGAAAAGTGTGTGAAAAAGCCATAAGAACTGAGGAAGAATACTTTTCTCACGACCTGACGTGGGACACAATTTCGGATTCAATTATAATTAATCCAGGTGACGATTCTTCAACCGACTATGAAAGCGACATTAGTTCTTAAAACTAAGTACATATATGTAAATAAACATTTATTATTTAAATTATATTGTTCTTATTTATATTATTTTTATTTTATTATTATGTTTCATACTTATCTCTGAAGTACAAATTTATAATAATTATTTTAAGGTAAAATAAATTCTCAAAAACTCGTAGGTAAAAATTATTCAAACTTGTAAACACTAATCTAAATAATTAACACTAATCTACAATTAATCCCAAAACCCCACAGATCAAAAAATTATAAATACATATATCAAATAAACACTAACACCATAGAATAAATATAAACATAACGCCCCCGGAACCTTTCTGTTGCTAAGCCACAAACCATAAAACATAGAAATAAACAATAATCCCTAAACTATTTGTCAAAGCAAAGTTGAGTTAGGCACTGTAAGATTTAAGGAAAAATGTTTACTCATTAAATAGCTTGTGCACCATTTTTGTTCTCTTAAATCCTCTCTCTGTGCAACCGGCCGTTGGCCAACTGAATTGGTTCAAGCTATACATTGAAAGGCACGGGAATCTCGATTCACAGGGATTATCCAGCAGCGATTCGTGAAAGAAGAAGGCGTCTAGTGAAAATTAAGCAAAACATCACAAAAAAAAAACGGACAAATTAAAACTCAATTGCGAGATGATACTCTCAAAGTTGAAGATTATTTATTCTTTTTCGATGAAAATAATATTTTAAGATGTGACAGCGATGGCGGAATGCTTCGACTACAACAACTCCAAGGGGAAAGTGACAGTTCGTCGCTGTCAGGTGGACAGCTGATGGTGGAGACACAAGATCAAGCCAGTAGCTCTCAAACTGAATTGCCAGCAAGGGGTAGTTCACATCGTTTTTAATTATAATGCCGTCAGCCAAAGTAAAAATAGTAATAAAATTAATGTTTGTTTAAGAAATATTTCAGTAAATATAATTGCATATAATGTATCAGGTTTAGGTAATAAGTTCCTTTTTAATGATTTTTTTGAGCTAATCAATTATTATGACATTTTTGTATTATTTGAAACATTCGTTGAGAGAAATTTTGAAAATTTTGAAAATTATTTTAACAACCATAAGCTTCATTGGATACCAGCTACGAGAATTTCTACACGCGGGAGAGCCAGCGGGGGTTTTGTATACGGCATAAAAAAGGAAATGGAATCTTCTTTTGGAGCCCGATATATAATTGTGCTAGATAGAGTGTTAATTGAAGTTACGTCCGAGAGAAACAAGCTTTTCATTATTCCTGTTTATCTAAACTGCAACAATTGGGTAGATGATTTTTATGTCTGTACAACTTCTTATTAGAGTTCGGAGAAGAAGATATCATGGTGATAGGAGACTGTAATGCAAGAGTTGGCAATACACAACTGCTTAATTCGGAAACTATACCAACAGCTATCCAGGAAAATAGAGGTGCAGTTGACATGAAAATTGATCAAAACGGGAAAAAGTTTATTGAAATGTGTGATTCTATTGGATTATCATTATTAAATGGACGAACTAAAAGTGACAAGGAAGGACATTTCACATTTATAAGAGGAAATGCATGTTCAACAATCGACTACTGTCTGTTGCGCGGAAAATGGCTTGATTACATTGATGACCTTGAAGTACGAGATATAGTTTATTCCGACCACCTACCAATCGCAATCTCGTCAACAATTAAAGATGCCAGAAGATACCCAGCTGAAAATCGTTTACTTCCGAAGTTGAAATGGAAAGAAAACTGGTGCACTCGGTATCAATCTAAACTTAACCAAGAGCTGAGATCGTTTGGAGAAGATACTCTTCTGTCCCCTCAAGGTACGGATTCCCTCACAACCTGTATATTGGAAGCGGCAAAGCCATTTCAATCAACGGGAAGATGGAAAGGCAAACAACCATGGTTTGATTGGGAATGCGTTGCAGCAAGAAAAAAATCATTCAAATGTCTTCGAACATTAAAAAACACAAGATGTGAAATTGCGAAATGCAGATACAAGGAAGCTAACTGGTCGTACAAAAATATGTGTAAACTGAAACAGAAGTCTTATATACAGTATCTGTCAAGATCTCTAGAAAACATCAAAGATTCTCGATCGTTTTGGAAAATGGTAAAGGTGCTTAAAGGTTCTACAGTAACCAGAAACATTCAAATTGAAGCAAATGAACTAGGTGTTCATTTTCAAAGGCTTCTAAACTCCAACAGTAACTCTATCCAAATTGAATACGCTCTTCCTTATATGGATGTACCTTCTTTAGACAGGGACATAACAGTTCAAGATGTCAAAAGAGTATTAAACAGATGGAAATCAAACAAAGCCCCTGGTGAAGATCGTATTCCATACGAATTTTTCAAAAACGCAACAGCCGAATTTATTGAAAAACTAACGAAATCGTACAATTTTATTTACACCAACGGAGAAGCTCCAATAAGTTTCAAGAAAAATATTATTTTGCCAATTTTCAAAAAAGGAGATGCCAGAGACCCAAGTAACTATAGAGGAATCTCATTTATGAATTCGGTAATGAAAATCTTTACGGGGATCCTCTTAGAGCGATTAACGGAGTGGATACGTGAAAATGACTTATTAAGTGAATTTCAAGCAGGTTTTAGACAAGGCTATTCAACGGTGGATAACATCTTCACTCTTACCAGTATTGCCCAATCATATTTAGATAAAGGAAAGAAACTCTTTGTATTCTTCGTAGATTTCAAGGCAGCTTTTGACACCGTTGACAGAAGATCTCTCTTTTTAAAGCTTAGCAACTTTGGCTTATCATCAAAAATCATCAAGATAATACAAAGCATCTACGAAGAAAATAACACGGCAGTTTGGGACGGAAGCAAACTCTCGCAATGGTTCCGAACGGACTCAGGAGTTAAACAAGGATGTCTTTTAAGCCCACTTTTATTTTCAATATTTTTAGATGATCTGGCTACGTACTTGCCTGGAGGAATTGATTTCAATGGAATCAATATCAAACTTCTTCTCTACGCCGACGACATTGTTTTATTTGCCCATGATTGCAAATGATGATAAACAAGCTTTATCAATACTGCACTTTGTGGAATCTCGAAGTAAATATCAGCAGTTTAATAAAAACTTCAAATTGGCGTACCAACATTTTTTCTTAAAAATGTTTTAAAATTTTCTTATATAAAACCTTATTTTTTAAGAAACCACTACAAAGACTTTTAATTTTTGTTCTTGCATAAATCTATATTTGCTCGAATCACATGGCATTCTATTCTTACCTTTAACTACTAAAGAAGTTTTTTTTATGTCATTTAAAAAATGAATTTTATGTTTATGATCAGTTTCTCTAATAACATTCATTTTTGAAATTCTTAGTCCTTTACATAGGAGCAAGTTCGTGCGACCCAGTCGTACATTTTATTTTTTATTTCTGATGCTGATTCTGCTGCTGTTGGTTCTGCTGCTGTTGTCTCTGCTGCTATTGTCTCTGCTGCTGTTGTCTCTGCTGCTGTTGTTTCGGCTGCTGTTGTTGATTCTGCTGCTGTTGTTGTTGTTGTTTTGCCAGCTGCTTTGGCTTTTCTGTCTGCACCGGCTTTTGCTGTGGTTGATAGGGCTGCTTGGTTGGCGGTTGCAGCTCCGCATCAGTTTTTTGTTGCGCCTCCTTTGGTGGGGCCTGGAGACTTTTTCTTTGCGCGCTCCTGCCTCTCCTTTTCTTTGCGCGCTTCTTGCTTTTCCCTCAAAGCCATTATGGCTAAATCTCTTTGAAGTGCCACGATCTACCCCTGGATTGTACAAATTTTTGCTTGCATGGCCTCTTCTTCTTCTTCATCAGCGGACCCCTCTGGTGTATACACCCTTTCCACCCTTTGGACATGTATGAGATCCCATCGTCGTCATCGGTTGGCGAGGGATTAAAATTTTTTTAGTTTCTGCTGCTGTTTTTGTTGCCTTTTGCGCCGTCACCTTCCCTTTAGCTTGCAGCTCAGCTGTGGTGATGGTGTGACGCTTTACCAGTTTGGGCACAACTTGTATCTTCTTCCTTCACTTCATTGGAGCATCGGCCGTTTCCACATCGGATGATACTGGCATTATAGCATCGGTCGACTTTGTCAGGGCATCTTTTAATGTCCCCGGTTTTGATTCCGTTGACTGCTTCATTAGTATTGCTGTTGTTGTTGGATCTTTACCTGGCAGAACACCTTTTGATGCCCGCTTGGTTGTTTCTACGTTTGAGCCTTTGTTCTTCTTGGATAATGCTTTCTACTTCACTGTTGAGCTATGCTCTATATTGGAAATTGCTTGTTAAACTTAATACTTAATAGGACACACTATTTAATTGGGAAACTGTGAAGCCGAGGGCGTCTATACACTTCAATACACTTGTACGAGATCGACTGTGGTCCGCAATTACTTCCTTTGAGCTATTCGCTATATTGAAAATAGTTTCGACTTTTCTTGAATTACGATGAAATTCGCGATTTTTTTATAGACACTGGGTAAGCCGAAAACGTCTGGACACCTTCACAATGGCGCAAAATTTTAATTGAATTAGTACGATGTTAAAGCCGTTTTGGTATGGAATTAGATTAAAACAACGATTTTGCAAATTTTAATCGAATATAGCATCATACTTTCACTACCATTTTATTAAAATTAAAAAAGTATCATACTAACATCTTAATAGTAAGGTGTTTAAAACTTTGCGCCTTTAGTATTAAATACTTAAAATTGGCATCCCAAATTTTTTTTCTATAAACATTTTTAAGTAATTTCTTTTACAAAAACATTAATTTAATAATAAAACGATTTTTAAACTTTGTTTGCATAAATTCCTAAATACTTATAGAAATCAGATGACAATTTTATGCATTGAAATTTTTCAATTCCAAATTAGTCTTATATAAAAGCAAGTACATACGTGCCATCCACACGTTCATTTTATTTATTTTACCGATGCTACAAATTAATTTTTTTTGTGCGTGATTATCTTTTAAGTTACGGAATAAACTGAGACTTTGGCTATCAAATGAAAAACGACATTACATCTCTTATTTTGAGGTCGTCTCAATAACACAATTCACATGAAGAAACGTTTTCATTACATAGGTTTTGCATACAGTGCCGTAGCGTGTCATCTCGGCGCCCGGGGCGGGAGACCCATTTTGCCGCCCCAATGCAATACTTACGAGTAATTAAAATTAAATTTCGAGACATCATTTCACAGACAACGAGGTATCTTTTATTGAAGGTAAAATAGGAACAGCGGTTTCACAAACGGATTCTACAGGCCTTACGAGCAGCGAAGTTAGAAATAACTTGGTCAAAATCAATATTTGCGGTCAATTCTGGTTCAATCCACAATATAGCCAATTTGATAGTCTAGTGAAGTTCATAGTGGATCTGAGATAATTTTTGATTAGATTCAACTTCGAAAAACTTCTCTCAAAACTTGCGACACTTATTGCCAATGTCAAGTATATACCAATCAAGATGACTATATTTGGAACCGAAATTCCCAGATTCAGTTTTTAAATGAACTGGAGGAGCTCCTTTGCCCCTTACAGTGATGGACAAAATAATAGAAACAAAGCTTTACATAATGATCAACCATTAATAACTACATACAATTAAGTCTTCCTCGGTTCTAGTTTTTATATATGTATTAATTGCATCTAGCATGACTTTGAAATGGTGCAGCCGTTTGTTGTCATTAGCTCTTTCTTTGGACTTAACGGTAAAAAAAATGAACTAAGTGATAATTTCGCCTGGAAAAAATAATAGAAACAAGGTACTTGGCACGAGTACGATAACTTGGCCGCCAAGATTTGATGACGGATTTTTTTAGAGGGGTCAAAAACAAGCACTTTTTACTATGGGAGGGGGGGGTCTATCTCCCCCCGTTTAGGAGGTAGGGGCACTTTTAGAAAAAATGGTTTAAATTGAAAAAAAAAATATAAAAAAACAACGGCAACACCTAAAATAAAGTGCTATACTGCGTTTGAAAGCCAGAAGATTGTTCTATAATCCTGCATTTAAATTAAGTTACTCATATCAATAGTTTTTAAGAACTTCGCATTTAAAGTCCAAATTTTGATAAAAAAAAGTGAAAAAAAAAGTTTAGACCGGTTGTTTTCAAAATTGTGAAATGAAATTGTAAATTAGCTTACATGTGTTTCATGTATCTATCAGTTCTTAATCGAACACAAAAAACCACATGGCTCTATGTCTTCTGGTTTTTGAGAAAACCTCCGTTTAGGAGGTAGGGGCACTTTTAGAAAAAATGGTTTAAATTGAAAAAAAAAAATATTAAAAAACAACGGCAATACTTACAATAAAGTGCTATACTGCGTTTGAAAGCCAGAAGATTGTTCTATAATCCTGCATTTAAATTAAATTACTCATGTCAATGGTTTTTGAGAAATTCGCATTTAAAGTCCAAATTTTGATAAAATAACGTGAAAAAAAAGTTTAGACCAATTGTTTTCAAAATTGTGAAATGAAATTGTAAATTAGCTTACATGTGTTTTATGTATCTATCAGTTTTTAATCGAACACAAAAAACCGCATGGTTCTATGTCCTCTGGTTTTTGAGAAAATCGAAAATAACTAAAACTACTTTTCTACAAAATGTTTGATATTTTTTGCTTCCTTACATAAATAAATCAGTGCTAGCTTCCAACATTACAATATATAAACAGTAAAGTATGTATGGGAGGGCATGCTGCCCCCCTGCAACCCCCCTGCTTGGGCACACTATAGGATTTGGGGTAGGTGCGAGGTTGGGTGCATGCAAAGTTTCTTTCGCATTCACAGAATCTGTATTTAAAAAAATTCAAATTTATTCTATTTATCCAATGTCCACTAAATACATATAAAATACAATAAACGATCTTGAAAACCAAAACAAACTTCTGACCATGTTCACCAATACATGGCACTATTTTTCTATCGAAAATACTGCCTAGAAAGGAAATATAAGGACGAGAGTGGGGTTCGCAAATAATAGAGTTTTTATCAGATGTAAAAAAAGTTTACCCTTGTTATACCGATGGTGATATATGTGAGGGTTTACAGTTAAAAGACATCGATCCTCCCACCCTTCAGAGCGAAAATTTAGAAAGTGTTTTACCGCCAAAACATCCTCGGCTTCCCACCATAAAAGAGTAACTCAACGAACTCGACAGTTATAGTACGGACGATGGCTTTATTGACGAGACTTACACACCTTTTTAATACATTTTGACCATTTTTAACTAACTATGACTGACTAACTCCTGACTAACTGACAAAATAACTGACCCAGATGCAATTCTACCTCCTCATGGTGCATTCTGGGTAACGCTAAATGAATTGCGGTACTGAACTAACAAAGATTCATTATGTTTATTAACACTAATCCTTAAAATGGAACCACCGTCACCACCAAAAATCAAAAAAAGTAGTTTTGGTAATTTTCGATTTTCTCAAAAACTAGAAGACATAGAACCATGCGGTTTTTTGTGTTCGATTAAGAACTGATAGATACATGGATCACATATAAGTTAATTTACAATTTCATTTCAAAATTTTGAAAACAATCGGTCTAAACTTTTTTTTTCACGTTATTTTATCAAAATTTAGACTTTAAATGTGAATTTCTCAAAAACCATTGATATGAGTAATTTAATTTAAATGCAGGATTAGAGAACAATCTTCTGGCTTTCAAACCCAGTATAGCACTTTATTTTAAGTGTTGCCGTTGTTTTTTAATATTTTTTTTTTCAATTTAAACCATTTTTTTCTAAAAGTGCCCCTACCACTTAAACGGAGGTTTTCTCAAAAACCAGAAGACATAGAACCATGCGGTTTTTTGTGTTCGATTAAGAACTGATAGATACATGGATCACATATCAGCTAATTTACAATTTCATTTCACAATTTTGAAAACAACCGGTCTAAACATTTTTTTTCACGTTTTTTTATCAAAATTTGGACTTAAATGCGAATTTCTCAAAAACTATTGATATGAGTAATAAAATTTAAATGCAGGATTATAGAACAATCTTCTCGTTTTCAAACGCAGTATAGCACTTTATTGTAGGTGTTGCCGTTGTTTTTTAATATTTTATTTTTCAATTTAAACCATTTTTTCTAAAAGTGCCCCTACCTCCTAAACGGGGGGAGATAGACCCCCCCCTCCCATAGTAAAAAGTGCTTGTTTTTGACCCCCCTACAAAAACCCGTTATCAAATCTTGGCGGCCAAGTTATCGTACTCTCCCCAGGTACTTTGACTTTCAATTTGACTAAAATTTCGTTTTTTATTTTTATTGAAATAGACGTTTTATTGTTGTTTATTAGTTTTACACGTGTTTCAGTTTTAATGAAAAAAAATATAACAGTTATTTTAAAATTTTATAAAAATGGGTCGTGGAGTGCATTGTACTATTACTGAGCGCAATTTAATAAAAAAACTTCAGAAAAAATGGGAAAACTATGGAAGAAATAGCACAAGCAATAAATTGTTCAAAAAAGAAGATATTTACAGTTCTCCATTCAAGTCCAAAGCCAGAAACAAGAGGCAGAAAACGAAAGACCTCAACGCGGTTTGATAAGATATTGGTACGACTGTGTAAAAAAGCCTTTTTCTTCTTCAAACGACTTGAAAATTGAACTAAATGCGCCTGTTTCAAGTCGTACAATAAGAAACCGACTAATGGAAGCAAGGCTTCCTGGAAGGAGTCCCAGAAAAGTATTATTCTTGAGCAAGAAAAATATTCTGCAGAGAATGACTTTTGCAAATAAACACGCCCAACGAGAAAATTGGAACAACGTTTTATGGTTGGAGGAAACAAAGATAAATTTATCTGGTTCCGATGGCAAAATGTATGTCAGACGACCTAAGAACGCAGAATTCGATCCAAGGTACACAAAAAAGACTGTTAAACATGGCGGAGGAAATATCATGATTTGGGGGTGCTTCTCAACATCTGGGGTTGGTCCGATTTTTTGGATAAAAGACAGAATGTGTGCTATTGACTACGTCCGAATCATAAATGAAGTTATGCTGCCATCGAATGAATGGAGTGGCCATCGCAGTCCCCGGATTTTAATCCCCTAGAACACCTGTGGGGCATACTTAAAAGGAAAATTGGAGACTTTAGAGCCAAGAATAAGGAAGAACTGTGGTCTATAATACGAAATGTATGGTATTCCATACCTTCCGAGACATGCGCCAAGTTGGTTCATTCCATGGGGCGGAGATGTGAAGCCGTCATTAAAAATAAAGGTGCAACGACCAAGTACTAAACGAATATGAACCAATTTACTGTTAAGTTTCTCTTTACCATAAAGAAAAACACAACTATAATATTGTTTCTATTATTTTTTCCAGGGTAAAATGGCTGTTAATATTAATTTTAATTTTTCTCATTACTAATTTTTCTTTTTATTAATAAATTTAATATTGTGTATATTTTAAACTTTATAGAGACTTATTGTATGTATTTTGAATTTTCAATTTCCTTCCAATAAACTTTTTGTTTTTAAAAAAACGGCACAGAAGAAGCTTGTTTCTTTTATTTTTTCCATGACTGTATATGTTCCTCTGATTCAGAACTGGCGACAAACTGCTGGAGAGGCTTCCGCTCCATCTGAAACTCGTCCATGTCGATGTCTTCTAATACATGGAAAAGATCACACATACTTTCTGTCCAAAAGTTTCGCTAGCGTCAAAGATCCGAACTTGTCCGCTATTTCTTGAACTTGCTGGAATCGAGTCGTCATTTCTTGAATGATCTTGTCATATGATGCGAACACCTCTCGACGGAGTTCGTGCTCGTGAGACAAAGCTGCATCTGCGGATTCATCGCCATGCATGAGTTTTTTCTAGCGAATTCTTCTCGTTTTGAATTCGATTCAGAGTTTTTCGCAGAGAGTTTTAGCAAAGATGAATGCGGTTTGGACGAAACGGTCTCTGCTCTCCACTAGGAGAGCTTTTAAAGCGCAGAGTTTCTGAGCACACTTATCCATACTCAGTACTTATTGCTGCAGGTAAATCTGTGCGTCATCTACTTCAGGTATCACTGCAGCCAAGAAAAGTGAGGAAGTTGAATGACTGCATGGCAGAAGAAGACTGGCTCCCGATATTGTTTCGGAAGTTCGAGATGAATCCGTCAATTCTTCCAGTACCTCAAGAACTTGCTCAAACTTATTTATAAGCGTCTTGACAGCTTCATTTCTAGCGCTCTAGCGCAATTCAGTTACTCGTTTCACTGTTTGACCTATGACGGCAACCAAAGCGTTTCACCAAGCAGTTGATGCAGAAAAGAAGGCAAATAGCTACTCCAGAGTTCTAAAAAACGTCACGGAATTCACTGATTCAGAAGAAGCGTGTACCCCAGCCAAATTGAGTGAGTTTTTTGTGCATGCAACGAATATAGCTTTCGGATTCAGTGCTTTAATCCGGGCTTGAACTCCATTGTGGATCCCTGACGTTTTGGCAGCGTTGTCATAAGCCTGTCCTCTCAAGTTCTGTATTTCCAGTGCGTCTGATGTTATCTTCGCGATTATATCGTTGCTGAGATCTTCTGCATTTTTTTCCTTTTGGTTCGAAGAAGTCGATGAAAGATTCTACCACGGTGTACTTTTCTTCTTTGATATGTGCGTATCGTAGAGATAGATACAAAACTGGGACTCTTGCTCCCAGCTTTATCTTTGTCAGATGTTCCATTAGAAGAGGGTCATATTTGGCTAGGAGGTGCACTAACTGCAGAAAGTTCGCGCGAAACTTCTTGTTTCGGATCGATCGTTGCTTTGCGGTTCAGGCGAACTTCCGAACTCCTTCCATTTCAAGAAGCTCTGCTCATGTTTCAGGCTGTTCTCATGGTCTCCGGTTCTTGGATTTAGCTTCCACCATTTTTTGAATCCGTCTTCAGATAAGAATTGCCAAACAGCTTGCAACAGAAACATTACAAGGATTGCTTCAAAGGCAAGTACACCATCCATGTTCGGAGAACCTTTTCACCGATACACAATATGGTTTGTGGAACCACTTTCTGGTTAGTTTTCGGGTACCGTGTTTCGTTGAAACCCCTGAGCGAACAACATCGACAAATTTGGAATCGATATGCTGTACTGAATCAGATCCGCGACGTACTGGAAGCGTTCTGACTTCGTCGGCCATAGTAGAAGGCCAGCAACCTACATCGTCGAGATTAACATCTTTGGCTTCGGCAGGAGCAGAAGGCTCGATTTCAATTATGTCTTCTTTAGGAACATGGAGGTTCAATTCTTCTGCAGGTTTGTGACTAGATGCTTGAGGTACTTCTGGTGAGTCGAATTCGTCTTAAACCTGCTCTGTGGTGGGACCAGAATGACTTCCAACTTCGGCAGTAGGCACGTCTTCTTCTTCTGCCTGTTAAATAAGTTATGCACTCCCATGAATATTGGCTGAAGGACAATTATAGGCAACACACGATTCTAGATGGATGAATCATATACTCGTACTTACATTAGAATCACTTCCGCTGCTTCTAGATGCCGCCGAAGACGTTAACGTGGCTTTCGAACCAGAACTAGAACTGAAATATTTCAGTAATGCACTTTGAGACTTCTTCGCATCTGCTTCTTTCTTTGCCTTTTTCTGGCGGTATTCCGCACGGCTTTCTCTGACTCTTCATTTTCAAAACTAGTTCAAAGGTGGAGTGAAGTACTAAACGTTTAGTTTTAGAAGATTCAACAGTATTTAAACGATAAACAACACAATCGAAATGACTTTCTGTGATGCGGGAGGGAGCAAAAATATTGAGGTGGCTAAGCCTAGAATAACGTTTCCGTCGAATCTTAGGGTGCATTCCGTTATTGCAGCTCGACTCGCGAAACTAAAACGAAACGTTTCGAAACTCTCGCGAAATGTGGTCAAAGGTTTGGTCATTTGCAGCACCACGGCCAGCGTTCTCGCACTAATATGTTTCGGAACGCTCCCTTTCAGTTTCGCGAGAGTTTTGGAACGTTCTGTTTTAGTTTCACGAGTCGCGCTACAATAACGAAATGCACCCTTACGGCCTTACTCACCGTTTTATAATTCACGGAAATCAGCCGAGAGCGTCAACGACGAATGGCAAATTTCAAATTTACGTCATTGTTGTTTGTTGACTTGTCAAACGTTCTGTCATGAAACATATGATCTCTTCTCTACGCGCTTCACCGGCGACATTTTGCCGTCCCTGGCTGCAGCCCTGGTCGAAACACCCCCTACGACCCACGCAAGCTACGCCATTATTTGGATATCAAGCAGTATGTGGATACACATAAATGCAAGTATACAATAGAGTTATGATGATGAACAATGCGGACAATGATCAGTGATGTATTTAATTAAGATAAATAATGTATGGGATGATTTACAGCCACTGCTCATTGCTTTTATTGATTTCGTCCTGAAACATTAGCACTGGACGGACGTTTATGATAAGAACTAACAGACCAATATGGTGTAAAGTCTTAAATAGAAGTCGCAGCAGAAGTGAATTATTTATTATTATTATTTAATTAATAATCTCGATCGTTTAGATCAACTAACCATAAGTAGAATGACCTAGCGCCATCATAACCCACGTCCGCTTTTCATACATTTAAATTTGCTCTTCATTTATCGTCCCTAGAAAATCGAAAGTGTATATGTATAGTATAGATCAGTTTATCTTAAAATTTAACGTGTTATTTCCTGAAGATATTGAAATGACAAAGAAAACTAATTGTTTTATTTCATTTTTATGAACAAAAATAATAATTTTTTTTACAACAAATTTGGATGCGACTTCAGACAAGGAGAATAATGTGTCTTAATGATGTTTTTTTTAATTTTACCTATATTAGTCCCTACAATTATTTTGTTTTAAATATTCAAAGCTACTATAAAAGCTTAGTTGAATGTTAACAAAACACAAATTTATCAATAATTTTACTAAGCAATCTTAGTTAGTTTTTTAGAATTCAAAACGTATTAAATTTCCTATTAGATAAGATATTGCATTTTGTATTCTTTTTTATTACTCGTAGAAAGTAATATGTTACAACAACAACAAAAAGAAATTTGAAAATGAGATTCATTGACTTTGTTTCTTTTATTTTCAGGCGATCCCGATCACTTGGAATATTCTTCGTCGTTCTCACTATTGCTTTATTTATTGGAATGCTATTATGTGGATAAGCTGGATAGTAGCAAACCGTCGAGATCCCGGTTATATTCCATTAAGCTCTGATGCATATTATTCTGCTATTAAACAAATTCCATATTATGATAAGTGGAAGAAGAGAAATGTCATCCTCACCAGACTTTGTCATAGCTGTAGGTGTTTAAGACCGTTAAGGGCAAAACACTGTCGTGTATGTAATAGATGTGTCTCGTACTTTGACCATCATTGTCCATTTATACATAACTGTGTTGGATTGCGAAATCGAATGTGGTTTTTCCTGTTTGTTTTATCAGTTGCTATTAATTGTTCATTTACGATATATTTTGCATGTTATTGTGTTATGATTGAAGGATTTTCTTGGCTTTATGTGCTTGGTCTCATTGAAGCTATTGTGTTTTGTGGACTTGGTTGGATTTTAACATGTACTTCTGTAAGATGAACTTTAAGACATAAGAATAAATAAACCAATGTTACTTTTTCAGATATTACACGCATGCATGAATCTGACAACAAATGAGATGTTTAACTATAAAAGATATCCATATCTAAGAGACAAGCGTGGACGGTATCATAACCCATTTTCACGTGGACCGATTTTGAATTTGTTAGAATTTTTCATATGCTTGCCGGATCATGGAGATGAAAATGAGTTACTATCTAATGATGTTATTTAAAACATAAATAATTTACTCCTAATACTTAAATGCACTTGTGTATGTTCAATTGATTTCAATTTTTATTAAATACAAATGTACAATTAGGCTTATGTCCAATTTCATAAATAAACACTAAAATTGCTTAAAAGTCCATCTAAATTATATCAGACTATTAAAATATTTCTGTTTTTCCAATATAGAACAGGGAAATTTTAGCTAAAATTGAGACTTGCCTTAAGTCCCTGTTAGATAAAATATTTTGTCACTCTTTTGCATTCAAAATATAGGGGAGAGTACGATAACTTAGGCGCCAAAAATTGATAACGGATTTTTGTAGAAGGGTTAATTACAAGCGTTTTTTACTATGGGAGGGTGGGGGACTATCTCGCCCCATTTAGGAGGTAGGGGCGATTTAAAAAAAAAATGACAAATTGAAAAAAAATTATTAAAAAACATCGGCAACACTTACAATAAAGTTCTATACCGGTTTTGAAAGCCAGAAGTCTGTTCTATTATCCTAAATTTAAATTAAATTATTTATGTGAATAGTTTTTGAAAAATTCGTATGCAAACTCAAAATTTTGTTAAAAAAATTAAAAAAAAAAGTTTAGACCAATTTTTTTTCAAAGTTGTGAAATGAAGTGCTTAAGGGCTTTTTGTGGTCAATGCTACTATTAATTCTGAATCGAACACAAAGAACCGAATGGTTGTATGCCTTCTAGTTTTTGAGAAAATTGAAAATAACTAAAACTTCTTTTTATGAAATTTTTGATTTTTAATATTTACGGTGGTTTCATTTTGAGGATTAATGTTAATGTGGTTCATTTGTAAGTAAAGTACAGCAAATCATTTAGCGTTACCAAGAATGTTTGTTTGTTATTGATTTACGTGACCTTTTTTAAACGAATTTAATATGAACTGGTTAAAGCGGGCTTTAGGTCAATAAAAGATGTTGATTTAATGCAACGTTTCGAACGTGTATACGTCCTTCATCAGGCAAAAATTATGTTAAAAATGTTCTTAAAAAACACAGTAAGAATCAAAATTTGATACAAGAATTAAATGCATTGCAATTATTATAGTGCAAGCAAAACTAAATTATTCACATAAGAATAATTCTTCTTATGTGAATAATTTAGTTTTGCTTGCACTATAATAATTGCAATGCATTTAATTCTTGTATCAAATTTTGATTCTTAGGCTTCGGCCACGCACTGAGCGACGAGCGACTGAGCGATTGAGCGACGAGTCGCTGAGCGACGCAAAAAAATTAAAACACATGAAATTGTATGGAGGTGGCCACGTACACCCTGAGCGACTTGTCATTGTTTTAAGTGAAAGAGCGACGTCGCTCAATCGCTCAGTCGCTCGTCGCTCAGTGCGTGGCCGAGGCCTTACTGTGTTTTTTAAGAACATTTTTAACATAATTTTTGCCTGATGAAGGACGTATACACGTTCGAAACGTTGCATTAAATCAACATCTTTTATTGACCTAAAGCCCGCTTTAACCAGTTCATATTAAAGTTACCAAGAATGCACCACGAGGAGGTAGAATTGCATGGCATTCCACATCTCAGTCAGTCAGTTTGTGAGTAAGTCAGGTGTTACTTAAAAATAGTCAAGTCAATTTTTCAATGTTCAATGTATTAAAACCGTGTTTACAGGCATTTTGATCACAAAAGAGATAATTATAGCAAGAACTTCCCGGATCTCTAGCCAATATTGATGCCCATGGAAAAGTGTGCCGATAGATGGGTTTATTGTATTCTTACAATTTGTGTCACCTTTTTTTAGAGATTTTTTCGGAGCACCGCCACATCCAACCGAACTTGAAATTTGTATGTTTTTCTACCTTTATCGGTAAGTTGCAACACCAATTTCTTCTAAGAACGCGATGTTTTTGAAATATTTTTTTTTTTTAATATTGAAAAGTTATTCAATTTAGGACGAAATAGTGGATGCTTAGTCGCCATTATTTATTCAAAGAAAAAAATGCTTCACTCTTACAAGGGTTGAATAACGAATGACCTTGGTAAACAATAACCTGTACCACATAAGCATTAAAAATGTTAGACACAAACAATAAACATACATACAATAATTAAGGAATTATATAAATTTACTGTATTCGTACAGTGTAGTACCTAGGTAATGTGAATTTTTCATAATGTATTAAGTTTGTATGTCTGAACATTTTAAATGTGCAACTTTGGGCTACGTACATATATTTAGTAGACATTGGATATAGGCCATAGGGTAAATTCAAAGTTTCTTTAAATCCAGGTTCTGTAAATGCAAAAGAAACCTTGCATACACCCAATCTCGCACATACCCCAAATCCTATAGTGTGCCCAAGCAGGGGGGTTGCATACATATCTCACTGTTTACGCCGTAATGCGTAAGCAAGCAAAAAAAAGCAAATATCCCATAGAAAAGTAGTTTTAGTTTGCATATATTTCACTTGATTTAAAAATTATCTAATAGAACAGAGCATTGGCTTTAAAAAAAGGTATAATACTTAATTGTAAGTATTACCATTATTTTTTAATATTTTTGTTTCTATTTTAGTACCTTTTTATAAAATTGCCCCTCCCGCCCAAACGGGGGGAGATAGACCCCCCCCCCTCCCATAGTAAAAAATGCTTGTATTAAACTGTTCTACATAAAACCGTTATAATTTCTTGGCGCCTAAGTTATCGTACTCTTGCCAAAATATAGGTATGAAAGATCTGAAAGGCATTGGTTCAAAATTTTAGACAAATCTCATTTAAGTTATCCGTAGTACAGTAGGATTTTATATGAATAACACATACAACATCCGCAGTAGGATCACTGCCGAAAAAAAGGAGAAGTGAAATCCTGCTTCGGAGAGAGATTTGACGTTTATTCGAGTATCGGCAGTGATCCTACTGCGGATGTTGTATTTGTTATTCATATAAAATCCTACTGTACTACGGATAACTTTTCCAAAAAAACACGTCTAATATATGTACATTTGCTTGTACAGATTTGTTGACCGTAGAGCACTTTTGCACGATTGTTTTGAATTTCTTATATTCAGTGATTCAGTCTATTTACAAAGCACATCTTTTAAAAAATCGAATAAAACATCAGTAAACATTTTTACTTCGATTTTCTTTGGTATAAAATGACCATTGTCAATATGGAAAAAGTATACAGCCAAAATCGGTTATAACGACATCGGTTATAACGAAATATCGGTTATTGCGAACTAATCTCTAAGTCCCGACCAAGGTTCATGCTAATTATACTAGCCAAATATGAATAATGAAAAAATCTATCGTTTATAACGAATATTAAAACACAATAAGTAGACATTTTAAATTTCGTTCATTTGAAATAAATTATGGGGATTTCTCTTTTTCTGTTTTTTTTTTTTTTTTTTTTTTTTTATATGCGAATTTCGCCTTCTGTTTCTGAGAGGAACTGGGAGAAAGGTTAAGTTTATTATTTTTTTTTTTCAAAATGAGATCAAAGAGTAGTTTTTACGATTGAAGAAAAATTTGTAATCTGTAAAATCAATAATTTCAAGGCTGGAAGCTGGTGATTCCAATAAAAATTTGGCAGCAGAGTTTTCTGTATCGGCTTCAACAATGTACCATTTTTAAAGACCGAGATAAAATTAAGAAGGATTTTTGAATAATCCAACTTAAAAATAAAAAAAGTTCGATGCAGTCACCATCCCACATAGATGATGCTTTGCTCAAATGGTCCAAAACCAAAGAAACTTTAATATGTTAAGAACAAAAAATGGAAAATCGGTTATAACGAAACACCGGATATAACGAACAAATTCTTCAGTCCTGTCGAGTTCGTTATAACCGACTTTGACTGTACTTTTAAAAGATAAAGTAGCTATTTGCTCATGTTAAAGTTAGACGAGCTCTTTAACGTTAAAGTATGGTTTATGTCCTTTGAAATTAACAAAAAGTCGGTTTTCGTTTTATTCATAATGTTTAGAGTCGACTCCTAGAGATTGAGAAGAAGACTAGTCTAGGGGTTGCTGGGGTGAGAAAAGCAACCAAGGAAGGGAGAGTAAAGAAAAATGTCTCGCAGTATCCAAATCATACCCTGGATAATCAGATTTAAGCCTGCTAATTAAATACATTTTTTTTTTTTTTTGTAAAGAGCATAAGGTCCAAGACCCACACCGACGGATGAGCTAGAGGTTCTTTATTACCAGCGAGGACTAAAAGGCATAAGGCTCGTTACAAAATGTCGCCCAACGTGGATCCCATCATCATAAGATGGCGCGGCTAAAATTGTTTGTATTGAGCCAATTCAAATTTGTTGTATTGTTTCTTTTCTTTTTCTTTTTTTTCCTTTTTAGTTAAATATTATTTACATATTTACATTCACTACATGAATTCAGTACATGTAATCAGTAACATTCTATATGTTGAAATTTCTTTTAAGTATTTGTAAAGGTCTTTCCAGTTTAAAGCGTTCAACATCGCAATCGTTTCCTGCATCGACACAGTTCTCTTTCCGAAGTTTACAAGGCGCTGGGCAGTGAAAATTGGGCATATACTTAGAAAGCGAAAACAGTCTTCTTTTGCCCTAAGGTTACATAGTGAACAGAACTGATTTAAAACTTCCGTTGTATGGGCTTCCATTTAGACGGAGGAGTTCACATCTTGCTTTAAAAATTAGAGATATTTCTCTGTAACTATATATGTCATGAAAGTAGTTTTTCTCCAGTAAGTTGGTATTTTAGTTGTCTTTAAATTAAATAGTTCTTAGCCGTTTGAAGTAAAAACACACGTCTTCACTTATTCGCTTCCAAATTACAACTGGCTCATGCCTTTATTCAATCTGTATTTCTTAAGTCTAGGTATATACATATTATAACAAAGAGGAAAAGAAAAGAGAACAGTATTTATGTATGTACAACAGAAATAACGATCGGTAGGAGAAATTATATAAAGCAGCAATAACGAACGGTTTATGGTATTATATATATTAACAATAGTGCTTATTTTGACATTCTCTTTCGTTCGAAAGTGAGTCGAATTCGTTGAAACTTAATTTTGAGACTCGGCGATTAGAATGTTAATCGCACAAATCGAAAGTTCACCCAATCCATAGAAAGTTCATTCATTTGCGAAAGCTAATTCAATTTTGACATTCGAAAGAATAGAATTAAATGTAATTTTTGTGTCGTTTGAATTTTTCTGTCGAGTAAGCAACAAAACATGTAAGTTTTTAATTATTTCATGGAATATAAATTAATTTTATAAATTTTTTTGTTGTTTTATGTTTAAAGGTCGCATTCCAATTTCCAACTGGACAAACCGCGAACAAAAGGAAAAGTTAATCAAAATAATGGAAAAAAACACGGAGGTAGCAAAGGGTTTTTTTTACCACCCGCGTTGATGTTATACTCTGTCCAACAAAAATTGTCAGTACAGGGAAGATAGGACGTTTGTCTCTCATTCTGGTTGCATTGCCATGCATAAGTTTGTCGCCTTTTAAAGCTCTCACAGGGATTCCGTAGTTTAAATTATAAATCGCCGCAAATGAGAGTAAAAAACGCGTAGGGCTACCGTCTGCCGATTCAAAACGACTGAAAACAATATTCAATTTACCTTTTCCCACAACGCCAAGCGGTAAGATAATAAGCGCGTTTTTTTTTTAAGTTGAAAAGCAATACGACAACACTCGACATACTCATCTTCTTAAAATGTGTTCTCAAAAGCTTCAAATCCCAAAAGCTCCTTAATAAAAACCACTGGAAAAGCTCCTCTGGTAACTCTGTTTTGATGTAGATAAAGAGCGCACGATCGTATTGAGTCATTGAATGACATTTGACACTCTTGAGCTTGACAGTATCTCATCAGCAGTGGGATACGACGGTCGTGTTGGGGTGTACAACTTTTTGCAAAGAATTACAACAACAATTCCTTAAGAAAAGTCAGTGGCTTGCTCTTTTTTTAGTGGCATTTTTCCTGAAGCATTGTAGTGAGGGTGCATCAGGCGCCACTGCTTTAGAAAAAGCTCTCCCATAAGGCCTGTACTGACAATTTTTGTTGGACAGAGTATAGTATTAGTATAAGTTTACAGCTATGTAAGTACTATATAAAGCAAAACCCAATGTTATTTTCTTTAGTCGTTTCAAATAAACTGCCTTGTGTGCACTGAATTAAATTACTCGGCTGTCGTCTCTTTCTTATTCCCTATCTCTTTCTTATTCCCTATCCTTATTCCTTTCTTTTAATAACTTTCTTGAAACAGGTGTTTCTTTCAACTTACTGAGAGAGAAGGGCAGCCATGGTCCATCAGCCATCGGTTCACTCGCTCAGTAACTTGAAGAAACAAAATACCAGCGTGTTCAATTTTGAAACTTAATGGACGACAGACGGGTGGTCTGTTCAAATCGCTATTGGTAGTGACAGCTGGTCACAGAAACAGACGGGCGGTCTGTGTTAAATATGCACAAAAAGTAACATTGGCGAAGTTTTGTTCCCAATTGTTGAAGTTACTCCTGGTGAGAATGGCTGCGTGCCCAACCTAAAACATATTTTTATGTATGTAAAAGATGGAACGTTAACGGCTAGTCCCTATAATTCCCCAAATCGGCGCAAAAACCCAACGAATCAAGTAAATTCGCGATGTAGAAAATTACCACCAACTTCCTCTAAATGTAGTTTATAAATTATGGCAACTTTCTTTGCACAGGTTTTCCAGTGTTTCTTTACGAGTTTTATGTTAGAAAGATTAAGTTCCTTTTTTTTGGTTTTCAAGAAATTTTGTTTAAAAACTTGTATGGGGATGTTAGGTGGCTGAATGCACCCATTGAATTGCCCGCCACTGGAAAGTCAATCCGGAGGTCGGCGAATTCAATGCTGATGACTGTGCATAAAGCTGGGTGTAAAGTGCGAGTACGAGAAGGCTGATGGGTTCCAACTGCGTTGGCGCACTCTCGCCAATGTGCTGAGTGTTGCTGATAAATGACGCGATCGAAGCCCACGTCACTGATTGGCGGAAAGCACTGGGTTTTAAAAAGAGAAGAGGTCTTCCAGGCAAGGTGAAAGCCTGGAAGGACACTTCTTTACGGAGACTGAATCAAGCGAGAGGTGCGATTATTTTAAAACGACAAAATTTTGAAAACGAAAAAGAAGAGGAATTTTATTTTGAAATAAAAGGAAAAAAACAGAGTTTTATTTTAAAATAAGCAGAAGAAAATTGAAAAGGATTAAGTGAAGAAACACAGGAAGATTTTTGTGGAGGATTTTTGCGGGGAAAGTGAACTCTAGGACTTACGAGGAATTTGGTGGTAGAACAGGAAATTAAAGCTAAGTATAGTGGTTTTAAAATCAAAATTGCAATTTAAAATTTTCATTATTGAGTTGATAATTTCGTTTAAAAATAGTTTTTTTATAATCGTTTGGTTTTTTTGCTATCGAAAATTTCCGATATTGCGGAACGCGCGACCCGTTTTTCTAACACCGTTTGTGCTTTCGGGACCGAGTGTTAACGGTCCATCTTGTTAATTTCATTTTTTTTGTGTCCTAATTATTCAAAAGATCTTGGGTTTTAGCCCTACTTAATTGCAAGGTTTCCCAAGCAATTCAATAAAATTTTAAAATTCCCATTCGGAATAATAAATTTAAATCTTTTATTTAAAATATCTTTCACCGTCGGTTCCGCTTCAAAGGTTTGTGATTTCCTTATCTTCAAAAAAAAAATCACTGTCGCCCTTTTTTATTTTCAGCTACGCCTCTGCGTCGATTGAAAATAAATAATTTCATTTTTTTATTGTATTGATAAATCATCATCATAAAAATAATTCGCGAACCCACCCCCTTGCTGAGCCTAGTCGTGGTGGTAGCATACATTGTTGCTACCCGTTGCAATTTTTTTTCGCTGAACTCGTCTGCTTGTAGTTTGACAGTTCATCATCAAGTTCTCTTTCTTTTAGTCTTTTTAATTACATTGTTGTTCGGTTTCGATCGCGTCGGCGCGTCGTGTCGTGATTCTTTCTCGTCTTTTTGTTTGATTATTTTATTTCAATAATCAATTTAATTTCGCGAATTAAAATTGTAACAGTTGGTCCAAAAAAGGTTATGGGTCCAGAATCGTTAAAAGAAATAAGTTTTTTTAATCGCTTCATATTAATATAAAGAAATCGAAATGAGTTCCTCGCTTTACCAGATCGATAAGTTAGACGATTCTAACTATGACGCGTGGAAAATTCTAATGAAATCGGTTCTAATTCATTGTGGTTTGTGGGAATACGTCTCGGGAGTAATCGTTGCACCCCAGGTTCCCGCTGAACTAGCAACGTGGAAATTGAGAGATGAAAAGGCACTCGTGACATTAATTTTGTGCGTCAAATCATCGCAATTGCTACATATTAAGAATGCAACAACGTCCAAAGATACATAGCAACGACTACAGGATATGCATTCCCCGAGTGGACCGGCCCGAAAGGTCACCGTCTTTAAATCTCTCGTTAATTTGAAGATGAACGAGCGAGCTTCGATGAGCGAGCATTTGAATAAATTTTTCGATCTGTTCGAAAAACTAGGTGAGTTGGATATAAAATTGCAAGACGAACTCCTTGCAATAATTATGCTGTGTAGCCTACCCAAATCGTATGACAATTTTGTAATTGCCATGGAATCCAGAGATGAATTGCCAAATACGGTTACTCTAAAAATAAGAGGAAAAGAGAAGGGAGAACGAAGACAAAACCCATGATGATGTACATGAAACTGCGTTTTTTGCTAACAGGCAAAAATATCATCCACAGCAACTAAAAAAAAAAAAACGGTGAAGCAGTGCGGTAAATGTTACAAGTGTCATAAGAGGGGGCATTACGCTTCTTCTTGCCCAGTAAGCAAACAGAATATAAATTGTGCGATGCTTAACATCTCTAATACCTTCACAGAGATTGACCGTTCAGTTTGGGTTCTTGACAGTGGGTCTACGAGCCATATATGCAGCTCCAAATCAATGTTCACCAATATAAACATACACAAGGAGAAAATCGAATTGGCGGGAGAGAATTATATATACTCGGAAGGTGTCGGTGTTGTGTATTTAAAGACAGAGACATCAAACGTTTACTTACATAATGTTCTTTATGTTCCCCACCTAAAAACGAACTTCTTGTCGGTGAGCAAATTAACGGGATCGTGCAAAGTAAATTTTAATGAAGATTTTGCAAGAATAACAAATCGTGCGACAGGTTCAGAGGTGTTTCGAGCCAAGCGAACGGGTGATTTGTTCACATATAAATTAAACTTGATTAAGTTTTTTTCACTTTTTAAAAAAGATTTATTTATTTCCAAACGGGCAGCGTTTCTGCCTATAAACACAAGAATGAACAAATGACAAAAAATACTTAAGCTTAAATACTAATTTCTGCACATCACCAAGCCAACTCGTTCCCACAGATATCCAGGTATTCAGGTTTCATAGTTTTTCTCATCGAAGCGCTAGACGCTGACACCTGCATTCCTCTTTCACGTATTCGGCTCGTGCAATATGTTTCGCCTGCAGTTTCGGCGTCGTCATCGTTAACTCCTCCCGCCTTAAGATCGAACGTCCGCGTTCGACGTAGCTGGTCTCAAAAGATGAGAAATATCTTCCAGGCCTAAGGTGACAATGGATGCTACGTTTTTAGGAACTTGATGCGGTTCACTATTTCTTAGCTCTTTCCTTTGTATGAATCTGGATATGAGGTAAGCACCGAACAAGATGAATATTATTATGGTAAGTCCAATGTTGGTAGCGAAATTGATGTTGTTTTTTGTGGTTAATAAGCTTATCTGCGAAGTACCGTTTATGCTCAGTTCTTTCATCATCTCGAGAGATAGTTTCTCTTCCAGGGTTGCGTTTTCTGATTTAGGTTGTAAAATAGCAGGCAACGGTTGATGCTTCGTGATCTCCATGGTTTCATACACCTTATTATTTACTTCGATTGGGGAGTTGACATGCTTTATCAGGTAGGTACCATTTAACGTGATTAATTCATTGTTGACTTTGAGAGGACCATTAAACTGGTTCAGGAACAGGACATCTGGTGATATTTCCTCGACTGATGGGATGTGTTGGTTATTAATTAATGGGCATGATGACATTTGACTCTTGAGTAGCTTGGGGGTGCATGTTGTGTTACTTATATCTATTATATTATTAGAACTACAAATAGTATGTTTATTGAAAGATTTACATTCGTTTATAATTCCATACAGTTTATCATTACATTCTAAAACATTGATATACGGGATTTTATTGATTTTATTTCCAATTTTCACCGGCTTAAGTAAAAAAGAGTTACATATGGTTGGGCTTGTGGTCGGTAAACTAATTATGTAAATAATATTTTTTCTATCAGATGCAATTCTTACGTTAGCAAATTCAAATGCCTCATCTATGTTCAAAAAAGGAATGTTTCTAAGAACTTGTTCAGCTAGTTTAATTTCAGAACTGGTTAAAATGTAAGAATTAATAATATTTGCTTTAGCCCAATGAATAGCAAAAGCGACATTCACAATTTCCTCTTTAATAATTTCAAGTTTATACTTTATTTCCCAAATTTCTTTGTCTTGATTTTTTTCATTTACAATTTTAAAAATTCTATTTGTCATATTAGTTATTTCATTAATTTTACTTATTGTAATTCTATTGATGACAGCTTGTTTGTTATTGTTCTTTAGTACATTATTAATTTTATTCTTAATAATTTCATGGTCATGGTGATCGGGATTTCCCGCTATCCATTTCCAAGCACTGCCAATGAAATTCAAGGACCGTTTGTCTTTTGTTTTTAATTGGAGTCTTTGTAAATGACTCTTTATTCTTTGAATTTCGAATTGTAAAATTGGATAAAAGGAGTGATTCTGATTTGTTTTTAGCATTTCTTCCAATCTTATAATTAAGTCGCCATATTCTTCCAATTCTATTATATGAACAATTTTGAAAGTACCATTCTGTACCTTTGCAGTTCCCGTGTTTATTTTTATGAGCTGAGAACTGGAGTAATCTAGTATTTGAACCTCCGCACCGCATAGGGTGATTAGTACCCTGTTGGAATAAAAGTTAATTTTTGATCAGACTCTTGTGAACAACTTTGCCTGATTTCGTTTTTACTGTGGAATTATGGTTTTCGGTTACTATTTCTTTTTTATACCTAGGATCTAACTTATTTCCTACTCTTTTATTAGTTTTGACGTAAATAATATCTCCTACACAATAGGTTATTAAAGGTTGTTTTCTTTTATTATGGTAACTTAAATCAGCTCTTTGTTTCTTTTGAATTGCTTCAACAGTTTCCCGTCTCGCGTTCTCAAGGTCTTCAGTATTATTAAGCAATCGCCTACCAAAGAATATATCAACGGGTTTTTTATTGACTGTAGAGTGAAGAGATCTATTATATTCATAAATGCTTCTATCTAGTAATTCAGAAAAGGTAGAGTGAATGTTGTCTGTTTTGAGACATCGGATCAATTCAGAAAGGGTTGAATGGAACCTTTCAATCTGTCCATTCACGCGGCTGGTATAGGGAGGTGCTTTAAACACTTTTATACCAAACATATTTTCTAGCATAAAGGTTATAGAACTTGACCCCAAAGCTTTTTCATTATCCATGACTACTGTCTGTGGGACCCCGAATGCAAGTATTAATCCTCTGAGAGGCTCTTTAATGTCCTCTGCGGATCTTGATTTAATTATTCTTGCGAGGGCATACTTTGAAAATTTATCGATGGCTGTTAGAATTACCTTTTTGTCTGTGAAATATATGTCTATGTGAATTATTTGTCCAGGGAATTCTGGAATGGGAGTCGGTTGTAACTCAGGGTTACTAGGGTGTCTTTCGTACTTATTTTCCTTGCAAATCTTGCAAGATTTAGCAATTCTATCTGTTTTGTTTTTCATATAAGGGAAAAAGAAGTTCTTTAAAATTTGCATTCTATTCTCGCGTGCATTCCTATGAGCACGGTTATGTTCTTTTATTATCTCTTCCTCCTGTTTATTCTCATCTATGAGGTCTGTAACCATATTCCTGGAGAAACGCGTTCTGTATTGCCTAAAGTGTTTTGGGTATATTTCTTGTATTAATCCTAATATGTTTTCTTCTGTTTTAATTACATTTGTGACACTTGGATTGAGATATTTCTTTAGAGTTTGGACTATTCTTTCTTGATCGTAATTTACTTCTACTATTATATGCCGATGATAGGTAGGAAAAATAATTTTGAATTCATATGAAGGAGTGTTGCCTACCGACAGTAAGATTTGGTTTTTAAATCCGTTTATAGGTGCATCCACAATTTGAATAAGATCTTGGCCAGAACTCTCGTCGCTATGTTGAGATACGGTCAAGGAATTAACATCATGGTGACCAGGTGCTCTAGAGAAAGCATCCGCCACCACATTTGTTTTCCCAGGTTTGTACTTAAGTTCATAATTGTACTCTTCTAGCCTAGCCTTCCACCTTTTCATTTTGGTGTTACTATTCTTATTGCTAAGAGCAAAGGTGAGAGGCTGATGGTCTGTGAAAATGCGTACCTTTGCTGTGCCATATAAGTATGCTCTAAGGGAGCTTAGAGCCCATATAATGGCTAATAGTTCTTTCTCACTGGTAGCAAAATGTTCTTCTGTTTTGGATAGTGTTCTTGAAATAAAAGTAATAGGTTTGCCTTTTTGTTCAAGTACGGCTCCGAGTGCAAAGTTCGAAGCATCCGCAGTTAGATCAAAGGGCTCTGAAAAATCTGGATATGCCAAGATTATGTCTTGGGAAACAAGAGAACTTTTTAATTTATAGAAAGCATCGATGGCCTCTTCGTTAAGTTGAATGGGTAATTTGGACGATTTTGTTTTTGAAACTCGTCCTTCCTCCCCCCTTAAGAGGGCTGTCAGGGGTTTAGCAAGGTTTGCATAGTCATTAACAAAGCGTCTATAATACCCTGAAAGACCAAGAAAAGACCGTAGTTGATTAAGAGTTTCCGGCATAGGGAAATCCAAGATCGCTTTTATTTTATCCGGATTTGTTTTAATACCTCCTGCTGAGATAACAAATCCTAAAAATTCAACTTCGCGTTGAAAGAACTTACATTTATCCAAATGTACTTTCATATGCGCTCTATTTAAGGTGTTAAAAATTGTTGCTATATGCTCTGCATGCTCATTTTCATTTTTACTATAGATAATTATATCATCTATATATACCTGACAAAACTTCCCAATATGTTCGTGAAGTATGTCATCAAGAGTTCTCTGGAATATTGCCGGGGCGTTCTTAAGGCCGAACGGCAACCGTACGAACTCGTATTTTCCATTATTAATCGAGAATGATGTTTTCTCGATATCTGCCTCCTTTAAGGGGATTTGGTGAAATCCACTCTTTAAATCGAGGACCGAAAAAAAAGTGTTTTGCCCTAATTGTGAAATGACCATATTTATATCCGGTATAGGATATCTATCTGCGATAGTAACTGTATTTAGTTTCCTATAGTCTATTACCATTCGGTGTTGTTTGGCCCCAGTGGAATCAGGTTTCTTTGGCACGATCCATACTGGCGAATTGTATGGAGACCGTGAAGGTCTAATGATGCCATCGTCAAGCAATTTTTGTACTTGCTTTTCTACTTCCCCTTTTAGGGACATAGGGAATGGATAATGTCCACTATAAACGGGCTCTTCGGTAGACGTTCGAATTTCTGCTACTATTTTAGTGGTATAAGTCAATTTTTCATCAGGATCCGCAAATAGACTCAAATTATTTTGAAGAATAGGGCATAGTAAATTTTTCTGTGAAGGTGTTACGTTTAAAAATTTGTCTGAAAGAGAAGTTATATCAAGCGAATTTACAGATTGCGCCTTAAGCTGTTTGATTTTGATTTTGAAGTTATTACAGATTGACATGAAGCTCTCCTTGGTATAGATCACTGCAGAGAGTTGTTTTAAGCTGTCATTTCCTAATATTCCATGAAACGTTTTAAGAGATGGTAAAAGGAAAAATTTAAGTGGTATGTTCTTTAAGTCAAATAAATTTATAAGAGTATGCTGGCTGACTTTTACGTCACCAGCTATTGATTTTGCATAGAAAATTTGTTCGTTATCGATAGGTTTTATAACAAGTTCAGGTCTAATGTAATTTTTACTAGATCCTGTGTCAATGAGGAATTTTAGTATATCCCCGCTCTCCGTCCGACATTCGAAATAGGGGAGCGAGGAATCGCTTAGCCTAAAAAATGAATGTCAGTGAATTCTTGACATTCTGATTCACCAGGTGAATCGGGTAAATTTTGAGCATATTCCTCTAAGGATTGCTCGTAAAGATTATCAGAATCTGCCACGTATTGTTCATACTGGGTGTACGACACATCAGGATTTTTTAAAGTTTCTGATATGTGGAAATTTTGTTGTGGGCCGTTATAATTATCGTTCGGGTGGTGCTGGAAATTATTAGATGGACGATTCTGGAAGTTATTAGATGGGCGAGCAATATTTGTACCATATTGCTGCTGGTTTCTCAAGTGAGTATTTCTTATTTGTGCGGACGGGCCTTGAGTGACAGGCTCTTTTTTTATTGGATTTTTATTAAAACTGGGATTATTATTATTGTTAGAAGGCCTAACAAAGTTCTGGGAAGGGTTTCCACTAAAGCGATTGCCTGAATTTTGCTGTGGAAAGCTTCGAAATTGATTAAAAGAATTTGGATTTGGTTTTCTTGGGGGTTCATAGCTGGGTTTTCTTGCGGAACTATTAGACTTATATGCCTGGCTTGTTCTATAGGTTTGATTTTCTAATTTCATGCACAAGCTAAGTGCATGAGGGAGATCAGTTGGTTCCCGAATACCAAGTAGTCTTGGTAGATCTCCTCTCAAGCCCCTAATGAACGTGTCTAGGGCTTTATTCCGATAAGTTTCGGTAAGCACTTTCATAGGCTCTGGGCCTATGTTCATGCAGGAAATGTTATTAAGAATTAAGGAAAGATGGGAATATATGGTGTTATAATATTCCTGGACTGTTTTTCCCCCCTGTACCAATTTCATCATCTGGTACTCCAAGGTTCCCAGATCGCGTTTATCCGCGTAATGGAGTGTGAGACATTGGGAAATGCTATCCCAATCTAAAGGGGTATTGAATGACTCTAAGGCAATGTCCGCGTTGCCAGTAATTTTGTTTCTAATTACGTTCAGTATTGCAAAATATTTAGGGGTTCCCTTAAATTGCTCATAAATTCCAAGTATCCTCTCAACACTTTTCCTCCAGGAGCTGAACTCCCCTGGATCGCCAGAGAAATCTCTAATACTTCTTACTATCCCTGGGATAGCATCTGAATCTGAGAGAGTCAGCCTATCCCGCACTTGGGTAGTAATCGCTTCCACGTTCTGGGAAACGGGGTTTGGTGGAGAATTTGACATAACCCTACATGTTTGCCCTTCAACAACCCGCGAGACTATACTAGTTATCAGTAATTCTAATTCAGGGGTGGCCTGGGGTATCCCAGTACCAATCTGAAAGCGACTAGTCGACTGGAACGACGCGTTTAAATCCCCAGTTGGACATGGAAGTGGTCCATGATTTTGTTCATAACTATGAGACGGCTCAACAGTATTGATTGGTTGATTATCCAAATCACTACTTGCACCAGGTTTACTACCGACGGCTTTTTGATTTCTGGTTAGCATTTTTTTAAAAAAAAATTATATAAGAAAGCTTTTAATAATGTAAATCACTAATCCTTAAGTTTTACGGGCAGTAGCTTGTTTTTTATCACTTCTATTACGAATTAATTTGTTTACGTACGAGTAGTTATATGAGAGAATTATCTTTGTATTTTCCTTTACGTTATTTAATATTTGAAAATTTTAATTCTAATAATATGATATTGTTTTTGCAAATCAATGAATAAATTATAATATTCTTTATAATGTGTACTTTATGCACATATAAGTTTTAATTCAAATAAAGTTTTTTATGTTTTAATAATTCTTATTCTAGCTTACGTTAGGGTGGTAAATAACCACATAACAACGCTGGTAAAGGGGCTGGTTTCCTTTTCGTCTTTCTTGATTGAAGTTACTCAGGTGCCTTTCTTTACTCTCCCTCGTTGTCGGCTGTCGATCTATAGATTTTAGCCAATAGGTTCTGGTCCCAGGATTATTTTGTGCACACGCTATTTTCTGTTATTTTCACTGTGGCGAGCTATTTAGGTCGACTTACACGAGAACTTACGCGAACTGTTTGCTTTTATTTTTACCGCGGCGAGCTGCTTTAGGCCGACTTAAGCGGGTTAAAATACGCGAACTTATTTGCACTTATTTACCTGGGCACCACAAGTTGGGCGCCAATTAAACTTGATTAAGTTTTTTTCACTTTTTAAAAAAGATTTATTTATTTCCAAACGGGCAGCGTTTCTGCCTATAAACACAAGAATGAACAAATGACAAAAAATACTTAAGCTTAAATACTAATTTCTGCACATCACCAAGCCAACTCGTTCCCACAGATATCCAGGTATTCAGGTTTCATAGTTTTTCTCATCGAAGCGCTAGACGCTGACACCTGCATTCCTCTTTCACGTATTCGGCTCGTGCAATATGTTTCGCCTGCAGTTTCGGCGTCGTCATCGTTAACTTATACACAACACAAGAGCAAAATAAGTTGTGCGTCGCGATGAATAATACAAATATTATTGAGTGGCATCGGAAATATGGCCATTTAAATTCTAAAAGTATGGAATTATTAGCTAAAAATGAAATGGTCCACGGTTTAAACTTTAAAAAATTTCCGAAATTCGAGTGTGATATATGCCTAAAAGGCAAGATAAGTGCTTTGCCTTTCCCGAAACACACTGAAATATTAAGTTCATCAATTCTAGAAGTTGTACATAGCGATGTATGTGGCCCGATGCCCACTTCATCTCTTAGCGGTGCGAAATATATGGTGTCGTTCGTCGATGATTTTAGCCGGAAAATATTCATTTATTTTATTAAAAATAAAAGTGATGTTTTTGAAACATTTAAAACATTTAAAGCTAATGTTGAGCTTGAAACAGGCAATAAAATTAAAGTACTTCACTCGGACAATGGCGGGGAATACGTAAATCGCGAGTTTGATAACTATTTAAAAAGGGAAGGCATTCGCAGGCGGCTTACGGTAGCATACACACCGCAGCAAAATGGTATCGCCGAGCGCCTTAATCGCACACTAGTTGAAATGAGCCGATGTATGTTGTTGGATTCAAAGTTGCAAGAATTTTTGTGGGCCGAAGCCATAAATACTGCCGCGTATTTGCGTAGCCGTTCACCGACTAAGATGTTGGGTATTACTCCATATGAAGCCTGGAACTGTAACAAGCCAAACGTGTCTCACCTTGAAGTATTTGGAAGAAGAGGTATACTGCTCGACAAATCACCACGTAAGTCTAAATTCGCAGCCAAAGGTGTTGAATGCTACATGGTGGGCTACGCAAATGAAGCTAAAGGGTACAGGCTATTCGACCCAAAGCGAAAGACAGTCATAATTGGCCGGGACGTATGATATTGATAACTCAGTTGATCAAAATGTGTCTTTAAATAAAAATTTGTTTAAGAAAGAGCTTGAGCCTGATGAGACTGATGACGTTTTTCGATGATGCAGATTCTAGTTTTGTGAATTCTGTTGATGATGGTTGCGCTATTAATGCTGTAGAGTCTATTGATCCTATAAATTCGGTTGTTGGTGGAGGTATAGATACTGGTAATGCTTGTGATGGTGTTGATGTTGTTGCTACTGTTGATGGAAGTGACAATAAGGTTTCAAAGTTGAAAGTTCCCAAGTTAGGGGTGGCCGTGGCACGATGGTTGTGTGCTCGCCTGTCAACCTCATGATCACAGGTTCGATCCCTGCCGTCGTCTATGTCGTTTTAATTCCATTAAAAAACCTTCTAAAAATTGTCATCAATGGGTTGCTGGTTTACTCATTACCATGTTGTTCAGGCATAACCCTAACAACATGTAATTGAGTTAAACTAGTAGATTATAAAAAAAAAAAAAGTTAAAAGTCCTTCAAATTTCGAAGGAAATCAGAAAAGGAAATATGGAATATCGGAAAAAGCTGCGTTCTGAAAACCGTTAAGTTCGCATGTAGTTAATTTCCTTAAAAACAGAACATCCAATCCACTGACGGTGAAAGAAGCCATACATAGTCCAGATGCGGAAAAGTGGAGAGCCGCCATGTCTGCAGAATACGAGGCATTGAGTAAAAATGACACTTGGGAGCTAGTAAACGCTCCAGTTAACCGGAAAATAATAAAATCAAAGTGGGTTTTCAATATCAAACGCGATAAGCAAGGTGCTCCAATAAAGTATAAAGCTCGACTCGTAGCAAAAGGGTGTAGTCAACAATATGGGGTTGATTATAATGAGATATTTTCACCTGTGGTGAGATATTCCTTAATACGTCTTATCCTCGCATTAGCCGCTGAATATAAACTCTTTGTCCATCAAATGGACGTAGTATCAGCGTATTTAAATGGAACGCTACAAGAAGAGGTGTTTATGTTTCAACCGGAATACTTTGTCGATGAAAACAACAAAAATCAAGTCTGCAGATTGAGGAAGGCGATTTACGGTTTAAAGCAATCTGGCCGTAACTGGAATAAGGAACTCGATTCTGCTCTCAGACAGATTGGTTTTAATAAGTGCAACGGAGACGTATGTGTTTATATGCTGAGAAAGCCTGGTAAAATTAATCTAGTAGCTGTGTACGTCGATGACATACTTGTCGCGTGTTCTGATCTTGAAGACTTGGAGAAAATCAAACAACAAATATTTGTGATAAGTTTGAAGTGATTGATAAAGGTCCAATTGATCACTTTATTGGCATCGAAATCACAAGAGGACGTAATGGAATTCAAATTTCACAACGTCAATTGATTTTGAATCTTCTGGCTGACTTGGGAATGACGGAATGCAGAAGCTGTGCGACGCCCCTCGAACCAGGGACACATTTCAAGAAGTGTGAAGACTGTTCACATTGTGAGAAGGTAGATCCGAAGAAGTACCAGTCATTGATCGGTTCTTTGACTTACTTGGGCGTCTGTACGAGACCAGATATTATCCATTCTCTATTCAAACTGGCTCAGTTTAACACAAATCCCCATGTTGAGCATTTAAATGCAGCAAAGCATTTATTAAGGTACTTAAAAACTACACTTAATCTAAAACTTAACTATTTTCAGAGCGGTATGAAGCTAAGAGGGTATGTAGATGCTGACTGGGGGGGAAACTGCATTGACCGAAAATCATATACGGGATTTGCATTCTTCCTAGCTGGTGCAGCCATATCTTGGGACAGCAAAAAGCAGTCAACCATAGCTCTTAGTAGCACCGAGGCAGAGTATGTCGCTCTGTCTACAGCATCTAAAGAAATTGTTTATCTTCGGCGATTCTTAGAAGAAATGGGCTTTGAAAAACTTGTTAATGTCCCAACTGAGCTCTTTAGTGACAACCTCAGTTCGCAAAAGCTGGCGAAAAATCCTATCTTCCACAACCGTACCAAACACATTGATATCAAGGCTCACTATGTGCGTGATGTTACAGAGAAGGAGCTACTTGTATTGAAGTATACACCTACCGATGAGATGACTGCAGATATATTCACCAAAAACTTGAAGAAAATTAAACACAGTAAATTTAGTAATATGTTAGGTTTAAAGTACTGAAAAAAAAACTGTTCTTTTTGTAATTTAAATCAAATATAATGAAATTATATTTTTATTTTTCAAATAAATGTATTACACTCATACATACGTTAGAGTTTCTTGATAAGTTAATGAATTTATGAATTAAAAAAAAAAAAAAAAAAAAAAAAAAAACAATTTAAATTAAACAAAATAATTTGTTTTGAGAGAAGGTGTTAGTATTTAAATAAGTTTACAGCTATGTAAATACTATATAAAGCAAAACCCATTGTTATTTTCTTTAGTCGTTTCAAATAAACTGCCCTATGTGCACTGAATTAAATTACTCGGGTGTCGTCTCTTTCTTTGGTTGGTCCAACAGTTGAGAAATTAAATAAACACCATCTTCATTTATAAACAACACAAATGCCATATTTTTATTTATTATTTTGTTTTTATCAAAGAAAATTAAATTATTAAACAATAAACAAAACAATTGCAAATAAACAAAGATTTCACTTTTTGGTTTAGACATTTCACAAACACTTCTTTTTTGTTTGGTTTAGACATTTCACAAACACTTCTCTTTTGTTTTTGATATTTTAGTGTGACCAAGTGTATACAAAAAAAATAAAAATTTAGAATGCGTCATGAACAACTTATTTTTTTTAAGAATAGTTTCAAAACAGCTGAGTTGACACAAAAAATGTAATGAATATGTAGTTCTTTATGGTTAAACTTTACTTTATAATGAAAAAGCATATTATTTATTTTGTTTCTTGATTCTTTATCCAACATCTATAAAATGTTTAGAAACAAAAAAAAATGTAAAACGGTCATACTGATTCAAATAGAAATATAGTAAATGTCAAACATCTGACAATGAAAATGAATCTTTTTTGAAGTTCATTTTATGCTATCTTTCGCAAATGAATTTTATTCGTTCGAATCTCAAAATTAAGAAAGTTCATTCAAAGGAATAGAATCATTCTAACGAATAGACTATTCATGAGAATGTCAAAATAAGCATGAATGTGTGTTTGAGAGACTGATAGTAAATGAATAATAATACAATGACAAATGGTAACATGCGATACCTTAACATATAATAACTACTACAGTATTAAGCTGTGAGTAAATAATTCTACTCTCCGATTCCCGAGCTTTCACTATAAACTCCTCTCGAACAAGATTTTCATACTTCTGGATAACATGATATAGTTGATCTTTAACCAAATTTGGACTATTTGTATCAATCGAGACAATTTCATCACAAACGATTCCCAAAAGTTTTCACTTAGACACCCACCAATCCTCATTCCTCAATTCATATAACACCATTTTCTTGGGAAGACGGTTATCCTGATAAGATAGCGCTTTCGCGATGAAATCGGCCTGCAACTTCAGTGTGTATGTATACAATTTAGGAATTCATGTTTCAAGATGAAGTGCATAAGTTGCCGTTTTCAAAGGCAAATGGAACATCTTTTTTAAGAAATTTCTTTGGAATTTTTTCCAACAGTAATAATTCGTCGGTTAACGACAACGCCTTGCAAGGTGATGTACCAGAAGTGCAAGCGAACGGAAGAATTAGCTGCCAGAATTAAAAGGGGTATGATTGACAATCAGGTTAGACTATTTTAAAATGGATATGATTATGGTCAACGAAATAAAAAAGATTGAAAATTTGCAAATACCGTAGGTAACACTTGCCTAGTGCTGCGATAGCTGATGGTAGATTCGGAGGATTTCAACCGAGCTTTTCAACCGATACCCAGACAAAGAATTTCTATTTCTCCATCAATAACCAGCGTATCTGAGTCATGTCACCTTGATAGATGGAACATCAAATACGATGGCACTGACAATGCAAGCGATTTTCGATTTTCTGTTTAAGGTGGATCGATTGCAGTCATTGTCTTCTTACACTGACGAATAGGTAATCCCGAATTTTCAGACTTTGCTTAGTGGACCACCAAATAAGTGGTTTTGGTTTTTTTTGACGTAGAAACCCAACAGCAAAATTGTCTGAGGTAAAAAAGTGATGTGGAGGGAGGTCGCGTTCATCCTTCCAAGTCGTAAACCAGTTTCAACGTCAAACTACACTTGTTGGAATTGCGATCAAAAAGGGCATGCGTATCATTTTTGCCCGTCTCATATTAGAAATCTTTTCTGTTTTGTGTGTGTTGCAAAAGTAGTAAATACCGTAAAATGCGGTAAATATTTGGGAAACTCGATAAGGGATGAAAGAAAGAGTGGAGAAATTCGTTCCTTACAGAACAAACCCGACCACTATCAGAAATAGAAGACACAAAAACTAACACCAGCAAAGTAGCCTTTTCTGAAAGTGTTCCATACAAGATCTTGGAACGGAAAGAACCTCGAAGCTCTCAAGTCTCTCAGTATCATCCTGTCAATACCTACGCTCTCTGGTCCCTTCACGAGCGCGAGTTAAACTATTATAAGGTTTGTTCTCGAATTTTCGGGACAAATAATGGTTTATCAAGCGCTAAAATGTCATCGACAGTTTTGCAATCGTAAGAAATTTCGAAAACAAATTGTTATCTCCTTAAATGGAGACGGTAGAATGTATGCAAATGTAAAGCTAAACAATAAGTCAGCTTTTGGCTTATTGGATAGCAGGGCATCCATATCGGTGCTTTGCAGTGAGTGTTGGAAGTTGGTGAAAAGAATTAGAGTGGTTATGAAGCCATATAAAAATATAGTTCGTACTGTTGACGGTAACTCTCATGACATACAGATCAGTTCCAATGGCATCACGAAACCCCTTTCATTTTTCCTAATTCCCAAACTCTCTCAAAAACAGTATTTGGGGATGAATTTTTAGCGAGAGTTCAACCTGATACCACAAATAAGCGAGATTCAAGCCGACATCGGAGCAAGTGAAGTTGAGGTAAATTTTAAGGACGTAAGGATGAGGCTGCGCTGATCACACTTTCGCCGGAGCAAAATTTTTATTTAGAGCGAACCAAGCAGTTATATCCTAACTTTGTCTAACTCTGTTTAGACTTCCGAAAAGTCAATGCGGTCACAGTTAAGGATGCATATCCTTCGCCTCACATCGAAGGTTTACTCAGCCGTATAAGACACACATTTCATCACAGGAATCGACTTAAAAGATGCAATAATAGAAAACAGCTTTTGCCGCACCTGGTAGACCTCTTTACCAGTTTAAAGTTATGCCATTTGGCTTAAGCAATGCTGATCAAACAATGAGCGAGTCATCGATATGTGAGAATGTGTTCGTATACTTAGATGATTTGTTTATTTGTACAGCTGATTTTGAGTCACATATACGCATCTCTTATGAAGTGGCTGTCTGTCTTCGCAGGGCTAACTTGACTATTAATCTTGATAAAAGCAATCTTGACAAAGGCTAATTTTTCCGTCCCCACGACCCTAACACAGGTTAGGAGATTTCTAGGCTTGACGGGATAGTATCGAAAGTTCATAAAAAACTATTCATATCTAGCCACACCGCTTACTAATTGTATTAAAAAAAGGATGTTCGAACTAACCCCAGACGCTTTGGAGGGGTTTAACAGATTGAAAACTGCGCTTTCCTCGGCACCTGTGTTGTCGCAACCTGACTTCAAAAAAGCGTTTATTATTCAGTGTGATGCATCTTCGAAAGGAGTAGGTGGTGTTCTTCTTCAGTTGGATGAGAACAAAAACGAGGGACCGATAGCATACATGTCGAAGAAACTTAGTAAAGCTCAGAGAAACTACACGGTATCTGAGCAGGAATGTCTTGCAGCGGTCCTTAGTATTGGAAAATTTAGGCTATTTTTTGCCTTTTAAAGTCATAAACGGTTGATGTCGATGAAAGAATTGAGTGGAAGACTCACTTGTGGGAGTTTAGAGCTTAAAGGTTTTGATTCTTGCATTGAACATTGAAAGGGATCCCTCAACGTAGTACCAGATACGTAACGTGGCCATATTGCATCGCTATGATGTCATAATAGTCATAATTCCTACAAAATAATCTTAGTTATCAATCATAATTATAATTTAATAAGTTAGTAACGACCAAAATACAAATATTTAATAAAAACTAGGCATACTAATCTAATCAACATAATACCAGAAAAAATCTTTTTTATTTTGTTTCTTAATTAATTGGATTAGAAGTTGCAGACAGGAGATCATTAATAAAAATGAGGAAGAGGATTGGGGACAAAACGGAGCCCTGGGGCACACCAGCATTTATATTGTGGGTTTCAGACTTGAATCCGTCTAATACAACTTGTATTGAACGGTTCGAAAGAAAATTTCTAGTCCAAGGAAGAAGGGATTCGTCGACACCAAAAGCACGCATTTTCGATAAAAGAGCAAGATGCCAAACTTTATCAAATGCCTTTGAAATATCAAGTGCAATAATCTTACTTTCCCCAAAACGATATAAAGATTTGTTCCACTTTTCGGTGAGATATACCATCAGATCACCAGTGGATCTATTGCTACGAAAGCCATACTGCCGGTCATTAAGAAGCTTTCGTTCCTCAAGATATTTCTTAAGCTGATAATTAATCAGCGTTTTCATGACCTTGGAAAGAAGGGACGTTAGTGCAATCGGTTTATAATTTGAGGGAGAAGAGTCGTCTTTTTCGGAATTGGCAGAACAAATGCAGTTTTCCAACTGCTCGGAACGAGCCCAGAAGAATAGGATAGATGAAAAAGCTTATGCAGGGGTTTTACTAGCGTAGAAGAACACCTCTTCAGAATAATAGCGGGGATACCATCCGGACCAGCGGATTTATGTATGTTCAGATCTTTTAGGACTCTCGCCACGGTACAAGTACGAAAAAAGATTTGTCCCATAGAATCATTAACGCGCTTAAGAACTGGGGGAGTCATGACACTATCCGGCAAGGTGGAATTTGCGGCGAACTGCCTTACAAACAAGTTGGCTTTATCAATAGAGCTAACGAAAGGACTGTCATTGACAACAAGCGTAGGAACCGAGGAAGAGGAAGAATTCCTCATATTTTTTACAAATAACCAAAGTTTTTTACTGCCTTTGGGACATTGCAGTATTTTTCGTCTTGATTTTTGTTCATTTAAAAATTTGGTCCGTCGAATATGGGCGTTGCAGGCCTTTCTTGTTTGTTTGAACTTTTTCCGGATTTCCTCAGTTGGGTTGGCTCTAAAACACCGGAAGCTTACCTCTTTTTCCTTGATAACCTCTTTACAGCTAGAATTAAACCATGATTTATCCTTGGGTCTGATTCTTTTAACCCTATTCGGGATAAAATGTTTCATTCGCAAAAGAATTATGTTAGTTATCATATCTGCGCTGGAATCTACGTCACTATCGAGGAAGCATAGTGACCAGTTAAAGATCCGGAGAATGTTATTCAAACCGTTCCAGTCGGCTTTCTCGTACTGCCATACGGTTCTTCTAGGAGCTCTTTCTCTAACTGGATTTGTTTGACACGAGAAATTTGCAGATATAACACTATGGCCAGATGTGCCTAGAGGCGTCAATACACTTATTGTGTATTTATCAGGATCAGAGGTGAGAAACAAGTCAAGAGTATTTTCTGCTCGGCCATTAACGTCCGATATTCGAGTAGGCTCGTTGACAAGCTGAGTAAGGTGGTTAAACTCAGCAAAAATCTCAACACACATTCCTTCGGGTGTTGTCTGGCCCGAATAGAGAAGCCAAGAAGAATTTTCAACATTTAAATCGCCCGTAATAACGATTTCAGTGCGAGGATATAGATAAACAATTCTTTGGATGAAGTCGGACAGAGCATCAAATTCGTGAGAAGTTGAAACTCTATCCAGATTTGGATAAAAAAAACAATAGTGAATGATGGGCTTATTAATGGAAAATTAAACCACATAAAATTGAAGAAGAAGTATGTACAGCGACCATATTGTGGTAAGAGCTGATATGCAACATCATTCCCAAATCCCAATATATATGGCGAGACAATGGTGCGAAAAGAATAATGGCACCAAGCTATACCCATGAATAAATAATTCAGTAGAATCGGAATCCTCACCTACTTGGGTTTTACTCAGTGCGAAAACAGCTGGCCTGTTAGAAACAGTGTGGATATCCGCAGCCAGAAAATTCTCTCTCAGCCCATAGAGGAAATATATTACCTAGGGTCACGACCGGTACCCCTCTTGCCTGAAACACCCTCAAATTTTTTTTGAGGTGAGTAAGAGAAAACTCTGTTAAATTCCCTATCCGTGAATACGTGTGAATGGTCTATTAAAATACAAAATGAAGTCAGTAGCTCAAAATTTGTTGGCTGATTTTTGTGTTTAGATCTTGTTGAAAGCTGCGATATCAACACATTGGACAAAGTCCTCGATTTCTTGCATCTTTTCTTGCAACAAGTCAACTGAAACCTTGTCATCCTCGATGACGCACATGATTTGCAACTTTTTGATGCCATAGCCGACTGGAACGAGTTTGGAGGCACCCCATAACTGACCGTCTATCTGGACGGTGCGGACACACTTTTCCATTTCTTTCATGTCGGTCTCGTCATCAAAAGTCGAGCACGACGGATGATTTGGCAATGAGGGCGGGTTTCTTTGATTTCTTGGTAGAGTAGGCGGCTTCGGCGTCTTCTTCTTCGTCGTCTCATCCGAATAGATCTACGTCTATATTGGGTAAACATAGATTTTTAGATTTAGATGCCAATTGGCAAGAACAGTGACATTCGAACTTACCATCATCGTCTTCAGCTACTGTGGGCTTGGCGCCAGCAGTTTGTGGAAGTGCCTGACCGCCCAATAATGCGGCTCTTTCGGCGGAGGTAAAGGACGCAATGTGTTATACCAACTGCGGACCGCTTGTTTGAAGTGGTCCTTGGATGCGAATACCACCGGGTTGTGATTTTTGATTACCAAAGTTTGGGTGGCACCTACTGTTTGAGAGTTCTGCTGCTGCTGATGGTGTTGCGGCAGACCTGCAGCCGACGTTTTCGTCTTGATGGTGGTGGTGTTGGGCAGCTGGGCCGTGGACACGGCCTGCAGAATGAATGCAGCCTGGTTTTTTGATATTCCGCTGAATTATTTGCGTGTTCTCAGGCGAAGAAAATATTTTCCCACCAGCAGGCTGATTTGGGTGGCTGTTGTTAGGCTTGTTGTCTTTGGGCTCCTCACCTGTTGAAAGTCCACCAGTCCTCACTTGCTTCTTTCACTACCTGCACTTACTGTTGTGCTATTTTTTAAATTATAAAAATTTATATTATTGTTATTTAGCTCGCGGGCTGTTGTTGAAGGGAAACACTTTTTTTGCGGTCACTGCCGATGCTTTTCGTTAACGAAGCGGACGTCGATGTTGACGACAAAATTAGTGGGTCGCTTGCAGTATTTCTGGTTGTATTTAGTGTTTTGTTCAATGCCAACAGAAGTTTGATTACAAATCGCCCGCACAATGAGTTTTATGAACAAAACTATATGTCAAACGATGTTTAATTAAATGAACTAACGTGCAATTATACTTTTTTACACTTCCTTTATGCTTTTTAACCAAAAGTTCACTACTTCCATAACTTGTGAAATTTTGCACACACAATTTCGGTATTTTGCAATCGAAATTTACGCGATCAATTTATGATTTTGCAGACGAAATTTTATCGGGTATCGACGGGGGAAACTTTTATGTGCATTTTTATTGGCAATTTATTTAATTTAGTTGAGAAAATTACGCTAAAATCAGTGAAAAACTTGTTAACAAATAATTAGAAGCAGCGACCCGCACTTTTGTTTTTTTATGACATTTGTTTTTTTTTATCGATTTGTTTACTTGTCAACATTTTCACCTTTGGGCTTAAATGTCTATATTCCGTGGTCAACGTTGGGCACTATACGCATTGATTTTCTAGGGTGCGCTTCTACTTTTGCTTGGAATTTCTTAGTTTTTAACAGAAATATACATAAATATTAAGGAATTTGTATCCGAAAAGCAATAAAATTAATATTTAATATAGTTTTTATTGATAAAGAGATAAAAAAAGCAAAATTAATAGAAAAATATTTGTATTTTAAAATTTTTGAATTTAACGGATTCCTTTTTTGAATATTCAAACGCACTTATTCAACTTTTTTGCGCATTGAGCAAAAACCCAAAAAAATTGAACAAAGCTGTGTTTGTTCCCATTTAAAATGCATGGGGCAACTAACACATCTTTGGACTGTGGGTTTTTTCCTCTCAATTCAGCTTGTAGGGTTAAAGAGAGCAAACCCCCGAAGTCGTGACTCTAGGTAATATATTTCCTCTATGTCTCAGCCCATGAATATTACAATAATCAACTCTAAAATTACCAGCCATTGCAATATAACAAAAAAAAAACTAAAACCAAAACAGACGAAATCTAAGAGAAAAATCACTGCATAAGATTAATTAAAAAAGCCTTCTTAATGCAACATCACTAAAAGTGTTATGCCTTTAGTAGTGAGGTTAAATTGATCCGAACCCTAACAATCAAACAGTAATCCTCTATACATCTGTTATCGTATGACCTAGCAAATGCAAACACGTGAGAGAGCTTATATAAGCTCAGCTCAATGCATTCAGCCACTAAGCCACACAACTGTAGGAAAAAAAGGAAGGGAAAGAAAATGTCACTTACCGCGCTCTGACATAGGTATTTTTTGTTGTTATTTTCTCCTATGAGTGCTTGATTTTTTTTTTGTTCTTGTATTTTGAGTTTGTGATTATTTTTTTTTTTTGTATTTATTAAAAAATTTTCTGTTTGCTATTTTTTTTGTTTTTGTTTGATTAAATTAAATTGCTTTATTTTGTGGCGCGTTTGCGACGGGGACAGAGACGGAGGCAAAAAACGAACGAATGCACAGCACGGCACGAGGACATCGACCGACCTTTTCATACACTCACTGACAACTGATATGATATGACGTTCAAAACCAAGTATTTTTTGTTTACATATTATCGATATATGATTATATAAGTTAACGCTACTTACGCTGATAAAACAAACAAAACTTCCCGTGGGAAAAGAAGTAGGTCAGACATACATTCTGCTGACAAATCATCTACGATCGCGAACATTAACCCAGAAATGCACACGAACTTCTCTGCCGACGAAGCATTCTACGATCATGAACATAAAAGCAACAATGCAATTTTAGGAAACCTTTGCTTAGTTATAAGAATGTTATTGTAATTCAGTTTAAGTTTCATCATCATCATCATCAGCTCGACAACCGGGTTCCGGTCCTGGCCTCTTCCAACAAGTCTCTCCACCTATCCCGGTCTCTAGCCGACGCCATCCAGTTGCGCACCCCAAGGCTTCGGGCGTCCTGGTCTACGCCATCTCTCCAGCGCAAGCATGGTCTACCATGCTGTCGTCTACCATAGAATGTACCACAAAAAACTTTCCGAGCAGGTTCCTCTTCGCTCATGCGAGCTAGGTGCCCTGCCCACCGGAGTCTACCGAGCTTAATTTTTGTCACGATATCTGCTTCTAGGTAGATTGCGTACAATTCATGGTTGTACCGTCTCCGGAATCGTCCTTCCTCACATATGGGGCCAACAATTCTCCTTAAGACTTTTCTCTCGAACGCAGCTAAGAGGTCGGAGTGCCTTTTGCTAAGCACCCAAGTCTCGGATCCATATGTGAGTACTGGCAGGACCATGGTCCTGTACAGCAGCAGTTTTGAAGTTATGGTGAGATTTCTGGATTTGAAAAGCTTTGACAGACTATAATAGGCTCTGTTGAATTTGAGAAGCCGCCCGCGTATTTCTTCTTCTATATTGTTATCGGCTGCTACTATTGACCCAAGGTATTTAAAGAATTGCACCACTTCAAATTCGTGCTCCGCAACCTTGATTGTTTGACCAACTGTTCCTCTCGCATTCGACGCCACCATGTACTTTGTTTTACCTTCACTAATGTGCAGCCCCAGATTTTGTGCCGCCTGCTCGATCTGGATGAAGGAATCGTGTACAGCTTGTTCGGTTCTTCCGATGATGTCAATGTCGTCTGCGTAAGCTAGTAACTGGCTGGACCTGTTGACGATGGTCCCTCTTGTTGTCGTGCCAGAGTCACGGATTGTTTTCTCCAACGCCAGGTTGAAGAGGAGGCAGGCCAAACCGTCCCCTTGTCGGAGTCCATTAAAGATTTTGATTGGTCTGGATAGCAATCCGGCTATTTTTACTTGGCTTGTTACGTTGGTCATGGTCAAGCTACATAGTCGTGTCACTTTATTTGGGATGCCGAATTCTCTCATGGCTTTGTAAAGTTCTACCCTGGCTATGCTATCATAGGCGGCCTTAAAGTCTATAAACATATGGTATGTTGGGATGTTAAATTCTAGACATTTTTCCATCGCCTGCCTAAGGGTAAATATCTGATCAGTTGTTGATTTGCCTGGAATGAAACCACACTGATATTGTCCGATAACGGTTTTAGCATATGGGGTTATCCGGTCTTGTAGGATAGAGGAGAGTATCTTATAGGCGGTACTCAACAACGTGATACCTCTATAATTGTGCACGTTGTGACATGTCGCTTCTTATGTATGGGGCATATTAAACCTTTTCGCCAGTCTTCTGGCATTTCTTCCTGCTCCCATACGTGTACTATAATATCATGAATTGCTTGACGTAAGGCTGGCCCGCCGTGATGGGATAATTCGGCTGGTATGCCGTTTGTTTAAGTTTAACATTCACTTAATAAAGAACCATTTTTTTAAGCTAAGATTAATAGAATTAGTTTAATTGGCGCCCAACGTTGGGCTCGAGTACAATAAATTAATAAAGTGTAAGGCCCTTATTGCGAGTGTCGTTTGTTAATCGATCGACGACTTTTATCGAAAATCGATCATCGAAAAATTAAGATATCTGAAATTATTCTTGTACAAGATACCATAAGCTGTGTTTTTATACGTGGTTACAACAACATTAAGTTATTTAAATAGCTTTGGATACAAATTTTAACGCATCAAACGTTTTGGCACTATCGACTTTTATCGAATCGAACGTTAACGACACTCATAATAAGGCCCTAAGTCGACGTAAAGTACCTTGCCATATGTGTTAAAAAAAGAAACACAAAACTTAAGAGGACGTACGAGTAAAGTAAAGTACCTCGCCGCGTGTGTTAAAGAAAAAAAAACTAACAAAGCTTAAGACGACGTAAAGTACCTCGCCGCGTGTATTAGAGAAAACAAATCTCAGCAGCCAACACGAATCCACAACCAGGATCTTATCATCAGGAGTCGTTAGACAAACTGAAGGCTACGAAGGAGTGTGTGAACAATACCATTAGTAGCAGCGCAGTGCAAACAGGACAAATAATTTTATTTTTAAGTAAAAGAAATAAATTTTATTTTTTTATATAAACAATTTTAAATATTTTTATTTTTACAAATTTTAACAACATATAAGATTAATTTAAACGTAGAAAGCGACGCGTTTCGGAATTTTTATTCCATCATCGGGCTTATAAAAATTTGTTTGTTATTAACATCTTGTTTCGTTGCTGTTGTGTCATTAGTTTTTATGTAGTTATATTTTTCCTTTTTTTTGCGTTATAGTAAATTGCGGTGTCGAATAGTGTGTTTGTTTTCATTGTCAATTTATCGTTCATTATATTGTCTTCATCTCTTTTGCACGCTTTGTAAATTTCATATTCTTCCAGTGCATCGAGCTTTGTGCCTTTCTTACAGAAGTGTATCTTAATTCATAAGTCATCCACTAGCTTGTGAATTAAAGCCAAGCTTAAGCTAAGAAGTGACTTAAGCTTTTGCAACCCTGTTAGCACGTTTCAAAAAAGCTGTAATGATTAAAGGAACATTGAAATATCATTGTATGATTCCATTTTCACTGCAAGAGTTGTAAGCAAAGCAATTCTCTTCTTACGAAAATAAAAAAAATGTGAAAATTTTTAAGTAAAAAACTAATATTGCAATTATTTGAAATGAATTCAAATCTTAATATAACTTGTTTTTTGAAATAATGTTGTTTTTTTATTTATTTTACCCCAATTTTTTATGAAACATTATTTATTGATAAAGAATATTGTTCAATTGAAAATTTAAAACATAGATACTGTTTATACTATTTGCAATATAATGCAGAGAATAACGGTATAAGGCGAGAATACGAGGTTTACTTTGCAACTGGCGCGCAGACGCGCTCGTCTTTTTAATTTGTTTGCAATAATAATAATCGTTTCTCCATTAATAACAAAATTATTTTCGATGGAAAATTGGACGTAAAATACGATGGCCTTACTTTAAACACCCACCACTTAGGGTTTCGTTGTTAAAAATTGATTCAAACATTTCAACTGTTTATAACAATATGAAATTGTTCGAACATTTTTTTCTAATCTATTTTTTTCTTAAAATTCACTATTTTACCTTCAAAATGAAAAAAAAATTGTGTCTCTAGCTTAAAATTAACCAGAGTTATGAATTTTTGAAAATCAGTCTTCAAGCCAAAAATCACCGAAATCTGAAATTTTCAACCCTCTCTATTTTCGGAAAAACAAAACAAAAATTAAATTCCTCGGACAGGTGTCTTTTCTTTTTCGATAAAGAACACGTAAAAAAAATTTCAGCCAAATCGGAAATCGGTCGGTCATTTTTTGTTCGATTTCGTACGGTTGGTAAAAGAATTACCCATATGTATTATCCAAACAAAGTCAACAACAAAAAAACATAATTTTTTATACAAGATATGTAGATGACATCATATTCAACGGTACGAACAGACAAATAGACATCATGAACAAATACATCAACAACATTAAAGAAAAAATAAAGTTTACATATGAATTCGAACAAAACAATTCAATAAACTACTTAGATTAAAACATAAGTAAAAACAACAACAAACTCCAATTCAAAATATTTAGGAAACCAACAACAACAGACATCACAATACACAACGAATCCCACCACCCTTTTACACAAAAATCTGCAGCTTATAATGCATTCATAAATAGGTTGCTAAAAGTACCAATGTCCAAAAAAAACTATGATGATAAAGTTAACACAATAAAACACATAGCAATAGCGAACGGATACACACCAATTATGATAGACAAACTAATCAAGAAAAGGTTAAAGAAAATAAAAAAACAAAAACGACAATATCAACATTAACCCACCTAACATTAATAAATACATAGCAATTGAATACACCATACTACTACATACCACAAATTTTAAAAAACGAATTCAAAAAGATCAACATTAATATATCATTCAAAACTAACAACAATATACAAAACAATAAAAGACAAAAAAACTAGCTCTGGCGTTTAGAAAATTAATTGCGACGACTGCGACAAATTCTACATAGGACAGACATAGAGAACTTTTTACGAAAGATTCACTGAACTCAAACCAAAACAAAACACAAAATCCACATATGTACGCCTTACACCTAATAGACAAGAACCACAATTACACAAACTTTGACAAGAACTTAACGCCAATACACTTCTGTCAGAAAGGCACAAAGCTCGATGCACTGGAAGAATATGAAATTTAGACAATATTATGAACGATAAATTGACAAGGTAGGTAGGTAGCTAGCGATGGTAGTCGCCAGCCAACTGGGCCCGCAACTCAATTAGCGCTGGGGTGCGCCGTTTTGATACCATTAAACTCGTGTCAACCTAATAAGGATTTAGTACGGAAGAAAATGGCTTTTATATACTTTAGCGGAGCATTACTAAAGCCATTTTGTCGCATTCAGAAAGATAATCAGATCTTTGATTTTCTTCTCCGAAAGTTCGCTGGGGTCATCGAGGAAGGCTTTCCCAAAGGAAGCCATCCTGTAATTTGCTAAGGCGGGGTAATCGCAAAGAAAATGAACCACAGTTTCTTTTTCTTGTGGATCTCCACAACTACGCCAGTGTGGGTTGTAGGGGATGCCTAGCTTTCGTGCATGTTCACCTATGGGCCAGTGCCCGGTGCATATTGCTGTGATCCTGGCTATGTCGCGCCTGGGTCTGCATATTAGATCGTTGGAACGTGAGTTGTTGTAAGTAGGCCATATCTTTCTTGATATGACACAGTTTGTGAGACTGCTCCACCTACGGTTGGATTCATTGAGAAAAATCGAGAAGATTTTTCTCTTCATAGCAACAAGAGGAATATTAACTTTTTCCGCTAGTGAGCTATGTAAGGCCGAGCCTTGCCGAGCTAAAGCGTCAGCCTGTTCATTACCCTCTATGTCACTGTGACCTGGAACCCAAATGAGAGTGACCTGGAGGTCAATGTTCAGACTCGCCAGTTCGTCCCGACATTGCTGGACAAGTACTGAGGTAAATGTAGATGATTTAATGGCCTTAATGGCCGCCTGGCTATCTGAGCAGATAGCTATATTTCTGAATTGGTTTTGGTTAGATTGGAGCAACTTGCATGCCTCCTTGATTGCTAGTATTTCAGCTTGACATACACTCGCAAAGTCTGGTAGTCTGAGGGACTTGGAGATGTTAAAGGACTCGGAAAAAATTCCTGAACCAACACCGCACTCCATCTTAGATCCATCAGTGAAGATTATCGAATCGAAATCCTTTGTGACAACGTCATTTTTCCAATCCTCTCTGGTGGGAAAAATGGCTTTGAAATCCCCGCTTGGGCCAAGAGCAGCTACGCAGTAGTCGATGTTCGACAAGAAAATATCCGGAGGTATCAATTTTGTTATGTTTCCATGACCATAGGGTTTGGAGAACCAACAGTTAGATTCTTTAAGTCTTACAGCACTGCATGCCGCTAGGTATTTTATATGAAGGTCGAGTGGTAAAAGGTTCAGGATAACGCTCAGGGCATCTGTTGGGCATGATCTGAGAGCCCCCGTAGTGCCGACGCTAGCCGTTCTTTGAACCCTTTTAAGTTTTGCGACGTTATATTGCTTGCTAAGTGCAGGCCACCAAACAATCGATCCGTAAGACAAAATTGGCCGTACCACTGCAGTGTACGTCCACAAAATCATCTTCGACTGAAGGCCCCACTTCTTACCAAAGGTCTTCCTGCAGGCATAGAAAGCTATACAGGCTTTCTTAAGCCGTTCTTCAATATTTACCTTCCAATTCAATTTGGGGTCGAGAATAACTCCAAGGTATTTAGCTTTGGAAGATAAGGAAAGAGTTTGACCGTTAAGTCGAGGTAGGGTGAATGTAGAATATTTTAGTCCTGGTAGTAAAGAGCATCAGTTCCGTCTTGCTCTGATTAACTCCTAGTCCACTACTAGTGGCCCAGTTGCTAACTCTTTTCAGAACCGATTCAGTGATTTCACTAATCACAGTGGTAAACTTACCTGATACCAATAAAACCAGATCGTCAGCATACGCTACAGTTTTTACACCACTACCTCTGAGCTTGACGAGAATTTTGTCCATGACTAAGAGCCATAGAAGAGGGGAGAGAACATCACCCTGGGGAGTTCCCCTACTAACATGTTTAGTAGAAATTGTGTTTCCTAACGTTGCTTGGATCCTTCTGTCACTGAGCATAGATACAATCCATTTGGATATGAAACTTTCTACACCAAAGTGAGCAAGTGATTCGCGAATGGATTCAGTTAGGACGTTACTAAAAGCACCCTCCACGTCTAGGAAGGTTGCTAGGGTATATTCTTTGTAGTGAATCGTCTTCTCTATTGTACGCACTACTTCATGCAGGGAAGTCTCCGTAGACTTGCCTTTTAGGTATGCATGTTGCGATTCATCAAGAGGACGACCCTCTAGTAAAACTCTGATGTGAGTATCAAGGATGCGCTCTAGTGTCTTTAGAACAAAAGATGTCAGACTAATAGGCCTAAAGTCCATCGCGGATTCATGACCTCGTTTGCCGACCTTCGGAATAAAGACCACTCTTACATGTCTCCATGACTCAGGTACATGATTGAGATAGAGACAACCTTTGAAGATCATTTCTAGCCATGGTACTGCCAAGTCTTGCAGTTTCTGCAGCATAACTGGGATTATGCCATCAGGGCCAGGTGATTTGTAAGGGGAGAAAGTATTAATCGCACATGAAATACTATCTTATTTATTTATTTAATTCATCAAGCAGATATACATTAAAAAATATATAATCTTAAAGACTACTGAATAAATTTTTAGCAACATGCGATACTTTACAACTTTGAATAAATACCTTAAATAACTTAAAAATAATATAAGACTTAACCACCAGAGTTTAAAACAGTTAATAAATTAATAATATGACTTTTAAAGATATCACGACTAATATTGTTATGAAAATCAATAATCGAAGCAACTGAGTTGGCCTGTCTAAGGCACCTAGTTATTGGCTCATTAAGACCATAATTAACCCTATGAAACGGTTCAAAAAATATACTATGCACTCGAAGATCTCTCGTTGGAGCATATATTCTTATAAGGGACAAAAGAAAAGGGCAATTTATTTGATTTTTAAGAATGTCTCTAATAAAAATTATTTCAAAATACTTTCTCCGAGTTTCTAAAAGCTGAAGACCGATCAGATAACATCTAGTAAGATAAGATGGCATTCGTATATTCCAATGTAGTCTATAAATCACTATTCTGGAAAATCTTTTTTGGATACTTTCGATTCGATTTGAGTGGATAGCATAGTAGGGGTTCCAAATTACACAACAGTATTCAAGGACCGGCCTTACATAGGAATAAAATAATGCTCTGAATGTATAAGGGTCAGAAAATTCCTTAGAGTTACGTGAGATGAATCCAAGTAAGGAATTTGCTTTCGCAACAATAAAATCTATATGAAGGCAAAACGTTAGCTTAGGATCGAAGATGACACCTAGGTCTTTTTTTTCGGTAATTTTTTGCAATGGAATACCATTAATATTATAAACATAGTTTATAGGCGACAAGTTTCGGCGAAAAGATAGAAAATCACATTTGGAAACATTCAAAAACAACTGATGAGAGTTACACCAATCAGCTAAGTTATTTAGGTCATTCTGAAGAAGAAGGCAGTCTTCGACAGATTTAATGCATCGGAATATTTTTATATCATCAGCGAACATAAGACATTGAGAAGAAATTATACAATCGGGAATATCGTTAATAAGAAGCAAAAAAAAGAAGCGGGCCTAAATGACTTCCTTGAGGTACCCCAGAAGTCACAAATATGGGATCAGATATGATGTTATTAATACGCACATATTGAGAGCGCCCTTTTAAATAAGATTCGAACCATCTCAATATATTTGAGTGAAAACCAAGGGCAAAAAGCTTCTTAATTAAAACTGTATGATTTACCTTATCGAACGCCTTTGAAAAATCTGTATAAATCACGTCACTTTGATAACCATTTTCAAGATTTTGTATTAAATCATTGGATAAAATTGTTAAATTAGTGGTAGTTGACCTACCAGAGACAAAACCATGTTGAGCAGGCGAAATAAGTTCCCGAACAACAAACGATAACTTTTCATAAACTAATTTTTCAAGTAATTTAGGAATCGTTGAAAGTTTGCTTATTGGACGATAATTTGAAACAATCTGCTTAGGACCTGATTTATGAATCGGGATAATATACGTTACCTTCCAATCATCTAAAAAAAGTCCCGTATTTAAAGAAGCATTAAAAAGTCGAGTTAACGGATCTAAAAGGGAGGCTACACAAAATTTTAAGATTAAAGGAGGAATACCATCAGGACCTGGTTGTTTGTCCTGGTTTAACTCCGATATAGCCTTTTCGACATCAGTGCAATTTAAATGTAGGGAGCTGATATTGATTTGATTCTTAGGTGTGGTAGTTGAAAAATTATTAGGCAAATTAGATGGAGAATAAACCGATTGGAAGAAATTCGAGAACATATTGCATATCGTTTTAAGATCATTTGATATTGTCCCTGAAAATTGCATGCAATTTGGAATACCATTGGAACATTTCTTACTTTTGACGAAATTCCAAAAACACTTGCTATTCTGCTTCAAATTTGATTCTATGTGATATAAGTAATCTTTATATAAGAACTTATTTAGTACATCAAATTCTTTTTGAAGTCGTACGTAGTTGCATAGCAAAATATTATTGTTATTAGACTTTCGGAAAAGTTTATATGCTTTATTTTTTTTATTGCTCAAGTTACACAATCTTTTATTGTACCAGACTGGTTTGGAGTTATTACGAATGACTACTTTTGGTATATAAAGGTTCATTGCCTCAGTTAAAGAACAATGAAAAAGGTTATATGCATCACATAATTGAAAGTTATCAACAATATTGCTCCAAGGAAAGATATTCATATAATTATTAATAGAGTTGTAATCGCCGTTTTTATAATCATATTTACATAAATCATTACTAAAGGGTTTGAAATATTCATAACATTTAAAGTTAATACATAAAGCCAAATGATGAATAGTGTTTGGAAAAATTGGACAAATATTTTTATTAATATCAGTGCAAAATTCTCTATCGACAAAAACAAGGTCAAGAGTACGATTTAAATCATTATAGAATTTATTTATTTGAATAAGATTATATTCAGCAAACGAATCAATTACTAAGCATTCATGAACATTACTAACATTAAAAGGAATAAGGCACAACTCATCTGGATCTAGGATCCAATTTATGTGACAAAGATTAAAATCACCTAGTACGATTAAGTTTTGATTAGAATTTGTAGCATTTAAAACAAATCGAGCATTTTCAATGTGTGAATTATATAAATCAATAGAACTACCTGGTGGTATATAACTCCGGTTATAACAGAATTGATTTGCTCCCTACGAGCTATAATGGTATTTGTAGTGCTAAGCGTTTCGGGGTAGCTATTCTCACAACCCGGGAAATGTGTTGTCATAAGCAGTTCCAAGGACTCAGCTGGAGAGGCTGTCCAGATACCGTCACTTTTTCTCAGAAATGAAGGGCTGCAATGTTCTTTTGACAGAACTTTACTTAGTCTTGCAGAATCCTTAATATTGAGTGACAGTATTCTCTCCAGCCAAGCTTCTTAGATGCTGCTATGGCTCGCTTGTACACTTTTAGGCAGTCTTTATATGGTTGAAAGAATTTCTCCTTCTGACATATGTTGAAGATCTTTCTGGTCATTTTTCTAAGTGCAGAAAGATCTTCATTCCACCAAGGAGGGAATTTTTTGCGGCTATATTTAACTGGACAGGAGACCTCAAATGCACTGCTAATCGCTGCCTCGAAAGTCTTTACCTTAGATTCAAGAACTTCCACAGATTCTACACTAATTAACGGTAAATTGCCTAGCTTGGATTTTGCGTTCTGACTGAATTTCTTCCAGTCAGTTATTTTGGGATTTCTATATGGAGGGGGGGTTTCTACCTTGAAACCTATGTTGAAAAGGATCCATCTGTGATCCGAGAAGGAATTTAAAGAGGAAACTCTCCAGTTTTCCACCACCAAATTACAGTTGTTTGTAACAGTGATGTCAAGTACATCTTCCCACCCATCGTAGTTTTCCGAGCTTGGAAAAACGAAGGTGGGTGAGTCACCTCTGTTACAAATAATTAGGTTATTATCAATAATAAAATCAAAAAGAGACTCACCTCGTTCGTTGATTTCAGAACTACCCCAGAGAGAGTGCCGTGCGTTCGCATCGCATCCAATCAGGAGGTTCGTCTTTTGCTGATTAGCTGCTTCAACCAATTTCCTCACCTCCTCAGGCGGTGATTGCCGGTTGTGCTCGTAGTAGCCAGATGCCACCAGTAGTCCCTTTGCATCTTTGTCTTCCAGCCTGACGACTGTCAAATCCGGAGTGCTAAAATTGGGACACAAAAAAGCTTTTAAGTGTTTTTTAGCTAAAATACAAGTTCTGGGATTACCTTGTTCTTGGGTTACTGTTTTGTATAACAGGTCGTATTGGTTGTCTTGGAGGCCTTTTACATTGAGGCCATTAACCCATGGTTCTTGAATTACGCCAATGTCAATGTTTTCTTCACTGAGGAAAACTCTTAGATTATCTGAGGCACATTTAGAGTGCTTCAGATTAATCTGAATGACCTTGAGCGCGTTTTAATTGGTTGAGGGTCCTGCGGCGCCAAGGACAACTGAACCGTCGACAACAGCGCTGATCTTAGCGCTCTCATCCACTTTATCAGTATCTGGTCCATGACCCCGGATCAGCTCCGCTCGGTTTAATGCCCATGAGGGGCAACCAGATGCGGGCCTTTGGTTGTCTAGGGATCTCCTTAGCTGGGATAAGCTTGAGCTTCAAGCCCTCCCAGTCATTGCTGACCAATGCTGTCTCTAAGGAAGTCCCTTGAAAACGCGTCCTCGCATTTGATCACCCTGTATCACCTGAGCATTTCCCCAGAGTCGAAGCTGGGGTAGGGTCCCTCACTTGTCGACAGGGTGTATGTGAATACCATCTCAGAGAGCTTGGCTTCGATTGAGCTCCACACCGACAGCAGACCTTTGCTGTTGGTGGAGAGTTCATCTACAACCGCTACCTAGAGGTCATCCCTGACGACCTCGCTTAGAGTAGGCGGTTGCGCCGCTCTGAGAGATGTGGCTTTCTTCTTCTTTACATTGCCATCAAGTTTACTCTTCTTTTGGGAAGGTAAAGTCTCTTCCTGAGACCTGTCTCGCTTGACGGCTTTTTCTTTTTTTGGCAGAAGGTTATTGTAGTCATCAATAACCTTCTGGTATTTAATTTTATGCTCGGCATCCCTCTCGTGACAAGTTCCCTCCGCCTCATTCTTGGCAATCTTGCTAAGAATAAACGAGGCATGCAGGAACTGGTTCTTTCGAAGAACGCCAGAAGATTTCTTCTTACTACGGTTAGCATTGCTATGGCTGGCATTGCTTCCCGATGGCTTGGCTGTATTGTTCGGTTTAGGGAGCACAGGAGTACTATGGCTGGTACTCGCTATGCTCCCTGAAGGTTTGGAAGTTATCTCATCGGCACAGGTTTCTGTGCCGTGAGAGCTTCCTGTCAGTGTCTCTTGGCTAGAGGCCAAGAGTTCGTCTTCGTTGTCAGTTGTTGTTGTTTCCATAGTTGTCGTTAGTTTGTTCATTTTAGTTTTTTTAGAAAATTTTGGTCCCACGAGTAGGTCGGAAAAGAAAGGTCAGCCCCGGCAGAGCCGATATACCGGGGTAAGGCAAGTATTAAGACGGACCCGGCCAGGGCATCCGAATGAGCTCGTTAGTGACTGGTTTTCCCCCCAGCCTTCCATTTCTTCGGCACGGATTATGAATAATCGCTTACACCACCACTGAAAATTAGGGACCTGTATCTATGGTAAAATCGCATTGTTGAGGGTTGAACTATTGAGGAGTAAAGGAACCTTACAACATTGCGACCTGACCTTAGCTGATCCCCATCTTGACAACGCACAAGATTTCTGTGGTGATCATTACCGCCCGGCACCCACTAGGAGGGTTTGATACGAGGATTTATGCCGGGCATAAATTGACAAAGAAGAGGCAAATTTTGCATTTTCTCTGATAGTCTCTCAACGCTTAACACCATACTCAATCTTAATTGCAACCTCATCCCAATTTATTGTAAAGATTCGTAACAAAATTTGCCAATACAACTGCAAAATTAAGCTTGTATGGATACCTGGACATGTTAACATCCGAGGGAACGTAGCAGCTGATGCTGCTGCAAAATTAGCCACTAACTCGCCCACAATTTCTGCAAATGTATCTAACCCATACGACTACCTAAAGAAAATTAAAAACTCGCAGTTGGAAAAATCGCTAAGCAATTTAATTTCAAAAATATAAATAATTATTACACTAACATTATTAACCCCCTATGCCTTCCAGTTCACTTCTCTTCCACCCTTACCAGACCTGAAACAAGGGCAATCATCAGACTGAGACTCGGCCATACCCGCCTCACCCATTTCCACCTAATCGACAAAAACTCAACCAACAATTCCTGTCTATTCTGCAACAACCCACAGCAAATGACCATCGAGCACCTCTTAAATAACTGTCGCAACTTTCAACCAACTGACCACAGGATCAACCGCACCGACATATTGAAAAATCCTAATCTGGAAAATTCATCGAAAATACTTGAATTTTTAAGAAAAATCGATCTTTTAAGTAAAATCTAAAAATACAAAATAAAAAAAAAAATAAAACAAAACAAAAAAAACAAAAAAAACTAATAAATAAAATTAAAACTATTACTATGTATCAAAAAAAATTATATTTTGTATGAAGGCTGATGGCTTTACTGCTAATGCTCCCCCTTTTAATTATTTTTACGATTTTATATTGTAATTATAATAAATAAATAAATAAATAAATAAATAAAAATAAACACACTATTCGACACCGCAATTTACTATAACGCAAAAAAAGGAAAAACATAACTACATAAAAAAAAAACCTAATGACACAACAGCAACGAAACAAGACGTTAATAACAAAAAAATTTTTATAAGCCCGATGATGGAATAAAAATTCCGAAACGCGTCGCCTTCTACGTTTAAATTAATCTTATATATTGTTAAAATTTGTAAAAATAAAAATATTTAAAATTGTTTATATAAAAAAATAAAATTTACTTCTTTTACTTCAAATTAAATTTATAACGATACAACATGGAGACAAAACCACATATGTACATAGGACAAATAATGTTCACACCAGCGTGGGATAAAACATTCTTCATGTTATTAGTGTAAGATTTATAAAAATAATTTAAAAATCAGTATAATCAAGAATCAAACTTTAAGATAAAGAAATTACAACTACAAAAAAATTTAAATAATAATTTCTCTTAATTTGTGCCATAAAGAGCAAATAACATTACGAAATAATAATTGTTTGCTATTCCAATTTTTGCTATTCATATTTAGGATTATTACTGTTAGGTAAGAACATACATAATTATCCTCTTACAAATTAATTTTTACAACCATTGAAATCTAGTGATTATTCTCATCATTTTTTATAAAATTTAAATAAAATCATGGCAAACCCAAAAAACTATATCCGCCCACCAATAAACCCAGGAAACCCCCTAATCCTCCTAACCCTCAAAATGATAATCTGGCTGGAAACCCAGTACTTACTCGTACAAATCTTATTTCTTCTATCGTGAGCCAAACTCTTCGAAGAGAAGGAAGAAACTTGGTATATTCGATCTTAAATCCTAACGCCGCCGCCGATCAATTCACTGGAATTGACCAGGTTATTAACCCCGACCAAAGAGGAAATGTTATTGACCTCGATAAAATTCCAGACGTTGTAACAAGCCTACGAGAATTCTCTGGTCAACCAGGGGCCTATTGCACCATCTTACAAAATTGTGATTACAAGTATTTTTTTAACAAATTTGTAAAAAATCGAGTTTTTTTCATCACAAATTTGTACTTGTAATTTGTAGTTGGTGAAATAGGCCCCAGGTGAATTTAGTTCATGGCGTACAAGTGTTGAGAGAATCCTTAAGATTTATGAACACTTGAGAGGATCTGCAAAATACTATGGAATTATTAACGTTATAAGAAACAAGATTGTTGGTCATGCAGACCATGTTTTAGAATCATATAATACACCACTAAACTAGGAAAAACATCTCCAGGGGATCGTTACATTTTCCCGCAAATCAGTTGCCGGTGTAACGTTTGCCCGCCGATTTTATTGATACTTTTTTAACGTCAATCCCGCAGCACGATATCCCGTCGCATGATATCCCGTAGATTTCTTCACGGGATTGGCGGCGGGATTGGCAGTACTAAATACTACTTTTAAGATAGTACTTTTTGGATTTATTTAAGCAATAGTGCTTCCATAAAAATCCTCAGTTCTTGTCAGATCTCCGTAGAGGCAAGACCTCAAAAAAAGATAGGAACTTTAATTCAGTTGTTATGGGGTGATTCTTGGTTGGACGACTGGCTGGTTGGGTGACTGGCTTGTTGAACGAAGAGCTGGTGGAAGGAAGGAAATGAAAAGTGGTGACATTGAGGTTGCATACGTAAGCGAGTCATCAGCATATAGCAGGTTTTTACCGCCCCGACTCCCACATTGCTTGCATCAGCATCGATGATAAAAGACTTGCCTGGAGTCGGATAGATCAGCACCGGAGCATTGTATAGACGGTATTTCAGTTCTTGGAAGGCTTTTTCACACTCACCTGACCATCTAAACTGCTTGTTCTTTTCTTTGGTTCCGTAAGCTGATGCAAACTCTTCGCAATTCCGGCAAAGTCCTTAACAAAACGTCTATAATAAGTAGCAAGACCAAGAAAACTTCGTAGTTGATGTTTGTCTTGTGGTGTTGGCCAATTTTTGACTGTGTCAACTTTTTCAGGATCGGTCTTGACTCCTTGGGACGAGATGATATGTCCCAAATACTTTACTTCAGTCTGGAACAGTGCACATTTTTCTGGGTTCAGTTTAAGGTTAGCCTCTCGAAGTCTCTGGAACACACCCCTTAGGTTCTTACAGTGTTGGTCGTATGTTCTTCCATAAACGATAACATCATCCAAGTAGACAAGACAAGTTTTCCACGTCAGGCCTTGAAGGACGCACTCCATCAAACGCTCAAATGTTGCCGGAGCGTTACAAACACCAAACGGCATCACCTTGAACTGCCAGAGCCCATTACCTGTGGAGAACGCTGTCTTTTCTCGATCTTCAGGGTGAATTTCAACTTGCCAATATCCACTTTTCAAGTCCAGTGTTGAAAACCATTGTGCTCCTTCCATCGCATCTAAGGTGTCGCTAATTCTTGGCAGGGGATAACTATCTTTCTTGGTCACGTCATTCAACCTTCGGTAGTCTACACAAAACCGTGTACTTCCGTCCTTCTTTTTGACTAGGACCACTGGTGACGCCCAAGGACTCTTGGAGTTCTCAATCAAACCATCCTTCTTCATGGTGGTAATTATTTCGTCAACTTCATCTTGTTTGGCCAGTGGCAGACGTCTTGCGGGCTGACGAATGGGTCTTGCATCTCCTGTATTTATTCGATGCTGCACCATTTGTGTCCTTCCATATTTCCCGTTTGGTGAAGCGAAAATGTCGGCATACTCATTCAGAAGGCTTTCTGCCGTTTTAACCTGATGTTGGTCTAGGTTAGATGAATTGAGTATCTTTGCCTTGATTGTATTGAGCTCCTCAGGGTCTAATGTCTTTCTCGATGTTTCAGCGTCGATTTGTGTTATGGCTGCGACAGATTCGCACTTACCGATAATTTCTCCTTTCGTTAACTTTATATCGTACGGTTTGGTGTTGAGTATCCGTACGGGGACCATATTGTTCTTCGGAGCCACAAGTGTCTTCCCAATGATGACCTTTTGGGAAGAACAGTCTGGGTCTGGTTCCACCATTAGGTATCGATGGCGTCCACACTCACCATCTAATTTTGTCCAAAGAAATACCTCAGAAGAAGTAGGAATAACCACATCTTCTTTGATGACAGTCCTTAGAGTTGTTATTCCTTCGTGCCCATAGATCATTGGAATCTCTGTATTCTGGTATTTGAGTACCTGGTTGCCGATATCCAAAACTACTCGATGTTCTTTCATGAAGTCCATTCCGATGATGCACTCGTCACATATCTGCCACCAAAAATTTGTGTGAGAATTCTAGATCTGCTATTCGAATTCCAAGTCGGACCTCACCATAAACCCTAGCTGCTTCTCCTGTAGCAGTTCTTATACGGTAGCTATTGGTGTTGTGTAGCCAATTCAGGTGTACTAGGTCTTGACGCACAATGGAGGCTGTGGCACCGGTGTCGATTGTGACCACACGTTTGTTGCCATTTAAAGTTTCCTCGACAGTCAGACTTTTATTGTCTCGTTTAGTCTGAGAGACCTGGATGGTGTTTCTGGGGCCATCGATACCAGAAACCAGCTTCTGCCCCTCGAAGTTGGTTCTTACTCGTTTCCCTGCTGGGAAACTGTTCGGGAAGTAACACTGGTGTAATTGTTACCTTGTTCTGAGTTTGAAACTCCGTGCCCACAATGTTGACAAGCTCTTGGTGGTAATCGACATTGACGCTGTAAATGTCCGGTCTTGTTGCAATTCCAGCACTTTGTGGAGAACGCTGTCTTTTCTCGATCTTCAGGGTGAATTTCAACTTGCCAATATCCACTTTTCAAATCCAGTGTTGAAAACCATTGTGCTCCTTCCATCGCATCTAAGGTGTCGCTAATTCTTGGCAGGGGATAACTATCTTTCTTAGTCACGTCATTCAACCTTCAATAGTCTACACAAAACCGTGTACTTCCGTCCTTCTTTTTGACTAGGACCACTGGTGACGCCCAAGGACTCTTGGAGTTCTAAATCAAACCATCCTTCTTCATGGTGGTAATTATTTCGTCAACTTCATCTTGTTTGGCCAGTGGCAGACGTCTTGCGGGCTGACGAATGGGTCTTGCATCTCCTGTATTTATTCGATGCTGCACCATTTGTGTCCTTCCATATTTCCCGTTTGGTGAAGCGAAAATGTCGGCATACTCATTCAGAAGGCTTTCTGCCGTTTTAACCTGATGTTGGTCTAGGTTAGATGAATTGAGTATCTTTGCCTTGATGGTATTGAGCTCCTCAGGGTCTAATGTCTTTCTCGGTATTTCAGCGTCGATTTGTGTTATGGCTGCGACAGATTCGCACTTACCGATAATTTCTCCTTTCGTTAACTTTATATCGTACGGTTTGGTGTTGAGTATCCGTACGGGGACCATATTGTTCTTCGGAGCCACAAGTGTCTTCCCAATGATGACCTTTTGGGAAGAACAGTCTGGGCCTGGTTCCACCATTAGGTATCGATGGCGTCCACACTCACCATCTAATTTTGTCCAAAGAAATACCTCAGAAGAAGTAGGAATAACCACATCTTCTTTGATGACAGTCCTTAGAGTTGTTATTCCTTCGTGCCCATAGATCATTGGAATCTCTGTATTCTGGTATTTGAGTACCTGGTTGCCGATATCCAAAACTACTCGATGTTCTTTCATGAAGTCCATTCCGATGATGCACTCGTCACATATCTGCCACCAAAAATTTGTGTGAGAATTCTAGATCTGCTATTCGAATTCCAAGTCGGACCTCACCATAAACCCTAGCTGCTTCTCCTGTAGCAGTTCTTATACGGTAGCTATTAGTGTTGTGTAGCCAATTCAGGTGTACTAGGTCTTGACGCACAATGGAGGCTGTGGCACCGGTGTCGATTGTGACCACACGTTTGTTGCCATTTAAAGTTGCCTCGACAGTCAGACTTTTATTGTCTCGTTTAGTCTGAGAGACCTGGATGGTGTTTCTGGGGCCATCGATACCAGAAACCAGCTTCTGCCCCTCGAAGTTGGTTCTTACTCGTTTCCCTGCTGGGAAACTGTTCGGGAAGTAACACTGATGTTATTGTTACCTTGTTCTGAGTTTGAAACTCCGTGCCCACAATGTTGACAAGCTCTTGGTGGTAATCGACATTGACGCTGTAAATGTCCGGTCTTGTTGCAATTCCAGCACTTTGCAAGTTCGTTTCGTTGGTTCCTTTAGACATCAGTTCTTTGGCATGAGCATTCTTCGACGATGGCTTCTCTAAGTCGATGTACTCCGTGAGAAGCTTGCTAAGCTGCTTCCATTGTCAAGGCAAACGCTAATGTTTCCGAAAGAGTTCGTTTTCCAGCAGTTCGCACGGCCCTTTGAAGATGTATGTCGGAAATGGCGCGAACAAATGCCTCAACTGCAAACTGGTTACAGATTTCCTCTCCAACATCTGGATATGCAAGATGAACAAGCCTTTCAATGTCCGCTTGGAGTTGTTGTAGAGTTTCGCCTCTCTTCTGAACTCTGGAATTGAGTTGCACTTTGAAGACTTCTTTCATGTGGCTGTTACCAAAGTGTTTGTCTATAGCCAAAACTAAGAACATTCTTTTGTTGCTGAAGCAGAAGACTAATCATATTTGAAACATCTACATTTTTACTTACGTCTGCTTCCTCAGCGTCAGCTTCAAAGACGAAGAAGTCCGGGTCTTCATTTTGCTGTTTCAAATATTCGGCTAAACGCAGAACAAGCTCATTTTTCGATCCTGCTCTAGAAAGTTCTCGCTTGCCTAATTCACTTTTCAGCTCATTACAGTTGAGCTCTTTTAGTAACTTGCTCATTTTTTTTTTATTTTACTATTTTTTTTCCACACTTCACTGCACAATAAGTTTTATTCCACTTTTCTGACACCAATGTAATATTTTTACTAGGTTCGTTAAATAAAACTTATCACTCTTTTTAGTATTTCTTCTTTATTTACACTTTCCAATTCAAAACAATAAATCTCAATTTATAATCAGCTCAAATACTTATATTCAATTTAAATCACACTTGTTTAATAACACAATCCAATAAGCAATACTTTTGCACACTTTCACAATCCAAAATCAACTGTGTTCCGCTCACCGTGAACACTCCCTTATATACTCAAATTAGTTGTTCTCGAAAGTTCTTGTCTTGGAATGTTCTAGATGTTTGGAATAAGGGGAAATACATTTGACATTGGAAAAGAGCTTTTTGTTTCTTCCATAAATTAGATATGCAGTTTTCCAACAGATGGCGCTGTAGTAGTATAAAGCTCTGTTCACAACAATACGTTAACAATTTTTTTGTAGTTCCTTTTTAATATACTTAAACTGAACGCCCGACAATAAAAAATATACCATTTGAAAGCTAATATTAATTAGAAGTGCCATCAGAAGAAATTATGCTAGCTTTTCTTAATCCCATATCATTGGATCTTATTGCCCTCAAAGCAGCTGCTAGGGAACTATCATCATATTTTTTGACGGAGCGTTCCATTTTAACTTATACCTTATTATAGGTGTGAATCTGTCAGATAAATTATATGATTAAGAAGTAATATGAGAATGTTCGGACAAAGGATCCAAAGAAAACTGTTGATTTCTTTACCCGAACACTTAGGAATGTGGTGTTCGGTTGCTGGAACATTCAATCATTATGCATTTTTGTATATAAAATATGAAAGAGAATACAGTTAATGTTAAAAATTACTCTTAAAATGATAAAGAATGTATTTCAACCAGTTGCCTATTTCCGAACAGTAGTGTTCGGGAAAGGAAACTCGTGAAATTTAATTTCCTTTAACCGAACAGTTCACAACAGTAAGGAAATAAAACAAATTTCGGACTAAATTTTGAAAAAACTGCTTCTTTATGTCTTTATCAATATATAAAACTATTTAAATCAACTTACATGATGTTTTAGCACAAATAAACACTATTTCCACTAACCACTTTCACTAGCAATTTTTTTGGTTACACATGCGCGTTGTCACTCATCAGATACTTGCAGGAACTGACGGCTGTTTAAAAAGGAATTAGTGAGTGTATGAGTGAGATGTCGCATAGATGGATAAAGGAAAGAGTACATATTCATATTCTATCGTTGTTTTACTCATGACAAGAAAAATAAAGTTATTTTAACGTATTTCAGTCAAAAGTGTTCGACTACTGGAGCTATTCGGAAATAGGTACCTCTACCCCATATGGAGTCATCATCCAAGGTTCCAATGGATAACCAGCATCACCTTAATGCATCACAAATTAAATGTAAACCATATATATTGTAATATTTTTGCTAGGTTCGTTAAATAAAACTTATTACTGTTTCTAATATTTCTTCTTTATTTACACTTTTCAAATCAAAACAATAAATCTCAATTTCTAATCAACTCTAATACTTTTTGTTCCAACTTAAATCCACTTCTTTAATTACACTTTCCACAATCCAATAGTTCAGCTTTGCACACTTTCATAATCGAAAATAAACTGTGTTCCGCTCACCGTGAACACTCCCTTTTATACTCAAACCAGTTGTTCTAGAAGGTTCTTGTCCAGAATACTCCATTTGCTTGGAACAAGGGGAAATTCATATGGGGATAGAATGTTCTAGTACTTTGGAATAAGGGGAAATTTAGATGCCATGGAAAAGAGCTTTTTTTTGTTCCCTCATAAAGCAGATATGTAATTCCCAACAGATGGCGCTGTAGGAGTATAAAGCTCTGTTCGCAACATTGCCCCCTTCTTAAGATTGTTCGTCCCGAACAACTCTATCACCAGCTTCGGCACTGTATCGGTGCAGTCGATCGCTATGCACAACTTTTAGCTTTCCTCTTAACCCTCTTTGAATTTGGTAAACGACATCATTGATTTTCGTGACGACAGTATAAGGGCCTTCCCAGTTTTGTTTAAGCTTCGGCGACAATCCCTTTTGACGATGTGGGTTATACAGCCATACACGATCTCCTACTTGGAATCCTGTCGTGTTTGCTCTTGTGTCGTACCTTGTCTTCATTCGATCGCTGTAAGTGCTCATTCTAGTCCTTGTCCTTTCGTGGATGTCGATTAGCCTCTCTTTTAGGTCACTCACGTAATTCCCTGTTTCCTGAGACTCTTGTGGTGGGTGTCCAAACCTTATCTCACTAGGCAGCCGTATGCTTTTTCCGAACAGGATCTCAGATGGTGTTTGTCCTGTTGAGCTATGTACTGCACTTCGATAGGCCATCAAAAATAGTGGTATGTGCCTATCCCAGTTTCTTTGGTAGTCGCCTACGACCTTAGTGAGGTGCTCTTTTAAAGTCCTGTTGAATCTCTCGACCATTCCATCAGATTGCGGGTGAAGTGGTGTGGTTCTCGTTTTCTTAATGCCAAGAAACGCGCACACCTCTTGGAATATGTTCGACTCAAAGTTCCTTCCTTGGTCAGAATGGAGCTCCATAGGCACACCGAACCTGCTTACCCAGTTAGACACAATCTGGTCGGCTACGGTCTTGGCTTCTTGGTTCGGGATAGCGTATGCCTCAGGCCATTTGCTGAAGTAATCCATTACCACCAGAATGTATTTGTTTCCATCTTTCGTTTCCGGAAATGGGCCAGCTACGTCAATAGCAATCCTTTCAAACGGTGAGCCAACATTATATTGCATCATTTTCCCTTGCAGTTTTCTACCAGGGCCTTTGGTTGCAGCACAAGCTTCACAATTTCGGCACCACTTTTCAACGTCGTCTCTTGCATGCAACCAGTAGAATCGTTGTCTCACTTTTTCTAAAGTCTTATTGACTCCCAAATGGCCTCCTGAAGGTCCATCATGCATCTCTCGAAGAACCTCTTTGATTTTCGATTGAGGTAACACAAGCTGCATCACATAGGATTTACCATCAGCGGACTCCCATTTTCGCCGAAGAACACCTTCTTGCACATGAAGTGAGTCCCATTGTGCCCAATAGGCCTTTAAAATTGGACTCCTGTCGGAAATGTCATTCCATGCGGGTTTTTCTTCATGTTCCTTCCATGCGAGAAGAGGTTCAATGTCGGGGTCTTCTTGTTGAGCAGATCGTATTTCTTCATTGCTCCATCCACAAATGGGGTCAGCTCTTATTCGCAGAATGTTGATGGATTCCTTTTCTTCTTGTCGCCTGCAATGCTTGCAATCTATTTTACAAGGTCTTCGGGATAGTGCGTCGGCATTTGAGTGCAGCTTTCCCCTTCGGTGTTGAATTTCGTAATCGTAAGTCTGCAATCTTTCTATCCACCTTGCGACTTGTCCTTCTGGGTTCTTGAAGTTCAACAACCACTTAAGAGCACCATGATCGGTTCGCAGAAGAAACTTCTGTCCATAGATGTATTTGTGGAAGTGTTTCGTTGCCAAGATGAGTGCCAATAGTTCTCTTCTGGTCACACAGTAGTTCCTTTCGGTCTTCGACAGTACTTTGCTGAAATAGGCGACAACCCTTTCCTCGCCATTGTGCACCTGTGACAGAACAGCGCCGACTCCTACGTTGCTTGCATCAGCATCGATGATAAAAGGCTTGCCTGGAGTCGGATAGATCAGCACCGGAGCATTGCATAGACGGTATTTAAGTTCTTGGAAGGCTTTTTCACACTCACCTGACCATCTAAACTGCTTGTTCTTTTCCGTAAGCTGATGCAAACTCTTCGCAATTCCGGCAAAGTTCTTAACAAAACGTCTGTAATAAGTAGCAAGACCAAGAAAACTTCGTAGTTGATGTTTGTCCTGTGGTGTTGGCTAATTTTTGACGGTGTCAACTTTTTCAGGATCGGTCTTGACTCCTTGGGACGAGATGATATGTCCCAAATACTTTACTTCAGTCTGGAACAATGCACATTTTTCTGGGTTCAGTTTAAGGTTAGCCTCTCGAAGTCTCTGGAACACACCCTTTAGGTTCTTACAGTGTTGGTCGTATGTTTTTCCATAAACGATAACATCATCCAAGTAGACAAGGCAAGTTTTCCACGTCAGGCCTTGAAGGACGCACTCCATCAAACGCTCAAATGTTGCCGGAGCGTTGCAAAGACCAAACGGCATCACGTTGAACTGCCACAGCCCATTACCTGTGGAGAACGCTGTCTTTTCTCGATCTTCAGGGTGAATTTCAACTTGCCAATATCCACTTTTCAAGTCCAGTGTTGAAAACCAGTGTGCTCCTTCCATCGCATCTAAGGTGTCACTAATTCTTGGCAGGTGGTAGCTGTCTTTCTTGGTTACGTCATTCAACCTTCGGTAGTCAACACAAAGCCGTGTACTTCCGTCCTTCTTTTTGACCAGGACCACTGGAGACGCCCAACGACTTTTGGAGTTTTCAATCAAACCATCCTTCTTCATGGTGGTAATCATTTCCTCAGCTTCACCTTGTTTGGCCAGTGGCAGACGTCTTGCGGGCTGACGAATGGGTCTTGCATCTCCTGTATTTATTCGATGCCGCACCATTTGTGTCCTTCCATATTTTCCGTTTGGTGAAGCGAAAATGTCAGCATACTCGTTCAGAAGGCTTTCTGCCGTTTTAACCTGATGTTGGTCTAGGTTAGATGAATTGAGTATCTTTGCCTTGATGCTATTGAGCTCCTCAGGGTCTAATGTCGTTCTCGGTGTTTCAGCGTCAATTCGTGTTATGGCTGCGACAGATTCGCACTTACCGATAACTTCTCCTTTCACTAACTTCACATCGTACGGTTTGGTGTTGAGTATCCGTACGGGGACCATATTGTTCTTCGGAGCCACAAGTGTCTTCCCAATGATGACGTTTTGGGAAGAACAATCTGGGCCTGGTTCCACCATTAGGTATCGATGGCGTCCACACTCACCTTCTACTTTTGTCCAAACGAATACCTCAGAAGAAGTAGGAATAATCACATCTTCTTTGATGACAGTCCTTAGAGTTTTTGTTTCTTCGTGCCCATAGATCATTGGAATCTCTGTATTCTTGTATTTGAGTACCTGGTTGCCAATATCCAAAATTACTCGATGTTCTTTCATGAAGTCCATGCCTATGATGCATTCGTCACATATATCTGCCACCAAAAATTTGTGTGAGAATTCTAGATCTGGAATTCGAATTCTAAGTCGGATTTCCCCATAAACCCTAGCTGCTTCTCCTGTGGCAGTTCTTAGACGGTAACTATTGGTGTTGTGTAGCCAATTCAGGTGAACTAGGTCTTGACGCACAATGGAGGCTGTGGCACCGGTGTCGATGGTGACCACACGTTTGTTGCCATTTAAAGTTGCCTTGACAGTCAGACTTCTATTGTCTCGCTTAGTTTGAGAGACCCGGATGGTGTTTCTGGGGCCATCGATACCAGAAACCAGCTTCTGCCCCTCGAAGTTGGTTCTTACTCGTTTCCCTGTTGGGAAACTGTTCGGGAAGTAACACTGATGTTATTGTTACCTTGTTCTGGGTTCGTAACTCCGTGTCCACAATGTTGACAAGCTCTTCTTGGTGGTAACCGACATTGACGCTGTAAATGTCCGGTCTTGTTGCAATTCCAGCACTTTGCAAGTCCGTTTCGTTGGTTCCTTTGGACATCAGTTCTTTGGCATGAGCATTCTTCGACGATAACTTCTCTAAGTCGATGTACTCCGTGAGAAGCTTGTTCAGCTGGTTCCATTGTCAAAGCAAACGCTAATGTTTCCGAAAGAGTACGTTTTCCAGCAGTTCGCACGGCCCTTTGAAGATGTATGTCGGAAATGGCGCGAACAAATGCCTCAACTGCGAACTGGTTACAGATTTCCTCTCCAACATCTGGATATGCAAGATGAACAAGCCTTTCAATGTCCGCTTGCAGTTGTTGTAGAGTTTCGCCCCTCTTCTGAACTCTGGAATTGAGTTGCACTTTGAAGACTTCTTTCATGTGGCTGTTACCAAAGCGTTTGTCTATAGCCAAAACCAAGGAATTGAAGTCGCCACTCTTATCTGCTGGTATGGTTTGCAACAACTCAGCAGCTGCTCCTCTAAGAGCAAGAGTTAAGGCTATATACTTGTCAGCCTCATCCCAGCCATTTGTTGTGGAGGCTGCCTTGAATTGCTTCTTGTATATAGACCAAGAAGTTTGTCCATCAAAGGTTGGAGGTTGCATCTCCTTTTTCCTCAAGGTTTCTCCAGAACTTTCCCGAATCTTTATATTTCGAATGCGATCTAGCTCTTTTGAAAACGTCTCCATTTTGTTCTCGACTTGATTCTCTAGCAATGAAACACGTTCATCAAGTGCAGACACATTATTCTCGATGTTAACAAGCTTGCCTTCTAGCATGTTTCTCTGCTCTTCGAGAAGGTCTTTTTGTTCGCTATGCTGTTTGTCAAGGCGTTGGAGAATATTCTTTTGTTCATTTTTCTGTTCATTTCGTTGCTCTTCGAGACGTTCGAGAACATTCTTTTGTTCATTCTTTTGTTCATTTCGTTGATCTTCGAGACGTTCGAGAACATTCTTTTGTTGCTCGTCGAAACGTTCAAGAACATTCTTCTGTTCTTTCTTTTGTTCATTCCGTTGCTCTTCGAAACGTTGAAGCAGAAGACTAATCATATTTGAAACATCTGCATTTTTACTTACGTCTGCTTCCTCAGCGTCAGCTTCAAAGACGAAAATGTCCGGGTCTTCATTTTGTTGTTTCAAATATTCGGCTAAACGCAGAACAAGCTCATTTTTCGATCCTGCTCTAGAAAGTTCTCGCTTACCTAATTCACTTTTTAGCTCATTACAGTTGAGCTCTTTCAGTAACTTGCTCATTATTTTTTTTTCCCGCACACTTCACTGCACAATAAGTTTTATTCCACTTTTCTGACACCAATGTAATATTTTTGCTAGGTTCGTTAAATAAAACTTATTACTGTTTCTAATATTTCTTCTTTATTTACACTTTTCAAATCAAAACAATAAATCTCAATTTATAATCAACTCTAATACCTTTTGTTCCAACTTAAATCCACTTCTTTAATTACACTTTCCACAATCCAATAGTTCAGCTTTGCACACTTTCATAATCGAAAATAAACTGTGTTCCGCTCACCGTGAACACTCCCTTTTATACTCAAACAAGTTGTTCTAGAAGGTTCTTGTCCAGAATACTCCATTTGCTTGGAACAAGGGGAAATTCATATGGGGATAGAATGTTCTAGTACTTTGGAATAAGGGGAAATTTAGATGCGATGGAAAAGAGCTTTTTTTTTGTTCCCTCATAAAGCAGATATGTCATTCCCAACAGATGGCGCTGTAGGAGTATAAAGCTCTGTTCGCAACAATATGTTATATATATCTGCCACTCTTATAACCTAAAATCCAAGTATTTCTTTCGCCTTCTTGATATTTTGATTGGAAGTATCGTCTTGCGTTGCTTAGGTTCCATATGTGGGAATCATGGTTCGGTCCAGGATAGCTTGCATCAACGCATCTAATTTTTAAGTTGTTGTCGCAAATCTCAAACGAAATTTACATACCTACATAAGGCCCATAAAGTTTAACGTTGACAAATTATTTTACCAGCATGGCATTTATGCTAAAGTTCCCTTTGCAATTGTAATCAACCCTTTTTCCTCATCTGGAGCAATTATATTAATATGTGTTCCACCGACACACATAATGACGCCTGGGAAACTCGCCTTCATATAAAAATCTCTTTTGCCAATATTTTGTTCCGCATCGCTCATCTGGATTTGTATCCACTAAGGACAGAGTCTTCTTTCCAAAATATTCAACACATTTTTGAGTGTTGAGGAAAATGTGGACTTTGCCATGCCAACCTCATATTCGTTACCAACGCCAAGTTGGTATCCACCTCTTGCCAAAAATCTCATGACAGCTACAAGCCGGTAAATCGAAGTTATTGAACAAGAAAACACCCCCGGGTCAAACTCATGTTCCAGCTCCTCTAATACATATTTGAATGCCGGTTTATTGAGTCGGAAATTTCTTTGAAATCTGTAAGTTTTTAATTGTTTAAAACATAAACTAAATTAAAATCACTATCAGTATACACATACGTCAGGTCATCTAAGTCAAATGGATTACAAGCATCTCGAAGTACTTTCCTCTAAACTTTCAGATAGCGCTTTCGCCTGAAGGAATCTATTCGTCCAGCAAAGATTGAGAAGGCAATTTTTTTTTTTTTTTTTTTATAATCTACACGCGCCCAAGGGATTATGATTACCCTTTAAATGTTTGAACACAGCGCGGGCGTGAAGTTAAGGAAGAGAAAGAAGGATAGGAAAGATGTGTGGCACGATGTTCTGAGACTGATGGTTGTTGTCTCAGATATTTTATCTCCAGGGATGGCGGCTGAACTAAAGCGGAGAATGCCATGTCTTATTTTTATGTCGCTTATAATTCACATTATTTTATTCGTGTTCATCCTTGTTGGGAATACTAGTTTAACTCAATTATATGTTGTTAGTGTTATGCCTGAACAACATGTAATGAGTAAACCAGCAACCCATTGATGGCAATTTTAGAAGGTTTTTAATAGAATTAAAACGACAAAGACGACGGCAGGGATCGAACCTGTGATCATGAGGTTCACAGGCGAGCACACATCAATCGCGCCACGGCCACCCCAAAAAATTGAATCCATTTTAAAACACTTTATATTTAATTTGTTGATAAGTATAAAAAGGGATTATTTAATAATTTGTAAATTAATTCAAAATATATTCCAATAATTTTCACAAATGACAATGTTTGACACAACACAGCTGATTTCGAAAATGAGAATGAGAGCGACTAATAAGGCAATGCCTTTTTGAAATCCATTCGGATTTCGTGATGTAAATTTTTCGTAATTCGTAGCGTAGCTTTCGTTCGGAGATTTTCTACGAATGGATTTTGTGATAGGGCTGATTGAAAATATGGACCATCGGATAGAGGCATGCCACCGAAGCCGTGGCGAGCATTTGGCCGATATTTTGTTTCACACATATTGTCATAGATACTTCTATCATAATAAAAAAATCTATATATTAATACGTTAACAATTTTTTTGTAGTTCCTTTTTAATATACTTAAACTGAACGCCCGACAATAAAAAATATACCATTTGAAAGCTAATATTAATTAGAAGTGCCATCAGAAGAAATTATGCTAGCTTTTCTTAATCCCATATCATTGGATCTTATTGCCCTCAAAGCAGCTGCTAGGGAACTATCATCATATTTGTTGACGGAGCGTTCCATTTTAACTTATACCTTATTATAGGTGTGAATCTGTCAGATAAATTATATGATTAAGAAGTAATATGAGAATGTTCGGACAAAGGATCCAAAGAAAACTGTTGATTTCTTTACCCGAACACTTAGGAATGTGGTGTTCGGTTGCTGGAACATTCAATCATTATGCATTTTTGTATATAAAATATGAAAGAGAATACAGTTAATGTTAAAAATTACTCTTAAAATGATAAAGAATGTATTTCAACCAGTTGCCTATTTCCGAACAGTAGTGTTCGGGAAAGGAAACTCGTGAAATTTAATTTCCTTTAACCGAACAGTTCACAACAGTAAGGAAATAAAACAAATTTCGGACTAAATTTTGAAAAAACTGCTTCTTTATGTCTTTATCAATATATAAAACTATTTAAATCAACTTACATGATGTTTTAGCACAAATAAACACTATTTCCACTAACCACTTTCACTAGCAATTTTTTTGGTTACACATGCGCGTTGTCACTCATCAGATACTTGCAGGAACTGACGGCTGTTTAAAAAGGAATTAGTGAGTGTATGAGTGAGATGTCGCATAGATGGATAAAGGAAAGAGTACATATTCATATTCTATCGTTGTTTTACTCATGACAAGAAAAATAAAGTTATTTTAACGTATTTCAGTCAAAAGTGTTCGACTACTGGAGCTATTCGGAAATAGGTACCTCTACCCCATATGGAGTCATCATCCAAGGTTCCAATGGATAACCAGCATCACCTTAATGCATCACAAATTAAATGTAAACCATATATATTGTAATATTTTTGCTAGGTTCGTTAAATAAAACTTATTACTGTTTCTAATATTTCTTCTTTATTTACACTTTTCAAATCAAAACAATAAATCTCAATTTCTAATCAACTCTAATACTTTTTGTTCCAACTTAAATCCACTTCTTTAATTACACTTTCCACAATCCAATAGTTCAGCTTTGCACACTTTCATAATCGAAAATAAACTGTGTTCCGCTCACCGTGAACACTCCCTTTTATACTCAAACCAGTTGTTCTAGAAGGTTCTTGTCCAGAATACTCCATTTGCTTGGAACAAGGGGAAATTCATATGGGGATAGAATGTTCTAGTACTTTGGAATAAGGGGAAATTTAGATGCCATGGAAAAGAGCTTTTTTTTGTTCCCTCATAAAGCAGATATGTAATTCCCAACAGATGGCGCTGTAGGAGTATAAAGCTCTGTTCGCAACATTGCCCCCTTCTTAAGATTGTTCGTCCCGAACAACTCTATCACCAGCTTCGGCACTGTATCGGTGCAGTCGATCGCTATGCACAACTTTTAGCTTTCCTCTTAACCCTCTTTGAATTTGGTAAACGACATCATTGATTTTCGTGACGACAGTATAAGGGCCTTCCCAGTTTTGTTTAAGCTTCGGCGACAATCCCTTTTGACGATGTGGGTTATACAGCCATACACGATCTCCTACTTGGAATCCTGTCGTGTTTGCTCTTGTGTCGTACCTTGTCTTCATTCGATCGCTGTAAGTGCTCATTCTAGTCCTTGTCCTTTCGTGGATGTCGATTAGCCTCTCTTTTAGGTCACTCACGTAATTCCCTGTTTCCTGAGACTCTTGTGGTGGGTGTCCAAACCTTATCTCACTAGGCAGCCGTATGCTTTTTCCGAACAGGATCTCAGATGGTGTTTGTCCTGTTGAGCTATGTACTGCACTTCGATAGGCCATCAAAAATAGTGGTATGTGCCTATCCCAGTTTCTTTGGTAGTCGCCTACGACCTTAGTGAGGTGCTCTTTTAAAGTCCTGTTGAATCTCTCGACCATTCCATCAGATTGCGGGTGAAGTGGTGTGGTTCTCGTTTTCTTAATGCCAAGAAACGCGCACACCTCTTGGAATATGTTCGACTCAAAGTTCCTTCCTTGGTCAGAATGGAGCTCCATAGGCACACCGAACCTGCTTACCCAGTTAGACACAATCTGGTCGGCTACGGTCTTGGCTTCTTGGTTCGGGATAGCGTATGCCTCAGGCCATTTGCTGAAGTAATCCATTACCACCAGAATGTATTTGTTTCCATCTTTCGTTTCCGGAAATGGGCCAGCTACGTCAATAGCAATCCTTTCAAACGGTGAGCCAACATTATATTGCATCATTTTCCCTTGCAGTTTTCTACCAGGGCCTTTGGTTGCAGCACAAGCTTCACAATTTCGGCACCACTTTTCAACGTCGTCTCTTGCATGCAACCAGTAGAATCGTTGTCTCACTTTTTCTAAAGTCTTATTGACTCCCAAATGGCCTCCTGAAGGTCCATCATGCATCTCTCGAAGAACCTCTTTGATTTTCGATTGAGGTAACACAAGCTGCATCACATAGGATTTACCATCAGCGGACTCCCATTTTCGCCGAAGAACACCTTCTTGCACATGAAGTGAGTCCCATTGTGCCCAATAGGCCTTTAAAATTGGACTCCTGTCGGAAATGTCATTCCATGCGAGTTTTTCTTCATGTTCCTTCCATGCGAGAAGAGGTTCAATGTCGGGGTCTTCTTGTTGAGCAGATCGTATTTCTTCATTGCTCCATCCACAAATGGGGTCAGCTCTTATTCGCAGAATGTTTATGGATTCCTTTTCTTCTTGTCGCCTGCAATGCTTGCAATCTATTTTACAAGGTCTTCGGGATAGTGCGTCGGCATTTGAGTGCAGCTTTCCCCTTCGGTGTTGAATTTCGTAATCGTAAGTCTGCAATCTTTCTATCCACCTTGCGACTTGTCCTTCTGGGTTCTTGAAGTTCAACAACCACTTAAGAGCACCATGATCGGTTCGCAGAAGAAACTTCTGTCCATAGATGTATTTGTGGAAGTGTTTCGTTGTCAAGATGAGTGCCAATAGTTCTCTTCTGGTCACACAGTAGTTCCTTTCGGTCTTCGACAGTACTTTGCTGAAATAGGCGACAACCCTTTCCTCGCCATTGTGCACCTGTGACAGAACAGCGCCGACTCCTACGTTGCTTGCATCAGCATCGATGATAAAAGGCTTGCCTGGAGTCGGATAGATCAGCACCGGAGCATTGCATAGACGGTATTTAAGTTCTTGGAAGGCTTTTTCACACTCACCTGACCATCTAAACTGCTTGTTCTTTTCCGTAAGCTGATGCAAACTCTTCGCAATTCCGGCAAAGTTCTTAACAAAACGTCTGTAATAAGTAGCAAGACCAAGAAAACTTCGTAGTTGATGTTTGTCCTGTGGTGTTGGCTAATTTTTGACGGTGTCAACTTTTTCAGGATCGGTCTTGACTCCTTGGGACGAGATGATATGTCCCAAATACTTTACTTCAGTCTGGAACAATGCACATTTTTCTGGGTTCAGTTTAAGGTTAGCCTCTCGAAGTCTCTGGAACACACCCTTTAGGTTCTTACAGTGTTGGTCGTATGTTTTTCCATAAACGATAACATCATCCAAGTAGACAAGGCAAGTTTTCCACGTCAGGCCTTGAAGGACGCACTCCATCAAACGCTCAAATGTTGCCGGAGCGTTGCAAAGACCAAACGGCATCACGTTGAACTGCCACAGCCCATTACCTGTGGAGAACGCTGTCTTTTCTCGATCTTCAGGGTGAATTTCAACTTGCCAATATCCACTTTTCAAGTCCAGTGTTGAAAACCAGTGTGCTCCTTCCATCGCATCTAAGGTGTCACTAATTCTTGGCAGGTGGTAGCTGTCTTTCTTGGTTACGTCATTCAACCTTCGGTAGTCAACACAAAACCGTGTACTTCCGTCCTTCTTTTTGACCAGGACCACTGGAGACGCCCAACGACTTTTGGAGTTTTCAATCAAACCATCCTTCTTCATGGTGGTAATCATTTCCTCAGCTTCACCTTGTTTGGCCAGTGGCAGACGTCTTGCGGGCTGACGAATGGGTCTTGCATCTCCTGTATTTATTCGATGCCGCACCATTTGTGTCCTTCCATATTTTCCGTTTGGTGAAGCGAAAATGTCAGCATACTCGTTCAGAAGGCTTTCTGCCGTTTTAACCTGATGTTGGTCTAGGTTAGATGAATTGAGTATCTTTGCCTTGATGCTATTGAGCTCCTCAGGGTCTAATGTCGTTCTCGGTGTTTCAGCGTCAATTCGTGTTATGGCTGCGACAGATTCGCACTTACCGATAACTTCTCCTTTCACTAACTTCACATCGTACGGTTTGGTGTTGAGTATCCGTACGGGGACCATATTGTTCTTCGGAGCCACAAGTGTCTTCCCAATGATGACGTTTTGGGAAGAACAATCTGGGCCTGGTTCCACCATTAGGTATCGATGGCGTCCACACTCACCTTCTACTTTTGTCCAAACGAATACCTCAGAAGAAGTAGGAATAATCACATCTTCTTTGATGACAGTCCTTAGAGTTTTTGTTTCTTCGTGCCCATAGATCATTGGAATCTCTGTATTCTTGTATTTGAGTACCTGGTTGCCAATATCCAAAATTACTCGATGTTCTTTCATGAAGTCCATGCCTATGATGCATTCGTCACATATATCTGCCACCAAAAATTTGTGTGAGAATTCTAGATCTGGAATTCGAATTCTAAGTCGGATTTCCCCATAAACCCTAGCTGCTTCTCCTGTGGCAGTTCTTAGACGGTAACTATTGGTGTTGTGTAGCCAATTCAGGTGAACTAGGTCTTGACGCACAATGGAGGCTGTGGCACCGGTGTCGATGGTGACCACACGTTTGTTGCCATTTAAAGTTGCCTTGACAGTCAGACTTCTATTGTCTCGCTTAGTTTGAGAGACCCGGATGGTGTTTCTGGGGCCATCGATACCAGAAACCAGCTTCTGCCCCTCGAAGTTGGTTCTTACTCGTTTCCCTGTTGGGAAACTGTTCGGGAAGTAACACTGATGTTATTGTTACCTTGTTCTGGGTTTGTAACTCCGTGTCCACAATGTTGACAAGCTCTTCTTGGTGGTAACCGACATTGACGCTGTAAATGTCCGGTCTTGTTGCAATTCCAGCACTTTGCAAGTCCGTTTCGTTGGTTCCTTTGGACATCAGTTCTTTGGCATGAGCATTCTTCGACGATAACTTCTCTAAGTCGATGTACTCCGTGAGAAGCTTGTTCAGCTGGTTCCATTGTCAAAGCAAACGCTAATGTTTCCGAAAGAGTACGTTTTCCAGCAGTTCGCACGGCCCTTTGAAGATGTATGTCGGAAATGGCGCGAACAAATGCCTCAACTGCGAACTGGTTACAGATTTCCTCTCCAACATCTGGATATGCAAGATGAACAAGCCTTTCAATGTCCGCTTGCAGTTGTTGTAGAATTTCGCCCCTCTTCTGAACTCTGGAATTGAGTTGCACTTTGAAGACTTCTTTCATGTGGCTGTTACCAAAGCGTTTGTCTATAGCCAAAACCAAGGAATTGAAGTCGCCACTCTTATCTGCTGGTATGGTTTGCAACAACTCAGCAGCTGCTCCTCTAAGAGCAAGAGTTAAGGCTATATACTTGTCAGCCTCATCCCAGCCATTTGTTGTGGAGGCTGCCTCGAATTGCTTCTTGTATATAGACCAAGAAGTTTGTCCATCAAAGGTTGGAGGTTGCATCTCCTTTTTCCTCAAGGTTTCTCCAGAACTTTCCCGAATCTTTATATTTCGAATGCGATCTAGCTCTTTTGAAAACGTCTCCATTTTGTTCTCGACTTGATTCTCTAGCAATGAAACACGTTCATCAAGTGCAGACACATTATTCTCGATGTTAACAAGCTTGCCTTCTAGCATGTTTCTCTGCTCTTCGAGAAGGTCTTTTTGTTCGCTATGCTGTTTGTCAAGGCGTTGGAGAATATTCTTTTGTTCATTTTTCTGTTCATTTCGTTGCTCTTCGAGACGTTCGAGAACATTCTTTTGTTCATTCTTTTGTTCATTTCGTTGATCTTCGAGACGTTCGAGAACATTCTTTTGTTGCTCGTCGAAACGTTCAAGAACATTCTTCTGTTCTTTCTTTTGTTCATTCCGTTGCTCTTCGAAACGTTGAAGCAGAAGACTAATCATATTTGAAACATCTGCATTTTTACTTACGTCTGCTTCCTCAGCGTCAGCTTCAAAGACGAAAATGTCCGGGTCTTCATTTTGTTGTTTCAAATATTCGGCTAAACGCAGAACAAGCTCATTTTTCGATCCTGCTCTAGAAAGTTCTCGCTTACCTAATTCACTTTTTAGCTCATTACAGTTGAGCTCTTTCAGTAACTTGCTCATTATTTTTTTTTCCCGCACACTTCACTGCACAATAAGTTTTATTCCACTTTTCTGACACCAATGTAATATTTTTGCTAGGTTCGTTAAATAAAACTTATTACTGTTTCTAATATTTCTTCTTTATTTACACTTTTCAAATCAAAACAATAAATCTCAATTTATAATCAACTCTAATACCTTTTGTTCCAACTTAAATCCACTTCTTTAATTACACTTTCCACAATCCAATAGTTCAGCTTTGCACACTTTCATAATCGAAAATAAACTGTGTTCCGCTCACCGTGAACACTCCCTTTTATACTCAAACAAGTTGTTCTAGAAGGTTCTTGTCCAGAATACTCCATTTGCTTGGAACAAGGGGAAATTCATATGGGGATAGAATGTTCTAGTACTTTGGAATAAGGGGAAATTTAGATGCGATGGAAAAGAGCTTTTTTTTTGTTCCCTCATAAAGCAGATATGTCATTCCCAACAGATGGCGCTGTAGGAGTATAAAGCTCTGTTCGCAACAATATGTTATATATATCTGCCACTCTTATAACCTAAAATCCAAGTATTTCTTTCGCCTTCTTGATATTTTGATTGGAAGTATCGTCTTGCGTTGCTTAGGTTCCATATGTGGGAATCATGGTTCGGTCCAGGATAGCTTGCATCAACGCATCTAATTTTTAAGTTGTTGTCGCAAATCTCAAACGAAATTTACATACCTACATAAGGCCCATAAAGTTTAACGTTGACAAATTATTTTACCAGCATGGCATTTATGCTAAAGTTCCCTTTGCAATTGTAATCAACCCTTTTTCCTCATCTGGAGCAATTATATTAATATGTGTTCCACCGACACACATAATGACGCCTGGGAAACTCGCCTTCATATAAAAATCTCTTTTGCCAATATTTTGTTCCGCATCGCTCATCTGGATTTGTATCCACTAAGGACAGAGGCTTCTTTCCAAAATATTCAACACATTTTTGAGTGTTGAGGAAAATGTGGACTTTGCCATGCCAACCTCATATTCGTTACCAACGCCAAGTTGGTATCCACCTCTTGCCAAAAATCTCATGACAGCTACAAGCCGGTAAATCGAAGTTATTGAACAAGAAAACACCCCCGGGTCAAACTCATGTTCCAGCTCCTCTAATACATATTTGAATGCCGGTTTATTGAGTCGGAAATTTCTTTGAAATCTGTAAGTTTTTAATTGTTTAAAACATAAACTAAATTAAAATCACTATCAGTATACACATACGTCAGGTCATCTAAGTCAAATGGATTACAAGCATCTCGAAGTACTTTCCTCTAAACTTTCAGATAGCGCTTTCGCCTGAAGGAATCTATTCGTCCAGCAAAGATTGAGAAGGCAATTTTTTTTTTTTTTTTTTTATAATCTACACGCGCCCAAGGGATTATGATTACCCTTTAAATGTTTGAACACAGCGCGGGCGTGAAGTTAAGGAAGAGAAAGAAGGATAGGAAAGATGTGTGGCACGATGTTCTGAGACTGATGGTTGTTGTCTCAGATATTTTATCTCCAGGGATGGCGGCTGAACTAAAGCGGAGAATGCCATGTCTTATTTTTATGTCGCTTATAATTCACATTATTTTATTCGTGTTCATCCTTGTTGGGAATACTAGTTTAACTCAATTATATGTTGTTAGTGTTATGCCTGAACAACATGTAATGAGTAAACCAGCAACCCATTGATGGCAATTTTAGAAGGTTTTTAATAGAATTAAAACGACAAAGACGACGGCAGGGATCGAACCTGTGATCATGAGGTTCACAGGCGAGCACACATCAATCGCGCCACGGCCACCCCAAAAAATTGAATCCATTTTAAAACACTTTATATTTAATTTGTTGATAAGTATAAAAAGGGATTATTTAATAATTTGTAAATTAATTCAAAATATATTCCAATAATTTTCACAAATGACAATGTTTGACACAACACAGCTGATTTCGAAAATGAGAATGAGAGCGACTAATAAGGCAATGCCTTTTTGAAATCCATTCGGATTTCGTGATGTAAATTTTTCGTAATTCGTAGCGTAGCTTTCGTTCGGAGATTTTCTACGAATGGATTTTGTGATAGGGCTGATTGAAAATATGGACCATCGGATAGAGGCATGCCACCGAAGCCGTGGCGAGCATTTGGCCGATATTTTGTTTCACACATATTGTCATAGATACTTCTATCATAATAAAAAAATCTATATATTAATACGTTAACAATTTTTTTGTAGTTCCTTTTTAATATACTTAAACTGAACGCCCGACAATAAAAAATATACCATTTGAAAGCTAATATTAATTAGAAGTGCCATCAGAAGAAATTATGCTAGCTTTTCTTAATCCCATATCATTGGATCTTATTGCCCTCAAAGCAGCTGCTAGGGAACTATCATCATATTTTTTGACGGAGCGTTCCATTTTAACTTATACCTTATTATAGGTGTGAATCTGTCAGATAAATTATATGATTAAGAAGTAATATGAGAATGTTCGGACAAAGGATCCAAAGAAAACTGTTGATTTCTTTACCCGAACACTTAGGAATGTGGTGTTCGGTTGCTGGAACATTCAATCATTATGCATTTTTGTATATAAAATATGAAAGAGAATACAGTTAATGTTAAAAATTACTCTTAAAATGATAAAGAATGTATTTCAACCAGTTGCCTATTTCCGAACAGTAGTGTTCGGGAAAGGAAACTCGTGAAATTTAATTTCCTTTAACCGAACAGTTCACAACAGTAAGGAAATAAAACAAATTTCGGACTAAATTTTGAAAAAACTGCTTCTTTATGTCTTTATCAATATATAAAACTATTTAAATCAACTTACATGATGTTTTAGCACAAATAAACACTATTTCCACTAACCACTTTCACTAGCAATTTTTTTGGTTACACATGCGCGTTGTCACTCATCAGATACTTGCAGGAACTGACGGCTGTTTAAAAAGGAATTAGTGAGTGTATGAGTGAGATGTCGCATAGATGGATAAAGGAAAGAGTACATATTCATATTCTATCGTTGTTTTACTCATGACAAGAAAAATAAAGTTATTTTAACGTATTTCAGTCAAAAGTGTTCGACTACTGGAGCTATTCGGAAATAGGTACCTCTACCCCATATGGAGTCATCATCCAAGGTTCCAATGGATAACCAGCATCACCTTAATGCATCACAAATTAAATGTAAACCATATATATTGTAATATTTTTGCTAGGTTCGTTAAATAAAACTTATTACTGTTACTAATATTTCTTCTTTATTTACACTTTTCAAATCAAAACAATAAATCTCAATTTCTAATCAACTCTAATACTTTTTGTTCCAACTTAAATCCACTTCTTTAATTACACTTTCCACAATCCAATAGTTCAGCTTTGCACACTTTCATAATCGAAAATAAACTGTGTTCCGCTCACCGTGAACACTCCCTTTTATACTCAAACCAGTTGTTCTAGAAGGTTCTTGTCCAGAATACTCCATTTGCTTGGAACAAGGGGAAATTCATATGGGGATAGAATGTTCTAGTACTTTGGAATAAGGGGAAATTTAGATGCCATGGAAAAGAGCTTTTTTTTGTTCCCTCATAAAGCAGATATGTAATTCCCAACAGATGGCGCTGTAGGAGTATAAAGCTCTGTTCGCAACATTGCCCCCTTCTTAAGATTGTTCGTCCCGAACAACTCTATCACCAGCTTCGGCACTGTATCGGTGCAGTCGATCGCTATGCACAACTTTTAGCTTTCCTCTTAACCCTCTTTGAATTTGGTAAACGACATCATTGATTTTCGTGACGACAGTATAAGGGCCTTCCCAGTTTTTTTTAAGCTTCGGCGACAATCCCTTTTGACGATGTGGGTTATACAGCCATACACGATCTCCTACTTGGAATCCTGTCGTGTTTGCTCTTGTGTCGTACCTTGTCTTCATTCGATCGCTGTAAGTGCTCATTCTAGTCCTTGTCCTTTCGTGGATGTCGATTAGCCTCTCTTTTAGGTCACTCACGTAATTCCCTGTTTCCTGAGACTCTTGTGGTGGGTGTCCAAACCTTATCTCACTAGGCAGCCGTATGCTTTTTCCGAACAGGATCTCAGATGGTGTTTGTCCTGTTGAGCTATGTACTGCACTTCGATAGGCCATCAAAAATAGTGGTATGTGCCTATCCCAGTTTCTTTGGTAGTCGCCTACGACCTTAGTGAGGTGCTCTTTTAAAGTCCTGTTGAATCTCTCGACCATTCCATCAGATTGCGGGTGAAGTGGTGTGGTTCTCGTTTTCTTAATGCCAAGAAACGCGCACACCTCTTGGAATATGTTCGACTCAAAGTTCCTTCCTTGGTCAGAATGGAGCTCCATAGGCACACCGAACCTGCTTACCCAGTTAGACACAATCTGGTCGGCTACGGTCTTGGCTTCTTGGTTCGGGATAGCGTATGCCTCAGGCCATTTGCTGAAGTAATCCATTACCACCAGAATGTATTTGTTTCCATCTTTCGTTTCCGGAAATGGGCCAGCTACGTCAATAGCAATCCTTTCAACCGGTGAGCCAACATTATATTGCATCATTTTCCCTTGCAGTTTTCTACCAGGGCCTTTGGTTGCAGCACAAGCTTCACAATTTCGGCACCACTTTTCAACGTCGTCTCTTGCATGCAACCAGTAGAATCGTTGTCTCACTTTTTCTAAAGTCTTATTGACTCCCAAATGGCCTCCTGAAGGTCCATCATGCATCTCTCGAAGAACCTCTTTGATTTTCGATTGAGGTAACACAAGCTGCATCACATAGGATTTACCATCAGCGGACTCCCATTTTCGCCGAAGAACACCTTCTTGCACATGAAGTGAGTCCCATTGTGCCCAATAGGCCTTTAAAATTGGACTCCTGTCGGAAATGTCATTCCATGCGGGTTTTTCTTCATGTTCCTTCCATGCGAGAAGAGGTTCAATGTCGGGGTCTTCTTGTTGAGCAGATCGTATTTCTTCATTGCTCCATCCACAAATGGGGTCAGCTCTTATTCGCAGAATGTTTATGGATTCCTTTTCTTCTTGTCGCCTGCAATGCTTGCAATCTATTTTACAAGGTCTTCGGGATAGTGCGTCGGCATTTGAGTGCAGCTTTCCCCTTCGGTGTTGAATTTCGTAATCGTAAGTCTGCAATCTTTCTATCCACCTTGCGACTTGTCCTTCTGGGTTCTTGAAGTTCAACAACCACTTAAGAGCACCATGATCGGTTCGCAGAAGAAACTTCTGTCCATAGATGTATTTGTGGAAGTGTTTCGTTGCCAAGATGAGTGCCAATAGTTCTCTCCTGGTCACACAGTAGTTCCTTTCGGTCTTCGACAGTACTTTGCTGAAATAGGCGACAACCCTTTCCTCGCCATTGTGCACCTGTGACAGAACAGCGCCGACTCCTACGTTGCTTGCATCAGCATCGATGATAAAAGGCTTGCCTGGAGTCGGATAGATCAGCACCGGAGCATTGCATAGACGGTATTTAAGTTCTTGGAAGGCTTTTTCACACTCACCTGACCATCTAAACTGCTTGTTCTTTTCCGTAAGCTGATGCAAACTCTTCGCAATTCCGGCAAAGTTCTTAACAAAACGTCTGTAATAAGTAGCAAGACCAAGAAAACTTCGTAGTTGATGTTTGTCCTGTGGTGTTGGCTAATTTTTGACGGTGTCAACTTTTTCAGGATCGGTCTTGACTCCTTGGGACGAGATGATATGTCCCAAATACTTTACTTCAGTCTGGAACAATGCACATTTTTCTGGGTTCAGTTTAAGGTTAGCCTCTCGAAGTCTCTGGAACACACCCTTTAGGTTCTTACAGTGTTGGTCGTATGTTTTTCCATAAACGATAACATCATCCAAGTAGACAAGGCAAGTTTTCCACGTCAGGCCTTGAAGGACGCACTCCATCAAACGCTCAAATGTTGCCGGAGCGTTGCAAAGACCAAACGGCATCACGTTGAACTGCCACAGCCCATTACCTGTGGAGAACGCTGTCTTTTCTCGATCTTCAGGGTGAATTTCAACTTGCCAATATCCACTTTTCAAGTCCAGTGTTGAAAACCAGTGTGCTCCTTCCATCGCATCTAAGGTGTCACTAATTCTTGGCAGGTGGTAGCTGTCTTTCTTGGTTACGTCATTCAACCTTCGGTAGTCAACACAAAACCGTGTACTTCCGTCCTTCTTTTTGACCAGGACCACTGGAGACGCCCAACGACTTTTGGAGTTTTCAATCAAACCATCCTTCTTCATGGTGGTAATCATTTCCTCAGCTTCACCTTGTTTGGCCAGTGGCAGACGTCTTGCGGGCTGACGAATGGGTCTTGCATCTCCTGTATTTATTCGATGCCGCACCATTTGTGTCCTTCCATATTTTCCGTTTGGTGAAGCGAAAATGTCAGCATACTCGTTCAGAAGGCTTTCTGCCGTTTTAACCTGATGTTGGTCTAGGTTAGATGAATTGAGTATCTTTGCCTTGATGCTATTGAGCTCCTCAGGGTCTAATGTCGTTCTCGGTGTTTCAGCGTCAATTCGTGTTATGGCTGCGACAGATTCGCACTTACCGATAACTTCTCCTTTCACTAACTTCACATCGTACGGTTTGGTGTTGAGTATCCGTACGGGGACCATATTGTTCTTCGGAGCCACAAGTGTCTTCCCAATGATGACGTTTTGGGAAGAACAATCTGGGCCTGGTTCCACCATTAGGTATCGATGGCGTCCACACTCACCTTCTACTTTTGTCCAAACGAATACCTCAGAAGAAGTAGGAATAATCACATCTTCTTTGATGACAGTCCTTAGAGTTTTTGTTTCTTCGTGCCCATAGATCATTGGAATCTCTGTATTCTTGTATTTGAGTACCTGGTTGCCAATATCCAAAATTACTCGATGTTCTTTCATGAAGTCCATGCCTATGATGCATTCGTCACATATATCTGCCACCAAAAATTTGTGTGAGAATTCTAGATCTGGAATTCGAATTCTAAGTCGGATTTCCCCATAAACCCTAGCTGCTTCTCCTGTGGCAGTTCTTAGACGGTAACTATTGGTGTTGTGTAGCCAATTCAGGTGAACTAGGTCTTGACGCACAATGGAGGCTGTGGCACCGGTGTCGATGGTGACCACACGTTTGTTGCCATTTAAAGTTGCCTTGACAGTCAGACTTCTATTGTCTCGCTTAGTTTGAGAGACCCGGATGGTGTTTCTGGGGCCATCGATACCAGAAACCAGCTTCTGCCCCTCGAAGTTGGTTCTTACTCGTTTCCCTGTTGGGAAACTGTTCGGGAAGTAACACTGATGTTATTGTTACCTTGTTCTGGGTTTGTAACTCCGTGTCCACAATGTTGACAAGCTCTTCTTGGTGGTAACCGACATTGACGCTGTAAATGTCCGGTCTTGTTGCAATTCCAGCACTTTGCAAGTCCGTTTCGTTGGTTCCTTTGGACATCAGTTCTTTGGCATGAGCATTCTTCGACGATAACTTCTCTAAGTCGATGTACTCCGTGAGAAGCTTGTTCAGCTGGTTCCATTGTCAAAGCAAACGCTAATGTTTCCGAAAGAGTACGTTTTCCAGCAGTTCGCACGGCCCTTTGAAGATGTATGTCGGAAATGGCGCGAACAAATGCCTCAACTGCGAACTGGTTACAGATTTCCTCTCCAACATCTGGATATGCAAGATGAACAAGCCTTTCAATGTCCGCTTGCAGTTGTTGTAGAATTTCGCCCCTCTTCTGAACTCTGGAATTGAGTTGCACTTTGAAGACTTCTTTCATGTGGCTGTTACCAAAGCGTTTGTCTATAGCCAAAACCAAGGAATTGAAGTCGCCACTCTTATCTGCTGGTATGGTTTGCAACAACTCAGCAGCTGCTCCTCTAAGAGCAAGAGTTAAGGCTATATACTTGTCAGCCTCATCCCAGCCATTTGTTGTGGAGGCTGCCTCGAATTGCTTCTTGTATATAGACCAAGAAGTTTGTCCATCAAAGGTTGGAGGTTGCATCTCCTTTTTCCTCAAGGTTTCTCCAGAACTTTCCCGAATCTTTATATTTCGAATGCGATCTAGCTCTTTTGAAAACGTCTCCATTTTGTTCTCGACTTGATTCTCTAGCAATGAAACACGTTCATCAAGTGCAGACACATTATTCTCGATGTTAACAAGCTTGCCTTCTAGCATGTTTCTCTGCTCTTCGAGAAGGTCTTTTTGTTCGCTATGCTGTTTGTCAAGGCGTTGGAGAATATTCTTTTGTTCATTTTTCTGTTCATTTCGTTGCTCTTCGAGACGTTCGAGAACATTCTTTTGTTCATTCTTTTGTTCATTTCGTTGATCTTCGAGACGTTCGAGAACATTCTTTTGTTGCTCGTCGAAACGTTCAAGAACATTCTTCTGTTCTTTCTTTTGTTCATTCCGTTGCTCTTCGAAACGTTGAAGCAGAAGACTAATCATATTTGAAACATCTGCATTTTTACTTACGTCTGCTTCCTCAGCGTCAGCTTCAAAGACGAAAATGTCCGGGTCTTCATTTTGTTGTTTCAAATATTCGGCTAAACGCAGAACAAGCTCATTTTTCGATCCTGCTCTAGAAAGTTCTCGCTTACCTAATTCACTTTTTAGCTCATTACAGTTGAGCTCTTTCAGTAACTTGCTCATTATTTTTTTTTCCCGCACACTTCACTGCACAATAAGTTTTATTCCACTTTTCTGACACCAATGTAATATTTTTGCTAGGTTCGTTAAATAAAACTTATTACTGTTTCTAATATTTCTTCTTTATTTACACTTTTCAAATCAAAACAATAAATCTCAATTTATAATCAACTCTAATACCTTTTGTTCCAACTTAAATCCACTTCTTTAATTACACTTTCCACAATCCAATAGTTCAGCTTTGCACACTTTCATAATCGAAAATAAACTGTGTTCCGCTCACCGTGAACACTCCCTTTTATACTCAAACAAGTTGTTCTAGAAGGTTCTTGTCCAGAATACTCCATTTGCTTGGAACAAGGGGAAATTCATATGGGGATAGAATGTTCTAGTACTTTGGAATAAGGGGAAATTTAGATGCGATGGAAAAGAGCTTTTTTTTTGTTCCCTCATAAAGCAGATATGTCATTCCCAACAGATGGCGCTGTAGGAGTATAAAGCTCTGTTCGCAACAATATGTTATATATATCTGCCACTCTTATAACCTAAAATCCAAGTATTTCTTTCGCCTTCTTGATATTTTGATTGGAAGTATCGTCTTGCGTTGCTTAGGTTCCATATGTGGGAATCATGGTTCGGTCCAGGATAGCTTGCATCAACGCATCTAATTTTTAAGTTGTTGTCGCAAATCTCAAACGAAATTTACATACCTACATAAGGCCCATAAAGTTTAACGTTGACAAATTATTTTACCAGCATGGCATTTATGCTAAAGTTCCCTTTGCAATTGTAATCAACCCTTTTTCCTCATCTGGAGCAATTATATTAATATGTGTTCCACCGACACACATAATGACGCCTGGGAAACTCGCCTTCATATAAAAATCTCTTTTGCCAATATTTTGTTCCGCATCGCTCATCTGGATTTGTATCCACTAAGGACAGAGTCTTCTTTCCAAAATATTCAACACATTTTTGAGTGTTGAGGAAAATGTGGACTTTGCCATGCCAACCTCATATTCGTTACCAACGCCAAGTTGGTATCCACCTCTTGCCAAAAATCTCATGACAGCTACAAGCCGGTAAATCGAAGTTATTGAACAAGAAAACACCCCCGGGTCAAACTCATGTTCCAGCTCCTCTAATACATATTTGAATGCCGGTTTATTGAGTCGGAAATTTCTTTGAAATCTGTAAGTTTTTAATTGTTTAAAACATAAACTAAATTAAAATCACTATCAGTATACACATACGTCAGGTCATCTAAGTCAAATGGATTACAAGCATCTCGAAGTACTTTCCTCTAAACTTTCAGATAGCGCTTTCGCCTGAAGGAATCTATTCGTCCAGCAAAGATTGAGAAGGCAATTTTTTTTTTTTTTTTTTTATAATCTACACGCGCCCAAGGGATTATGATTACCCTTTAAATGTTTGAACACAGCGCGGGCGTGAAGTTAAGGAAGAGAAAGAAGGATAGGAAAGATGTGTGGCACGATGTTCTGAGACTGATGGTTGTTGTCTCAGATATTTTATCTCCAGGGATGGCGGCTGAACTAAAGCGGAGAATGCCATGTCTTATTTTTATGTCGCTTATAATTCACATTATTTTATTCGTGTTCATCCTTGTTGGGAATACTAGTTTAACTCAATTATATGTTGTTAGTGTTATGCCTGAACAACATGTAATGAGTAAACCAGCAACCCATTGATGGCAATTTTAGAAGGTTTTTAATAGAATTAAAACGACAAAGACGACGGCAGGGATCGAACCTGTGATCATGAGGTTCACAGGCGAGCACACATCAATCGCGCCACGGCCACCCCAAAAAATTGAATCCATTTTAAAACACTTTATATTTAATTTGTTGATAAGTATAAAAAGGGATTATTTAATAATTTGTAAATTAATTCAAAATATATTCCAATAATTTTCACAAATGACAATGTTTGACACAACACAGCTGATTTCGAAAATGAGAATGAGAGCGACTAATAAGGCAATGCCTTTTTGAAATCCATTCGGATTTCGTGATGTAAATTTTTCGTAATTCGTAGCGTAGCTTTCGTTCGGAGATTTTCTACGAATGGATTTTGTGATAGGGCTGAATGAAAATATGGACCATCGGATAGAGGCATGCCACCGAAGCCGTGGCGAGCATTTGGCCGATATTTTGTTTCACACATATTGTCATAGATACTTCTATCATAATAAAAAAATCTATATATTAATACGTTAACAATTTTTTTGTAGTTCCTTTTTAATATACTTAAACTGAACGCCCGACAATAAAAAATATACCATTTGAAAGCTAATATTAATTAGAAGTGCCATCAGAAGAAATTATGCTAGCTTTTCTTAATCCCATATCATTGGATCTTATTGCCCTCAAAGCAGCTGCTAGGGAACTATCATCATATTTTTTGACGGAGCGTTCCATTTTAACTTATACCTTATTATAGGTGTGAATCTGTCAGATAAATTATATGATTAAGAAGTAATATGAGAATGTTCGGACAAAGGATCCAAAGAAAACTGTTGATTTCTTTACCCGAACACTTAGGAATGTGGTGTTCGGTTGCTGGAACATTCAATCATTATGCATTTTTGTATATAAAATATGAAAGAGAATACAGTTAATGTTAAAAATTACTCTTAAAATGATAAAGAATGTATTTCAACCAGTTGCCTATTTCCGAACAGTAGTGTTCGGGAAAGGAAACTCGTGAAATTTAATTTCCTTTAACCGAACAGTTCACAACAGTAAGGAAATAAAACAAATTTCGGACTAAATTTTGAAAAAACTGCTTCTTTATGTCTTTATCAATATATAAAACTATTTAAATCAACTTACATGATGTTTTAGCACAAATAAACACTATTTCCACTAACCACTTTCACTAGCAATTTTTTTGGTTACACATGCGCGTCGTCACTCATCAGATACTTGCAGGAACTGACGGCTGTTTAAAAAGGAATTAGTGAGTGTATGAGTGAGATGTCGCATAGATGGATAAAGGAAAGAGTACATATTCATATTCTATCGTTGTTTTACTCATGACAAGAAAAATAAAGTTATTTTAACGTATTTCAGCCAAAGGGGTTCGACTACTGGAGCTGTTCGGAAATAGGTACCTCTACCCCATATGGAGTCATCATCCAAGGTTCCAATGGATAACCAGCATCACCTTAATGAATCACAAATTAAATGTAAACCATATATATATATATATCTGCCACTCTTATAACCTAAAATCCAAGTATTTCTTTCGCCTTCTTGATATTTTGATTGGAAGTATCGTCTTGCGTTGCTTAGGTTCCATATGTGGGAATCATGGTTCGCTCCAGGATAGCGTGCATCAACGCATCTAATTTTTAAGTTGTTGTCGCAAATCTTAAACGAAATTTACATACCTACATAAGGCCCATAAAGTTTAACGTTGACAAATTATTTTACCAGCATGGCATTTATGCTAAAGTTCCCTTTGCAATTGTAATACAACCCTTTTTCCTCATCTGGAGCAATTATATTAATATGTGTTCCACCGACACACATAATGACGCCTGGGAAACTCGCCTTCATATAAAAGTCTCTTTTGGCAATATTTTTTTCCGCATCGCTCATCTGGATTTGTATCCACTCAGGACAGAGTCTTCTTTCCAAAATATTCAACACATTTTTGAGTGTTGAGGAAAATGTGGACTTTGCCATGCCAATCTCATATTCGTTACCAACACCAAGTTGGTATCCACCTCTTGCCAAAAATCTCATGACAGCTACAAGCCGGTAATCGAAGTTATTGAACAAGAAAACACCCCCGGGTCAAACTCATGTTCCAGCTCCTCTAATACATATTTGAATGCCGGTTTATTGAGTCGGAAATTTCTTTGAAATCTGTAAGTTTTTAATTGTATGTTTAAAACATAAACTAAATTAAAATCACTATCAGTATACACATACGTTAGGTCATCTAAGTCAAATGGATTACAAGCATCTCGAAGTACTTTCCTCTAAATTTTCAGATAGCGCTTTCGCCTGAAGGAATCTATTCGTCCAGCAAAGATTGAGAAGGCAATTGAATCCATTTTAAAACACTTTATATTTAATTTGTTGATAAGTATAAAAAGGGATTATTTAATAATTTGAAAAATTAATTCAAAATGTATTCCAATAATTTTCACAAATGACAATGTTTGACACAAAACAGCTGATTTCGAAAATGAGAATGAGAGCGACTAATAAGGCAATGCCTTTTTGAATTTTATTCGGATTTCATGATGTAAATTTTTCGTAATTCGTAGCGTAGCTTTCGTTCGGAGATTTTCTACGAATGGATTTTGTGATAGGGCTGATTGAAAATATGGACCATCGGATAGAGGTATGCCACCGAATCCGTGGCGAGCATTTGGCCGATATTTTGTTTCACACATATTGTCATAGATCCTTCTATCATATTAAAAAAATCTATATATTAATGCGTTAACAATTTTTTTGTAGTTCCTTTTTAATATACTTAAACTGAACTCCCGACAATAAAAAATATACCATTTGAAAGCTAATATTAATTAGAAGTGCCATCAGAAGAAATTATGGGAATCCGTCGACTATTTGCATGTGAAAATAGAAATAGAAATCATGGATTATCCATACAAAATGTCTAAAATAATAAATACACGAAACACACAGCTGTTTGTCAACAAAGTTCACTTCCAACGTGTTCCATGTTGCTCATATCCAATCCTTGTTTCGTTCCGAACAGAGTACATCTACTTGCAATGAGTAGGGGCACTCTACGCACACATGCAACACCAAAAGCTGCAAAAAAGTGAAAACAGGTAAACAATATTGATTTTAACCCTTTTTTGGTGCGATCGCTTCTTAAAGAAAGGGTACACATCAAATTATGCCAGCACTAACACATGCGCTTACCTGCATATAATATATAAATCAGCCCTATCAGGAGTTTCGCCCGAATAACCTTTCACCCGAAATATTTTTGTTCCCCCGGATTTTAAAAAGCAATCAGGAATTCCGCCCGAACAAGATTTCACTTCGAATTTAGAACTGACATGACGGTTCGAAAAATAGGTAGGGTAAGCTGGGGTACATTTGACACCGGGTCACATTTGACTTTGCGTTATGAAATTTGGCAGTATTTCTTTAACTGTTCGTGGAGTAAGGGAGAGTGGGGCACATTTGAACACTTTTTGCTTTCCAGGCTGATATTTTACTCACATGGAACAGTGGTATTGACGTTCAATTTAGAAAAATATTTGATCCATTTAACGTAATATTTTTATTGAATTTTTATCTCCAACTAATATAGGTTCTTATGTTCAAAAGTGCCCCTTGTATGGGGCAGTTTTGAACTTTGAAGGGGCACTTTTGAACAGTGATATAATTTTTTTTTACTGACTAAAAGAACTTTTAAATTTTAATAAAACTCAAAATTTATACTTTTGTTATATTATATTCATGTATTTGTAGAAAAAAAAAAAATTCCACAAAGATTAATAAGAAAATAAAGCTAAATCTAAAACTTGTATTTTTTAAGTAAAAGCTGGATTTTTTGTGAATAAGAATAAGCTTAAACTAGCTAGTTAAAGTTGTTTTATAGTAATAGCTATTTTAAAGCAGCCAACGCTAAGTTCATTTAGTTTTACCTTGTTTTCCAAGTCTAAGATTCAATTTGTGTGAATAGCTGAAACTAAAATATTTTAGTTAAAGCTACAAGAATTTCAAGATTTGTTTTACCTGTCTAGAAAGCTTTAACTAGGTCTTATTTTCAGTATTCAAGAGATCAAAAATGAGACAGAGAAAGTATAGACGCAGAGACTGACGGACGATATGACAAAAGCATTTTTTACCTGAAACCAATACCTGCCCTATAGAACAGATAACAAATTGCTTGATTAATTGCTTGAAGCTGATTAAATTTTCTCTTAAATGTCTTAAATATGGTAAAAAAAACTAATCGTGGGAGTTTTGAACATGTTCAAAAGTGCCCCAACACCCTTGTTCAAATCTGCCCCAACTGTTCCAGTGACATAAAATTTATTATAAATGTTTAACTGAAATATATCCAGTAAAAAACTTACCGCAATTAGGTTTAAAATTTATTTTTCCTCCAAAAAAATGTGTTCCTGTTTTAAAATCGCGCAGTAATTTTTGTTTAAACCCTTACAATTAAAAAACGAAAACAAAACACTTCCACTAGCAAAAGGACATTTCACCTCTAAGTCCGAGAGACAACTGAGAAAATCCAGGAAAGCCAATGACGTTTATGGATATGGTATTGACAGGTGAAAATTTAAAATTACTTTTAAAAAAGAGTAATAAAGTAAAATCTTATAAGCATTGTTCAAATGTGCCCCCTACCACGTGTTCTCTGATCTAATTTTTGACCACCGGTAAGAAAGCGATTTGTGAACCTAATAAAATAAATTTTTCTATCGTGAATCAATACTATGCTTAAAGTTCAATAAATTAAAGCCAGTTTTGTGAAAATAAAATATTAAATATTTAAAAAAAAAAAAAAAAACTTATAAAGTTCCTTCGGGGTACCTTTGACTTTTACAAAAAATATTTGTTTGACGTTGATTTTGAGAAATTATATACTAAATAAATTGTTTAAAAACTGTCGATATCGATAAATTTGAATTAAGATTTACATGGACTGATTTTGTTTTATGTTTATAAATGAAATAATTTATGTTTTTTATTCTTGTTGTTTTTTTTAGAAAGTGAATTTATTGATTTATTTTTTTCGTTATATTTTATTTAATAAATTGTTCAAAAACAAAAATTTACTTTTTTACTATTCAAATAACAGACGTGCTGGATCCGTTGATATTTTTAGAAATTTAATGCACACGATATGGGGTTTAATCCACCATTGTTAAATGTACCCCTTTTAAAGTCAAAGTTGCCCAACTACGAGGGCACTTTTGACAAAATGACTTTTTTTAGAAAATATTTTTCTTTAAAATGTGGAAATGTTTTAAAACAAAAAAATATATGTTAGCATAATCTTAAATAATCAATAAATCAAATACAAAACAAAACAATGGAATACATTAACAGTTTTCGGAAATAAAGACTATTTAAAACTAAGTGTCAAATGTACCCCCTTCTCCCCTATGTTCAGAAAACTGAGGTATATCAATGGTCGCGTTCGGGTACGCATCCAAAGGTATCCGGATTTGTTGGTGTTGTTGTAATCCCATAGGAAAAATCAACTGATTAACGAAACAGCTGATGTCAAGCAGAAATCTAAAGCTATCCAAAAATGTTTGGTATACTTAACTATCCAAGGGGAATTTTGAAGAACAGCTGACATTTCAGCTGATCTATTTTCTTTTTCGTCGAGTACAGGGTTGGCCAAACTGTAACTTTTTAACATTTGGTACGTCTAGTACTAATTTACTAATTGAGAAAAGTAAAGTTTGTTGCATTAAATATCTCATTCGGATCCTACTGCAAAGCTTTTATTCTGTGAACTTCGGATTGTTTCTTGATATAGGAGGTATTAAACTCAAATTCTTTTAGGGTTTTCATAGAAATATGAAATGATCTTAACTCTTAAACATGACTTGTTATGGGATTATATGGACATATTATTTAGTTGAATTTTAGTAAAGAAAAACGTTTTGATTTTGTTAACAACATTTATTTAATAAATATACAGAAGCGACGCGTTTCGGAAGTTTATTCCATCATCGGGCTTTTTACAAGTTTTCTTAGAGCTGAGTTTTCAGAAAAGGATTCTTTTAAGACTATAAGCTTATATAATCTTATTGCAAGAAGGCAAGAAGAGAAAATAGTTTAGCTATAAGATTTAAGTAGTTTTAAGCTGCAAAAGTGTTTACCTCTTAAAATAAAAATTTTATGAAACCCAGTTCAGTTTCATAACAAGATATTAATACTTAGGTATAACAATGGGATATAAGAGAGTTGTATGGGAGTTTTTTTGTCAGATTTCAAGAGTTTCGCTCTGGAGAGTATGTTAGTTGGACTTATTCATTTTTAATAAGCTAAGTGAAAATGGCTGGTCAAAAAGCTACATAATTATTGGGCTGAAGGTGGATTTACTCCAATTAAAATGGAAAATGATCGTACTGGAGCTCTCTTCGACAAGTGTGCTGCGCTCCCTAAAAATAAACAGTTTCAATATAATTACCAGTTCTTGGTTTTTATTATTTTTAAAAAGTTTTTTTGGTAATATTTATATGTACGTACCTTGAAACGACAGCGTCTGCTCATCAAATGCGAACAGGCACTAAAATAAATCGTTGCTTAACTCTGTCGGCTTAAAGCTCACCGCTAATTAAAATCACAAAAAAAAAAAGAAACCTCGTTGGCGTGAGATAATTTGTGGTTAAAAAATCTGCCCTTTTCAATTTACCTTTCCTCATTGCAGGATTAAATTATCAAAAATTTGAACTGAAAACTTAATAGACATTGTCAGTTGTATATATTTATAAGGGCTATACCATATTATATTCTTAAATATTTAATGAATTATTATAATAAAAAAAAATTCATAGGATTTGTAATCCAGTATACATACATATGTATAATATTAATTGTTTGTTTTGCGGATTAGCAAATGGTCTCTTGCTGCAACTAAATCGTCGCAACATACTTGTACAATAAATTCAGCATTAAAAAATACCTTTAAATCATGTGCTCATAATCCAAATCCTTTGATTATGCCAAAGAAAATTGTTTGTCTCTAAAAATAAACTTCCCATCTATCATGTATAATTCCTACAATTCCTCATCCTTATGCTAAATGAAACATTTTCAGTTTTTGTGCAAACCTTCATAAGATCATAAATGTGCAAAATTGTTTGGTTTCCATTATTCTATTTTTTTTATGAATTAACTACGTATGTAGCAGACGTGACAAATTGTAGTAAATTAGGCATGTAGTTGATAACAGTACTCACGAGTCCAGTTTTTATGTTTTCTTCATGCCTCACGAGACCTCTCACCCCGCACTTTTCTTGCCAACAAATTGCCGTGAGTCCGTACTCAATCTTCCCAATCTAAACAGGCTTCAAGAAAACAACAGCTGTCTGTCTATAAAAGTATTTAATTTTGTTCGCGTGAATTTTTTAAGGAAAAAAATGAAGAATTGGACGAAAGAGCAAACCAGTTTCCTGATAAATATTTATTAATGACGATAAAAAAATGTTTCGATTCAAATAATTCCACGTAAAACCCATCGTGAGGCGCCTCAAAGTTTTTTTTTTAATGTAAACACGATGGTACTCACCAGTCCGTACTCAATCTTCCCAATCTAAACAGGCTCTATCGGATACTAAAGTATCTTAGTCCGTACTCAATCACCAGTCCGTACTCAATCTTCCCAATCTAAACAGGCTCTATCGGATACTAAAGTATCTTAGAGCCTGTTTAGATTGGGAAGATTGAGTACGGACTGGTGAGTACCATCGTGTTTACATTAAAAAAACTTTGAGGCGCCTCACGATGGGTTTTACGTGGAATTATTTGAATCGAAACATTTTCTTATCGTCATTAGGGGCCAGTTATAGCTATCATTGAAAACCATCATTGAAACACAAATCAGTGGAACGGTGGAATATTTTTTGACAAGTCGGTTATAGCAATCAATAATTTCGTTCTCATTAGGGGGGTTCACATGGAAGAACATGGTTGTACAACATTGTTCCATGGGAAAATAACTGTACACACTACTTTGCGTTCACATAGGATACTGATGTTGTCGAACATCATTATTTTTATATCTTAGAAGTGAACGGAAGCAGTATGGCGATACAAATTTTGGCAGCCGTAATTATGAACGATATTCTTGAAGAGGAAGAAAACACGAAACTTGCATTTTCTTCCACTTCTTTATATTTTGTTAGGAGTTTTATTCTTATAAAATTTATTCTTTATAAATTTCACTTTTTATTTTCCACAATTCTGGTAAATTTCTTATTATAAAGTTCAAAAAATCTTTTTAAAACTCATTTTTTGGTATAGATGCCATTTTTCCGTTGAATGTTTTATGGCCGAAACAATTTACAGAATGAAAAAAAATATCAAAGTTGTCAACATCTGTTCACACAGGTTGGTTGGTTGCACGAACCACCCAGGTTTTCAAAATATTTTGAAAACCATGCAACATTGTTCGGTTTTGCGTTCATATGATAGAACATTGATGGTTATCGAACCATGTTGTACAAGATGTTCTTCCATGTGAACACCCCTATTGAAAAGATGTGTCATTGAAAATATCTGTCGATTTGATGCTTGCTAAATTACTAGTGATGGGTATTTCATTCATAAGGCAATACAAAATGTCGCATGTTATGTTATTGCTTAAAGTTTTTTTTTTGCTAACTGCAATCATTTAGGCCTATTCGGCGAGATCTTTTATTCTTCTATTCTGTTATGAATTTCAATACAAAAGTTTGAGATGTCAACAAATCTCTTATGAATTATAATTTTGGTATTCGGCATGGTAAAGCTGTTATAAAATCTGCTAAGAAAACTTTTATAAAATGTCAAACGTTCGAACTTGGAAAAAATCTTTTACGAATAGCATTTTTGGTATTCAGCATGCCAAAATCTGTTATGAAATCTGTTAAAAATCATAAAAGAATAAAAGATAAACTTCTGTGACTTTTATCATAAAAGATTTCAATAAGTACACAGGTGCATCAAGTAAAAATGAATATTTATCTTTTATTTCGTCAATGAAATGTTCCTAAAAAGAGCAAATGAAAGAAAATGTATTAAAACTCATATCATATAAACATATATAAAGTAGAGTACGGCCATGGTATTCCCAGAAACATATGAGATAAATTCCTGTTTTATGGTATAGATACCAATTGTGTGTAAGAGTTTACTTCTTTGTTCATCATCCATTTTAATTATGTCAGATGAAATATTTTACATAATTGCAGCTGATTATGATAACAGATTTAGTTCAATTTCATAACAGATCTCGTTTTCGAAGTAGCATAACAGACTTTTATAAAAGTTCGAACCTCTGAATACCAATCATAAAAGATCTTTTAAGGTGGAAATCTTTTATGATTCATAACAGAAAATCTATAGCAGAATAACAGATGTGGCAGAATAGGCCTAATTTTCTTGTTTTGTTTTTGTTAGAATGAGCTATAAGAAAAAAAATCATTTCTTTGGGATTCGGGTGCGTGATTAGTGTTTAGTCCAGTTTAGTTTATAGTTTCCTACTCGCTGCTTTGCTTTCCATAAACCGACTCACAGAATTACTTTATATGGCTATGCGCGCACATTCACCTTTTAGTTCCGCAACTACTTGGTTCGAGCAACTAAAAAGCTTGTGTTTTGACACAAACTAAACGATTGCCTAAAATGAGTTCGCTATTTTGTGTAACATATAACTAAATGCACCTCCGCGGACATTCAACCAAATAGTTCATCTGTTTAATATAAGCAACCAAACAGTTGTGCAACTAAAAATTGAATGTGCGCGCCTAGCCTAAGTGTCTTTTGTGTTAGTCTACGTATCTAGGTACTCGTACATGCATACATATATAACTTTGTATGTTTTATTCAAATTTCATGATCATTAGAATTGCAGAGACGTCATTAAAAAATTGATTTTTTTGTTGAAAATGTCCATTAAAATAGGTATATCCTATGGGACATTTGAGGTGAGACAAAATACCACCTCATTTCGAAAAATGAGTACCTCATACAAACTCATTTTAAATTCGTATCCTACCCATCACTATAAATTACAAAATCAACCTGAATAATTTTTTGAGGCTAGAGTTGATCATTGAAAAAAAAACTGACACATGAGAATAGAAAGAGAATCGAACACAAATCATTGGAACGATTGTGTTCCACTTTGTTGGAACGAAAATAAGCTGTTCATTGAAAACGATTTTCATCATTGAAAAATTAAATGTAGTTTTATGAAAAATATTGAACATATATTTGTTAATTTTTATTTGCAAAAGTAAAATATATAGTTGATTAGCTTCATTTGTATACCAAACATTAGGTGCGTTTTATTATTCACAAATCTATCTGGATCCGGATCTGGATTAAGTTTTAACATGTATTACAAAAACAATTTGGGATCCTGTTTTCTATCGGGATCTATTTCAAAGATCCAAAAATTAGTTATTGCACTGGCGAGTAGATGGCTTTTATGATAAGGTAGTGTAAGCTATAGTGTAAAGAAAAAAGACAAGAAATAATTGAAAATTTACAAACCAAAGGATAAAATGAGACGGACTTATAACACTGCTGTCACTAGGATCCGTATCGTTTTATTTTCAAGGGAAGATCCAGATCCGGATCCAGATAGATTTGTGGATAATAAAACGCACCTATTCTCAGTGTTCATAGTTTAACTATCCCAAAAAGTGAAAACAAAATTTTCAATGATGGTTTTCTATGATAGCTATAACTGGCGCCTTAATAAATATTTATCAGGAAACTTGTTTGCTCTTTTGTCCAATTCGTCATTTTTTTTCCTTAAAAAATTCACACGAACAAAATTAAATACTTTAATAGACAGACAGCTGTTGTTCCTTAAAAATTGACAAATTGAAATGGACAAAATGAAATAAAACGAAACGTTTCGGTTATGAAACAGTACTCACGAGTCCAGTTTTTATGTTTTCTTCATGCCTCACGAGACCTCTCACCCCGCACTTTTCTTGCCATCAAATTGCCGTGAGTCCGTACTCAATCTCCCAATCTAAACAGTCTCTTAGATACCCTATCGGTCTACGAAATGAACGCGGCCAATAAATTTCCCCATCTATGTGATGGAAACAGAGAATGAAATCTCGTTTAAAAAAAAGCTCAAAATAAATACTACGTTTATATGCAGTATCGAAAGATCGAGTTGGATTAGGGTCGGATTTTCGACCCAGGTTTTTCGTCATTTGAGTTGAGAGCTCGATTTGGAGTTGAGATGAAATGGTGTTGAGCGATTGTGAAACATTTTGTTAAGCCAACTCCTCGACCCAGGTTTTTCGTCTCATATTTCGACTCGACACCGCTGAGCGAGTGAGATCGAGTCGAACGAAGCTCATTTCAACTCAATACCTGTTTACAAAGGGTCGAAGCGAGCTTCAAGCTCGCTTCAATACCTCATATAAACGTAGTAAAATTCGGTTTTGCATTTTCCTGTTAAAATAGTGTCCATTGAGTGCAATGATACGATTTTTAATCCTTCTCCAATCGATTTATTGAAGAAAAAAAATTTCTGAATTTCCCTCTCCGTTTTTAATCATGAAGACTATTCGTCTTCGATACATGAACAAACTTGACAATCTGACTTTTTGTTTTGACAGTTGTTGACAACCAGTAAGAATTAAATCAAGCGACGAATAAAAAAAATTGGTTTGGTTGATATTTTTATTTAAAAGAAAAAAGTGTAATCTAAAAATGTAAATGATAAACTAAAAAAATCATTCTAAAGAAATTAAAACGCAAAGCATACCTATGCATTTCCTGTTGCTTGAGGAAGATGTAATACTGCGTTGAAATATTGTGAGTTAAGAGACCACTCAAATCCGTTGCAGTTACCTGAACCATTGTAAGAATGAAACTATACATTCAACTTCTTTAATATCTAACTATAAATAATTTTCAGATTTCAACAGCGCTATAGCTATAGCATAGCTATGGCCAAAATAATAGCAACGCTCTTTACTTTTAGGTAATATTGTATCTTGCACTTTAGTAAGGCGAACATTTGAATAAATTGCTGTGTTATTGTAACGGTTATTATATTGTCAATCTATTCAACGTATGATCTTGTCATTAAACAAAAGGTATTTGTAATATTATGCACTCAGTAGATTGCAACTACAAAATTTGCTGGGGTGGAATCGCGTAAGGTGATAGTTGACTATCAATTCGTTGATTGTCGTTTTTGACTATAGCTGTCTCTATCATATCAATTAAGAATTATAGAGAGAGCGATGGTCAAAACGACGATCAACAAATTGATAATCAACTGTCACCTTACGCGATTCCACCCCCTTTTTTTTTTTTTTTTTTTTTATAATCTACTCACGCTCAAGGGATTATGATTACCCTTTTAATGTTTCAACACAGCGTGGGCGTGAAGTTACGGAAGAGAAAGAAGGATAGGAAAGATGTGTGGCACGATGTTCTGAGACTGAAGGTGGTTGTCTCAGATTTTTTATCTCCAGGGATGGCGGCTGAACTAAAGCGGAGAATTGCCGTGTCTTATTTCTATGTCCCTTATAATTCGCATTATTTTATTCGTTTTTCATCCTTGTTGGGCATACTAGTTTAACTCAATCACATGTTGTTAGTGTTATGCCTGAACAACATGTAATGAGTAACTGCAGCCCATTGATGACAATTTATAGAAGGTTTTAATGGAATTAAAGACGACATAGACGACTGCAGGGATCGAACCTGTGATATTGAGGTTGACAGGCGAGCACACAACCATCGCGCCACGGCCACCCATAAATAACCCTGGTCAATAAAATAGCAACATTTGAATAAAAGCTAAAAAAAAATTGTTATTAGCTTAAAGAAGTCAAGATTTTGGTGAGATTTTTTATTTGAGAATAATTTTGAAATTTTAGGCACATTTTTTTGTTAATATGGCACATAGAAATGGGAAGAGCGAAGCACTGCACTGAATACTAACGCGAAGCCATTTTAGCTCTGCATAACAGCGGTGGGTCCATGAGAGAGATCGCAACATTCATTGAGCGCTCTGCGAGAATGGTGTGGAATGCTATAAACTCCAAAAATGTTGAAGAAACCACATGGCGTCCGTCTAAAATAACTGCAAGAGACAAAGCTACGTTGGTGAGAAAAGCTAAAACAAATCCGTTTATGTCCTCAAAGGATCTGCAGCGAGAAATAGAGACGCCAGTCAATTCTAGAACTGTTCGCCGAATCTTGCAGGATGCTGACCTTCACGCACGATTTCCAAGGAAGGTGCCGTTACTAAAAAAAAGTACACACCCAGAAGCGGATCTGTTTTGCGAAAATACATACAAATGAAAGACGATCGACTTCAGGCCAAGAAGCAGTGGTGGAATGTGCTTTGGAGCGACGAATGGATGGAAAATAGTTTGTTCGTCGCCAAAAGTGCGAGACCTACAATCCGCGGTACACAGAACCAAACGTGAAGCATGGAGGTGGCAGCATAATGTTATGGGGTTGTTTTTCTTGGTGGGGCATTGGTCCAATTTTCGTCATAGATGGCATAATGACAAAGGAGTCGTATAGGGACATACTGCAAAATGTTATGCTTCCGTGGGCTGAAGAAAATATGCCACTTAAATGGCGTTTCCAGCAAGATAACGACCCCAAGCATACCGCAAAGTCAACAAAGCTTTGGTTTAAGCGAAACGAATTGGACGTTATGGAGTGGCCTTCTCAATTACCGGACCTTAATCCTATTGAGAACCTTTGGAATGATTTGAAGATTGAGGTTAGCAAACATAAACCTTCCAACAAAGCAGATCTCTGGAGAATTGTCCAAGAAGTGTGGTATTCGATTCCACAAGAAAAGTGCCAGAAGTTGGTAGACTCTATGCCTAATCGAATGGATGCAGTATTGAAAAATAAAGGTTTTTCAACAAAATATTAAATATTCTTTGCTAATAAATAAAAACAAATGCATTGCTTACCAAAATGTCTTCTTTTTTGTTAAATAAATTAAGTGTTGCTATTTTTATGACCAGCTTGTTGGGAAGCCTACAACAAATGGACTATGAAATTTTGCAAACCTCTTTTAGTTTTCAAAAAATTTTATATAAAATGGATTATCAACATACTTACCACTAATATATAACACTAATATTTTTTAATATTTCCGTAATATTAGTACTACACACAATATTACCAAAAATTAGGGAGTGTTACTATTATTTTGGCCATAGCTGTATTTCTACCTGATGATAAAGAAATATTTAATTTATACTTCTTTACTTTCTTTTGTATTAAAATAAATATATGTATTACATGATTCCTCTTGTTATTTTTTTATTCGCCTCGAAAAAAGAAGTGAACATTTTAAATGTAAATCGTGTTGCATTTCACCCGAACTGAATGCTCCTAATAAGGAAAATTTTTCGAACATGAAATTTTTTTCGCCCGAAACTCAAAATAAGGGAAAAGAAATAAGGAAAATTTTTCGGGTGGAATGTCATTCGGGGAAACTCCTGATAGGGCTGAATGTGAAATTCCCATTTAATTATTAATAGTTCTCCCTTTCTTCTGTGTCTTCTTAACCATATCGCTTCTTAATATCGTGTTTTCTCGTGTATGTGAGACATAGCGGAGTAATGTGAATCGAACGATTTCATTTCGTTATGCCTTTTCAATATGATATGAATGCTTATGTTCAAACTTCGTGTTCCTCATAATTTTGAAAGCGATATTGTTTAATTTCCATTTGCGATTATTTTTGTGTAATCAATTTAAGCCTCCTTACATTAAGTAAGTATTTTACTGGGAAAAAGTGCGGTTAATGGTCGAATTTCGACCACAGGCGATACTAGTATTAAGATAATTCTCTGAAAACATTTTGTTTAATTTACAATTAACATCGTGCGTTTTCGCTGGACCACCCTTTATAAGGCATTTCTTTCAAATTGTTTTAAAAAAAATGGATATGTCCATTTAGGAAATATTTTCAAAAACTAATCCTTCACTCGTTTAAAAAAAAAAAACAGTGCTATAATTGGTACCGTTAATAACATTTAAGCTGGTATTCACCGAGCGCTCATAACTTAAGAAGCTCATAAACCTATTCACCAACCTATTCCTAAACTTACGAGCGCTCTCTTTGAAAGTTTGTTCGCTTAGACGTGCCACGCACGCATTTGACTCGAATCCATGTGAGCAATGCCAAGTAGAAGAGTATCCATTTGCTGTCAAGACCAACATTCCACAACATTTCACAGTTTGGGTATGCCTGAACAAGAGAGAGTGGCTCTCATTTTCGAACTTCGAAAACACTTGTGAGTGGTTTGCGAATACCGTTAAGAGCGCTCGGTGAATACCAGCCTTATTGTTAAAAAAATTCTTTATCATGTAGTCCATGACTACATCGTTAGAGGCGTTTTCAAGATAAATAAGATTTTGCATTATGGCTGAATATCGTTAGTTTCGGAGGTACCGTTAGTTTTGGAGCTTAATACAAATTTCAATTTCTCCTCTAGGGAATCGCCGAAGAACTGCTTAAGCGGTTAAGTCTGTAGGTAGAGGTACAGAATTAGAGAATTTCGAGACCCAATTTTTTCTTGCTCTCATCATCGTAATAGGCGTTTTTCTTTTTTAGTTCAGAACAGAGCCTGAGTTGTCAAAAAATGAATTGTTTCTTTTTTAGTTCAGAGCGTTCAGAGCTTCGCAAATGTGTTTCTTTTTTCGTTCTGAGCTTGTTCTGAGCGTGTTCAGAGTGCGCTCTATAAGCTCAGAATAAAATAACTGAGCAGACAGAGTACAATGCTTAACACAGGCATTTGACAGATGGAAATTAAAAAAAAATGTCGACAGCTAAGTGTACAGGTGTGTTTCAAAAAATACTCAGAGCGCTCAGAGCACGCTTGGTTCAGAGGATGTTCGGAACATGCTCGACATGCTCGGACTCTGTTCGGAGCTCTATACTGAACTAAAAAAGAAAAACGCCTAATGTCAACTTTGATTAAAATCTCGAGTTCGAGCACAGCATAACAAAATTTGAAAAAAAAACTAACATCTTAAATATTTTGTTCATATTAAAGTCACCACCAACATAGGGGTATGTGCATCAGGAGTAAAATGAGTTATCTCAAAAATATGTACATAAATATCGCAAAATAACTAATAGTTTTAAATGCGAAGGTCATAGGTATTAAAGGAAAGAAAAAAAAAAAAAAAGTTTTCAAGATATGTAAAAATAGATGTTTGACAACGGATATCGAGCTAAACAGGGATACTTTGGAAGAGGGTGATTATATCCACGAAAAAAAATATACTCATATGAACAACTTTCAATTATTTTTTTGAAGAACAGTGTTTTTGTGTTAGAGTTAGATTTCCGATTTTTTTTTGGTTAGCGCTTTAAAGAGAATTTATTTGAATATTATACAACTTTCAGGTAATTTTTGTGTTTTTTTTTTATGATTCCACTTTAAGGAATGTAATAAAAAGTTCAAATTGTACTTATTATAATAAACCGCAACGAGTTTTTTTTTATGAAATAGAAACTTTGAGAAAAATGTTTAGTTAATGGAATCAATGATTTATTTGAACCTACTTGATTGATTTAATAACGAACCCAATAAGATAGTTGAACTTTGATACTTTTAGAATGATTTTAATTGAGACTTGCTTTTTGGCATTGTGCTGGTCGGTTGTATTTCTATACATATCTGCTTAACCGAGCAATTGAGTTGAAAACGAAATTGAGAGCAACATTATAAATTTATAATAGACATAAAATTGTTGGCGGATAGCGAAACTAATTTAACCTAGGCAACCAGTTCATACTTAATCAGCTTTGAATCATATTCTTAGTCAAAGATTCTTAACGGAAAGTTTATAATCGACAAAACTAGGCCGATTAAACAATTTAAAGGTTCAAATTGTGAAATAAAAAAAAATCGTTATTGTTTTTAATAAAAAAATTCCATTAATGTAAGTATGTTAGCTACCATAAGAACCACATTTTTAATTTTGTTTGAACCAGTAAGTGTTAACTATTCAATTTTTATTGCACATACCTAAGTGTCTTTTAAAGTAATTATATAGTTTAACATCATAATCAACGTTCCAGTCAATAAAATATTGATTTGGGTACTTTTTCCATTTAATGAGTTTTTTTATTTATTCAGAAACTTTCTTCTTTTGAAATTTATTGAAATATATTTGAAAACATTTTTTGTATTCAGTGAGCAAAACAAATCGCAATGTTGTTCCATAATTTTTAAGATTCTTTTGGTCCAAAGAAATGTAATAGTTATAAAGGTAGATGACTGCAGCAAACGAAAGTTATCACGAAGTAATATAACCTAAAAAAAAACGATGCTCTTTAAATAAATACTTACAAAATTTAAGTATTCGTACCTTTTTTGTTAAAGAGACGACAAAGACCAGTGATGAAATCGTATTTCTTATAAAGATGGTATTGAATTTGCGGCGTTCGTTTTGAAAAAAGGAAAAACATAGATTCAAAGATCCACGCGCGTTCATCTTTAAATTTTTTAACTAACTGTGATACAGAAAACTGAAAATATATATTTTTTTCCCAAAAAATTTAAATGAAAATCTTTTTAAGTAATGCTTTGAAAATTAACTAACGAAAGTTCAAATCATTTTCAGAACAAATATTAAATGACAGCTTGATTTAGCAGATTATATGAAATTAATTCTTTTTCTTGGGAAAGAAATATAAATATAGGATTAAAACTTTGAAAATACAACTACAGATCATGTACTCCTAGTTACTTTTGTAACTTTTGAATCTGACCCGTAAGTGTAACATAAATATACTATCAATTTATTAGCGTAGCTTTTAAACGCTTTTCAGTATCGACGCCTGTCGCGACTGTTAGTTCTTCTGTGACCATTAGAACGATCTCTCTCACGTCGACGTTCCTTTTCCCTCTCCCGGTCTCTTTCGCGTTCCCTCTCGCGATCTTTTTCTTTTTCGAGTTCTCTTTGCCTGATGCGTTCTTGATGTTCAGCAATGCGTCTTAATCGGAATGCTTCTTTTTCGGCAATCTAAAAGAAAGGGTTCAAAAAATTAAAAAATTATTATTACTTATGTGCAAATAAAAGTTAATGAAGCATGATCAAGGTCAATAAAAAGACGGTTTTATATTGGTGCTTATTTTGACATTCTCTTTCGTTCGAAAGTGAGTCGAATTCGTTGAAACTTAATTTTGAGACGATTAGAATGTTAATCGAACAAATCGAAAGTTCACCTAATCCACAGAAAGTTCATTCATTTGCGAAAGCTTATTCAATTTTGACATTCGAAAGAATAGAATTAAATGTCATTTTTGTGTCGTTTGAATTTTTCTGTCGAGTAAGCAACAAAACATGTTAGTTTTTAATTAGATTAGATTAGATAGATTTATTACAAACGAAATTGTTAGTTACAAAAATTTTAAATACATTTGGTTGGTATATACATATATGTAAATATATCCAAAGTAGGTAATAAAAGTATATTGGCGGTGGCATTGCCGTCTGCCAGATTGACATTTGTTTCTAAATAAAGAGTAATTCTAATAAATTAATATTTAAACATATGATAAAAGAATAAATCAAAAAATCAAATGTATTGATATTTTCTAAAATAAAAATTAAAATAAAAATAAAATTCTAGAATTTTAATATAACGCTTTCAGTTTAGCTAAAACAAAACTAAATTTTCTTAATGTTAAAACTTTGAGATGGTAGAAAGATTAACAAAGTGAAAAGGCTTTTAGTTTAGCTAAAACAAAAATAAACTCAAAAGTAATATAAAAGTTACACTTTCAGTATAGAAACTTTTAACAACGATAAAAAAGAAATATGTATTTACGTACAAGAATATTAATCAATAAATAAAAGCGTTGTCGGGGAATTAAACTTCCGAACACAGGGGTCGGGGTACAAAAAAGGGTTCCAAGAACGAAAGGGCACTCTGCCAACACCAAGTTAATTTTATAAAATATATTTATTCAATTATTTACAATGGGTTTCTACAAAAAACGCGACCAAGTCGTACAACTCCACGAGTCTCAATGTCCAAACGATAATAACAAGACCAAGTCCAATAATCAACTGACTAAGACCAAATCCAAAACGATAACTCGCCAAGACCACGTCCAAGTCATGGCCTCGAAGCCACCAGCCAGTGTCCAAAAATGCAGCGTCACCACAGCTCCCATAGGTGAAGGGAGTCCAGTAGCTGATACCATGCCCACGCCTTCGATATCCAACGGCACACCAGAAAGAATGTGCCGACACCAGCAGCTATTGCCATGATCCGTGGGATAGTCATCTGAGGGTAAGCCATCAACGTTGAGTTGTTTGTTTGTTCTTCCAAGAACTATACTCGAACCTCCAGTGTACTGCTATATTTATCCATGCAAAATATAGGGCAGCAACGATCGGTTGGCGACAATAAGTATCTGGTATCCATAGTCCAGACTGTTATCAACCCATGGTGCCATGCTATGCTATCCACTGTATACGATCCCTCATGTGACTATACGGAGTGTGTGTGCCTGTGTACCTTGTGCACAGAAAAGTATCTCTTATCGTCACTGGCCCGTGGGTGACGATTTCGTTGGGTGATGTGTAGCCGATAGAAAAGTATCTATCGTCGCTGGCTTACATGGTGATATCTATAGCTATAGATATACCCGAAGGTGGCATCAAAATGTGTCGCAATTCGATGGCCATCGAATGGAATTTATGAAATGATGCTCGGCTGGTGGTGGGTGCGGAGGGCACCAAGTATTTGGTAGACACAAATGATGTGTCAGCGATGACCCTGATGAAGGGTTTATTCTCTCGGTCATCGGTTGATGACCAGACAAGCGTGATATATTTTAAAGCTATATAATTATTAACGGTATTCGGAAAGGATCAATTCCCGGTACGCTATTGCTCTTTCAAGGTAAAGAGAGAGATTATTCCAATTTTCACCGTTCAAAATTGTTAAAGTTTGCTCCATGGTTAGAGTAGCTTTTGCAAAGTATTGGAGCCTTATTTCTTTATAAATGGGACAGATTGATATGAAATGAAAGCTATCTTCTTTTGATTTCAGATTACAAAGGGTGCAGCAGGTTGTAGGTGAACTTTTGTAGGGTGAACCATTCAAATTTAGTAGTTCACTTCTGGCTTTTCACATTAGCGAAATCGCTCTTGTACTATATTTATCACAAAAATAGTTATTTATGAGATTAAGTTTTAAATCTGGGTAAATAATTCTATTGATTGGGAACATCCATGTTGTTCATAATTTCTTTCCATGACGCATTAATCATGATTTAACTGCACTTAGCTTTTTTTCGAGATGAGGGGAGATCTTCATGTTGGGTTTTAAAATTATTCCTAGGTATTTGTATTCTGTCACTATTTCAATGACATCTCCATCATAATACCATTTTTCGTTTGTTTTAAGTTTTAATTGTTTGTTTCTTACTATCATCACTTTCGATTTTTCAAGATTGACCGTAAGGTTCCAGACTTTACAAAAATCTACCAGCTTATTTATCATAAGCTGTAAGCTTTGGGGTGATTCTGCCAGAAGCACTATGTCGTTGGCATACATAAGAACCTTCACATTTAAACCTGCAAACCTTATTCCAGCTGGTAAATATATTGTAATATCATCAAAAAAAAATTGAGAAAAGAACCGCACTTAAAATACAACCTTGTTTGACTCCAGATGTTGTCTCAAACCATTCTGACATGTTTTTTCCATCCCAAACTGAAGAGCGAGTTTTTTTGTACATATTTCTCAGGACCATAAGTAATTTCGTCGACATTCCCTTCTGTGATAGTTTATAAAACAAAGCTTGACGATCTATCGAGTCGAAAGCAGCCTTAAAGTCCACGAAAAATATATACAAACTTCTTTTTTCCCTAAGGAAATACTGTGAAATTAAGGTTAAAGTAAAAATGTTATCAACGGTGGAGTATCCTTTGCGAAAACCTGATTGAAATTCACTCAGCACTTCGTTATTCGATAGCCACACGTTAATGCGGCTTAGGATGGATGCAAATAATTTCGCAATGGAATTCATAAAAGATATCCCTCTATAGTTACTTGCAAGATTTACATCGCCCTTTTTGTGAATCGGATAGACCAAAGAGTCTTGAAAAGCCTGAGGAACTTCTCCACTATCAAAAATTGTATTGAAAAGGTGACAAATTTTATTTAGTAAGTCCAAAGGTGCATTTTTATAAAACTCATTGCTAATTCTATCTGGGCCTGGTGCTTTGTTATTTGCCGCATTATGTAGTGCAGTTTTTATATCTGTTATCGTTATTTGACAATCAAGTGTGTGGTCCATTATTAATGGTTCTGCATAAGAGAAAACATTTGATATTGGGTCCGGGTTAAGTAGGCTTTTGAAATATTGAGCAAGACTAGTTGCCTTTAAATTTGATCCGGAAATAAGTTTATATCCTTTCAATATATTGTTCCAGAAACTTTTGCTGTCTTTAATATTTGAAAGTTCAAGTGCTACTGTTCCAAAATATTCTCGCCGTTTGACTCTACACAAATCTCTGTAAGTTTTGTTTGCTGCCAGGTATTGTTTGGTAATGTCTTCAATTGAATTTTATTGGCTTCTGACCTTCCTCAGAACATGTGAAGGATCTTTTTCTCGCATTCAAACAATCTTTATCAAACCATTTTTGTTTGAAGTTAACTGATTTCAAATTTTTTCTTGAATTGGTAGCAGCTTTTATACATTTATCAAGATATTCTAGTTCTGTACTTGTATCAGAAACTAAAAAGATGTCATTGTTTAAATTTTGAAGTTCTATCGAGATTTTTGTTTGGTAGTTCTCTTTTTGACTATCTTTCCAAGTAATTTTAGGTTGAAGATTGATTGAAAATAATTCAAATCAGTTTTGTTACCTAACAAAAACTCTAAAACAAGAGGCATATGATCGGAAAAAGTCTGATTGTCAACTTTAAAAGTCAGAATATTATTCCTCCAATCTGCAGATGCAGCACAAAAGTTGATCACCGATTTTCCCGCTCTACCTATAAAAGTAAACTCTCCTTTGCTGTCGTGTTTGCTTGAACCATTAAGTATGAAAAGATCATGATTTTGACATAAATCTAAGAACAGTCGACCATTTTTATTGGTTTTTGCATCTTTAGAAGATCGTGTGTCAAGGATTTCAGAAGATATTGCATTAGGATATAAATTTGAAAATGTAATTTGGCTTGTACCCATTCGAGCGTTAACATCTCCTATAAGCAATACATTTTCGACAAGAGAAATATTTAAAATATCTTGCAATGCATCAAAATCATTTTCCCAATTATTACAATTTAAGTAGGTTGGTAATACATAATAAACTAAATTTGTGTCTGAAATTTGTATACAAGGTGTGTTGTTGAAATCTATAAAAACAGCGTTAATTCTTTCGCTTCTAAAGCCGTACAAAAGTCCGCCGCTGGGTCTACCAAACTTAGTTTAGTAATTGAGTGTACTGCTGATACCCATCGCAACTCAAAACCAGAGAAATATTTAGAGTACTGTTCAAATTTTTATTATAAGCTAATAACTTTATATTTCTAAATTCATTTTTATCACTACTGTTTTTTACATTACTACTTTTTTTGGTATTACTTGCTTTTTGACAGACGGCAACACTTTTTTATTGTGGTTTTTCATGGTGGGTGCCAGGTGGCAGCGTTGATGACATCCCTGGTCTGGCAGCTGCTGTTGACAAGAAGTTTGTTGATTGTGTTTCTTCTCGTGTGTTAACTCGGGTATCCAAACGATTTGACTCATTTTTATTTTTAAACCCGTCAAGTTGAAGTTCACCAAACATCTCATGTAATATCTCCATCCCATCTCGATTATCACAATAAAGTTTTCCATCCTGAGTTGTGTTTATAGTTTTATTGTTTACTTGAAGTTTAAGACCACGGACAAGGGGATTCACCGAAGGGTGTTTTTTCTTGATTGCATGTCTTACTTTCAGCAAGATTTTTCGTTTTTGCTGCTCATTCCGGGTAAAGTCAGGATTCACATAGATACCGCTTCCTTCCAATTTTCCAGAATTTTTGAAGATTTGTGAGGTTAGCTTGTTGTTGTTAGTTCTCACAAGTAGCCGCCTTTGATTTCCTCTTGAAGGAAGCTCGGTGACGTCTTCGAATTTTATATCTTGACGATCTAGAATTTGATTGGAACAGCGATTTATTGTTTCGGATGTGTTCTCGTCCAAATTGTGTGGAACAGTGAAAATGATGTGATTGGATTTACATTGTTTTTCCATGAAATCGATCTTCTTTTCTAAGATGATGTTTTTTTCTCGGGCAGCCATCACTTCTTTGGAGAGAAAGTCGTTTTGTGCTTTTAGACTCTGTATTTGCAGGAACATGCAATCAAAGTCTTTCTTTCTTGGAAGGTCAGATAATTTTTTGTCGAGTAGGGAAATGAACATAGCCTCAAATGCAGGAACAGTCATTTTGGCTACCGACATAGTTTCGATGTTGCTTTTTTTAATTGTGTTTATTAATTCAGGTGAGGTTTCTAATATGTTTCGTTTGAAAGAGGCCGACATCAGCACTCAGAGTTTTTTTTGAGATATTAGTTCCGTACACAATTTTGTTTACTTTTTAATTTACTTTATTATTTTTATTGAATTTATGAATTTGTATTATATGTACTTTGATTTATTCAAAAAATTTGTCGCGGGGAAAAATTACTTTGCAACCTTTGACAAGTCAAACGTCAATCCTAGTTTTTAATTATTTCATGGAAAATAAATTACTTTTGTTAATTTTTTTTGTTGTTTTATGTTTAAAGGTCGCATTCCAGCTGGACAAACCGCTAACAAAAGGAAAAGTTAATCAAAATAATGGAAGAAAACCCGGAGTTAGCAAAGGGTTTTTTTACCACCCGCGTTGATACGGAAAGCATCCACTATCCTTCTCCTCTGCACTTCTTCAACACCATCTTCATTCATAAACAACACAAATGCCATATTCTTATTTTTTATTTATCATTTTATGTTTTTATCAAAGAAATTTAAGTTATTAAACAATAAACAAAACAATTACAAATAAACAAAAATTTCACTTTTTGGTTTTGACATTTTACAAACACTTCTCTTTTGTTTTTGATATTTTAGTGTGACCAAGTGTATACAAAAAAAAATAAAAATTTAGAACGCGTCATGAGCAACTTATTTTTTTAAGAATAGTTTCAAAACAGCTGAGTTGACACAAAAAATGTAATGAATATGTAGTTCTTCATGGTTAAACTTTACTTTATAATGAAAAAGTGTATTATTTATTTTGTTTCTTAATTCTTTATCCAACATCTATAAAATGTTTAGAAACAAAAAAGATGTAAAACGGTCATACTAATTCAAATAGAAATATAGTAAACTTCAAACAGCTGATAATGAAAATGAATCTTTTTTGAAGTTCATTTTATGCTATCTTTCGCAAATGAATGTTATTCGTTCGAATCTCAAAATTAAGAAAGTTCATTCGAAGGAATAGAATAGAATCATTCTAACGAATAGACTATTCATGAGAATGTCAAAATAAGCATGATTATGCGACGTTTCGAGTTTGAGTACTTTCTTCATCAGGTCATTTATTAAAATACAACAATAAGAACTTCTTGAATAAAATTATTATACAAACGTCAATAACACTTACAACAAAATTCAATACACTTGCCCCTGTCACGGCATTATTTACATAATTGGTATACAAGAGAAAACAATAAAAAAAAATTAATGTTATTAGAGAAAAACTGTTCATAAGCATAAAATTCATTTTTTAAATGACTAAAACAACTTCTTTAGTAGTTGGAACTATAAAAAGAATGCAAATATATGGTTTATGCAAAAACAAAAATAATAAGTCCTTGTAGTGGTTTCTTAAAAAAATAAGCTTTTATATACAAATTTTTTAAAACATTTTTAAGTTTTTATTATTATACGAATAAAAAATAAATTTACAAAAAAATACTAATCCCTTTTTGAGATATTGAGTTTTCAAAAAAAAATAGTTTTTTTTTTTTTAGTCTTCAATGGAATGTTTTTTTAATCTTTTTAGAAGCTTTTTTTTTGTTTATAATTCACTCGCCCTCAAAGGTATGGGGAGAGAAAGGAGGTGACGATGAACATTGGTTTTGAATGTTTGCAAATTGAAATGGCGAGGTAAACCGTGTGTACGGTACAACTAAAGTTAGGCTCAAGGGCGAACTGATGAGCATACCTAGCGAAGCGGATATCACGGGTGAATTGATAAAGGGAGGAATGCAACTGGCTACTTTGAGTGAGCATTGCTTGTGAAAGAAGCGATAAAACAGGGAAATACATGAAACATTCCGACGGTGCTCGAGATGGGAATGGATCCATGATAGCTTTGTTTCGTATCAGTTTTAACGCTCTGTTCTGAATTCTATCCAATAAATGAAGAGAAGATTGTGCTGCACCTGCCCAAAGGTGTGAGTTATACTCGAGTTTTGGACGTATAAACGCCTTATAAATTGTAGCCAGATCAGGAGGGGAGAACATTTTCTTACATCGATATAGAAATCCTAAGCATTTAGCAGCATTTTTGGCGGTCTCGAGAATGTGATCATTCCAACGAAGATCGTCGTCAACACACATACCGAGTACTGAGAGCTTTTCGGTTTCTTCGATGCAAGTGCCATTTAAGGACAATGGCATAGGGGGTATATTTTGCTTTAACGACAATATAGACAGCATTGAGTTTTCGAAGCATTAAACTCCACACGGTTTTTTATATCCCATTTAACAATGCTGTAAAGATCGGATTTTAATGAACTTATCATACGGTACCGTTGCAAATTCACTTCCGAAGGAGATGGACTTGAATTTGGGAACGAGTATGAAAAGCTGAGAGTAGAGTCGTCGGCAAAACAATGAAGTGGATTAGAAGTTTAAGACAAGAGATCATTTATAAATATGATTAAGAGAGTCGGAGACAAAACGGTACCCTGGGGAAAACCAGCATTTATTTTGTGAACATCAGACTTAAAACCATCCAATACAACATGTACTGAATGAACTAGAAGGTAATTTCTAATCCAAAGAATAAGGGTTTCGTTGATGCCAAACGCACGCATTTTCGATAAGAGAGCCTGGTGCCAAACTCTATCAAATGCGTTAGAAATATGAAGCGCAATAATCTTACTTTCTCCAAAACAATGCAAAGATCTGTTCCACTCTTCGGTGAGATATACCATCAGATCACCAGTGGAACGATTACTGCGAAAGCCGTATTGCCGGTCATTAAGAAGCTTTCGATTTTCAAGATATTTCTTGAGCTGATGATTTATCAGGGATTCCATGACCTCGGAAAGAAGGGACGTAAGTGCGATTGGTCGATAGGACGAGGGGGAGGAAGGGTCACCTTTTTTTGGGAACAGGCTGGACAAATGCTCTTTTAAATCTTCTAGGGAAGATTACAGAACGTAGGAGCGATGGAAAAGCTTACGCAATGGTTTTGCCAGCGATGAAGAACACCTCTTCAGAAGACTGGGGGTATACATCAGGACCAGCGGATTTGTTTATATCAAGATCCTTATTTATATCAAGATGTCGATAATGAGAAATTCAAAATTCGAAAAAATGGTTATATGGTGGGTACAGTCAGCAATGTATTGATTTGAACTTTTTTTTTATTAAATTATAGATCGTAAGAAAATTTATCAAAATTCTCGGAACTGTTTTCGAGAAAAAAAAAAATTTCGAAAAGCATTTTTATGGTGGGTACTGTTTATAGGTAGAACAAAATTTTTTTTTCTTAAATCTTGTATATTATATTTAGAAACTTTTAATTATCAATTTCGAAGAAAATCGAGCATGGAGTTTTCGAAATATGTATTGAGTTTCCAAAAAAAAAATTAAAAAATTAAAAACGATATCTATCAAGCTTAACGAAAATCGGCCGAGCCAATTAGGTTGTAGTCGAACAGACAGATGATAGACAGAATTTCGAGACCCACTTTTTTGGTCTTCGCTATCATCGTTATGTTGACTTTGATCAAAATCTCGAGTTTGATTTTTTTTACGAATGCATAACTTACCTTATAGTACCTATAAGTCGCAAGTAAAAAGTTAAAGGCATTGGAATAGACTTATTATCAAAATTCTGCAATATTACTTTGTGGCCACTTCATTAACTACTTTCGATAAATTTATCAAAAAAATATCGTCATGTAATCAATATTTCTGAAAAAATCATAAACACATCGTTGATGCAGATAAATGTAATTTTACTGCCGCTATTAATAAAAAAATATTAAATCGAAAAAATGTTGAGACTTGTTGACTGATATGATTAGGTAACTATAAAATTCCTAGGAGCAACCCAACTCTTACAATGGTTTTGCTAAGTCTTTGTTTAAAGGAAACTTATTAAAGAGTTTGAAAAGAAAAGCACGATAACTGCTAATAATCCCCGGATAAATGGACTGGTGAAAACAAATACATATGCCAATTAGTCCTGTGCTTCACCTCTATTCCACGTTGCGAACTGTCTTAATTAATGGTGAAGATTTTTAAAAATAATAGTAAATTCTAAACTCAATGTTAATGATGTCGTTTTCTTGTTCAATAATATTAATATGATACTGGAAATAATTGAGGAAAAGCGGAATGTTATTAGTTTAATTTTAATTTTAGCGGGGGCAATACCTCTATTTATTAAGCTTAATACAAGCTAATTCTTAATCTAACTTAATTATAGCTGTTATTATAGGATTGAAGTGAATTTGAAGGATGATTAAGAAGATGGAGATTTAATTGGGGTGAACTGAGGTTAAATACAATTAGTCCCCCGAAGCAACCGATTAATAGGTTCGTTGGAGCCATAGGAAGTACGGTGGGTAGGCAGATAGAAGAGACGAGAATTTCCTAGATTACGGATTAGTGTTTAAAGAGATGGAATTGTAAAGAGTTGTGCAGTCAAGAGATCCTGAAAGTAGTCGATTTTTCTGCAATTATGTCTAAATTAAAAAGTTGTACAGTTATTTTTAAGTTATTGTAAAGGTAAATTTCACTATTTGGGTTGCAAAATGGTTTAAGAATTTATTATTTGACCATCCCTCGCAGAACTCATTTGACGGCGTAAGAAAGGGCAATTAATTAAACACACAAGGAATATAGCTTATCTAATCGACTGATTGCCACAAAAATTTAAAGATCTGTTTCCGTAGTGTGTAATTTCTTTAATTTGGGGAAAAATTATAATACTGTTGCCAGAACTGGTCGACCAAGTCTTTTGATCTCTCGGAAAAAGAATATTCATCATCATCATCATCGGCTCGACAACCGGGTTCCGGTCCTGGCCTCTTTCAACAAGTCTCTCCACCTATCCCGGTCTCTAGCCGACGCCATCCAGTTGCGCACCCCAAGGCTTCGGGCGTCCTGGTCTACGCCATCTCTCCAGCGCAAGCATGGTCTACCACGCTGTCGTCTACCATAGAATGTACCACAAAGAACTTTCCGAGCAGGTTCCTCTTCGCTCATGCGAGCTAGGTGCCCTGCCCACCGGAGTCTACCGAGCTTAATTTTTGTCACGATATCTGCTTCTAGGTAGATTGCGTACAATTCATGATTGTACCGTCTCCGGAATCGTCCTTCCTCACATACGGGGCCAACAATTCTCCTTAAGACTTTTCTCTCGAACGCAGCTAAGAGGTCGGAGTGCCTTTTGCTAAGCACCCAAGTCTCGGATCCATATGTGAGTACTGGCAGGACCATGGTCCTGTACAGCAGCAGTTTTGAAGTTATGGTGAGATTTCTGGATTTGAAGAGCTTTGACAGACTATAGTAGGCTCTGTTGGATTTGAGAAGCCGCCCGCGTATTTCTTCTTCTATATTGTTATCGGCTGCTACTATTGACCAAAAGAATATTATTTGTCATAAATCAAGGCGGAAAAAGCTAAATGCTAGGCAGATTAAACGTAAGTTAGACCTCCCCGTTACTGTTAGAAGAGTGAAGTAAGTGTTGTTTTGTTACACAAAAATGATGAAAAAACCGCAGCTACAACAACATCATAAAGAAGCAAGATTCAGGTTTGCAAGAGATAACATGTCGTGGACCAAGGAGTGGCAATCCGTTATTTTTAGTGATGTAAGAAAAATAATTTGGAGGGCCTCGAAGGTTTTAGCTATTATTGGCGTGATTTGAGGGACGAAAAAGCAATTAAAACTAGTCGGCACTCTGGAGGTGGCAGTGTTATGGTTTGGGGTGCTTTTGGTTTTCTTGGTAAAATTCCCATGATTTTTGTACAAGCCAAAATGAATGCCCAAAAATACAGAGAGATGCTAGAATATGCCTTCGATAAATTTGGAGACATTTCTGCCGGTAAACATTTTATTTTCCAACAAGATAATGCTCCCATTAAAATGTTGTGTTCGGGAATGGTTTGAAGTCAGTGGAATCCGGTGTTTGGCATGGCTTTCGTGTAGTCCTGATCTTAATCCCATCGAAAACTTGTGGGAAATATTGACCAGAAAGATTCATTAAAATGGAAAGCAGTACAGGAATGTAGCAGACCTAAAAGGAGCAATTACCGAAGCATGGTTGGAAATCAACGAAAAGTCCTCCAAAACTTGATAAATTCGATGCCGAACAGGATTTTTCAAGTTAACTAGAATCAAGGAGGTTGTACAAGGTACTGAACCTCTCTTTTAAGAGAAATTTGGGTAACGGTATCATTTTTTTTGTATTTAAAAGAAAATTTATTTATCAAGCGTTTGGCGAACATAAACATTGTATTACATTTAGAACTTAACTCTTAAGTCATATTGAAATTTCAGAATGGTTGTCTTTATACGTTCGGACACTGAACCTAGGCATCACAATTTATAATGAAACCTCCTGATGCTCCATTCACCAGTAAAAAAAATCTTCAAAAATTTCCCAACGAGTTGCACGGCACTGCAAAACAATGTTCAATTAAACAATTTTCGCATTTAAACACACGTTCTTCGGGTAACAACGAACACCGAAATTTCCGAGTCCCTTTGAATTTGTACATTCTGCATTCGTTCTTAGTTCGTTTTTATCATTTACATTCTCGTTGCTCCACGTACGACCAACAACGAACAACGTACACAGAGCACAACACCGAAAGTCTAAATGCAGCTTCCCAGTAGGAAATTTGCTTAAGGAAAAATAATGGTGAATTCCAAGTGGAAATCACGTGGCACTTTCATTGAGTACAAAGTCTGCATTTATTTCATTCATCGACTGTCATGCAATCAGTTAGTAGTTTGCTATTCCAGTTGCATCTTCTGCTTTGTTCTCGAAAGGTGAAGAAGACACGAAACATAGCAATATCCTTTTTTGGCATCATTATCTCTATGAATACAATACTGAACACGTGATAATTATTCCTGCATCTTATCAGTGGCTTTTGTAATACACATAGCTTTGAGCGTTTAACGCCTGCGATGTGAAAGAGAAAACAACCCTTTCTTTACTTTGGCATTGAAAATTAGTAAGCAACCTTTCAACAGAGTAAAACTATGGTGATATTGCTAGGGAAAAGGAATGTATCTTTTCATGAACTTCGTTTGCTGGGCAAAATATTCTACGTGAGCTGAGAAGAAAAAGAGAGAGAGAGAGAGAGAGAGAGCGAGATTATAACCTACAATGAAAAAAAAATCCTTTTTTTGGGTTCCCGCAATGGGTCGGTGACGCTCAATAGGTCATTTTTTGCCATGAGTAATGTCTTTTGTTTTGGAATGATTTAGTGTTGATTTTGTTGTTAAAGAAAACAGTTGTGCGGGGTTTTCCTTGTTTTTAAAATATTTAATCAATTTACTCAAAGTATAACAACCATGGAGAAGGAAATCAATTAACCAACGGTAAATTCCTTATGTTTTTTTTAATGATTTAAAAAAAAGTAAATGTTCCTCTTTGTCTAAGATCTCAAATGAACAGAAGAGTGAAGATGATTAATCCCTAAGATGCTCCCGAAATGCTACCAAGAGTCAAAGAAGAGTTTTTTGACCAACTGTTTGTGAGAGATTTTTCTGACTTTGAAAATAATGTAAGACATACATATATATCTATGTTATTTAAAATGTTCGAATTGTAGACACGTGCACCCAAGAGGACACAAGCGTCCACAGGTTTTTCTAAAAACCCACCTCTGTCTATCGACTCCTACTTCCACCTCCTCGCGGTGAACATCGGGTGCCTAGTACCTCAACTTGAGATTGGGTCACAAACCCAGTGGAAGGTTGTTGGGGGTAGCAAACGAGAGAGGGGGAGAAGTGTTCCCACTAAGACATCTCTCTTTTCATCCAGGCGACAGCGGAGGAATTCCCCAGATGGAATCAAAGGTGGCGTCTACACTTCCAGTGAGGCTGAACTACTTAGTGAATACCTTACAGAGCTACTCCGACGTATTCGGAGCTCAGACCTATAAGGAGCGGTTTATCCGGCTCCCCGTTTTTGGAGTCATACTAAGGACCTGGCCCTCCAGGTTGGGGTTGTGCCGTCGGGGTGACTTCCCGGCCACATAAAATACAACTTAGCTGCGGAGCAAACACAAGCCTCGGATAGGAACGGATTCACTGTTGACGAAACATGAAAACGAAATGAGGATAACGAATTTCGGATCTGTGCGTGGAATGTTAGGTCCCTTAATAGGCCACCTGCAGCCGAACTAGGCTCAGGCAAAAGGTCTTAAGTTTCAACAAGAACATACGAGCAGTGCCATAGTTATGACATTCAGAGATGTCGCCTCTGATGTGCTGGGTTTTACACGACCACCACAATGAAACCTCTGGTTTGACGATGAATGCCGGCAAGCACATGCAGCAAAACAAAAGCAGAAGACGAGAGATAAACACCGGCTTCTCAGAAAGAAAAAGAAGGAGCATGAGAAGCGTTTGATCGAGGAAATAGAAGGATGCCATGGCAGAAATGAGGTTCGGAAGTTTTACTAAAAGTTATGTAAAAAAAATCACAAGGATACAATTTTCGAGCCGAAGCCTGCATGGATAATCAAGGGAACATCGTAGTGGAACCGCAGTCCATGCTGAGAATATGAAAAGATCATTTCTCCAATCTTTATAACGGCGATGAAGAGGAAAATGCCGCTGCTATAGAGATAGTACCATTCGACTTAGGCGACGCAGACCAACAATAACGCCCACCCCACCTGGACGAAGTGAAGATTGCTATATCGAATCTCAAGTCCAACAAACCCGCTGGAGCTGACGGCCTCGCTGCCGAACTGTTCAAAGCGGCAGGCGAAGACTTGGTGAGGAGTATGCACCAGCTCATCTGCAAAATATGTACGGAAGAAAGCATGCCCGATGAATGGAACCTCAGCATTATCTGTCCGATCCTCAAGAAAGGAGACCCTCTGAACTGCGCCAACTACAGAGGCATAAGTCTCCTGAACATCGCGTAGAAGATCCTTTCTGCCGTATTATGTGAACGTTTGAAGCCTTTCGTCAACAACCTGATATTGTCCATATCAGTGCGGCTTTAGACCAGGAATGTCCACCATAGATCGAATATTCACATTACGGCAGATCTTGGAAAAAACCCAGTAGCTACAAATGGACACATACCACCTTTTCATCGATTTCAAAGGCGCGCAAGATAGCATCTATAGGAACGAACTATATAGAGCAATGTCTAGTTTTGGCATCCCCGACAAACTTGTTCGTTTGTGCAGGATGACGATGGAGAATGCACGCTGTTCCATCAAGGTCAGAAAAGATCTCACCGAAGTCAAAAAAGGTTTTAGGCAAGGCGACGCTCTCTCGTGCGACTACTTCAACATAGTTCTTGAAAGAATAGTGCAAAACTCGCGCGTCAACACATGAGGCACAATCTTTCAAAAGTCCGTCCAATTACTCGGATACGCCGACGACATTGACATTATTGGAAGAACAAAGCGTGATGTCATTGGTGCATTTGTGAGCATTGAGACGGAAGCAAAGAAGATGGGGTTAGCTGTAAATGAGGGCAAGACCAAGTATATGCTGTTATCAAGAAAGGACACACAACACCGACGTCTTGGACAAAACGTCATTATAGACAGCTATAACTTTGAGGTAGTGAAGGACTTCAGGTACCTAGGTGCCGCAATAAACTCAGAAAACAATTCCAGCGCTGAAATCAAACGGAGAATAACTCTTGTCAATCGCTGCTTCTTTTGACTAAGAAGGCAATTGAGTAGTAAAGTCCTCTCTCGAGCAACTAAAGTGTCCCTCTATAAGACCCTCATCATCCCGGTCCTTGTCTATGGTGCAGAGACATGGACTTTGTTGAAAGTGGATGAGAGCGCTTTAGGATGTTTCCAGAGGAAAATTTTTCGTGTGATCGTTGGTCTTGGTTTTTCGGACTTCTATGAAATCGAGGATACCATAAGCATAGTGATTTCACTACAAAATATTCTTCGAGAGAGTGTGTAGGTGCTTCGTTCCAATGACAAGTCTGTGTTAAATTCATGAAAGGATTCCGTAGGAAATTCATGGGTGCAGCTCCTTTTCCATGAGGAAACACCTACCTCTCCATTAGTGAATTTTTGGAAATTTCCTACTGGGTTTATGTGTCAAAATCATACTACTTGTTGAATTAACTTACACGGATGTGTTCGAAAGATTTGTATCTCGTTTTTAATGTGTAGTTGAAATGCTGATGAAAATGCAGATCGAGTTCAAATATTCATGAAAATGCGGATCGAGTTGATTTAGTTTTTTTGATATTGAATTTACATTAACACTTTGGAATTTTATACACACGTAGTCAAGTGTACTTACAAAAGGACGAAAATATATCTTTTTCCTACTATCTACTACAGTACAAACTCGATTTACGCAACTAATAAAAATTAAGACAGTGGCAATAACCGAGGCTGTTGCACTTACTGGATTATTGATTCAAATTAGCTTTTTTGGCCTTTAGTCCACAAAAATTGGCGTTTCGTCCGGGTGATCTCACATGGACTCATCAGTTGACTTGTGAGGACCTTGGCAATACGCAATTTTTGTTGAACTTAACAAAAATTGCGTATTGCAATATATATATATATATATATATATATAGTATATATATATATATAGTATATATATAGTATAGTTCATATATATATATATAGTATAGTTCATATATATATATATAGTATAGTATATATAGTATAGTTCATATATATATATATATATATATATATATATATATATATATATATATATATATATATATATATATATATATATATATATATATATATATATATATATATATATATATATATATATATATATATATATATAGTATATATATAGTATAGTTCATATATATATATATAGTATAGTATATATAGTATAGTTCATATATATATATATATATATAGTTCACATTGGATTTTTGTCAAAAAATTCATGTAAGATGAACTGAACTTAACAAAAATTGCGTATTGACAAGGTCCTCACAAGTCAACTGATGAGTCCATGTGAGATCACCCGGACGAAACGCCAATTTTTGTGGACTAAAGGCCAAAAAAGCTAATTTGAATCAATAATCCAGTAAGTGCAACAGCCTCGGTTATTGCCACTGTCTTAATTTTTATTAGTTGCGTAAATCGAGTTTGTACTGTAGTAGATTGTAGGAAAAAGATATATTTTCGTCCTTTTGTAAGTACACTTGACTACGTGTGTATAAAATTCCAAAGTGTTAATGTAAATTCAATATCAAAAAAACTAAATCAACTCGATCCGCATTTTCATGAATATTTGAACTCGATCTGCATTTTCATCAGCATTTCAACTACACATTAAAAACGAGATACAAATCTTTCGAACACATCCGTGTAAGTTAATTTAACAAGTAGTATGATTTTGACACATAAACCCAGTAGGAAATTTCCAAAAATTCTCTAATGGAGAGGTAGGTGTTTCCTCATGGAAAAGGAGCTGCACCCATGAATTTCCTACGGAATCCTTTCATGAATTTAACACAGACTTGTCATTGGAACGAAGCACCTACACACTCTCTCGAAGAATATTTTGTAGTGAAATCACTATGCTTATGGTATCCTCGATTTCATAGAAGTCCGAAAAACCAAGACCAACGATCACACGAAAAATTTTCCTCTGGAAACATCCTAAAGCGCTCTCATCCACTTTCAACAAAGTCCATGTCTCTGCACCATAGACAAGGACCGGGATGATGAGGGTCTTATAGAGGGACACTTTAGTTGCTCGAGAGAGGACTTTACTACTCAATTGCCTTCTTAGTCAAAAGAAGCAGCGATTGACAAGAGTTATTCTCCGTTTGATTTCAGCGCTGGAATTGTTTTCTGAGTTTATTGCGGCACCTAGGTACCTGAAGTCCTTCACTACCTCAAAGTTATAGCTGTCTATAATGACGTTTTGTCCAAGACGTCGGTGTTGTGTGTCCTTTCTTGATAACAGCATATACTTGGTCTTGCCCTCATTTACAGCTAACCCCATCTTCTTTGCTTCCGTCTCAATGCTCACAAATGCACCAATGGCATCACGCTTTGTTCTTCCAATAATGTCAATGTCGTCGGCGTATCCGAGTAATTGGACGGACTTTTGAAAGATTGTGCCTCATGTGTTGACGCGCGAGTTTTGCACTATTCTTTCAAGAACTATGTTGAAGTAGTCGCACGAGAGAGCGTTGCCTTGCCTAAAACCTTTTTTGACTTCGGTGAGATCTTTTCTCACCTTGATGGAACAGCGTGCATTCTCCATCGTCATCCTGCACAAACGAACAAGTTTGTCGGGGATGCCAAAACTAGACATTGCTCTATATAGTTCGTTCCTATAGATGCTATCTTGCGCGCCTTTGAAATCGATGAAAAGGTGGTATGTGTCAATTTGTAGCTACTGGGTTTTTTCCAAGATCTGCCGTAATGTGAATATTCGATCTATGGTGGACATTCCTGGTCTAAAGCCGCACTGATATGGACAATATCAGGTTGTTGACGAAAGGCTTCAAAAGTTCACATAATACGGCAGAAAGGATCTTCTACGTGATGTTCAGGAGACTTATGCCTCTGTAGTTGGCGCAGTTCAGAGGGTCTCCTTTCTTGAGGATCGGACAGATAATGCTGAGGTTCCATTCATCGGGCATGCTTTCTTCCGACCATATTTTGCAGATGAATTGGTGCATACTCCTCACCAAGTCTTCGCCTGCCGCTTTGAACAGTTCGGCAGCGAGGCCGTCAGCTCCAGCGGGTTTGTTGGACTTGAGATTCGATTTAGCAATCTTCACTTCGTCCAGGTGGGGTGGGCGTTATTGTTGGTCTGCGTCGCCTAAGTCGAATGGTACTATCTCTATAGCAGCGGCATTTTCCTCTTCATCGCCGTTATAAAGATTGGAGAAATGATCTTTTCATATTCTCAGCATGGACTGCGGTTCCACTACGATGTTCCCTTGATTATCCATGCAGGCTTCGGCTCGAAAATTGTATCCTTGTGATTTTTTTTACATAACTTTTAGTAAAACTTCCGAACCTCATTTCTGCCATGGCATCCTTCTATTTCCTCGATCAAACGCTTCTCATGCTCCTTCTTTTTCTTTCTGAGAAGCCGGTGTTTATCTCTCGTCTTCTGCTTTTGTTTTGCTGCATGTGCTTGCCGGCATTCATCGTCAAACCAGAGGTTTCATTGTGGTGGTCGTGTAAAACCCAGCACATCAGAGGCGACATCTCTGAATGTCATAACTATGGCACTGCTCGTATGTTCTTGTTGAAACTTAAGACCTTTTGCCTGAGCCTAGTTCGGCTGCAGGTGGCCTATTAAGGGACCTAACATTCCACGCACAGATCCGAAATTCGTTATCCTCATTTCGTTTTCATGTTTCGTCAACAGTGAATCCGTTCCTATCCGAGGCTTGTGTTTGCTCCGCAGCTAAGTTGTATTTTATGTGGCCGGGAAGTCACCCCGACGGCACAACCCCAACCTGGAGGGCCAGGTCCTTAGTATGACTCCAAAAACGGGGAGCCGGATAAACCGCTCCTTATAGGTCTGAGCTCCGAATACGTCGGAGTAGCTCTGTAAGGTATTCACTAAGTAGTTCAGCCTCACTGGAAGTGTAGACGCCACCTTTGATTCCATCTGGGGAATTGCTCCGCTGTCGCCTGGATGAAAAGAGAGATGTCTTAGTGGGAACACTTCTCCCCCTCTCTCGTTTGCTACCCCCAACAACCTTCCACTGGGTTTGTGACCCAATCTCAAGTTGAGGTACTAGGCACCCGATGTTCAACGCGAGGAGGTGGAAGTAGGAGTCGATAGACAGAGGTGGGTTTTTAGAAAAACCTGTGGACGCTTGTGTCCTCTTGGGTGCACGTGTCTACAATTCGAACATTTTAAATAACATAGATATATATGTATGTCTTACATTATTTTCAAAGTCAGAAAAATCTCTCACAAACAGTTGGTCAAAAAACTCTTCTTTGACTCTTGGTAGCATTTCGGGAGCATCTTAGGGATTAATCATCTTCACTCTTCTGTTCATTTGAGATCTTAGACAAAGAGGAACATTTACTTTTTTTTAAATCATTAAAAAAAACATAAGGAATTTACCGTTGGTTAATTGATTTCCTTCTCCATGGTTGTTATACTTTGAGTAAATTGATTAAATATTTTAAAAACAAGGAAAACCCCGCACAACTGTTTTCTTTAACAGCAAAATCAACACTAAATCATTCCAAAACAAAAGACATTACTCATGGCAAAAAATGACCTATTGAGCGTCACCGACCCATTGCGGGAACCCAAAAAAAGGATTTTTTTTTCATTGTAGGTCATATATATATATATATATATATATATATATATATATATATATATATAGGATTGTAATCATTAATGTTGGAATTTTTTTTTGCCCGTGGCCTGGCATTCATATACTTACTGGATTATATTTTTTAAATAAAAAAAAATTATGCATAGTTGTAATGGCTTATTTTTTTAAAGATAACGAAAATGTTTTAAAAAAAAAACATTATTGAAACCAAACAAATCGTTTTTGTTGGTTTGATGTTTTGATTTTGGTGAACAGATGCATAAACACAAGAAGTTGCACTAATCGATGTAACATTTTTTTAAAGTAGCACTTATAGGGTCAAAACGTGCTACAATTTAAGTGTTGTGAAAATCGAGGAGTTGTGAAAATCGAGGAGTTGTGCGAATCGAGGGTTGCGTTAATCGAGTTCGTACTGTATATACTATCTATTGTATTTCTTGAACTTTTACATTTGAAAAAGAAAAAACACAATATTTAATAAAAAGACATTTTGTCAGTTGTCATATAAATTCAGCATAATGACGCTGATAAAACATAATAATCGAAACTATTCGCCTTCCTGCAAATTGTCAAAATTAATGGCAGTGTCAGTAATGTAAAAACGGAATTGTAGGGGTAAAATTTTGCATTTGAAGAAAATATTTGTTCTGTAAATTGCAGAGCGATCACAATTTGGGCTAGTGAAGGCAAATTATAAATACCAACGAACACACCTTCAACATATATTTTTTTGGACACTATCTAAACACCTCCTAGGTTTCAATATTCGAAAGCCGTCCCAGTTGGTTTTCTCGTAATAATAAAAACATTTATGAATGATGCGCTTACGGAACGTTTATCAATCAGCCAAAATTCGTATATCGAAGGAACGCAAGATCAGCCGGCAATATCGCCGCAATCCATGAAAGTGTACGCCAGAACTCGAGGCAGTCGATTCCTTGCGGTGTCTAAGAACTTGGCCTTTCATAGACTTTAACATGGCGAACTGACCATCGCTAGACTTTTTCTTATGGGGTTTTCTGAAGTTGCAGGTCTATGCGAATACACCACAATCAACCGATGCCCTTAAGTTGAACAAAACACAGACCAGCGCTCAAATTCAGACGGTTCTATGCGAAAGAGTAATATTCGTGTAAATACATAATGGCATACAAGGGCCTTTTTAATAAAAATAAAATGCACTACTGGATCGCACGAACTTTCTCTTATGTAAAAGTACTTTGGAATTTAAGCTACATTTTATAAATATAATATTAATGAGATAATAATTTTCAAATGGATAAAATTGCCGTCTGATTTCTATAAAAGTATGAATTTATGCAAACAAACTTTAAAAAATCGTTTTATTATTAAATACATTTTTTATATAAGAAATTTTTAAAAAAATTTCAAGAAAAAAATGTGGATATTCAAAAAAACCCAACAAATATTTTTTCGAATATTTTTATATACATATAATATTATTTTAATCTTTATGGGACTCCTGCTGAAAATTTTTGGTTTAAATCATTAGAGCCGTTAATGAGAAAGTCGAAAAAAAGACAGACGGAATTACCGGACCCACTTTTATCGTCTTCGCTATCATCGTAATGTCAACTTTGATCAAAATCTCGAGTTCGATTTTTTTTCCAAATGCAGAACTTGCCCTATAGTACCTATATCGCAAGTAAAAATAATTTTGTTAATACCTCATACATAGCTTGTTTTATTCCGTTTCAACATCTACCCACCTTTATTGAAAAACTCTTTAGATGAACTTAATTATATAACATCGCGTTTTTATTAACCTTGAGCCTGCTTCAATTTTCCTATTCTTATACCGATTGGACATTGGATATGTGATGAATAAATTCCTATATTTGATATAACTTATGTATGCAAATTCAAAAAAAAAAAAATTACCTGTTCAGGTGTTAGGGGCAACCAATATATGCATGGAGTAGTCTTTGTTTTTCTAAACAAATCATCAAGCAGTCGAAGTGGAGGATCGTTACTCTTCTTCTTTATTTTTCTTCCTGAAAAAAAAAATAATATTGGTTTGAGAACAACTAAATCTAAAAATATATGTGATTCTGACTACGAAAAATAGGAACATCGGCACAAAAATTTAGTCGAAATAGTTCGATCTTAAAACTGTTTTAGTATGATACTTGGTTTAAACTACGACTTTGCAAATTTCAATTGAGTTAAGTATAATATGTACTTTCACTAACATTTTATCAAAGTTAAAATCATCAAATAGCTATATTATTTTTTAGTATCATGCTAACTTCATAATGTCTTCGACATTTATAAACGTAAAATAACGTCTGTTTACTTTGTTTTCTGCACGAACAGAAATTGTTTTAGGTGTTCAGAAGCAATTTATTAAAAAACATAACCTTAGCACGATACTAATTACAAAATGTTTAAAATTAAGAAAGAGTCAGTAATCTGCTTTAAAGTTAGCAAATTGTTAAGTAGTATCATACTAATCCTTTAACAAATAGACTGTTTTAAATTTAGCGCCATTGTTTTTAGACTGTTTGCTAGTGACGAAAAATTTGGCAGATCCGTCTGGTGTGGTGTAAAGCATAAAAAAAAATTCCAATATGAGTGAAATCCATCGTAATTTTTTCCATTCATCGTTCCACTTAACGTGACATTCAGCATTACTCTGTTTTGCTGCTTTATGAACTGCATTTAAGGGTGGCTTCTTTTTTTTGTAAACAACTCTAAGGTTAGGATTTAAGATTTGTCTAACTTCAGCTTAAGAAAGACAAGTCCAAATTGGTATTTATTTGGGAAGAAAACGACCATAAATATGATTTTAAAAATTACTGAAATCATGTGTAAGCTCACTTAGCCAAGTTACGTGTGTAACATTTCAATACTAACACAATATGTGGTTTAAGAAGCTCTTTTAATATTGTAGAATATCTGGTTAAAAGAACGTTTATATAATTAATTAATATTAAAACATTGTAGAGAATAGACAGATTTTAGTACATTATGAAAAATTTAAATTTATAATTAAACTACAAATTAACAATAAATAATAAAGGATTTTGTAAACTTTAAATATCACTAAAACATTTAGTCTAAGAGGCGATATCAAATTTTTGGTTTGGAGGTATAACCAAAATATTAGTAGATATGGACTTCATAGCTGCATGCGTCATGATATCGTCTGGCAGATTTATTCGCCATTGGTGTGGTTGAGAGGTCAAAAATAGTGATGTTTCCTGTTTTTATGTCAAGGGTATAAGGATTTCAATTCCTTTCGTAAAAGCATGAAATCATGCTCTTTCGTTTTCCCTAAGTCTAAACACATTGATTCTGACAAACTGATTAATAGAATTGAGGATATAAGCATTTTAAGCGACACTTTTTGAAACTTTATAAAAAGCAAAAATTACCTTATCATCACCAAAAAGGAGTTGATAAGGTGTGCTTAAATAGTTATTTCTTGAGTTATATTAATCCGATCGTCAAGATTAATATTTTTACGCTTAGGGAAAATGGCAGAGCATAATTAACTATTTTCAATAAAAGAATTGCAGTCGTTATACCATTGGCACAAAAATGGGAAAAATTGCCATTTTTAACTGCTCACCCACACCAAAATCGAGTTTTAAAATGGCGGATTTCTTTTTTATTATGTGTAGCAGTCATCAACTCTTCAGAAAATGAAAAGACACTATGTATGTCATTTTTGTCCAATGAAGCTAGTTTTTAGTAGCATGATCATTACCTTTTATTAAATCTTCGCAAAGACGTTTCATTGAATGGACAAGCACCTCACATCTTTCCGGTGTTATTAATTAACAAGTCTTCTCAACTACGACCCATAACACTGTTTTTTTTTTTTTTTTTGCATTCCAGACTTCTTTTTTTCTGTCGGCCAAAAGATACTCAATAGGATTAAGGTCGAGGGACTGAGCAGGCCACTCCATAACCTTAATCTTGTTGTTTTGAAACCATTACTAAGCTGTTCTACTGGTGTGCTTTTGGTCATTATCCAGCTGAAATACCCATTTAAGCGGCATTTCAAAATCTGCCTATGATAGCATGATGTTTTGCTAAAGTTCGACGTAAGAATGCTGGTTTTTTATACTTTTTATCTAGTATATTGGACCAACTCCATAGTAAGAGAAGCATCCCCATACCATGATACAAGATCCTCCATGTTTTATCGTTTCTGTGATGTAGAACTTTCCGTGGACTGCGAGAATTCAAAGTGTGTTAACTCAATCGCCTCATTACTGTATGTATACCACATGGTAACCCAGGTTCACACACTATTTCCGTAGCTGTTGCTGAAGGTTGCGTTCTTGAAAACCGAATAACATGTTAACATTTTTCTGGTGTGCAGTGTTTTGCACGACCCACTTTAAATGAAGAAATTCAACGGTTTTTAAATTCAGTTCGGTAGAAGTATTAAATAGAAGCATACAGTGGGGAGCAAAAATGAGTACATGTTTTAAGAAAATGAAACAAAAGGATAGAATTTTATGTTTTTTTATAAACAAATGAAACAAATTATTTTTACTATGAAAGTTAAGTATACAATGGACAACTTAGGGAAAAAAACAAACATTGCTTCGAATTTGCACGTTTCGCCGTTATCTCTTATTTAGTTAAATTACTTTGTTTATTTTGCGTTTCCTTAAAAATAACTTACGCCATTTAATTAGTGCTTAAAAAATAAATATTTTGATAAAAAAAAGTTAAATGTGCTTTGCACCAGCAATCGCCCAGGCATACAGAAAATGCTTACTGGTGGTGACACATGGTTAATGGAGCGATCAATACATACAAAAGACTGCAAGATGCCGAAATCAGCGGCGAAATTAATTAATACAAGCGTGAGTAAATGGACAGCTAGGAGAATCCTACAAAATATAGGTAAAGTAGCAGCTGCTTAACAGAAAAAAACAGCACTGTCTACCAAAAATGTTAAAGCACGTCTTAAATTCTGCAAAAAAAAAAACAGGAAACAGGTGGTCTGGTCGGACTAGACTAAAATATATCGATTTCCATTAGATATTAGATGGTAAAGAGTATTTTTGGCATCGGCAGAATGGAACTCTTCAAAAGGAACAGGTGAAAGAAACCATGAAGCATGAAGGTAGCAACTTGATGGTGTGGAGATGCTTTACGTCGTGGAATGTCGGTCCGCTGATTAAAATCGAAGGAATAATGAAGAAGGAACAATATTTGTCTATTCTGCATAATAACTTACCAGAATTTGTAGACGAATGCGCTTATTCCACTGAGGAGATCATTTTCTAACAAGACTGTGATCCCAAGCACACTGCACGAATGGTCCAGAGCTGGCTTGGAATGCAGTTATTTCCAACCATGAAGTGGCCAGCACCTAGTCTAGATCTAAACCAGATCGAGACTTGTGGGCAATTCTCAAAAGACGCATGGCATCTTACGATAATCATTCAAGAAACTTGAATAGTATGGGAGCAAGTTTAGGAGCAGTGGCAACATATTTCACATGCTCATATCGAAAATTTAGTCGAGGGTATGCGCAGGAGAGTAAGAAGTGTCATACACAATAAAAGGCTGTGGACAAAATACTAAAAAAAGCGATTCAAAAAAAAAAAAATTCTGAAACGTGCAAATTTGAGTACATGGAGGTTTCCATTAATAAACATTTTATTAACTGTTATTTTTTGAACAATGTTTGTTTGTTTTTTCCTAAGTTGTCAATTATATACTTAACTTTTATACTCGTAATAAAAATAATTTGTTTCAATTGTTTATAAAAACATAAAATTCTATCCTTTTTTTCATTTTCTTAAAACATGTACTCAGTTTTGTTCCCCCCTTTATGTCTTATTTTTAATTAAATCAAAATTGACAAAAAAGACACAATTTATAAACAGAATTTCACAATCGCAGCTATTTTGTTCGCCTTAAATACTGAAAGGCACCAGACAAAATGACATTTAACAAGAGAAGAGATAATGTACCTTTATTTATAAACTAATTTCTTTGAATACCACTATACATTAGAAGTAAGTAAGAAGTAAGAAGAATACCACTTATATTAGAAGTAAGAAGTGGCAGTATTTAAAAGATATAACAGCTTACACTGCTATTATTTTGCTCGGCACTGTACGTTCGGTAGAAATATTTTGTTGATGAATCAGTCGGAGGCAGGCGTTCCACTTTTCTTTTTTTTTAAGTGTTTTCACAACGAAAAAATAGAAAGAAGAGAAAAGGTACGATCTGTTGCCTAATGACAAGAACCGAAAGTACCAAAGAAAAAGTTAAATAATTTAAATGACTAAAATATATTTAATTTTTTTTTTGTGAGGTTAAGTGTCGAAAAAGTATATTACGCAAGCAATTTGAAAGATTTAATTTCAAATATCAAATTTAAACTAATATTTTGTAAATGTTTCTGACTGTCTCAAAATCAAAGTTAAGGAGCCATTTTTTAACTTCTTTATTGAAAGAGTAAGTTGAACGAATGTATCGAATTTTGCTGAAGTATAAAAATTAAGTGTTGACTATTGTGTACAGGAATAAAAGCAAGATTTCTGTCTCTACTGCGTAATGTGTAGGCTGGAATATTATGACCTAAAAGATTTCCACTTCTTAAGTAAAATATTTTCAAAACTTTATAAAAATAGAGATGCTTCATTGGGAGAATACTCGAGCTGAAAAACAGGGGAAAACTGTGTTCAAATCTTCTCTTCTTTCAAATGATTCTTAAAATATGCTTTTGGGTAACTAGCAAAGGTTGTAAACAGTTTTTGAAAGTACCACCCCAACATATTATACCATATTGAATTCTTGAATTAACTAGTCCATAATAAATTGTCTCCTTTAGTTTTCTGCAACAAAGTTTTTTCAAGTGAAACATGACATGCGTGGTTGAAAGCAAATATTTTTTTAGTGCTAGTGTATAAGCTTTCCAGTTAATTTTATTATCCATAGTTAAACCAAGATACTTGTATTCAGTTACGTGTTCGATATGGAAGCATTTCGGTGAACAAACGACTTCCAAGACATTATTGGAAGCAACACCAGAAGCACAACATGATAAACTACTCAAAGAGAATTTCTTAGTCAATGCTGTGCTGAACAAGAATAGGAGGATATAAATCTAAACCATACAAATTAAAAAACATAGACAAGTTTATGAATACCAAACCAATGTCTGAATAACTCCAAGTCGCGATTCATGCCTGAAATCAGTTCTAACATTGACGAATAAGAAGCTATGTCACAAGCTAACAAACCCACACACTTTTCCTTTAAAGTTCAAGTTAAAAATGGAATTAATATAAATAAGGAAATGGGCCTAAAACTGATGCTTGAGGAACACCTACATTATTGCTACTGGTTTCACTGAAAGTACCTACTATTTTCACCATTTGTTTTCTATTTTTTAAGGAAGGAAAATCGAAATGCACGTTTTTATTAAATAACTCATTTATTATAACCCATTCTTTTTTCAAATTCCCTTTAGTTTTATTGCACTTATCCATATAAAAGTTTTCTTTGCATAAAGGAATTTCAAGACTGACTTCTCTGCATTGCAGTTCATAGTTCTCACGTAATACAATGTTATTTGGGTATTTCCTAAATTTAATCGTAATTTTATTTTTTGAGTGAATGTTGTTATATCGGACATCCATGGTTTGAGTTTTTTCATTTTCCTTTTTCTATTTTTAAAAACTTCTGTACATTGATCCACATAACTATTAAAAAAAAAAAATGTCAGAAGCAATAGAAGGATCAGGAGCAGAATAAATACACAACCAGTTTTCAAATACCAAAATTGAATTAATGAGTTCTAAATTAGTTCTGGTAGTTTGATTAATAAGGGCTTTCTTACTTTTCTGGATTTGCCTGTTATCTTGAGATTTTAAAATCAGATATCGAACTAGTAAGAAACAGTTTAGAGCTCAAATCAATTGTAGCCAAGATTATGATCAATACATAATTTGGATGTAAAAGTTATTCTTGTTGGCTCATTACAAGAAATAAGCCTATATGCGGATATTAATGATTTATATTTATCTACTATGGAAGATTCAGACATAATATCCATATTTATATCTCCTACTATAAACAAATCCTTATCATTGTTGTTGCTCAGTAGTGAGTAAAGCTCCTCGACAAAAGCATCTTCACTTACAAAATGAAATCTATAAAAAACCTAAAAAAAAAAAAACAAATTTTTCAGAATTTAAGAATATGGATATCTTAAGCATATCGGTGCTCAATAGCTCATTGCAATATACTTCACAATTTAAACTTTCATCACAGAAAACAGCACTACCACCTGAAGCGTAAGTGTTATTACGCTTTGCATATATAAAGCCCGGAATTCTGGAAAAGTCCATTTCATGCTCATAAATCCATATTTTAGTTATAAAAAATAATTTAGGCTTATTAACGAACGATTCTAAATGGGTCAGAAACAAATCGACATTTTTACGCATACTTCTTATGTTTCGTTGGATAAGAAAGAAATATACAAATTTCTCTTTCATAAAAGCAAGTGACACATTATTAAAATCAACTAAGAAAGATTTGGCCATGGCTAAACAATTTTATTTAGATCTTCAAGTGATGAGATGCGAAATGCGCTTTCTCCTTCTTGCTTTCTCATTAAAATTGCTCCGTTCTTTATCCAGAGAAATTTTTATATTTTTTTTTTCATTTTAAGTACGTATGGTGTTGTTGATGCAGTTGTTGTTTTTTTTGATTTGAATACCAGACTCAGGTGTTGTTTGCGTGTTTCTGACTAGCGGTGGTGGGGAGAAGCGTAGGGAATCTCGTCTTTGTTTACTGCACACTGGACAGTGAAACTCAATGTTGTTTCGTTTCATGTAATCTTTGTCACTTGGTTGGTAAATAAAAGACTAGGAGCGTCTTTCCTAGTTTGCCGTATGGTAAATAAAAGATAGGAGCGTCTTTCCTTGTTTGCCGTAAGGTAAACTAAAGACTAGGAGCGTGTTTCCTAGTTTGCCGTAAGGTGAGCAAAAGACTAGGATGCACATTGAGTTGTTGGTTTCTACCCCGGCCGACTTCTTGGTGTGTATCCTAAAGGTTGACAGCCCATCTGGAAGTGACTGGTTCAGATCTGGAAATTCCGAAGCTTGAGACAAGAACTTGGACTAAGTCCGGGTTCGCATCGCCTAGAAAGCTGCTCCATGAAATGGCGAAGTTGCGAAGCTCCACCGGAAGCCATATTCTGGTACCATGGGAGATAGTGCCCATTTGAGTCGGAGGTTGAGTTTTGCCCTCGGCTCGAACCCTATCTATGAGGCAGCAGGCCCCTTGTGGGAGCATCATGGTGGCTTGGTTTATTCCGAATGCGGAGACACATGGTTTTCAAGATTCTTTTCTTGAATTCAAGAGGTGTTAGATAGACCTCGCCTCCAAAGCAAGAGGTGTGCATATGCTGCAACATATCACAACTTTGCGACCGAGATAGCTTGCTATGTCAGGGTTAATGGTCAGGACTCAATCTGACTCCAATGGAGGTAGGCCTCTCGTGGGATTGAGCTATAATAGGCAGGTGCTCACGTAAAACCAAAGATGATCTTTGTCACTTGGTTTTAAATTAACACATTCCATTTTTCCGACATTGCGTTCAACTTTAATTCCACATATGCAAGACATTTTAATGATTAGAGATGAGAAATAAAATATAGCTTGAACCAATTCACTTGGCCAACGGTCGGTTGCGCAGAGAGAGGATTTAAGAGAACAAAAATGGTGCGCAAGATATTTAATGAGTAAAGACTTTTCCTTAAATCTTACAGTGTCTAACTCAACTTTGACAAATAGTTTAGGAATTATTGTTTATTTCTATGTTTTATGATTTGTGGCTTAGCAACAGAAAAGTTCCGGGGGCGTTATGTTTATATTTATTTTATGGCGTTAGTGTTTATTTGATATATATGTATTTTTTTATTTTTTGACTTGTGGGGTTTTGGGATTAATTGTAGATTAGTGTTAATTAGTTACATTAGTGTTTACGTTTAGTTTTTACCTTCGAGTCTTTAAGAATGAATTTTTGCATCAGAGGAAATTAACGTATTTAAATGATATTTGCTTTGGTTTGCAATTCAGTTTAAAAGAAAAAAAAAATTTCAAAAACTATTTACTCGAACAACTTTATTTAAAAACAAATTTAAAGAATGTATTTCTGGCTTTTCAAAATGCTATAGCATTACTCTGTAGGTATCACCGTTATTTTTTAATATTTTTTTTCTGTTTTAAGTGATTTTTTTCTTAAATTGCCCCTCCCGCCTAAACGGGGGGAAATAGACCCCCCCCCCTCCCATACGATTTTTTTCTTGTCTAAGTCCAACCTACACGCCCTAGCTTTTTGCCACACCTTATGCAAATCACCCTGTATATATATTAAATAAATTATTAATCTTACCGAGTGTTTTATTTAAATACATAATAATTGGCAACGAGGAAAATTCAATAAGTCCGCGTGTAAGATTGAAAATTAAATATAGAATCTTTAATTGAAAGTAACAAAGTTTATTTATTTTTTTTGTCAAATCGTTGGTTAGGCTAAGTCACGTGCAACGAACATTTTATATAAAATGGCCCCTTTAGTAGGGAATATTGAACCTTTTTTACCTGGAGACAATTTTAAAGCCTACGAGGACAGGCTTCAGTTTTTTTTTTAAATAAATGATGTCCAGTCAGAAGGTCAAACGCCATTACTCATCACTGTAATCGGTGCTGAGATACATATATGAGATTCTCATGTCTCTAACAGTTCCAGATCTAACGAGTACCAAAGACTTCGAAACCTTCATCAAACTTCTCCGTGGACATTTTACTCCGGCAGATAATAAAAGAGCTGAAAAGTACAAGTTCTACAAGTCGTGCAAAGAAGAAGGAGAACCTATAACCCAAGGAACGAGACGAAAAACCTACTACTACAATTAACACCACAGTAGTCAATAACCTTGGAAGATACAAGTCGTGCATTTTGGATGATGTTTTAACCGATCGTTTTATCATCGGTCTACGAAACGAAAAATACAACAGTGTCTTCTTAACCCTGCAGTCGTCGCGCGGATTACTATTGTAATCCACTAATGCGAAATTGAGAATTCCCGAAAAACTAGCGGTGGAGATTTATTGTCTCTTTTTTGGTACTTACAGTTAAATAGGTTGCACGTGCGCTCAGTGAATCGCGAATCCCGGTCGTGTGTGGTTGTGTCACGAGAGCTTTGTGAAGTTGAGTGGAATACGTGTAAGTATTTTTGTCAAGCTGTTTTTGTACCGCATGAAAAAATTCGTTTGTCCAAACCATTTCAGATGTATAATGTATATACATATATTCATCATGCTTGGAAACCAATAATTAATTTAGAGATTTTAAGTTTATTTAAGAACCGACTTGAATTTGAAACTAAATCTCCTTTTTTTTCAAGAAAGCTGAAATTTTAATAATTTTTTTTTTGTTTCTTGTATTAAGAAATAATAATTTATATGTTTTAACTTTAAATAATATGTAATTGCATTTTCCAGCTAAATAAATTTGAAAAAATTAAAGCATACTGGTTTTATTCTAATTTTAAAATGGATTACATACATATGTTATCCGCGCGACGACTGGTGTAACTTTTTGGTGCGCGACGACTGCAGGGTTAATGATGATGGTTGCAATTTTGAAAAGTATTGCCAAAAAGCTTTGAATATGGAAGCCTCAGAAAAAGCGTCGAAAAACATGCAGCCGCATGCGTTTCATTCTATATCATCAAGCCATGTCACAAATCGTTACCATAAAAAACAGAACAACAGCGATTCAAAGCAACAGGCGAGCCAAAAAAATCACGTGTCTAACCCAAAATGGAAGAAGCCGTCAACAAATAATATCCAAAGTCAAGTAAAAGATAAAAAGCGATGCCACAGATGTGGTCGCGATCATCAAGAGACAAATTGTCCAGCCAAGCAGTGGGAATGTTTCTCGTGAGAATGGGTCATACGTCATTGGTCTGCCGAAACAACACGCAAATTAAAGTCGTACACAGCATCCAAGAAGAGCAGCACAAGCAGTCAGTGTTCAGCACAGTTAAAATCAATGGAATCAACGTCGAGATGGAAGTCGATACAGGGGCTACAGAATCGGCCATGAGCGAAGGAGAGTATAAAAAAATCTCACAATAGGCTTTGTTCAGTTACAGGTAATTACATTAAAGAAATCGGCAAGGTGAAAGTTCAGATGGCGTTTGGAGGAAGAGAGCATAATTTACAGCTAATAATTATCGAAGGCGGTTAGCCGTCAAAATGCATTATGGGTCGTTCTTGGATTGATTATTTGTATCAAAGTAAGTTGTGGTAAAAATTTAGTTAACGAGATAGAGCAATCTTTTTCGGGTATAACAAGTACTAAATTAAATACACACAATGTCGGGTACGAAGCTGATATCGTGTTAAAAGAGGATCAAACACCGATTTTTCACTCTGCGTATAGTGTGTCGTACAGGTTAAGGGAAATTGTGGATAAGGAACTATACTCTGTCCAACAAAAATTGTCAGTACAGGGAAGATAGGACGTTTGTCTCTCATTCTGGTTGCATTGCCATGCATAAGTGTGTCGCCTTTTAAAGCTCTCACAGGGATTCCGTAGTTTAAATTATAAATCGCCGCAAATGAAAGTAAAAAACGCGTAGGGCTACCGTCTGCCGATTCAAAACGACTGAAAACAATATTCAATTTACCTTTTCCCACAACGCCAAGCGGTAAGATAATAGGCGCGTTTTTTTTAAGTTGAAAAGCAATACGACAACACTCAACATACTCATCTTCTTAAAATGTGTTCTCAAAAGCTTCAAATCCCAAAAGCTCCTTAATAAAAACCACTGAAAAAGCTCTTTGCTTGCAATTGAGAATGATAATGGTAACTCTGTTTTGATGTAGATAAAGAGCGCACGATCGTATTGAGTGACACTTGACACTCTTGTCTTGATCTTGACAGTATCTCATCAGCAGTGGGATACGACGGTCGTGTTGGGGTGTACAACTTTTTGCAAAGAACTACAACAACAATTCCTTAAGAAAATTCAGTGGCTTGCTCTTTTTTTAGTGGCATTTTTCCTAACGCATTGTAGTAAGGGTGCATCAGGCGCCACTGCTTGTAACGAGCTTTGCCTTTTGATCCATACTGGCATTTTGAACCCTTAGCTCAGTCGTGGGGGTGGTTCTTGGACCTTTCGCTCCTACAAAAAAAATATGCCAGCCTAAACATCACAGGTTTTCTTGATGTGCGAGTAATGTTGCCCTTGCCCTCCCTACCATGGTTAATTTTCTCGCTAAAGCAACCCCTAAACTAGGCTTCTTCTCCTCCTCAGCTTATCATCCCTTTCTCCTCATCCTTCTCATCCCTTTTCCATGTTAAAGTTACTCACTCATTGTAAAATGTATATCCTTTCTACTAAATTATTTAAAACCATTCCTTTTTTAAATCCTTTTGTTAATATATTTTCACTTTATCTTAAACGTACTAAACATTGTTTTTGATTATTAATTCAAATTCAGAAAAATCAAGTTCTGGCACTACACCCTTTTTACAGGAACAAACTCAGGCGATTTTTAACCCCTTCCTATCTTCAGTACCAATGAAGTCAGAAACTTAAAACTCCGAATATATGCTAAGCTAGTCAGGCACAGGCGCCTCACCAAATTTTAATTTTCTATTATAAGCGGTTCCTGAGATATAAGGCCTCAAAAATCACAAAAACAGTAACTGACTGACAGATCATCAAAATTATGGAGCACTTCCCGACATCGTAGAAACTTGTAATTTTGCACAACGGTAGGTCTGTCATGCAAGCAGAGGAAAAAATCGAAAATTTGAAATTTTCCATTCAGGGGGCGCGGTATCCGCCTACATTTTCCGAATTGGTGTTGGTTGAATGGAGCACTTCCGACTACTGTAAAACGATGAAATTTGGTGAACCGGTAGGGCTTATATTGCATATAAAGAACCAAAAATAAACACCAAGGTTTTCCTTTCAGGGGGTGTGGTATCCGCCCACTTTCTCCGAATTGGTGTTGGTTGAATGGAGCACTTCCGACTGCTGTAAAACGATAAAATTTGGTAAAGTGGTAGGGTTTAAATTGCATTCAAAGAAAAAAATATAAAATTAGCGGTTTTCCATTCAGGGGCGTGGTATCCGCCCACTTCCTCAGAACTAATGTTAATTATATATGGCACACTTCCGATTGCAGTAGAACAATGAAATTTGGTAGAACGGTAGGGCTCAAATTGCATATAAAGGACCAAATATAAAAATTGAGGTTTTCCATTCAGGGGCGTGGTATCCGCCCACTTTCTCCGAATTGGTATTGGTTGAATGGAGCACTTCCGACAGTTGTTAAACGATTAAATTTGGTAAAGTGGTAGGGCTTAAATTGCATTCAAAGGAAAAACTATAAAATTCGCGGTTTTCCATTCAGGGGCGTGGTATCCGCCCACTTCCACAGAACTAATGTTAATTATATATGGCACACTTCCGATTGCAGTAGAACAATGAAATTTGGTAGAACGGTAGGGCTCAAATTGCATATAAAGGACCAAAAATAAAAATTGAGGTTTTCCATTCAGGGGGCGTGGTATCCGCCCACTTTCTGAGAAAATGTTGAATTTATATGGAGCACTTCCGATTGCTGTAATTAAGTTAGGTATGTTAGTGTTAAGTAAATAGGTATCTTGCCAGGATAAGAAGAAATAATTAAAGCGCAAATCAAACAACCAATAACAAAAAGGAAATATACCAAAAGAAATAGGAAGCTATAAACTAAGTTGATTTTAGTAGGTAGAGTCCACCCTTTTATCTTTCCGTATCTTTTGAGATTTTGACACGGCAAAATATTAAAATCTTTGCAAAAAGAGTGAGATCAGACCAAAAACATAAATGTTAAAAAAAGAGCGAAGTTCTTCTATACAAAAACCTTTGTGTAACAAGTCAGCCGTTAAAAGTACTGAGATCTAAAAGTACGCCAAGTTCTTACTTCATGAAGGTTTAATACCGAATATTTAAAGTAGAATAATATTGAAACAGCTACAATGTAATAGAGAAATTTTATTATTTAATGATTACTGACTAAAATTTGATGGGCTTACTTGGCAAGTTTTTTTTTATGCCCAATTCAAAAGGTTTTGAAAACTTGGGCAGTAAGCCCATCAAATTTTAGTCAGTAATCATTAAATAATAAAATTTCTCTATTACACTGTAGCTGTTTCAATATTATTCTACTTTAAATATTCGGTATTAAACCTTCATGAAGTAAGAACTTGGCGTACTTTTAGATCTCAGTACTTTTAACGGCCGACTTGTTACACAAAGGTTTTTGTATAGAAGAACTTGGCTCTTTTTTTAACATTTATGTTTTTGGTCTGATTTAATTTACTCTATGCAAAAATGAAAATTTAATTTATTTTATGCAAAAATGAAATTTACTCTATTAGCAACGCGACCAGTAATAAAAATTCTTATTATTCCACACCGCAACGTCTTCGATTTATTAACAAATTTGGGATTTCCAATCCTCTTTATTCTATATGTTTTAATTATTCTTTACTTTAATCACTATACTCCCCACAAAATACCAAAAACAAAACAATTATTTAAATCGCGTAATTTCGGAAATATATGTATATAAATATGTATATATATGAATGCAATTATATTCACCAAAATTTGTATATGCTTTTTTAATAAGGAAACTCACCCTTCTTAATCCTCCAGAAGTGGCCACTGCTGCTGGATAACGATGAGTATATTTTATCTTTATGCACCTTTGCTGTGCCTTTCCAAATTCTATGCTTTTACGTATATATTATATATATATGTATATGTATATATATTCACTTTCGCGATTCAAAATTTAATCTCACGGTTCGCGTTGTTGTAATTTTAATAATTATTTTTATTCCAGGTGGAATTGCACAATTAATAATTAATTAACTCAAATAAAATAAAAAAAAAAATTAAAAAGATAAAAAAATAAAAAAAATTTGATTTGGCTGGTGGGATTTGAACGCTAGCCCGCAGCTCTATAGTCGCTATTGGAAATGAAGGTTTGAACGGAAGCCTTATGCGGTTTCCTTAGGTTACCGTAGCCGCTTTGCCTACGCTGCCGCTACTGCCTGCTACTTTCTGATTGCCTAGTGGCACTTTTTCTTCTTCCTTTTTTTTTTGTTTTATTCAATCCTAAGTTATTCTGTATAAGTTAAATCGGGATAGCTTTTCAAATTTCGGGCAGTCGGATATATGTATCGACTGCCAAATCTAATAAAAAAAATCACTGAATACTCGTAAATTGGCCACAAAACTTTTTCATTGCACTCTTACCGTATATAAAACTATTTTTCTTTTATTTAATTAGACTAGATGTCCTATATCCGTAGATTAATCACTTTCTTTGTAGGTTTTAAATAACCAAAATTTTGTATTTAAATTTCTTTTATTTTTGCAATAAAAATTTACTGATCAACTTGAAACTGGTCTTGAACTATCAAAAGCTGCTTGAATAAAGAATTTTTTCCTGTCGCCAATTAATTTCAGTGGTAACAAGAGATTTTTGGAAAATTCTGCAAATTATCCCTAATTCCAGGATCACCAAACCTAACAGGTAATCAATTATTAAGTTCGAGTCAAAACTTTCGAACCTTTGCACGCTCAAGTTATATAACCTAAATCCTTACGTGGAAGTTCCCTACAAATTTCTCTTCGAGTTATAATTTTCAACGCAATCTGAACCCTAGAATTAGACATTCCTACATTTTTACTCCTTTTGAGAATAAATACTTTGTCTTCCTCATAATCAATCGGTTGCCTCTAGTCTTTCCTTCGGTATGTGTTTTATCTCAAACTTCAAATCAAACCCTATCGTTGTCGCATAGTAGAGTATTGTCGTGCGCGCGCCGCTTTGACAACTTTCCTCTTCGGTCGAACCAAAATATTATTTTGTTTGTTTTTATTTTGTTTTAAAATAAATAAAAACATAAATTCGGTTATATGCTTTGGAAAAAGCTCTCCCATAAGGCCTGTACTGACAATTTTTGTTGGACAGAGTATACACAGGTTGGTGGGTGAAGGGATTCTAGTGTCAGTTAAGCAAAGTCGTTGGGCCAGTCCAGTTGTGATTGTTCCCAAAGCGAATGGTAGCATTCGCATTTGTGTCGATTGTCGTGTTACCATCACTACAATTTTCCGAAAATCGAAGATATTTTCGCTCAACTCGCAGACTGTAAAGTTTTTTGTGTAGTAGATCTGACGGGTGCATAGCAACAGTTGTATTTTTCAGAGAGTTCTCGTAAGCTTCTTGTTATTGATACTTTGAAGGGGCTTTTTGCTTACACAAGATTCATTCTTGGAATTAGTTCGGCGCCTGCTATTTTTCAGTCGGTTATGGGTAGAATTTTAACAGGTTTTAAATATGTTTTTTTGCTATCTAGACGATATAATAATTGGCGGGGTCATAATGTCAGAATAAATTTAGAAAAGTCAAAGTTTTTACAAAATCGGATTAAGTACCTTGGTCATTCAATTTCACAAAAAGGAGTTTGTCCCAATGAAGAAAAAGTCAAGGCCATAGTGGAAGCTCCGGCACCTAAGAATGTTGCAGAATTGCAATCTTACCTCGGATTTCTTAATTACAATGGGAGGCACCGCTTAATAGTCTATTTAAAAAGAATTCAATTTATGTTTGGTCGAACTTATGCTCAGAAGCTTTTAAGCAAAGCAAAGAGCTCTTGATTAATAATAATATTCTCGCTTTATATGATAATCGCTACAGATGCCAGTGCCTATGGTGTGGGTGCTGTCTTGTCGCATGAGATTAAAGGTGTTGAAAAACCCGTGCTTTTCGATTCGAGTAGTTGAGTCCAGCAGAGCGCAATTATTCTCAATTACACAGAGAAGCTCTTGCTATCGTCTTTGCATTGCAAAAATTCCATAACTATATTAATGGACAAGAGTTTGAACTTTTTACAGACCATTAAGCTTTAAAGGAAATTTTCAATCCTAAAAAAGGTACTACTCCAGTAGCTGCAGCTCGTCTTCAAAAGTGGTCGATATTACTTTCCATGTATAAATATAAAATCGCATACCGTCGTAGTTCTCAAATGTGTCACGCAGACGCTCTTTCGCGTCTGCCGCTTCCTGAAAGTTCAGATGTTGAAGAGTCCCCTATTAATTTTTTTCAGTCCGAAGAGCCATAGATAGATTTCAACACAGCTTTAGAACACTACAAACATGATTCAATTTTACAATCAGTTCATTATTCGTTACTTAGTTCTCGGTCGCGTCCTATAAAAGAAGAGGTAATCCTTATGGCTAAAACAGATGTGCAGCAAGTCTGCATGCAGCGATGCATGCAGCGCTGCAGCCAGAACACATGTGCATACTTCCTAACTTTAATGATGCCTAGTTCTGTTAAAACAAAAATGACATCTGCCAAATTTTCATTCTTTTTTTTTTGCTTAAATTGTTTTGTACTTAAAGTTTTATAAGTTTATTTTAAATTAAATGGATATTTCAACAAACAAGGACAAAATTTTGATTTTGTAGTGATTTCGCATCAACAGCAAGAGCTGTCTCTGTCGTCGTCGTCCTCGAATTCTTCTTCGTCCTCGTCCGAATCATTGTCACAACAAAAACACCAACAAAACCCCAGCTAAAGCAAAAGGAGCCAGTCGCAGGAAATTAAAGATAAAACAACGACCATAACAAATTCTAGCGAATCATCATCATCTTCTTCGTCATCGGAGGAGGAAGAAACGACTTCAGCTTCTTCACTGAAAATAACACACGCAAGCAGTAAATCAGATATTGATGTTCCATCAAATATTTCTACCATCATAACGACTGGTAATACAACTTCCACCACCAATAGAGCGACTGCGGACGCGTATCAGCTGTAGTTGCCGCTCCGCTATAGCCGCTAGTACTACTGTGAAATTGTGATGGTATATTGAGTGTTGGGGTGGCAGCAGTACTATCTGCGGTAACTAACAATGGAGAGTTTTGTTTTTAAATTTATTACTATATAAAGTTCTGGAATTTATTATTTTGCAGATTTGGTGGTTTTTCAATAACTTTTTTTTTGCAAATATGACAGACAATGTCAACAATCTGTCAATATCAGTAATGCCAAATAGCAATTATTTGGAAATTTTTGTTTTACAATTATGGCTGCAATGAAACTAGGCAGCAAATTTAGGAATAGAGACATCGTGCAGCGCTGCGCTGCATGCAGACTTTCAATGATTCTGCTCCCATAAGAACCTGTGTAATTAAATTTCGCTGCAGGGAAAATGCTGCACATGTGTTTAAGCCATTACTATCTCAAAAGAAGCAGTTTGTCTACGAATAGTGGATGTGTTTTTTATGCCAACCGTATTATAATTCCCAAATGTCTTCGCGATAGAATTTTGGACATCATTCATGATAACCATGCTGGTATTGTTAGTATGAAGAGATTAGCCAGATCTTATGTTTAGTGGCCATTATGTGATAGGGATATTGAACAAAAAGTATAAAGTTGTCAAGTTTGTGATCAAACTCAAAATGTTAAAAAAGAAATTGTTACAACAAGTGGGCCAGAAACTTTATATCCTTTTCAAAGAGTTCACGTAGATTTTTTTATTATTTTAAACGGAAGATGTTATTAATTTTGGTAGATTCCTACAGTAAATTTTGCGAAATTAAAATTATGAACTCTACAAACGTGGATTCTATAATGTGTTACCGAATTTATTAAATTTTAATAAATTATTATTTTGGTACCCGGCGACACAAACGAAAACAAATTACGAATTTAAACTGTCAGATTTTTAAGAAAGAAGGAAGGGGAGAAAATTGAAAAAAAAAAGGATTGTAGGAGATTTCTCGCGATCTAGGCTCGGAATGCGTTCCAAAAATTTCTACTCAGGAGTTTACTCGTGCAGATTTTCTCGAGGAAATTTTTGGGAGAGACTTGATAGTACATGCATTTTTTTTTTTGGAACTTTGACTCTGGAGTGAAAATTTTCGCTTGATGATGTCGAGCATCCTGGAAATTATGAGAATCAATTAAACGGAAAAGCGAGCTTTTGCAGAATCTCCAATTAGGCTTGCAGCAGGTCTAAGAGTGAAAGTTTAGACAAAGAATTTTGTTCCTCCAAACAAGTCGCTTGTTAGTCGAGCAGTATAGTTAAATTTATTCTATAGAAATAGTTTAATTTGAAATTAAAAGAAAGAAATATATATATATTTATATATATATTTATATATATATTTATATATATATTTATATATATATTTATATATATATTTATATATATATTTATATATATATTTATATATATATTTATATATATTTATATATATATATTTATATATATATTTATATATATATTTATATATATATTTATACATACATTCATATATACATATATCAAACAGAAAAAAAGGAGAATATTAACAAAGGTATGTTTAATTTGGTGCGAATAAACTCAGCCCAGAATATTTTAAACGACAATTTTTAAATTAGATTAACAAAAAAAAAATCCTTTTTTAGGGAAATAAGCAGCAATAAATCGTTATTGCTGCTGACTTAGATATTTTACCCATCAAAAACAAAGATTTGGCAAATAATCTTGCTTGGAAAAAAATCAGAGAACTACCAGGCCAACAGCAAAATTAGCCAGCACTTTGGCTATAAAAAGTCTGTGTAAAAAGAACAAAGAGTAATTATATCCAATCACACCAAGAATTTTCAATTAGCGGCGTAGCCCAGAGCGTCGATGGTAAAAGTTGCGGTAGAGGAGTCCGCAGTTCAATACTCACCAAACCAACAAAGAAAAATCAGTTAAATTTTTTTTTTATTTTTTTTCTTCATATAAAATTTTTTTCGTTTGCAATAACTTTTTAATAAGTTTAATTAAAGATAAATTCGTAAATTAAGTATAAAGTTGAGTAATTCGCGCCAAGAATATTAAAATCCGATTAACTTATAATTAAAACGCGAAACGAAATAAAATACATAACTTTGAGTCGCGTATTATTCAAAGTATATATATATATATAATATATATATAGAAATATTTGTGTGATAACTAAAGTCAATTCAGTGCATACAAATCTACAAGCAACCTAAGAATTCAACTGCAGTGGCCACTTCGGAGGAATTTTAAGGGTGAGTTTTCTATTGTAAGAGAAATATACCTACATCCTACATTGTGACTAAATATAATTTTCTTTAAATTTTGAGAAGAAAAAAGATATATATATATATAAATAAAAACAAAAAAAGAAAGTACTGTGCGCGAGTTAAAGAGGGTGGGTTTGAACAAGGGGAATAAAGCATAGAGTTAAATATAGTAAAGAAAAAAGAGGATTTGAAATCCCAAAATTTGTAATAAATCGAAGACGTGTTAATTTAAAGTGAATTGAAATTTTGATTATCTTCGCGAAGGTTACCAACTTGCAATATTTATATTTTTAGTAAAGTACAATTTTGAATGATAATGATAATAAATTTAAAGTAATTTTATGGTACAAAATAAAGATTTATTTATAACGTGTGCAAAAAAAAAATGAAATTTACTTTTTATTTCATATGAGATTTATTAAGATCTGAAATGAGTTGGGAATAATTTTTTTTGAAAGGATGAGAGGGATGAGGAGAAAAAAGGATGAAGATGAGATGAAGATAGGAACCTAGTTAAGGGGTTGCATTGGCGAGAAATGCGACCAAGGTAGGGAGGGTAAAAGAAAAAGATCTCGCAGTATCCCATAACACCCTGGATACATATAATAGAGAATGGCTGAAATTATTTTTTTTTTGTAAGGAGCTATGGGTCCAAGAACCACCCACCGTTGAGCTAGGGGTTTTGAAAGGCCAGTTAGGACCAAACGGCACAAAAGGCTCGTTACAAATGAGAGTTTTTAATAAAACTTTTTTGTTGTATGGTCTTCCTGATAAAATAGTTTCCGACAACGGACCACTATTCAACTCCTTTGTTTTAAGAAAATTTTGCCAGTGTAGAGGGATTCAGTTAGTGCATTCTCCTCCATATCATCCTGCTTCTAACGGGTTATAAGAACGCGGTGTACAAAGTACGAAGAAAGTTTTGAAGCGTTTTTGTTTAGATCATGGTAACAGATTTTCAATTCAAGATCAAATTTTTAAGTATTTACAACACAGTCGCAATACTTTTCTCGTATAAACCGAAAATTATTTTAGATAGAATTAACAATGATAATTTGAATGTAATTTGTAATTATGATAATTCTCAAGTCTCTATTGACAAAAAATGTTAAGTTAATGAAACACCAAAAAATAATTCTGTTTATACAGAGGGACAAGATGTAATGTATCAGTATCATTTTAAACATTTTATTCGATGGATACCTGCAAAAATTGTTAAAATAATAAGTAAGTTAACTTATTTAGCAAATATTAATAATAGAAGACGCTTGGTTCATCAAAATCAATTACGTAAAAAACATTTAAAAGATAATGTATATATGAAAACTAAAACACTGAATTTTAATGACGAAAATTGTAATAGATAACCTAAGTTGGATAAAATTAAAAACGGAAAATTAGTCCAGTCAAAGCGTCATTTGACATTGCGCGCAGAGGCATAGTCTATTTTTTTTCATGGATCGATAGGTGCTTATGAGAAAAGCTTAAAACCAAATTTGCACCACATGACAACTTTTTTTACCAAAGTTATTGGTAAAAATGTGTTTTGTGTCATTTTTTGGTCATTTGCGAATATCTCGGCTCCACTATCTCGTACAAACACAAATTTAACATGTATTTATTCCTAATAACATTATCTATTATGTTATAAAAAAAACATTTGTTTAAACAAATGAAAAAAAAGTTATACAGTGGACGCTCGTTAACTTGAACACGGACGAAAACAGGAGTGTTCAAGCTAAAGGATTGTGCAAGTTACTGGATCAAGTTAAAAAATTGTTGTTTTTATTTAATAATGATTCATTTTAATGATTTTAAAACATAAATAATGATTTTACTAATAAATAATTTTAATTAAAACATTTTTCGATTCCGAAATACGCACGTGTTCAAATGAAATTCAGAAATTCAGCTATTATGAAGAATAAAACCTTATACGGAAATACTAAAGAAATTTTTCAAGTTACAGAGTTCGCATAAATTTTACTTGCTGGCGACACCAAAATTACAAGCTACAAGGTTAAGATTCTAAATTGTAAGCTTTCCTAAGTTTTTAAATCATGAATATCTTGGCTCCCGTCTGTCGTAAGAAAAATATTTAATGTAAAATACAGTTTTTTTCTCAATAACTATGAAAAAAAGGTATTAAAAACAAGAAAAAAACGTTGAAACCAACGGTAACTTTTTATGTTTTTGCTCAAACATATTAAATTAAATGCAAGTTGATAGAAAATATTGGCGTAAAATTTTAAACATTTAAAACCTACTCTAAATCAATTTTAGAATGGGAGTCAACTCTAAATATTGAGTATAAAATGAGAACCGACTTTTTGTTAATTTTAAAGGACATACACTATACTTTAACGTTAAAGAGCTCGTCTTACTTTAACAGCAGCAAATAGCTAGTTTATCTTTTAAAAGCATACTTTATCCATATTGACAATGGTCATTTCGTACCAAAGCAAATGGAAGAAAAAATGTTTACTGATGTTTTATTAGATTTTTTAAAGATGTTCTTTGTAAATAGACTGAATCACTAAATATTATAAATTCGAAACAATCGTACGAAAGTGCTCTACAATTAAAAAATATGTGGATACAAATGTACATATCTTATATAGCTAAATTATAGCTAAATGAATCTGCACCTTACAACAACAAATTGAGTTTTTTATGCTGTGAATTTGCGATTTATACTTTATTTTCATCTAAAATAATGTAAATAACTTATAAACAATCAAATTCTGTACCGAGGAAGTATATAAAATGTACTTTTTTCGGCGAAAAATTATTTTTTTATAATTTAGTCACGCTCAAGGGAATATGAATACCCTTTAAATGTTTCAACACAGCGTGGGCGTGAAGTTACGGAAGAGAAAGAAGGATAGGAAAGATGTGTGGCACGATGTTCTGAAACTGAAGGTGGTTGTCTCAGATTTTTTTTTTTATCTCCAGGGATGGCGGCTGAACTAAAGCGGAGAATTGCCGTGTCTTATTTCTATGTCCCTTATAATTCGCATTATTTTATTCGTTTTTCATCCTTGTTGGTCATACTAGTTTAACTCAATCACATGTTGTTAGTGTTATGCCTAATGGTTTGAAGTTGTCTGTTCTTTTTTATGTTTTTGTAGTTGTGTGAGTTATGTATCTGTCAAATTAAGGGTTGTTCAACGCAAATTCGCTTAGGTTCTGTTGTAAAACCCACATCAGTTAGAAGAGTTGTCTAACGTGTTTAAAATTATGCAAAAGTTAGACTAAGTCTCCGAGCTAAACGACTGCGTTAAGTAGAGCCGGTTTTATTCCTTAAACGAGAACTGTTTAAAATTTTGCGCCATTGTTATTAGCAAAACAGTTTTTTATTTTCATTTTGCGACATACTGATATTAATTAAAACATAAAATCATAAAATGCGTGGGTGCGCTAACTAACCTACGTTCAATAATTTATTACTCGGCTTTAGTTCATCGTACAGTGTTGATTTTTTTTTAATTGTAGGGAATTACAAGAACTTTAATAATAAAAATTTCATCGTTATATGAGCTTTTTGCTTAATAATCACGAAAAAGTGATTTTTAAACAACAAATATTTTTTTAACTTACTATAACTTTTTTTTTCATTTGTTCAAACAAATGTTTTTTTTTATAACATAATAGATAATGTTATCAGGAATAAATACATGTTTAATTTTTCTTTGTACGAGATAGTGGAGCGGAGATATTCGCAAATGACCAAAAAATGACACAAAACACATTTTTACCAATAACTTTGGTAAAAAAAAGTTGTCGTGTGGTGCAAATTTGGTTTTAAGCTTTTCTCATAAGCACCTATCGATCCATGAGAAAAAAATAGACCATCCCTCTGCGCGCAAGGTCAGGCTCTTTTTCATAACGCTTTGACTGGACTAAATGTAATTTTGAAAAAGAATCAGTTTCAGAAGACTTAAATTCTCAATTAAGAAGAGCTCAAAGAGAGAAAAAAACCTAAGCGTTTCACATTTTCTGATTATGATAAGCCAAAGCTAAAGTAATTTTGTTTTTGTATTATGGGAAGGCTTGAGCAAAAATGGGGAAAGCGGTTATATATTTCGATAACTTATTGAACTGTGTTATCCCATTAATTTACATAGTTTCTAAACACATTCTTGGCTGTATAGTTTATGACATTGAAAAGACTGTTCGATCTCTTTTTGCTCCAACCGATTAACTTATGCTTCTTAGCTATTAAGATTTATATATTTATTAAATAAATTATTAATCTTACCGAGTGTTTTATTTAAATACATAATAAAGCCTAGGGTGGAAAAAACTCTAGGTTCTGCACCGCTCATACAGCATGCGAATTTTTGTTCCAATTATATTTACATATTTATTATTTATATATAAAATGAATTACATACCCGGTGAAACGCTGAAACTGCGGCGGCGTTCAGGATCAGAAGATCTCCGTTTTCGATCGCGTTCCCTTTCACTACGTTCATCATTTCGTATACTTTCCTTATCGGCACGTTCGTTATGAATTACTCTTTCACCTCCGCGCATTTTTTCCCTTTTTCTTGTTCTTTCTGCTTCAACCTCCAGTTCTTCTCTTTTGCCAACATCCCACTCACGAACTGGTCTACCTACCTGAATCTGCATCTTATCATTAGTTGGTAGAAAATATTATTTTTACAATATACCTTCTTTTCCTCAAAATCAAAACGATCCCTATCCCATCCAGTTCCGACAACACGATTTTCCCGACCAATTTCGTGGCCAAACTGAGGTGACACTTCTTGTGAAGACAACATGGCTTTGTCCATGTCAGCCACTGTTCCAAAGTCAACATTCAAACACTTCGGATTGGACGTTGGCCATCGAACACCATGAAGCGCATGACGGGTTTCTATGGCCTCACTTAAAAGTTTATGGCATTATTTCGAAAAGTGGTAATCATTATTTCTTAATTGAACACAACTTACTCTTCAGTTTCATACTGAATGAAACATTTAGATTTGATCTTATCAATCCAAAATCTATTCAAAACTATTTTTCCTGTCCGTGCCAGCAAACCCTTCAATTGCAATATTGTAAAAGGGCGAACCAGATTTGTAATGTATAAAATAGAGCTCGTTTCGTTCTTTGCTGGAATGGGAGGTAAATGCTCGTCCCTGTCACTCAAAAGTGAAATTTTCCTAATTGGGTTTTCGTACATTTTTGACGTGATGCGTTCCCTGTCAGAAACAGTCTGCTTTTCCATTCGTGATTTGATAGATGTAGGAGATGCCTCTCCTTCTTCTTGCTCAGATTCAACCTCCTCGACTTCCGATGAAGATTCCAACTTGACATCGCACAATGGCACAGGATGTACATCAGAAATTAAATTCTTAAGAGAATCCGTTGATATAGCCAGAATTTGTGAACTCGAGTCAGAGGTCCTCTTCGAAAGCCATCTGCGCTTTCTAGTATTTTTTGTTTTCGCAATTGATGGTGCTGAAAGATTTTCCGACATATTTTTGAATTCATCATTTTCATCATTTTCTTCTTCCCTTTTTCTCAAAATTATCTGAGTCCGGGGTTCTCTGTTATGACCAAGCGTTTTCTTAGCTTCGCAAACGCTAGTTGAAGTTTTTGTTTCTTCTGGAGATTTTTTTTTTTCTTGTTCTAGTTCTGTTTCTTTTGAATTTTCGCTTACCTCTCCTCCTTTGTTTCTTTTTGAATCATATGTGTTCAGAGCAACGTCAATACTTGATTTCTGCACATCAGGTTTTGGAACCTCGTTTTCTTTGTATAAAACACCATTAGATTCTTGCTGAGATGCTTTTGTAATTATTCCTTTTTTGCTGATTTCATCTTCTTTAGAATAATCTTCTTCACATTCTTGGATCTGATAAGATTCTCCTTCTTTGGAAATACCTTCTTCCTTATCATCGCAAATTTCATTAGCATTTTTTATTGGAAATTCTACAATTGTCTGTGGAAGGAAGATTATTTCAATTATTTACATGACCAAGATAAATTATGTTTAAATTTTAGAATACAAACTATTTAGGCGGCATCTAAAGCATATAAATAGAACTTACGTTAAAAATGATTCCGCTAAATTTTGGAGAGTTAATAATATTCTAAAATAAAGTGTGTAGAATTATAAGAAGAACGAGAAAAATTATATATACATATATTAGTGTATATAAATATAAATCTGTGATCATGACATACAAAAATTAATTGTTTATTGAAATCGTTCAAGAATTGAAGAATGTTTTTTATGAGAGAACATGAACTGTGAGCTATCCTGACATAATATCATGTTCCATTTACATTTTCATCCAGTAGGATAACATTTTCAAGCTGTCCAATTTGCATTCTTGTAGGAGGTTGAAATCCTTTACTGAGTGGAAATTCATTTTCTGGATCGTATTCGTTTTTTTCCAAATCAAACTTTGTGTGAAACCAGACTTTTTAAAACAATTAGGAAGTATTTTACATTTACGAATTGATTAATTCACTGGTGAATTGTGAAAATTGTGATTCAAAGGCTGATAATATTGTTTTTTTTGTTTGTAAAAGATCAACAACTTTTATTTTGCCAGCTTTAGGTTTTAGGATGAGATGCAGCATTGTCAAAAAGGAACTCAATTTTCCCTCTGAAGCTTAATTTTCTTGTCGAACGAACGCATCGAGTATCATAATTTCTATGTTATTATAAATGAATGGTTTGCTGTTCACTGTATACAACTTAAAAAAAAGCGTTACCAAAATTGACATATTTTATCCTGCTCTGGTGTCAGTCTTCATGTCCGTTCAAGGGAATGTGCGCCCAAGAGAAATTGAAAACCATACGACTTTTATGGAACAATTTCCATATAAAAAGTATGTCCTCCTAAGTGAGTTGTCCGCAGAAGAAAATTTCACTGTATGAATTTGTGGCGGATTTCTTAGATGCCACGCTCGTCGGAGGGAGTTCGATCTTGATCCCTATCAAAACCGCGCGTACAAAAATGCCAGGCTCAACGTCGAGGTGTTGTGACGTAGTGAGAAGATTTTCTTAACCCACCCTGCCCTGTTTGCCTATCTCGCCTAAGCTATCCCTTACCTCGCCATGTTTCACTTATGTAATTTTAAATAATTTTACATGCTTTTGGAAATTGAAATAAATTTAATAAAAAATGCAAATTGACGTGTACAATGTCTGAGTATATCACCCCTATTACGATTGTCAATTATCAAATTGATAGTTGATAAACCTTGAAAATTGGGTTACAAAACTCAATTTATTAAAAAACTAATTAATTTTTCTTTTAAATTTTTCAATTTGCTTGTGTTTCGCAATGGTCTGAATCATTCTCAATGATCAAAACTTTAATCAGTTGGGTTTTTAAACATTGAATTAAAAATTTATCAACTATCAAATTGATATTTGACAATCATAATAGGGGTGTATGTCTTGTAACTTCCAACGAAAACTTCTTTTAGCCATCTACAACTACAATTCTCTTTATACGGGAAAAATATCGCCGATCAGGAACGGTGGCGATACACGGTATCATACATGCACATTTAACTCTGAAAGGTAGGAGAGTAGTAGGAGGCTAGTATGAGGACTCGGTGTAATAAAAAACAATTGAATTGCAGTTCGTTACAAATTGTACGTACATACATATTAGGATATAATATATTTTTATATAAATTGTTTTTTTCAGGGCTTGTATCTTGAAAAATATGAAATATGAAAAAATGTTTATATAGTTATCCTAACTGAAACACATCAAGGCTTGTCGGTGATGGATAAAGAAGTTTATATAAAAAATTATAAAATTATCCCTTCTGAAACATCATCGGCCCATACTGGAGGAGTGGTTATTTATAAAAAAAAACATGTTGATGACTTTTTTGTTCTAACAAATGTACAAATTAATATGAGAATATATACTATTGACTGTAGAAATATGTAAAGTGAAATTTATTACACTAAATAGATCACGCAGTACTCCAAAAGGTGAATTTTTAAGTAATTTGATTGAAAATATAATACTAGAAGATTTTAATAAAGGCCGGTTTGAAGATTTAAATTATAGAAGAGATCTAGGATGTTTATCTAAAGAATAGTTGTATAAACAAATGGTAATAAAACCTAATATGTGCCAGTACACGAACTTTATTGAAATACGTGGTAACTGATATTAATTGAAGTCAAAGTAGCAAATGAATTAAAAAAAGCCATAATGAGACAACAATCTTAAAGCTGCCATTGCGTAAAAATAAAGAAAAGAAGTGAAAAAAGTTGACATTTTTAAATACAATAAACATAAATTTATACAAAACATCATGCAAGTGATATACCCATAATAATTATAATTACTTAAGTACACATTAATGATCCAAACCGTGAACAATTAGAAAAAGAAATGCTTAGTTGTTCAAACAGCAAGGAGGCAAAATTCCGAAAAAAATCAGAAGTCACCTGGAGTTTCTGTTAACCAACAACATTGAACATTAAGAACAATATAAAAGAATTAGAAATATTTAACAAAAATCTTCAAGTAACATAGTGAAAATACATTCAAGATAAATTAAATGGGGCTAGCGACCAAAAATATTTGTGGAAACATTAAAAACTTTAGTTTTGGGACAGTCGGTAACAGAAATCAAATGTTGAATTTTATGAAAGCAAAATAAGCGATAATAAAATAATTTCCAATAAATTTAATGAATTTTTTTAGATGTAGATGTACAAATGTTGGCATTAGCAGTAGATTTAGAACATGTATTGTAGCTAGAAAACAGATTAAATTTTTTCTTCTATCCACATATAGTTGTTTAGACCAAACGACGGTCAAGGTTGAACGTGCTGGGCTCCCACCACTAGTCATAATATCATGCTACATGCCGGGTGACGGTGTAGAGGGACCACCGGCTGAGATGACGAAACAGATCATCCAACGTGCCGCACTGGAGAAATGGGATGTTGCTATGGGCTGTGATGCCAACGCACACCATTCTCAGTGGGGAAGTACCGACACCAACGATAGAGGTGAGTTACTTTTTGAATTTATCATAGAAAATAATATTTCAGTAGCGAATAGGGGCAACGAACCCACTTTCATTGCCAAAAATCGTAACGAAGTGCTCTTATTAGCAACTCGGACACTATTTCAGTAGACCAATGGAGGGTATTAAAAGACGAATCTTTCTCTGACCACAGGCTCATAGAATTTTTAATACCCGACTCCAAATATCCTCGAAAACCATTTAGAAATCTCAGAAAAACCAACAGGGATATTTTTAGTATGGAAGTGGCCGTGGGGCGATAGTGGGGGTGGCCGTGGCGCGATGGTTGCGTGCTCGCCTGTCAACCTCATTATCACAGGTTCGATCCCTGCCGTCGTCTATGTCTTCTTTAATTCCATTAAAACCTTCTAAAATTGTCATCAATGGGTTTGCTGGTTTACTCATAATATATTGTTTAGGCATCACACTAACAACATGTGATTGAGCCAAACCAGTATGCCCAACAAGGATGAATAAGAATAAAAAATAATGCGAATTATAAGGGACATAGAAATAAGACACGGCAGTTCTCCGCTTTAGTTCAGCCGCCATCCCTGAAGATAAAAAATCTGAGACAACCACCTTCGGTCTCAACATCGTGCCACACATCTTTCCTATCCTTCTTTCTCCTCCGTATAATATAAAAAAAAAAAAAAAAAAAAAAAGCAGCCTGAAATGGGGATATGTGCCTAAAGCGTGGCGAGAAGTCAAAGTGGTATTTGTTCCGAAAGCTGGTAAGCCTAGCCACACGAACGCTAAAGACGTCAGACACATTAGTCTAACATCTTTTCTCTTAAAAACGTTTGAAAGACTAATAGACATACATCTTAATCACAACATATTATTCTATATTTTACAGCTTTTAATTTGATTTTAAATATTAACAAATTTCTAAAAAATAAAAATAGTTCAAAACTCATTAAAAAGTAGGTGGACAAAACTAAATCACATTTTTGATTTCATATACAAAATGAATAAAAAAAAAGTTTTAATGTTAGTTTTTGGAGGCGTCAACATTATTTTTGATGATTGCATCACATCGAGATCGTCAATTATTTGTATGTGGATGTTTTCTCAGGCAGTTTGTACTTGTTGTCAAGTAGCGCGTCAAAATTTGCTACATTTTGTTCGATCAATCCTCTGATCTACAATTTCCCATAGATTCTCTGTGGAGTTGAGATCAGGGGATTACACTGGCCACTTCAGAACCGTAATATTACCTTCATTAAGCCAATCCTTCGCCAATTTAGCGGTATGTTCCGGATCGTTGTCATGTTGGAAGATCCATCGCAACGGCATATTCTCCTCCGAATACGGAAACATGACGTTTTGAAGGCTTTCCTGGTACATGAAACGATCTATTATACCACTTACCTTATGAAGTGGCCCGATCCCTTGACTGGAAAAACATCCCCAGACAATAATGTTCCCCCCCACAGTGCTTCACAGTTGCCTTTGTGAATCGAGGATTGCGGCGTTTACCTTTCGGGTTTCGTACCGTACGAAATTTGTCCGATCGTTTTGAATTCAATCCGAGGATAGAACCGTCTTCCATTTTTTCCTAGTGCAGCTAAGGTGCGTTTTGGAAAATTTTAGTCTTGCACGTCTACTTTTAAGGGAAATAAATGACTTTTTTACAGCACGACGAGTTTTCCAGCCGCTATGAACCGCCCTTCGCCGGATCGTTCTGCAAGAGATTTATAAGTCTAGTTCTTGTTTTTATTCCTTTAGAGGTAATATAAGTATCCTTTTTGATTAACCTTCTTTTATCGCAATACGACGTGGTTTTTCGAGGTCTACCACCATTGTGCACTGTTTGAACACTACCCCGAGAACGAAATCGAGCTATTATTCGAGAAATAACCGTATGGCTTATACCATATTTATTGCCAATAAATGTAATTGATTGATTTATTCCGCGCCATTTTAACAATTTTTATTTAAATTTTAAATTGTTCATTAGCTTTGACCGTTAGCACCATCAAAGATCCGCGATTAACCTAGAACATGCTTGACAAAATAACAAGTGAAGGTAGTAGCATTTAAGAAGTAAGCGGTAAAATTCGATAACTGTAAACAGAAATAGGGTACATGTGCTTTAGTTTTGTCCACCTACTTTTTAATGAGTTTTTAACTATTTTTATTTTTTAGAAATATGTTAAGATTTAAACTCAAATTAAAAACTGTAAAATATAGAATAATATGTTGTGATTAAGAAAAAATAAAAATTATAAAAGTATCACGAGTGTTTTCACTTTTTATCGATATTTTTCCAATGTGATATTTTGTAGTGCTTTCGTTTCGTTCAACACTGTAAAGGTTTTTTTTCAAGGTTTTTTTATTGAACTTAATATATACAATTGTGAAACTTGAGGATAATATATATAGGGTAGAAATTTGTTGGCACATAGGGGGCCTAACTTATAAAATGACTTAAACTCTAAAAATTATAATATTTGTAATGTACATGGTTCAAAATTAGCATTATGAAAAATTGTCTTGGTTTTTGACTCGGGTTGTTCAGTCCCGGTTGTCCAGTTGGTGGGTTGTTGGGGGTTGTTTTTTGATGTTTTCAGCCACGGTGATATGCTGACTCGGCGTCAGCGTAGAAACGAACTGCTGGTTCGTTGTCGGCTGGGATCCTTTCTATCATATCCAGAGCAGTGAGGTGAGGATATAGTTCAACACTGTAGTAGTAAGATGTGATCTTTATTCAATATTCATAGTTTACATAAATTGTTCACAATTAGAGCATGGCATAAGCCGTCAGCCGAAAATAAACAGAGAGCATATAATATTTTATTGATTATTGAATATAAATAATGAAAAAGTTTTTTTATAAAACATTTTAGGATCTCACAGATATTCTAAGAATTAGATTAATCAGAAACTTTCGTTTATTATTTGGGAACGATATTTTCAGGATGTTTTAAAGTAGCTAACCAGAGTAAGCCAGCAGTCGCCGTTTAAAATAATTTTGAGTTCATCCATGCTTAGACTGTTTTTAACCCATTGGGCGCATCTGATGAAGCTAAAAAGGGGGCAAGTTCCAACAAAGTGTATAACGTCTTCTGATGTATGTCGGTTACACAGTGAACATTCAGTATTTTGGTCATTTCGATGTGGGATATAGTTTAAGCGCAAAAGTTCTCCTCTTACTTTGAAAGTTGTGGAAATAGTGTCAATACTGTTGTTGTTGTGAAAATAGTTGTTTAAGTTGTGATCCAGTGCTCGGAAAAACTCAAACCTGGATTCCTTGATAGAATTTTGGAGGGAAAGCAATGGGTATTCCCATGTTGCTGGGTTGTCCAGGTCCATTTGCACGTTATGCTCCAAGCACAGTCTTAACCACTCACCAAAAAATTGAGATTTTCGTTGAATCATATAAGATGCCACAATTTTGGAAAGCCTTTGCGGGTGATATTCCATGACCTTTCTTATATAAGGCGTATTTTATTGGTAATGTATACATAGTGCAGCAATGGAAGTCCGAATAAAATGCTTTTTTGACTGCATATAGACTTTTACTTTAAATTTTAAAGTTGGTATGCTTTGCATTTATACCCGTGTCAAAATCAGTTGATTTGGAAAAGAAGTAAAATAAATATGTAATTTCTTACAAAAATAATACAAATTGAAATGAATAAAGATCCAAAACAGAAAAGGGCTGTACATAATTTCTGAGTTTCTTTTAACAAATCATCTTAATTTAGTATATATTTCAGACTCATTAAGTGAACAAAGTAAAAGGAAACGAAAACTAAAAATGAAATATATACCTACGAATAAGGAATCCACTTTTAAATAAGCTAAGGGATGCGTTGGAAAAGTAAACGTTTTGAAGTGGTTTATGCTGAATTAACATTACTGAAAAATTTGTTGTCAAACAAGTGGCAAAATTATTAATAAAATCAAATCTCAAAGGCATGTATGTACACAAAGTCAAATTAAGGGCTCGGTGTCAGAAAAAAATCATTTTCATGTCCTTTTTAATAGTTTGGCATCGCAGCCATCCTTCGATGAATTTCATACTGTCACGTGATAGATAAGGAACATGCACACGCATTAAGAGGCAACATTTTGACCATTGATTATTAACGTTTACCGTCTAATCGTAAATTAATATTTTAAACTACATAATTTTGGCTCTTGTGAAAATTTACCATAAAATGAACAAATATCACCGAACACATTCTCGAATAATCAAAACCTGCCAACCTCACGAAAAATAAAACTTTTGCAACCAATTTGAGTGTCGCTGTAATCCAGATGCTCTAAAAATTTATCAGCACTATTATGTGCACTCTTATTACTGCCTAGTTTATACGCACTATTCCTTTGTTGTTGTTCACTGTATAAAATTTTACTGCGCTGCCTATACATTTACCAATAAAAAACGACTATAGTTGAAATGTAGTTTGAGAGTGTACATGTACAGGTAGAGAGGTAGAAGTCCAGTCTCCAAATGGAGCATGTACGTCGGAGTATTTTCTGGTAGACGAAAGATTTTCTTTAAGAAGTATCTTAAGAGTTTGGCTGAGTTCGTAATTCCAATGTTTGTTGCCCCTGCCCAGCCTAAAACATGCTTCGAATACATTTATGAACACAATTACAACAGCATGTGTGCAGTCATCATACTTTGTTAAAAATGAGTTCATAATTGTCAAAATAGTTCGATATCAGCATCGGACCAGACTTTGGCCTCGTATTCAATCCTGTGGATGGATAGTTATTAATTTCTTATCAAAGATGTACAAATCAATATTTGTACGATTATAAATTAATTTCAAAAAAAAAAAATTACTCACATTAGATCCTCTGCCATTTTCCTGCAAATTCAGCAACATAAAAAAAACACATGCTAAATTGACCGCATGTTGACTGTAAGTTTACTTTTATGAACACATATGTTGCCGTGCTCATGCAGAGATGATGCTGTTTGTTTACAATTATGAACGCAAGTTTTGCAGGACTGCGGCAGTTTTGCAATTACGAACTCAGCCTTTATATACTTCCTCATGCTGAAACAAACCCCAGACTTGAGCAGCATAACACATTATGGTTCTTACTACTGCTTCAAATAATCTGTACTTCACACTTGTTGCGACGTCCTTTTTGCCAAGAATTCCTTTCCAGTTACAGTTGATAGCCATTTTAGAATCTTGAAGCTTTGATTTGAACACTGAGCCCGGAGGTCATATCTCCAGCCCAGCATGTTAAACTGAAGGTAAAAGTGTTAAAACAGCACTACTCAGTGTCGTCTACACGATTGAAAAAAAAAACGTCCAAAAACAAGGAATACACCCTTGCTGCCTTCTTAGACATTGAAGGAGCTTTTAAAAATATCCGAAACGAGGCCGTTGAAGGAGCGCTCGTAAATCTTAATGTGCATAATACCATCATCAGCTGGATAATGTGCATGTTAAAAAATAGACACATCAACTCGGAGCTATGAGGAGTACAGATTAAAGTGTCTACTTCTAGAGGGGCTCCACAAGGTGCTTTCTCCACTTCTCTGGGCACTCATGATGAACGCAGTTCTAATGAGACTTAAATATAGTGGAGTCCAAGGAATTGCATATGCTGATGACCTAGCATTACTAGCGACAGGTAAGTTTCCCTCCACAATTAGCGAACAGATAGAGAATGCTTTATCTATGGTGAATACACGGACTAAAAACTGCGGTCTAGCGGTTAACCCGCAAATAACCGAACTGGTTCTTTTTACGAACAAAAGGAAACTACAGACTTTTAAAATTCCCTTAATTGAAGGGACCCAACTCAAAATCTCCGATCACGCCAAATATATTGGTGTGATCCTGGATAAGAAATTGAACTGGAGTCTATATGAAGGTTTTTATAATACAAATTCTATATAGTCATCCACTATTAATGGACTTGTTGATTTATTGATCAATGCCAGGCCACGGGCAAAATCTTCCAACGTTAATGATTACAATTTTAATTTTGGTTGGGTATAGTTCACATTGAATTTTTGTCAAAAAATCTATATAAGATGAACTGAATTTAACAAAAATTGCGTATTGACAAGGTCCTCACAGTCAACTGATGAGTCCATGTGAGATCGCCGAGACGAAACGCCAATTTTTGTGGACTAAAGGCCAAAAAAGCTATTTTGAATCGGTAGTATGTTTAGTGAAATTAATATAAAACAGTTAAATAATTTCATGTTACAATTTTCACATATACATATTTCATGTACAAGAAACGCCCTTTTGTGATTTAAAAAAAATGTTGAACTTTGTGTAGTAATGGAAAAGTTTGTGTTTCCCGTGAGATCCCGTGATGAAATGTAGTTCTTAATTTACCTTGATATGTCCTTTATAAGTTATTAACAAAAAATGTTGCGATATTTTGCGATGTTAAGAGATATTGTAGATGAAATCTGTTGAACACACTAAAAATGCAAGTTCGCCTCAATAAATAGTTTTCGATTTTCTTATTTTTTGATAAAGGCTCACAATCAAACATAATTTTTTTATCAAGAAATCAGCTAAGCGAGGTTTTAAGAACTTGTTCATCACATGATTCAAAAGAAAAAATTGAGTTTTTGTCAGAAAAAGTAGAAAACTTCACTCACATTGATACATCTGATGAAACAAAGAAAATTTTGCCTAAATTTGTAAATGGATATTAGGGTCGATGGTTATCTTCATCTAAAAATTACCGAGCTTTCCAAAATAAATTCAAAATCTGGTTAGAGTTCGAAATACCGTTTCCATGCCGAACCCATAGAGTAGCTGGACGGCCACAAATTGACGGCGGAAAACGCCGAAGAATTAATTAAGGGAAAATTGATTCTTCCACTGTAATATAAGATGTATGCTTTTCAACATACCAAGAAGCTTATAAAAATTGGATTGCGAAATAATTCCATTTAGAGACTTTGTCGATATTTGTTCGGGCCAAATTAACAAAGTTTCAATACAATATTAGAGATGCAGCCAAAAAACATGGTGCTATTCTACATCCTATCTATGAAGCGATTACGAAAGCCAAAAAAAAATGGTATCCAGAAAATTTAAACATAAAAGAGTCACTTGCAGAATCACCACTTCAAAGTTTACTCTTATTTTCAAATGGGGTTGCGATGGAACTTCGGGCATGAGCGTGTTTTTAGTTTATTTACATTTAAGTCTGATATTCACAAAATAAATGCTGGTGTGTCCCAAGGCTCTGTTTTGTCTCCGACTCTCTTCCTCATCTTCATCAATGATCTCTTGTCTGTATCTTCTAATCCACTACATTGTTTTGCTGACGACAGTACCCTCAGCTTTTCATATTCGTTTCCAGATCCACATCCTTCATCTTCGGAAGTGGCTGTGCAACGGCAACATATGATAAGTTCATTAAATTCCGACGTAGACAGCATTGTAGAATGGGGTATTAGAAACCGCGTGGAATTTAATGCTTCGAAAACCCAAAGCTGTCTCCTGTCTGTCAAGCGAACTATTCCACCCCTGCCATTATCCATGGATGGTACTTGCATCGAGGAAACCGAAAAGCTTTCCGTTCTTGGTATGTCTATTACAGATCATCTTTTGTGGCATGATCACATATTTGATGTTGCGAAAAATGCTGCGAAATGCTTAGGTTTCCTCAGAAGATGTAAGCAGTTTTTTTCCCCTTCTGATCTGGCTACAATTTATAAGGCATACATTCGGCCTAAGCTAGAGTATAACTCCCATATCTGGGCAGGTGCTCCTAAAACTCACTTGCACCTCTTAGACAGAATCCAAAACAGAGCCCTTAGACTGATTGGAGACAGATCTATTACGGAAACTTTTGTTTCTCTCGAACACCTTCGTAATGTCTCTTGTCTAACTTTGTTTTATCGCTTCTTCTATAAACAGTGCTCAAATGAAATAGCCAGTTGCATTCCTCCCTTGAAACAATTTCGCCGTAACACTCGTCTTGCTAAGAATGCCCATCAGTTTACCCTTGAGCCTAATTTCGGGCGTACTGTAAAATACAGAGATTCATTCTTAAGCCGTACTACTAGAATGTGGAACACTATACCCCACTCGATTTTCCCCCCTCATTGTGATGTACAAGCATTTAAAACCAATGTGCATCGGCATCTCCTTTTAAATCCCCTCCTCATTTCCTAACTGCTCGCGCTCTGTTATTATAACATTATAAGGGTATTCATAACCCCTTGAGTGTGTGCTTATTATAAAAAAAAAAAAAAATTCTCTATTTAATATCATTGGCGCAAAATTTTAAATTCATATGAAATCTGAATACTTTTCCACAAAAAAAATCGGCAATTTTATTTGAAAGAGTTAAATTGTGCTTTTTTAGGATTCATTAGCTAATTGTTCTTAAAAGTAAATAAGAAGAAGACGGAAGAAGTGTGTATATGTTTGAAGACTAAGTATTATGCAGTAAAAAGTTCCTAACCGAACACAAAGGATATATCTACATATGTATGTACACCAATTAATCTTATAGGAGCCTTACATGGAATGGTCAAGTCCACAATAGGGAAAGTAATAAAAAACATTTCGAAAAATGTTTTCACAACTAAATAAATTGTAGGTTGTCCCTTTGACTTTTGAGTTTCTAACATTTCAAATTATTATTTTCAAGAACTATCATGATTTAAAAAATTTGCTCAGATGCACCGTTTTTAATAAAAGGAAATTAGTAATTTACTAGTTAGTAAAACGAAAAAAATGCTTTTACATTTTCGAAGAGCTAGTAAATTACTAAAAGTTTAACAAATTGCTAGCTAGAAAGATGCTAAGCCCTTAATAATAGGTTGTTTAAAATTTTGCCCCATTGTCGTTACTATTTTTTTTTTTTACAACTAAATATAATTAAAAAATATTCGTTTTGAATTCTGATAAATAAAAGCATTTATTACATTGCAAACATAAAAAATAATTTTGACCACGTTTTTGGGATTTTCCGCCACTTCCAAGATGGAAACTGGTGTTGGTGCAGGATTCTTTTCACAAACCCTTGGACTATCCAGCTCATTCAGACTTCCTGATTACAGCAGTGTCTTTCAAGCTGAGATCCTGGCAGTGACGAAAGCTGCTAGACAAGTCTCAATGATGCAATACCACAAGCTGATATCACCTTTTTCATTGATATTATTATTATTATTCTTTATTATCAATATAATTATAAAATAATTACAAAGTTAATATTGTTTAAAGAGCGCAAGCTGCAGAGACTAACGGCTCTAACGTTTAGATAATATTTATAGTTTAATTTTAAATTAAATTTTAATTAATTTCATTATTATTGCAATGTTTCAAGTGTGAAGGGTATTTTATAAATGTCTTAATGTTGTTAAAACGAGTTTTTTAATGTTTATTGTAAGTTTTATGACAATGTATTTTGTTAAAATATGTTTTACTGACATTAAATTTTTGTTTAAATTTCAAATAAAAAAGGCTTGAAGAAGAGCGTATTCATGCTCGAAACGTCGCTTAACCAGTAAGATCGTATTTTATTGACCTAGAGCCCGCACAAATTATTCTCTGTAGTCTCTAATTTTCTTTATAACGGTAACATTGTATTTATCATTTCGGATAGCGTTTATAACTGATATACTATCAGTTGTGATAATGTACTTTCCCTTTCTTTTTAGCGCAGTTTTGGCCGCTTCTAATTTAGCGTGAGCCTCCGCCGTAAAAATAGAAGCCTCTTCGCATAGTAGACCCGTGCTAATAAGCACCCCATTTTCTTCAACTACAGGGAATGAAACGCTTTCACTTATTTTTGACCCATCGCACACAGGCGGATTTTCCCAAAATCATGGCCAAAATTATTTTTAAGTGTTATATATTAAATTATTGCGTTTATTCATCAGGTTTAGACAACTAAAACTATAACAACTTCATTTATATGTGATTTTTATAAATTTATATGCTTTTTCGAAAAAAAAAATAAATAAATAAAATTAATTAAAATAAAAAATAAATACCAAAAATTTGATTTAATTTAAATATAAATAAAAACAAGGGCATTATAAACAAAATTGGAAAAAAAACATGTTTGAAAATAATAACAAATAAAAAGAATGAGTTAAGCAAAACAATAGCTAATAAAAAGAAAAAAGTTAAGCAAACATTAGATATAAAGGTACCTAGGAATAATTTAGGATCTTGATTTGAAAACTATTCCAGATCTGTGACCTCAACTTCTGGTTCTTTTAAGAACTGCAGTACTTCTGAAGGAAATGATTCATGTTTTTTTTTTGGGTAAGGTTTTTTCAAACTACAAATATATAGATCAGAAGAAACCAAGAGGTTATGAAAAATATCTTCCATATTTTGTTGCCTCGAAAATTTTCTTGAGTAAATTTCTCAAAAACGCTTTATATCCTTATTTCGAGCTTCTTCACCAAGTTGTTTAATAGGAAGAATAGCTTCCGACAGAATTTCCGGACTATGCACTAAAATTTTTCGCACTGTTGTTGGCATATTGTACCACGGATATAGGTCAACAAACTTGTTCGCAGTATCAATGCAGTGGTCCTTAAATCCATCTATTTTAATCGGAAAACCACACGATATTGTTAATAACACTACTCGAAAGCGATTAATTAAGTCTTCATCTATGTTGGTTATTAGTGATTAAGTGACAGGGTCATCAAAAAATCTGCGAGCAGTGTTTCCATCGTTTCTACTTCCGTAACCTGGTTTCGGTTTATCGACTAACAAACCCATTTGACAACGGAATCCTTCTTGGATCCTCTTTTTATTTTCTTCTACTTTTTTTTATTTACTTCACGACGTGTTTGCCATTGACTGATGACCAGTTTATAAGAAACATGAATTAAGCATTCAAAAAACCGAATCCAAGCATGTAACGGTGAAAGCCCAAACCTCAATTTTGATTTGTCCTGAACTTGTTTGGTCACAACAACATCCATTTTATTAAAATCTTTCGATGTTAGTCCGCACAAATAGCACCTTTGTGTTGATGAATTTTCTGTGATAGCATTGCAAACCTTTCCATCTATCATGGTCAGTAGCATTGTATGTTTAACCGAAACACTTCCACTTGAAAGATTTATAATGGTCTCACTTAATGAAGATATTTGGCTTTCAACATGTTCAACTTCTCTTATCGTTACATCAGTTGTTTAATGGACAAATTGAATCCGGATTGGTCTGCAAAATCTTTGAGAGGATGGACGAGAATTTTGCCATAAAACTATTTTTTTGCTGGAGTTTGGGTTCCCTGATATTAATTGAATTGGTACAAAAGAGGTTAAGAAAATACTAGCATCTGAAATATTCGGGTCCGAAAAACGTTGTTTGTATTCGCTCATTCCCGAGCTTCCATCGCATCCCCATTTAGAAACAAGGTGATGGTTACGCATTTCATTACAATGTAAGCTATCAGCTATTTTTTGACAGCTATAAACAAACTCTAAGTAGTGTGATCGAGTAAATTTTGCAGAGGCGATTCTGCAACAATTGATCAAATTTCTAGGATAACACTTTTTTTCGCTTCTGTAACCACTTCATAGGTCGGATATATATTGACATTGTGTTTTTTTTTTGCCGCATCCCTTATTACATTATATTGAAACTTTGTTCATTTGGCTTCAAGAAGTAGTGACAAAGCTTCATCTGCGGTATATGAAATAATATCACTCTCCAATTTTTTAAAACCTTTTTGGTATTTTTCTGCACGTGTTGGAGTCGAAAAAACGGTGTTTTTCACCACAACCGCAGAATCTATCTGTCCTCTCTTCCGAAGTTGCATTTGAGCAGCATAGCATAGCTCTTCGGCTTCGAATCAGTTCGCAAAACTTCCATGGGCTCTGCATGGAAACGAGATTTCGAGCTCCAGCCAAGTTTTGTTTTTATTATTGAAAGCCTGGTTATTTCTTGAGGAGGCTAACCAACGCAATTTATGTTCCGACACGAATCTTGCTAATGTTTTCTTGGTTTCATCTGATGCATCAATGTGGGTCAAACTTTTAACTTTTTCTGATAAAAAAAATAAGTTTTTCATTGAAATCCTGAGATGAACAGTGATGAACTCAAGAACTCTTGATAAAAAAAATACAACTTGATTGTGATAAAAAAAACTCTTATTTTCTGTGTCTTACATCACTTTCCTTTACGATATCTTGTAATCATTGTGGTATTTTTGGTCTCCAAGTTGCGTGTATATTTATATATACTAGCCGACCCAGCTCTCGAAATTCGAGTGCCAATTTATTTATTTAATTCATTCTCATTCAATAAAAGACAGAGAATTCATGATTTTTTTAAATTGTTGAATGCAATGAGAAGTACCTACTAAGCACTCAATCCTGGAGTCCAAAGGAAAACAGTTAATGGTAAACAAAATTTCAAACCTATACACATTTCTGACACATTGCAGATTTTTGACACGTTGCAGATTGGTTGTTGATGTTGTAGGCCGCAAAAACAACTGTTGGGTTGAACTGATGTTATTTGATGTATCAGAATCCGGTATGTTTAATGTGGATTTTTGGACGTTTCTTAACCCATCGACATCGTAGCCATCCTTTGATGGAATTGGACAGTTTATGGCTTGACGAATTCAGTTATGACGTACAAAGAGTATTCCCTAAAATTGCTCTTTTCCGGAGCAACAAATAAAATACCTTTTTTTTGGATATTTATAGACGTTCTTTAATCCATCGAAATCTTAGCCATCCTTTGATGGAATTTGACAGTTTATGAATTATGACTTGACGAATAGAGGACGAATTCAGTTATGACGTACAAAGTGTATTTCGTACAAAATGTCAGCCGAAAGCCCTAAAATTGCTCTTTTCCGGAGCAAAAAATAAAAAACCTTATTTTTGGATATTTAGACGTTTTTTAATCCATCGAAATCTTAGCCATCCTTTGATGGAATTTGACAGTTTATGACTTGACGAATAGAGGACGAATTCAGTTATGACGTACAAAGTGTATTTCGTACAAAATTTCAGCCGAAAGCCCTAAAATTGCTCTTTTCCGGAGCAAAAAATAAAATACCTTTTTTTTTGGATATTTATAGACGTTTTTTAATCCATCGAAATCTTAGCCATCCTTTGATGGAATTTGACAGTTTATGACTTGACAAATAGATAATTCAGCTTTGTCGTACAAAGTGTATTTCGTACAAAAGTCAGCCGAAAACTTTTTTGACACTTTTTAATCCATGTACAAAGTAGGCATCATTCGATGTTATTTGGCAATTTATGGCTTACAATAATAGAATATTTTGTGAGAACTATCAAAGCCATAAGTCAATCTTATCATCGAAATCGAAATTAAAATCGAATAGGAACAGTATTGAATCATTTCATTGAAATGAAAATGATCGAACGATCGGTAGGTTGAAATGATCGGATCATTTTGGTAATCGATTGTTGAACGATTCAATCATTTGAAATGAAAGATTTACTCAGCTCTAATTCGAATTTGATATTTTGTTTGTTTGTTAACGCATTCTTTACTACGTTTATATGCAGTATCGAAAGATCGAGTTGGATTAGGGTCGGATTTTCGACCCAGGTTTTTCGTCATTTGAGTTGAGAGCTCGATTTGGAGTTGAGTTGAAATGGTGTTGAGCAATTCTGAGACATTTTGTTAAGCCAACTCCTCGACCCAGGTTTATCGTCTCATATTTCGACTCCACCGCTGAGCGAGTGGGATCGAGTCGAACGAAGCTCATTTCAACTCAATACCCGTTTACAAAGGGTCGAAGCGAGCTTCAAGCTCGCTTCAATACCTCATATAAACGTAGTACTTGTCAAACCAGGGGGATATTTTATTTTCAGGGAAGATTTGAAAACAGTAACGCATAGAATAAAGCTAGAACTACATGCTCTCTTTTTCCAACTCATTTAAAATTTCTATCTTCCATCTCGAAAAACACAAAAAGTAAAAGTTAAAATGGTTCTAAATTTCACTTTTTCACTTTTTGAAAACACTAAGGCTAGGCACGCACATTCAATTTTTAGTTTCGCAACTGCTTGGTTGGAGCAACTAAGAAGTTTGTGTTTTGACACAAACTAAACGATTGCTCAAAAAGAGTTCGCTATTTTGTGTAACATATAATTATATGCACCTGCGCGGACATTCAACCAAATAGTTCATCTGTTTTCTATAAGCAACGAAACAGTTGTGCAACTAAAATTGAATGTGCGCACCTAGCCTAACACGGAATTTGCCCGATAGATGTAGTTAATACTCTAAGATTTAACTACATTCAACTTCAAAGGGCGTTTTTCTTTTTTCATTCAGAGTAAAGCACTGAACAGAGCACGAGCATGTCGAACATGCTCTGAACTTTCTCCGAATCGTGCGTATTCTAAGAGCTCTGAATTATTTTAAACACAACACACGCTTTCCTGTCTGTCAGAATGATTTCAGCATTTAATTAAAATAAAAAATAAATACCAAAAATTTGATTTAATTTAAATATAAATAAAAACAAGGGCATTATAAACAAAATTGGAAAAAAAACATGTTTGAAAATAATAACAAATAAAAAGAATGAGTTAAGCAAAACAATAGCTAATAAAAAGAAAAAAGTTAAGCAAACATTAGATATAAAGGTACCTAGGAATAATTTAGGATCTTGATTTGAAAACTATTCCAGATCTGTGACCTCAACTTCTGGTTCTTTTAAGAACTGCAGTACTTCTGAAGGAAATGATTCATGTTTTTTTTTTGGGTAAGGTTTTTTCAAACTACAAATATATAGATCAGAAGAAACCAAGAGGTTATGAAAAATATCTTCCATATTTTGTTGCCTCGAAAATTTTCTTGAGTAAATTTCTCAAAAACGCTTTATATCCTTATTTCGAGCTTCTTCACCAAGTTGTTTAATAGGAAGAATAGCTTCCGACAGAATTTCCGGACTATGCACTAAAATTTTTCGCACTGTTGTTGGCATATTGTACCACGGATATAGGTCAACAAACTTGTTCGCAGTATCAATGCAGTGGTCCTTAAATCCATCTATTTTAATCGGAAAACCACACGATATTGTTAATAACACTACTCGAAAGCGATTAATTAAGTCTTCATCTATGTTGGTTATTAGTGATTAAGTGACAGGGTCATCAAAAAATCTGCGAGCAGTGTTTCCATCGTTTCTACTTCCGTAACCTGGTTTCGGTTTATCGACTAACAAACCCATTTGACAACGGAATCCTTCTTGGATCCTCTTTTTATTTTCTTCTACTTTTTTTTATTTACTTCACGACGTGTTTGCCATTGACTGATGACCAGTTTATAAGAAACATGAATTAAGCATTCAAAAAACCGAATCCAAGCATGTAACGGTGAAAGCCCAAACCTCAATTTTGATTTGTCCTGAACTTGTTTGGTCACAACAACATCCATTTTATTAAAATCTTTCGATGTTAGTCCGCACAAATAGCACCTTTGTGTTGATGAATTTTCTGTGATAGCATTGCAAACCTTTCCATCTATCATGGTCAGTAGCATTGTATGTTTAACCGAAACGCTTCCACTTGAAAGATTTATAATGGTCTCACTTAATGAAGATATTTGGCTTTCAACATGTTCAACTTCTCTTATCGTTACATCAGTTGTTTAATGGACAAATTGAATCCGGATTGGTCTGCAAAATCTTTGAGAGGATGGACGAGAATTTTGCCATAAAACTATTTTTTTGCTGGAGTTTGGGTTCCCTGATATTAATTGAATTGGTACAAAAGAGGTTAAGAAAATACTAGCATCTGAAATATTCGGGTCCGAAAAACGTTGTTTGTATTCGCTCATTCCCGAGCTTCCATCGCATCCCCATTTAGAAACAAGGTGATGGTTACGCATTTCATTACAATGTAAGCTATCAGCTATTTTTTGACAGCTATAAACAAACTCTAAGTAGTGTGATCGAGTAAATTTTGCAGAGGCGATTCTGCAACAATTGATCAAATTTCTAGGATAACACTTTTTTCGCTTCTGTAACCACTTCATAGGTCGGATATATATTGACATTGTGTTTTTTTTTTTTGCCGCATCCCTTATTACATTATATTGAAACTTTGTTCATTTGGCTTCAAGAAGTAGTGACAAAGCTTCATCTGCGGTATATGAAATAATATCACTCTCCAATTTTTTAAAACCTTTTTGGTATTTTTCTGCACGTGTTGGAGTCGAAAAAACGGTGTTTTTCACCACAACCGCAGAATCTATCTGTCCTCTCTTCCGAAGTTGCATCTGAGCAGCATAGCATAGCTCTTCGGCTTCGAATCAGTTCGCAAAACTTCCATGGGCTCTGCATGGAAACGAGATTTCGAGCTCCAGCCAAGTTTTGTTTTTATTATTGAAAGCCTGGTTATTTCTTGAGGAGGCTAACCAACGCAATTTATGTTCCGACACGAATCTTGCTAATGTTTTCTTGGTTTCATCTGATGCATCAATGTGGGTCAAACTTTTAACTTTTTCTGATAAAAAAAATAAGTTTTTCATTGAAATCCTGAGATGAACAGTGATGAACTCAAGAACTCTTGATAAAAAAAATACAACTTCATTGTGATAAAAAAAACTCTTATTTTCTGTGTCTTACATCACTTTCCTTTACGATATCTTGTAATCATTGTGGTATTTTTGGTCTCCAAGTTGCGTGTATATTTATATATACTAGCCGACCCAGCTCCCGAAATTCGAGTGCCAATTTATTTATTTAATTCATTCTCATTCAATAAAAGACAGAGAATTCATGATTTTTTTAAATTGTTGAATGCAATGAGAAGTACCTACTAAGCACTCAATCCTGGAGACCAAAGGAAAACAGTTAATGGTAAACAAAATTTCAAACCTATACACATTTCTGACACATTGCAGATTTTTGACACGTTGCAGATTGGTTGTTGATGTTGTAGGCCGCAAAAACAACTGTTGGGTTGAACTGATGTTATTTGATGTATCAGAATCCGGTATGTTTAATGTGGATTTTTGGACGTTTCTTAACCCATCGACATCGTAGCCATCCTTTGATGGAATTGGACAGTTTATGGCTTGACGAATTCAGTTATGACGTACAAAGAGTATTTCGTACAAAATGTTAGCCGAAAGCCCTAAAATTGCTCTTTTCCGGAGCAACAAATAAAATACCTTTTTTTTGGATATTTATAGACGTTCTTTAATCCATCGAAATCTTAGCCAACCTTTGATGGAATTTGACAGTTTATGACTTGACGAATAGAGGACGAATTCAGTTATGACGTACAAAGTGTATTTCGTACAAAGTGTATTTCGTACAAAATGTCAGCCGAAAGCCCTAAAATTGCTCTTTTCCGGAGCAAAAAATAAAAAACCTTATTTTTGGATATTTAGACGTTTTTTAATCCATCGAAATCTTAGCCATCCTTTGATGGAATTTGACAGTTTATGACTTGACGAATAGAGGACGAATTCAGTTATGACGTACAAAGTGTATTTCGTACAAAATTTCAGCCGAAAGCCCTAAAATTGCTCTTTTCCGGAGCAAAAAATAAAATACCTTTTTTTTTTGGATATTTATAGACGTTTTTTAATCCATCGAAATCTTAGCCATCCTTTGATGGAATTTGACAGTTTATGACTTGACAAATAGATAATTCAGCTTTGTCGTACAAAGTGTATTTCGTACAAAAGTCAGTCGAAAACTTTTTTGACACTTTTTAATCCATGTACAAAGTAGGCATCATTCGATGTTATTTGGCAATTTATGGCTTACAATAATAGAATATTTTGTGAGAACTATCAAAGCCATAAGTCAATCTTATCATCAAAATCGAAATTAAAATCGAATAGGAACAGTATTGAATCATTTCATTGAAATGAAAATGATCGAACGATCGGTAGGTTGAAATGATCGGATCATTTTGGTAATCGATTGTTGAACGATTCAATCATTTGAAATGAAAGATTTACTCAGCTCTAATTCGAATTTGATATTTTGTTTGTTTGTTAACGCATTCTTGTCAAACCAGGGGGATATTTTATTTTCAGGGAAGATTTGAAAACAGTAACGCATAGAATAAAGCTAGAACTACATGCTCTCTTTTTCCAACTCATTTCAAATTTCTATCTTCCATCTCGAAAAACACAAAAAGTAAAAGTTAAAATGGTTCTAAATTTCACTTTTTCACTTTTTGAAAACACTAAGGCTAGGCACGCACATTCAATTTTTAGTTTCGCAACTGCTTGGTTGGAGCAACTAAGAAGTTTGTGTTTTGACACAAACTAAACGATTGCTCAAAAAGAGTTCGCTATTTTGTGTAACATATAATTATATGCACCTGCGTGGACATTCAACCAAATAGTTCATCTGTTTTCTATAAGCAACGAAACAGTTGTGCAACTAAAATTGAATGTGCGCACCTAGCCTAACACGGAATTTGCCCGATAGATGTAGTTAATACTCTAAGATTTAACTACATTCAACTTCAAAGGGCGTTTTTCTTTTTTCATTCAGAGTAAAGCACTGAACAGAGCACGAGCATGTCGAACATGCTCTGAACTTTCTCCGAATCGTGCGTATTCTAAGAGCTCTGAATTATTTTAAACACAACACACGCTTTCCTGTCTGTCAGAATGATTTCAGCATTTAACTCTCTCTGCTCAGCTATTTTATACCGAGTGTTATGTTCATGTATTTAAGTAAAAACACGTCTTTAATATTTGGGAGTTTATTAACAACTGAGCATAAGATAATTCAATATAATATCGAGTAGGTATACATACATATATAAAATATTCTTTACATGGAGAGTTGCTATATGCATATATCTATGTGATCATACGCATATACTACAACATCTCTCCTCTTCTATTTGAATACTTTATATATATATATATATTTTTTTTTTTTTATAAAATAAAATTTAGAATTCAAGTTTTAAACAAAAATATTAATATTATAAATTCAATAAATTCAAAAAAAATAATATATATGTTTTTTTTTTTTTTTATATCTCATCTTACATCGCATATCTTTCTGGTACCTTCATGATTCGTTTTGCTTTTCTTTGTGCTATAGGGAGTCCTTTAGGTTCCTGTGGCAAGGTCTCTGGTGAACTTTGAGGCTGATGTTCATTAATTTGGTTTGGTGTTGATTCATTCAATGGCGATGAAATTACGGCAGGGATGTTTTGAATATGCTGGCGATTTCGTAAATATTCTGTATCACCTACTCGAACTATAGCTGCCCTTTCCGAGACTGGATTAACTACTACTCCTTTGGACCACACGTTATCACGAGACTTCTTTAATTGTACCATCACATCCTGTCCCATCTCCAACCTGGGTAAAACAGCACACTTTCTGTCGTAGTATTTCTTAGCTATTTTTCTTCTTTGAACAATTTGTTCCTTGACATTATTTTGGGTTTCTGGTCGTAATTTTGTTTGTATGACTGGAACGGAGCATCTCGTTCTTCTAGACATTAGCCGTTGTACAGGGCTAGATCCAATATGATTGATGGTGTTTCGATAATCTAGAAGCATTTTCCAAAAGCAGTTTCCAGATTGTTTGGCTTTCTTCATCAGGTTCTTTGCTATTTTTACCGCCGACTCGGCTTTGCCATTTCCTTGTTGGTGATGCGGAGAACTTCTTGTATGTTGAAATTCCCATTGCTTTGCGAAACTTTGAAATTGTTCGCTTAGAAACGGTGTTCCTCCATCTGTAGTAACGATCTGTGGAATTCCATGCCTACTAAAATTCTTCTTGCAGACTGTTATGATCGACTGTGTCGTCATTGAAGATAGCTCATCAACTTCAAAGAAATCTGAAAAGAAGTCGACGGTTATCAAAAAAATTTGTTTAGCATTACCTATTGTGCTTTCAAAAATATCTAGACCGACTCGTTGAAAAGGTAAGTCGGGCAAAACTGGACATTGTAAGGACGGGCTTCGTTGGTTGGGCTGGTTAGCCAGGCAAATTTCACAGGTAGAACACATGTCTTTCACTTGATAATTAATATTCGGCCAGTAAACAGCATCCCGCGCCTTCTTCATACATGCTTCTATTCCTTGGTGGTTGTAGTGTATACGTTTAAGAATTAATGGCCGAAGACTTAATGGAATGATTATTCTATCTCCTTTCAATAGTAGATCATCTTGCGTTGTAATTTCCTCTCTGAATGTCCAGTAATGTTTCAATTCCGGTTCCAATCTGCTGGCTTCTGTCGGCCATCCATGGAGAACTATTTTTGTTAATTTTTGAAGAGTTGTGTCGTTTTTTGTTTCAATTTTGATTTGCTCAATCCGTTGTTCCGTAATGTGTACGTCTTTTATGTCTTTAATTACATTTATCTCTGCCATTTCCATCATTAGTTCCTCAATTTCTGAGAATTGGTATACTTCATCTTTCTCTGAACCTTCCGAAACTGAAGACTTTAGTGCCGCCCGAGATAAGGCATCCGCAATATACATATGCTTTCCTTTTTTGTACACCAGATCGAAATAATACCTTTGTAGACTTAATCTCATTCTTTGTAAACGTCTTGGTGTTTTTAAAATTGGTTTCTGAAAGATGGCTTTTAAGGGCAAGTGGTCACTTTCTACTGTTATATTTCGTCTACCGCAAAGATATTGGTCAAATCGCTTAAAACCAAACAGCACAGCCAGACACTCTTTTTCTATTTGAGCATATTGTTGTTCAGTCTTCGTCATCGTTCGGGATGCAAAAGCTACGGGGTGCCCTTCCTGCATCAAAACTGCTCCAAGTCCATACTGGCTGGCATCACACTGCAGTGTTACATCTTCATTAACATCATAATATTTCAAAACGGGAGCCGAAACTATCATTTCTTTCAAACGACGAAAAGCATTTTCTTGCTTATCGCTCCAATGCCATTCTTTGTTTTCTCGGCATATCTCTCGTAATGGCTCTGTAACGAAAGAAAAATTAGGCAAAAATCTTGAAAGATATGTACAGACCCCAATGAAAGTTTGTGTTTCTGCTTTGTTTTTTGGTGCTGGCATTTTAACAATCGCCTCGACTTTTGATTTGTCAATTTTTAAGCCTTCGCGAGTAAGAAGATGTCCAAAATATGGTACCTGTTTTAACAAGAGCTTTGTTTTCTTACCATTTAACTTCAGGTTATGTTTTCTTAATCGGCTTAAGAACAATTTAAGATTTATGTTATGATCTCTGATGGCTTCATCAATAGAATTACCTATGCCAAATATAAGAAAATCATCTGCTATGACTTCTATTCCATTTCCAATTAATCCACTCAAAATCTCATGAACAACCATTTGCCAATACTCCGGAGCAGGAGCTATTCCAAATGGCATGCAATTCCAGCGCATCCTTCCAAAAGGCGTCCAGAATGTTGTCAAGTCCTTGCTTGATTCGTCTAATGGAAATTGCCAAAAACCATTTTTTGCGTCAAACGTACTAAAGACTTTCGCCTTACTTAAATTAGGCAATGTTTCGTCAATTGTTGGAATCTGATAATTAAAGCGTTTAAGCGCTTTGTTCAAATATGTAGGATCTAAACAAATACGAAATTTCTCATTGCGTCTGATAAGAACTAAATTGCTTATCCAAGATGTGTGATGGTCTACCTTACTAATAATTCCTCGTTGTTCCAATTCATCTAGTTTCTGTCTAAGCTGATTCCATAAGGGTACTGGTATGCGTCTTGGGACATCTTGCTTAGGAGGCACCTTGTCATCGACTTCTAATTTTATGGGCACATCAATAACACCTTCACCTTCAAAAACATCCGCATACTGTTTTAAGATAGCTTTCGCCGAATCGTTTTCATATTCCATCAGAGCATTGACTTGAATAATATTCATCTCTATCGAATCGGTAGCTCCTATAATTACATCACAATTTGTGTTTAAAATTTGAAAACACAAGTTATGGGTTACTCCATTTACCACACATTTTAGGCTACCTACCCCTATTGGATTCAGAATATGTCCACTAAAGCTTCTTAATTTAGCTTCGCTCATACGAAAAGTCTTATTTTTGCCTTTTAATCGTGTAAATAAATCTATATTCATAATGTTGCATGATGCACCTGTGTCAATTACACATTTCACACTTTCGGTTTCTTGGCATCGACTGTTCTCTTTAACAAAATCTATATTTTTTCTAACAATGCTCTTCTTAGCTGTACTTTCCTTTTCCACTGTTTGCACTATTAATATTTCGTCATCCGATGAACTGTTGTTTATAACTGCATTAACATTTCCCCTTCTATGATTACTGCCTGCAAATCTTTTTTTTTTATACTCATTATTAACAGTTGCTTTACATACTGAGCTGAAGTGGTTTCTTCGATTACACTTTCTGCATATTTTTCCATATGCCAAACATTTACCTCGCTCGTGAGAGAAACCGCAATAATCACATGGCGCAATATACTCAAATTTGGATCGTTGAATAGTTTGAGGGTGTTGGTTTTTTGTATATATAATTTTATTGCTCTCATGTGTTTCTTCCTCTGCTTCTTTGTTGCCAACTTCAATCGACAAATTTTTCATTCTAAGAGAAGTCTGTTCAATTAGTTTGCACATTTCAATCGCTTTTTTTAATGTTAAGTCTTCCGTCATCAAAAGCTTTCGCCTCATGTCATTGCTGCTAATTCCAGGAATCAACCGATCACACACAAAGTCATCCTCTTCATTAGCCGGATATGAACAAGTTTTAATTAATTCTCGCAGTCGACAAACGTATGCTTCTATACTCTCGTCATTACCTTGTTTTGCTGTGTAAAACAAAAACCTTTCATACCTCGTATTTACCTTCGGTTTAAAATACGCCTCAAGAGAATCTAGAATTCCTTTCACTGTTTTCTTCTCATTTTCAGAAATTTTCAACTGTGAAAGAATTCTGAAGCACTCGTCCCCCATGCACGCTTTTAAGATCGCCACCCGCTGCTCATCCTTTTTTTCGATTAGATCAGCAGCAATCTCAAAATTTTCCCATTGGTCCCTAAATGTCTTCCAATTTTCCACCTGATTTTCGTTCGTGTTCATAGCACGCGGCGGTGGTATACTCATCACCGTATTCATTTTAGAGACTTTTAATTGATTAATCGGTTCTGTTTTAATTTCTTTATTTTTTCTCGTTTCACTTTCTGACGTACTCATGCTATTGTAATTCTTTAAGTTAGTGCCACAACATCTGACACCATGTTATGTTCATGTATTTAAGTAAAAACACGTCTTTAATATTTGGGAGTTTATTAACAACTGAGCATAAGATAATTCAATATAATATCGAGTAGGTATACATACATATATAAAATATTCTTTACATGGAGAGTTGCTATATGCATATATCTATGTGATCATACGCATATACTACAACACCGAGCTCATAGAGTGCGCTCTGAACAATTTCTGAACACGCTCTAAACGAAAAAAGAAACACAAATTTGAACTGTTATACACTCTGAGCTAAAAAAGAAACACGATTTTTTTTTTGACAGTTCAGGTTCTACTTTGAACTAAAAAAGAAAAACACCCAGAGTTAAAAGTGAACAAAATGTGCTGTATTTTTCCAAACAACAACAAAAGCAAAAGTTAAAATGGTTCTAGCTTTTCCTAAACTTAAACCACAGATAATTATATATATACAGCCGTATTTATTAGAATTCCCTAAACGCGTGAATAGTTATGCAATGCATAAGGACTTATTCATCCACTATGCAAATTCATATTTATAAAACATTTGCCTACCCTGCATAGTTATAATGAGCTTGTGTCAAATAAAGTACCAAAAAGTAAGAATCTATTACATTTAGCCTTCATAACACAGCTGTTTATCAAAAAAAAACAAAAAAAAACATCTTGTCCGTATATCGAATTTGATAAACAAAAACGAAACTACCAAAAGCTAAAAGAATTCCAACAATTAACTTTGATTCATCAGATAAAGTATGTTATTATCCCTAGCACAATACTGGAAATCAAATTGTTATTCGTTTCATTATAGTTGGAATACTCCTCAGACAAGTTCTTGAGGATAAAATTCAATAATGCAAAATAATAATTACAACACTAACACACCGGATGAAGAAAGATGCGTGGAGAGACATCACCAACAAGTATATGTATTTATCTATTTAATTCTAAACAATTTTCAATTAAATTTGTTTTTAATATATTAGTATAACATTTTTGTTTCAATAAATAAACATAACACAAAGTTTTAGTTTCAATATGAAGTCAAAGGCATTTTTTTTGTTGATAATCTTTATAATTCAATGTGATGTCAAAGTGAATGTGACAGTTCAATACTAAAATGTCCTTATGTAGGCACTATTCAACCTCCAAACGCGTTTAGCTTATAATGCCTCTATTCAACGTCACATAAGTTTTATAAATAACGATTTTGCGTTTAGAGGCATTATAAGGGTTGCATATAGCCTTATGTACTCACTATAATGAGTTTATTAATATGGCTGATAATGTATGACAGTAACTGTATGACAGTATAGTGTAAATGTATGCTCTATTCAGCAACAAATGTCGCTAGTCAATAATTATCTGTGCTAAAACTGTTTGCTCTATTCAGCAACAGATGTCCGGGCACTTTTTTGCAATTTTTATTTGTTGTTTTAAACAATTTCTGTGTAGTATGTATATTTAAATAATTTTGGCATTGTGCACATCTATGCAAAAAATGCTTTCGTTTAATATGTAATTTATGCCCCTTCGGTTTTTGTGGGCCGCGTAGTGTACCACAAAAAACATGTTTGCCGTTTTATTATATGATGAAAAAGATAAAATAAACAAAATTAGTTTTTAAATTATTTTATATTTTATTAACTAATATCACAACTTAAGTTTTTTAAATCTCTACGCTCTTATATATGCATAGTTAATTTGTGTTTGTCTCTTTTCTTCTTGTGTTGAATGTAAGTGTTGTGTTATATAGTGCGTTTGGTTTTAAAGTTAATTTGTCATTTAGTAATAATTTGTCTTGTTCTATTTTTGTTGATTTATAAATTTCGTACTCTTCTAACGTATCTAGTACTTTCCCTTTTTTGCAAAAATGCATTGGGCTAAAATTGTTGTTGAAGCTCTCGATTAAGTGTAAAGCGTAGTTTGATTTTGAGTTGCGTCTTGGTAAATGTTCTTTGAATCGTTCCTTGAAAGCTCTTCCTGTCTGTCCTATGTAGTATTTTTCTCAATCATCGCATTTTATTTTGTAAACTCCGGTGGAAGTTTTTATGTCGTTTTCTCTTTTAGGCTGTGTCAATTTTTGAATGTTGTTACTCATTTTAAATGATACATTTATGTTATGTTTTTTCAATTCCTTTTGTATATTGTGTGGTAATATGTTTGTGTATTCCATTGATATGAATTTAATGTCTTTACTGTTGTTATATGTATTGCATTCATAAACAAATTATTAACAATGCCCATAGACAAACAAGATTTTATAAATGAACTCAACATAATAAAAAAAATTGCAATATCAAACGGATACAAAATCGATACAGTTGAAAAACTTTCAAATAAAAGAAAAAATAAAATAAAAAGCAAAAACAATAATGCGAAAAATAACAACAATAAAGACATTAAATTCATATCAATGGAATAAAAAAACATATTACCACACAATACACAAAATGAATTGAAAAAACATAATCATTTAAAACGAGTAACAACATTCAAAAATTGACACAGCCCAAAAGAGAAAACGACATAAAAACTTCCACCGGAGTTTACAAAATAAAATGCGATGATTGCGAAAAATACTACATAGGACAGACAGGAAGAGCTTTCAAGGAACGATTCAAAGAACATTTACCAAGACCCAACTCAAAATCAAACTACGCTTTAGACTTAATCGACAACAAACACAATTACACGAGCTTCAACAACAATTTAAGCCCAATGCATTTTTGCAAAAAAGGGAAAGTACTAGACACGTTAGAAGAGTACGAAATTTATAAATCAACAAAAATAGAACAAGACAAATTACTAAATGACAAAATAACTTTAAAACCAAACGCATTATATGACACAGCACTTACATTCAACACACGAAGAAAAGAGACAAACACAAATTAACTATATATAAGAAAATATGTAAATATAAATGACAAGTGGCAAATCGAATAAATTAAAAATCCGCCTGAAGATGGAAACATAATTTCCGAAACGCGTAGCGATTTAAAAAACTTAAGTTGTGATATTAGTTAATAAAATATAAAATAATTTAAAAACTAATTTTGTTTATTTTATCTTTTTCATATATATAAATATCTTGTAACATAGCAAAATATCGCAATGGATTATTGTTATAACTTATTAAGGAGGTTGAATGAATGAATGAGTCTTTAGGTATCTTTTACAAAGTTGTTTCATCTTATTCTATCTTTAACAGAAGTACAAAAGTGGCTGTAGCGTATGGCCTTCTTTAACAATCTTACTTTATTTAGGGTTAAGCCTCGTGGCATGTCAATTTTTATATAAAAATATAGTTTTGTTCTGCTCGTGCTCAAGAGCGTTATACATTTGCGTGAAACGGAAGTTTTGTTAACTATATACATATTTAAAAATTTAATACACCAATACTAACTTAAAAACTAAATAAAGCGCTGTGCGCAATTGTATCTTTTCTATTTTTACATTAAATTTTATTATTATGCTCGGCATAAATCCTCGTATCAAACCCTCCAAGTGGGTGCCGGGTGGTAATGATCACCACAGAAATCTTGTGCGTTGTCAAGATGGGGATCAGCTAAGGTCAGGTCGCAATGTTGTAAGGTTCCTTTACTCCTCAATAGTTCAACCCTCAACAATGCGATTTTACCATAGATACAGGTCCCTAATTTTCAGTGGTCGTGTGAGCGATTATTCATAATCCGTTCCGAAGAAATGGAAGGCTGGGGGGAAAACCAGTCACTAACGAGCTCATTCGGATGCCCTGGCCAGGTCCGTCTTAATACTTGCCTTACCCCGGTATATCGGCTCTGCCGGGGCTAACTTCTCCTTTCCGACCTACTCGTGGGACCAAAATTTTAAAAATATCAAAATGAACAAACTAACGAAAACTATGGACATCGCAACGGATAACGAAGACGAACTCTTGGCCTCTAGCCAAGAGACACTGACGGGAAGCTCTCACGGCATAGAAACCTGTGCCGTTGAGATAACTTCCAAACCTTCAGGGAGCATAGCGAGTACCAGCCATAGTACTCCTGTGTTCCCTAAACCGAACAATACTGCCAAGCCATCGGGTGGCAATGCCAGTCATAGCAATGCTATCCGTAGTAAGAAGAAATCTACTGGCCATCTTCGAAAGAACCAGTACCTACATGCCCTGTTTATTCTTAGCAAGATTGCCAAGAATGAGGCTGAGGGAACTTGTCACGAGAGGGACGTCGAGGATAAAATCAAGTACCAGAAGGTTATTGATGACTACAATATCTTTCTGACAAAAAAAAGATAAGGCCGTCAAGCGAGGCAGGTCTCAGGAAGAGACTTTACCTTCCCAAAAGAAGAGTAAACTTGATGGCAATTTGAAGAAGAAGAAAGCCACATCTTCCAGAGCGGCGCAACCGCCTACTCTAAGCGGGGTCGTCAGGGATGACCTCCAGGTAGCGGTTGTAGATGAGCCGTCCACCAACAGCAAAGATCTGCTGTCAGTGTGGAGCTCAATCGAAGCTAAGCTCTCTGAGATGGTGTTCGCATATACCCTGTCTACAAGTGAGGGACCCTACCCCAGCTTCGACTCTGGGGAAATGCTTAGGGGATACAGGGTGATCAAATGCGGTGCCGCAGGACCCTCAACCAATTAAAAAACGCGCTCAAGGTCATTCAGATTAATCTGAAGCACTCTAAATGTGCTTCAGATAATCTAAGAGTTTTCCTCAGTGAGGTAAACATTGACATTGGCATAATACAAGAACCATGGGTTAATGGCCTCAATGTGAAAGGTCGTCAGGCTGGAAGACAAAGACGCAAAAGGACTGCTGGTGGCATCTGGCTACTGCGATCACAACCGGCAATCACCGCCCGAGGAGGTGAGGAAATTGATTGACGCAGCTAAACAGCAAAAGACGAACCTCCTGATTGGATGCGATGCGAACGCACGGCATTCTCTCTGGGGTAGTTCCGAAATCAACGAACGAGGTGTCTCTTTTTGATTTTATTATTGATAATAACTTAATTGTTTGTAACAGAGGTTACAAGCTCGGAAAACTACGACGGGTGGGAAGATGTACTTGATATCACTGTTACAAACAACTGTAATTTGGTGGTGGATAACTGGAGAGTTTCCTCTTTAAATTCCTTCTCGGATCACAGATGGATCCTTTTCACCATAGGTTTCAAGGTAGAAACCCCTCCTCCATATAGAAATCCCAAAAGAACTGACTGGAAGAAATTCAGTCAGATCGCTAAATCCAAGCTAGGCAATTTACCATTAATTAGTGTAGAATCTGTGGAAGTTCTTGAATCTAAGGTAAAGACTTTCGAGGCAGCGATTAATACTGCCTTTAAGGTCTCCTGTCCAGTTAAATATAGCCGCAAAAAATTCCCTCCAGAAAGATCTTCAACATCTGTCAGAAGAATAAATTCTTTCAACCATATAAAGACTGTCTAAAAGTGTACAAGCGAGCCATAGCAGCATCTAAGAAGCTTGGCTGGAGAGATTACTGTCACTCCATAAAAAAATATTAAGGATTCTGCCAGACTAAGTAAAGTTCTGTCAAAGGAACATTGCAACCCTTCGTTTTTGAAAAAATCTGACGGTATCTGGACAGCCTCTCCAGCTGAGTCCTTGGAACTGCTGATGACAACACATTTCCCGGGTTGTGAGAACAGCTACCCCGAAACGCTTAGCACTATAAATACCATTATAGCTCATAAGGAGCAAATCAATTCTGTTATAACAGGATATAGTATTTCATGTGCGATTAATACTTTCTCCCCTTACAAATCACCAGGCCCTTTTTTTTTTTATAATCTACACGCGCTCAAGGGCTCTCAGTTGGATTCTAATTAATAAGGAGAGAGGAATATGGGATATGAATAGGACAGGCATAGGTTCAATATGGGATGTGAAATGGATGTAAAATCTACGGATGAGGATGGGGAAATAATAGTGATGACAAAAGTAAGTCCTAGAATATTTAATTTATCAACCGAGTTAATTATAATATTTTCTGTATTTAGTGTTACTGTTTGAGAACAGGTTAGTTTACGACAAATGTGCAAAATTTTACATTTTTCAAGTGAATGTCTTGCACCAGATGTATTCGACCACTAAGAATGTCATTTATCAGATTTGTGAACAGTTCTTTAGTTTTGTCTAGGTCATTGCATTTACTCAAAACATATAAGTCATCTGCATAGATGCAGTGGTCTAGAAGTTTATGTCTATCTACAATCTACAAGTTTATGTCTATCTACACATATTGCATTATTTTAGGACCTACCCTTCAAGAGTGTAGCTTGTTCAAAACAAGATGCATGCCAATTTTATCAGATGCTTTCTCGAAGTCAATCGACAATATCGATATATGATTGCGAGATGAAAGAACATTTGTTGTGTAGTTATCTATATGTAGAAGTTATAAATTTGTGTGAGTAATTAGGTTCTATATTGAATGATAATGATTGGCAACCCTGGTTGGTTAAAAAGTGTACTCCTAAAATATCGTTTCATTAACGCAGTTTTTATATAAATATAAAATACTCGTAGTAACAATTTATAAGTATTCTAAAAGTATAAATACTCGTTGTGGAAAAAAAAAATTATAATACTGGGGTGAGTTTTAGTCTTTTAGGTAGAGCATAAGGCCCGGTGCACACATGCGTTCTTTTAACGCGCGGTCCCGCAGCGATGTCGTTGCGGTGCCGCAATAATTCAATGCACACATGCGGGTTTTTCTCGCAGGATTCAATCTGTAGTTCGCATTTCGCCTGCAGCAATGGAAGTTTATAGAAAGAAACGAGTAATTTTCGCGTACCTAGTGCTTAAAAATAAACGACTTTATTGGGTACATCCTTATGTTGATCATCGGCTAACAAAAGGAATATTTTAAACATCATTTACAATTATAAGAAAAAATTCTGACAAGTTTTTTAACTATTTTCGAATGAGTGTAAAATCATTTGGTGAATTCACATAATATTCGGCTATCAACGTAGATCTTTTCTTTTGCGGGCAAGCAAGTGTGGAAGCAACACTCCATATTTCTAGAAACTTTTTATCTCATTGATAAATAATTCTATATCAAATTCTTTCATGTTGTACATCTTTCTTTCGAATTTAACTAGCGTCAAAATCACGCATGTGTGCACTATTCAATAACAAACAGTGTACTCAAAGACGCGTGTGCGGTGACGCAGCGGTCTCGCGGAAACCTGCGAGTCTTTTTACCCGCAAGAGTGACGCGCGATGTCGCAGCGTCATCGCACTCATGTGTGCACCACTCAATTCATTTTTGAGTATTGTAAGACGCAAAGGCGGTGACGCTGCGGTACCGCGCGTCAAAAGAACGCATGTGTGCACCGGGCCTTAATGCCTGTAAGCTGCACCAAAGATGTCTGTTAAACGTTCACCTGTCAACAAAGGACTTAACATCAGATCAGTGGAAAATATTTCTGCGAAAAGACTGCATACTGAACTATCACCATCGCCCAGTTCACCGAGGAATTAATTTACAACTGTAGAGCCACCGAAAATGGTAGGGAATTTGCCAGTAAACGATTTAGTATTGTGGCAACAATTTTGGACGAAAAACTGAAAAATGTGGCAACCAAAACAAAAGAACAAATCGTTGCAATTACAACTTGAGCAAATGCAGTCCCACTGTATGACAGTGGAAAGACTAATAGAACAACTTGAGAAGAAGTCAAATGAACATTTTCCTAAACAAAATGGTCTTGATGCTGTGAAGCGAGCGAAATCTCTTTGTCTTGAGCTTCTTCGAACAAATAACCCTAGCAAAGTAAAGAGCGTGCCTGAACTTTACTCCGGTGGAAACACTTTGAACGTCATCGTTGAATGGCAAGACAAAGATGATGCAATTTGTGTCCTAAAATCCAAAGCAAACATACAGGATACGGGTGTAACGATGCATAAGGACTACCCGGCGCACAGTGTGTTATTTTGCGGAACTTTATTCGTTAAGCGTTTAAATGGAATGTTATTGATATAAAACTGTTAAATTATGTAATTTTATGTTGTTTTGTGAGATTTAAAAGCTTACCTTAGACTTAAAAATGTATTTCTCATGCATTTAGAAAAAACACGACACTTTGAAAATGCCCCCATTTGACCAGTCTTAAAACATTAAAAATCCCTACTGAAGTTTTAGTATCTTGTTTTGTTTTCTTTGTTTTGAAACATAAATGTGGTTAAATAGTTTATTCAAATTTGTTTTTATTTCATGGATAGTCTAGAAAAAAAAAACAATTAATGTTTTTTCTGATTTATTGATTTATTAGTTGCTTTATTTAAATACACTATTGAAGCTGTTAATGTTCTTCATTCAAGCTTGACGTTTCATAATCTGTAGCTTTTAGTAATACAATACGTTCTGAAGCAAGTCGAAGAGAATAAATCTATGTATCTAAAGATTCGAAGGTTGCAAGATTGTTTTCAGCTTTAATGATGCAATTCACTGTTAAATCCAGCGAAGCTTGCAATTTAAACTGTGCAGACACATCAGTGACCGTTAATTTTAGGCCTAATAACTTGATGGATACATGAGGATACATTTTTAAAACGATTTTTATTTTTTATTTTTTAGTGCACAAAAAAAATTACTTACGCCAACAAGTTCCTAAATATAACGAAAAATAAATAAAATAAATTTAATTTGCACAACTAATATTTCACTTGACCACGCTGTTATCAACTTGACATAAGAAAAGCAATGAGGTTTAACTTTTTTTTTACTTGAACCAAGCTGAAGTTTCTGAATCTCTTGAGCGGTAAATACAGTTGCTTTCTTGTTTTTGTTTTTGCCATTCTACAGCCGGAGTTTTTACCTTTCATATGATACCAATTTTGTTACATTTGAGAAACATTTATTTTTCAATAAAGTTCCGCTAGATTAGCAAAATAACAGACTGTGCGGCGGCGGGAAGGGAGCGAAGGAGAAATATTGTCAAACTTAAAACACAAATAACTGCAAAAAACAAAGATTTAAAAATACAAATAAGAGGGGAAAATTAATAACAAATGGAAAAACATTTTATTATGACAGAAACAACAAATTAATTTGTGGTAGCGATGATGGATTGACCTTTCTCCAACAGATGGTATTTGCTGCATCGATTTCGGTATCCAGAAGATTCCTGTCTGAAGGTGGAAGAGTTAAGCTGTCTTCGATGTCTCTGTGAAGTCTACGAGTATCAATATCCATTATCAATGGTGGGTTTGTGTTCTGAAACAACCACTCAGGAGTGCTGGTCGTTGTTGGCGTCCAGCCAGTCAACAATCGTCTTGCCATTAGGTGAAATCGTAGTATCCAGCCACATGTGATGTCTGGCATTGTAATCACCGCCGACGAGTCCATATGTGCTTCTCTCGAGAACACCGTTTAGAATTTGGAGGTCATTGTGAATATTTCTCATGCTGGATTAGCACTTGAAATAGACACTAATGATGATAAGGGTTTCATCTCTTCCAAGTTTAATGGTGACGGCAGTGACTTCGCTGGATCTAAAACCTGTGATAAGCGTTTCGGCGGTGTTGGGGCAAATATTCTTTTTTACGTAGATTGCCGTCCCTCTACGGCCCTCATCTTTGTCTTTTCGGAAGGTTTTGAAGCCGGCCATGTCGATGTTGTTGCGTCTGGTGAAGTTGGTCTCACTGATGAGAGCGATGTCCGGTTTGTTGTTTTTCATCCATAAATTATATGTCGTTCTCTTCTGAAGGCTGTACAATGAATTAAATTAACATTGTACGCCACGGACTTCTCACCTTCGCTGATGTCTTTTCTGTTGTTGCTGTTGGTAGGCGTAACAAATGTAGTTATTTCTAAAACGAAACGGCCAACCCTGCATACGATTTCCATGTCTCCAGTGAGAAAGAGACAGTTCCATTGAAATGACTAACTATTTGTGATATCCGAAGAGTGCAGACGTGTCGAACGAACGGAGTAAAATCAAATTTATGATTTACTTTATACTAACGAGTATTACGAGTTTAAATATTTTCCGGTGCGCAAAATTAATGAACTAAAGTGTGCTGGATTTTTAAAACTCTAAAATATAGTTAAAATCGAGTACTTTAAATGCAAACATGTAATAACTGGGGTATCTGGAATAAAATGCGCCGGCATATGCGGTAAAATATTTCACCCGAAAAATGCATATAGGGTAAGCTGGGGTACATTTGACACCGGGGCACATTTGAATTTGCGTTTTTCGGTATGATCGTGCCCTTAAAAAAGAAAAGTTCGGATGAAGGAAGAAGCTTAGTTTGATTTAAAGAAACGTTACGAAATTTGGCAGTCTTTCTTTAACTCTTCGCGGAGTAACACGTGTTTTCGTGTTTTCTGTGTCTTTGATCTAATTTTTGACCACCGGTAAGTAAGCGATTTGTGAAACTAATAAAATAAATTTTTTATGGTGAATCAATATTATGATAGTACTATGCTTAAAGTTCAATAAATTAGAGCCAGTTTTGTGAAAATATAATATTAGTTATTAAAAAATAAAACTTATAAAGGTCCTTCGGGGCACCTTTGACTTTTGCAATTGGGCATATGGTTCGAAACTACAAAAGAAAGATAATTAAATAAATTAAAAATGTCGATATCGATACATTTGAATTTAGATTTATATGGACTAATTTTGTATGTTTATAAATGAAATAATTTAAGTTTTTTATTGTTGTTGTTTTTTTTTAGAAAGTGAATTTATTGATTTATTTTTTCGTTATATTGTTTAATAATTGTTTAAAAACAAAAAATTACTTTTTTACTATTCAAACAACAGATAGATCCGTTGATACTTTTAGAAATATAATGCACACGATGTGGGTTTTAATCCACCATTGTCAAATGTGCCCCTTTTAAAGTCAAAGGTGCCCCGCTTCCGGGGCACTTTTGACAAAATGACTTTTTTTAGAAAATATTTTTCTTTAAAATGTGGAAATGTTTTAAAACAAAAAATTATATGTTAGCATAATCTTGAATAATCAATAAATCAAATACAAAACAAAACATTGGAATACATTAACAGTTTTAGGAAATACAGACTTTTAAAAACTAAGTGTCAAATGTACCCCCTTTTCCCCTAGTGGGCTCGACCGCTATAGCAATGGTGTATTAGACACAAACACAATGGTGAAATTTATTTGTGATAACTGTGTTATGTACATACACAATGTTGACTTAGCGGTGCGAGATGTACAAGAAACTGTGAAAAACAATGGAAACTACTTAAAAGAATATAAAAATGAATTCGAATTATATTTAAGAAAAAGTGAATTAGAAGCTATTAGAGGCAATTGAAAATAGATACTTTGATAGACTTCAAGAAATGAGAAATATTCAAGAATCTTGTGAAAAAAGTGTAAAAGAAATGGAAAAGTACAGTGATTCATTTATTTATACACACAGTCACAAAAGTAAGTATACAGCAGGAAACAAAATGTTAAGCAGAGAGAAAAAATTGAATAAGCATAATGTTATGAAACATTTGGCATATATTTTTTAGAAAATTTTATTCTCTTTTCATAAAATCAATTATCAAAACATTTTTTTTTAAAATGGCTTACTCTATTATTTCTTGCAAACTTTTTAATACACTCCCTTTAGAAATTCGTATGTTGAGAAATGTTATCGGTTTCTTAAAGGAAGTAAAAGTGTGGCTTCTTGATATGGATCATCGAGAAATCGAGGTTTTGATACGATTTACAACATAAGTTACTCTAATTATATATAAAAAATTGTTATCTTGTATACGATTTGTTATGCCGAAATAAAATATTAGTTTTATTTCTTAGCTTTTTCATATTGTTTCCTTTTTAAGTTTTATAAGTTTTTAAGTTCTAAAGTTTTAATACATTGTTTATTTTTTTACACCAGTCATTTTGCCTTTTACAATTGTTTACTTTTTTATTGTTCACCCCACACATAATTAAAAATCGATGTGTCATCATCTCTATTTACTTCTTAAATATAAGATGGCACTAACTATTCTTATTATATTTATTATTTATTGCTGTTAATTACATAAACATACTTCTTTTAATCAAATTAATAAGAATAAAGAAAAATTGAATTGAATTGAATTGAATATCAACTTAAAACTAAAACTCTCTCAGAATTTTGATCACAAAAGTAAGTATACACTAATAGAAATTACAACATTTTTAACTTAATATTAGAATTTAGTAACTTGTTGGGTAACCTTTTGATTTAATTACGGTGTTTATTCTCGATGGCATCGACGAAACAAGTTTTTGGGTAACACTTATTTTATTTATTTTATTTATTTATTTTGTTCCATTCTTCTTGAAGGATCCTTTTAATCTCTACTTTTGATTTTATCTCATGTTTGCGGATTTGACGCTCCAGATGATCCCATAAATGATCAATAACATTTAAATCTGGCGATTGAGGAGTTGTTTTGACTTGTCTTTCCACATTATATAGCAGCCATTCTCTCACGATTTGTGAGGTATGTCATGTATGGGTATGGGGTCATTATCTTGTTGAAAGATGAATGACCTCTCACAACCTAGTTTTTGTGCACTTTGATGAAGAATATTTTTTAGGATGTCGAGGTAACCAAAACGCTCTATCGTACTCTTAATAAAAACCAGGTTACCCACTCTAGATGCCGCCAAGCACCCCCAAACCGTAATTGAACCACCACCATGTTTAATAGTTCCAGTCAGGTGGTTAGGATCTAACGCCGTATTAGGTTTTCTTCACACTTTTGCACGTCCAACAGAGCCATGGATGTTGAATTTGCTCACGTCAGAAAATATAACGGTATTCAGAAAGCTAAATCGGTCTGAATATGACTTCTGGCAAATTCAATCCGCTTTTGGCGATTGACCTTTGCTAATGAATGGTTTTTTCCTAATAGCACAGCTTTATACCTGACTTCGTGAAGGATGCGGCGTATGGTTTGGGTACAGCATGACTTACCTGTCTCTTCTTCTATCTCAGCCTGCAGTTTTGGTGCGCTTATTTTCGAATTTTTCTTTACTTTGTGAATTATTAGTCGCTTCTCATGTTCAGAGAACGTTCGCGGGCGGCTACTGCGAGCCATGTTTGTAACTGTTCCACATTGTTTCTGCTATTTCAATACTTTTTGGACGGTTGCTGGGCTCCTACCAACAAGTACACTTTCCTTCACTAGAGTACTTAACTATTAATTTTTGTAAGTCCAAGGAGAGCTCTTTTCCACGTGGTGCCATTTCTAATTTTAAAAGGAATAATTTGAACTGAAATAGGCTAGTCTAGTAGTTTTGCCTTACCTTTTTAATAAAAAAACAAAAAATCGACTCAAAAGTTTTTATTGATGCAACATCACATAAGAAGAATTGTCTGTATACTAACTTTTGTAACCTATTTTTTTTACCCGTGATTACAAATAATGAGAAAGCAAAGAAGTGGATACAAATTGTACCGTTATTTTGCTTAACAGCAGTAATGTGTATGACAAGACACTTGTGCTATATGCAGAGAATAGATATGGATTTGATATTAACGGTATTTTTTCGTCAATTTACGTATTAGCTTGGTTGTATACTTACTTTTGTGACTGTGTGTATATTGATCTACAAGCTTATGCTAACAGATATTAGAAATAATATTTACAAATAAAAATATATAATTATATACAAAATAAATTACAATGAAAAACAAAAAGAAAATACATAAATGAATTATATTAAAATTTAAATATTAACAATAATTTTGTTTTGAACAAATTTTTTGCCCAAGTTAACTCAACACTCTGGCAAACTTCATTGAAATGACTTATGCATCTACAAATTGGTTCATTTCTACCGTAGTTTGTTCTGTGGTATTGTTCAAAAAGCAAATCTCTGGGATGTAAAGCTCTTGAAGGAACATAAAATGATATTTTAGAGAGCAAGGAAGGGGCATTTAATTTGATTATTCAAAATATTCCTTACAAAGGCTATATCATGCATACATCTTCTAGATTCAAGTGATTTAATTCCCAATAGTAAACAACGGGACTTATAATCCGGAATAAAAGGCCATTTCATTTTATAAAATATAAATTTAGAAAAACGTCTTTGAGCGATCAGAATAGGTTTTCAAATCAGGATTCCAGACAATATCTGAGTATTCAAGTATCGATCTAACTAAAGATGTATAGAGAGAAAGCATGGCATAAGGATCGCAAAAATCATTACAATTTCGTTTGATGAAACCAACAAGAAGATTAGCTTTTGCAATCATATAATCAATATGAATTTTAAATGAAGAAGATGAATCTAACATAATGCCAAGGTCCTTTATTTTTCCCACCCTGGAGAGGGGAATTGAATCAATATGGTAGACAAAGCTTATGTGTGATTGTATTTTGAAGAATGAAATGACATTACATTTTTTTATGTTTAATTTCAAACAATTCAATTTACACCATTCAGAGATTTGATCCATATCAAATTGCAAAAGGTGACAGTCATCGACACTGTTAATTTTTATAAACAATTTCAGGTCATCAGCATAGAGAAGGCAATGTGAATATTTTATAACTGATGTTATATCGTTTATAAAGATATTGAACAAAAGGGGGCCAAGAAGGCTTCCTTGACGAACACCAGACATACAATTCAGCGATTTTGAAAAAGAATTATTGATGAGAATCTTTTGTGACCTACCAATTAAATAGGAAGATATCCAACTTAAGAATGAAGAATGGAAACCATATAATTTAAGTTTTTATATTAAACTAAAATGGTTTACCGAATCAAAAGCCTTACTGAAATCAGTGTAGATTGCATCAACTTGATTTTTCCTCTCAATATTCTCAATAACATACGAACAAAACAGGGCCAAATTTGTAATTCAGAAATGGATTCGCGAGTTAAAAACTCTAATTTTGTTTTCACAATACCTTCGAATAGTTTAGGGATAGCGGATAGTTTAGAAATTTCTCTGCAGTTATCAATTAAGTTCTTAGAACCTGACTTATGAATTGGAATAATATACGAGGTTTTCCATTCTTTTAGGAAGATCCCTTCAGAGAGAGATTTGTTAAAAATACAGAAGAGAGGAAGGCTAAGAGAATTAGAAGATTTTTTTAGGAATAAAGCTGGTATACCATCTACACCAGGCTTAACATTGGGCTTAAGGGACTTAAGTTCTAAGAGAACTTCATTTATACTTAAATTTAACTCACCAATATTAACCTTACTAGGTACATATATTGGGCAAATAAGATTTATTCACATCATTTGGATTTGAGTATACTGTTTGGTAGAAGTCCGCGAATAGATTCAGAATTTCTTTTGTATTTGAAGCATCTAAAGGGTTTTTCAACAGGGACGCTACAAAAGTAGAGCGACAGGGACAGCAAACGACGCCATATTTCTTCCCGCTCTTTTGACATTTCTCTTCAGTAAGGTTTGCCATTTCATGATGGAAAGATATACGAGCCAACAACGAGTCGAAATAATAAAAATTTACTACCGAAATTCGGAGTCAATGGCCTCAACGTTAAGAGAGCTACGTCCAATTTATGGTCATCATAATCGTCCTAGCAGATCAACAATTGAGCGTCTAGTGGAAAAATTTGAATCCACAGGCACAGTACAAAATGTTCCCGTGCCAGTGAGACAAAGAAGTGCCCGTAGTGTCGAGAACATTGCTGCCGCTAAGGCTTCAGTTGGAGAAAGCCCAAATGCGTCTCTCACACGTCGTTCTCAAGCGTTGGGCATCTCTGTGACGTCGTTGTGGCGAATTTTGCGAAAAGATCTTGGCCTACATCCTTACAAGATTAAATTGACGCAAGAACTGAAGCCGCTTGACCACCAGAAGCGTCGTATGTTCGTGAATTGGGCTGAGCAACAACTTGAAAATGATTCGGATTTTCATCGAAAAATCATCTTCAGCGATGAGGCTCATTTCTGGCTGAATGGCTTCGTCAATAAACAAAATATGCGGTATTGGTCAGGCAGCAATCCACACGTACTCCATGGGTCATCATTGCATCCCGAAAAAATTACGGTTTGGAGTGGTTTATGAGCCGGCGCACAGTGTGGGAATTCGCGAATTTAGCGGAATTTAATTCGAAAAATGACTAGTCTCGATTGATGCCAAAACCGGTTTTTCTTAAAGGTAAAAGATTGTAGAAAGTGATAACAGAAGCACTGTTGGGTGGGGATCATGTAAACAAAAAAAAATTGCATTGAAGTTGCAGTTGGCGATTTTTATTCTGTATATTTGCTGGAAGAGATTACTTTGCTCTTAATTTTTTTTCATGCGTTTGGTGTGTGTTTTAATAAAAGTTTTATTTTTTTTTATATTTCCTAAATATCAAGGTATAAGAATGTAAGTAATTTTTTATTTCACAAGGTGTTTCACATTTTTGTTTTGGTGGTTGAAGTTAAAAAAATGTGTTTTTTTTTTCGATGTTTGTACCTTTATTAGAGCAAAACTTTAGTTATTCCGCGTTATTGCGCCTCGAAACAATATTCACTGCAAAGCTTGATTTATTATCTATCAAGAATCACTAAAATTTGACACCCCAATTATGTTGTGATATATTTTTTTTCAATGTTTCTTAATGACTATCCAGCAAAAAAATGATGGCAACCGTCAAAATCGAATAACTTTTTGGGATTTGGTTAGAAGAAGAATGTTATAAACTAAAAAAACCTTTTTTATTTCACGGGGTGTTCCAAAAAAAAATAATTTTGTGAATTTGATAGTTACAACAAAAATACAGGGTGTTCAAATTCAAAGTGAACAGTAAGAAAAAAAAGAACTAAGTTATTTAAAAAATTAAAAACGGAAACTGTCAATTAATAAAAAAAAAACTATTATATCGGATAAAGGGTATTCCAATAATAGTAACAAAAATAAATTAATTTAAAAATAAAAAAAAAAAACGATTTTTTTATTTGAAGATCAAAGGTGCTTTTTATGCGTATTTTACATAAAATTTGATTTCATAGGCTGCTTCTTACATCATATCTATAAGCCTAAGGTGTATTTTTAAAAGAAAACGAAGTAACTTAGAGCCTGAGGTTCTTGAAATTTTGGATATTGCAAACTAATCTAAAATGTAAATAAAATGTGTTATATGTACATATATACATATGTTGAATTGTTGAATGTAGTTAAAATTATAGTAAAGGTAAAATTGTTCACAATAAAAACAAAACATAAAAAACAATTAAATAAAATTGTTTTAAACTGGCTTTTTATTTTACAAGAATAACAGAATTGATAAATAAAAATTGTCTATTCCAGTGAAACTGTATTTTTTCGACAGGAAGTTTTCGGTTCTTTTAATTTTTGGTATCCTTGATGATGTATGCCAGAAAAATTTCGTGATACAACACTTACCAATATAAAAATAAACATTGATTGTCTAGAAATAAAACTAATTTAAGACTTCCTTTGAAATAGAATTTCTTGTACGTTTTAATACCCTTTTTAAGAATGGAGTTTCTTCAGTTCATAAACAACGGCATTGACATATCGGTTTGCAAAAAAAACCTAGTAAATTCTGATAATAATTAACTTTTTTCTTTATTTTATTCATATTTGTAATAAAATTAAACAATACATCATTCCTCAAAAGATTTTTTTGTAAATTATGATTTTCAAAAAAAAAGTACTTTTTGGTGTAAACAACCTGTCACTTCAAAGCTCATTTTACAAAAACTTAAATAAAATATGACCAAAATGTGAGTTACATTTGATTGTATAGACATTTTCAATTAACTAAACAGAAAAAAAACTACAAAAAAATTTAAAATGCAAGCGTTATTAATTTTATTCCGCTAAATTCGCGAATTCCCACACTGTGCGGCGGCGTCATTGGGCCGTACTTCTTCCTTGATGATCAAGACAGACACGATACTGTGAATGCGGATCGCTACCGTTCAATGATAACGGAATATTTTTGGCCCCAATTGGATGATATGGACTTGAGGACATGTGGTTCGAACAGGACGGCGCGCAGTGGGCCCAAATTGCATTTTGCGTCTCAAATAAGCTTTTTTCGAAATTAATGTGGGAGCTTAAATTTGTATGCAAATGAATCAAAGAAAAGTCAAATTTTGTACTGCAATACAAATTTAATGGATTAAAATGCATGATTTAAGGTTATGGCTACCTGAAGTGGTCGCCACACACTACCCTATTTGAATGGCGAAATGAAGAACGTCTTTAACAGCGTTTTATTCGCGCGTTTTTTAATGTGAACACACAAGTGTTATACAGGGTGATTTGCATAAGGTGTGACAAAAAGCTAGGGCGTGTAGGTTGGACTTAGACAAGAAAAAAATCGTATGGGAGGGGGGGGTCTATTTCCCCCCGTTCAGGCGGGAGGGGTAATTTAAGAAAAAAATCACTTAAAACAGAAAAAAAATTATTAAAAAATAACGGTGATACCTACAGTGTAATGCTATAGCATTTTGAAAAGCCAGAAATACATTCTTTAATTTTGTTTTTAAATAAAGTTGTTCGAGTGAATAGTTTTTGAAAAATTAATTTTCAAAATAAAAATTTTGAAAAAAAAAATTAAAAAATTTTGAAAAAAAAAATTAAAAAATTTTTTTTAAACAATTTTTTTTCAAAATTTTACGTAATTAAGTATTATTTTTGTATTCAATATTCAATGCTCTTATTAATTTTTGATCAAATACAAAAAACCGGATGTCAAAATGTTTTGTAGTTTTTGCGAAAATCAAAAAAAAACAAAAACTACTTTTGTTCTAAGAAAAGCCTTTTATTTTAGTTTTTATACGTCTTTGGATTCTTAGGTGAATTTACGATTGAAAGGATTAACTTTCTTTTTATTATTTTTTTAATTATCGTCTTATAAACATAAAATAATGTGACAAAGTACTGGATTAACCATATTTCACACATTTTTTCATTGAGAACACCTGCGTGAGAGCATTGGATTAATATTGACCTGCGAATGTTTTTTAAATAATGCAACGTTACACGCCCTAACTAGTGACAGAAAAGTGCAATTGCGAAATAAGAACAAGAATGTTGCTGAATCTTGAAATCAATTAAAATAAGAAATACATGCATATTTAGATAAAATACATAATTACTGTTTATTTAAATTTTTAACTATTTTTTAACTAAAGCTTATTACAAAAAATTATTTAAAAAACATTCGCAGGTTAATATTAATCCAATGCTCTCACGCAGGTGTTCTCAATGAAAAATGTGTTAATCCAGTACTTTGTCACTTTATTGTATGCTTATAAGACTGATAATAAAAAAATTTTACAAAAAAAGTTAATCCTTTTTTTCGTAAATCCACCTACGCCAAGCCGACCCCACCATAATAAAAAAGTGGCAGGTCAATTTTCAACCAATGCTCTCACGCAGGTGTTCTCAATGAAAAAATGTGTGAAATATGGTTAATCCAGTACTTTGTCACATTATTGTATGTTTATAAGACGATAATTACAAAAATAGTAAAAAGAAAGTTAATCCTTTCAATCGTAAATTCACCTAAGAATCCAAAGACGTATAAAAACTAAAATAAAAGGCTTTTCTTAGAACAAAAGTAGTTTTTGGTTTTTTTGATTTTCGCAAAAACTACAAAACATTTTGACATCCGGTTTTTTGTATTTGATCAAAAATTAATAAGAGCATTGAATATTGAATACAAAAATAATACATAATTACGTAAAATTTTGAAAAAAAATTGTTTAAAAAAAATTTTTTAATTTTTTTTCAAAATTTTGATTTTGAAAATTAATTTTTCAAAAACTATTCACTCGAACAACTTTATTTAAAAACAAAATTAAAGAATGTATTTCTGGCTTTTCAAACTGCTATAGCATTACACTGTAGGTATCACCGTTATTTTTTAATAATTTTTTTTCTGTTTTAAGTGATTTTTTTCTTAAATTGCCCCTCCCGCCTAAACAGGAGGAAATAGACCCCCCCCCCCTCCCGTAGGATTTTTTTCTTGTCTAATTCCAACCTACACGCCCTAGCTTTTTGTCACACCTTATGCAAATCACCCTGTGTATCGTTGGAAAGCTTGTAATTTGAGCTTTTTAAATCAATGAAAATAATTTTAAAAAATATATTTTCTTTAATATATTTGATCATTTGTATTAACATGCTTTTTTTCCTTTGTTTTCATCTTTGATTAAGGTTTTAAATGGTTGCGCTGTCTTGCGCTGTTTTCTTTCATAGTGCATTTTATTCCTAAATTCATTAGTAACAAGCATAGCTGGGCATTAACTCGTTAATCCGTTAATCGTTAATTAACGAAGTTAAAATTTTGATTAACGGATTAACTTTTAAGTTAACTTTTAAAAATGTTAGCGGACACGTTAAATCCGTTAATCCACGTTAAGTCCGTTAATCGTTAATCCAATGCCTACTATTTACCGCGCGGCGCGAAAAACAGGTTCAGACAAGTATGAGACAAGTGCCGCGGGTGAAACAAAAACAGCTAGGTACGTATTATATTTTGACGGCGCGTGCGAGTGAGAAAACTGCGAGGAGATTCGTTTCGTTTGATCATTTCATTATGCCGGTCGTCCACTATGTGCGCGATAAGTTCAACCAACTTCGTTTAACTTTTTATTCAACTCTTTCGTTGGATAAACGATTTACAACCTCTTACACTAGTGCAGCAACTTACGTAATTCACGTTGAGCAACTAAAGTTGAACAAAATGCGTTCGGAACCCCGTACACATAATTGACCAATTTATAGCTTGAACCAATTCAGTTGGCCATTCTACTGCGCAGGTCTCTTTAAATTTCTCTGCTCTACTCTTTAATTCTTAAAGAGACAGAAAAATCACTGAAATAAAGAAAAAAAAAAGATGTACATGCCGGCGTTGTTTTCAATGACGCTGCTGCGATCATACTGAAGCACTAAGGAGGGTGAGTTTTGTTTATAGCTTCGCTCACAGTAAAATAGAAATGAATTTCCAGCGATAGACTCTCTTTGAATAAGATATGATCATGGTTTATTTTTCTTTCATAGCTTGATGTCTAAAAAACTATTTCATCTCTGGTGAGATAAAAAGAAAAGATTTTTAAGTGTAAACTTTACTTCGAAAAAATAAAATTAATAATTTTTGTTTTTATTATTGGGACAAATTTCAGTGCACCTATAATAAAAAAATAAGTCTTTTGCAAAATGCAATTGGGTTTGGCAAAAAAAACTACCTGCGAGCTGCGACATAGAATTAATGACAAAAAGTTTAGGGATTATTGTTTATTTCTATGTTTTATGATTTGTGGCTTAGTAACGGGGGCGTTGTGTTTATATTTATTTCAAATTCAAATTTATTTCTTCTTCAGTGAAATCATGTTACATAGTAGAATATTTTTTTACATATAGAGATTAGAATACAATGATTCTTAGCAACTAAAGATTGTATAATATGGAAAGTTCTTGTGAAAGTGGAGATTAGTATGAGAAAATTGCGAGGAAAAAAAACTCAATGGATGCAAAAAACTTAAAACTATGAATAAAATAATCTTAAAAACTAACTTAATATTAACTTAAACTAAAATGGTATGTTTAAACAAGTGAATTTATTAATACATTTTCGTGACTCGAACAATTATTCTCAAATTTATTTGAAAGTGTTGTTATTTTATTCTTGATTGTTGGAAGTTTAGTGATATGATGCAGTGCTAGTGTGGAGAAATGCCAGGGAAGATGCATAATCATTTTTAGGGTTTTGTTTTGACAAATTTGAAGTTTTTTCAGGTGACATTCAGCGCATTTATACCAGCAGGGAGAAGCATATACTAATGAAGGTAGTATGACGACTTTATAAAGAAGAAGCTTATTATCTTTACTTAGATGAGAATTTTTATTTAAAAGTGGATATAGGATTTTTATTAAAACATTTGCTTTTTTGATAGAGTTGTTAATATGATTTGAAAATGTTAGCGTCTTATCGAGAGTGATACCAAGGTATTTTATTGTTGTTGTCCATTCAATTGGAGTGTTGCAGATCGACAGATTATATTGAGGTAGATTTGAGGCTTTTCTCTTTCGTGAGAAAAATATAGCTTGAGATTTCGATGGGTTTATTTTAATTTTCCACCTGTGAAAAAACTTTTCAATATTAAATAAAGCATTTTGTATATTCGTTAATATACTTTGACAATCATTAGAACTACAGAATATAGCTGTATCATCAGCAAAGAAGGCATTTTCACAGTGTAAATCTCTTGGAAAATCAGCAATATACAAGTTATATAAAAGGGGCGATAGGGTTGAACCTTGTGGAACGCCCGCTTTTATAGGGAACAGAGGAGATGAATCAGAACAAATTTTGACATAAAAAAGCCTTTCTGTCAGGAAGCTTTGAATAATTTTAATAATGTAAGTAGGAAAACTTTGAGTAAATAGTTTATGAAGCAGACCGTCGTGCCAAACACTATCAAATGCCTTTTGAATGTCAAACGAAACCATACCTAAGGATTTTTTATTTGAAAGTGATTCCCTTACTATATTAGTGATTCTCTTCAGTTGGTGAGTCGTCGAGTGTTCCTTTCTAAAACCAAACTGCTCGATTGGTAAAAGCTTTTTTGATTCTACAAAGTCATTCATCTTAAAAAATATAATTTTTTCAAAAAGTTTGCCTAAACAGCTTAGTAAGCTTATTGGGCGATAACTAGTTGCCTGTGTCAATGGTTGAGTAGGTTTAGCTATAGGAATTATCTCAGCAATCTTCCATCTTCTTGGAAAATATCCGTGTCGCAGACAACTTTCAAATAGGGATGTTATATACTGAATAGCATTTTTTGGTAATTGTTTAATGACCCTGTTTGAAATTTTATCATTACCAGCTGCTTTCTTTATGTGAATAGAAGAAATAGCGTCTTTAACAAGAGACACTGGTATATGGATATTATTTAATTCTATTGAAGATAGATTAATAGAGTTAATACTGTTTTGTTCTATTTGTTTGGTTTGAATGTCACTAAAGCCCTCTGTTATTGAGTGACTAGAAAGAAAATATTTTCCAAATTCAGTGGCCTTCTCGACATTTGTGTGAAGAATTTGGTCATTACATTCGAGGTATGGGATTCTATTATTTTTTTTTCTTAAAAATTTTCGAAAGTTTCCATATTTTCTTGTCATGTTTGTCAATTTGGGATAACATTCGATTCCAGTCTTTATTACGTATTTCCTGCATTTTTTGTATAACAAGTTTGTTAAGCAAATTCAATTGAAATTTCAGAAATAAGTTTCTTGATCTTTGATAACGTCTACGAATTAAGTTCCTAAATGTAATCGTCCTTCGTACGTCATTTGTTAGCAATGAAACTTCGCTATTATTATTATGATAAGTAGAAAGCAAAGGGACAGTCGCCTTAACCCCCTCATTAATGGAACATTCCAATGTATTAACTTTATCATCAATTTCCTCTAACGTAAAGGTAGAGGGTTGAGAAAAGTCAGAAAGTGAATTGTTTACGGAACGTTTAAATTTTTTCCAATTAGCCCGATTGAAATTATAATTATTAGCTGGAGCTGCAGTGGTAAATGATTCATTAAGATAGAAAACAACAGGTTTGTGGTCAGATGAAAGATCGTTTATAACAATTGGACGCGAAATATTGTCGATTGTATTTGAAAGTACCAGATCTAAGGTTGAGGGATGACCTCTACCATTGGAAGGATAATAAGTTGGCTCAGATGGAAAAGCAATATCGAAATCTTCGAAGACCTTGAGGTCTGACAAAATTGTTCCCCAAGCGTTTGCGCGAACACATCCCCATGAGGAATGACGACAATTAAAGTCTCCACATAGAAGAAAGTTTTCGTTTGTTCTTATAAACTTCAAGATGTCAGACTTAAATTTTTGTTTTTTTTCATTAGTTACTCTGCTACCACCAGGAAAATAGGCAGCCATAATTTTGAATACCTTTGTGGGACTACATTCAACTTCAATTGATAATGTTTCTATCAAATAAGTTTTAGTAATTGGAACTAATTTATGTTTCACAGACTTGTTTACAAAAATGCATACACCTCCACCCTTCTCCGTTAATCTGTCCAATCTGTAACAATAGAAATTTCTGTTATGTATACTGATATTTGGCTTAAGCCAGGTCTCAGTAATCACTGCGATGTCAATTTTGTTTTCAATTAAAAAATTGAAGTATTCTATTTCTTTGTTTTTTAAACTTTTAGCATTCCACAAAAGCATTTTTAGTTTATTGGCCATTGTTAGTATAAAGATATTTAATGCTAAGATCAGCTATGACGTTAAATTGATCTTGTCTACTTTTACATAAAGATAATTTACTTAACATTTCATTTTTAAGAGAAATAAGTTCATCAAAACTAAATAAATTGTTATTTTGGTTTGGTGGTCGTTGAGCTGTTGTCATCTGTAAAGTGCTACTGGTGGGTATTGCTGGGAGACTTCGCGGTGCAGACACGTGCTGAATGTTGTTCGAATGTTGTTGTTTTCTCTGAACTAAGCAAGGAAAGTCAGAGGTGTTGAGGTTAAAGCTGGTGTGTTTTCTTGGAAGTGGTTCATGAATGACATGTTCCGATCCAAATCGTCTACTCCGGTTCTTGGCTTTAAGTCGCTTTTGTATTTCAATGAATTCTAACCTCTTTTTACATGAGGCGTCGGTGGCTGTGTGTTGTTCACCACAGTTAACACATTTAGGTACTTTTTCCCTGTTAGTGCATTCTTGCGAATTATGTGATTCGGAGCAGTGGGAGCATGCTTTTTTGACATTACAAAAGGAAGAGCCATGCCCAAACATTAAACATTGATGACACTGGGGCACGAAATGTGGATTTTTTCGATAAAAGTCCCAATATACTGAAACGTGGTTAACAAACTTAGCTTGTCTTCTTAGTTCGTTCATTTTAATGCTTTTATTGTTAAGGTAAACTAAATAATTACACTGTTCTTTGTATTTAGGATTTTTAATGTTCATTATAGAAATTTGAAGAACTTCTAATTTAAGATTTGTACACAATTCAGTTTTAAGGTCATCAGTATTCATTTTATGTAAACCATATAACACTACTTTAAATGGTTTTAGGTTTTTGACATTATGTGTGAAAAATTGGAGTTCTTTTTCGCGAAGGGCAGATTTAATTTTATTTAATTCTATTTCAGTGTAGAGATTAAAGCGGCAACCAATTGATGTGTTTTTGCAATCAAATTTGGCTATTCCGTTATCTTTCATGCATTGAGACACAAAGACACTATTTTTTCCTATCAAGTGAATAGGAGGTAGTTCAATTTTTGTGGGTACTTCAAGTACAGGCTGCACATGTTCAGTCATTAATTCTTCATTATCAGATAAATCGGAAAGATCACTGAATCGATTAAAAGAAGATAAATTATTTTGGGAGCTTCCCGGATTATTTGTCGATTTTTTACGTCGGTTCATTTTTACTGTTGGGGAATTCTCATCAGAAGATGATGAGTCCCGTAACCGTTTGCGATTTAGCAAAATACTCAAGCGCAGTTAGAAATAACACAAGAGAAAATTATCTCGAGCAAGTATAACGATGTGCGCGGCTTGACTAACAAACGAATACTGTGTTTATATTTATTTTATGGCGTTAGTGTATATTTGATATATTTTTTTTTTTGACCTGTGGGGTTGGGATTAATTGTAGATTAGTGTTAATTAGTTAGTACGAGCTTGAACAATTTTTGCCTACGAGTTTTTAAGAATGAATTTTTGCATCTGAGGGAATTAACGTATTTAAATGATATTTGCTTCGGTTTGCAATTCAGTTTAAAAAAAAACAACCAAGAATAATACATTGAAATACATTTAAAAGAAATTTTAATGGATCCATTTAGAAAAGGAAAACCTATTGGAAGCCAGGCGCGTAAGATAGTTGTTAAGATATACATATAATGACAAACTGGAAGAAGCAAAGAATTCGTTTCTTGAAAATCCTGTGAGTTACGCAACAACACAAACAGTGGAAACTACTGGAATTTCTGAACGTTCATACTGAAGGATTATTAAGGAATACGAAGAGACAGGAGTTGTGCAGTCACCAAATAAAAAAGTGCAGCATACGAAGTGGAAAACTGGACTAGACGAATTTGACATCGCAGCTATTCGGCGTATAATGCACAACTTCCACCAGGGGGAAAAATGATGATATCCTTAAAAATGTTGAGACAACGAGTACAGGAAGATCTGGAGTTTAGCTTAAGTATTAAGTCTCAACAGGATTCTAAGAAGAAACGGATTTAGCTACAAAAAAACTCAAAACAACCGGAAACTTCTCTGTGAAGGAAATGATATTAAACTCATGCGAGTGAAGTATCTGAGAAAAAGCCGGGAATACAGAACAAAAGGATATGATATCATTTATTTGGACGAAAGCTATATTCAATTCATAGCTCACATACAAGGCCACGGGCTTGGACTGATGACAGTAGCAGTGGGTTGAAGACGTAAATTTCAAAGGGAAAGAGGCTGATAATGGCGCATGCAGGTGCTGAATTTCAATTTATTGGATGTTCAAAAATTAGCACAGGAAGAATTTTCAAAAATAACGGCTGAAAAGTGTGTGAAAAAGCCATAAGAACTGAGGAAGAATACTTTTCTCACAACCAGACGTGGGACACAATTTCAGATTCAATTATAATTAATCCAAGTGACGATTCTTTAACCGACTATGAAAGCGACATTAGTTCTTAAAACTAAGTATATGTAAATTAACATTTATTATTTAAATTATATTATTCTTATTTATATTGTTTTTATTTTATTATTATGTTTTATATTTATTTTTGAAGTACAAATTTATAATAATTATTTTAAGGTAAAATAAATTCTTAAGAACTCGTAGGTAAAAATTATTCAAACTTGTAAACACTAACCTAACTAATTAACACTAATCTACAATTAATCCCAAAACCCCACAGGTCAAAAAATAATAAATGCATATATCAAATAAACACTAAGGCTAGCCGCGCACTAGCAATTTTTAGTTGCGAAACTGTTTGGTTACTTATAGAAAACAGATGAACTGTTTGGTTGAATGTCCGTGAATTTGCAGATAATTATATGTTCAATAAAATGGCGAACTTATTTTAGGCAATCGTTTAGTTTGTGTCAAAACACAAACTTTTTAGTTGCTCGAACCAAGCAGTTTCGCAACTAAAAATTGCTAGTGCGCGGCTAGCCTTACACCATAAAATAAATATAAACATAACGCCCCCGGAACCTTTCTGTTGCTAAGCCACAAATCATAAAACATAGAAATAAACAATAATCCAACTATTTGTCAAAGCAAAGTTGAGTTAGGCACTGTAAGATTTAAGGAAAAATCTTTACTCAATAAATATCTTGTGCACCATTTTTGTTCTCTTAAATCCTCTCTCTGCGCAACCGACCGTTGGCCAACTGAATTGGTTCAAGCTATACTCAAATATTGAATAACCTCGTAGCTTGTACACTAGTTGATAAAATTGTTCGATTTTGACAGAAAAAAAAAGTTTTTCGAGTTGATCAACTGCAACGATTTGAACTGACGACCATTTGAACGTTCCAACGATCTAATATGCAGACCCAGGCGCGACATAGCCAGGATCACAGCAATATGCACCGGGCACTGGCCCATAGGGGAACATGCAAGAAAGCTAGGCATCCCCTTCAACCCACACTGCCGTAGTTGTGGAGATCCACAAGAAAAAGAAACTGTGGTTCATTTTCTTTGCGATTGCCCGCCTTAGCAAATTACAGGATGGCTTCCTTTGGGAAAGCCTTCCTCGATGACCCCAGCGAACTTTCGGAGAAGAAAATCAAAGATCTGATTATCTTTCTGAATGCGACAAAATGGCTTTAGTAATGCTCCGCTAAACTATATAAAAGCCATTTTCTTCCGTACTTAATCCTTATTAGGTTGACACGAGTTTAATGGTATCAAAACGGCGCACCCCAGCGCTAATTGAGTCGCGGGCCCAGCTGGCTGGCGACTACCATCTCTACCTACCTACCTACCTGATCAACTGCATTTTCGATATTGTTGTTTAACCAGTTGATGAACGAGTTGATACCTTCGTACACTTAACCAAGGAAACAAAGATCACTCGTTGGGGAACTCGTTGAACGCACCACGATAAACAAAAAACTCAAACGTCGAACCTGAAATAATTTTGACTTCAGTTCGGTACATACATTTATTGTCGACGCACGCCTTCCCTTTAAAATATTCTTAAATTTGTTTCGTATGAGTATGATTTCCTCTAAAAAAAAAAGTGGCTGCCGCATTAATAATATTAGAAAATGAACGACAAAGGAAGAAAAAACAGCCAAAACGATTCTGGGTAGATGATTTTTTCTTGAGTCGCGAAGAAAATTGTTTTTTTCAATGAAATATATGAGAAATTAAAATCGATTGATCCCACCGCTCCGGGAATTCTAATTCAAAGTTTAGGCAATTGCATTTTCGAGGAAATTTGAGACCAAGCCAATTCCCTAGCATCACGATTTTTATAAGAGGGGCTCTTAATGTCCCATATATTGGGCTTTTCCTCAATTGCTGAAATCATTTGCAAAATTAATTCCGTGGTCTACTCTGATTTTTTATCACCTTCCATGACGAAAAACCAAAATAAACTACAGTTTGCAAGTTGCAACAACTGCAAGTTCATGGCAACGCAATAGTTCAACCACGTAGACACATTTCATTGCAGCCAACGCAACACAATATTACGTCAAGAAATCCCAAAGAAAATTAAAAAGTTGATCAACGCGTTGAACAAATAATGTGCAACACATTATCTTGAAAATGTTGCTCAACGTGTTGATCGAACATTTTCAAGGAGCAACACGAGCTCGTACACTACCAGTACACTTGTTGCGCAATTCGTTGAGCAACGGTCAACAACTAGATCCAACCCGTTGGTTGAACAGAATTGAAGGCACCGTACATTAGAATTGAATGCGTTGAATTCGAAATTTGTGCGTTGATCGCCTAGTGGACGACTGGCATTACTTAAAACCGGTGCTTAGAGAAAAAATATATAAAAAATGCAATTTTTATCACATGTTAACGGATTAACGATTAACGTTAACTTCCTTTAATTCTTCCGAAATTTAACGCTTTAACGTTTAACGAAGCTAACTTTTTTAGTAGCGGATTAACGATTAACGAAGTTAACTGTTTGATTAACGGTGCCCAGCTATGAACAAGGCACAACAAAAAATGTTTGCTCCAATTATGCACTTTTTGAACAATGGCAATATATGTTCCATAAAGTACGAGTAAAAAAAAACTCTCATAAGCTTTATTTTGTTTTTTGTTTTCCAAACTCAGTTGTTGCACGCACTCGCAATCGAATGATTCCATTAAATATACATGTTTCTTAAATGAATGTAATGTCTTAAAGTAACCAGGGACGTAGATGAAGCAAAAGGGGTACTTGCTGCCCTTTTTACTAATCACATATTTTATTTTTTTTTTGTTGATGATAACTACTCATAATTCGGTTATTTATTTGGTTTCTTTATTTGGATGGAACTATGGCTTTTCAAACCATGAGTTTTCAAAAGAAACACCCGAAAAAACTAAAGAAGTTGTGAACGACATACAAAACCAAATCAATGAATTGCAAGCTACTCCCTTTGATGAAAATGAAGAAGTTGTTGAAATACAACATGAATTGTTGTATGTATTTGACCAATTATTTTTCAGTTTATTGATGATTTTGTACTTTTAGGCTCTTTTGGTCTATTTGTTTTTTTGAATGCGAATAAAAGACTTTATTCCATTCTTCACCCAACGTTTCGTAAGAATTCCTTACTTCTTCAGGGGTTTTGTATTTATTTAATCTAACAATATAATGTATACAATATTAAAAACAGTTTTAACAATAACTTTTATATTTTCTTACTTTTGTACTATATCATATCATGTTTATTATTATTGCATCCTCCCGATGACGGCACTGACACAAATTGAAAATAAATAACAAACATGAAAACGAAATAAAACAAAAAGAAAACTATCAAATTAGACAAGAAATGACATTTATATCACAGATTATACACAGCAGGTACTTTGTTAAAGTGCTACAGCATAGCTTTGTTTGATGTTATCGGTGTCTTCCTTTGTGTTCATTGTCTTCGTTATTTTTTGTTGAATGCGTAAGCTTTCTAATGTAAGCCTTGTATTTGCTTTTCTCTCTCTGTCTAATATTTTTACCTCTTCGAAGCTCACCGAATGTCCAGTTTGTGCTATATGCTGCGAAAGCCCTGTTGTCTCTTTTTTCTTCCTTATGTCCGCTTCGTGTCAGCGTTCGGACTTTACTGCGAAAGTAGTAGATCTACTGCACTTTTTTCTTATTTTTTTAAATCTACTGCACCACTGCGCTTTTCCTACAATCTACTGAAATTCTTCAGATTTTGTTTGAATACCAGCACTGGTCATAGAAATAAATGTGCTCATAACTCGCTCTCGTCTCTTTAGTGCAAGTCTTGTCAGCTAAATATGTTTTTAGTTCTACTACTCTTTAATTTGTTCTTGTTTCAAAAAAAAGTACAAATTTGTAGATGGTAAATTTATTTTGATTACCTAGCTTCATATATTTTTGCTAAAAGTATACATTTTCATTATCGAGTAAGAGTATATTTTTTGTTCACACATACTATGTAAATGAATCGGTGATTGTTAAAACAACATAACTGAAATTTTAATTTTTTCCACAGAATATACAAAAAATCCTACATTTTTGGCCGTGTAGTCATTGTCATTTTTTTAACCCAAAAATCTTATAAGAGTGTTTCGACTTTTAAACCATTAAGGATTTTTTAATATGGTTTTTTTTTTTCTTCCGTAAAAAATTAAAATATCACTTATGTTGTTTTAACAGTCAACGATGTGATTTAACTTTGGGTCCTTTGTTTATAATTTTTTGTTACCTAATCAAAAAAATATATGTACTGCGAAAATTTTGGTTTTACTGAGATTTCTTGGCCAATTTACTGCGATCTGCGAATTATGAAGTCCGAACCCTGCGTCAGTTAATCTTGTGGCTAAGTTTCTCTTTGTTTGTCCTATGTATACTAGATAGCATTTCTCGTTCTCTTTTCCCTTGCATTCAATTTCATAGACTACGTTGTGTTGTTGTTGTTTTTGTATTTTAGTTTTGGTGTTTGTGAAAATTGAATGAATGAATGAATGAATGTTTTATTGAGTCTTTAGGTATCATTTACAAAGTCGTTTCATCTTATTCTAACTTTAACATAGGTACAAAAGTGGCTGTAGCGTATGGCCTTCTTTAACAATTACTTTATTTAAGGTTAAGCCTCGTGGCATGTCAATTTGTATATAATAATATAGTTTTGTTCTGCTCGTGCTCAAGAGCGTTATACATTTGCGTGAAACGGAAGTTTCGTTGACTATATACATATTTACAGGTTTAATATACTAATACTAACTTAAAAACTAAAAACTAAAAAAGCACTGTGCGCAATATATCTTTTCTATTTTTGTATAAAATGTTAATATTTCTTGTCTTCTTTGAGAATGAGAGCGAGAATGCTCTTTATCTTTGAATATACAATTAGTTCACTAGAGGAGTGAAAGTGAGAAAGATAGTCAGTTATGAGCGATGGCTCTATACTGCTACTTATATACATATTGAATGAGTAAGTAAAATATACGATTACACTAATATCACATGACAGAGATAATAAGTTGAGAACGATGGCTCTTTACTTATACATATATAATATAAATATACAATTATTAGGAGTGGTTTTAACACTGAAATTAATTCCGTTACTTGTTGCATTTGGTGGTAATTTTGTAAGCCCCAGTTGTTGGCTATCGTCGTGAGATTTTCAGTTCTGGACCCAGGATTGAGATTTAGTTGTTGTTCGGCGGACTGTTGCCCGCAGAATTGCAGTTGCGGCTTTTTTTTTTAATGTGCAGGTTCGCTTCCTGCTGGGAATTAGCCAATGTCGGCGTCATCGATTTTTGTGTTCTACACATCGGTTGTTGCCCGCAGAACTGCAGTTGCGGATTTTTATTTATGTGCAGGTTCGCTTCCTGCTAGGAGTGAGCCATGTATCGGCGTCGTTGATTTTTGTGTAGTGTATTACACTGTTGCTTAATGCAGGGAGTTAGTGGGCTGCATCAGGCTTCCTTTTTCTGTTGTCCACTTGTTAGGTTTATGCCTCATTTTGAGGTTCTACTTTTTGCTATCTCCCTGGGGAGAACTAATGATCCAGTTTTTTCCTTGTAATCACAGCACCATCCGGCGTTGAGTTTAATTTAGGATGTTCGCTTTTAGTAATAGCGAATAAAATTTAGTCAAAAAGACATTAAAAACGGAAAAAAATTAATTTAAACCATAACACGTTTTTACTAGATTATGTTAATTTTATTTTTTGGAGAGTGCAGACGCAGAAACACGTCTGCACTCTCGGACACTCCAATCCAACCTCCTTGTGAAAATTGATTTTAGTGTGAGGTTTGATTTATGTGAGAATGATATATTCTCTTTATTTATTACTCTATGTAAACTTCTATTGTCTGTAAGATTGTTGACATATGGTATAGAGAAGAACTTTTTTCCCTATCAGCTGTGTTTCCCGAATATTTGTTGTTGTTTTGATTTTGATTAGTTTTTGTTTTTAGGTTTTCTGTTCTTTTTCTAAGTAGGTTATTTATTATGTAATATGGGTAGTTGTTAGTTTTTAAAATTGTTTTGATTTTTCTTATATTTTCTTTTTCATATCGTTCGTCGCTAAGATCTAAGACTTTGTTTATGAAATTAAATGCAGTATTTATTTTTTGTTTAATTGGTTGGGTATGTCTCCTTACCTTGACGACATTCTAGTATTAGCCGCTAGAGCAGAAGAACATCTCGAAAGACTTAAAGAAGTCTTCAGCCGATTTCGTGAGTATGGTTTACAAATTAAACTTGAGAAATGTTCTTTCTTTAAAGGCACACTTCGATATCTGTGTCACATGCTAGCAGGTGAAGGCCTACAACCTGATCCAGAGAAGGCAAAGGCAATCATATCAATGCCACAACCTCAGAACCTCACACAGCTGCGTTCTTTTTAGGGTGCAGTGAAGTTCTACAGCCGATTCATTCCAAAAATAAGCAAGGTCAGCGCTTCACTCAACGCGCTTCTTAAAAAAGACACTAATTGGAAGTGGACCACCAGCTGTCAAGATGCCTTCAACTTGGCCTGATGCATTATAACCCAAAGCTGTGTCCGCAGATGCATCCAATGTAGGTGTTGGATTATGCATGCATATCACATTAACTCGGGGACGGATCCATCAAAGCTGTGCAGCATGCATCCCGTTCTCTGATGCAGTCAGAGCAAAACTACAGCTAAATTGAGGAGGAAGGACTTGCCATCGTTTTCGCAACAAAAAAGTTTCATCGCATGCTCCTAGGTTCGTTCTACAAACTGACCATAAGCCGCTCCTATCCATTTTCGGGTCTAAAAAGGGTATACCAGCTCATACAGCCAACCGACTGCAACGTTGGGCTTTGACACTGCTGGGTTACGATTTTGTAATCGAGTACGTGCACACAAAGGATTTTGGCAACGCAGAAGAACTTTCACGTCTTATTAGTCAATATGATAAGGCCAATGAGGATTTCGTCATCGCCCAAGTTTCATCAAATGATTTTGAAACAGATTTGAATTTCATCACAAACAGTTTCCAGTATCATTCACCATGATTCTTGAAGAAACTTGTAAGAATCCAACGCTCGCTGCAGTCAAAAGCTAAATCAAAACGTTTTGGTCTAGTAAAAAGAACATACCTCGTAATATTCTGCCCTTCTATCATAGGAAAGAATCTCTTCTTATTGCTAATGATTGCCTAATGTTTGGAGATCGACAAGTTGTCCCTGACAAATTTCATGTCAGACTACTGCATCAACTTCATCGTGGACATCCAGGCATTGAAAAAATGAAGGCAATTGCTCACAGCTATGTCTATTGGCATCAACTAGAACAAGACATTGAGACCTACGTAAAAAAATTGTTCCAACTGCCAATCCGTTGCAAAATCACCATTGAAGTGCACACTACAATTCTGGTCAATTCCAAAAGGACCCTGGAAGAGACTACACATTGCCTACGCGGGACCTATTCAAGGCCAATGGTATCTAGTGATCATCGATGCGTTCTCCAAATGGCCGGAAATTATTGCAATGCCAATAACAACAACAGCAGCTACTGTAAACATCCTTTCGGAGGTGTTTTCTCGCCATGGATTACCTAAAACACTGGTGTCAGACAACGGAGCCCAGTTTTGCAGTAGAGAATTTCAACACCATTCCACCATAAGTCTAACGGACAAGCTGAGAGATTTGTGGATACCTTAAAACGTGCCTTGAAAAAGGTAAAGGAGGAGGTAACTCCGCAACATGCACTACAACAATTCCTTAGCATGTATCGAACAGCTCCAAATCGAAATACGCCAAATGGATTGTCACTAGCTGAGCTGATGTACGGTAGGAAAGTGAGAACAGCACTTGACCTTTTATGAGACTACTCTAAGGATTCAGCATTGAAGGAAAATGAAAAACAAGAGATGCAGTTCAACCGACACCACGGAGCGAAATTTCGAAGTTTTCAACCTGGGGCTATAGTTTTCGTTAAAATATACCATCACAACAAAAGTCATTGGGTGCCAGAAACAGTTCTTGAACAGAAGGGTAAGGTTACTTACAATATTCTTGTTCCTAGCAAATTAAGATTTGGTTGTGCGCACATCAACCAAATACGTGAAAGATCTAAGTCTGAATCTCAAACACACCGATTACTTTCACCACCATCAACTCCTTTACACATTTTAATGGAAGATTTTTATTACCGATGCCTTTGCAAATATCAACTGATTCATCACTTGGAAGAAACGTACAACACCTTCCAGACCCTTCGCAAGGTGGTATCCCGCCTCAGACGCCACTTCGCCGATCAACCAGAGTTCGAAGGAGGCCTGATAAATACAGTCCACAATTAGAGCTTCAAGTAAAAGGGGGGGCAATAGCTGTCAAAATTAGCTGATAGCCTTCTTCAAAGGTTTTTCTTGGAATTAGTGTTTACTTAGAATTAATATATTATTTTGTTAATATCAAACTCTTGTTTTCAATTATAAGAAAATTGTCTTCAGCAGCAGCAGAAGACGCAACAGCAATAAACCGGCTCTACTCAACGCAGTCGTTTTGCTTAGAGACTTTGTCTAACTTTTTCATAATTTTAAACACGTTAGACAACTCTTCAAACTAATAAGGGTTTTACAACAGAACCTAAGCGAATTTACGTTGATCACCCCTTAATTTGAAAGATACATAACTCAAACACAATTACACAAACAAAATAAAATAAAAAGAACAGACAACTACAAACCAAATAATTTTTCGCCGAAAAAAATACATTTTATATACTACCCCGGTACAGATTTTGATTGTTTATAAGTTATTTACATTACTTTAGATGGAAATGAAGTATATATAGCTAATTCACAGCATAAAAAATAAATTTTGTTGTTGCAAGGTGCAAATTTATTCGGCTAACATATGTAAGTAAAGAGATTCGTTAGAATTCACTTTTAATGAAAGGTGCCAGTAATGAAATTCAATTCCGTTTTATTATATTCTTTATTATTTTGGGCCTTGTGAAAGACTAAATCACTTATTACTAACTTACTACCTAGAACCCTGAACCCTGCAAATGCTTTCGATATCTTGCGGATCGTGCAAGATATCGCATTTCATCTTTCCCGTCGTCGGTTCTTGACACTGGGCTGTTTCGTTTATAGAAACAGCTGTGTCTGCATGGTTGTTGATGACGACGACGATGTGTGGCTCGGCGGATGTTGGGTGACCGAACTCTGTGTCAGCAGGGTTTGTTGTTGCTGATGATATGATGACTATGTGTGGCTCTGCGGATACTAGGTGATCGTGTTAACTTGTATATTTGTACGTAAAGATTTGTTGATCGTAGAGCACTTTTGTATGATTGTTTCGCATTTCTACGATTAGGTCTATTTACAGAACACATCTTTTAAAAAATCGAATAAAACATCAGTAAACATTTTTATTTCGATTTGCTTTGGTATGAAATTACCTTTGTCAATATGGATAAAGAATACTTTTAAAAGATAAACTAGCTATTTGTTGCTGTTAAAGTTAGTTATCTAAGAGATAAATGTCATGCAAAATAAGATGCTCCTCCATCACTTAGTTCACCTATCGAATACTTGTTATTTGTTATTATTAGCGATAGTAATCTTTTATTAGGAATTGTTTACAGACCAAATAAATTTGTGAATCTAGTGCCCTTTTACGAACTAATGGAGAAAATGACAAAAATATTATTGTGTGGCGACTTTAATAGTAATATCTTAATTGATAATATAATATAATTACCGATCTTGATTTATATTTAATCGTCAAGAACACTTTTGGATTAATTTTTTATTAGTAGAAAGGATCGGGTCTTGTGTTATATTCTTACGCCATCAGGCCTACCGAAACTGGATATATTTTCGGGTGGTAGAGTTGCATACAGCTTATAAAGTTTTACGAAACAGGGTTGTGCAAGAAATAAGAGTTGCAAAAACACTTTTCTATACCAACACTCTGGTGTGTTTTCCATTTTAGTCGTAAACTGTGGAGCAATCCTTTTAAGCTTGGAATCAGAAAGCAACGTCGTACATTACAAAACAATATCGACAGTGCTTTTTCAGACTCCTCTTTTAGTTTCTTGTTTATCAATAGTTTGGACGTTTTAGAAAGTTTTCTTTCAATCAAATCTTAAGCATCAGGTGTGGGTAAAATCAACCCCATCTTCCTAAAAGCTATATTACCATTGTTACTACCCTTTATAACTCACTTTTCAACACTATAATCACAATTGGAATTTTCCTATACTAGTGGAAACTCGCTAAGATAAACCCAATACCTAAAAACTCACTACCAAATGAGTTTCAGTCAATTTTAATCTTACCCTTTTTATCTAGTTTCTGAACGAATCATGCAAAAACGACCTTCACTCCAAGCTATCAAATTTATTTCTTTGTTTCTTACTTACCGAACTTACCGACACACTCGAAACAAATACCATCAAGTGGTACACTGATGGATCGAGAACAAGCGAAGGGACTGGTGCAGGAATCTTTGGGCCAAAAACCAAACTTTCTATACCGATGGGGCAGTCCACCAGCATCTTCCAAGCGGAAGTAAACGCCATAGGGAAATGCGTAGATCGCAATCTCGAAAAGAATTATCGTAACAAGAACATTGCCATTATGTCAGATAGTCAAGCAGCACTCAAGGCGCTAAACTCATACACCATCAGCTCTAAGCTAGTATGGGAGTGCATAAGCAGACTAAATGAACTAGGTAAACAGAACAGAGTCACACTTTACTGGGTACCTGGACATGTTGGTGTTCCTGGAAACGAAAAGGCAGATTCCCTAGCAAAAATAGGCGCTTCAACCCCCCTAACAGGGCCTGAACCTTATTGCGGAATAGGTGAAAATGTCATCAGGACCAAAATTAAAGAAGAAGAGGAGGCAAACAGATCTAAAAACTGGAAAGAACTCCCTAGACTAAGACAGGCGAAACTGCTACTGGGCAACTACAACCGGCAACGCTTCGAAAACTGTATCAACCTAAGTAGGAATAACCTAAGAATAATAACTTGCATTCTAACAGGACACTGCAAACTTAGAAGACACCTTAACCTACTGGGTGTGGTAAGCAGTGCCACTTGCAGATTCTGCAACATGCATGAGGAAACGCCGGAACACATACTGGGAAAGTGTTATCCAATCATGCACCAGAGGAAAACACATCTGGGACAGTACCAGGTGGAAGAGAGCAACCTATCCTCTCTCAAAGTGCTCCAAATACTAAAATTCTTAAAAGCAATAGGTTTGGAGGAGGAACTGTAGGATGAGACAGCTCATCACTTTTATAAGAGGGGGCACAATAGATCTATAGGTCGCAGTGCAATAACCCCCAATACAATTCATTCATTCATACTTACCGAATACAAGCGCCATGTATTGAAAATCAACTTTTCGAATTTCTTCCAACTAAACGAGGTGTTCATCAGGGATCGATATTGGCTCCTTCTTATTCGCGTTTTATATTAATGAAATAACTTCCATCATACTAAATGTGTCTAGGCATTTTTATGCTGATGACAGACAAATCTATAAAAGTTGTCCCTTATGTCTTATAGAACACTAAAAATGTACTATAAACGAGGAGCTTGAACGTAATTCTAAATTGGCGCTGAATAATAGTTTGACCCTTAACCTTTAAATATCTTATAATATTTATCTTATAATATATAAAATAAATAATGCATTTGCTAGGTTATACAATAACAGATGTACAGAGGATTTCTGTTTTGATTGCTAAGCTAAGTGTACACGATTGGTAGATCTTACAATATCGTCAGATCTGCCAGTGAAAAACATGCTTACAATGTCCTACAACCGTGAAGTCTTACAAGTAATTGTCAGAAAATTTGTCTGACAATGAATTGTTAGAGCATTGCCTGAAAATTAATTGTAAGAAATCTGACAATCATGCGTACGCTAGCTGACAATCGTGTAATCTTGCAATTAATTGTCAGAAAATGTATTTGACAATTAATTGTAAGACGATAAATTGTAAGGTACTCGTATTTGATAATCGTGTACACACACAATTTATTGTCAGGCCTGCCAATTTTTATCGTTGTCTGACGTTTCCATAACCAACAAAAACTGACAATTAGTTGTGTGTGTACACGGTATGTACAAAATCTACTAATCTCTTACAATAATTCATATGTAGGTTTTTACCAGCTATCTGAAAATAAATTGTCAGCCAACTTCTGACAATAAATTGTAAGAGATTGGTAGATTTTCTAACAACCGTCTGCACACACAACTTAATTGTCAGCTCATTGGTAGATAATTGTCAGACATTGTCAGGTCTGACAATTTTGTAAGATCTACCAATCGTGTAGGTACACTTAGCTTTAGGGTTCGGATCAATTCAACGTCACTCCTAAAGGTATAATACTTTTAGTGATGTTGAAAGGCTTTGTAATTAATTTTATACAGTGATTTTTCTAAGATTTCGTCTGTTTTGGTTTTAGTTTTTTTTTTATTATATTGCAATGGCTGGTAATTTTAGAGTTTATAATTGTAATATTCGTGGGCTGAGAGCGAATTTTCTGGCTGCGCATATCCACACTGCTTCTAACAGGCCAGCTGTTTTGGCACTGGTTGAAACCCAAGTAGGTGAGGATTCCGATCCTGCTGATTTTTTTATTCATGGGCATAGCTTAGTGCCATTATTCTTTTCCCACCATGGTCTCGACATATACATTAGGAATGATGTTGCGTATCAGCTCTTACCACAATTATGGTCACTGCACCAATTCCTTCTTGAATTTTATGTGCTTTAAATTTTCCATAAATCTGTGGCAACAATCAATAACCGCTTAAGTCGACTTAAGAAAAAATCGTTTTTTTGCTGCATCATAATCTGCATGTTCCGTTCTGTTATAGAAAAAAATCCTGGATTTGTAACTCTTTTTTTCGTCAAAATAATCCAAAAAGAAAAAACCGCTTAAGTCATTCTCATAGGTAGAAGCATTTGCAATACCCGCTTAACTCACATAAGAACTTGTGAATTTCAAAATTTCGTAATCCAATAATAGCTTATATGGAGTTAAGATACTTTTACAAAATAAAAAACTATTCACAAATTAATCAACCATATTGTACTGAAAACAGCTTAAATTGACTTAAGCGTTTATTGCAAACTTAACAAAGTATTTTCGCTATAGCCAAACTGAGATAAGTCGTTATTGCAAATTTCTGTTTGTTACTTCGATGGAGACTATGTAGAGTAAGCGGTTTTTAAAAAATGTATTTTCTACGAACTGCAGAATTAAGTTGATTTAAGTCGTTATTATTAATGCAAGGATGAAATATCAATTGACTTAAGAGATTTGGACGGCAAGTTCTTGAATTAATTTAGTTGAGATAAAAGTGTTTTGAGGATAATTAAAGTAAAAATAATTAGGAAAGTGCAACAATATGAGCTCCTGACCCTTACAAATTTTGAATACGGCTCGAAAAAGTGTGCTAGGCAACGTAAAGTTAATATATTTCAAGAACGGCAACGGTAAGAGACAAGCGATACATTTGAAAAAGAAAGTGATCTGAGTGAATTTTGTATATCAAGTTTTATTAATGTGTGTTTTCAGATTTTCGTTTTTGAATATGGAAAAAATTGGTTGGCTATAGCCCACTTATGTGTTTCATACTAATTAATACAAACGTCAAACAATAATTATAAATTGTGTTTTTTGGCCAATAAGGATATAATTCTAAGTAGTTATCAACGAAATAAAGTGACCTGCAAATGAAGTTTGTTATGAAAATTTGAAAAAAATTTTTGAATAGTTCTGTGTCAACATTAGCAAAGAATCTGAACATGATTTCAGTACAGATGACTGTACGCGATCCCTATTTCAAGCTTGCAGACATGGACATTTCTTCTGATTTTCCTGACGAAGATCTATTGCAGATTGGTAGGCAATTTGAGGAAAGTTAAATTGTTTCTCTCTGATTGAGTCAAGAAAATGTGAACATCTTAATATCGACAAAATTAGTTTTAAAAAACGGATCTTTAAATCATATTGGGAATTAGGGACGTTCTACAAAAGAATTATTTTTATCGGAGCTTAAATAGAAATAGAAGATAAGAAACAGACATTGAAAGAAGTCATAGTCGACCTCGAAACCGACAGCTTATATTAAGTACTTCTATTACCTTCTAGTAGGTAAAAGAAAAGATTCGTGTCCGTCAAAAGTGCTTTAAACAATGCTTCGATGCTACTGAAAGTTTTCTAGAATCCCATCCGACATCTTGTAAATATTTGTACGTGTCTGCAAACAACATACCTCCGAAATTCAGTAATTTTTTACAAAAAAACGGCAGTTGGCAGCGACGACAAACAAGACATTTGATTTTCCATAATTCATTTGGCGTTCAAAATAAGAATTTATTTGTGAGCACGGTGTTGTTAACAGTTTGAAAGCCAAGTCCAGCATTGAGGTTGTAGATCACAAGCTTTAATATAGTCATGCCAAACTCATATGGAGTTTAACGTAGGTTAATCATGAATTACAAAAAAAAAAAAAATAAACCAAAAAAGGTACTGATTCATCATCCTCACGATTGATTTAATATATTGTCCGATTTTGACTATGGTTGTGTTTCAAAAACAAAACTTTTGTGGAGTAGCCGAGACAATTTTGTATGGAATAACGTGAACAAAGTTGGTAAAATTGAATACAAAACAACTCTGGATAAAAATCAGCATTTTTCTACACCCACTGTTGTAAAACATGGTATTGACTCACTCAAATGGTGTGAAATTCCCAACTCACCAGCTATCAATGTAATAAGCGTAACAAAGCCGCGCTTCAAAGACTTCTTTCGTTTATTGATCATTCGTTTCATGAATTTTATAATAACCTAGACACAGAAATGCAACCCGAAGCTGAAATACTTCCTGACTTAATGGATCCAGACAAAAATGGAGTTTAAATACTTTTTCTTATTTATAAGTTTTTTCAATTAATTATTTACTAACTTAAATTGGCTAGTTTTTACTAAATACGAGTTTTTCCTTTTTTGTAACTATGAATTACGTTTTTAAGACATTTTAAATTATATGCCTTTTGAAAAAATATCGCTTAAGTTGATACAAATAAAAAAAAATGATGATCAAAAACAGCTTATCTTATTTAAGAAGACTTGGGCGAAAATTTTCAGTTTGCAATAACAGCTTAAGTGACATAGGCAAGCAACAAGGTGTTTATTTACTTTTGGAAAAACAGCTTAAAAATGTTTTTTTGCAATAAAATTAAAAATAAAGAAATTTGAAAAAGAAAAAATAGTTTAAACAAATAAGATTGAAGTCTTCTATTATAATCTGCACCGTTTTTGTTTTTTAAATGCGTCATTTTTTTCCAGACTTAAAAAGAAGTTTCAAAGTGCTTTCCTCGAAAATTGAATTTTTGGACTTAAGCGGTTTTTTGCTTGTGGCCACAGAAATAAGCACATCATTCACTATTGTTTTCTTTATCGAAGCCCAAATCTAGATAGAGTTTCAACTTCTCACGTATTTGATGCTCTGTCCGACTCCATCCAAAGAATTGTTTCCTTATATCCTCACACTGAAATCGTGATTTTAATGTTCACCATTCTTCTTGGCTTCTCCATATGGGCCGACAACAACACTCGAAGGAATGTGTGTTGAGATTTTTGCTGAGTTTAACCACCTTACTCAGCTTGTCAACGAGCCCACTCGAATATCGGACGTTAATGGCTGAGCAGAAAATACTCTTGACTTGTTTCTTACCTCTGACCCTGATAAATACACAATAAGTATATTGCCGCCTCTAGGCACATCTGACCATAGTGTTATATCTGCAAATTTCTCGAGTCAAACAAATCCAATTAAAGAAAGAGCTCATAGGAGAACCGTATGGCAGTAGGAGAAAGACAACTGGAACGGTTTAAATAATTTTTTCAGGATATTCAACTGGTCACTATGCTTCCTCGGTAGTGACGTAGACTCCAGCGCAGATATGATAACTTAAATGATTCTTTTGGGAATGAAAATTTTTATCCCGAATAGGGTTAAAAGTATCAGACCCAAGGCTAAGTCATGGTTTGATTTGAGCTGCAAAGAGATTACGAGTATCAAGGAAAAAGAGGTAAACTTCCGGTGTTTTAGAGCCAACCCAACTGAGTAAAATGGGAAAAGTTCAAACAAGCCGGAAGGTCTGCAACGCCCATATTCGACGGAGCAAATTTTTACATGAACAACATTCAAGGCAAAAGATACTGCAATGTCCAAAAGCTAGTAAGAATTTTTGGTCATTTGTAAAAAATATAAGGAATTCTTCCTCTTTCCGGTTCCTACGCTCTTTGTCAATGACACTCCTTTTGTTAGCTCTATTGAGAAAGCTAACTTCTTTGTAAGGCAATTCGGCGAAAATTCCACCTTGCCGGATAGTATGTATGTATGTATTCGTTTATTTATAATAATAGAATATAATTTTCGTTTAATTTTGGTGGGGGCATAACCCCCATTTATTTGGCTTATTTACTAACATTTGTTATATTGACAGGAATTTTCACTAGAATCGATTCATGATCACTTATTTTTAAATTACTAATAGTATCCGCCCAGATTTCATTTTTACACACAGGTGGAGGCGTATACTCCGAAAGATTAAATCTTTGTCTATCTTTCCCTCTTCCCAATCACTGTAGCGTGTTCCAGTCATTGGACTGTCTCCATTAACTCACTAACAGCCCAAAATTGTCGATCATCTCTGGTGGAGATGTCAAAACAGTTTAACATTCACCTTATATGGGTGCCGGGGCATAGAGACATTCCAAGAAACTGTAAAGCCGACGAACTTGCAAAAAACGGAACAATCTTACCTTTGTTGGATAGCAAATCTAACATCGGTATACCCCTAACTACTTGTAAACTTATGCTAAAACTTGATACCATAAAGAAAGCTAACCATAGATGGACCAGCACCCCAACTTGCCAGTCTACGAAACTAATTTGGCCATTGTTTGATGCTAAACGCTCAAAACAACTAATTTTTATTGGTAGATTGCATATTAGCTACGTTATAGGTGTCCTTACTGGGCACTGCCTAATTGGAAGACATGCTTTCCGCCTTGGAGTTCCTGCAAATGATTTTTGCAGAAGCTGCATGGATGAAGAAGAAGAATCAGTTTCTCACCTTCTATGTTCTTGTCCTGCCCTGGCACTAAGACGTAGACTCCACTTGGGAGACTTCTACTATAACGATCCTAGTGATCTAAGTAATTCCGACATTCACTGCCTCAAACGCTTAATTGTTAGCTCAAAATGGTTTAACGAGTAAGGGTAATTTTTGAAGAAATCCTGTGGTATCACAACGGACATATTGGTCTAAGTGTGTTGGCTTTCCGGTCAGCAGCCACCTTAACCTAACCTAACCTATCCACCCAGATATGTCTTTCAGTTGGTGTTATAACATAGTCCACAAGGGTTCTTAATGTTGCTGTAATTCTTGTTGGTTTGTTTATATAATTTGTTTACAGTTATTGTCTCTTAGAATTTCCTTTATTTTTTTTTTCTTAAGTGTATTTTTTTAACAAATCAATATTGAAATCACCTAAAATAGTCATGTTAGGGTAAGATATAATAGCTTGATCTAACCAGTCTACAAATATTGTACAAAAATCACATTCCGAACTGTTAGGTGACCTGTAGTGCACCGCAATAATTTTTTTTTTTTTCGCTATAAGATATTTGTATGCATAAACACCAAAGTTTCATTTCAATGTGGATACTATTTAATATTTTAAACTTAAATTCTTTGTTTATAAATACTGCGACACCGCCTGTATGACTACTAGTACTATCACATCTCACAATTGAATAGTTTGGTAAATTAATTTCCGTATTGTCAATGTCACTTTTTAAATGTGTTTCAGAAACAGCAATTATATCGAATTTATTTTTAGTTAAAATGGCCTCTACTTGATTCAGATTATTTATCAAACCTTCGACGTTGAAGTACCAACAACTTAATTGCTAATATTAAATACGTTCTTTAAGCACTTTAAGTTTTCGTAAATAAACTGGACAGTTTTTGTCTATTGCTTCATGATCACAATTTGTATCCATTCCAAGGGAATGGTTTGTCTTAATACAGTTTATGTACTTTGAAACCAAATTGTCGCATTCTTTTACATTGTATTCACCTCCACACTTTAAACAAGCTATTTTATTTTTACACGTAGTCGATTTCAAATTGTAAAATTCTCTTACTAAACATTTAACTCATCCTACTTTATTTTACCCATATTGAGTACTCTATGACAGTCTTCACTAGTAAGTAAGTAAGTAAGTAATTCATTTATTTCACAATATTTCATTACAATTTGAATAAACATAACGAATTTTAAAGCTTTGACATAGCCGTCAGCTCAGTTGGCAAAGTATATAAAACGTTCAATTTTTATAATAAAATTTAAATGAATTGATTTACATAAATGAATTCAGTCATTAAAAGATAGCGATACTTATAAATTGAATTTAAAAAACCATATAATAATTTCCAATTTACACCATTTAATAAATCTATTGTTTCTTGCATCGTAAAGCTGTTTTTTCCGAAGAAATTTAGTCATTGGTGTTTTAATACTGGACAAATGCTTATAAAATGGAAACAATCTTCTTTTGCTTTAATGTTGCAGAGGGTACAGAATTGATGGAAGTTTCCGTTGTATGGACTACCATTTAAGGTTAAAAGTTCGCATCTGGATTTGAATATTAGCGATATTTCTTTATAACTGAATGCGTCTTGAAAGTAATTATTGCTCATCAGGTTATGATTGAGTTGTGAGTAAATTATTCTGCTCTCAGACTGCTTAGCTTCTGCTACTAATTTTTCTCGAACAAAGTCCTCGTATTTTTGAATTATGTTGTAAAGCTGTTCCTTTAGTTGAACTAAGTTATTCAAATCAAATTGGATAACTTCTCCGCAGGTGTCGCCAAAATTTTTCCACTTTACAATCCACCAGTCCTTATTCCGCATTTCATAAAGGAGCATTTTCTTAGTCAAACGATCATCAGAATGTGAAGCAACTTTATAGATGTAATAGTCTTCACTATTAATTTCAATTATTGCATTTAAATTTCTCCACTTATTATTGTTTTTAAAAACATTCAAAACTTTCTGACTTTCATCATTTTTCAAGTTCATCACACAAATTTTCGGTTTCACCATTTCTGGCAATTCCACTTGATAGTTTTCAATCATTTTGCTTTCAATTACATTTTTTAATTTTTATGTCGATTCTTTGTCTGCACATTTTATGGCTATACCACCTTTATTTTTATTTACAAACAGCAATAATATTCAATTCAGTAGGATCAATATTTAATTTTAATTCTTTTCTGGTTTCATTTGATTCTTGTTCTTTTCTTGGATACACAATAACGGGTGGTTGGTTTAGTTTTAAGAAATCGGAAAATAATGCATTATTTTGTTTTTTTTTATGCTTTCACTTTGGTTATTTTTATTTATCTTTACTTTTATTTCATTAACAGATTTTGATAATATATCAACACTTCTTATTAGGCTTTGATCAAGTCCATTTGATGATAAGGATGCACTTTTTTTTATTTGAGTATCTATATTTTCTTTAACATTTTCTATTTTATTACTAGCTTTATTAACATCTATGCATCTTTTCTCGGTTTCTCGGTGTCATGACTCCCCCGATTCTTGTGCGCACAAATCTTTTTTCGTATTCGTACCGTGGCAAGAATCCTAAAAGATCTCAACACACATAAATCCGCTGGTCCGGATGGTATTCCCGCTATTATTCTGAAGAGGTGTTTATCCACGCTAGCTACCCCTGCGTAAGCTTTCCCATCTATCTTATTCTTCTGGGCTCGTTCCGAGTGGTTGGAAAACTGCATTTGTTCAGCCAATTCCCAAAAAAGGCAAATCTTCTTCTCCCTCAAATTATATCGACCGATCGCACTAACGTCCCTTCTTTCCAAGGTCTTGGAAAGGCTGATTAATTATCAGCTTAAGAAATATCTTGAGAAACGAAAGCTTCTTAATGACCGGCAGTATGGCTTTCGTAGCAATAGATCCACCGGTGATTTAATGGTTTATCTAACCGAAAAGTGGAACAAATCTTTACATCGTTTCGGAGAAAGTAAGGTTATTGCACTTGATATTTCGAAGGAATTTGATAAAGTCTGGCATCTTGCTCTTTTATCAAAAATATGGGCTTTCGGTGTCGAGGAATCCTTTCTTCTTTGGATTAGAAATCTTCTTTCGAACCGTTCAATACAAGTTGTATTGGACGGATACAAGTCTGACACCCAAAATACTTGGTGAAATGTCGGACCGTTAGTGAAAATTAATGAAATAATGAAGAAAGAAGACTATCTTCGTATTCTAGAGAAAAATATACCAAACTTCGTAGACGAAAGCGCATACCCAGAAGATGAAGTTTTATTTCAACTGGATGGAAATCCTAAGCATACCGCTAAGATCGTGGAAAATTGGCTCGGTAGGCAAACCTTTCAAACGACGCAGTCGCCTGCGCAAAGTCCAGACCTAAACCTCATAGAAAATGTATGGTCTTTTTAAAAAATGACTGGGACCAAAAACTTTAGGCGAACTTTGGTCCCGGATTCAGAGATAGTGGGCTAGAATTCCGCACGAACTAATCGAAAAATTAGTAGAAAGCATGTCCAAACAACTCAATGACGTCATTAAAGCCAGGGGCCTTTGGACAACATACTAAAAATGTAGTATAAAACGCTTAAAAAACGCCACATAAAAAAAGGTTGTGTTTACTGACGTACGCGCGGTAGAAGTAAAACTTCTTTTCCCTTAAGCAAGGCCTATAAACGTACAAACATTTTGTATTCTAAAAACATGTCGCTGTCTTTGACTGATAACGTGTCGTTTTGACAATTTTTACTTCAAAAACCTTTGTCTGCGCTAATTATACAACAAAAAAAAAGTTATTAGAATTATCTTGTTTTCTTTCTATCCCCCTAGAATTCACAACCACCTCAAGAATCCTAGGCATGGCGTTCAACAGAACATTAACATAGAGCGATGACATAAATTCTAATCTTATGGTGTTCTTAGATCTTTGTGAGCAGTTCACTTAATCGAAAACAAGAATGGTTCTTGCCAACATCCCAGGACTTACGTATGGATGCGAACTATACAAAAAAAAGTGATTCTGCGATTAGTAAAAAGTTGAAGAAAGCGTAAGATTCGTTATATTTTTGGCTTAAAATATACGTTCATGTCTCTCATCTCTCTATAAAAAAACCCCTAATTATGTCGTTTCAAAATTTAATTTCGGATGCGTCCAGAAATACTTTTACTTGAAATTTCTTGACTGTCAAACTCCAACTCCTTGAAGCTTGTTAATTTTTTCAAATCACCGTTCATTACTATTTCCCGAAAAGTTTAAGTACGTCTGTGACCCGCACAAAGTGGAACAAAGTGATTAAATTTAATAATTATTTCTAACAAGAGAAAATGACAGAGAATCATTTCCTGTTCCTGGAATTGAAGCCTTTATATCCCTGACGTTATTTTTAACCCCTAACCCATACCAATGCCAAAAAATAAAACCCACCAGACTTTTGTATTCAATGTACTATCACAAAGGACCAACTTATGGATTAAGAGTGTCGACTCTCCTTCTAACAGCCATGTCAACCAAACCTAACCTAACCCTTGTTTTCGTATTCATGACTCATGCACATATAAACGCTCAATCTTCTTACATCTTGTTTACACCTCCTAACCAAAAATTTTCTGTCGGCTTTTAGACTATCTTAATATGAACATAAATATGAACATTTTATAATATTTGGTAAAGTATTTAGTTCAGTATAAACAATAAATACATATAAATTTATTGTAAGCATACATATACAGGGTGTCCCCTTTATTCGTGCCTTATATTTTAGAGCGTAATTATTAAGTATATTTTAAAAAAAATCGTTTTACAGTAAGAGCCTATCTCCAGTTTGCATATTATATCGAGGATTTAAGAAAAGGCTTATGATAAAAACTTCATTTAGGCCTTTAATTTTAGAAGAATATAATTGCGTTTAAACAAATTTGAAATCTAATCTCAGTCTTGAGATATCCAGTCTCTAGTATGTTCCATTTTTCCTGCCAATGCTAATTTTTTGACTTTGAGCTCGTTTTACCATTTTTTTAATCAACGTAACAATAATAAAAATAAATAAATTAAGTAACGAATTTAAATTTTAATAAACTTGAGATTATCGAGTTTAAAAACTTTGCCTTCTGTTCAGTCAGAATATTGTGAAATAAATGTTGATATTTAAACAAGTTCTTTAGCCTTATTTAACATTAAAATTTGATATTTAACTATCCATCTGATACAATTTTTGATCATTGACAATCATGTAGACTATTGTGAAATTAAATAAAATTGACAATTATCTATGAATAATCGATTGCATGTTTAATATGAGTTTTAAAATGATAAATTTCAATATTTTTCAGATACCAATTTATGATTGACAATAGTAGTAGGGGCGTTTGACAAATTTATGATTTTAATGATCGTTTAATATGATTGAAATTCACAACTTAGTGTTTTAAAATTTAAAAACCAAATTGTATTATAACAAATGTTGACTTGATTTTTTTGACAAGTGACTTATACCAACTATTGAAAACCTGGTATCAGTAAAAGATCTTTGTCAGTAAAAGACATATAGTAGTAGTAGTAGTAACGGGTAACTAGTAGAGATTTGTTATTTTTTTGTTACATTTGATTTTTTATATTACATAGTATTTTGATGACACTAAGAATTTGCCGAATTTGAATTGGTCAGGCTACACATATTTTATTTTTGTTATATTAATATTTTTTCTACTTTAAGACAAGTTTTCTACTTTGAAATTGAAATGCGTCCAGTCAAATAAGACCATACAAATCGCGACCTTAGGACATCACTTTCGAGAAAACAGAAGTTGAATATTTGATGTTATATAATTTTTACAAATTGATTTTAATTTAGACGTGTACCTAATTATATACATTGGCCCTTATTGCGAGTGTCGTTCAACTTTCGACCCGACAAAAGTCGAAAGCAACGACAAATTTTCTTTTTGGTATTGTGTATCTCAATCAACAAATATAATAGTTACTGTGAATAACGAATGTGCTTATTATTAATGAATCCTATATTTTGACATTTGGGCATGTTTCAGTGATGGTATATGTGACAAAAAAATTCCTTTACTTAGGGATCAAATAGTTTAATCAATAGATGAATCACAAGAAAAAAATTTTTAATTAAAACACCAATACAGCAAATTGACAAAGTTGACGGATTGACGAGATACGTTTGTTGTGTTCAAGCAGTATGATAAGAGCAGCAGGAAGCAGAGGTAGAACACAAAGTCGTTCTAGTCAAATACAAGTGTATTTTATTGGGAAATGGAGAGCCAAATGTATGCATTACAGTTAAATTTCCCTAGGTAACCAACAACAAAGCCACTTTTATCGACACGAGATTTGTTGTATTTCGAGGGAAGTTTTATTATGCTAGATAAAATATTTTCCAATAAAACTCATTAAGAACTTTACGAATCCGTCAATTTCAAAAGTGACAGCAATCAAATATCAACACGATGTGACGATACTCATTCCGCAAGTGTCAATATTCTTTGTGGTAGAGAATTTAATTTGTATGTGATTAATACGCGACTATAATGTGTTTTTTGTGAATTGCGTCGGTGTAGGGAAAAAATAGGTATATTCTTATACACGTATGTAGGTACTTTTATTGTTTTGATATACTAGCACTGCCATATGGTTTTAATTTGAATTTTTGTATTAGAACGAGAAAATTGTGAAATAAATGAAATGTAAGTGATGAAATTGTGTAAAATTAAAATACAAACAATAATAAATGCAATAAATTTTAGTTAAATAAACAAGAAATGATTTCCTCCGAGTTCTTTTTCGATAATACAGATGATAAAGCAACCAACGAGGACCACATAATGATTGCCAGGAATAGGGGACAACTTAGAGATGTTTCCAATCCTCTGCAGCTTGAAGAAAATACGTCCGTTAATGAGGAAAAATAAATTTTCTTTTATTAACATACTACATTACAGATTTTTGAAATACTTCCGCTTGTCAAAGCCAGCATTTGTTCAATTATTGGCGGACATTGAAAATCATCTCAAACCAACTAAAAGAAATACGGCAATACCAAACATAATAAAACTTGCCACTGAATTAAGATTCTTTGCCCATGGATCGTACCATACTTTTGCCCTGTGGTTAAAATAATTATTATAATGGAAATAATAAGTTAATAAAATAAAAAAAAAATACATTTTTGCCCAGAAAATTATATTCGTTGGCCAGTCGAATAGTAAAATGCAAACGATAAAGATCGATTGTCTAGACGAAAAATTTCTTTCACAATAGAGATCCACAATACCAAAAAAAGATTTTCGACTTTCGACTATCGATAAAAGTCACAATAAGGGCCATTTTATTGCTTTAAGAAGTTTATTCCAATTAATTTGTTTAAGATATATTGAATAGTTATTGAGTTATTTAAGATTAAAAAAATCGATAGAACTTTGTTGCTCAACGATAGGGTACATAAAGGTAGGACAAGAAGGTTCTAACTGCCTGATAGAACTTTGTTTCACTGTAAGATACACATTTGTTCAGATAGAACCTTGTTATATTACACATTAGGGTTAAAAATATGCCAATTTATTAAGATACTGATAAATCAATAAACAAAATATTTAAACACAACGGTGTTTTAAAGCTTTTTGATAAAAATATACAAAGAATAAAATTTAGTTGGGTTATATGTTAGAAATCGTTATAATTTATATTATTAATTGTTAATAATATTTTGTTCTTCAAATCAAGGTTCTTGCACTTGGTAAAGTTTCATCATCTTGAAAAAGAAGGAAATTCTACTTGTTAGTAAATTTTAAAACGTCTTTTTAAGTCTAACATACCTAGTTTAAGTATTACTTTATAGTCAGCCTTATCGGCAGAGCTCATGTACTTAAACATAGATAGAAGGTGCTTCTCTTTCTCCTTAGAGATACCGTCTTTCAATGGAACGCTTTCAATCTCTTCCTGCAGAGTTGGTATTTGTTGTTCCACAACTCTACCTTTGCGTGGTCGTGTTGCCATTCGTCTTATTACGACACAAGTAATGTTTTCCGAATCGTAATTAGGATTTTAAGTTTTGAAAACGGTATATTTTTGTAGTCAAAACAAATTTTTGAATATTTGGTGAAGTCCTTAAAATCGGATGGTTGCATTTGCATTATTACAAGGGGTTTTCGTGTATCAACTGTTTTCAGCAGTCTGATGAGTCCCATATGAGAGAAATATTCATTTACAGACAGATATTTCTCTATCTGACTATGAGCATTATCCACCTCCTGCAGTGCTGAATGTCCTGGTAGTGAGTACTTCATTGTTATGCTTTCAATGTTTGGGTGAGTCTTCATAAAATGCAGTACAGCAAGATCCATTTTAGAGTTCTTGTTTTGAGGAACACATGAATCGGACCAAGTAATAAGTTTTGTTATATTGTTTTCTTCAAATACTCTTTTAAAAATTTGAATTAATGCAGCCGCTATGTCGTTGCCACTTCTACAACCAGTGTAATCCGTCCATATAGCACAACACATTTTTTTTGTCGACAAATGAGCAGATAAAGAATTTTATTTTTCAATTTGTTTTATATAGAATTTGACTTAAAACTAACTTATTACTAAATTAAATCATGTTGGCTCAACAATAGGGGCTTAACGTTCTTCATTTGGCTTTACATAATGCTATTTGCTTACAATTCATATTAATGTTTTCTTAATTTAATTTATGATTTTTTTAATATTAACTAAATAATAATTTTTGATGAGTGGGCGTTTTATCCCCTGTAGTATTGATTGTTGTTCTTCTCGTAAAAGGGTGCGTTGTCGTTATGGATGATGTCTTCAAATTGATCGTCAGTGATGGTTCGGGTGTATAGATACTTGTCACGAGGCTCTAGTTCATGCTGGAGAAGTTGTTGCACTTCTGTGTTGGGATGATCTTCCAGGTTCCTGATGATTTTTCCGGAGAGCTCCAGTAAATACTTGTCCAATGGTATTAACTTTGCTTCTTTATACAGATTCCTTGTTGGTATATATTTCTTCGTCAGTGTGTTACGGTAGAGTCCAGTGCAAATGCGGAGCATCTTTCTTTCAAAAAGCTTCATCTTTTTCATTGCTGTAGGTGAAAAACAAATGAGCAGTAAAATTATATATGTTCAACTTTGAATTGTAAAACATTGGGCCAATTTCCGCTCTTGGACAGAGTATAACGTTTGGCAAATCAAATGTAAAGAGAGGAATCCCTGAATCCTTATTCAGAACCTTTTGCTCTCTCATTATTTTTTTTTAGTTCGAGATAAACTTCATGTTCTCTGGTTAATTTTCAGTTAATGACTTATCTTTTCTGCAGCATAATAGGCCTCATATTTTCCACATTTATCCGATTTGGGTCGATGGAAATCCAAATTAAAGTTTGTATTGAAAATATACCTTTAGAAGCTTTCCTTTACGGAGTCTTGGACATCATTTTTGTACAAGTACATCTTTGTTATGTTGAGGCTTGGTTATAGATAAAGTTTATTTGTTTTTGCACGGCAATAATATGTCTCTATTGTCGGAAAAGAAGTTATATGTGCCTTTACTTCAGACACCTTCTCGTCACGAATTCGTTCGGATGATTTTAAGCCCCTTTCACTCTTTTTAGCAAAATGCACGAATGTAAAGCTCCGACGAGAAGACATTGATTTGTTTACTTTTCTATTTGTTTCTGTTTTAGTTGTTGATTTGAGTATAAAGTTCGCTTTTCAATCTCTATCCAGGGGATCAATTCTCTATCTGTGAAACTATGAAGTGATAAAAAAGTTATCATTTCAGTTTTCACAGCCATTTTCCATTTTTACATTTCATAAACTCACATAATGCGATTCTGGAACTCATTCTGATAAATGTTTGTCAAAACATGTACTAAACAGTACTAAAATGAGAAACGCTCTCATTTTTAATACACGATACTCATTTTTGAGTATAATTTTGTTTTTGTAATTTTCATATTTTATCAGGGCTTTTCACAAAATCGTTTGAGTGTGAAAACAAATTTAATATTTGAAAATATTTTGACATTTTATTAATTTTTTTCATAAATTGCGAATCGGATAGTGTGTGAAGCTGTGAAAAAACTTATCACTTCACAGTTTCACAGATAGAGAATTGACCCCCAGGAAATAAAAAGATTCAGTTCTTTGCGCTCTGATGTTGTCACTTTTTGCTCACAGTTCAGTTTGCAGTGCAAGAGACAGTTCTTTGTAGACTTAATATCTTTCTTGTATACCGCTTTTCCTCGAGAACTAATATATGCCTCCCCTGTTTGTAATTTGTTCTGCCTAACGTTTCTTTTCCATGTTTTTTCATTCAGTAACCGTTTACGTGTTAATGTTTTAACTTGTTTCTTAACGCTCAGATCATTTACATCCACTTGGTTTACTTCTAGCCCTACATCACCTTTATTTTTTTTTTTTCAGAATTACCTTCTTGTTGCAAGAGATGATCTTCTGCATTCTGGTTTATTTCATCCACTTCAGGTCCCAAAATAATGTAGTCCTCAATAACCATCGACATATTATCAAAATTTATTGTCTCCATCTTCAAGAGCAAGTATTTGCGAATCCATCATAGATTTGTTCAAACAGGCTAAAACACTAACAAGAACAGTGTTATAAAAACCTAACGGTATATTATAATAATTTCTGGAGCAAAAAGGTTCTATCTGCAATTAAAACTGCATCAAGGTTCTATCGACAAAATTATAATTTTTTTCTAAGGACGCAAGGTTCTATGTGGCTGTTAGAACTTTGTGAACTTAAAATCAAATTAAATATGTGTAGATAGAACTTTGTTGACTGCATTTTCATCAATTATTTAAGAAACCAGAGAAGATAGCCAAAAACGGAATACAGGGATCGAAAGAGCATAGCCTTTTTAGTACGATGCAATATATAAAAGGTCGCAAAATATAGAATAGAGAGAATAGAAAAATAATATAACACATTCACCCCCAGTTTCACAGTGAGAGTTTAAACTCAAGTTCTGCTGAACCTGAACTGGAGTTTAAATTTGAAGTTCAACTCGTCCGGTTTCACAGTCTAATCTGAACTTCAGTTGATTGAACGTAGTTTATGTAAATTGTTTTCTCTTTCTATCTGAATCAAAGTAAAAACAATAAACGAAAGTTTGCTTTGTTTTAGTTGTGACCTGTGACAGGAAAACAATTTAAAATATGAAAATAAATTTTATTTTCAAATGTTCGAAGGGATTGTTGATCTGAGGTTTAAACGGCAGAATAGTATCGTTTAACTTAAACTACAGAATGAACTCTGTTCAAGGATTAAACGAAACTGTGAAACCAAATTTGTTGTTGAACTGAAGTTTAAACCAAAAGTGGGGTTTAAACTCTCACTGTGAAACTGGGGGTCAGTGTTTCAAATGAAAGAAACAAAAATCAGAAATAAAAACAGTCAATTTTAAAGAAATATTTAAACATTAGCAGCATCTTTATATCAATTATAGCTAATACAGTTTGGTTAATTGTCATAAAAATTGAAACCAAAACTTTCAATGATAGCTTTAACATTTGTATGGGCTTATCCCTGTAAATTTTAACTTCTTGAGTTTGAAAAAAACAAAAAAAAAATGAAGGCACGCATGTAAATTTGAGTTTTTCTTCAATTATAGACCACGAATAAATAAAAAACTTCAAAATAACTCATATGTATTGTTTGTTAAAGAATATAAGGGTATAAAGTATAGAAAAATGAATTTAAAATAATTTATTTTAAGCACTGAGTTTATTGATTTGGTTTTTATTTTTAATCTTCACAGCTTCTGTTTTCAAACTTATTTGTTTAACACTTTTACCATTTTGTTTTATAGTTTCTACAGTTTAAATTACGCTCATTGTAAGGGTATAATCAAACAATGCTTTGGTGTGCTAGTAAAAAATGTGCCTTTTTTGAAACAGTTACGTTTTTTAAGTTCGTTTTGTTAACTTCATAAAATTTGTACATAATGAAGCACGCATTGAAGCCAAAGTTTTTTTTACTCTAGATAGCTTAAATAATGATGCAGACCATAAAAAAATGCCCCTTGATCAATGTTAAAAAAATAGACACGAAAATTTGTGACAATTAAAGATTAACGAAAAATCACGCATGGCAGTTTTTTCTAAAATGTATATCATATAGAATTATTTATAAGGAAGGCACGCACTTAAAATGAATGATTTCAATTAATATTGACCTTCATTTATCTGAAAAAAAAAACAAAAATTGTACTAAGTAATCTTATGTTAAACATTATTTTTGCAATAATACAAAACGTTAATTATCCACGCACGCAGCCAAAAGTCTCAATATTCGATGATTTTTTCAATTTCAAACACTTTCGCACTATCTCGATGGTTCATTTTATAAATTGAATAGTTAAAACTCAATGATATATATAATATTATAAGTTCCAAAACCTGAATATTTAATAATAATGCCTATATATTTCGACGCATGGCAAAAGTTAAAATTTGCACGGATAAGCCCATATAACATTTATTATTATTTTTGATATATGAAAAATAAAAACTATAAAAAATGGTTTATAAATAAACAAATAAATTTGGTGGTGCAACAGCTCGGAGTGAACCAGGACCTAGTGACTTACAACTCTCAACCAATCCTGTGTGCGTGTTACCAGGAACGGAAGGGACCTACAATTTTCTGCTGATTCCGAACGGCTTATGAGCAGCACTTTCCATGACAAGAGATACTCTTGGAGAATTTGTCAATTCCTCGCAAGAGGCAGTACACCCCTGAAAAAAACTCGAGACCTTCCGCATGACAGTCCAACGCACTAACCATTATGCCAAGGTTTATATTTTGTATATTTTTATTTTTTATCTAAAATTCATTTATCATTTATCCAATATCAGATGCCACTGTTCTGAAGAACGTACGTACTTCATACAGCATACGAAATCTATTCCACTTCCTCTGAAGCCTCAAAATCTTTTTTTAACAATGCATCGTACCCTTCTCAAAACTTGCCCAAAACTGTCTATGTAAGTTGTTATATTAAAGTGTTTGATTGTATTTACTTATGTAATAAAAATAAACAAACTCTTCAAGGTGGTATTAGGCCCTTTCCCTCTTTATATAAATATAAACGTTTGTTTGTTGCCATACACAACCCATGTGCGCTTAACTTATTCTTTGTTATTGGTACTCATAATTTAGTGCCCATTTTCAAAATAAATAATTAGAGACAAACGGCTAGTAGAGATAAACTTATAACTCTCAACCAATGCTGTGTGCGTCTTAGCCTGAATGTAGGTGACCTAAAATTGTTTTCCGAGTCCGAAAAAATTAGATGAGAAGAATTTTTCATGACAATTGATACTTTTGGAGTATTTGGCATTTTTTGTCGAGAGCTAACCAACCTCTGCTATTTCAAGAGATAGTCCCACATTTTAATTGCATTTTTTGTTTTGTCAAGTCAAAAGTTGCCCAATTTCGACATCAGATATTGATGCCAAATTTATATATTAGCTTGCTCAATCTTGTCAGATCTCTTTAACGTGCAATGGCCTCCTTAAATTTATAGAATAGCATATACATTTATAAATGTTAACATAAAACATGTATTATTTAACTCGGTTAAAACACTTAAATATAAACTGAAAAGCCTCAAATTTTTACCTTTTCTTTTAATAAAATATTTTTTTTTAATTACCTCAAGTGTTTGATCCTTTAGAGAGTCTACTTTCTCTTCTTCTTTTAATGGTGGTAAAGAGGATTCCCCCACTTTTATATCACCATTATTTCTAGATTCAGGGATAGAAGATGTTTTAGAATCTACATTCTGGCCATTTCCCGTATCAATTTTTGTAGTTTTTTGCGGCATTTCAACTTGGGAAACAGATAAGCGTGACTTCCGGGAACGCTTTATAACATGAGGAGGAGACTGAACGTCTGTAGACTTTTTCCGTTCACTTCGGCGACGCATTTTGTAAGTCACAAATCCAATGAGTTTCGATACGCCTATATAGTAATTAAAGCCGGCTGGTAATCCAAACAACGAGAAATTCGTGATTTATATCGTATTGAAATTTAAAGCGAATTAAACATTTATTACGGGAGCATTAAATGTATAAATTACGATGAAAATGAAAAACAAATCTCATTCACAATATTCACAGCAAACAGCAAACGCAAAGCTGTAACTTTATTGGAATTAGTGTTGCTCATTATACATCGATACTCAGAAAATATCGATGTTTTCAAATTTAAAGTATCGAGTACCGATGTGTCGCATACTCTAGATGTTAAACGATGTATCGATGTATTTTATCCGATACATCGAATACAAGCTTAAAGCCACTTTACACGATATTAGGTGCGTTTTATTATCCACAAATCTATCTGGATCCGGATCTGGATCATCCCTTGAAAATAAAACGATACGGATCTTACTAACAGCAGTGTTATAAGCCCGTCTCTTTTTATCCTTGGGTGTGTAAATTTTAAATTATGTCTTGTCTTTTTTCTTTACACTATAGCTTACACTACCTTACCATAAAAAGCCATCTACTCGCCAGTGTAATAACTAATTTTTGGATCTTTGAAATAGATCCCGATAGAAAACAGGATCCCAAATTGTTTTTGTAATACATGTTAAAACTTAATCCAGATCCGGATCCAGATAGATTTGTAAATAATAAAACGCACCTATTATAAGTCATATGCTTTCTCATATGACCTGTCAAAAAAAACAAATCAAATCGTTTGAACGCACCCATTAAACGCATATCACTTCTCAAACGAAAAAGCATATGACTTTTTTGACATTAGGACTGTAGCTAATTCCACTGGAGAAGTCATACGAGATTTGTTGTTTTCGTGGGAAACATTGAATGAAGTATTGACATTTCAATACAAAATATGTAAAATTCTGAAAAGGTAACTATGTATGTATGCGTTTTTTTTTTTTTAAATATTTCAGATCTCATTAATATATTTACTGTAAAATTTTGAATTAATACAGCTATCATTGTTGATAAAAGCACTGCCATTGCTTTTTTTTTGTTCTCCATCATGGAATAACGACAAAAATTTATTTCAGTTTATATTTTATATTTATTTTGGATTTTGGTATTTTGAAAATCAAAGGGGAAGTCATAGACGTGTAAAGCATAGATAAACCAAAACGGTATGACTTGACTCGAAATGACAGGTCATTTGATAAATCATACAGAAAATGTGATGACAGGTCATATGACTTCTATTATCGTGTAAGGTGGCTTTTATATTATACTTTGTATATAAAAACTATAGTACTCTCATGAAGAGGAACGATCGATGCGGCGCCATACGAGCGTATTCCATAACTTTTTACGTAGAGTTGTGGAGAGTAAGGACAGACGATAATCAGGAAAGGGTGATAATATTTTCGGTAAAAGCAAACCGAAGGTGCAGAACAAAGCGACTACAAGAAAGCTATTTTCTGTTTTCTTTTTATCAATTTTCTATACAAATAAGTATGAGGTGGCATTTTTTGCTTCACGCTTAGAGAAAAAACGGTATATTGTTAGGTTTGATTTTTTTCGTTGTATTTATATTGGAGCAAATGTAGGATTTTTATTCAAATACACGAATTCTTATACGGTTACCACTCAGAACAATTATTTTGTGTAGATAGATAATTATTTTTGTAGGCAGATTTTTCAAATGCAGAATTTTGAGAATTGGAGTTTTGAGTATTATTCTGAAATACAGAACAATTAGGTATATTGAAAGGTAAAATTTTGAAGAGTAGAATTTTGGAATGCAGAATTTTGGGAAATTAAATTTTGAAATGCATAAAAATTAATAAGTAAAATTTTGAAAAGCAGAAGTTTGAAAAAGGAATTTTGAAATGCAGAAAACTTAATAAGTAAATTTTGAACAACGAAATGCATTGTTTATCTTAAACAGCCGATTTATCGAAATTTTGTTTTTGGGTCATAAGCCACCTTGTTATAGACCTGGCCACATATTTCAAATCATAGTATGTATGTATGTATTTTAATTAAATAGGTAAGTAGGTTTCTCACGTTGATAAATAAATTCCTATAGATTTTTCAAAACAACTTTTTTCAAAAATAAATGTTTGTTAGTAAAATCTACAAATTGAAACTGTTTTTATATAAGGGGTTTCTTTTATCTTCTTGAATATGCAAATTAAAACTATTCCATCATCATCATCATCGGCTCGACAACCGGGTTCCGGTCCTGGCCTCTTTCAACAAGTCTCTCCAGCTATCCCGGTCAATTCCATACTTACCCAAAAATAAAAATTCATTGTGGTTTCAAACAAAAAAAAAATAAAAAAAAAATAATTTTCATATTTTTTACTTTTAATTAAAGAAAAATACATGAATTTTGTTTGGTTAATTTATAATTAACTTCAACTACTAAAGCAGAAAAAAAAAATTTCTGCTAAAATAATTAACATGGCGATTTTTAAATGTGGCAATTATGTCTTATTTTTTAATAGTTCAACCTTTTTTAGAGGCATACAAATATTTTTTTTTGTAAAAAAAGTTATTCGATTTTTTTTAATAGTTTATACGTGTGTATCAATAAGTTTTTAAGATTGTCTTACCATTATTTTTTTTAATTTTTCAAAAATTACCTTTTCGATTTTTTTTTAAATAATTTTTTTAAAATTGGTAGGTACACATAAACTATTCAAATTCCTTTTTATTTTCACTTGCGATATACATATGTATGTAGGTACTGTAGTTCAAGTTTTGCATTTGAGAAAAAAAATAACTCGAGATTTTGATCAAAGTTGACTTTACGATGATAGAGAGAACATACAAAAATAATTTTTTTAAATAAAAAGAATTGTTTTTGAAAAATTAATGTGTTGAAAACGTTTGAGCGACTAATTTTTGAAAATATTTTCTAGAATCTTTATTGTTAAATACCTACTTAAAATTGACATCCCAAATTTTTTTCTAGAACGATTTTAAAGAAATTTCTTATATACAAAATTAGTTTAATAATAAAACGTTGTTTAAACTTTGTTCGTATAAACTCGAAGTTTTCGTATTTATGATAATAAAATGTATAGTTTAAGAATTTTTATTTTATTTTTATAAGTTAAAAAAATCTAGGTGAAAAACCTTATAACTTTTTAAAATTGATATTTCGTCGGCTGAATACTCAAATGCCCAATATACATACAAATTATTCTTCAGAAAACGAATTTTAAGTTTTGAAAAATAATTCCGTTATTTTTTACTTTACAATTACGACTTGTGAATTTTAATATACATTAATTGAAAGTTTGAAAAAACTCAGAAATAGATATAGAATCCTCTTCCATACGAATGAAAACTAAACTTCAAATTTCCTATGGATATAGGACACTTATGCACTGGACATTCGGAAATCAACGAAAGAAAAAATAGTAAAAAACTCAAAATTTCTAGCATTATTAATTTTTATAATTTTACTCTGAGTGATAAAAACATAAAACAAAAAGTAATATTAATTTAGTGGCTATGCCTTTCTTTATACCACATTGGATTATTCTTAAGTCTATAAGAAACGTATGAAAATGATAAAGTATTTTAACACTTAATTATGAAAAATACTGAACATGAACCTTGGTCCATACAATTTTCTTGGAAAATACATTCAATTTTATTAGGAATTAGTTTTAAAAATACTTCAACATTCGTAAGAGTAAGTTTTGGTATTTTTGCACACTTTTTTATTAAATTAGTTTTTTTTCCCCATTTTGTTTTATCCATTTTAGTAAAAAAAAATGCAGTGGGGCATTTAAGCATTAAGCGTGTGTTTTCTAAACTTTTATACAAAAATTGACCCACCAAGTACACATTGTGGAAATACGGCATATAAGCATCAAAAGAATCCAAAAATATTTGTTTTATAGAGCAAAAGTGCTTCCTGTAACTTCGTTAATAATGAAGATAGAGCAACGGGTATAACTGCATCTTTAACTCAGTTTCCCGAAAAAGTTGCCTGTTGGGCACTTAAGTATTCGGTCGGCGATTTGCCCTGAATTTAGAACAAACATCAATTTTATAAATAAAAAGACCACGATGAAAGAAAACTGTTATACCTTTTTTTATTTTAATGAATTAATAATTTCCAAATTTGACTAAAATTCGTAGACAAACATATGAAAAGAAATATTTGCTTGTTCAAAATTGGTACGCCAAATATCTTATTTTTTACAAAATATATGGATAACAACTATTTTTTGTGAAAAAAGTTTATTTTTATCAAAAAACAAAAATTTTCATGTGGGGTGCATCAATAAATTTTTAAAATTGATTAACTAAATTTCCTTTTTTTTATTTTTTTAAGATTCTTTATAAGCAGGTACATATGTATGTATATTTTTTCCAAAAAAAAGGTATCTGATTTTTTTTCAAATATTATGTCACCAATAATTTTATTCTATTTATTCTAATTTTTATTTTTTTAATTAATTTGAATTTTTCTAAGAGTGAAAATTATTTTTTCTATTAAAGTATTAAAAATTTTCAATATTTTTTTGTAAACAAAGTTTATATGAATAAATTTTAAAAACTGGTCTATACCTATATCAAATTTATTTTTTTTATTTTTAAATATATAAATACCTATCAACGCATACAAATATTTGTTTTTTGTAATCAAAATTATTTTCTACCATACCAAATTTCTTCTATTTTATTTTATATTATACCTACATAGGTAGGTATGTACAAATGTAAAAGCTATTTTCTTTAATAAAAATATAGGTACATATACGTAGGTACCTATTTGATTTTCTTAAAGAAATAGTTTTATACCTATATACATATGTACCTACGTACATAATTATATCACATAATTGCAAACAAAAAAACAATTTTCACTACCTAACCACCCACTGCATCTAATGTAGGCATTTAACCTAGTTGATTGTAATTATTATTTTTGTTCTTCAAAATTACACCAATTATTATACTTTTGAACAACAAAAATAATAATAATTGCAATCAACGTAGGTAAGTTACCTAATATATTAAGATAAAGTTCCCATGTAGATATACTAAAATTCAAAAAAGCCTAATCCTATCAAGAATCAATTTTCAAAATTATTCCTACTTAAATCTTTTCAAATAGGTATGTGTGTCCATACAAATAAAAAGCAACGTTGTATTTTGGTTAGATTAGATATGCCGAAATTGAACAACGTTGCTTTGTTGCGTATGAAATAGCCAAAACAAAACAAATATTCTTGACAAAAAAATATAACAACAAAACACAAAGAAGATCCCTCAAAAAGAAAATGATACAAAACAAATTTTATTTTCTCATTCTCGTCTTTCTCATTGCCAGAGCTGATAAAATTTTCTCGCTCTTCCTCAATTACCACCCCACCCTGAATCAAAAGTCTCCACGACAATATTTTCCTCCGACAGCGCCATCGGTAGAGTGTATTCCAAAACATTTTTGTCTGTTCCATGCTTTGAGTATATATAATATTATAGTCCCCTATTACACATTGCCGCATGAGACATGTCTCATTTTTGACTTTCCTTTCAAATTTGTATCCCGTGAGGCAAAAGCTATTACACGTTGACTCATGTCTCATCAGGCTCATGTCTCAAATTTGATAGTTGTTCGTATATTTTAATGCACAACACAACATAAAACGAATTTGAGAAAAAGAAACGTCAAAATGAGACTACTAAATATCAGCCCGGTACTCACCGGGAATATTTTTTTACATCTCATTTCCTCATATCTGCTTTCTCCCAAGCACCACAATTGCCTCTTATGCCGGATATACATTGTTCAAATGCATGACAAGCATGTGCAAGTGTATTAGTGAAAAAGTCACACGTATAGATTGGATGTTGGATTGAAGCAAAATCAAAATCTTTTGATTTTCTTTCAATCTAGCTTCCTGCATTGAAGTAGTGTATATGCAAGATTGATGATTGATCATGCATTTATTGGTTCATTTGCGTATAGTACGTTGAAGAGATGAGAACACAGCACAACATAAGCACATATTTAAATATTTAAACAATAAACAAAAATTGTATGATGAAATAGACAGACAAAATAAAACAAATTACTCGCATAAAATTGAAAAAAATTCCAAATAAATTCGTAAAATTACAATTTTGCCGACAAAAACTCACAAATCGCAACGTCCTCTCACCACACCATCGATGTTAAAATAAAAGATTGAAGACTAATGCTTGATATGTGTATATGCAACTTCAACCCCAAATTACCAATACACTTACATATGCTTGTCATGCATTTGAACAATGTATATCCGGCATTACAGATATCTTGAAAAGTTATTTTCCAAGTGTTTTCAACTCTTTGAACAATCTTAAAGAGGTCTGTAATACCCAAAAAGGCCTAAAGGGGAGGAGTCTATTGTATTGAACAAAGAGTTCTAAGTAAAGTATTTGTAAGACTTCATAAAGATCATTTTTTGATTAATCTGTAAAGACACTTTCAAGTGGTTTTTAAGATGTTTATATTTTTGAGTAGAAAGATTGAACTGCGAAGAAGAAAAATGTATACAAAATGTCTTTCTCTTTCACGCAAACACAAATTTAATGCAATTCAAATAAAATGGATTGACTAATCTAAATACACAAACATGGCGAATTCTTTCCTTCTAATTTAAAACCGCATACTCTACCCTACTTGAAATTAACGCGCCTTCAAATAGAATAGTATTTACAAAGAAATATTCAGAAAAATAATGTTATAATAATAAAATGCCCTCAGAATAAAAAAAGAAATGGCGTTTATGTATGCAAATCAACGTTGCCACAATGTTACAAGTGTAACAAAAGTGTTACACTTTTCTTAATTTTTTTGTATTTGTTACTATGTTACTTTTTTTTTCTTTTTGTTACACTTTTTTCTCCAAACTTTTTTTTTCTTTAAAAATTTACTTTATGATTTTTTTAATCAGTGTGAAGTGCGCTTAAACAACACTTCCACCTATTTGTACACCTGCGTCCTAAATTGAGTTTAAATCACCTTCATTCGACTCGATCGAACTCGTTCAGTTACAGTTTAGTCGAAATCTTGCTATCTTTCACTTCAAATTCAAACTCGATCTCTCGATCCAGCATATAAACATGGTTAGATATCAATTCCTCAAAGTATTCCAGTTTCCACATTCCATGTTGGCTCTTTGCAAAATGCTCAAAAAGAAAATCTTTTTGAAAATATAACAGAATTTGTTTATAAAATATTAAGTTTACCACACAGTTCTGCGGCAGCAGAACGTATTTTTTCAGAGCTAAATTTGATAAAAAATGATTTAACCAATAGGTATCACTTGAATACAATTGAATCAATAATGTTTGCAAAACAAATAAAAGATCAATTCTCCTAATTTGCCTAAACATGTTCTATGTAAAACTTAAAATGTGTCTTACTTATAATAATTTATTAACTTATTATTTAATGTATAGTTTTGTACTGAATTTAAAAACTGTGATGAAGAAAACTTATGTTCCTATTAAAAATTAAAAATTGAGTTCAAGAGCATTCTTTGATTTAAATAATTTTTTTCAATTTGTTACATTTTTTTCGCTTTTGTTACGTTTTTTAAAAAAATGTGTTACACTTTCGTGAAGCCCAGCGGCAACGCTGTATGCAATAGATATGGCCGATTCATGTATGCGTATGTATCGAAGGTATTCCTACCTACAGGGTGCTTTATTTTATGAAAGGTCTTTTTTTGTTCGATCTGAATAATTTTAAAATGTAAAATAATTTCAGCAAATAAATACAACTCAAAAGGTTTACAAACTGAGCGACATATTAGCACTTACGTCTTTAGAATTTTGTATGAAATAAAATTAAATCAACTTTTTTATTGTATATGGTGATGCTAAGATCTCCTTTATACTACAAAACACGAAGAAACATAATAATTGTTTGAAGAATGATTCCGGATTTTTATTGCATTTTTTTCAAATTTTAAATGTAAGTTGACAGGTTTTATACATCTTACAGAGAAAAGATTCAAAAAGACATACTATATGAAAATAAGTGAAAATATATGTCATTCCTTAATTTTTATTTCACAAAGTGTTAAAAGATATGCTAACTTGACATTTTATTGTTGCGTCAACATTCTTTCAAGATACAAAATATTGAGTTCAACTGTCAACCAACTAAAGAATTACTGAAAATTCAGAAAATTTGATATTATACATAATCAAAATAATATCCCATTATCAATTTTATTTGAATATGAATTTTATTTTAACATTTCTTTTATATTCTGCCAAAGTTCTTCAAATAACAACATTTAATTCTTTCATTTACTTACATCCGTAGAAACTGATGACTTCGTATAGTAAACCATAAAACATAAAAATCTAGTAAATAATAATTTTATCTTCAATATACGTTTAACAATGTCACCCTTTACAAAATATATGTATTTTATACAGATACGCCACCCATTTGTTAAGAACTCTTTAAAATATCTTAAGCACTTCACAATAAGATATCGAAACTGAAATTCAAAAAAAAGAGTGAAAAAAGTGTAAACAAAGAGTAAAGGAAGAATAAAAATGTTTACAATCAGTCAATTTCAAAGAAAAAAAGAGCAAACAAAGTGTAAGCAAAGAGTAAAAGAAAAAGATAACAAATTCACAACAATTGGGCTAGGCGCGCACATTCAATTTTTAGTTTTGCAACCTGTTTCTTACGAGCAACTAAAAAGTTTGTGTTTTGACACAAACTAAACAATTGCCTAAAATGAGTTCGCTATTTTGTGTAACATATAATTATACGCACCTGAGCGAATATTCAACCAAATACCTAGTTTATCTGTTTTCTATAAGCAACCAAACAGTTGTGCAGTTTTGCTTTTTTTTTGTTAAACATAATCATGCAATGGCGCGCACATTCAACTAAATAGTTGAGTTATTTTCTTTAAACAGAAGTAAGAAAAAAAGATTTTCGCTTGGTTTCACAATTCACAATTGTTAGGCGAAACAAAACATTTTTTTTCAACCAAAGAGGAAAGTAGTAATTCTTGATGTTAAGCTTTCATAAATACGTTTTAGTGAAAACTTCCACATAACATCTTCAAGATGTATTCGAAAGATTAAAATGAAAACCTCTTTCAGCATTTTAAAACTACTCCTTTTAAAGAGGTTTTATAGAGGATACATAGAGAGTCAATATGGTGACATTTGTCATGATTATCTCTAAGATGTTTTAAAGAGCATTTAATTATACTATAACAAAAAGAACATTTTAAAGAGCAAATTAGGAGGTCATAAAGTGAAATGGTATTAAGAAGATTGAACTAACAGCTTGTAAAGAGCTGATACATTTATTGAAGTACTCTCCAAGAGTTTATGTGTTGCTTGGGCTTTTTCGCACTTATGTGAGCCTCGTCTCGTGAGACATCGTGTAATAGGGGACATATATACTCAAAGGTTCCATGAGAGTACTATAGTTTTTATATACAAGGGAAAAACCTGGGTCGAGGAGTTGGCTTAACAAATACTACGTTTATATCTTTGAGTATATATAATATGGAGGGCTCGTTCCTATCCCTAATGCATTGTAGTACTTGAAGTTGTGATAGGGGTCGCTGTCTCACTTTCTGTAAGTTAAGGATACAGCCGTATCCTCCGATTTGTGCTTACCTTCTCCTCGCATATAGTTCTCCGTCACATTTGATATGAAGCACTCGGCAATAACTTTGTCTTACACAAATTAGAGTAGCGCCCCCTATGATAGTCACGCATTTGGAATAGAAACGAGCCCTCCATATTATATATATACTCAAAGGTTTATATATGCACAGCCGTATTTATTAGAATTCCCTAAACGCGTGAATAGTTATGCAATGCATAAGGACTTATTCATCCACTATGCAAATTCATATTTATAAAACATTTGCCTACCCTGCATAGTTATAATGAGCTTGTGTCAAATAAAGTACCAAAAAGTAAGAATCTATTACATTTAGCCTTCATAACACTCAGCTGTTTATCAAAAAAAAACATCTTCTCTGTCTATCGAATTTAATAAACAAAAAGGAAACTACCAAAAGCTAAAAGAATTCCAACAATTAACTTTGATTCATCAGATAAAGTATGTTATTAGGTGTGTTTTTTTTGCAAGTCCATATAGAATTGTAAAAAAAAACGACATCGGGACTAAGCGCTTTACATGCAAATGCAACAACTACTTAAATCTATACAGAGTTAGCTAAGACCAGATAATTATCGAGCGTTAATCTAAGACCCGATAAAAATGGTGATGCCAAAATAGTATTATCTATATGTTATCGATAATTTGCTCAGAGACGTCAAAAGTGAAGTTTTTGGATTGGTTGATGGTAGTCGTCAATAAGCTGACAAATGTCATAGCGTACACAGTGCTTCCAGCTATGTGGAAAAAAAGCTCCTAAATCCCGATGTCGTTTTTTTTTTACAATTCTATATGGACTTGCAAAAAAAACACACCTATTATCTCTAGCACAATACTGGAAATCAAATTGTCATTCGTTTCATTATAGCTGGAATACTCCTCAGACAAGTTCTTGTGAGGATACAATTCAATAATGCAAGATAATAATTACAACACTAACACACCGGATGAAGAAGGATGCGTGGAGAGACATCACAAACAAGTATATTTATCTATTTAATTACAAACAATTTTCAATTCAATTTGTTTTTAATATATTAGTATAACATTTTTGTTTCAATAAATAAAAATAACACAAAGTTTTAGTTTCAATATTAAGTCAAAGGCATTTTTTTTGTTGATAATCTTTATAATTCAATGTGATGTCAAAGTGAATGTGGCAGTTCAATACTAAAATATCCTTATGTAGGCACTATTCAACCTCCAAACGCGTTTAGCTTATAATGCCCCTATTCAACGTCACATAAGTTTTATAAATAACGATTTTGCGTTTAGAGGCATTATAAGGGTTGCATAGCCTTATGTACTCACTATAATGAGTTTATAAATATGGCTGGCAGTATCGAAAGATCGAGTTGGATTAGGGTCGGAGGTCGAGCTTCAAGCTCGCTTCAATACCTCATATAAACGTAGTAAAAATGTTTTAGAATCGCTCAACACCATTTCAACTAGGGATGGACGATATATCGATAACTGTTATTGATTGCCGCCACGGTTGCCAGTTTGGTCATTTATGATCAAATCTGGTCATTATTTTTTCACTTGGTCACATGGTCATTTTTTATTCCATTTGGTCATTTTTTCTACGAAATGGAAAAACAAAAACCTTTTTTTACTTTTTATGTTCTCAAAAATTAAATGTATACCAAAAGCAGTTTTTTAAGAGTGTGATGTAAACAGTGCATTGAATTGAACTACAATACCCCAAAACGATGCGAATTTAACGACAGATGGCTGGAAAACTTAAAATTGTGTTTTAGTTTTGCGCAATGTTGCTTCTTCGTTATAAAAATAAAATATACCATTTGAAAACTTACTTGGTCTTTAAACTGACAGGGCTAGTGTTATGTCTGGGGAGGTAAATGAACTACAAGCCAAATTGAAAAGCAAAGTCAATCTGGTTTTGTTTTTTTTTTTTTTTTTTTTTTTTTAAAGTGTGTCGCAACATGTATGCATTTTTTGCTTACAGTGCCAACCGCATCCACACTTTAAAGGATTTCAAGAAAATTGCGCAGTCCCACCGCTTAGCGAAAATTTTACGAATTAAGGTTAATAAAAACTAAATTAAGAATTAAACTCAATTTTGAAACCATTAATAATATAATGCTAGCCAAAGAGCCTGAAGATCAAAAAATTAGTAATGGTGTTTGGTCTGCAAAAAATTTTTTTTAAAATAACGTTTGTGAAAACATACATATTTATATTTATAGTTATTAGGTGGCAATAATTGATCTTCATACATAAACATATGGCGCAAAATTTTAAACAGCTTAAAATTAAGGAATTATTATGATGCTACTTGATACTACTTAACAATTTGCTAACTCTCTTAATTTTAAACATTTTCTAACTAGTATCGTGCTAAGACAATTTTTTTTAATAAATTTCGTCTAAAGGCTAGAGTAATGACAGTTCATGCAAAAAACTAAGCAAACAAATCTGTTTTGATGTTTGTAAATGTCAAAGAGTCATATGAAGTTAGCACGATTCGGTGATTTTAAATTTAATAAAAGAATAGAGAAAGTATGATGCTAAATACGATTGAAATTCGGAAATCGTTGCTTTTACCTAGTTTCATACAGCTTTAACATCGTATTAATTCAACTAAGTTTTTGCGAAATTGTGATCTTATTTCAATTAGCCGTGAGGAGTTAATATTTATGTTTTGTTATTTTTATTTATGTATGTATAGCTATAAGGTGCTTTGTGAATTTTTTTTACCAGATTTTTTAAGTTTTTGTTTTTTTAATAATAACTAGCTACGCGCTCCGGCTTTGCACGGGAAGCACTTACTATCTATAGCCAGATAATTTCTGGCGGAATGATAGGGGCTACGCCCCTATCATGCAAAAAAAACACACGAAAAGCAAACAAAAATTCAGTTGATCCGATGGCTGGGCTAATCTTAAGATTTCCTGAAAATTTCATCAAAATCGGTCACGAAACTTTGCAGCCTACAGGAAACAGACATATATCGATTTTCATATACATACATACAAATATTTATTTTTTGTGGAAAGAAAACTGTAAGGACTTGGAAAAACACTTAAACCTTTATTTAAATACGTTCTTTAATTTGAGATGAACATTACATTTTTAACAGTTACGAAACCCATGAACATTTTGTATGGAAAATGTTTTTTCTTTATTTTATTTTTATTCTGCTATTTGAGACGGAGTCAAATACAACAAATCAAAAACTATGAAAATCGGTCCAGCCGTTCTCGAGTTATGAGTGTTCGAAAAAACCCGACTTTGTTTTTTTATATTAAAATTTAAAAATAACGAGTAATCTGTGTAATATACATGTAGAATATTTGCTACAACAAATGTGATGAATTAATTGTTCTATTTGTTTAGGTTTTTTTTTTAATTTGGTCATTTTTAGCTACATTTGGTCATTTTTATTTTCAACTTTGGACACAATTTTTTTTTCAAGTGGCAACCATGATTGCCGCAAGGACAACTAGCAAAAAAAATAAATAACTTAGATTGTATTTTCCGCGGTCAAATTGTCGCGAACGCAAATCTATAGGTTGCCGTCGGGATCTTAAGATCAGCAGAATAACTAATTATCGCAAAAGAAAAGAGTCTAATAAAAAAAACACCAAAACAGCTTGAGTTATTATTCCTCAAAGGATATTTATCTTATTTTGAGATAAAAGTCTATATACTCGTATATTTGCCTTTTCAAAAGGATTTAAAAGTCAGTAATAACTTTATTTTTTATTTAAAACGTTCTTATATGGCTTTCAACTTTGGAATGTTTTATATGGCATCATCATCGTCTTCATGAAACCTCTGTATAGACCGAAACAGCTGATTCATCCGTTGGTCATCTTTGAGTCCATTGACCCACGATGGGATTACGGATCATCTTCGTCGTTTGAAATCTAATGCGTCACCCCTGCACATCACCTTCATCCCTGTCACCCAGTGTTATTCTTGACCATTAGATCGTGCACATAAAAAAAAAAATAGAATAGTGGGAGGAGCTAAAATGTCGAGCAGCATCGTATACTATATGTGTGGCGTTGACTCCCACAATTAGCTTGTTTGTGTTTAAAAACAATTATGATGCGTGTCATATTTATGATCTCCCAATTTTGGTAATGATCGTGGTGATGTAAAATTTTGATGTTTTTCCGTCGGTAGGTTGAATTGTGGGTAATGTTCTGCCGTTGACCCTTTCGCCGATTTGAATTGTATGTTCAATCTTCAAGCTTGTTTTGTTGCGTTGCAACAGTTATCAGTAACCGGTTATTCGTTACCGGTTACTCAATATCAAAGTTACCAGTTATTGAAAAATCTTCTTAGTTCTTTTGGTTGTCGTAAAAATTAAAGTTTTCAGTTATTAAAATAACCGGTAGTAACTACTCTCTTAAAGCAAGTAGTTATTAAAATTGTTGATGTTGAATACAACCATAACAGATAAGGGTAACTAGTTCTTGGAAAAACTCATTTTATTGAAAGAATGAATCAAAAAATCTGACAATATTTGCTTTTTATTTCTTACTCTCAAAAATATGATTTCTGGCAATCGGTTGACATTTGTAAAGAAATATTCTCTTCACGTCAAAATATAATTTGTCCGCTAACTGTCAAGCCTTCAACTGTCAAATTCCATCAAAGGATGGCTACGATGACGATGGATTAAAGAACCTCTGAAAAACACGAAAAATTTAGAATTTCATTTTCTGCTCCTGAAAAATGCCTTTTTTGGGCAATTGGTTGACGTTTGTAAGGAAATATTCGCTTCATGTCAAAATATAGTTTGTCCGCTATCTGTCGAGCCATCAACTGTCAAATTCCATCAAAGGATGGCTACGATGACGATGGATTAAAAAACCTCTAAAAAACACGAAAAATTTAGAATTTTATTTTCTGCTCCGGAAAAATGCTTTTTTTGGGCAATTGGTTGACATTTGTAAGGAAATATTCTCCTCATGTCAAAATATAGTTTGTCCGCTATCTGTCGAGCCATCAACTGTCAAATTCCATCAAAGGATGGCTACGATGACGATGGATTAAAAAACCTCTAAAAAACGCGAACAATTTAGAATCTTATTTTCTGCTCCGGAAAAATGCCTTTTTTGGGCAATTGGTTGACATGTCTAAGGAAATATCTTTGTATATTTGTCTTATAGTATTATCAATTGACTTGTTTTTATGTTAGAGTCCCTAGCCTGTGATGTCGCTGAAACGAGTCAAATTTGACAGTGGAGAGTAGGATAAGGAAGATAGAAACAAGTAGTAAGAAAGAGAAATTTTTTTATTTTCATTTTTCAACTCAAGGCAGAGTAAGGGAGATTTCCTAGTGGTGGAAATGAAAGAAAGATGTTCTTTTCTTACCTTTTTCTGTTGTTCTTGTTTGCATGTTTTTATGAGTATGTATAGAGGTAGATATATTTTTTGCTTGAACTTTTTTGTCTGAATACATTTTCTTCTTTGTATGGTTTTTGTAGGTATTAAAATAAAGAGATATGCTTACTATTTGATTTGAAATTTTCAATTCTGGTGAAAAATCAAATATTTACTATCTGAAGCGAAAACTCTCAACCAATGCTACAAAGATACAGTGTGTTCTAGAAAGTATAATGATTGCGGAGACAAACTTTATAAAAACTATATTGGCGATAAATTTTATGGAAATTAGTAATTAAACTGTTTTAATTTTAAATAAGTAGGTATCTGCCATAAAATATTTTTTTCAAATTTTAGAAAATATTTTTTTTCTTTAGAATTTTTTTTTTCGAGGATGAAAAAAAATGAAAATTTATACTAGTCGCGCACATTCAATTTTTAGTTTTTTAAAGTTCTTAGAAGCTTCTCTATAAAAATATTTCATTAAAATCCGTTTTGCCTGTAATGAGAAATTCAAAAATCGTTCTATGGTAGTTACAGTCAGTAATGTCTTGTTTTCAAATTTTTTTATTAAATTATAGATTGTAGAAATTAATCGAAAGAAAAAAAAATTAAGCGAAATTCTCGGAACCGTTTTCGAGAAAAATACGGTTTTCGAAAACCCTTTTTTGAAAAAATATCAAGTAACTTATGAAAAAAAATATTTTCACGCGTATAAAAATTTTCCTTTTTCCAAAAAAATGTTCATACGTTTTTGAAAATTTTAATATTATCAAGTCTTATATATTTATAAATTTTTTTTTAATTTTTGGAAAAAAAAGTCATTCTTTTTGGAAAATTCGATATCTCAAAAACCGGCGAAATGTTTTTTTCGAAATTTAATTTCCATTCGTACAGTAATAAAACTTAAAGCTAGCGCACGATTTGAGGAGATTTTACTTAAAAACAATATTTTTTTGTTCCACGCTTAAAATACGTTTTAAGCGTTTTCGCGTTTTTCGTTTCATACGTGGATTGAAAGGTGGCACTCCCTAGATCACGAATATGTAATTTTTAATTCTGTAGGATGAATAGTTTGGCCAAAAATCACGTTTGAAAATGTCAACTTTGAGGGGTCTACGAGGCTCCGTTTAGCCGCAAATCGCATTTAAAGATAAAAATTCGTTTTTCGATACCATTTTTTCAAATTTTGACATTTGACAATTTTCTCATTATCGAATAGGGATTTTATTTCGAAACTTAATTTCATTCGCAAAATAATAAAAACTTAAGGTTTGCGTACCAAATTTTTTTTATTTTATTTTCACTTACAAAATTATGTAATTGCAAGTTTTGCATGTGGAAAAAATTTAACTCAAGATTTTGATCAAATTTGACTTTACGATGATAGAGAACACCAAAAAATATTTTTTTATCTAAAAAAACTGTTTTTGAAAAATCAATGTCTAACTAAATGAAATTTTATGATTTTTTTTTGTAATATATATGGAATGCATGTATTCTTTTCCACATCACCCAGTGGGGTAGAATACTAGATGCGTTTTTTTTTTCGAGGTTTCCCCAGGAGGCCTATTCCTCGTTGTATTTCTACTTCAAACTACTGTTTTTATCATGCATTTTTTTTATGAGGTTTCTCCAGATGCCCTAGTCCTCTATCTAGTATTACGTTAAACAACTAAATTGCACATGCATTAGAACGCAAAATAATAAAAATCTAAGAAACCATGCTACATAATAATAATACTGTATTATAACTATAAAAAAATTAAAAATAATGAAAACAATAATATCAAGACATTTATATTGACATAGTATTTTATATAAAATTTTAGGTATATTTAGTATACGTAATTCATTAATTTAAGAGTTTCTTTTTAATTTGATTTCTTTGTTGATTTTCCTATTTGTTATTATCTCCTTATGCTCCATAGTGCAGTTCGTTCTTATGATAATGTCCTTCATTATTTCAGCCAGCCATGACTGCACTAATTTTTCTTCATGTTGTCTTTCCGGGAAATCAGCTTCAAAAATTGTTTGTAATGTTCTAACAGTTCTTTCGAGAAGTATCGAAGGAACTGTTAAATTTCCAAATACTGGTGAATTTGCGATGAATGACTCGTAGGCTCTCAGTTCAATCAACATAGTTTGTTGCCTTTCTTTGCTTATGTCATCCTCGTTGATCAAAAACTGAGAGCAAGCCTCACAATTCAGCTTCTTTTTAAGTTTGCTTGCTGCAAACCCAGCATAATATGTAGCTGCTGCTTTCTGCAGTTTATCAGAAAATATATCGCTTTCTTTTAAATCAGTGTCCAGGTGCATTTGTTCATCACTGTCATTCAAGTTTTCTTCTATTGTATATACCAACTTCTTCTCCAAGATATGGTCTTCAATTGGCTTTTCAAATTGGAAGTCTTTCTCATCATCTGACTGATTTTCCACACCTCCTTCGATGTCAACTATCTTCAGTAGTGATTCTGCTCCAGCATCTTGGTATCCTGAATGTTCTGAAGAACTTAAATGCAGGAAGATGATTTGTTTGAGATTTCGAATAAATCTCCAAGCTGAAGGATTTCTTTCGTATGAGCCTCTGTTGGTACGTACCATAGAAAACAAATTCTCTGCTACATCAGTATTTAAATGTGAGAGGAGGAAATAACTCTGCTCTTCGCTTTTGAGGTATTCCCACATCTGCACGATTCCCAATAGCGTTTGTCTTAATCCCTTAAAACAAGCTGGGATTTCCAAGTCGATATCCAATTCCTTGCATTTATCAATTCGTTCAAAGTGTCTGTTGTTTCGGATATCACTTGCTTTTTCGGATTTCTAGAATAGCGCTGATCTGTATTCAAAATATCGAATAAATCGTTCATTTTTTTTATGAAGTTTGCTGTTCCTCTAGCGATTTTTTTTTCACTATCCGTTTGGAAGCAGTTTGTATTCAATGCATACAAGATTCCAGTATATATGGTATCGCTAAGAACTTGAGTGGCCAACTTAACTGATAACTTTTCAAAACCATTTGGTGCGATGTGTGCTCTGGTAAGTTTGTAGAAAACTTTAAAAGTTTTTCCCTTTGAGTGTTCCTCAAAAACCTTCTCCAGAACATGCCAGTCAACAACATCTTCACCCATACGAATTTGATGTTTCAGAAGTATATTTCTTACGCTCTTGAAAAGATGTGGATAATCATGCAGTAAGAAAATCTTTTGGTTCTCTATCTCCACATAGGGGTTGATTTCCATGAATAACGGTGGTCCAAGTTTTTTGTAGGCTAAGATGTTGCTGGCACCTTGGTCACAGCTTGTTGCAACCACGGTTAATCCACATTTTATCACTCCTGTAATAATAGAGACCATTATCTTGGAAAGAATTTCTCCATTAGGACTTCCCACGTAGTAAGCGATTGTCTGCTTCCAATTCGTATTCAAACCTCTAAGTGTAAAAACCATTACCTTAGACGCTATTGTATTACTTCTTCCGTATTCTCCGTAATCGGTATATCCATAAATGATATCATCTTTGATACTGTACTCCAACTCCTTTTTTATACTCATCTCATCGAATAAGAGTACACTCTTCCTGTCCATAACCGTCATGTCTTTTGCCTTCTCAATAAGCATATTTGTCATTTGTTTGCTCAGTCCCGCCGTTAACCGTATTTCCGAATGCCATCTGTAAATGGTGCTTACGGATGGCAGTTTAAATCCTGAACTTATCATGAATGAATAACAAGCTGGGGACTTGAAGAAAAACTTCAGAAACAATTCCTTTTCCTTTGGTCTCCAGTTTGAGTTTGCCTTGTGGAAGAGTTGCACTAGAATAAATGTGCGTAGCTCTTCGGTAAAATTTTCCATTTGTGATTCTAAATCGTTTCGAAGTCTATATTCCCGTCTTTTTTTAAGTTTTTGAGGTGTACGAAAAATATAACGCGGAACAATGTTCGCCCGTTTTAATTTTCGCGCTGCTTTGTATGAACGGTATTTCGGAGAAGGGAATTGTGAGGGTGAAATGTGTGATGAGGAAGGAACATCTGCCAAGGAATAATCTTTGACATATCTTTTATTACAGCTTGAAGCCAAATTTACCAGAGGTAAATTTGGATTACAAACCATGGGAGTAGGTGAAAGTGAACGCGAAAGTAGAGGCGAAATTGGTGGCAGAGGAGCAAGTGAAGTTAGATGTGGACGAGCCAAAACAGGGACTGCAGACGTGACCGTACAAGTCGGCTGGTTCTGAGACCTCCATGCCTCCATTGCTCGAAGACATGAAATGTCAACACTTTGTTCAGAGCAATTACAAACGCACGAAGAAGACACGGGTAGTGCAATTTGGGTAAGACTTTTCCGATCGCATTTCAATATAATGTCTTTGTCATAGAAGTGCTTTATTATTTATTTCAATACGTTAATGCTAACGTTAAACTTACAATATTACAATATTTCTTAAAATCTAAAATTTATCTATAAACAAAGTTTGATCGATTTTGAGCATAGAAATTATTTTTAAAGAGTTTGGATTTGAGATTTACATTTGTAGATTCAATAAGAAAAGAGAATTTATTAAAAATATTTATTAACTGGTTAAGAGGACTATAAGCGCCATAGTTTGATCTGCTAAAAATAGTACAAATTGGTAAATTTCTTCTTAAACTAGAACGGCTTATATTGAAATTTAATCGACAAAGAACCGATGAAGATGAAATAGATCCATTCATTACTCCAGTTATGAAACAGAACTGCAAATATTCTCTGTGAACAGAAAGAGATGGAAGGCTTACCAACTGAAGTCTATGAGCGTATGGGGGTAATATAACTCTATCTGACCAATGGAAAAAACGCAGGGCAAATCTTAAAAATCTTCTTTGAATATTTTCTATTCTATTTATGTGTACAGAGTAGTATGATGCCCATACTACACACCCATACTCAAGAATTGGCCTAATAAAAGAAACATAAAGAATTTTTATAACATATGGATCACGGAACTCACGGGAAAATCTTTTTACAAAACCAAGTATTTTGTTTGCTTTCTTTACAATATAGTTGTAATGATCGGTGAATGATAATTTTGAGTCTAATAAGATTCCGAGATCGGAGAAACTATACACTCTACATAAATGTGACGAATTCAACAGGTAGTCAAAAATAAATAAATTACGTTTGCGTGTAAAACACATAGTCTTACACTTGTCAATATTTAAAAATAAACAGTTATTATTGCACCATTCATAAAATCTCCGAAGATCGTCTTGTAGTTGTTCACAGTCCGCAATGGAGTTAATTGTTCGAAAAATTTTCACGTCGTCAGCATAGATTAAAGCCATAGAATGTTTTAATATAGAGGGAAGATCGTTTATAAATAAAACAAATAGCAAAGGGCCAAGATGACTCCCTTGAGGTACACCAGAATTAACTTTAAATTGACACGAACGGTTATTTCTGAATATTACACTATAAAATCTATCTTTAAGGTATGAAGATATCCACAAAACAAAACAATGGTTAAATCCAATGTTCCTTAATTTATCTAATAGTATTTTGTGACTTAATTTGTCAAAGGCTTTACTAAAGTCAGTAAAGATGCAATCTACTTGAGAGTGTTTTTCAAACGCATCTAGACAAAAGGTAGAGAATTGTAATAAATTTGTGACCGTGGATTTTTTCTTTACAAAACCATGTTGATTTTCACATATAACGGATGAACAATTAAAAGCAAGTATGTCACAGACCAGAGATTCGAAAAGTTTGGGGATAGCTGATAGTTTCGCAATAGGACGATAGTTTGTTATTAAATTCTTTAGGCCTTTTTTATGTATTGGCGTTAAATATGAATTTTTCCAAAGAGCAGGAAATTTCGAACTTCTAATCGACTCGTTAAAAAGAACATATAACGGATAAGATAGGTAAGACACACATTTTTTTAATATAAATGATGGAACACCATCCGGGCCAGGACTAAAACATTCATCAAGTTTCAAAATATTGTCGTGTATAGAAGCTTCTGTAATCGAAAAATTTATAAAATTAAGATGAGTGTATTGTTGAGTATAAGAAGGAATGGAAGAAGAAGTATTCGAAGAAAAGTCTTCAAAGGCACTCTTAAAATAATCAGCAAACATATTAGATATCGTTTCTGGATCATGACTTGAAGAATTTTGCGAAATGGGATGGTATCTAAAAAATAATCAAACAAAATTTCATAAAATCGCAAAATCATTTCATCTAAGCTTAAGTTTGAAAATAAATCATCCCAATTTGTCTCCATTAATAAGATAAAAAGTTGATTAAAATCACATTTTTTAAAATTGAACTCAAGTTGATTTTTACAAGCATTCAGAATTTTACATACACATAAATTCAATGAAATAGTTAAGGCTGGATGATGGCGATCTTCTTCTACAATCTTTGAATCGCATGAGATAACGGCAGCATCAGTATTCATTACATCAGAGAAGTAAACAAGATCTAATATTCTTCCATTTTGATTTTTGACTCCATTCAGCTGATTTAAGCCGAAGGAAGCCATTCCATCCAATACACAAAATTCGTTTATATTCGATGCGTTTATTGGAAAATAGATATCATCGTTAGTAGATCTACACCATTTCAAGTTTGTAAGATTAAAATCCCCAATTACAATGACTTCGTCAGTTGGATCAATTTTCTCATAAATGGTGTCAATGGAATTGTTAAAATTTTCATAAATATCAGTGTTAGAGCTGGGTGGAATATAAGTAGCAACCACATAAACGTAACCAGATGACACTTTTATTTTTACACAAAGCAATTCAAGTGATGACTAAAGAAAATCATCAACAAGTGAGCAAATAAGAGAGGTTCTTACTCCTATTAATAAACCCCCTCCAACAGTAGCTGAGTCATTAAGAAGGTGTCGATCACGTCGAAATACTTGATAGGTATTGTCAAAAAGCTCATTGTCAGCAAAAGATGAATTCAACCATGTTTCAGTTAGCACAATAATGTCATGTGGGATATTATTTATATTTTTATAAACCTTGCTGGTTTTTGTCCTTAATCCATTAACATTTTGGTAATATATTAGTACTTGTTGTAGCTGCTTCGCCGGGATTTTCGCATTGTCTGTTGTCGTAGAAAATTTGTCTTTTCTTTGTTTGATGATCTGTTTTCGAATTCGTGCATAATAATACCATTGGGCCAAAAGGACGTTGAATTTAAAAGGAAGAATAGTGAATCAGGTACTTTGATTTACATCACATCACATCACACATGTAGTATAGTTTTTTATCCTCAATGTGTGAAGCACTCCCATGCTTAAGCCAAATTGTTCTTCTGTGATCTGTAGGTAGTTTAAAAAAGGAAATCGAACTTAGAGGCTTTCTTACATCACCGCACTTTGCGTAGCAACACTTAACCATATTTTTTTTTTTTATATATTTCAATAAATAAATATATTTATATAATAAATAATAGATAGTTAAATATATTTTATAAAAAATACTATGTCAATGGCTATAAAAACAATTGAATAATAATATAATAAAATATTTTATTAGTCCAAAGCACCCTGTAAAATTTAGAGAAAAAGATGTCCAATATGGTTTATATTTAATAAATAAAATAATGGATTAAAAAAATGTCTGGTGGTCACTGGTGACTGATCTATAAATGGATCAACGTGATGAAACTTTGAATTCCAAAGAATATATTCCAAGAATATCCTACAAAAAATACTTATTTTTCAAATTTCCTTTTGAGGACTTTTTGCAGCCTTAATTCACAATTTTCACTACAATTTTTTCAAAAAGTTAGTCTCTACGTTAGTACATATATCTTTGTTTTATTAAAATTATTAAAATTTATTTAAAACCACAGCAAAACAGCAAAAGAATTGACTTATAAATCACTGGCACTGCAACTGATTCAAAAAAGCGGGAAAATTATTTGCAAGAAAATATTTGTATATGGCAACTCTGCTGTGTTAAAGAAAAGTTCAGTTTACGGTCGCTCTAATAATTTATATAAAATAATACTGTTTAATCGGTTTATAATTAACAAAATTGTGTGATTTATTTACATTAGTAGGCATACTTACATAAAACATTGAAATTTTGGTGAGTCCAATTGATTTCACTAGTTTTTATATAACAAAAAGCATCGACATAAACACAACCTTCGAAATGAACCATACACCACCATCGTCACAAAGATCTTGTCATTTCCCGCAATCACAGAAAAGACCACATAAGGAAATAGCTCCAGATTCTCCTCAGAACAATGGTCTGGGTATTTGCAAGGAACCCGCAGTTGGGACAATGGCGATATCTGCCCTGAAACTCATAATAGAGGAATCGTTATCTAAAATGCTGGATGTTAAGCTAAAAGACATGCCAACCAAAGCAGATTTCCAATTCATCAGCACCGAATTAAAAAATTTGCAAAAAAAGTATGATGAGCTGCAGATTCAAGTCGAGCATTTTGATGCACGCTGTATAACATTGGAGCGCCAGGTCGAAATGTTACAAACCAAGGCCAATGAAAAAAATGTCTTTGTTCACCTCCCCATACAAAATGGAGAAGATGCGGGTGAACGGGCGAAAGATTGTTGCGTAAATCTGTTGCAAGCAAACGAACACATAGTTGCAACAACGAAAGTTTTGAGGTCCAGCAATAGCAACAAGGCAAACGTCATCGTCAAAATGCGTAATATTGAAGATGTAGGTCGACTCTTGAAAGCTTCATCAAAATTAAGAAACACTGGTATACATTTACACCGAGATCTTCCAGCTTCGGTTCGTTCAAGAAGAAAAAAACTTAACGATTTAAAAAATGAAATTCGGCAGAAAAATAAATTTATAAAAACACAGTTTCGCGGACAAACATTAATTGTAGAAAATAAAGCCTTCTATTTTGACAACCATAACAATTTGATGTGTGAGGGAGAATGCGGAAAATCGTTGTTACGTCAAATTATAGATGTCAGCTGTAATGGGCGCATCCAAGGTGAAGGAAATATTTTGGGAACAACTGCCAGTGGTTCTCAAACTATAGGAGATCAAAGAAATTTGTTTTAATATTAATGCCGTCTGCCATTTAAAATATTCAAAAAGTTTAAATGTTAAAAATGTTAATGTTGCAAATAATTTAATGAAATGTAAAATTTTGTCTTACAACATTTCGGGACTTAGTAATAAGAATTTATATACCAATTTTTTTGAATTTATAAATAATTTTGACCTTATATTTTTATATGAAACATTTATGAGCGAAACAAGTCTTATCAACTATGAAAACAAATTTCAAAAGTACGATCTGAACATAGTTCCTGCTATAAGACAGCATGCTAGAGGGAGAGCGAGTGGAGGTTGCATATTCGGAGTAAAGAAAGAATTAAAAAGCTGGAGTTACGTTTTTACAACTTTCAATGATATAATCTGTTTAGATTTAAGATTTGATGGAGAACTTTTTCGTATTATACCCTGCTATATCAACTGCAACAATTGGGATGTGGATTTCAACAAGATGAGAGAAGCGATAATGTGTGGAGCAGGTACAAATTTGCTTATAGTAGGAGATCTGAATGCAAGAGTGGGTACAACAGATGGTGAAGAGAATGAGAGAAGAGGTCTAAGTAGACAATCTAAAGATATAGTGAGGAATAATAAGGGGAATCAATTACTTGATCTCTGCAACTCTTTTGGATTCCGAATTCTGAATGGAACGAGCGATAGTGATGAATTTGGTGAACATACGTTTGTTGGAAAACAGGGAAGTTCTGTCATTGATTATGGACTTGCTGGAGAGAAATGGAATTCAGTGATTACTGATTTCGAGGTGGAGCAAGTACCTTTTTCAGATCATATGCCAATTGTCATCTATTTTAGCATTGGGAGAACGGATAATGAGGAAAACAGGAACCTAAAATTGATGCCTAAACTACGTTGGAATCATTCAAATGCAATTACATACAGGAATCGTTTGGATATAAATCTGATGACAGAAGAAAATTGTAATTTGAGAAACATTGAAGATTGCATTAAGAAAGCGGCTCCAGTACAAAAGAATCACGATGGAAGGAGAATATTTAAACAACCTTGGTTTGATTCGGAGTGCATGGCGGCAAGAAAATTAGCATATACTTGGTTAAATAGCTATAGAAGAGACAACAATGAGTCTACTAGACTACGTTACCTCCAACTAAATAGAAAATTGAAAGCATTATGTAAGGAGAAAAAAATAACTTACTATGAAAACGAGGCAAAAAGTTTAGTAAGTTGTAAGAGTACGAGTGATTTTTGGAAAAAAGCACATAAAATAAATGGCAAGGTATATGTTATTAATAATAATCTAAATTGTGAGGCATTAAGAATACACTTTACCGAACTTCTAAATCATTTACCTACCACCAATGATAGGATGCAATTTGCGCAGCCAGCTTTTAGTGATGAGATCTTAGAAGGAATAATACAGAAAGATGAAATATACGCAGCTCTTAATAGACTCAAGGATGGCAAAGCGGCTGGATTAGATAGAATACCTTCAGAATTCTATAAATATGGAACAGAGAATATGGTAAACAAAATAAGGGTAATCTACAATAACATAATGGATACAGGCCTTATACCGCAGGAATTCAAAGAAGCGCTTATTTTCCCCATCCACAAAAAAGGTAACACAATGGACCCTGCAAACTATAGAGGAATTTCTTTTTTAAATACATCCTACAAAATATTTACATCAATTTTGCATAGTAGACTTAGAATGTGGATAGACCAACACAAGCTATTGAAAGAATTTCAAGCTGGCTTCAGACAAGGATATTCCACCATTGATAACATCTTTGTACTACGAAGTATCGCTGACTTTTATTTGGATAGAAACAAAAAGCTGTATGTTTTCTTCGTCGATTTTAAGGCAGCTTTCGATACTATCGACCGCAATGCATTGATGTATAAGATGTTTGGATTAGGAATGACATACAAGTTCGGAAGGGTACTTCAGAATCTTTATCTGGAAACTAAGGCTGCAGTATGGGATGGAGAAAATATTTCGACCTGGTTTGAAACGAAGACAGGGGTAAGGCAAGGTTGTATGCTGAGTCCAAGCTTATTTGCACTCTTTATTGACGATATAACTGATTGTCTTCCAGGAGGAGTAGAATATGCTGGTATTCTCATCAAAGCTCTCCTTTTTGCGGATGACTTAGTGTTGTTTGCGAACTCACCACAATCGCTACAACTCATGATTAATAAACTATGTATCTACTGTAAAACCTGGAGGTTAGTGGTTAGTCTTGAGAAGTCGAAGGTAATGGTTTTTCGAAAAGGTGGAGGAAGAGTAAGCAGTCATGAAAGGTGGACTTACAATAACGAGAGAATTGAGGTGGTAAAAGAATATAAATATCTTGGCATCAATATAACCAATAAAAACAGCATTGAAAAACATCTCGCCGATAAATTGCAAAAAGCGAAAACTACAATTAATATCGCATGGAGAAACATCTTCAGTAATAAGCATATAGCTCACAGCAGTAAATACAAAGTATTTGAATCGATAGCGGAGTCAACATTAATGTATGCAGCTCAAGTGTGGGGTAGTAAAAAATATGAAACCGTTGAAAAATTGCTCCGATTTTATATAAAAAGGATATTTCGATTACCACCGAACGCACCGAACTACATGTTAATACTGGAAACGGGAATCTCTCCATTGTTTATTAAAACACTGAAGTTGAATGTTGACTACATTTGTAAGGTCCTTCAAATGCCAGATGAGCGTCTCCCGAAAATAGCAGCACTGCAGGTGATACAGAGAAAATCAGGTTGGTTCCGAGAGTGGCTAGAGCTAGCTGAAGAAGAAGGTATAAATCTGGCACCGGTAGACTATCTTAGGTGGAAACCGATTCTGTACCAATTGATTGCTGCTGTAGACGATCGATATAGACGGAGGTGCACGTCCGAAGCAAAGGAATCCATTTATAGAATGTCGTATAAAAAGCTGGACTACAATCTTAATCAAAAGAACTACTTCCGAGATGACCTAACAACGGATCAAATATCTATGCTATTTAGACTTAGAGGAGAACTACTCAATCTAAATTTCATTCCCCATAGAGAAGAGTTGCCTTTGAAGTGCGAATTATGCAATATGGGTGAAAGAGAAAACATTTTTCATTTCATGGGTAGATGTCCAGTGCTACGAGAAACAAGAAGGCATGTCTTTGGAAGCGATTTTTTATCGGAAGAGCTGATCACTCATCATCTTAATGAAGTAGATGCTCCCTTGTTATATAAATATTGTAAAATTGCATTGGAATATAGAAACAGAATTATTAACGAAAATTTTTAAAGATTGTTAAAAGACATTATACATATGTTTATAAAATTAAAAGTTGTCAATCAGGCAGACGGCAAACAGCCATGCTATATAATTTGTAATTTGTAATATTTATGTATGAACATTAAACAATAAAAATTCTAAATTCTAAATTCTAATTCTATTTGTATATGGCATATGTCTAAAGAGTAAACAAAAATATACATGTATTCACAAATCCACAAAAACCGTTAAAATTTGCAGAGGAAAAATAAGACAGATAGTCATGGTTGCCAAATTGATTATTTTCAATGCATTATGATTCGAATCATTTGTTCCATATAATTTTGAGATTTTGATTAATTTTTTATATTTTCTCAAAATGTGTCCCTTTACTTGCCCAAAACTAATAATTTCAATTTATTTAACCAAAAACTAACGCCGCTACCCACCATACAAATGTTAAAAACTGGTTTTCGAAAATTGTATTGTTCTCGAAAACGGCATCTAGAATTTTAATAAAATTTTTTTCTTTCGATTAATTCTTGCGATCCATAATTTAATAAAAAAAAATTGAAATTAAGATATTACTGTCTGTACCTACCATAGAACCATTTTTAGATTTTAATGAAATTTTGTATAGAGAAGATTTTAAAAAGTTTGAAAAATATTGCATTTCAAAACTTAAAAAAAAAATATTTTTTGAATTTTTGAAAAATACCATTTTTTTTGGAAAATTCGACATCGCAAAAACGGTTCAATATTTTATTTATGTTAATTCTTACAATAATAGAAGCTTTAAGTTGGCGTACTAAATTTTTTCTTAATTCATATTTGCATAGCATTCTTTTTTATCTCTTACTACTTAAGGAGTTTAAAAAAAAAATAATTTTATGTTTATGAATAGTTTTCTCTAACAAAATTGGTTTTTAAAATTCCTATTCTATTACATTCTATTACATAGGAGCAAGTTCGTGCGACCCAGTTGTGCATTTTATTATTTAAAAAAATATAAGCCAGTAAGTGCAACAAACTCAGTTATTCTAACTGCCTATATTTCTATTAGTTTCGTAAATCGAGTTTGTACTGTTTATCCTAATAATGAACTGTACACATATTCATATATATTTTATTTTATTTACAAGTATTTAAGGTAAAATAAGTAAAATAAGGCTAACCAAAACATAAAAAACTTTCTTTTATTGTATATGCCATGATTACATTCTATATTTATATTTATTTGTTTGTGGCAACCATGGTCACAGATTTATATTTTTCCATACAAATATATTTTCCCTATCCTCACAAAACGTCACATATACATCCATGAATATAATTTTCTCGTTCTGTTATTATTCCTATTTTTTCTTTCAGCACACATTCTCAACACAATTTATTTTTTCTCATTCTTCCATTATCTCTACACCCATATTTTGAAGTCTCCAAAATTTAGCAGAGACACATTTTAGCAAATGCGGTCCGTAGCCTGAAGATGCCGCCACAATCTTTTGACTTCTCGATATTACTATAAGATATATATACAAGGGAAATATTCTCCTCATGTCAAAATATAGTTTGTCCGCTATCTGGCGAGCCATCACTGTCAAATTCCATCAAAGGATGGCTACGATGACAATGGATTAAAAAACCTCTAAAAAACACGAAAAATTTAGAATTTTATTTTCTGCTCCGGAAAAATGCTGTTTTTGGGCAATTGGTTGACATTTGTAAGGAAATATTCTCATCATGTCAAAATATAGTTTGTCCGCTATCTGGCGAGCCATCAACTGTCAAATTCCATCAAAGGATGGCTACGATGACGATGGATTAAAAAACCTCTAAAAAACACGAAAAATTTAGAATTTTATTTTCTGCTCCGGAAAATGCTCTTTTTGGACAATTGGTTGACATTTGTAAGGAAATATTCTCCTCATGTCAAAATATAGTTTGTCCGCTATCTGTCGAGTCATCAATTGTCAAATTCCTTGAAAGGATGGCTACGATGACGATGGATTAAAAAACCTCTAAAAAACACGAAAAAATTAGAATTTTATTTTCTGCTCCGGAAAAATGCTTTTTTTTTGGCAATTCGTTGACATTTGTAAAGAAATATTCTCCTCACTTCAAAATATAGTTTGTCTGCTATCTGTCGAGCCATCAACTGCCAAATTCCATCAAGGGATGGCTACGATGAAGATGGATTGAAAAACCCTTAGAAAATCGAAAAAAAAAATGTACTACGGAAGAGATATTGATATAATACAAATTGCAAGCCCTTAAGTTCCATAATAACTGGGAATATAAAATATTTAATAAACCTAGATAACTCTTTCGTTTTGTAACCAGTTCTTATATTACCCAAGAACTCTACTTTAACCAGTTATTATATTAACTGGGAGATATTTTCTTTTAGTCCGGTATTACACGGCGCGTGTTTAGCCTCGCGTGAATGAAGTGCAAAAGAGAAAGAAAGAACGAAAAGATGAAACAGAAATAAATCTATCTGAACACGCACGGGTAGAAATTTCCTTGCGTGTTTTTGACGTTTCTCTTTCTACTCTTTCTACTCTTTTTTTGTTTTTCGGATTTGCTTTATTTCATTTTGGATGTTGATGAATGAGCACAATTTTTTGTTGAATCTAATACTGGGCAAAGAAGATAAAATGAAAAAACCTGTCAAATAAACGCGCAGTACTGAAATGAGAAAAGGCTTCGTGTAATAACATGCGCGTCACGGAATGTATGTTCAAAAGAAAATAACCAAGAGTTGCGCGTTAAACTCACGCGCCGTGTAATACATGACTTACCAACAACTGGAAACAGTAACTGGGAACAGGAACTGGGAACAGGAACTGGAAACAGAAACTTCGCAACTGCGAAGACAGAACAGTTTCTGTAATACTCATAAGTTATTTTAGTAACTGGGCTTAGGGTATTGGGGAGAATTTTTGTTACCAGTTCTTTATGTTTGACTGGTTTGAGAGTATAAGTTATTTTACTTAGTAGATATTCAAGTATTCTTTCATTTTGTATAAATTGAATTCAGAAGTTAAGAAATATGAAAAGATACAACGGCGACAACTTTTGATACTATTTTGTTCCGTGTTTTGTATGGAAGTTTGTTATATAAAGTTTCATAGTTCGTTGTCCTTTGTCTTATATGTTATACTTATCCCCCTCGACGGGTTTCACCTTGTCGTGGTGGGGGGGCTTACGTCCATACTCAGCTGTGTCTTTCCAGCTGAAAATATGGACAAACTAAGAAAACCCAACAGGGAGTTAGGGGCAGTCAGGATTGAGACGATATGAGATGGTTAGGATTTCCGGTGACATGCCTAACCGGAAACTTAATGCATCTCGTAGTATTGATCTTGGTTGGTTAAGGTTTTGGTAGGACCTTAGGGTCTCTGGCTGCTCTCCCAGCTGGGGGTCTGAAAGTCCTACCTAAAAGGGTGAGTTGTATGAAGTTAATTGGCATGGTTCTTTGTTTGTCAGGAGCCAAAGGAACATTGATTGATTGATCTTGGTGGTAGTATTGGTGGGACTGTGGATTCTCGACTGGGCATGCAGTTCGGGGATTCTAGGTCTCACCTCGGCAGTTAAATTAGTAAGTCCTTGTCCGTTCGCGGATGGGGAGTTGAAAGTTTTTCTGGAAGGAAGTGAGGAGGTTCAAGAGGTGTCAGAAGCGCAGATGTGTCAGAAATGGCACATTTGCTAGAGGCAGATAAATTAGTAAGTCCTTGTCCGTTCGCGGATGGGGAGTTGAAAGTTTTTCTGGAAGGAAGTGAGGAGTTTCAGGAGGCAGTTAAATTAGTAAGTCCTTGTCCGTTCGCGGATGGGGAGTTGAAAGTTTTTCTGGAAGGAAGTGAGGAGGTTCAAGAGGTGTCAGAAGCGCAGATGTGTCAGAAATGGCACATTTGCTAGAGGCAGTTAAATTAGTAAGTCCTTGTCCGTTCGCGGATGGGGAGTTGAAAGTTTTTCTGGAAGAAAGTGAGGAGGTTCAAAAGGTGTCAGAAGCGCAGATGTGTCAGAAATGGCACATTTGCTAGAGGCAGTTAAATTAGTAAGTCCTTGTCCGTTCGCGGATAAGGAGTTGAAAGTTTTTCTGGAAGGAATTGAGTAGATTCAAGAAGTGTCAGAAGGGTTTGGGGTTCCGGGTACTTGTACCTGGCGTCCTTCGTTAATAGCGAGAAGTGGAGCGTCATCCAGAGTTCTTCGGAACAAAGACCGGGGCGTCACCCGTGTGAACCTGAAAAGGGGATCAGAAGACAGGATCGTCTTAACTTGCTCACCAACTGGTGGCTAAAGACCGGGAGCGTCGCCCGTGTGAACCTGAAAAGGGGATCAGAAGACCAGGATTCACATGAGTTGTTTGTTGACCGCCCTCAACTTACTCTCTCAATATGTGTTTCCTGGGGTTGCTAGGCCCGGGGTTTTGCAGAACCTATCTGGAAGTGACGGAATCTTATCCATAACTCCGAAGCTGAGTTTTCGCTTAGGGGGGATTTGATGAAGTTGCGAGGCTCCACCGGTAGCTTTAGCTATAGCTTGAAATAGTTATAGCTTTAAAACTGGTACCACGGGTGATAGTGCCCAGGATTTTGAGTTCAATAGTGCACACATTAGTGTGTCAGTTCTCCTTATTCTGCTATCTTGAGGTCGGCCCCCTAGTGGGAGATCGTGGTGGCGTGGTTTACTCCAAATGCGGAAACGAATGGGACTCAGGATTCTTTTCTTGGGTTCAAGAGGCGTTGATAGGTCTCGACTTTAAACAAGAGGTGTGCATATGCTGCAATATATCACAACTTTGTTACCGAAGTAGCTTGCTACGGAGGGGTTAATGGCTAGGACTAAATCTGGCTCCAATGGTGGTAGGCCACCCGTGGGGTCAAACCTTTAATTGGTAGGTATCCACGTGAAACAAAGGTTCATTCATGTTGTACTTATATGATAATTAACCTGAAAAATAGAATAGTGCGGTTAACTATTTATATAAAATTAGGTACTATAAAGTAAAGATAGATAGACTTTTATTTCGTTATAAATTTACATTAATGATATTTGATACAATACACATATCTTTCAGCTTAAATATTATTTTGTAAGGGTTTCTTAAAATTTCAATTTTAAGTTAAATATGTATTACATTCGGAGGAAACATACGACAAAACCTCTAAAGTAATGTGAGGTGTCATAGTATTTTTATATCGTGTTGTTTCTCTATTAGTTTTTTTAGTAAAACAAACTGCACAGTTCACACATTGAAGGTAGGTAATTATTTGTCTATCATCGTCTCGTTTCGTTTTCGTGCAAGTGCAAAAATTGTTTAAAAAAAGTTCGAAGGACGGGTCGATGGTAGGTTTGATTTGTTTGTCCGTCTGCACCTGTAATGTTTTGAGTTCTAGGACGATAGAAATTTTGTACAAATAATCTTAATTCTTAATGTAATTCGCCCTAGAAGATAAAAGAAAATTTTCAAACTTAAGTATCTAGTCTAGGTTCAATACTTCTTGAAGTTTTTGAGGAATCGAAGTTATTTTTATTTTTTGGTTTTTCTCATATACATTACATATGTAGATATCCCCTTTGTGGCTTTACCAACTATGTTCACGTTTTAGACACAAGTGCTTCAATTTTTTAAATTTAAATAATAACTATTTCATTAACAAAATCTATCTTTTGAATTTATTCACACTTTTACGTTAACATTACAATTTTTATCATGATAAATAAACTAATGCCATTGTAACGGGGTAAAAGGATGAGGACCCGTGGATAGGATTAGGATAGTTGGAAGGAAAAAGAATCGGAAAAGGTAACAGGAAATGGATATGAACAGGAAAGGACATTAATTTGGACTAGGGTAGGATGGGACGGGTACGAATGTTTGACTAAAGGGGCGGTGGCATGCTGGCGACGCACGGCTTAGCTCGCCGGATGTAGGGGGGGATCTTGCCCCTCCGCCAAACCTCACCTCGCTACAAAACAAAACTTTCATGCCAACAAAAAAACTTTCCCACTTATCAAACTGCTGCTTTTAGGGTTTATTGCCGATGTTGATGCAATAAGAGGCCTTACCCTCTCCTCTCCTTTGGAATCTGTATGGCCCAAAGTGTTCGCAGATTCCCCTTATATGATGTCATTCGACTATAACATCACTCCACACTGTTCAGCATCCGCCAGCCCTCCACACCCCCTGAAAATTTAAAACCTAGACAATCATTCTATCGGAACTCACTTGTTCCAAAAAAAGACTATGTATTGGCGTGGCTTACAGAGCATATTTATTAATATGGAAAATGAATGAATAAAAATCTCACAATCTTACAAACATATCAGGTTTATATTAAGAATTGTCTCAAAAAAAAAAAGAATTCTAGTATAAAAACAATCAAACAAAATTTAACTATGAATTTATGCGTAGATCGAAAGCAAATTTGGAAATTTAGAATGAGAGTATTACTTGAATTAAGAAATTTATATTATATTATTATTATTCGAGAATCTTTTTGGATTTCTAGGCGAATGTGCTTATATCAGCAGCGACTATCGTTTTGGGCCTTTTTGCCTCGCTGGGGTTGGCACGTCGCTGGTGACCCTTTTAAAGGTACCAGAAAGGTGTCCTACTTCAGCACGCTACAAATCAACCCGAACAAAATTTCGGTCCGAGCCCAGTCTCGACTGCCACTCTCCGCGAATAATAAAATATTTTCGTGTCCCGAACCTACCTAACGAGCGCTCTATAGGGGTTTTTTCTTTCTCACACAATAAAGTGCTACCTTCGAATTTTATCTTTTCGTCGAGACGAAACTAGCTTCGGCCTGTCGAGTTGGTGCGTTAACGAAACGCTGCCTCTACAACTCTTCAACCCTCAAAACCAAAAAACGTAAGTATATATAAATGTAAGTCAAAATTATATAAAAAAATGGATAAAAAGAGTGATTTATATAAAAAAAAAGAAATAATGAAAAGGTAATGATATCAAAAAAAAATCAAATGAATATTTAATAATTTTCAAATTGCCAACGCACAAAAATCGAAATGCCGGAAAGTAGGCAATCCTTCTTTATTTGCGACTCCTGGTTCCTGAAGTCGATACAATTTTTTTCTTCCGGCGTTTGGATTTGATGACTGGTTGCTTAGCTTGTGTTTCCGGTATATTTTCAGTGTACCGGTTGGTGAATTTGATACATTTTATTTTTCGAAGTAAATATTCGATGCTTCGAATGGGTTGGTGTATTGGTTGACTTCGCACAATGGTTTTGTTTTTTATAGGGTAGTCTTTTTAAAATGACTTACCAAGAAAATTCGCTTATAAAAAAAAAAATGTACTCATCCAGGATAAAATCGTTTCCTTTTTTTTTTCTGCTCCTTATTACAACTATAGTAGGGCTGGTTATTTACGGCTTCTTCTTTATAGGTGCAATTCTACGGTTGTTTGGTAACCGGTTCTGGCGATTCCGCAAAAAAACTGCAGCGGCACCGACTCTGCTCTTGTCGGTTACCGCTTTATCCACCGAACCCTAAACCGTTCAGGTTTTCATTATTTTATAAATTAAATTCTGGCACAAAACACTCACCTATTTGCAACTTTAGCGATATATAATTCTAATTGTTCGAAATTAATTGCTCCAAAATTGCGACGTTTTCACTCTAAGAAAAATTAAATTAAAGCCGACACTTAATACTTTTCGTTTTTTATATATACAAAAAAAATAACTTTGCACTTTACCCCAAAACTATACTTTCCATTAGGTGTCTCTCCGCTCAGTATGAATTTAACTTCTTAACTAAAGGTAAGTTTCTTCTCTTGTTGGTTTGACACCGACACTCATCGACACAAAAACACTACTTCTTTGTTGGGTGAGGTAAATAAGCTCCGTTTTGGTTAACACCATTAACTTGGAGGAGCCCTCTTCCCACGTTTCCTCCTCTTCCTCAATGAACAATAAAAAGGAAAAACTCTCTCAAACCTACCATGGTGTGTTCACCACCCAACTAGTTAGTTTATATCTGAACCTATCTGCCATCTTGTTCAACAGGTTCCTGAATGACTTCATCTGTTCGATTTCGTACATTCGGGTTTTCGCAGCTGTCATTTCTTCGGCAATTCGAAATTCAATTCAATGAAAACATTTAAGAATTTTGTTTTGCCGGAATATTTCCAAATGTTGTTTTGCAATTTCGCATTAAAATTCGCGATAATTACAAAAAGTGAATTGAAAATTGCAAATTAAATCATAATAAATAAAAAAAAACAAAAAAAAATTGTCAACACAAATACAGGAGGATGCCGGAACAACAACGTACGACTTACAGGCAATTCCATCTCAACAGTAGAGTACCCGTATACGGTGATGGTGATGCCTAGAAACAAAGGTATATTTACTGCGGAAGCACAGGTAAGTTCATATTTCTGGTAAAATACAACGAATATAGTCATCGCTGGTAGTCGAGGATCGATTTGGTAAAAATTTTATAATAACGCAGTATAAACCTTTTGATTCTTTTATATTCGACTGTGCTACCAGCCATGCTACATCATTGCATTATGAAGCTATCCCTAAGGCCAGACGCGCACATCCAATCTTGTAGAAAACAGACGAACTATTTGGTTGAATGTGCTCGCAGGTGCATGTAATTATATGTTACACAAAATAGTGAACTCATTTTAGGCAATCGTTTAGTTTGTGACAAAATGCAAACTTTTAAGTTGCTCGAACCAAGCAGCTGCGCAACCAAAAACTGAATGCGCGTACCCAGCCTAAAGCTGCCATAACAAACCTCCGGATTTGGCCGTAACGTTTACGCTCCAAAGATGGTGACAGGCAGCACATACCACTTAATGCACGTTGGGGATGAACCCACTCTAACAAGCCGGGCAATTACTCATTTAACTCGCTCTCAGTTCTGTTTTTTGTTTGTTATGAAGGAAACTTTTGCTTTGGTACCCTTATCCCAATGGATTTTCTGCCAATAAGTGCATACTTCCAGTAAAAACTTAAGTCATTTTGAACTTCGCACACGTTCTATGTGGCCTCTTGTTTGCTACTCTTTTGCAAGGGATAATGCTAAAATTTTCACACGCATTGGACAGCGAAGAACAAAGATATCACAGGTTTGTATTGCACATTACCCATCGATTCTTATTTTCTGTGTATGTTTCGAAGACTATTGGGATAGGTTTGGATAGGAATTCGATATAAAAAAAAATCATAAAATAAATTTTGTAAAAAAAAAGAAAAATCATAAAAGACCTAAAATCAATATAAAATAATAAAGAAGTAAAATATTAAAATCTCTACACTGAACAAAAAAAAATTATAACGATGTGAAAACTACATGTGTAAATACACTGAATAAAATAATCTATACATAAATCAATAAATAAATAAATAAGCTCTAATAAATGTATCTCTGAAAATAAATAAATAAACTCTGATATATAAATAAATAAACTCTATAAAACAAATAAACTCTGAAAACAAATAAATAAATAAACTCTGTAAATAAATAAATAAATAAACTCTGTAAATAAATAAATAAATAAACTCTATAAATAAATAAATAAATAAACTCTATAAATAAATAATTAAACTCTAATATAAACTCTGAAAATAAATAAACTCTGTAAATAAATAAACTCTGAAAATAAATAAATTCTATAAATAAATAATTAAACTCTAATATAAACTCTGAAAATAAATAAACTCTGTAAATAAATAAACTCTGAAAATAAATAAATTCTATAAATAAATAACTAAATAAATTCTAACCTGTATCAAAGGAATGGAAGGAAATCTTTATGAGGAAATAGAAGGACTGTAGGATAGGAATGTTTTTACATATATATCACAGATTTGTTTGACTCATGTCAATCACAGATGTTAATCACAGATTTTGATGTTGTCATGGTGTTATTGCTTGATGTCTTTGGCATGGAAAATCCCAATTTTCTTGCCAGCCAGATTTTCGAGTTCATAATTATTCTTTCCTACGGCTTTAACTATTCGACATTTGACGAATTTAGGACATAATTTGGCAGATATATACTTTGAGGTGTCGCTTAGTATGAAATTGCGCTTATACACTTCTTGACCAGGAACGTATTTTACATTTCGAGAGCGCGTGTTGTAAACTCTATCGCTTTTTTCTTTTGCTCTTATGATGTCCTCATTGATTTTTTTGCGAATGCACTGCAATCGGTTTTGCCTAGGAAGAATCAACAGCTCACCATCGTCGACTACACTTAGTCTCTGAGTCAGTTCATACCCGCTACCATGAGTCATCATATTCATTCCAAATAGGGCAAAATACGGTGAAACACCAGTAGCAGAATGAACCGAACTCCTCAACGCACCTGCGATATCACTAAGGTGCATATCCCAGTCGCGTTGATCATCTTTGAGATACGAGCGTATAGCCGCTAATAGTGTTCTGTTGACCCTTTCTGAAGCGTTCGATTGCGGAGCATAATTTGCAGTTCGAAAATGTCGAATTCCATATTTTTGTAAAAATGTTTGAAAATCTTTGGCTACAAATTGTTTACCATTGTCGGAATGTATTATTTGTGGAACTCCAAAAGCATTAAAAATGTCATTTCTGAGAAACTTTATTATACTATTTGTATTTGCTGACCGTAAAGGTTCCAGAAAAACATACTTAGTAAGATGTTCTAACACCACAAAAACAAAGACATTACCGGACTTTGATCTTGGGTAAGGCCCCAAAAAATCTACATATAGTTTTTGAAAAGGACGATTTACATTGAAGGTACTAGTGATAGGAGGACGCAAAACTTGGTTTGAAGACTTGCACTGTTTACATATTGCACATTTTGAAACAAATTCTCTTATCTGTATGGTCATGTTTGGCCAGTAAAAGTATTGTCGAATACGATGAAGTGTTTTTCCCACTCCGCCGTGGGCTGACTGAGGTGGATCATGGGCTCGAACAATTACGCCTTCGGTCAAACCAGAGGGTACCCACAAACGCCAATTATGTTCGTAGTTTGGCTCCTCGTTCTCCACTGCGAATGACCGCTTGTAGACAAAATTGTCTACTATCTTCAAGTCAGGCAATTGTTCTTGATTTGCCCGAATCGTATCGATCAAATCCTTATACTCGCTAGACTGAAACTCGTCAGAATGCAAATCGATTAGGGGAGCAATATCTCCGATCTCAATACTCTCTACGAATGCCCGAGAAAGAGTGTCTGGTACGACATTTTGCGTTCCTTTTCGATGCTCTATGTCGAAAGTATGGACTTGCAAGTCTAAACTCCACCTAGCCAACCTCCCACTCAGGTCTTTCATGGTCATTAACCATTTGAGACTAGAGTGATCGGTGATGACTGTAAAATCCATACCCTCGACATAGGGCCTGAACTTTTTAACTGCCATGACAGCTGCCATGCACTCTCTCTCGGTCACACTATAATTTCTTTGACAAGAATTCAATTTTTGAGAGAAGTATGAGATCGGAACCTCGGCACCTTCATCATTCTTCTGAAACAGTACTGCTCCGATTCCAGAGTCAGAAGCATCACACTGAATATAAAATCTTTTTTTAAAGTCCGGATGAGTGAGAACAGGAGCTGTTGTCAGAACCCGTTTTAGTTCCTCAAACGCTAAAATCGCCTCATCCGTCATTTTAAACTTCGACTCTTTCTTCTTTAGCGTATCGGTTAGAGGAGCGGTCAGGCTGGAAAAATCCTTGATGAACCGCCTATACCACCCCGCTAGACCAAGCAACCGGCGGACTTGTCTGGCATTTTTCGGTGTCGGAAAGTTTACTACCGCTTCGACCTTTGCAGGATCGGTTTTCAATTTCCCACCACCAACGATAAAACCCAAATATTTTAACTCCTTAAAGCAAAATTTTGACTTTTTAAGGTTGATGGTGAGATTTGCCTTTCTCAAACACTCGGCTACTTCGCCCAGCAAGGTGATATGGGTCTCGAAATCCGGTGCGATGATTAACAAGTCGTCTAAATACACAAAAACGTTGTCTCTGAGTCGTGCAGGAATCACCTTATCCATTAAACGGCAAAGCCTTTGAGCTGCGTTACACAACCCAAAGGGCATTACCGTAAACTGGTATAAGGGTCTCCCCGGTACCGCAAACGCAGTTTTCTCCCTACTCTGTTTCTCAAGCGGTATTTGCCAGAATGCTTCCTTCAAATCTACACTACTTATGAAGTAGGTATTTGGTAGCCGACTGATAAGCCCGTCGATATGAGGAAGAGGGTTAGCGTCCTTTTTGCTTAACGCGTTGACCTTACGAGAATCCAGACAGAAACGGTACTTTACAGTCCCGTCTACTGCTGGCTTCTTTATAAGGACCACAGGCGAGCACCAAGGGCTTTCACTTTCCTCTATAACGCCGAGCTTAAGCATTCGGTCTATTTCCTGGTACAATAAGGCTTGTACCTCTGGAGAAACAGGATAGTGACGCTGCTTAACAGGGTCAGCGTCTCCAGTATCGATGACATGCTCCATCAACGACGTTTTTCCGAGACCGTGGCGATCATAATCGATAAATTTCCGCCTGACCGTTTCCAACTCAGATCGCTGCTCTGGTGTTAGCTGGTGAGCGTCTAGTAGATCTGCTTCTTCCTCTAGAACCGAAACAGAACTAAGAATATTTGGAGCGATTTGGAACTTTTTCCAAAAATCAACCCCCAGGTATAACTCCTGTTCCAGACTAGGTACGAGGTAAAAAGTTATAGATTGCAGGGTATTTTTGTAAGTGACAGGAGTTTGGACTTTACCAATGATAGCTTGTGACTTTCCATCGGCGGTTTTAACACCAGCCTTATAAGGAAGAATAATCATATTACTAGACTTAACAATGTCCAAACAACCTTTTCCTAAAATGCTCACACTGGCTCCACTATCCAGCAACCCAAGAATTTCCTTACCACCAATACCAACTTTGGCATATGGCCTCGGGTCAGTATTGATGTCTAGCACCGTTGACGAAATTTGTTTCCTCGTCTCCGATCTAATTTTAAACCTTTCTCTTGTTTTCTGTATCCTTTTTGTAATCCCCTTATAATTTCCGTTAAAAATCCTATCCCTAGCCAATTTGTATTCCTGAATTCTAATATGTAATGGTTTTAATACCGTCTGTTTATTATCTTTTTCCTCAGTTCCGTCTTTAAATCCTTTGCGTGCTAATATTTTGATTTTAGTGTTCATATAAGCAGGTTCTACTGTTCTTTTGACTGAGGGGTCTGTGTGGAACACGATTCCCCCATCGACTTCGTGTTCCTCAACGAGTTTTCCGGATTACACTTGTGGCATCGCGGAGTTATAACGCCCTCCAACCCACAGCGATAACAAAAAAGATTCCTCGTGGTGGATGGGCAGTCCATGAACGAGTGGCCTTGCAGCTTGCAGTTCCAACACGTCATGAACTTCGAATCGCTCCAACCACGAGACGCCTTAGGTCGAGCCCCAGTCTGTTGGAAAGCCGCCACCTGTTCATCCATCGGACTTAACTCACCCTCAATATCAAGCTCGTTAGCCACATATCGATTGGGTGGCCTGTGAGCTTTAAAAGCTTCTCTCTCTCTGTCCGGAAATGCTAATTCAGCGTCTTTACACGCTCTGCGCAACTGGTCCAACGTGTAGATGGCCTGTGGATAAACCAGCTGACTCAACCTTCGGTTCAAGTTGCGTTTGAGAATCTGAACCAGCTCCATTTCTGGAATCTGCACTCTGAGTTGAGACCTAAGCCTATTCACCGCGGCAAAATACTCATCACTGGTCTCTCCAGCGCCATGCTTACGATCCATCATGTCCCTCATGATTTCGTAGTCGGACTTCGAATTCCGAAATTGGCGCATTAATGCGTCGCGTAGCATTGGCCAGTCGGGACGATAATGAGATCGCTGGAACTGCCAGTACCATTCATGCGCAGCGCCAGAGAGCAAGAGATGGAAATCTCTCAAGATCTCAGCCCAGGGACAGACATACTGGCTCTGCAACATTTCTAACCTGAACACGAAATCCTCTACGGTGAGTACTTCCACATTTCCGTCAAAATTTAATCCCCATTTATTTATTTTAATAGGTGTTTTGCTATTTAAGTTCAAAAACGAACGAGAGTCGACGTGCTGTTGCGGAATGTACCCACCGCCAGAATTCCGTGCTCCGCCACTTGAATCCCGAAGATCAGCCAACCGGCATCCTCTACCCTCAGACCTTTGCTCCCAATAGGGAACCTGATTGGAATTTCCATTAGGATTATTGTTCTCCTCAACACGACTTATGTTTTCTATCGGACTGTGGTTTGTTCTCAGTTCCCTAACTGCTATTGCTTCATTGTTAGTGAGAGCACTATAAGAGGGTGAAGCCAACGAGTCAGCTGAACTCCCAGCCCGACTTACTGACCTCAGAACTTCAGGTGGAGGAACTGAAAACATTGGAGGAACTTGTTTGGAACTTGTTTGATGTTCATTCTGAATGCTTTTTACTGGAGAATGACTTAAAGGCATTTTTGGTAATTTTTTTGTAAGGTTGTAGTACTGAGAGCGAGTGATTGCACGATCCTGTTTATATAATATGTTGATAATTTCTTTTTCTTTTTCAGTATTCATTCCCTAACAACTTTTTTACTCGCTACTACCTTTCCTCGAGCCCGAAATGCAAAAACAACTTATTCTGGTAACAAAAAAAAACTATTTACAACGAATTATATAAAAAAACATAAACTCATTTAATTCTTATATACCTAAATAATCCTAATCTTATATACCTGAGTAATCCTAAACAAAATATCACAATTAATCTTAAAAACCTATCTAAACTATTCCTATAATTAATCTTATAAATATTCTCTTTTTTTTATATGTTTTGTATTTTTTTCCTATAAGCTAAACCTTAAACAAAAATCTTATACCTATATCTTTCTTCTATATCTAAGCCTATACTAAAATTATCTCTAAGTTTCTTATATATCTATTATTTTCTCTTTTTTTTTTTTTTTAATTTTTTTTTTGTATTTTTTTTTTCTATAAGCTTATTTCTATCCTTAATCTATCTATCCTATGTCCTAAAAAAAATCTAATAAAACAATGCAAAAAAAAAAAACAAGCTAAAAACCTAAAAACCTAAAACCTAATACTTATCTAATAACCTTTTATTTAAAACTTACTATCCCTACGAATCTATTCAAGCCTATATATACGTAGTTCTATATCTAATCCTATACTAATAAAATTATTTCTAAAGTTTATATATCTATTAATTTTTTTTTTTTTTTTTATATATTATTTTTTTTTTTTTTTAACTATTTCTATCTTCAACTATCTATATTCTAAAAAAAATATCCTAAAACAAAGTAAAACAAAACCAACACCTATTATAAAAAAACTTATCTAATGAACTAATATTAAAAAAAACTTACTCTCTATACCAAATCGATATTTGTTTATTATTTATGAAACTAATTTAAATTGGCAAAGCGACAATAAATTTCCCTAAGCTACGAGTAAAAACTATTATCTGCAAAAAAAATAACAAAACTAATGACTTGATAACACTTTTTAAAAAAAAACTTCAACTCGGACTAAATCACAAGAAAAAAAAACAATATCTTTCTGACGACTAACTTTCCAAAAAAACTCTACTAAAATGACTCAAAATTTTTCCTGTAATTAAAAACTGTTTTCAAAATACTATTTCATAAATTTGCGGGGGTGTTTTGGGCAGCAATGAACGGTGGTTATTGTTGTCGTTACTCCGGATGTGATGTCATAGCCGAATTCATTCGTTTGTTTCTCTCCTCTAAGTGCAGCAGTTTTATACATTAAACGAACAAAAACACAAACAGATGTTACATTTGATGCTACCATCAGAACCAGAATTCTTCGTCGCGATTGATCGGGCTTTCTTATGAGCCATCCCGATCAAGACATACGATTCCTTCCAACCCTGATTGCAGAATCAAACATAAACTAAACAGGACATTAATCAACCTTGTTTTCAGATCCACCTTCCTGTCGCAATTCGAATGGTACCTCTATGACCTTCCAGACGAAGTCATACAAGAAGCTGGATTCTGATCACAAGTTTAATTATACATAAATTAAACAAATTCGAGTTGCTTCTACTGTGATCTCAGAAACACCTTGTCGCATTTGATCTGGTATGCCCTTTGGCTTTCCAAATCAAGACATACAAGTTTTTTCCTTGATCTCAGCAAAAGCACTTCGAATTGTTTGGACAACAAACAATTAACAAAGACAAACATTGGACTTTACGTATGGGCGCCATTTGTAACGGGGTAAAAGGATGAGGACCCGTGGATAGGATTAGGATAGTTGGAAGGAAAAAGAATCGGAAAAGGTAACAGGAAATGGATATGAACAGGAAAGGACATTAATTTGGACTAGGATAGGATGGGACGGGTACGAATGTTTGACCAAAGGGGCGGTGGCATGCTGGCGACGCACGGCTTAGCTCGCCGGATGTAGGGGGGGATCTTGCCCCTCCGCCAAACCTCACCTCGCTACAAAACAAAACTTTCATGCCAACAAAAAAAACTTTCCCACTTATCAAACTGCTGCTTTTAGGGTTTATTGCCGATGTTGATGCAATAAGTGGCCTTACCCTCTCCTCTCCTTTGGAATCTGTATGGCCCAAAGTGTTCGCAGATTCCCCTTATATGATGTCATTCGACTATAACATCACTCCACACTGTTCAGCATCCGCCAGCCCTCCACACCCCCTGAAAATTTAAAACCTAGACAATCATTCTATCGGAACTCACTTGTTCCAAAAAAAGACTATGTATTGGCGTGGCTTACAGAGCATATTTATTAATATGGAAAATGAATGAATAAAAATCTCACAATCTTACAAACATATCAGGTTTATATTAAGAATTGTCTCAAAAAAAAAAAGAATTCTAGTATAAAAACAATCAAACAAAATTTAACTATGAATTTATGCGTAGATCGAAAGCAAATTTGGAAATTTAGAATGAGAGTATTACTTGAATTAAGAAATTTATATTATATTATTATTATTCGAGAATCTTTTTGGATTTCTAGGCGAATGTGCTTATATCAGCAGCGACTATCGTTTTGGGCCTTTTTGCCTCGCTGGGGTTGGCACGTCGCTGGTGACCCTTTTAAAGGTACCAGAAAGGTGTCCTACTTCAGCACGCTACAAATCAACCCGAACAAAATTTCGGTCCGAGCCCAGTCTCGACTGCCACTCTCCGCGAATAATAAAATATTTTCGTGTCCCGAACCTACCTAACGAGCGCTCTATAGGGGTTTTTTCTTTCTCACACAATAAAGTGCTACCTTCGAATTTTATCTTTTCGTCGAGACGAAACTAGCTTCGGCCTGTCGAGTTGGTGCGTTAACGAAACGCTGCCTCTACAACTCTTCAACCCTCAAAACCAAAAAAGGTAAGTATATATAAATGTAAGTCAAAATTATATAAAAAAATGGATAAAAAGAGTGATTTATATAAAAAAAAAGAAATAATGAAAAGGTAATGATATCAAAAAAAAATCAAATGAATATTTAATAATTTTCAAATTGCCAACGCACAAAAATCGAAATGCCGGAAAGTAGGCAATCCTTCTTTATTTGCGACTCCTGGTTCCTGAAGTCGATACAATTTTTTTCTTCCGGCGTTTGGATTTGATGACTGGTTGCTTAGCTTGTGTTTCCGGTATATTTTCAGTGTACCGGTTGGTGAATTTGATACATTTTATTTTTCGAAGTAAATATTCGATGCTTCGAATGGGTTGGTGTATTGGTTGACTTCGCACAATGGTTTTGTTTTTTATAGGGTAGTCTTTTTAAAATGACTTACCAAGAAAATTCGCTTATAAAAAAAAAAATGTACTCATCCAGGATAAAATCGTTTCCTTTTTTTTTTCTGCTCCTTATTACAACTATAGTAGGGCTGGTTATTTACGGCTTCTTCTTTATAGGTGCAATTCTACGGTTGTTTGGTAACCGGTTTTGGCGATTCCGCAAAAAAACTGCAGCGGCACCGACTCTGCTCTTGTCGGTTACCGCTTTATCCACCGAACCCTAAACCGTTCAGGTTTTCATTATTTTATAAATTAAATTCTGGCACAAAACACTCACCTATTTGCAACTTTAGCGATATATAATTCTAATTGTTCGAAATTAATTGCTCCAAAATTGCGACGTTTTCACTCTAAGAAAAATTAAATTAAAGCCGACACTTAATACTTTTCGTTTTTTATATATACAAAAAAAATAACTTTGCACTTTACCCCAAAACTATACTTTCCATTAGGTGTCTCTCCGCTCAGTATGAATTTAACTTCTTAACTAAAGGTAAGTTTCTTCTCTTGTTGGTTTGACACCGACACTCATCGACACAAAAACACTACTTCTTTGTTGGGTGAGGTAAATAAGCTCCGTTTTGGTTAACACCATTAACTTGGAGGAGCCCTCTTCCCACGTTTCCTCCTCTTCCTCAATGAACAATAAAAAGGAAAAACTCTCTCAAACCTACCATGGTGTGTTCACCACCCAACTAGTTAGTTTATATCTGAACCTATCTGCCATCTTGTTCAACAGGTTCCTGAATGACTTCATCTGTTCGATTTCGTACATTCGGGTTTTCGCAGCTGTCATTTCTTCGGCAATTCGAAATTCAATTCAATGAAAACATTTAAGAATTTTGTTTTGCCGGAATATTTCCAAATGTTGTTTTGCAATTTCGCATTAAAATTCGCGATAATTACAAAAAGTGAATTGAAAATTGCAAATTAAATCATAATAAATAAAAAAAAAACAAAAAAAAATTGTCAACACAAATACAGGAGGATGCCGGAACAACAACGTACGACTTACAGGCAATTCCATCTCAACAGTAGAGTACCCGTATACGGTGATGGAGTCCCACATTGCCTAGAAACAAAGGTATATTTACTGCGGAAGCACAGGTAAGTTCATATTTCTGGTAAAATACAACGAATATAGTCATCGCTGGTAGTCGAGGATCGATTTGGTAAAAATTTTATAATAACGCAGTATAAACCTTTTGATTCTTTTATATTCGACTGTGCTACCAGCCATGCTACATCATTGCATTATGAAGCTATCCCTAAGGCCAGACGCGCACATCCAATCTTGTAGAAAACAGACGAACTATTTGGTTGAATGTGCTCGCAGGTGCATGTAATTATATGTTACACAAAATAGTGAACTCATTTTAGGCAATCGTTTAGTTTGTGACAAAATGCAAACTTTTAAGTTGCTCGAACCAAGCAGCTGCGCAACCAAAAACTGAATGCGCGTACCCAGCCTAAAGCTGCCATAACACCATATAATTTAAATACGGACTTTATACTGAAAAAGCAAGTTCGTGTTTTCCAGTCGTGTAATAAATTTAATGTCACAGAATTGATATCACTTATTTACACTTATTTAACTAGGTGAAAAAAAAAATTGTCACTGATTTTGGGTAAATTTTGCTGAAAAGAAAAATTACACCTTAAATAGGGTGCGTATTGGTTTCGCGACAATTTTTTTTCAACTTTCAATTTTAATGAAAACTAACAATAATATAGCATTTGAAAAAGTGGTTTTGTTATGCAGTCGGTCCAGATATAAATACATATAGGTAGTAACGGTTGAGCGCATTTACTCAAAATTATATGTACGTAGCTTATTTTTTTGTTGAAAAAGTTGTATTATTTTTGGTTACCAATTTTATTGTGTGAGACGTTCCACACTATGCATTGCCGGCTTTCTCGACCCGAGATTTAAGCTGGTTGGCTTAGTTGATTGGATTACATGATGAATGAAGACAGGCCTAGCACAGTGAGCGAAATGATAAAGCATAGAGAAGACGAATTCGATATAGAGGATGCTGAGACATCGATTTGTGGTGCCTTTGCAGCAGACTGGAACAGTTAGGTCTAAAGCCCTAGTTGAGAAGCAAAGATATTTAGACCAGGAACTTTTGAAAAGGAAACATTGGGTTATGTCCGCAGGCATCTTCGGTGCCTTGTGAGAGGCTATTCTCGAAAGTAAGCCTTATTTTATCCGAAGTAAGATAAAATTAAGAAAAAATGTTACGAATTTCTTGTTGATTTTAATGTTCTTAAGTTAAGTTCTATTTATAATAATAAGTTTTAAGTTCATAGTTCCTTTATGTAGATATCAATTTTATAAAAATATTTTGTTTGCTTTAACTTTACCTAATATTTTAGAATTAATAATTTTATTTGTGTTTCAAAATTGAAGTACTAACTGATGTTCCTACTTAATATATTGCATTTTTAAATGATTAAATCAATGAATTAAAAAAAATAAATAATTTGTCTTTATTATTAAAAATAACCGATACCCAATAACTGATAAGAATAACTGTTATCACGAAATAACTGAAACTGTTATAACAGTTATTCAAAAATAACTGATAAGGCCATAACTAATTTCAACTCAACTCCAAATCGAGCTCTCAACTCAAATGACGAAAAACCTGGGTCGAAAATCAGATCCTAATCCAACTCGATCTTTCGATACTGCATATAAACGACTAGGTTAATGAATGCGCCCAATTTCTTTACCCCCGACTCCACAAGATATCTGTCTCTCCAACTCAATGTCTGACATCTCAATCTCTACATTTTCTTATTGCTTCGCTGGGCAAACTATGTCATGATTTTTCATTTCTATCCCTACTGCACGGGATGTATTTTGTGCGGACAACAGAAATTAGCAAAACGTAAAACTAACAAAAATTATATATATTTGCAAAGAAAAGAATGCGTATCTACCTAAAGTATTGTAATATTTTTACTAGGTTTTTTAAATAAAACTTATCACTCTTTTTAGTATTTCTTCTTTATTCACACTTTCCAATTCAAAACAGTAAATCTCAATTTATAAACAACTCAAATACTTTCAAATTTAAATCACACTTGTTTAATAACACAATCCAATAAGCAATACTTTTGCACACTTTCATAATCCAAAATCAACTGTCTTGTGCTCACCGCGAGCACTCCCTTATATACTCATGTTAGTTGTTCTCGAAAATTCGCAAAGCTCTAGATGGTTGGAATAAGGGGAAATACATTTGACATTGGAAAAGAGCTTTTTGTTTCTTCCATAAATTAGATATGCAATTTTCCAACAGATGGCGCTGTAGTAGTATAAATCTCTGTTCACAACATTGCCCCCTTCTTAAGATTGTTCGTCCCGAACAATTCTATCTCCAGCTTCGCCACTGTATCGGTGCAGTCGATCGCTATGCACAACTTTTAACTTTCCTCTTAACCCTCTTTGAATTCGGTAAACGACATCATTGATTTTCGTGACGACAGTATAAGGGCCTTCCCAGTTTTGTTGAAGCTTCGGTGACAATCCCTTTTGACGATGTGGATTATACAGCCATACACGATCTCCTGCTTGGAATCCTGTCGTGTTTGCTCTTGTGTCGTACCTTGTCTTCATTCGATCGCTGTAAGCGCTCATTCTAGTCCTGGTCCTTTCGTGGATGTCGATTAGCCTCTCTTTTAGGTCACTCACGTAATCCCCTGTTTCCTGAGACTCTTGTGGTGGGTGTCCAAACCTTATCTCAGTAGGCAGCCGTATGCTTCTTCCGAACAGGATTTCAGATGGTGTTTGTCCTGTTGAGCTATGTATTGCACTTCGGTAGGCCATCAAAAATAGCGGAATGTGCCTATCCCAGTTTCTTTGGTAGTCACCTACGATTTTAGTGAGGTGCTCTTTTAAGGTCCTGTTGAATCTCTCCACCATTCCATCAGCTTGCGGGTGAAGTGGTGTGGTTCTCGTTTTCTTAATGCCAAGGAACGCGCAGACCTCTTGGAATATGTTTGACTCAAAGTTCCTTCCTTGGTCAGAATGTAGCTCCATAGGCACACCCAACCTGCTTACCCAGTTAGACACAATCTGGTCGGCCACGGTCTTGGCTTCTTGGTTCGGGATAGCGTATGCCTCAGGCCATTTGCTGAAGTAATCCATTACCACCAGAATGTATTTGTTTCCAGCATTCGTTTCCGGGAATGGGCCAGCCACATCAACAGCAATCCTTTCAAACGGTGAGCCAACATTATATTACATCATTTTTCCTTGCAGTTTTCTACCAGGTCCTTTGGTTGCAGCACAAGCTTCACAATTTCGGCACCACTTTTTAACGTCGTCTCTTGCATGCAACCAGTAGAATCGTTGTCTCACTTTTTTTAACATCTTGTTGATTCCCAAATGGCCTCCTGAAGGTCCATCATGCATCTCTCGAAGAAGCTCTTTGATTTTCGATTGAGGTAATACAAGCTGCATCACATATGATATACCATCACCTTCTCGCACATGAAGTGAATACCATTGTCCCAATAGGCCTTTAAAAAACTGGACTCCTATCGGAAATGTCATTCCATGCGGGTTTTTCTTCATGTTCCTTCCATGCCAGAAGAGGTTCAATGTCGGGGTCTTCTTGTTGAGCAGATCTTATTTCTTCATTGCTCCATCCACAAATGGGGTCAGCCCTTATTCGCAGTGTGTTGATGGCGACCATGCGTTTGTTGCCATTTGACGTTGCCTCGACAGACAGACTTTGATTGTTTCGTTTGGTCTGAGAAACCTGGATGGTGTTTCTAGCCAGCTTCTGCCCCTCGAAGTTGGTTCTTACTTGTTTCTCCGTTGGGAAACTTGTTCGGGTTGTAACACTGGTGTTATTGTTACCTTGTTCTGAATAATTTGAAACTCCGTGTCCACAATGTTGACAAGCTCTTCTTGGTGGTAATCGACATTGACGCTGTAAATGTCTAGTCTTGTTGCAATTCCAGCACTTTGCAAGTCCGTTTCGTTGATTCCGTTGGCCAACAGTTCTTTGGCATGATCATTCTTCGACGATGGCTTCTCTAAGTCGATGTACTCCGTGAGAAGCTTGCTCTGCTGCTTCCATTGTCAAGGCAAACGCTAATGTTTCAGAAAGCGTTCGTTTTCCAGCACTTCGCATGGCGCTTTGAAGATGTATGTCGGAAATGGCGCGAACAAATGCCTCAACTGCAAAATGGTTACGGATTTCTTCTACAACATCTGGATATGCATACATTATTCTCGATGTTAACAAGCTTGCCTTCTAGCATGTTTCTCTGCTCTTCAAGAATGTCTTTTTGTTCGCTATGCTGTTTGTCAAGGCGTTCCAGAATATTCTTTTGTTCATTTTTCTGTTCATTTCGATGCTCTTCGAGACGTTCGAGAACATTCTTTTGTTCATTTCGTTGATCTTCGAGACGTTCGAAAACATTCCTTTGTTCATTTCGTTGTTCTTCGAGACGTTCAAGCAGAAGACTTAACATATTTGAAACATCTACATTTTTACTTACGTCTGCTTCCTCGGCGTCAACTTCAAAGACGAAAATGTCCGGGTCTTCATTTTGTTGTTTCAAATATTCGGCCAAACGCAGAACAAGCTCATTTTTCGATCCTGCTCTAGAAAGTTCTCGCTTGCCTAATACACTTTTCAGCTCATTACAATTGAGCTCTTTTAGTAACTTGCTCATTTTTATTATTATTTTATTTTTTTTTTCCGCACACTTCACTGCACAATAAGTTTTATTCCACTGTTCTGACACCAATGTAATACTTTTACTAGGTTCTTTAAATAAAACTTATCACTCTTTTTAGTATTTCTTCTTCATTCACACTTTCCAATTCAAAACAGTAAATCTCAATTTATAAACAACTCAAATACTTTTATTCAAATTTAAATCACACTTGTTGAATAACACAATCCAATAACCAATACTTTTGCACACTTTCATAATCCAAAATCAACTGTCTAGTGTCTTGTGCTCACCGCGAGCACTCCCTTATTATACTTATGTTAGTTGTTCTCGAAAATTCGCAAAGCTTCTCGTCTTGGAATGTTCTAGATGGTTGGAATAAGGGGAAATACATTTGACATTGGAAAAGAGCTTTTTGTTTCTTCCATAAATTAGATATGCAATTTTCCAACAGATGGTGCTGTAGTAGTATAAAGCTCTGTTTACAATAGTATAAATAAATAACACCAAACATAGCTTTACGCACGAACAAATGAATAACATGACACGTTAATGTATCTACTTACAAAATAAAATACAAATATTTGCCGACGGAATACTTGACAAGAACCAACCAAATGAGAACACACGAAATAATGAGAATAAAATTTCATTTCATGACAAGAAGCACGAAAAAAAAAACATCTGTCAAATTTCATATCAGACATCTATATCAAGACAAAACCGCTGACATAGATCGCTGACAACACATAATAAGAGTAAATATCGCGTCTCCATTGGAGATTTCATATCATGATGAGCATCCTGAGAAAATTTATCTTCTGTGGAGTCGGGGTGTTATGAAGATTTTTATAAGATATATAAGATATTATAAGTTGAGTGGAATCGATTTGAAATCTTTCCTTTGGCTTTTTTGGTCACTGTAATATTGGCAATGAAACAACTATGTTACATTGACTTTCCCGACGTTTCGGCAGGGTTTGCTGCCTTCTTCAGGGGAACTTTATTAACACAAAAATACAGAGAAAAACATCAGTTAACTCAAGAGTATAATAACAATTAAAACAATAAAATAAACTCACTTGCTTATAAGTTATTTGTTTTTTTACATAAAATATAAATGATTGTTAAAAAAAAAAACAAAATAAAAGAAAAGAAAAGAACACTTCAAATGAAGCTTAGTCTATGAAACTTATTTTTAAAATGTCATAAATTAGGAGACAAGAGAACAATAGACGGCAGAAATGTTTTGTGTGTCCTGTTTTCTGTCCGCTTGGCCTTCAAATCGAATAAAACCCTTAGTCACCTTTTTACAAGACTTAAAACAAAACCGGACAAGGAAAAAAGAACAGATGTTATTTACAAAATTAATTGTAAGGGGAACCATGCAATTTGTGCTACATCGGAACAACAAAACAATTCCTTCGACAACGTATTTCAAATCACAGATCTGACATCAAATCTAATAATCCTGCGAAGACAGCCCTGGCGAGTCACAGCATCGAAAACGGTCATTCTCCAGATTTTGAAGGTGTCAAAATCCTGCAGACCGAGCAACATGCATCAAAACGCTATACCTTAGAAACATTACACATAATGAGTAACAAAAACAACATGAACAGAAAACAGGACACACAAAACATTTCTGCCGTCTATTGTTCTCTTGTCTCCTAATTTATGACATTTTAAAAATAAGTTTCATAGACTAAGCTTCATTTGAAGTGTTCTTTTCTTTTCTTTTATTTTGTTTTTTTTTTTAACAATCATTTATATTTTATGTAAAAAAACAAATAACTTATAAGCAAGTGAGTTTATTTTATTGTTTTAATTGTTATTATACTCTTGAGTTAACTGATGTTTTTCTCTGTATTTTTGTGTTAATAAAGTTCCCCTGAAGAAGGCAGCAAACCCTGCCGAAACGTCGGGAAAGTCAATGTAACATAGTTGTTTCATTGCCAATATTACAGTGACCAAAAAAGCCAAAGGAAAGATTTCAAATCGATTCCACTCAACTTATAAATTCCAAATTGGTCAATAAATCATCTTAAGTATAAGATATTATACATGGACTGCCAGAGCCCAACTTCACGATGCATTGACATATTATATATGGACTGCTAGCCGTATAATATTTCCATACAAAAGTTACAATGAAAGTGGTTCAACCACTCCTTATCGATAGTATAGCTGTTGGTGCAAAAGTGGCAAAAGTAAATAACTATTCTCAAAGCCATCTCTTGTCAATTGCGTTGAACCCGGGTTTTTTGCCATAGAAACTATGGACATCTATTATTATTACTTATAACAAACAGAGCCATCTGCTTAAATTCAAATTTATATTTTGACGTTTGTGTTCCATTGTTAATTCTAATTTAGAAAAAAAAAAAACATTTTCATAGAAATACAAAAATCGTGCTGACGCATCGGGTTTGAAGTGTTTTGTGCGTGGCAAAGAAAAAGCATATTCATTGGCCAAAGGGGTCATAATGCATGCAGGATGCAGAGTAAAAGTGCCGAATTCGAATTTCGAAAGATCGTCTTCTGGTGGGATAGTGTGGCAAATGTTTTCCGATCTCAAACCAAATCTATATGCTCATATGTTGGTCCTAGCAGTTGGTGAATGCATTCATACGAAATATTCCTTGAGTTCCAAAAAAAAAGAAAACAGTTTCAGGCTCGTATTCACCGAGCGCTCCTAAACGGCTCTTAACTTTACGAAGCTCTTAACTTGAAATTTCTGTGGGGTATTCACCAACCACTCGCAAAGGTTTCTCGAAGTTCGAAAATGAGAGCCACTCTCTCTTGTTCAGGCATATCCAAACTGTGAAATGTTGTGGAATGTTGGTCTTGACAGCAAATGGATACTCTTCTACTTGGCATTGCTCACATGGATTCGAGTCGAATGCATGCGTGGCACACGCAAAAGCGAACAAACTTTCGAAGAGAGCGCTCGTAAGTTAGGAGTGGTCGGGACCACTCCTAAGTTTTAAGAGCGCTCGTAGATCTTCACTAATATTGCTTGGTGAATAGGTTTATGAGCTTCTTAAGTTATGAGCGCTCGGTGAATACCGGCCTCAATGTCAGAAATATTAAATTATTATCACGGAACCTTCATTCTTCCAATTTAGCCGCCGCAGTCGTTTCCAAATTTAATGCAGAATGTCGAGCTTTAATCTTTCCGCTTGTATAACTGGTTCTAGCCACCTCTACATTATGCGGGTTTTGGAGTCCGTCGCGATTCGTAATGGAATCGTAGAAACAACCGGACGCTAAGAAGCTGAAGTTGTTGCCGTCCATCACATTTTGGTGGCAGCGAATGGTTCGCTTTGAGTGCGTTCATTGGACAGGAACGCTTGCAAGAGCGTCATGACAAACCTTGAACTGGTCGAATATATGCGAAAACTCCTCCATTATGATGTCAACTTCTTAGACTGTACGACGTAGAACTTCTCTGGACTCAGCGTCAGCATGATTATCTCAACTACGAGGATTTAAAACAATGGAACAAAAGTGCATATTTATGACCCACGAAAAGATGACTGCAAACTTTAGACGACGTTACGAGAATCAATCCTTTTAGCTTTTAGGTTTTATGTTTGTTTTGTTTATTCGTTTTAATGTTGTTGTTTTGAAGGTTTATCAACAAGTGACAAGGGCTCTCTGCTATTTGGAAAATCAACATTTTATAAGCCTTGTGGAATAACTAACAACACAAGAAGTTACAAAGAAATAAACTGAACTGGAACTGAATATTGTGATAAAAATGTTTGCCTAAAATTCTTTTTACTTTATTTCAACTTCTTTTAAGTTAAATAAATTTTCTTTTTCATTTTGCACTTCCTAAATAAAGACGCTGATTATCCAAAATTGATAAATTCATTAATAGGTATATTGTCAGAACAAAAAAAAACAAAACTTCCATTGTGGCCTTGTACATTATCACCAATTCTTATGAACGAGTGATAATTTAACTTAGATTTAAGCACCTTATGATGTAAGGTAAAATCGTAGGTTGATTCTTATTAGTTTATTTTGTTTTTATAATTTTATATTTTAAGAACTTTAAGATTAAGATATCTGTTTTGTGGTTGTATGCTCGAAATAATTGTAAACTATCCTTCTTCATCAATAAAGGAAACAATAATGAAAGTTTGAATTTTGAATAATGATTAGAAAAAATATTTAGATTGTCTAAGAGTATTATTTCATTATTTTTCATCTTTAATTAAAATTGTAAATATTGTAATATTTTTCCTCGGTCCGTTAAATAAAACTTATTACTCCTTTTAGAATTTCTTCTTTATTTACACTTTTCAAATCAAAACAATAAATCTCAATTTATAATCAACTCTAATATTTTTATTCCAACTTAAATCCACTTCTTTAATTACACTTTCCACAATCCAATAGTTCAGCTTTGCACACTTTCATAATCGAAAATAAACTGTGTTCCGCTCACCGTGAACACTCCCTTATATACTCAAACCAGTTGTTCTCGAAGGTTCTTGTCTAGAATATTCTATTTGCTTGGAATAAGGGGAAATTCATATGGAGATAGAATGTTCTAGTAGTTTGGAATAAGGGGAAATTTAGATGCGATGGAAAAGAGCTTTTTTTTGTTCCTTCATAAAGCAGATATGTAATTCCCAACAGATGGCGCTGTAGGAGTATAAAGCTCTGTTCGCAACATTGCCCCCTTCTTAAGATTGTTCGTCCCGAACAACTCTATCACCAGCTTCGGCACTGTATCGGTGCAGTCGATCGCTATGCACAACTCTTAGCTTTCCTCTTAACCCTCTTTGAATTCGGTAAACGACATCATTGCCGATCTGCGAGCGCACGCGCGGGAGAGTAGGAAGCAATAGACATTGCATCGTAGTGTTGTTTTTTTAGTTTAACAATAGTAATACAAAAAAAAAATACAAAACAAACTCAATAAATAAAATAACCTAAATAAAAAATAAAAAATAGCGCGCCGCGCCGTGTCTAATCAATAAAATCAAAAAAATAGTTCACCATAAAAAAAAAAAAATTAAATATCCCCATACAAAAAGAAAAAAAACATCAATACAGTGCAGTGACAGTGCAGTTTCATCTGTGCTCCTCTCCTCTTCCTCTCTCTCCATGTTCTAACTCCGCTCTCAGTTGCTTTGTATAGCCACTGCATACATTGTATGGTAAACACCATACAGTGTGGCATTTGACTATAATATATAGCAATATTGGATAGATTGCGGTTGTTGATTTTGGTTGTACAGGAGCGGATCAATATGATTTTCCATTTAGGCATAACACTAATGGTAAATTGCAAATGTGAAGTTTCTGTTGCCCAAAATTAATTACCAGCATAGATTATTGTCTAGTTTTGGTTTTTATTTGTGTTTGTGTATTGTGATGGCTGGTAAGTTTTGTGTCCAGTATTGTAACATTCGGGGGCTCCGAAATAATTTCTGTGCTGTGTACGTTCACTCTGTTTTAAACAGGCCAGCTATATTGGCGCTAAGTGAAACCCAGGTTGGTGAAAACACCGATCATACGGAGTTTAACCTACATGGGTATAGTTTAATGCCTTTATTCTTTTCTCACCATGGTCTTGCCGTATACGTACGTAATGATGTTGCCTATCAGCTTCTACCACAGTATGGTCCCTGTACAAATACAAATTTTAATTATATATGGTTCAAATTCACTGTTCAAAGGCGCATCATTCATACATGTTTTATTTATCGCAGTCCAAGTTTGGATAGTAATTCGACTTCTAATGAATTCGATGCCCTATCCGACTCTATCCAGAGAATTGTTTCCCATTTTCCGCACAGTGAGATCGTTGTTACGGGCGATTTCAATGTACACAATTCTTCGTGGCTGCGCTATTCTGGTCAGACAACACCCGAAGGAAGGTATGTCGAGATTTTTGCTGAGTTAAACAATCTGACCCAGCTTATTGACTAGCCAACTCGGATTCCTGACGTTGCAGGTCAAACGGCCAACACTCTAGACTTGTTCCTTACCTCAAACCCTGATAAATACACCATAAATGTCTTATCGCCTCTAGGCACTTCAGACCATTGTGTCATATCTGCGAATTTCTCGTGTCAACAATCCCCAGTTAAAGAAAAAAACCCTGTAAGAACCGTTTGGCTGTACGAGAAAGCCAACTGGAACGGTCTCAATGATTTCTTCGGGAAATTTAACTGGTCGCTTTGCTTCCTCGGTAGCGATGTAGATTCCAGTGCAGATATGGTCTCAAATCTGATTCTCTACGGTATGAGAAATTTTATTCCTAATAGGACAAAATCTATCAAACCAAAAGAAAACTCCTGGTTTGATTCGAGCTGTAAAGAGGCTATCAAGGTAAAAGAAGTAAGTTTCCGTTGTTTTAAAGCCAATCCCACTGAGGAAAACCGGAATAAGTACAAACAAGCTAGAAAGACCTGTAACATTCATATCCGACGAACTAAATTTTTACATGATCAAAAATTACGGCAAAAAATACTATTATGTCCCAAAGGTAGTAAAAATTTTTGGTCATTTGTAAAAAACATACGAAACACTACGTCATCCTCAGTTCCAACGCTCGTCTTAAATGACATTCCTGTTGTAAGTTCGATAGATAAAGCCAATTTGATTGCAGCACAGTTTGCTGTTAATTCGACGCTTCCAGGTAGTGACATGACTCCTCCTGTACTTGCGAGCGTAAACGATTATATGGGACGGATCTTCTTTCGCACTCGTGCAGTTGCTAGAATACTAAAAGATCTTGACATTCACAAATCCGCTGGCCCGGATAGTATCCCTGCTATTGTTCTGAAGAGGTGTTCTTCAACGCTGGCAAAACCTCTGCGTAAGCTTTTCCATCTGTCCTACTCTTCAGGTCTCTTTCCGAGTAGATGGAAAACAGCATTTGTCCAGCCAGTCCCTAAGAAAGGCGAATCCTCCTCCCCCTCTAACTATCGTCCAATTGCACTTACGTCCCTTCTTACCAAGGTCATGGAAACGCTGATCAATTTTCAGCTTAAGAAATATCTTGAAGAACGAAAGCTCCTTAATGACCGGCAGTATGGCTTTCGTAGCAATAGATCCACTGGTGATCTGATGGTATATCTCACCGAAGAGTGGAACAAATCTTTACATCGTTTTGGAGAAAGTAAGATTATTGCACTTGATATTTCAAAGGCATTTGATAGAGTTTGGCATCAAGCTCTCTTATCGAAAATGCGTGCATTTGGTATCGACGAATCTCTTCTTCGTTGGATTAGAAATTACCTTTCGGACCGTTCTCTTCAAGTAGTATTGGACGGTTTCAAATCTGATATCCACAAAATAAACGCTGGTGTGCCACAGGGCTCCGTTTTGTCTCCGACACTCTTCCTTATATTCATAAATGATCTTTTGTCTGAAACTTCTAATACACTTAATTGTTTCGCTGACGACAGTACCCTCAGCTTTTCATATTCGTTTTTAGATTCACATCCTTGTTCTTCGGATGTGGACTTCCAACGGCAGCGTATGATAAGCTCATTAAATTCTGATCTTGACAGCATTGTCCAATGGGGAATCAAAAACCGTGTAGAATTTAATGCTTCAAAAACTCAATGCTGTTTACTGTCGTTAAAGCGCAACCCTCCCCCAATGCCACTTTCTATGAACGGCACTTGCATCGAGGAGACTGATCAGCTTTCAGTTCTAGGTATGTACATCACAGACCATCTTCTGTGGAGTGATCACATATTTGACGTTGCCAAAAACGCTACTAAGTGTTTAGGTTTTCTCCGTCGATGCAAGAAGTATTTTACCCCTTCTGATCTGGTTGTTATATATAAAGCCTTTATTCTTCCGAAGCTCGAGTACAATTCCCATATATGGGCAGGTGCTCCTAAAACCCACTTGAGTCTCTTGGACAGAATTCAAAAGAGAGCTATAAAAATGATAGGCGACCGTTGTCTTACTGAAACACTTGTATCTCTCGAGCACCGCCGCAATGTTTCATGTCTAACATTATTTTACCGCTATTTCCATAAACAGTGCTCTAGTGAAATAGCCAGATGCATTCCTCCCCTTAAACAATTCAACCGTAATGCCCGAACTTCTAGGAATGCCCATCAGTTTACCCTTGAGCCCAACTTCGGACGTACTGTCAAATACAGAGATTCTTTTTTTAGTCGCACTACACGAATGTGGAATGCTTTACCTGGCTCAGTATTTCCCAGTCATTTCAATGTGCAGACATTCAAAACCAATGTGCATCGGTATCCCCTTTCTAATCCTATCCTAATTTCCTAATTACTCGCACTGTGTATTTAACATTATAAGGGTAGTCATAACCCCTTGAGTGCGCGTATAATATAAAAAAAAAATTGATTTTCGTGACGACAGTATAAGGGCCTTCCTAGTTTTGTTGAAGCTTCGGCGACAATCCCTTTTGACGATGTGGATATACAGCCATACACGATCTCCTACTTGGAATCCTGTCGTGTTTGCTCTTGTGTCGTACCTTGTCTTCATTCGATCGCTGTAAGTGCTCATTCTAGTTCTGGTCCTTTCGTGGATGCCGATTAGCCTCTCTTTTAGGTCACTCACGTAATCCCCTGTTTCCTGAGACTCTTGTGGTGGGTGTCCAAACCTTATCTCACTAGGCAGGCGTATGCTTTTTTCGAACAGGATTTCAGATGGTGTTTGTCCTGTTGAGCTATGTACTGCACTTCGATAGGCCATTAAAAATAGTGGTATGTGCCTATCCCAGTTTCTTTGGTAGTCGCCTACGACCTTAGTGAGGTGCTCTTTTAAAGTCCTGTTGAATCTCTCGACCATTCCATCAGATTGCGAGTGAAGTGGTGTGGTTCTCGTTTTCTTAATGCCAAGGAACGCGCAGACCTCTTGGAATATGTTCGACTCAAAGTTCCTTCCTTGGTCAGAATGGAGCTCCATAGGCACACCGAACCTGCTTACCCAGTTAGACACAATCTGGTCGGCCACGGTCTTGGCTTCTTGGTTCAGGATAGTGTATGCCTCAGGCCATTTGCTGAAGTAATCCATTACCACCAGAATGTATTTGTTTCCATCATTCGTTTCCGGAAATGGGCCGGCTACATCAACAGCAATCCTTTCAAACGGCGAGCCAACATTATATTGCATCATTTTTCCTTGCAGTTTTCTACCAGGGCCTTTGGTTGCAGCACAAGCGTCACAATTTCGGCACCACTTTTCAACATCGTCTCTTGCATGCAACCAGTAGAATCGTTGTCTCACTTTTTCTAACGTCTTGTTGACTCCCAAATGGCCTCCTGAAGGTCCATCATGCATTTCTCGAAGAAACTCTTTAATTTTTGATTGAGGTAACACAAGCTGCATCACATAGGATTTACCATCAGCGGACTCCCATTTTCGCCTAAGAACACCTTCTCGCACATGAAGTGAGTCCTATTGTGCCCAATAGGCTTTTAAAATTGGACTCCTATCGGAAATGTCATTCCACGCGGGTTCTTCTTCATGTTCTTTCCATGTGAGAAGAGGTTCAATGTCGGGGTCTTCTTGTTGAGCAGATCTTATTTCTTCATTGCTCCATCCACAAATGGGGTCAGCCTTTATTCGCTGAATGTTGATGATTTCCTTTTCTTCTTGTCGCATGCAATGCTTGCAGTCTATTTTACAAGGCCTTCGGGATAGTGTGTCGGCATATGAATGCATCTTTCCCCTTTGGTGTTGAATTTCGTAATCGTAAGTCTGCAGTCTTTCTATCCACCTTGCGACTTGTCCTTCTGGGTTCTTGAAGTTCAACAACCAGTTAAGAGCACCATGATCGGTTCATAGAAGAAACTTCTGTCCATAGATGTATTTGTGGAAGTGTTTCGTTGCCAAGATTAGTGCCAAGAGTTCTCTTCTGGTCACACAGTAGTTCCTTTCGGTCTTCGACAGTACTTTGCTGAAATAGGCGACAACCTTTTCTTCGCCATTGTGCACTTGTGACAGAACAGCGCCGACTCCCAGATTGCTTGCATCAGCATCGATGATAAAAGACTTGCCTGGAGTCGGATAGATCAGAACCGGAGCATTGCATAGACGGTATTTCAGTTCTTGGAAGGCTTTTTCACACTCACTTGACCATCTAAACTGCTTGTTCTTTTCCGTAAGCTGATGCAAACTCTTCGCAATTCCGGCAAAGTTCTTTATAAAACGTCTGTAATAAGTAGCAAGACCAAGAAAACTTCGTAGTTGATGTTTGTCCTGTGGTGTTGGCCAATTTTTGACGGTGTCAACTTTTTCAGGATCGGTCTTGACTCCTTGGGACCAGATGATATGTCAGTCTGGAACAGTGCACATTTTTCTGGGTTCAGTTTAAGGTTAGCCTCTCGAAGTCTCTGGAACACACCCTTTAAGTTCTTACTGTGTTGGTCATATGTCTTTCCGTAAACGATAACATCATCCAAGTAGACAAGACAAGTTTTCCACGTCAGACCTTGAAACACACACTTCATCAAACGCTCAAATGTTGCCGGAGCGTTGCAAAGACCAAATGGCATCACGTTGAACTGCCACAGCCCGTTACCTGTGGAGAACGCTGTCTTTTCTCGATCTTCAGGGTGAATTTCAACTTGCCAATATCCACTTTTCAAGTCCAGTGTTGAAAACCAGTGTGCTCCTTCCATCGCATCTAAGGCGTCACTAATTCTTGGCAGGGGGTAGCTGTCTTTCTTGGTTACGTCATTCAACCTTCGGTAGTCAACACAAAACCGTGTACTTCCGTCCTTCTTTTTGACTAGGACCACTGGTGACGCCCAAGGACTATTGGAGTTCTCAATCAAACCATCCTTCTTCATGGTGGTAATCATTTCCTCAACTTCACCTTGTTTGGCCAGTGGCAGACGTCTTGCGGGCTGACGAATGGGTCTTGCATCTCCTGTATTTATTCGATGTTGCACCATTTGTGTCCTTCCATATTTTCCGTTTGGTGAAGCGAAAATGTCATCATACTCGTTCAGAAGGCTTTCTGCCATTTTAACCTGATGTTGGTCTAGGTTAGCTGAATTGAGTATCTTTGCCTTGCTGCTATTGAGCTCCTCAGGGTTTAATGTCATTCTCGGTGTTTCAGCGTCAATTCGTGTTATGGTTGCGACATTCAACCATATTCGCACTTACCGATAACTTCTCCTTTTGCTAACTTTACATCGTACGGTTTGGTGTTGAGTATTCGTACGGGGACCATATTGTTTTTTGGAGCCACAAGTGTCTTCCCAATGATGACGTTTTGGGAAGTACAATCTGGGCCTGGTTCCACCATTAGGTATCGATGGCATTCACACTCACCTTCTAATTTCGTCCAAACGAATGCCTCAGAAGAAGTAGGAATAATCACGTCGTCTTTGATGACAGTCCTTAGAGTTGTTGTTCCTTCGTGCCCATAGATCATTGGAATCTCTGTATTCTGGTATTTGAGTACCTAGTTGCCAATATCCAAAATTACTCGATGTTCTTTCATGAAGTCCATGCCTATGATGCATTCGTCACATATATCTGCCACCAAAAATTTGTGTGAGAATTCTAGATCTGCAATTCGAATTCTAAGTCGGATTTCACCATAAACCCTAGCTGCTTCTCCTGTGGCAGTTCTTAGACGGTAACTATTGGTGTTGTGTAGCCAATTCAGGTGAACTAGGTCTTGACGCACAATGGAGGCTGTGGCACCGGTGTCGATGGTGACCACACGTTTGTTGCCATTTAAAGTTGCCTCGACAGTCAGACTTCTATTGTCTCGCTTAGTTTGAGAGACCTGGATGGTGTTTCTGGGGCCATCGATACCAGAAACCAGCTTCTGCCCCTCGAAGTTGGTTCTTACTCGTTTCCCTGTTGAAAAACTGTTCGGGAAGTAACACTGGTGTTATGGTTACCTTGTTCTGAGTTCGAAACTCCGTGTCCACAATGTTGACAAGCTCTTCTTGGTGGTAACCGACATTGACGCTGTAAATGTCCAGTCTTATTGCAATTCCAGCACTTTGCAAGTCGGTTTCGTTGGTTCCTTTGGACATCAGTTCTTTGACATGAGCATTCTTCGACGACGGCTTCTCTAAGTCGATGTACTCCGTGAGAAGCTTGCTCAGTGGCTTCCATTTTCAAGGAAAATGCTAATGTTTCCGAAAGCGTTCGTTTTCCAGCAGTTCGTACGGCCCTTTGAAGATGAATGTCAGAAATGGCGCGAACAAATACCTCAACTGCGAACTGGTTACAAATTTCCTCTCCAATATCTGGATATGCAAGATGAACAAGCCTTTCAATGTCCGCTTGCAGTTTTTGTAGAGTTTCGCCCCTCTTCTGAACTCTGGAATTGAGTTGCACTTTGAAGACTTCTTTCATGTGGCTGTTACCAAAGCGTTTGTCTTTAGCCAAAACCAAGGAATTGAAGTCACCGCTCTTATCTGCTGGTATGGTTAGCAACAACTCAGCAGCTGCTCCTCTAAGAGCAAGAGTTAAGGCTATATACTTGTCAGCTTCATCCCAGCCATTTGTTGTGAAAGCTGCCTCGAATTGCTTTTTGTATATAACCAAGATGTTTGTCCATCAAAGGTTGGAGGTTGCATCTCTTTTTTTCTCAAAGCTTCCCCAGAACTTTCCCGAATCTTTATGTTTCGAACACGGTCTAACGTCTCCATTTTGTTGTCGACTAGCAATGAAACATGTTCATCTAATACTTTTAAAAACGTCTCCATTTTGTTGTCGACTTGATTCTCCAGCAATGAAACACGTCCATCAAGTGCAGATACATTATTCTCGATGTTAACAAGCTTGCCTTCTAGCATGTTTCTCTGCTCTTCGAGAAGGTCTTTTTGTTCGCTATGTTGTTTCTCAAGGCGTTCGAGAATATTGTTCTGTTGCTCTTCAAAACGTTCGAGAACATTCTTTTGATCGTTTTTCTGTTCATTGAAACGTTCATTTTGTTCATTTCGTTGCTCTTCGAAATGTTGAAGCAGAAGACTAATCATATTTGAAACATCTACATTTTTACTTACGTCTGCTTCCTCAGCATCAGCTTCAAAGACGAAAATGTCCGGGTCTTCATTTTGTTGTTTCAAATATTCGGCCAAACGCAGAACAAGCTCATTTTTCGATCCTGCTCTAGAAAGTTCTCGCTTGCCTAATACACTTTTCAGCTCATTACAGTTGAGCTCTTTTAGTAACTTGCTCATTTTTATTATTATTATTTTTTTTTTTCGCGCACTTCACTGCACAATAAGTTTTATTCCACTTTTCTGACACCAATGTAATATTTTTGCTAGGTCCGTTAAACAAAACTTATTACTCCTTTTAGAATTTCTTCTTTATTTACACTTTTCAAATCAAAACAATAAATCTCAATTTATAATCAACTCTAAGGCTAGCCGCGCACTAGCAATTTTTAGTTGCGAAACTGCTTGGTTTGAGCAACTAAAAAGTTTGTGTTTTGACACAAACTAAACGATTGCCTAAAATAAGTTCGCCATTTTATTGAACATATAATTATCTGCAAATTCACGGACATTCAACCAAACAGTTCATCTGTTTTCTATAAGTAACCAAACAGTTTCGCAACTAAAAATTGCTAGTGCTAATACTTTTATTCCAACTTAAATCCACTTCTTTAATTACACTTTCCACAATCCAATAGTTCAGCTTTGCACACTTTCATAATCGAAAATAAACTGTGTTCCGCTCACCGTGAACACTCCCTTATATACTCAAACCAGTTGTTCTCGAAGGTTCTTGTCTAGAATATTCTATTTGCTTGGAATAAGGGGAAATTCATATGGAGATAGAATGTTCTAGTAGTTTGGAATAAGGGGAAATTTAGATGCGATGGAAAAAAACTTTTTTTTGTTCCTTCATAAAGCAGATATGTAATTCCCTACAGATGGCGCTGTAGGAGTATAAAGCTCTGTTCGCAACAATATATTAATTTAATAGTTCTTATACTTTCAAGAATTTTAATTGTTGCATGGTATTAAATTCGAAAACAATCAGAAAATTTGCGTTCTTAAACAGAACTTTTCGCAAAACTAGAGGTGTAAAAAACGTCTTCAAAGCCAAGGTAGCTTCTTCTTGCTATTGTAATATTTTTACTAGGTTCGTTAAATAAAACTTATTACTGTTTCTAATATTTCTTCTTTATTTACACTTTTCAAATCAAAACAATAAATCTCAATTTATAATCAACTCTAATACTTTTATTCCAACTTAAATCCACTTCTTTAATTACACTTTCCACAATCCAATAGTTCAGCTTTGCACACTTTCATAATCAGAAAATAAACTGTTTCCCGCTCACCGTGAACACTCCCTTTTATACTCAAACCAGTTGTTCTAGAAGGTTCTTGTCCAGAAGGGGAAATTCTTATGGGGGTAGAATGTTCTAGTACTTTGGAATTAGGGGAAATTTAGATGCGATGGAAAAGAGCTTTTTGTTTTGTTCCCTCACAAAGCAGATATGTAATTCCCAACAGATGGCGCTGTAGGAGTATAAAGCTCTGTTCGCAACATTGCCCCCTTCTTAAGATTGTTCGTCCCGAACAACTCTATCACCAGCTTCGGCACTGTATCGGTGCAGTCGATCGCTATGCACAACTTTTAGCTTTCCTCTTAACCCTCTTTGAATTCGGTAAACGACATCATTGATTTTCGTGACGACAGTATAAGGGCCTTCCCAGTTTTGTTGAAGCTTCGGCGACAATCCCTTTTGACGATGTGGATTATACAGCCATACACGATCTCCTACTTGGAATCCTGTCGTGTTTGCTCTTGTGTCGTACCTTGTCTTCATTCGATCGCTGTAAGTGCTCATTCTAGTCCTGGTCCTTTCGTGGATGCCGATTAGCCTCTCTTTTAGGTCACTCACGTAATCCCCTGTTTCCTGAGACTCTTGTGGTGGGTGTCCAAACCTTATCTCAGTAGGCAGGCGTATGCTTTTTCCGAACAGGATTTCAGATGGTGTTTGTCCTGTTGAGCTATGTACTGCACTTCGATAGGCCATCAAAAATAGTGGTATGTGCCTATCCCAGTTTCTTTGGTTGTCGCCTACGACCTTAGTGAGGTGCTCTTTTAACGTCCTGTTGAATCTCTCGACCATTCCATCAGATTGCGGGTGAAGTGGTGTGGTTCTCGTTTTCTTAATGCCAAGGAACGCGCACACCTCTTGGAATATGTTCGACTCAAAGTTCCTTCCTTGGTCAGAATGGAGCTCCATAGGCACACCGAACCTGCTTACCCAGTTAGACACAATCTGGTCGGCCACGGTCTTGGCTTCTTGGTTCGGGATAGCGTATGCCTCAGGCCATTTGCTGAAGTAATCCATTAGCACCAGAATGTATTTGTTTCCATCATTCGTTTCCGGAAATGGGCCAGCTACATCAACAGCAATCCTTTCAAACGGTGAGCCAACATTATATTGCATCATTTTTCCTTGCAGTTTTCTACCAGGGCCTTTGGTTGCAGCACAAGCGTCACAATTTCGGCACCACTTTTCAACGTCGTCTCTTGCATGCAACCAGTAGAATCGTTGTCTCACTTTTTCTAACGTCTTGTTGACTCCCAAATGGCCTCCTGAAGGTCCATCATGCATTTCTCGAAGAACCTCTTTAATTTTTGATTGAGGTAACACAAGCTGCATCACATAGGATTTACCATCAGCGGACTCCCATTTACGCCGAAGAACACCTTCTCGCACATGAAGTGAGTCCCATTGTGCCCAATAGGCCTTTAAAACTGGACTCCTATCGGAAATGTCATTCCATGCGGGTTTTTCTTCATGTTCTTTCCATGCGAGAAGAGGTTCAATGTCGGGGTCTTCTTGTTGAGCAGATCTTATTTCCTCATTGCTCCATCCACAAATGGGGTCAGCCCTTATTCGCAAAATGTTGATGGATTCCTTTTCTTCTTGTCGCCTACAATGCTTGCAGTCTATTTTACAAGGCCTTCGGGATAGTGCGTCGGCATTTGAGTGCAGCTTTCCCCTTCGGTGTTGGATTTCATAATCGTAAGTCTGCAGTCTTTCTATCCACCTTGCGACTTGTCCTTCTGGGTTCTTGAAGTTCAACAACCAGTTAAGAGCACCATGATCGGTTCGTAGAAGAAACTTCTGTCCATAGATGTATTTATGGAAGTGTTTCGTTGCCAAGATGAGTGCCAAGAGTTCTCTTCTGGTCACACAGTAGTTTCTTTCGGTCTTTGACAGTACTTTGCTGAAATAGGCGACAACATTTTCTTCGCCATTGTGCACTTGTGACAGAACAGCGCCGACTCCTACGTTGCTTGCATCAGCATCAATGATAAAAGGCTTGCCTGGAGTCGGATAGATCAGCACCGGAGCATTGCATAGACGGTATTTCAGTTCTTGGAAGGCTTTTTCACACTCACCTGACCATCTAAACTGCTTGTTCTTTTCCGTAAGCTGATGCAAACTCTTCGCAATTCCGGCAAAGTTCTTAACAAAACGTCGGTAATAAGTAGCAAGACCAAGAAAACTTCGTAGTTGATGTTTGTCCTGTGGTGTTGGCCAATTTTTGACGGTGTCAACTTTTTCAGGATCGGTCTTGACTCCTTGGGACGAGATGATATGTCCCAAATACTTTACTTCAGTCTGGAACAGTGCACATTTTTCTGGGTTCAGTTTAAGGTTAGCCTCTCGAAGTCTCTGGAACACACCCTTTAGGTTCTTACAGTGTTGGTCGTATGTTTTTCCATAAACGATAACATCATCCAAGTAGACAAGGCAAGTTCTCCACGTCAGGCCTTGAAGGACGCACTCCATCAAACGCTCAAAGGTTGCCGGAGCGTTGCAAAGACCAAACGGCATCACTTTGAACTGCCACAGCCCATTACCTGTGGAGAATGCTGTCTTTTCTCGATCTTCAGGGTGAATTTCAACTTGCCAATATCCACTTTTCAAGTCCAGTGTTGAAAACCAGTGTGCTCCTTCCATCGCATCTAAGGTGTCACTAATTCTTGGCAGGGGGTAGCTGTCTTTCTTGGTTACGTCATTCAACCTTCGGTAGTCAACACAAAACCGTGTACTTCCGTCCTTCTTTTCGACTAGGACCACTGGTGACGCCCAAGGACTTTTGGAGTTTTCAATCAAACCATCCTTCTTCATGGTGGTAATCATTTCCTCAGCTTCACTTTGTTTGGCCAGTGGCAGACGTCTTGCGGGCTGACGAATGGGCCTTGCGTCTCCTGTATTTATTCGATGCTGCACCATTTGTGTCCTTCCATATTTTCCGTTTGGTGAAGCGAAAATGTCGGCATACTCGTTCAGAAGGCTTTCTGCCGTTTTAACCTGATGTTGGTCTAGGTTAGATGAATTGAGTATCTTTGCCTTGATGCTATTGAGCTCCTCAGGGTTTAATGTCGTTCTCGGTGTTTCAGCGTCAATTCGTGTTATGGCTGCGACAGATTCGCACTTACCGATAACTTCTCCTTTTGCTAACTTTACATCGTACGGTTTGGTGTTGAGTATCCGTACGGGGACCATATTGTTCTTTGGAGCCACAAGTGTCTTCCCAATGATGACGTTTTGGGAAGAACAATCTGGGCCTGGTTCCACCATTAGGTATCGATGGCGTCCACACTCACCTTCTACTTTTGTCCAAACGAATACCTCAGAAGAAGTAGGAATAATCACATCTTCTTTGATGACAGTCCTTAGGGTTGTTGTTTCTTCGTGCCCATAGATCATTGGAATCTCTGTATTCTGGTATTTGAGTACCTGGTTGCCAATATCCAAAATTACTCGATGTTCTTTCATGAAGTCCATGCCTATGATGCATTCGTCACATATATCTGCCACCAAAAATTTGTGTGAGAATTCTAGATCTGCAATTCGAATTCTAAGTCGGATTTCACCATAAACCCTAGCTGCTTCTCCTGTGGCAGTTCTTAGACGGTAACTATTGGTGTTGTGTAGCCAATTCAGGTGAACTAGGTCTTGACGCACAATGGAGGCTGTGGCACCGGTGTCGATGGTGACCACACGTTTGTTGCCATTTAAAGTTGCCTCGACAGTCAGACTTCTATTGTCTCGCTTAGTTTGAGAGACCTGGATGGTGTTTCTGGGGCCATCGATACCAGAAACCAGCTTCTGCCCCTCGAAGTTGGTTCTTACTCGTTTCCCTGTTCGGGAAGTAACACTGATGTTATTGTTACCTTGTTCTGGGTTTGAAACTCCGTGTCCACAATGTTGACAAGCTCTTCTTGGTGGTAACCGACATTGACGCTGTAAATGTCCAGTCTTATTGCAATTTCAGCACTTTGCAAGTCCGTTTCGTTGGTTCCTTTGGACATCAGTTCTTTGACATGAGCATTCTTCGACGACGGCTTCTCTAAGTCGATGTACTCCGTGAGAAGCTTGCTCAGCTGCTTCCATTGTCAAGGCAAACGCTAATGTTTCCGAAAGCGTTCGTTTTCCAGCAGTTCGTACGGCCCTTTGAAGATGTATGTCAGAGATGGCGCGAACAAATACCTCAACTGCGAACTGGTTACAAATTTCCTCTCCAACATCTGGATATGCAAGATGAACAAGCCTTTCAATGTCCGCTTGCAGTTGTTGTAGAGTTTCGCCCCTCTTCTGAACTCTGGAATTGAGTTGCACTTTGAAGACTTCTTTCATGTGGCTGTTACCAAAGCGTTTGTCTATAGCCAAAACCAAGGAATTGAAGTCGCCGCTCTTATCTGCTGGTATGGTTTGCAACAACTCAGCAGCTGCTCCTCTAAGAGCAAGAGTTAAGGCTATATACTTGTCAGTCTCATCCCAGCCATTTGTTGTGGAAGCTGCCTCGAATTGCTTCTTGTATATAGACCAAGAAGTTTGTCCATCAAAGGTTGGAGGTTGCATCTCTTTTTTTCTCAAAGCTTCCCCAGAACTTTCCCGAATCTTTATGTTTCGAACACGGTCTAACTCTTTTGAAAACGTCTCCATTTTGTTGTCGACTAGCAATGAAACACGTTCATCTAACACTTTTGAAAACGTCTCCATTTTGTTGTCGACTTGATTCTCCAGCAATGAAACACGTCCATCAAGTGCAGATACATTATTCTCGATGTTAACAAGCTTGCCTTCTAGCATGTTTCTCTGCTCTTCGAGAAGGTCCTTTTGTTCGCTATGCTGTTTATCAAGGCGTTCGAGAATATTCTTTTGTTCATTTCGTTGCTCTTCGAGACGTTCGAGAACATTCTTTTGTTCATTCTTTTGTTCATTTCGTTGCTCTTCGAGACGTCCGAGAACATTCTTTTGTTCATTCTTCTGTTCATTTCGTTGCTCTTCGAGACGTTCGAGAACATTCTTTTGTTCATTTCGTTGCTCTTCGAGACGTTCGAGAACATTCTTTTGTTGCTGAAGCAGAAGACTAATCATATTTGAAACATCTACATTTTTACTTACTTCTGCTTCCTCAGCGTCAGTTTCAAAGACGAAGATGTCCGGGTCTTCATTTTGCTGTTTCAAATATTCGGCCAAACGCAGAACAAGCTCATTTTTCGATCCTGCTCTAGAAAGTTCTCGCTTGCCTAATTCACTTTTCAGCTCATTACAGTTGAGCTCTTTTAGTAACTTGCTCATTTTTTTATTTTACTATTTTTTTTTTTTTTCCACACTTCACTGCACAATAAGTTTTATTCCACTTTTCTGACACCAATGTAATATTTTTACTAGGTTCGTTAAATAAAACTTATTACTGTTTCTAATATTTCTTCTTTATTTACACTTTTCAAATCAAAACAATAAATCTCAATTTATAATCAACTCTAATACTTTTATTCCAACTTAAATCCACTTCTTTAATTACACTTTCCACAATCCAATAGTTCAGCTTTGCACACTTTCATAATCAGAAAATAAACTGTTTCCCGCTCACCGTGAACACTCCCTTTTATACTCAAACCAGTTGTTCTAGAAGGTTCTTGTCCAGAAGGGGAAATTCTTATGGGGGTAGAATGTTCTAGTACTTTGGAATTAGGGGAAATTTAGATGCGATGGAAAAGAGCTTTTTGTTTTGTTCCCTCACAAAGCAGATATGTAATTCCCAACAGATGGCGCTGTAGGAGTATAAAGCTCTGTTCGCAACACTATGCAAAAAAATATTACAAATAAAATATTTGTTTTATATGTAACTAAATATGGATGAAAGTGAATTCTTTAGCATTTATTTGTCAAAATTGCAAAATGTTGCAACCTTTCTCATATCCCTTAAAAGAATTTCACATAAAAATCATGGTATTCTTGAAAGCGCTGTCGTTTCCAAACCACTTGAAATTCTTGATAGGGATATGAGAAAGGTTGCAAAAATTTGTTATTTTGGCAAATAAATGCTAAAGAATTCAGTTTATTTTGATGATTAATTGATTATTTGTTGATTTTAGTTCTTTTAAATATTTCTGAAACCATTTCTAAATCTATCAATAATTTTGAAAAAAAATCCATTTGGAAAACGTTTCAACATTTTCATATTCATATCTTAAATGGGAAGTTAATTATATTATATTAACTTGCTGTAAATCAAAAGTATAGGTTTAAAACAAATTTTATGTTTATGTTACATTATACGAATTGTCTGCTATTTTAGTGTACATTTCATGTACATAAATAGTACCTGCTTTTACATACTAGAGTATCAATCATCTTTTAGTGTAAATAAAAACAATCAAAATAACAAAAGATTATTTTTTCAATTTTATTGACCCATAAATTGTACAATTTTTGTAAGTTTATGTCTAACAAGTTTTGTATGTTCCAAAATTTTTATTTGTTTTGACATAATGATGAAGAAAAACTTTTGAAAATAGTTTTATAACTTTTTTGATAAGGTCATACTTGTGATTGCTAAGTACATCACAATTGGAGAGCTATAGAAGCTGTCAGGATATTGATTTGAGGATACAATGTATATATTTTTAAATATAATTATTAAAACCTCAAAGCTCAAATAAACAATAGTTCTAAATCTATTTCATAATTTTGTTAATTGGGGAAGGAGATTTGTGTATATGTATATGGTTTTTTCTAGCCAATCCTTAAAAACGTTTTTTCCCTATAAAAAATTTCATTAAGATCCGTTATGTGGATAATGAGAAATTCAAAATTCGAAAAAATGGTTCTATTATAGGTACAAGCTGTAATATCTTAATTTCAAAAGTTTTTTGTATTAAATTAAAGATTATACAAATTAATTGAAAGAAAAAAAATTTTATCAAAATTCTAGGCGCCCTTTTCGAGAAAAATTCGATTTTTGAGAACCATTTTTTTTTATTTTTAACATTTGTATGGTGGATACCTTTAGTTTTAGGTGAACTAAAATTTTTTTTCTTACATCTTGTAGATTATATTAAGAAACATTTATTAATCAAGTTTTAAAAAAAAAACTAGCATAGGGTTTTCGGAATATTGAGTTTTGAAAAAAAAATTTGAATTTTTTCTTAAAAATCCAAAAAAAATGTTTTTGAAAATTTGAATGCAGAATTCTATTTAGATTTTTGGGGAGCCTTAGCAAAAAAAAATATCAAAATCGGATGTACCGTTTTTGAGAAAATCAAAAACAAAAAAATGCTTCCATGGGGGGTACCCTCAATAAACATTTTTCGGAAAATTTTTTTCAACCATTACCCAGCTTTAACTAAATGAAATTTTTTTGTGTTTTTATTTTTTAAATCTGTCGAACAGTTTTTGAGAAAAAAAAATATTTATAAAATTTAAAAAAAAAATCGTATGGCAGGTACCGTTATTTTTGGTCTTAAAAAATCAAATCAAAAAACATCCGGGGGGAAAAAATTAAAACCCATATCTACCAAAATTGAAGAAAATCGGCCGAGCCGTTTAGCTGCAATCGAACGGACAGATAGACAGACAGACAGACAGAATTGTAAGACCCATTTTTTTGGTCTTCGCTTTCATCGTAATGTCAACTTTGATCAAAATCTCGAGTTCGATTTTTTTTCCGAATGCATAACTTGCCTTATAGTACCTATAAGTCGCAAGTAAAAATTCAGAAGCCGATGGTTGAACAAAAAATCCGAAACATGGTTATTTATATTGCCACCACAAAAAGATTTTCTCAAACACGGTACAACGGATTTTTATATTTTGTATATGCTAAAGCTATTTAAGGTTTATATAGTATTTTGTATTCAAATAATCTTCAAAAAAATGTTTTGGGATTTAAAAATAATTGAATTTTTTTTTTAAAACTCAATATTTCGTATGTACATACTATCTGCATGATTTAAGAATTTCTGCAATTATTTATTGAGACTCAATAAAATAATTGACAAAGCAAACGGATATGTATAATGTTCAAAGAAGGGCAGGAAAAGTTTAATAACACTTTAATGCAGTTGGAGCTGAATCGAAGAGCTATAGAAGCTCTCAGGTTAATATCCTGTATATTTGTGTATATTTGATGATACAATATATATTTTTTTAATTCTAATTATTAAAACGTTAAATAAACAATAATTCTAAATCTATTTCATGATTTTGTCAATTGGGAAGGAAATTTTTGTATATGTAAGTAATGAAATTCGTTAGAATTCAGTTTTATTATTATTACTTTATTGAGACTCGTAAAAGACTGACAAACTTATCACTAACTTAATATCTAGAACCCTCAAACCTGCAATGCTTTGGATATCTTGCGGCTTGTGCAAGATATCGCATTTCATCCTTCTCGTCGTCGGTTCTTGACACTGGTCTGTTTCGTTTATAGAATCAGCTTTGTCAGCATGGTTCGTTGTTGATGACGACGATGTGTGGCTCGGCGGATGTTAGGTGATCGTGTTAACTTGTATAAATGGTTTTCGTGAATTTGACTTCAAGGCTATTATGAAACGTATAGTATTCGCATTAGAATAAACAATATTGTTTGCTGCTATTATTCGTGTTTTTATATTTTCCTATTTGATCTGGATAAATTTCAACATGCTTGCATATTTAAATAAATAAATAAATTTGGTGGTGCAACAGCTCGGAGTGAGCCAGAACCACTGATCTCTATAATACACTGGATAGCGCATCCATCGAAAAAAGTTGACTCCATTTGAACATTGTTATATTATGAAGCTGCCCACGGTGCCGTATAACAGTATAACTGTATAACATCTAAAACAGTATCATAAAGCGCGGAACATATTGAACCAGCAACAGCACTGTCAACAGCAACAGCGGCCGCCATTAATTTAAAACCAATGCATTTCAATTGTTCAACACACATAAGAACAGCAACGCCAACAGCGTCGTTAGGCTTGCTGTTGCTGTTGCAGTATTGTCAACTTTCCCAATGCAATATTTAGTGGCATCAAAATGCAAAACAAAATAGAACGTAAAATAATTTTTCCATTTTGCTACTTTTTTATTTTGGTTGAAATTATCGTGTGAATAAAAAACAGTAAATAATTTTTGATAAACTAAAATTGCAAAATTAAGTGACCAAAAAGTAATAAAGAATAAAAAACTATCGTGAGTGTTAAAAAATCGCTGAATAAATGAAAAAAATTACTGTGCTTGCCAGTCTTTTGCCTAAAAAATAGAACTGAAAAGACATTCCTTCAATTTTATTAAATAGTCAATTTGTCAATCAAAACAAATGATTTTCGTCCAATTTTCATTTTATTATTTTATTTTTAATAATAAATATTTAAAATTTACAAATAATGCGAGAAATAAGAGAAACAGATTGACGGTGTGTCAATCTGCTGCTGTACCTAACTTCAACAGCAACTTTAACAACCACGTCACTGTTTTTAGGGCCACTGTTTTAAATGGCTTTGATTACATTAAGGCTAGGCACGCACATTCAATTTTTAGTTTCGCAACTGCTTAGTTCGAGCAACTAAAAAGTTTGTGGTTTGACACAAAATAAACAATTGCCTAAAACGAGTTCGCTATTTTGTGTAACATATAATTATATGTACCTGCGCGGACATCCAACAATTCATCTGTTTTCTATAAGCAACCAAACAGTTGTGCAACTAAAAGTTGAATGTGCGCGCCTAACCTAACACAGCAACTTCGACATTAACGTTAGACCTTAACCCTAAATTCGATGTCGCTGTGCAAATGCTACTAACTTTTGAGGTGAAATTTGTCAGTATTATCAACACTTAAATGAAAATGTAACAACTATCTTTTTGATTCGTCTATTTATTTTGGTTTTGACAATGGAAGAATTGCTAAAAACAAATAAATTTTAGTACGACAAATTGTGCAAGTCGTATACATTGACGCAATTTACGTAAATTTTTATCGTTAAATGTACGGCAAAATCATTTCGCATTTGAATTTATTTTGATTATATGCTGTCAAAAACGCTGTTCACGTTGTAATCTATTTCACAAGACTTTTGATGTTGAAGTTTTCGTTGCTGTTAGACTAGGCGCGCACATTAAATTTTTAGTTGAACAACTGTTTGGTTGCTTATAGAAAAGAGATGAACTATTTGGTTGAATGTCCGCGCAGGTGCAAATAATTAGATGTTACACAAAATAGCGAACTCATTTTAGGCAATCGTTTAGTTTGTGTCAAAACACAAACTTTTTAGTTACTCGAACTAAGCAGTTACGAAACTAAAAATTGAATGTGTGCGCCTAGCCTTAAAGTTGCTGTTGAAGTTGCTGTGTCAATCTGTTTCCCGCATAAACAAGTGCAGTCACATTTGTTTTCCTCTTTGTCATGTCAAAATATTTTTTTTTTGTGAAAAGAAGACGTCAAATTATGAAGCTGCCCACCATCTGTCATCTTCAATTGGAGTCAAAAAATCTGTTATACAATGTAGGGAATGCGCTATCCAGTGTATTATAGAGATCAGTGGCCAGGACCTAGTGACTTACAACTCTCAACCATTCCTGTGTGCGTGTTACCAAGAACGGAGGGGACCTACAATTTTCTGCCGATTCCGAACGGCTAATGAGCAGCACTTTACAAGACAAGAGATACTCTTGGAGAATTTGTAAATTTCTCGAAAGAGGCAGCGGCTGAGAATCGAACTCGAGACCTTCCGCATGACAGTCCAACGCACTAACCATTATGCCAAGGGGTACTACGCTTGCATATTTAGCTTTAGATTTTTTGATTAAAATTTATTTAATCAAATGTAAACAAAGCGAAATACGGAAAACTATTGCCGTATTCGTATAACAGTTCAAAGCTGATTTTCCATGAAACACTTCTAAAAACGACTTTTGCTAGAAGCATAATTAAGGAAACTTAATACATTGACAAAATCCGCTTATTACAAGAGATTTTAGTTTTCGAGATTTTTACAACAAATTAACGTCGCTTCCCTTAAAACCATCACAACAAAGTTATTCAGCAAGCTTGCTTTGTAAATTTTAAGTTAATTTTCCTCGTAAAAAATTATAAACAAGTTTTAATTGATTGTATTTATTCGGATATAACAATGTCTGCAAGATCCCTTAATTTAATATTTCTAGTTCTCAACGAATAAGTACGTTCTTCCTCTCCGTCCTTCTGCTGATTACTTGGTGACAAGCTCTGGGATGATGATTTATCTTTCATCTCGTCTTCCACGGTAAACTGTAACGTTGGGCTGTTGAATATGACATTCTTAGGCGGACGTACTGGCCCGGGAGTCTTTAAAATAGATTTCCGTGAAAGTGGCAAGGGCGTAGCACAATTAATAACTTCCGGACAATTCTTTCCCTGTTTAATGAAAAGGGTGTTTAATAGATTCAAGCTTTTGCGGAAGCCATGTATATGTGGCAACATTTTTGAATTTTCGATAATTAGTTGGTGTTTTTTGATCAAACACAAATGATTTGCGTTTTACTCTCGGGGTATTTACCGTTATAACTGTGGCCGCTGCCGACCTAGATCGACGATCTCTTATCAACACTTGATGGAGTAAGAATTACATCTTCGTCGAATCCACCATTTGCAGTTTTCTTACGCAAGAAAGCGGTTTGGGCATTTTTAAGTATTTTCTGCAGATCCCTGTTTGACCCAGCAGTGCTACCAGTCTTGAGTTTCTTCATTTTCTTTAAATTGCTTTTCGAGTGTATTGATTTTACGGGAACTTCATCCGGATCCTTCCAGTTGCTTTCTTTCCAACGTTGAAGATTTGCAAATCGTTTATCAACATTCTCAATCTGCAGACCCACCATCGACCAGAATCCTTCCAGATCTTCCGTTAAAATAGGTTTAGCCCCATCTCCTTTACCTAATGATTTCTTTCCCATTGCACCATTTTCGCAACGATCTATCAGATCGCCAAATTGCTTAAGCTTCTTTGTGATGAGAAGTTTGGTTTGTCCAATGGTCACATTGATCATATCCGATCCAGCGTCTTCCACCAAAACGAAATTGTCTTTTTTATATTGCTGCCAAGTATCACACTGATCGTTTAAATGGGCTATTTCATCCACTAACTGCTTTCGATAGTAATGAACCGTGGCCAAGGTATGACGTGCCTTTGCTGTTGTATCTGCATCTTCGTTTCTCGTTCAATTTTCTTTCCTACCTTGCCTCTTGACACGGAGACGAACGGGCTGAGGTATGTCGTTGGTTGTCCAACAGCTTTGTCAGGAGTAACATGAATTTCATCAGTGGCTTTGATTTTATTCTCACCTTCAAGTGTACTTGCATTCGGTTGGACAATCGAGTAACGAAGGAAATTGAATTTCTCGCCATCAACTCGATATGCCATCGCGTCATCTACTGGGCTCACCAATTGATCCATTTCAACAAAAAGCGAGTTGGAACTTTCTCTTGGTTGATGTGACAACGTTGAGGGAGGATAGGCCTGATTGCCATCGGTTTGAGTTTCTGGTATCTGTTCCGAGGGTTTTCCGACTTCAGCTAGAGTCTTTTGGACTGATTTGCTATTCAATTTAACTGTCGGTGCCCCCCGTCGAAAAGTTATTCCAGTGACTGCCACAAAAGCATTCGAAATCGATGAACTGGTTTTTTTTTGGAGCCTTGAATGTTGGCCGTTTGATTTGCGGAAAATCTGATTTTTCCTTTAATAGATTAGCATTGACTTTGGATTTTGGAGGAACTTGCTGGGTATTTACTTTAGTGTTAAGGTTTGGTTTCGGATTAAAAGGCGCTTTTGCTATAATAGTTTTACCAGAAATAGTCGGTACAATTACTCCTTTTGGAACTGGCATTTGCTTCGTATGGCCATCAACTTACTGTGTCTTCGATTCGTGTATTCCATGTACCAAATTGTTCATCTTAACCGGCGTAAGTACGTTGGTGCTGGGATTCATCTCATTGGCATAGGATGGAGTTTCTTAAATTTACTTGTGAAATGTACCCCCTCGAAAATGAGTGCTTCTAGTAACTGAAATAAAAGCATTGGAAATCGATGAATTACATTTTTTCGGAGGCTTGAATGTTGTCCGCTTGATTGCAGGCAGAACAGTCATGGGTTTTAATAGAACGGAATTGCCTTTTCGTTTCCGAGGAAGCTCTTCCATATTGGCTGCGGTTTCCAGTATCGGTTTGCTGTTTAATGGTATTTTGGTCGCTTTAGTAGTTTCTACACAGGTCTTTTCAGAAGTAGGCTTGTCTTATTAAAGGAATCCAATAGACATTGATTGGATTTCGTCCTGGGAGATTACGTCTTAAAATTGGTTCCAGACTTCCGTCTTTTCTGGCGAATGTTGAGCTATTAGTGCTTGAATGGCTTCTTGAGCTACATCAGACCATATATAAGTTCTGGTACTGAACTCTATAATTCGTGTGCGTCTCTTCACTGCGTCTGAAAAATAACAAAACTATTTCCAAGATTATTATACTATTATCTTAAATATTTTACTTTGAAAAGTAGAATTAGCGTGAATCAAACGTACAATTAAAATTCAATGCCGAAAATCTATTTTACGTAAACAAAAAACAAACAGCAACAAATCAAATCGTCAAAAGTTACACCATGTTTTCCGCGTTTGCACCAACAGCGCTAGTAACGCTTGGTTGTACAGGATGAACCATCGTGAAGTTGGGCTCTGGCAGTCCATGTCATTGACATACTAGATATGGACTGCTAGTAGCTGATTACAGAATGGTCCAACGGATTACCAAACGACACTAGCCCTCGTGCCGACACTGACGGAAAATTTGAGTACTATGAAATGGAACCAGTGCTTAAGGGGCTAATGTGCAAATAGTCCAATTGCCAAATCTGAAAATTTCCCTTTTTAATTTTCCCTTTTTCATTTTTGTTTTCAACGTATAAGTATATACTGCAACACAGTTTTCGTTGCATTTCCTTGTATTATCTATTAACAAATATTATTATTGTTTGTAAAAATACTTTTATTAAAGCAATTAGTTTCACTTTTACAAATAATTTTAATTTGTATACTAGAAATCAAGAGATAAGCTAAGATCTTTTTGGCTAGAGCAAAAATATTTGCAAAAAAATGAGTTATGCAAATAAATCCTAATTTTGATTTAAATTAACAACTCACTTTAGAGAAAAACCAACCCTACAGTTTGTATCAAATTTACAAAAAACTTTCTTTAGGTGCTTTTTATTATTCACAAATCTATCTGGATCTGGATCCGGATCTGGATCTTCCTTTGAAAATAAAACGATACAGATCTTAGTGACAGCAGTGTTATAAGTCCGTCTCTTTTTATCCTTGGGTTTGTAAATTTTAAATTATGTCTTGTTTTTTTTCTTTACATTATAGCTTACACTACCTTGCCATAAAAAGCCATCTACTCGCCAGTGTAATAAAGCTAAGTGTACACGATTGGTAGATCTTACAATATTGTAAGATCTTACAATGTCTGACAATTATCTAACAATGAGCTGACAAATAAGTTGTGTGTGTACACGGTTGGTACAAAATCTACCAATCTCTTACAATTAATTGTCAGAAGTTGGCTGACAATTCATTTTCAGATAGCCGGCTTAATACCTACCAATTAATTGTAAGAGATTGGTAGATTTTCTACCAACCGTGTACACACACAATTAATTGTCAGTTTTTGTTGGTTATGGAAACTGACAATTAAACCTTGGCTGCAAATTTTCTGACAATGAAAAAATTGTATGATGCTAAAAAACGAACATCTTACAATTTCTTCATTGTCAGAAATGACAGACAACGATAAGAATTGGCAGGCCTGACAATAAATTGTGTGTGTACACGATTATCAAATACCTTACAATTTACCGTCTTACAATTAATTGTCAGATACATTTTCTGACAATTAATTGGAAGATTACACGATTGTCAGCTAGCGTACATATGATTGTGAGGTTTCTTACAATTAATTGTCAGACAATGATCTAACAATTAATTGTCAGACAAATTTTCTGACAATTAATTGTAAGACTTGTTGCGAGGCAAGAGGAGTGTTGGACCGTTGGTAAAGGAGTAGAATAGGAAAAGGAATAGGTTGGAAAATAAGAAAGGAAGTGTTTGGAATGGAGGGGCAAGAATGTCGAGTTCCGTGTAACGTGGCCTGCTTGTGGTTGCGCGGCAGTTAGCTCGTCGGAATGGGGGGGATCTTGTCCGCGGAACTTGACCTCACCAGCAACAAATACATAAATCAGGCCTGTAAACAAAAAAATAATCAAGGGAAAAAGACCACAGACGGACTATCACCACTTCAAGGCACTGCTGGTGTTGTCGCAGCGTTGCCGGCCCACCCTACCATGAAATCCCTTGGCAATTCTCGGAATTCCCCTAATTTAATCGATGACCAGCTTCGGATTATACCATCTTCACTGAAATTATTCAGCTACCGTCCACACCCCCTGAAAACGTCATCAAAAATTCATGTTTCGATTATCGAAACAAGTAAACACAATGATTTCAATCAAAAACAGGCGTTTGCGAAGTTTTATTCGAAAAGACTGACATCTATTGGTAGACAAAAAAAAATTACTATTCAAAAATTATAATGAACTTATTATATATATAAAAAGGTAAATTTAATTTGATATAATTATGATTTTTTTTTTTTTTATGTTTTGACATAAATAATCAATTGAAATAAATTCCAGAAAAAAAATAATCAGGTTAACAAACAAAAAACTAATTATCAATTTTGTGACAGGGGTATTTCCTAAAGATATCTGTGGTACCCTTTATGATACTCGCGGACTTTGGAATTTCGAGTTAAAATCTTCCTACCTCAATAGAGCTCTTTTGAAGGGGGGAATTACTATCACCAAAGAAGGTGGTTTTTATGGCTCGCGAACAACGAAACACTTTAGAAACACAACCTTATCACTCACAAGAATTATTAAAACTAATAAATTTATTCAAAATGTAGTGAATAATTGAATCAAGCTAAATTTAACAAAGAAAAACTAACAAAACCTAAGAAAACTTCAACGCCGCTTAAAATCTAACGTCCTTAGAATACAAAATACCCAAGTACTGAAAAGCGTTTCCAGTGGTATTGGTATTTAATCTTTTTGGGTCTACTTCACTAACCAATTTGACCGATGCAGGAAATTGGAGCAAGTATATTTATTATTTCTTGGTATATATATCGTACTTTAATTTTGGTTTTATGTATGTTTATAACTTTGATTTGCTTTTCTTCTTTTGATTTAGTTTGATAGGACTCACTGTGCAGTTGTTCAAACCGTATTTTCTTCACATCTGTTGTGGAAATACTAATGGGCGCAGGTTCCGGTTGGCGACTTTTACGTTCGGGGAGCGTCAGAGGACTTCACTGAATCCAATATGGTTAGGTTCAGGGCTCATCAAATCGCAACCGCACCCTCGTCAACGTAGGGTTAGTATCCTTCAAGAAACCCGCGGAAGAGTGATTACAAATGGTTATCAAAGGCAGCTACCACAGGTGTCAAGCATACAACGATCCAGGAACCAAAATATAGTCTCTTCGAAACTTTGCTTTTTTCCTCTTTTTTTTTTTTTTGCTTGGCGGCCCAGTATCCTAAAAATCTGGGACCGCCATAAATTTATGAAAATTCTGGTATTGTAACCTATAAACGTTTTTTCCACTTTTTAGCATACGCATTTAATAAAAATTGTTGCATTTAAAACTCACCCTAGTATTTTATTTATATGGATATATAGGTATATTAATTTTAATTTTTAAGAACGAAAACTGGCACTAACTTGCCTTAAACGATGTACACGTAAGTATATTAATCTAAATTTAAATAAAAAAAAGAATTCAAAGAATCTATACTTCTTCGAACTGAATTAAAAGAAAATATCACCACGTACAGTATAAACGAATCAACTTTCTTACACCTTTTTAGGTAAAATTACACTAATAATAGCCCAGCCAGTAGAGCTTCAGGGCTGAAAAAACTTCTTCAACCGTCAGAGTAAATCTTCGTTCTAAGGGTAAGTCACCAGATCCACTTGCGGTGCAAGAATCATCCCATTTCAGTACAGCTATTCCTCCTCCCACTTTATTTGTATCATCCGATCCCATTAAACCTCTGCTAGAAATTCCATTTCCTCATAATTTGTTATTGTTTTTAAGTGTCAATGTATGTGTTAATTTCTACCATCTACTCTTCTGTTTCTGACATTTCGGAAATGTCAGAGAATATCCAATAGCTAGTTTGACTAATAGAGGGCGCTAGGAGTGATAACAATCTTAGACCCCGAAATCACTAGGCCTGTTCAACAAATCAAACGAACTTTTACCAACTCAGACACAAATGTGCAACCATTCAACAAATAGAAAATGTCTTCAGAAAATGCTGAGGTTCTCAACAATGATTTGCAATAATAATGTGCTCCGTGGTTTTATCGGTGAGATCTGGCCAGGTGTCCGTAACAGACTACACGGTTGTAAGACATTGTAAGCATGTTTTTCACTGACAGATCTGACAATATTGTAGGATCTACCAATCGTGTACACTTAGCTTAACTGATTTTTGGACCTTTGAAATAGATCCCGATAGAAAACAGGATCCCAAATTGTTTTTGTAATACATGTGTTTTGACACAAACTAAACGATTGCCTAAAATGAGTTCGCTATTTTGTGTAACATATAATTATATGCACCAGCGTGGACATAAAATCATTAAGTAAACCAAAATGATTCATAAAATATTTTAAAGGGGATTTTTTTCGAGATCCCTTAGCACTATTCTCCGCCGATTATCTCTCTAACCATAGACTAGCACCATTTCTTCAAAGCAATGTCAATAGATGTCCTTAGTTTCTATGAGTAAACATTTCTGTTGGCACTAATAGAACAAGAGATGGCGTTAAATATGTTGTTTATTTTTGCCACTAGTGTCGGCACGAGGGCTAGTTTCGATTGTATCCGTTGGACCATTTTGGTTGCAAATTTTGTATGAGAATTATACACAACTAGCAGTCCATATATAATAAGTCAATGGTTCATTGACGTATTATATATGGAAACAAACATTTCAATGAAATGGTTCAACCTCTCCCTACCGACATTAGAGCTCTTGGTGCAAAAGTGGTAAAAATAAATATTTATTCCAGAGGCCATCTCTTGGTTCCTGGCCTGAACTACTATTTTTGCCATAGAAACTATAGCCATCTATCTCAATTTGAACTTTACATTTTAACGTTATCCAAGACAAAATAATAACAATAATATAAAGGGTGTTCAGCGAAATTTGTGAACACGCAAGAGCAAAGCATTTAGTTTAATGAAAACTGCTTTACGGCGGATATTGTCTTCTAGGGCCTGAATTGCTGGGCGATTGTTGCTGTAAGGTTTTGATAGATAACCTAATAAAAAGGTAGAACCGGTTCTTCGTAAATTTATATTTATATTTTAAAATGGAAATGGCATTTTTGTCATTATATTTATCTAACTATAAGTGAATTTGCTATTATTTCAAAAAAATCTCCTATTTATATAAATGTAAGTAGAACAATATGAACTTTTTAATTTATCTTTTCATGTTGAATCGCATCCATTTTTTACTAGATAGTTTTCATCATGATTTGAACACAATGTTCACAATAAATTGAACAGAAAAGTTGAAATTTTGATTTGTTTAACACAAATAATAATAAGGTGTTTACAAATTTATATAAGTGTTTACAAATTCATATAAGTAATGCTCTTCTCTGTCTATGATAAATGCTATTATGACTCTTAAATAGGCAAATAAAGCATGAAAATAGCCCTCAAGTTTTTATTTAATAATAAACAACTTAAACAATTCCCGCTCAACACCCTTTACAAACTCAATTATGTCAAAAATTGATATATCAAATACCAAAACCAAAAGTTACACTATGTTTTCCGAGTTTGCACCAAGAGCGCTAGTTCCGTATAGTTTTAAGTTGAACCATCGTGAAGTTGGGCTCTGGCAGTCCATGTATAATAAGTCAATGCAATGGTCCATGTATAATAAGTCAATGCAATGGTCCATGTATAATAAGTCAATGGCCGCGTTCACTTCGTAGACCGATAGGGTATCTAAGATACTTTAGTATCGGATACGTTGGCGAACGACCAAAACCGGATAGGTAACATTTACTGTCAAAGTCAAAAAAAGACGTGAATCATCCAGGGTTGGCCGATTCAACTACATGTCTAATTTACTACAATTTGTTACGTCTGCTACATACGTAGTTAATTCATAAAAAAAATAGAATAATGGAAACCAAACAATTTTGCACATTTATGATCGGAACTTATTCGGAATTCCCCCCCCCCCCCCCCACGAACAAGCACTAAAAGAAATCGTAGTTTAACTCTGTCGGCTTAAAGCTCACCGCTAATTAAAAAAAAAAAACCTCGTTGGCGTGAGTTAATTTGTGGTTAAAAAATCTGCCCTTTTCAATTTACTTTTCCTCATTGCAGGATTAAATTATCACAAATTTGAACTAAAAACTTAATAGACATTGCCAGTTGTATATTATTTATAAGGGCTATACTATATTATATTCTTAAATATTTAATGAATTGTTATAATAAAAAAAAATTCATAGGATTTGTAATCCAGTATACATACATATGTATAATAATAATTGTTTGTTTTGCGGATGAGCAAATGTTCTCTTGCTGCAACTAAATCGTCGTAACATACCTTGTACAATAAATTCAGCATTAAAAAATATCTTTAAATCATGTGTTCATAATCCAAATCCTTTGATTATGCCAAAGAAAATTGTTTGTCTCCAAAAATAAACTTCCCATCTATCATGTATAATTCCTGCCATTCCTCATCCTTATGGTAAATAAAACATTTGCAGTTTTTGTACAAACCTTCATAAGATCATAAGGTCCTTATTCGGAATTCCCTCCCCCCAAAATGAACTTTTTTTTAACGAATCGATAAAAAAGTGTTTGCTGTTGATAAAAAACATCAAATTATGGAGGAGAAGAAGAAGGGGTAAGTGCGAGGTTGGGTGTATGCGAGGTATCTTTTGCATTTACAGAATCTGGATTTAAAGAAAATTTGAATTTACCCTATGGCCTATATTAATTTTTTTATACTTCACGTTTTTAGCATAAAAAAGTGTTTCTCCTCCATAATTTGATGTTTTATATCAACAGCACACTTTTTTTTATCGATTCATTAAAAAAAGTGCATTTTGGTGGGGAGGGAATTCCGAATAAGGACCTTATGATCTTATGAAGGTTTGTACAAAAACTGCAAATGTTTTATTTACCATAAGGATGAGGAATGGCAGGAATTATACATGATAGATGGGAAGTTTATTTTTGGAGACAAACAATTTTCTTTGGCATAATCAAAGGATTTGGATTATGAACACATGATTTAAAGATATTTTTTAATGCTGAATTTATTGTACAAGGTATGTTACGACGATTTAGTTGCAGCAAGAGAACATTTGCTCATCCGCAAAACAAACAATTATTATTATACATATGTATGTATACTGGATTACAAATCCTATGAATTTTTTTTTATTATAACAATTCATTAAATATTTAAGAATATAATATAGTATAGCCCTTATAAATAATATACAACTGGCAATGTCTATTAAGTTTTTAGTTCAAATTTGTCATAATTTAATCCTGCAATGAGGAAAAGTAAATTGAAAAGGGCAGATTTTTTAACCACAAATTAACTCACGCCAACGAGGTTTTTTTTTTAATTTAATTTTTAATTTTTTAATTAGCGGTGAGCTTTAAGCCGACAGAGTTAAACTACGATTTCTTTTAGTGCTTGTTCGCATTTGGTGAGCAGACGCTGTCGTTTCAAGGTACGTACATATAAATATTACCAAAAAAACTTTTTAAAAATAATAAAAACCAAGAACTGGTAATTATATTGAAACTGTTTATTTTTAAGGAGCGCAGCACACTTGTCGAAGAGAGCTCCAGTACGATCATTTTCCATTTTAATTGGAGTAAATCCACCTTCAGCCCAATAATTATGTAGCTTTTTGACCAGCCATTTTCACTTCGCTTAATGAAAATGAATAAGTCTAACTAACATACTCTCCAGAGCTAAACTCTTGCACCCATATTAATAAAAAAACGCTTATTCCTTCTTTAGTCCACTGTCTTACTAAACCATGGAATAGGAGTTTAGTCCTGGCTTAAATATTTATATTAATAAAAACAAAATGTTCCCGGAATAGTAAAATGACGTTTACCAAAAATCCTTTTAAGAATATCTTCTACAAAAGTAAGCAATCTCTTTTTTTATATTCTGTGGCTACCTAAATTGATTGTCAATCGCTTGTGTCTGACTGTGGACATTTCTATTTCTTATTCCTTCGCTAAATCACCTACTTCGGTGGTTTAACTTAATCATAATTAGTAAGCGTCACTTAACAGAAAATTTGTTTTATTAATGAAATTTCGCACTTAGTCCGGGACTTAACGATAAACCTCCACTAAACCATCTTTATTAATGTGGGTGTTGAAATCTGACAAAAAAAAAACTCCCATACAACTCTCTTATATCCCATTGTTATACCTTAGTATTAATATCTTGTTATGAAACTGAACTGGGTTTAATAACATTTTTTTTTTTAAGAGGTAAACACTTTTGCAGCTTAAAACTACTTAAATCTTATAGCTAAACTATTTTCTCTTCTTGCAATAAGATTATATAAGCTTATAGTCTTAAAGGAATCCTTTTCTGAAAACTCAGCTCTAAATAATATGTCCATATAATCCCATAACAAGTCATGTTTAAGAGTTAAGATCATTTCATATTTCTATGAAAACTCTAAACGAATTTGAGTTTAATACCTCCTATATCAAGAAACAATCTGAAGTTCAAAGAATAAAAGCTTTGCAGTAGGATCCGAAAGAGATCTTTAATGCAACAAACTTTACTTTTCTCAATTAGTAAATTAGTACTAGAAGTAACAAATGGTAAAAAGTTACAGTTCGGCCAACCCTGTACTCGACACAAAAGAAAATAGATCAGCTGAAATGTCAGCTGTTCTTCAAAATTCCACTTGGATAGTTAAGTCATTGGCCCTGAGTAATAGATCCGAATCTAGCCTAAGTTCGATTTTAACCAAACATTCGTAGAAATAAAACAAATTTCATGTATAAATACTTAAAAGCGGCTTTCCTGTAACTAAGTTAAATCTAAAATGATAGAATCACAATAGAACTTTACGAATCTGGTTAATAGAAATCTGTTTGTGTATCAGTTCACAATAACAAAATTATGAAAATGAGTCACAATTATTGGTATAAATAAGACTGTTGTTAAATTTGATCTGTTACTACGAAATTTTAAAAGTAACTTTTCTACATCTAACAAAAAGTGACTTTAAAACCGATTCTATGAATGTCTATTACTAAGGGCCATTGTATATAATTATTATAAACTATAGTACTCTCATGGAACAGAAAAAAGTGTTATGGAATACACTCTACCGAGGGCGCTGTCGTAGGAAAATATTGTTGTGGAGACTTTTGATTTAGGGTGGGGTAGTAATTGAGGAAGAGCGAGAAAATTTTATCAGCTCTGGCAATGAGAAAGACGAGAATGAGAAAATGAAATTTGTTTTGTAGCATTTTTCTTTTGAGGGATCTTCTGTGTGTTTTGTTGCTATATTTTTTTGTCAAGAATATTTGTTTTGTTTTTGCTATTTCATACGCAACAAAGCAACGTGGTTTAATTTCGGCATATCTAACCAAAATACAACGTTGCTTTTTATTTGTATGGACAAACATATCTATTTGAATAGATTTAAGTAGGAATAATTTTGAAAATTGATTCTTGATAGGATAAGGCTAGCCGCGCACTAGCAATTTTTAGTTGCGAAACTGCTTGGTTCGAGCAACTAAAAAGTTTGTGTTTTGACACAAACTAAACGATTGCCTAAAATAAGTTCGCCATTTTATTGAACATATAATTATCTGCAAATTCACCGACATTCAACCAAACAGTTCATCTGTTTTCTATAAGTAACCAAACAGTTTCGCAACTAAAAATTGCTAGTGCGCGGCTAGCCTTAGGCTTTTTTGAATTTTAGTATATCTTCATAGAAACTTTATCTTAATATATTAGGTAACTTACCTATGTATGTATGTTGATTGCAATTATTATTATTTTTGTTATTCAAAAGTATAATAATTGGTGTAATTTTGAAGAACAAAAATAATAATTGCAATCAACTAGTTTAACTGCCTACATCAGATGCAGTGGGTGGTTAGGTAGTGGAAATTGTTTTGTTTTTTGCAATTAATATAATTATGTACATATATACATAGGTATAAAACTATTTCTTTAAGCAAATCTAATAGGTAGATATACCTATAATTTTATTAAAGAAAATAGCTTTTACATATGTACATAACTGTATAAAATATGGTATGGTAGAAAATAATTTTGATTACAAAAAAATATTTGTATTCGTTAATAGGTATTTATATAATTAAAAATAAAAAAAAGAAATTTGATATAGGTATAGACCAGTTTTTAAAATTTATTCATATAAACTTTGTTTGCAAAAAATAAAGAAAATTTTTAATACTTTTTATGTGTGTATAAACAATTTCAAAAATGTGTAAATATTTACATAAAGCAATTGTGAAAAAAATTAAATAAGTTTTTCGAGAAAAAAATAATTTCAGAAAACTTAAATTAATTAAAAAAAAAATTTAAATAAATAGAATAAAATTATTATTGACATAATAGGTATTAAAAAAATCAGATACCTTTTTTGGAAAAAATATTTTGTATGCATTTACATATTACTCATAAGCAATTTTAGAAAAATTAAAAAAACAAAAAGAAATTTGGTGTCAATTTTACATGAAAAACTTTGAAAATAAAAATAAACATTTTTTTATAAAAAATAGTTTTTATCCATATATTTTGTAAAAAAATAAGATATTTGCCCTGCGAATTTTGAACAAATTTAAAAATAAAGATTCTAAGAAATATTTTCAAAAATTAATCGCTCAAACTTTTTTAAGAAATTGATTTTTCAAAAAAAAATTTTTTAGATAAAAAAATATTTTTCCGTTTTGTCTATCATCGTAAAGTCAACTTTGATCAAAATCTAGCGTTAAATTTTTTCCACATACAAAACTTGCAATTATGTATGTACATAATTTTGTAAGTGAAAATAAAATAAAAAAAAAATTGGTACACCAACCTTAAGTTTTTATTATTGTACGAATGGAAATTAGGTTTCGAAATAAAATATTGAGCCGTTTTTGAGATATCGAATTTTCCAAGAAAAAAAAATACTTCTTTCCAAAAATTAAAAAAAATATTTTTTTCAAAGCTTTGAGACGCAATGTTTTTAAACTTTTTAGAAGCATCTATATAAAAAATTTCCATAATGAGAAAATTGTCAAATGTCAAAATTTGGAAAAATGGTTCTATGGTAGGTACAAGCTGTAATATCTTAATTTCAAAATTTGTTTTATTAAATTAAAGATCATACAAAAAAAAAATTTATCAAAATTCCAGGCGCCGTTTTCGAGAAAAATACGATTTTTAAAACCATTTTTAATTTTTTTTTTACATTTGTATGGTGGGTACCTTTATTTTTAGGTAAAATAAATTTTTTTTCTCACATCTTGTAGATTATATTGATAAACTTTTATTTATCAAGTTTAAAAAAAGCTAGCATGGGGTTTTCGAAATATTGAGTTTTGAAATATTTATTTTAAAAATTGAAGAAATTTTGATTTTTCATACATTGTTTACATTGGCGCCTGCCAGGTGACTTAACATACCCTAAGCGGAGCGATGGAGTCGCGTGAAAGGGTGTGTCCCCGAAAAAGGGACTTAAAATTCTTAAGTCCTGCAGTGCGGGCCACCCAATGTACTTTTAAATATGATTTCTGGCTAAACTAGGCATCTCAGCGAGTTGAAAATTGCATATTCATGATCTAGGGAGTGCCACCTTTCAATCCACGTATCGCATGTAACGAAAAACAAATGTTTATCTTTAAATGCGATTTGTGACTAAACGGAGCTCCGTAGACCCCCCAAAGTTGACTTTTTCAAACGTGATTTCTGGCTAAACTAGGCATCTTAGCGAGTTAAAAATTGTATACTCGTGATGTAGGGAGTGATGTATCACATGATTTTTTTTTTTGTTATTTTACATTTCAAAATTCTACTTCTCAAAATTTTGAATTTCAAGATTCTAATTGATAAAATTTTAGTTTTCAATATACTACTTGTCAAAATTAAAGTTTTCAAAATTCTGCATTTTGAAACTCTACTTCTCAAAATTGTGCATTTCAAAATTCTACTTCTCAAAATTCTGCATTTCCAAATTTTACTTACTAAGTTTTGTGCATATTAAAATTTGCCAAAATATGGCATTTCATAATTTTACTTCTCAAAATTTCTTTTTCAAAATTCTGCTTTTCAAATTTTACTTATTAAGTTTTCTGTATTTCAGAATTCTACTGCTCAAAGTACATTTTTCAAAATTATATTTCCCAAAATTTTGCATTTCAAAATTTTATTTCCTAAAATTCTACATTTCAAAATTTTATTTTCTAAATTTCTGAATTTCAAAGTTTTGCTTTTTAAAATTTTACATAGGTGCTAAGCTTTCTGCATTTCAAAATTCCTTTTTCAAACTTCTGTTGTTCAAAATTTTACTTATTAAGTTTTATGCATTTCAAAATTTCATTTCCCAAAAATCTGCATTCCAAAATTCTACTCTTCAAAATTTTAGCTTTCAATATAATTTTTCTGTACCTATTTCAGAACTCTAAGGCTCGTATTCACCGAGCGCTCCTAAACGGCTCTTAACTTTACGAGGCTCTTAACTTGAAATTTCTGTGGGGTATTCACCAACCACTCGCAAGTGTTTTTCGAAGTTCGAAAATGAGAGCCACTCTCTCTTGTTCAGGCATACCCAAACTGTGAAATGTTGTGGAATGTTGGTCTTGACAGCAAATGGTTACTCTTCTACTTGGCATTGCTCACATGGATTCGAGTCAAATGCGTGCGTGTCACACGCACAAGCGAACAAACTTTCGAAGAGAGCGCTCGTAAGTTAGGAGTGGTCAGGACCACTCCTAACTTTTAAGAGCGCTCGTAGATCTTCACTAATATTGCTTGGTGAATAGGTTTATGAGCTTCTTAAGTTATGAGCGCTCGGTGAATACCGGCCTAATACTCATTCTCGAAATTCTGCATTTTAAAAATCTGCTTACAAAAATAATTATCTAACTACCTATACAAAAAAATTGTTCTGAGTGGTAATCATGTATTTGAATTAAAATCCTATACTCGTACCTACATACATATATTTATTTGCTCCAACATAGATACGACACAGCGAACGAAAAAAATAAAACCTTCATTCCAACAATATACCGTTTTTCTCTATGCGTGAAGCAAAAAATGCCACCTCATACTTATTTGTATACAAAATGATAAAAAGAAAACAGAAAATAGCTTTCTTGTCGTCGCTTTGTTCTGCACCTTCGGTTTGCTTTTACCGAAAATATTATCACCCCTTCCTGATTATCGTCTGTCCTTACTCTCCACAACTCTACGTAAAAAATTGTGGAATACGCTCGTATGGTGCCGCATCGTTCGTTCCACTTCATGAGAGTACTATAGTTTATTATATACAATGGTTTATGTACAAAACCATATTGTCATTTCGATCCCATTTCAATTCGATCTCTCGATCCAGTGCCACCATATACCTGGATCGAAATCTCAATTCGGATTCGATTCGATTCCTCAATCTTCTCTTGTAACCGGGGTAGGTGTAAAGGAAATCGACATAAGTTTAAAGCGCGGAACAGATTGAACCAGCAACAGCACCGTCAACAGCAACAGCGGCCGCCATTAATTTAGAGCCAATGTATTTCAATTGTTCAACACACATTAGAACAGCAACAGCAACGCCAACAGCGTCGTTAGGCCAAAGTCCTAAATTTGCTGTTGCTGGTGCGGTGTTGTCAACTTTCCCACTGCAATATTCAGTGGCACCACAATGAAAAGCTTTTTTTTCCATATGAAATGTCAAGCAGATGAAATGACGTTGCTGGTGGCAATGTGTTTGAGAAATTTTTGCTGGTCAGCGTGCTGTTTGCTGTTGACGATGCTGGTGCTGTTGCTGGTTTAATCTGTTTCGCGCATAAGTTTAATGCCGAATATACACTGTTCAAATGCATGACAAGCATGTGCAAGTGTATTAGTGAAAAAGTCACACGTATAGATTGGATGTTGGAATGAAGCAAAATCAAAATCTTTTGATTTTCTTTCAATCTAGCGTCCTGCGTTGAAGTAGTGTATATGCAAGATTGATGATTGATCACGCATTTATTGGTTCATTTGCGTATAGTACGTTGAAGAGATGAGAACACAGCACACATAAGCACATATTTAAATATTTAAACAGAAAACAAAAATTATATGATGAAATGGACAGACAAAATAAAACAAAGTACTCGCATAAAATTGAAAAAAATCCAAAGAAATTCGTAAAAATACAATTTTACCGAAAAAAAACTCACAAATCGCAACGTACTCTCACCACACCGTCGACGTAAAAATAAAAGATTGAAGACTAATGCTTGATATGTGTATATGCAATTTCAACCCCAAATTACCAATACACTTGCATATGCTTGTCATGCATTTGAACAATGTATACCCGGCATTAAACACGGCATGTATCATGTAAATAGAATTTAGTTATAATTTGATAGTCTGATATCTGATTGTCGCATGTAAGAAAATAAAATTAAATAATATAATTTTTAGGTGCAAAATTTTCAACTATCGAAAAATATGACTTTAAAAAACATTTTGGGAAGACACGTTATCAACTCAACACATAAACGCTTTATATATACAACGGCCCAATTATTGAGAGGAAAAGAGTCTGACTTAGATCCCAACAACCCTGTACGAAGAACACTGAACATCCTTCGCAAAGATTTCAAGGCTATTAGAGATTTCTTTCGTATCAATCATAATTCCGAAGGTCTAGTCGGTGATGAGAAAGGCTTGCGAAAAATTGAGCTACCGCAAGGAGAATTTGTGACGCACTGTGATGTTTTGATTATTGGTGGAGGGGGTGTGGGTTCATCAATTTCGTATTGGCTGAAGGAAAAAGCAAGGAATGGATTAAATGTTGTAGTCGTTGATAAAGATCCCACTGTAATTATAAAAAAATTTTGAATTATTAAAATGTTTCTATTAATTTAAAATTAGTATAGAAAATCATATGCTATTCAATCGTATCATGGACTTCATCAAAACTTCATAGTTCCTGAAAATATTCAAATATCGATGTATGGTGCTAATTTTATAAGAGATATTAAATCGCAGTTGGGTGATGTTAATGTAAATTTTACACCTCATGGGTCCTTACGGCTTGCATGTGAAGAAAATGCTGAAATACTCGAAACTATTTGCAGAATACAGAAAGAGTTGGGAGTTCGAAATGAACTACTAACACCAGAAAAAATAAAAGAAAAATTTCCCTGGATAAATACGGATGGAATTGTTCTCGGTAAGTTGAGTTAACGCTTAAGAAAACAATATTTTGTTACCAGAACCTAGAGGTATTCATAAAAATATATTGAAAGTTTGGGGCGACTTTCCTTTAAGGTCGCACGAGTATAGTGTTGATTTTTTTACAGTTAGGTATGGGTATCAATAGAACAGGGTTAAAATATTAGAGTGAGGAAACCCCCCTAAATCCTAAAAAAAAATATTTTCTTTTCGGTATTAACCTCACTTTTTGTTTGGCTCAATTTTTTTGGCGAAATTGTAAATTAAAGTGCTTAATTGGTTTATGTATTCAATGTTACTATCTATTCTGAATCGAACACAAAAAACCGAATGATTTTATGTCTTAGTTCTTGAGAAAATTGAAAATTACTGAGACTACTTTTTGTTTTTTGCTTACATACTTACATAAATGCATCAGTGCTAGCATCCAGCATTATGGCGCATAAACAGTGAGATATGTATGGGGGCATGCTGCCCCCCTGCAACCCCCCTGCAACCCCCCTGCTTGGGCTCACTATAGGATTTGGGGTAGGTGCGAGGTTGGGTGCCCGCAAAGTTTGGGCAAATTCCTAAACGCATATCTTGCGCAAATTCTGCTAAGCAAACAGTTCCAAAATGCAAATACAAAAATCTCTGCTAAGCAGAGTGTCCCAAAATGCAATCGATGCTACTTTCTTGCGCAAATACAGAGGCATTTGTGCAAATGTCAAACATTTCTTGCGCAATTCTCTTACATATGCGTATTCTGATTTTCTATATCTGCTTTGCAAGTGTTTTGCTTTGCAAATCTTGCATTTAGGAATTTGGCCTTTCTTTTGTACTTCATAATTTCAATACAAGTACAATAAATTTCAAGAATATCCCAAAAAAACAGCGCGTATAAAATCACTGAACCAAAGAAAGAGAGGAAAAACGTCAAAATAAAGCAAAAAAAAGTTTTTCATGTGCATCGCAGCCATTATTGTGTTCAATTTGTATGAAAAAGTGAAACTTTAAAAATTAATTAAAAATAGTTATACGAGTAAATGTTTCCTCACTTTAAGATTGCGATATTTGTTGTTTATAAGTACTAATCTATCAAATAAAACTATCCGCGTGTGAAAATTCGTGCGACCTTAAAGGAAAGTTGAGCCGAAATCCCTACGAAAAGTTGCTACTGGAAATATCAATAAAAATGCTGTACTTGCATCCTACAAATTCTCCCTGTTGATAGGTAAGTTGAGAAATGTAATGTCGAGCTCCTTTCAAGCACTTGTTGTCGACCTCAGTGGCTACTAATTGAATTTATTGAATTAAAAATTATCTACATATCTTTTTTTGTGAATGTATGCATGTGCGCATGTACTGACCAAATCATTTATTTAAAACACAAATAGAAGTATCCAAACTGTTAAACTTGAAATGTGTATAAAAATTTGTTTGAAAGTTTGTGGAAATTGTTCCTAACGAGATATTCAAAAAGCATCAACTTAATGAATTCGAATGAAAAAAATCGACTGCAGTTAACTACAGTCAAACTTCTGGTTGTTTGGAAATTAACATAAAATTTAGCTTTTGTGTTATATCCATGTTCATTTTTTGTTGATAGGCAAAGCTGGAAAGGCTCATACTGTCGGTGAAGATTGATGCTGGGTGAGAAAGAGTCATGAAATTTGGACTTAGTTTCTCTTTCGAATGATACCGTCAAGAGAAGAATTGTTGATATGTCCTGCGATCTCAAGGCACAGCTTATAGAAAAAAAAAGGGTGAGTTCCTATTTTGCTCTTCAATTGGATGAAAGCACTGACATATCAAACAATGCCAATCTGATGACGTATGTGCGGTACGAATTTCAAGACTCTATTCATGACGATTTCTTGTTCTGTCTGCCTCTTCCTGACCATACGACCGGAGAAGCCATTTTTAATCTTTTAAATGAATTTATAACATCAAATGGAATATATTGGAAAAAATGTGTTGGAATTTGCACTGATGGTGCAAGTGCAATGTCCGGATGTAAAAGTGGTCTACGCGCTTTTGTTAAAAATGTTTCGCCCGAAGCTACATGGCTGGACTGTTGCATACATCGAGAGGCATTGGTGGCGAAACGAGTTCCAGCAGAATTAAAAGCTGTTCTCGATGAAGTTGTGAAGATTTATCAATTTTATAAAATCAAGACCACTAAACCACCGCATCTTTAATAAGATATGTAATGATATGGGCAGCATCCACAGTCAGCTTTTACTCCATACTGAGGTTCGTTGGCTATCCCGAGGAAAAATTCTTAAACGGTTTTTCGAGCTTCGCGAAGAAATATGAATGTTTTTCCTCAAAGAAATTAATTTGTCATTTGAATTGCGCGACCGTTTTAATGATTTTGCATGGTGTGCACAAGTTGCCTATCTTTGTGACGTTTTTGGCTATTTAAATGAGTTAAACATGGATTTACAAAACTCACAAAAGACATTAACTGTATTCCAATTTGAAGACAAAATAGAATCGACATTTAAGAAAATTGAAATGTGGCAAAGACGATTTGAGAAAAAGGATTATTCATCATTTTCAACACTACATGAATTTTTAACAACTGCCAACGATATTTTACCAGACTCAATTTTTCAAAGTTTTCTCAAACATTTCACGGACCTAAAAAAAAGTTTTCGAGAATACTTTCCAATTTCTGATAATAGCAAATTATGGATTAAAAATCCATTTTCAGTTGACTTTAGTGAAATAAGCTGTTTATCAGCTTTAGAAGAAAACCAGCTTATTGATATATCTTGTGATTCAGCTCTACAACTTGTATTTAAAAACATCAGTCTTTTTGAATTCTGGTTAAGTGCTAGAAAGCAATATCCTGTAATATCCAAAAGAGCTATAAAAGTATTAATTCCTTTTTCTACGTCATATTTATGAGAAAAAACTTTTTCAACTCTTGTTTATACGAAAAATAAATATAGAAATAAATTAGACGTAGAACCTGATTTACGAATTCAGCTATGTTCGTTTGATCCAAATATAAATAACTTGGTAGCTAAAAAACAACACCAGCCATCACATTGATTATTTTACTAACTGCTAACATATGTACATACATACATAATATTTACTTTCAATAAGATTTTAATAAAAGATATTTTTATAAAAACAAAATGTTTTCAACTTTGTGGGTGTAACGGTATTAATTTAAAGTTTATACACAACAATACATCAAATTTTATTTTTGGGGTCCGCCGACTGATAAATTCGTTGTTAGGGGTCCGGTCCGCACATTCTTAAAGGCTAAGAACCGTTGCCCTAGACCATAGCATGCTTACAAAAAAAAACATGGAAAACGTTGTTTACAGTACAGTGACACCACAAATAGGCTTTATATGATATGATATGAGGAAACAAATATTAAAGATCACCTGTAAATCGTAGGTCGAATTGAATATAGTGGTTTAAAGTAATTAGTAGTGCTAGCCCCCAAATTACTTTTGTTTATTATTTTTGTGTTATCTGCGAATTGTTTAAAGTAAGAAATAAATTTCTATGACCTTATAACATGGTAAAAATCTCTTTTGTTTAAAAGCCTTCGGCTTGGTGTTTTTTGTTTTGTTTTGTGACTGTGAAGACTTTTAAAAATGTATCTTCGTGTATACGGCGAGATATTTTGTGTGGCTCTTCTTCAATGTTTTCTTTGTCAAAATCCATTTACAGTTTTTGCTTTTGAGTGCCGCCTCATACAACTTTTCTTTTTCTTGTTAGGCATACAGTAAAATGAAAATTAGCAAAATTTCTTAAATATGGAAAAGCGCAAAGAGCGAAATAAACGTAATTCTAATCATATAATGGAAAGCTTTGGTCTTGTAGACATAGTTAAACCTCTCAGAGTACTGGTTACTTTTGTAAGCTCGATGAGTTTCAGAATCCATAAAAGATGGGAACGAAGGAATCGAGATGGAAAAATATTCAAGAGGGATTATGGAAGTTGGTTGGAAGAGGAAATTAAATTACATGTTCAATTTTATGACCTTGTTCCAACAAGCTCGAAATCGAATCCTGGATGGCCTTCAAAGCCATTTGAGGAATGTACACCCAAAGTGCAAAAACGGAAAATAAGAGAATCGGTAAAATAAGAGAATTGCATCGATGAGTTGCAGAATCCATGAAAGATGGGAACGAAGGAATCGGGATGGAAAAATATTCAAGAGGGATTATGGAAGATGGTTGGGTGAGGAAATTAAATTGCCTGTTCAATTTTATGACCTTGTTCCAACAAAAAGCTCTAAATCGAATCCTGGACGGCCTTCAAAGCCATTCGAGGAATGTATACCCAAAGTGCAAAAAAGGAAAATATTATAATTATTATAATTATAAGTTTATTAACAATAAAGTGAATTACATTGTCAATAATAAGATTAATAGCTAGAGCTACTAGGGCTTTCAGCTAGTTGGATAGTTAAAATGTATATAAAGTTTTCTAAGTTAAGTGCTGAAATCAGCTTATATACATTGTTTACATTTTCGTATGTGACTTGGGTTAAAAAGTCAGATAGATTTGACTTTACAATATTTTTGCTTATTAAGTTTATTTGTTTGCATGACATAAAATGACTAATGGTAAGCGTATGGTTTTCGTCGCAAAGGTGGCAAATTGGGGGCGTTTCGTTGTTGAAGAGGTGTTTATGGGTTATGTTATTGTGACCCATCCGCAGTCTAATATAGATTTTAATATTTTTGTGTGATACATCTTTAGGGTAATAAGTTTTTTCGGCATTTGGGTTAAAGTTGGTGTAAATGTGGTGATAATTTAGCCAGTTGGTTTTCCTCTTGTATTTCCATGTTTTAAGTAGATGTTTTTGTATGTCTCTTTTGTTGTAGGCATAGAATGTGGTAAGAGGTTCAATTAAAGCTGATTTAGCTGCAGCATCAGCAGCTTCGTTTCCATCAATCCCACTGTGACCTGGAATCCAGGCGATTTTTAGTTTACCACTTCTTGTGATGATCTTATCGCGGATGGATTCGATAATTTCACTGCTGTTATTGATATTCTGAATAGCTTTAACAGAGGAAAGACTGTCTGAATATGATACATTTATTGTTTTTAGATTTCTCAATTGCAGTGAGGATAGCAAAAGCTTCTGCGGTAAATATGGAGGTAAAAGTTGGAAGTATACCTTTACAGATGGTTGTTAAATTTTCTGCGACAACAGCAAATGATATTCCGTCTTGGAACTTTGAAGCATCGGTAAATATTAAGCTCCATCCTTGTTTTTTGTGGTTTTCTGCCACGTCAAGAAACATTGCTTTGAAAACTTCTTTGCTGGTTGAAGTAATAGAGTGTTTGCTAAGGTTATCATCAATGGAACTTATTGGAAAATTCCAGGGCGGGTGGAAGGTTGATTTCAAATTTTGAATGACAATGGGGATGTCAAGGTCATTTGCGGATTTTAGAGCGAAATGTAAGGTTGATTGAAGTCTTGGGTTTTTCTTCCGTTTTAGAATCTTTTTTACATCGCTGTGAATGGGTGATCTACTACAGGAGTTTATTTGTTGTATTATACCCGTGGTAAGATGTTCGATCCTTTTTATAAGATGCGGTAATCCAGAGTCTGTCAAGAGGTTCCGAATTGGAGTCGTACGAAAAGCCTTCATACCACTCCTGATGGCTGCATGGTATGGTGTTGTGATGAGTTGAGTAGATGATTTTGAACATTTACCATATACGGCTAAACCATAGTCAATCTTAGATAGAATTACAGATTTTATTACATTTATTATAGTATTAACATTACAGTAGCTGTTTTTAGAGGAAAGATATTTTATTTTTTTTTTATTATTTATTAATCATTATCCTCATCTTAATAACTATAACATTTGATAAATCTTAAGATTGCTCTAACAAAATTACAATTTAGTGATTTTAAGAGAGAATAGTTAGTGACATTGGTATTTCATAAAAATAGAGATAATGCCACTTCATAGTACAAAAATTCAGCGTGGGGTGTACGATATAAGGAAAGTTAAGTTAAAAAATTAAAAAGAATTAAATCAAAATGCATTTTCAAAAGAAACAAGATAAAACAAATTCAAATTCATTGACAGTATTAATTGAATTAAACAATTAAACAATATAGCTCAACAAAACTTCGATTTCATTATGATCGAAATCAAGAAGCCACAGTTTTACTTTTTTCAAAAAGGCGAATAGAGTTGGTAGGTTGCGTAGGCTAGCTGGAAGGCGGTTATACAATTTGCAGGAGACAACATGATACGAGTTTCTAAAGCTTGTAGTACGAAAAGAAGGAATGGCAACTAAGGATTGGTAATTACTGCGTAAGATATAGCCTTCACATATTGGACTCTGCAAGTACCCGCCTCTAATAAAGAAAATCTTGAGAACCTTGTAATAAAATAACTGTCTGACAGGCAAAATCTTTATACGCCTAAAAAGCTCCATGGAATGAGAGAGACGGGGTGAGTTACACACTTTTCTTATAGCGCATTTTTGCAGCACAATAAGCGGCTTCATTTTGTTCTGATAAGCACCTCCCCAACAGCTTATACCGTATTGCATTCGAGAATGAAAAATCCCATAGTAAACAGTTTTCATGGTGTTATCAGAACAATACTTTCTAAGGTGATAGAAACAACGGATTGTTGAAAGCAAATATTGTTTAAGCCCTAAAATATGCTCAGACCAGCTCAAATTTCTATCGATGAGAACACCCAAGTATTTAAAACAGTTAACGTTTTCAATTTGAAAGCAGTTGGTGTCGCAAGAAACATTAGCATTAAAATAGTGATACGAATTTTGAAAGGAACTCAAGTGTAAATTATACCTTGCACAGTTCGATGAGTGGAATATAACATTAATGTCTGGAGTCACGTTAGAGCTAAGGGAAAAAAACATAAGTTTAGTTTTGTTACTTACCAAAAGTTTATGTGCATCAAACCAAACTCTCAATAAGTGCACATCATGATTTAAATCAGCCACTAGGTTCAATAAACTAACGGATCTGTATGCAATTGCCAAATCATCTGCAAACGCCCTTACTTCACCAACAAAAGGTTGTTCAAAAATAGAATTAATATATATTAGAAAAAGGATGGGACCAAGAACAGATCCCTGAGGAACTCCAAGATTGATAACCTTGGAGTTACTCAGACAGCTGCCGAGTTTGACCTTTTGTTCTCTGTTTTTCAGATAAGATGCAAACCACTCATATATAAATCCACGGAAGCCCGCATAATATAATTTGTTCAAAAGAATATTGTGGTCTACCATATCAAAGGCTTTCGTAATATCCACAAAAAGTCCACTACAAAACCTTTGATCATCCAGTTCTTTATGAATAAAAGAGCAAAAATCCAACAAAGCATCCTCAGTAGAGAGCCCAGTCCTAAACCCAAACTGTTTGGAACTAAGAAAATTAGAATTTTTGAGAAAGTTCAAAACCCTACATTTAATTACTTTTTCAAATATTTTTGAAATAGAAGGCAACAACGAAATTGGCCTATAATTGAAGGGTTGTAAGTCTAAAGGGTCTAAGTGCCAAAAAATCAAAAATCAATATTTTTATCAAAATACAATCTAAGGGCCAAGCCTTATAATATCAAAATGGATTTAAGTGCCTATTTCTTTTAAAACTGTACACACACACAAATAAAGTTATGGTATAGCATAAGTGCCAAAGGGCTTTTGCTTATGTTTTTCTCGTTTATCTCTAAATTATAAAAATGGCACTTAGACCCTTTAGACTTACAACCCTTCAATTATTTTTGTCTTTTTTACTCCCTTTTTTAAACAGGGGTATCACAATGGCGTGTTTAAGTTCATCAGGAAAAATTCCAGAGAAAATACTCAAATTAAAAATATATGTCAAAATATCCACAATATTCAAAGCGATTTTCTTTAACACAATGTTAGAAATACCGTCATTACCAAAAGATTTGGAGTTATTCAGAGAGTTTATGGCTTTTAATATCTCAAGACCAGATATTGTTTCGAAGTAAAAACTATTTATTTGAAAAGACGAAACTAGAGAGCCGGAACCAGTACAAGAATATTCTAGAAAAGAGGTACCCCTCGAAAATGATTCCCGTCCAACTGAAACAAAGAACTCATTGAATGCATTAGCTACAGCTGTAGGGTCTGAAATTATATCATCCCCGTTGTTCAACGCTATCAAACTATTTTGATCATTAACACTTCGATTAATAATACTATTAACCACTTTCCATTCTTTTTTTATGTTCCCTTGGGACATTCTTATTTGATTATGATAATAATTATCCCTACATGTTTTGATTTCATCATTAATTTCACGGCTCATACGATTGTAGCGATTTTTTAAACATAAATTTTGTGGGTGTTTATTACATTTTATGCGCAGTCTATGTTTCTGTTTTATTTTTTTCAGGAGAAGCCGGTTCATCCAAGGCTTAAGCTTTCTTTCAGACTTTCGTGGTACATTAACGTAACTATACATGGTAATGGAATTCTTAAGAATGTCAAGAAATAAATCATAAGCCTTGGAGACATTTTCTTGTTCATAAATTACCTCCCAATTATAGAAGCGCAACGCATTATTCAACTCTTTGAAGTTGATCTTGGTTTCGCTATATAGTGAATCATCTTCTTTTTTATTATCCAGAGTGGAGAACAAAATACCAGTCATACAATGGTCAGAAATTTGAAGATCACAATTAATACCAGCACATTGAATGGATTGAATATTAATAAAACGGCCTAATACGTGGTCAAGACAGGTATCTGATGTTGGTCTTGTTACATCATTAACAAATGAAGTTAACCCATGATCGGAAATTAATGCAAGATATGAATCCAAATTAGGACAGGAGTTAAGCAGGTCCAAGTTAAAGTCACCTACAATTACCAGATTACCAACCCTCAAATTGCGCAAGAGAACCGAAAATTCATCTAAAAAAGCATTGAACGGCTGAGAATTTAATCTATATATACAAATAAAGGAAAATGACTCTTTGCCAAAACAACAAGAAATTTTTAAAACATCAGCACTCGTCAATTTATAGCATTTCATATCACATATATCATAAGTATCTCTTACAAAAGCACCTACTCCACCAGCAGCATACGAGTCATTTGTATTGGCATAAAAATTATAGCCAGGAATACTGTAATCATTAATCTCAAATGAATAAATCCAAATTTCACATACAAATATAATTTCCGGTAAGTTTTCAAAGGCGTCTAGATTGCCAACTAATAAATCGAAATTTTGCCGAAGACTTCTTACATTTTGGTGAATTATAAATAAAGCTTTCTTATTCTCTAAACTGTCAAGAAAAAATTTATAATTACAATTACTAATGGTACTTAAGGTAAGGCTGTTAAAAAAAAGATCTTCTGGATATGTATCAGTGTTTATATTATTCATTTTGAAGCAAAGCTAAATCATTAAAAGACCTTATTACAACAACCTTACCTCTTTCCACTTTCCTTAACATAATTTGAGAATTATTATACCACAAATACTTATAATTTTTATCTGTTTTAAGTTTTTTAGCTGCCATAAAAAGAGTACGAGTATATTTCGTAAAGCAATCGTTAATATAAATGTTGGAACTATTTATATATTATGTTAACCCTAGCAGTAAGGCTTGTTTTTAAATGTATACAGAGGTTCTTAAATGTATATCTGGAATCAATTATAATACCAAGTATTTTTGCAAAATTAACATTAATTATATTAGTGTTATTTAATTGAACTGAAATGTTTTTACTGCAACTATATTTTTTACATATGTGGAGAACTTCACATTTTTTAATTGAGATCTTTGAACCTGAATATTGCCCCCATTCTGAAAGGCTCTGTAGAATATTCGTGAAAGTGGTGGAAAGGGACGTTAATTCGTTGCAATTTGAGTAAACTATCAAGTCGTCGGCATATAATGTATGGCCCACTGTGCTGTATTGGTCAACTATTGAGCTGATTTTATTGAATGCAATTATGAAAAGGACGACAGATAGGGGCGATCCTTGAGGAATCCCGTTTTTCAAAGCATGAATAGACGAATATGTGCCGTTCGCCTTGATGCGGAAAGACCTGTGGCTTAGAAAAGACTTAACATAATTTAACATTTTTGGCCCAATTTTCCAGTCAATTAATTGTTTCATAACTACGTGTATGCCAATGCGATCAAACGCTTTTTCGAAGTCAATCAAAAGGACTGAAACATGTTTTTTTGCTGACAGGGATGAAGTGATGATTTCATCAAGATGGAGAAGTGCGTCGATGGTTCCACGTCCTTTCTTGAAAGCTACTTGACGGTAGTCGATTAGATTATTCTTTTCAAGGACCCAGAACAATCGTCTGGATATTATTTTTTCCAACACTTTACCTGTACGGGGGAGGAGCGATATAGGACGGTATCCGGAAATTAAAGATAAGTCTTTATTCGGCTTAGATATTGGGACAATACTGGCCACTTTCCATGCATGTGGGATTACACCTTCGTTTAATACTTGGTTGAATAAATCCAATAACCTTTTTTTAAAGGTTGTGGAACTATTTTTAAGCATGGCATAGGATATGCGATCAAACCCAGGGGTATTTCCTTTAACAAGATGCAGGCAGCTTTCCAGTTCTGTCATATTTAAAGGACATTCGATTGGAGCTGCAGAAGGGTTGATGGTGTACGGTGGTATTATCAGGTTGAGTAACAAGTTTTTTTCACTAATGAAAGTAGAGTGAAAGTTTATGTCGTCTCCGGAACGTTCCCATGTTTTTGCAAAAAACTCAACAATCTCTTGTGGACATGTAATAATTTCTGTTTCAGCTTTTATGACTGATTGAGTAAGGTACATAGTTGCCGGTCAGGGTTTTTATATCAGTCCGCAGTTTTTTAGATGTGGAGTTTGGGTTAATGTTCAAGGTAAACTTTTCAAAACATGAAATTTTTTCTGCTCTGACAGCTTGGCGGAACTTGGCGTTACTTTTCCGATAAAATATAAGGTTATTGTTTGTAGGATGCTTCTTAAAAATTCTCCAGGCTTTCTGTTTTATCTGGCGAAGGTCGCTTAACTCTTTGTTCCACCAGGGAACAACTTGTTTGTAAGTTTTGTTTGTTGATTGTGGGATAGCCGTATTTGCGGCGGATCTAATGCATTTATGTATAAGGGCAGCTTCTTGGTTAATGTTGCTAGAAGTTTTTCTCTGCGAAACTTCTTTAGAGAGATTTGATTTAAAAAGTTCCCAGTTGGCCCTATCCAAAAGGAACCGTTTTTGTAATTTTATAGGTATTATATTCTTGCCTAGAGAAAAGGTCGTGATGATCGGAAAGTGATCACTCCCGTGTAGGTCGTCAGAGACGGACCATGAGGAAGTTGAAACCAGAGATGGTGTAACCAGGGTTAAATCAACATGTCGCACCTCCGGTGCAATATCGACGTAACTGCAATTTTTTCTGAAATTGAGTTAAGATTGACATAATTACCTAAATGTCAAGTTTTATAAGTGGTAAAATCGACGTAATTGTATCTTTGCTATTGCCCAAAAGAAGCCACTTTTTTGTATGGACACAAAAGCTGAAACGTATGGTATTTTGATAATCAAGAAAACTTTAAACGTGATCCCTCAACATTTAGGAAAATTGCATTTACGTCGTTATTGCACTGGAGGTGCGATGTGTGAATGTTTTGTGTATCGAAAAGTGTGTCGGGCGACCATTATTATTATGCCCGCCCCTTTGCCCTCCCAACCCGCGCGCGGGGAGGACCTTTTTAATTATTTTTATTTTATTTTATGTTCATATATTTTACGTTTTATAATCATATGTTTCAGTTATTATTATGATATTTTATTATTTTTTGTTCATTAAGAATAAAAATAAAAGTAAGGTTAAAGAGTAGTTAGCATTTGATTTGGCTAAAAAGCCATTTGGTAGATTAAGATTTATTTTAAATTAATTATCCGATTTTAAATGTCTTATAACTTCTTTTTTAAATTTGTTAATATTGTTTAATGATTTTATTTCATTTGGAAGATTATTAAACAACTGAAGTCCTTTAAACATCACTGTGTTCTGCGCTCGAGCTGTAGTTTTAAATTCAAGACTAAAGTTTTGTGCATTTCTAAGATTGTATGGCTGAGTGTCACTGATATATTTTAAATTGTTACTTAAATATTTTGGAAGCATACCATTTCTCAATTTGAAGACAAACAATAACACATTTAATTTAATTGTTTGAGTTACGTTCAACCAATTAAGCTTCTCCAACATATTTCTTATACTAGTAAGTCGTGAACATTTTAAAATAATTCTCATCGCTTTGTTTTGCAGTTTTTGAAGTCGTGAGAAGATAAGAATAAAATGGTGGAGTAATATTGAAAATGAGGTTTAACAATCGCGTTATAAATTGTAACCGCAGTATTAGTCGATAATTTTTTTCTAATTCTGCCAAGAAAGTAAATTTTTTTTGATAATTTTTTACAAACATATTCCGTATTAGCTTTTAGATTTATTTTGTTGTCAATAACCACTCCCAAATATTTAAATTCTTCAACACTTTCTATATTTTCACCATTAATGTGTACAACATTCTGTTCCGTACTATTTATACACATATATTTTGTTTTTTTAATGTTAAGTTTTAATTTATTTTTCTTTAACCATTCATCTTTTCATCTTTTCCCGAAATAAAAAGAAGGGCATCATCTGCAAATATACATAGACGACAACATTTAACCGAAAAGTTTATATCATTAATATATAGTAAAAACAGGAACACCCCCAATACCGAGCCCTGAGGTACTCCCGTTCTCACTTCATTAGCTTGTGACACGCTATTGTTTACCGAAGTACGTTGTGTACGAGTATTCAAATATGACTCAAACCATTTTAATTCATTATTTTTGATTCCATATTTTGAAAGTTTTTCCAAAAGTATTTTACGGTCGATAGTTTCAAATGCTCTCTTAAAGTCTAAAAAAACTGCTACAACAATATTTTTGTTATCAAACTCATTTTTCCAATTTTCTATAACACAATTTAACGCGGTTTCACACGAGAAACTCTTTCGGAAACCTGATTGTTGATCCATTATTAAGTTATTATTTTCAATATATTTTCGTAATTGTTTTTCTACAAGTTTTTCTAAGACTTTTTCATAAATAGGCAGCATATTAACTGGTCTGTATTCCTCACATAATATTGTATTCGGAATTTTTTGAATAGGTATTACCCGGGATTCTTTCCATTTACTTGGAAAATAACCAGACAAAAAAGATTTATTGAAAATTGCCTTTAATAGTGGACCAAGGATTTCAAAACCGTCTAAAAACATTTGAGCACTCATAAACTTATAATCTTTTATTTTACCCATAGACTTCAATACTTCAACTATTTCTCGGTTATTAATCAATTTGAAGGAAAAGAGAGTGTTAGTGACATTTTTATCAGTATATGTTGTTCTTGGGATTTCTGCAATAATATCTTCCACACTTGTTATAAAATATTTATTAAATTTACACGCTATTTCTTTATTATCATACTTCATATTTCCATTAAAAGAAACGTTTTTTATTTCCGAATGATTCGAATTTAAAACGAGTTTTTTTAAATTTTTCCACAATTTTTGCGAATTCGTTGATGTTTCAATCTTTTTCCGAATGAAGTGATCTTTAGCTAATTGAAGTTCCTTTTTATATACATTTCTTGCAGAAATATATTCTTCCCATAACCGATTTTGGTTTCCAAATTTGAATTGCTCATATTTTAAAATTTTAATATGTTTTAATTTTGCTAATTTCCTATTAAACCATTTACATTTACCAAAATTTACTTTTTTTTCAACAATCATTTCATTCACTATGACATTCATTTCATCACACATCAAATCAGCCAATTCATCCACACTACTGTTGACAACATCCACACCAATGAGTCCACTCACTAATAGTTTAGAGAAAAAAGAATCTTTATTGTAGTTTAATACTTTATATTTTATGTCACTATTTGTTTGTATTTTAGTTTTAATGGTACTTTCAAAACGAATAGTTTCATGATCACTAATTTTCAACTTAGGTTCATTTTTTGCTGTAATCTGATAAGCATTAGAAATAACATAATCGATAAGGGTTGACGAATTAGTCGTTATTCTCGTCGGTTGTTCGTTAATAATGCATAAATTATTTTCAACACATAGAATTTATTCTACTTTTATAAGTACTATCACTCAGCAAATCCATATTAAAATCACCTACTATAATTAATTCTTTGTCAACATTCACACTCTCTAATAAATTATCAAACATAGTACAAAATCTGGCTTTTGAAGAACTTGGCGATCTGTGAACCAACAGTATTTTTATCATAATATTTCGATCACCAATATTGATTTCCAGACAATCACATCCTTCCTTGTTTTTGACCTCGTTAATAACTTCAAAATTTAATTCTTTTTTAACATAAATTAAAACACCACCAGTATACGAAGATTCACTTTTAATCTGGGCAAAGTTGTAATCCTTTAATATTAATTCAGAATCATTAATATTATTTTCTGTTACATGTGTTTCACTTAAGCATATTAAATGAGGTTTTTCTTGACTAGCCAACAGCTCAATTTCATCGAAATTGTTAACTAGGCCTTGGACATTCAAATACACACACTTAATTATACTTAGCTGCTAGTACGAAATTTTCTCCCTCTCAATTTTCAGCTTTCTTTGAAAAACTGGACAATTGGCATCCCTGGAATCGTGGTTCACGTCTATGTTGTTATCAACGTTACCCATCCTCTCCTTCATTGAAACACAGTTTATGCATCGAGGGCTCCTTTCACTCATACACTCACTCACTTTATGATTTTCACTACACTTTGCACAAATTTCTCTTTCACTCTTACATTTAGCTGCACTATGATTATACCCACAACATTTAAAGCATCGTTTAACATTTATATTTTCATAACAAATGCACTCATCCCATTCAATATAAACAATTTTCGATTTCATAACATTAGCAAAGGCTTCACCATCCATTTCCACAATTGCATTATAAATTTTTTTATTTTTGGGTGATTGATAAACTTTTATGCATTTAATTTGTTTTAAAGTAATAGACTTATTTTGTGCTTTTAAAGCCACTTCCACTTGCTCTTCATTTAGTTGATCTCTTATGCCATGTATCAAAATTTTTGGATTTCTCATTTCACTCACTTTAATGTCATAATTATTGTCTAGTTTGTTTATTATTTCTTTTGTAATAATGCTTCTTTCTTTTTCGTTTTCACATTGAATAGTTACCGCTCCATCTTTTTTATTAGAAATTTTATTAATTTTAACTGACAATTTAGAAGGATTAATTTTTTCTTTAACTTCTTTTATTGTTTTTGTTGATTTTTTGGTTTTATATAAATGGGCGCTCTTAACATTGATGCATATGAAGATTTTTGTTTATTATTCTCACTCTCATCTTTTGCTTCACTAACTGCTTCTTTCACACACTTCTTTAAATTGTTAACGTTATTGTTTTTGCTTATAATCTCACTAACTGTCTCTTTAACACACTTTTCCATTTCATGGACACTTTGTTGGAAAATATTTTTTAATATATTTTCTGTAGAATTAATTGACGCTAAAATGTTCACATAATTTTGCTTTAAGACAGATATAGACCCAATGCAATGATCACAAATAAACTTAATGTTGACATTGCTCTGCATTCTCTCTGAATCATATTTTGTTAAATTAGTGTACTTTTCATGGATTCCCTTCCCACACAGTCCGCCGCACCGTACAAGTGTCTCATTTCGAGCCACTTTTGCGCATTTAACGCACGACGAATCCATATTTTGACGATTAAATCACTAAATACTGCTTATTTATGATTTAACACTTAAAGGTTTATTTTTATGTTTATTTTATATAATTTTAAATGTAACTTCTATCGGACACAATAAATAACACGACCGTCTTCACTGAGATCACTCTCTCTCATCATTTAAGATCCCAAGACCGCAATTTGTGATAAAGTGTTCGACTGTTTTACCGCGACTATTACACGTGCTGGAACCCCAGGAGGGGCTCCATGAGTTGAAATCTCCTGTAAGTATGATTGCGGTATTAATATTGTTTAATATACAATCAAGATCGTTAGCAGTGAATTGTTGCTCTGGTGGAATATAAACACAGACTACTGTGAGTTTTATTTTTAATTGTATTTGTACTGCTATTGCTGCTATATTTGAGTTGATTTTAATGAACTTATGAGGAATGGATCTGTGAACGAGAAGGGCTACTCGCTGCTTGGAGGAAGTGTTTGAAGTTAAATGATGAAAACAGGATGAATATTGCTTTGGACAAAAAGGTTGAAGGTTGTGTTTAATGTGAGTTTCTTGTAGGGATATGACACAAGGTTTCGAATTATTGATGAGAAGTTGTAGTTCATGGTAGTTATTAAAAAATCCATTAAGATTCCACTGGAGAATCCTAAGTGAAGGTTTTAAACATGAAGTAGAATTGTAAATATTGTTTGTAAGAGATTGTGAGTTAGGCAAAAAATTGGTTTGAGTGTGTCTCCGCTGGTCGAAAATCGAACCATCCGAGTTCTTGGAGGAACCCGGAATGTTCGGTTCCCGATCAGCGGAGTTGGTTGAAGGATAAAAATTATGTTTATTGTTCGATGTCATGATGGTCACTTTCTGACGGATTAATAAAATAGGTATTGTTTTTTATTAGAGATTCAGCGAAATTTGATATTGGTGATTGTGTAGTGTTGTTATTTGAAAGTGTGGTTTGTTGTATAGGGTTTTGATTTGGATTATTTCCGGTAATATTTGGGGTGTTCTTCGAATAGTATAAAGGGTAAGAAGCAGAGGTGCTTCCGTTGGTGGTGGTTGCGGTGCAGGTGACGGTGTTGGAAGTGGTTGCTGTGGAGGTAATAGTGTTGGAGGTGGTTGCGGTTGATGTTGAAGATGATAATGTATTCATGAAAGGAGGGAGGTGTGTGGTTGGATTTTTTGTTATTTTCGGTTCGTGAAGAATTTGTGTGTTGTTGTTGGTTGGCTTGGGTACTAATATTGGTGTGTCCTTGGACACAGAATTTTCCAAGAGGGTTCGTGGCTTAATTATGTGATTTGATTGATTTTGTGAAAGATTGTTTATCTGGGGTGGTACATTTGTTTTTTTAATATGAGCGTTGCTTGCAACTGTTGAGAAGCTTAAAGAAAGAAAAGATGAAGGGTTTTGTTCTTTGTAAATTTGTTTGGCTTCAGCCATACTGCATTTACGAATGGTTTTTATTTTAAGCGTTTCTTTAGCTTGTTGGTAACTTTGACATGACTTAGAAGAGGCGGGATGATTCTCACCACAGTTTGCGCATAATGTACGGGTGCATTCTTCAGGTATGTGTGGTGGAAGATTACAATTGACGCATGAAGAATTACTTTTGCATCTTTTTGCCGTGTGCCCTAAAAGTTGGCAGTTCTGGCAACGCATCGGATTAGGGAAGTATTCCCTAACCTGAACATTATACCATCCAATGTTAAGGGTAGCCGGTGGTCGGAAGAGGTCGAAAGTGAACAAGATCAAGCCAGTGGCATGCTGACTCCATGTTCAGTTTTTTTAAACTTGAAAACTTCTGTCACGCCCTGCGATTTCATTTCTGATAAAATTTCATTTTCGGGTACGTTGTTAAGATATGGATCATACACTGTTCTTTTTGAGGAGTTAAGTTGATTGTGTAGTGACACAGAAATAGGACAGAGATTGGAGAGTGATTTCTTAGATAGAAATTGGTCTGCAATTTTCTTTGACCTCACGAGAACGAGAAGGCTTCCGCCTCGGAGTTGAGTTATTTGGTCGTAGTAAGAACTTATTCCATCAATAGCTTTTTTTAATTAAAAAGTCCCTAAAGGAGGTGAGAGGCTTGGTATCATCGGTCGAAGAGATAACTATGAATTTAGGATCATCAGGAAGAGGTTGTGGTGTTAAAATGTTCATTGGTAGAGGGGAGGCATTATTCTTTTTCCTTCTTTTATTTCTTATGTCGGGTGGTGGATCTGGGTCCAGATCTCTAAAACGATTGCCCGAAGGCACACGTGGCGCAGAGGCCATGGCACAATAGCTTAATTTAAACTATTTGTTTGTTTTAATTTGCACACACGAGCACGAGGTGAAAAGATAAGAAATTTTACAGTTTTATTGGGTAACGGGATCGCACAAAGGGAAAGTCAAAACACTATCGGTAGAACGATGTAACCGGGTCGAGTGTTAGTCGGTGACTGCAAAAACGGAAAATAAGAGAATTGGTGTGTACTAAATCGGCCAGCGAAATTGCTGTTGCTGCAGAAGTGACCTTGCGATCAGTTGGAAAAAGAGATTTTGCAAATCTGGTAAAAAAGCTTGCACTTGCTTCCGCAGCAAGAGGTCCAAATCTCAAAAAGACCAAATTAAGTCAATGCAAACAAAACAAAAATATAAGCCCAAAGAAAGCACTATTGGTGATGGTAAACACAATTAAGTACTTTTTAATATAAAAACATGAGTCAGCATCTTAAAAAAATATTATTTAGTCCAAGAAGCGAAAAAAGAATGATACCTTAAGGAAGAAACTTTTAACGTGACTGATATGTCTGGGGAAGTGAACCTTCTAGCTTTGCTTGATATAACGTTGAACGCATCGTCAAAGCACAAAATGATCTACCTGATTTATCATCTTTGGGTACGTACGATTTAACTCTGCGTCTTATATAACACTAGTTTACAAATTTTTGGTTTTTGGCGAGTACCTCAACAAAAAAGTATTTTCTAGACTAATTTTGGCTCTCTGAACTCGGAAATGGCAATCATTTATTTTTCCAAAGAAGCGTTTTCGAGATATGACCAAAAAACGTGTTTTTCTGCTCCTTTTCCATGTATAAGCCTAATTCTCAAAAACTGTCGAACTAATTAACATATACTTTATAGTTTTGAACAGATATTTTGTTTCTCTTTCTAACAGTATACGACTTGTGTAAATCGGCCCAACAATCATCAAGAAAAAGCCGTTCAAAGTTTCAAAAAACACAATTTTTCGCCGTTTTTTGAAAATCCCTTGTTTTAAGTCATTCCGTAAGGATAGAAAAAAAATATTTAAAATAGTTTTAAGATCTCAGGTGGAAGATATTGTTTTTACAAAGCCAAAACGCACAAGATCAATGAAATCGGATAATAAATGTGGAAGTTATGAAACATTACGTGAAGGCAGATCATTTCAGGTTTTTTTCTTTTTTTCATAATTTTTATTGAAAATATGAATTTTTGTTTACACTTCTTTTTTTATGTGGCGTTGAATCTTCGCGGAGCTGCAACCAGCAGTAGTCACTCATCATCCCTTGGTCCCAAAAGCCCTCATACCTCTTTTTCATGATAGCAAGGTCCTGGTTTACGCTTTCAGCTCCTAAATTCGAGGGAAAAGTTTCCAAATGGCTGTGCAGGAAGTGCATTTTCAAAGACATGCGAGCACCTGAAAGGAATACAAATAATATTTAAATTTTAGTTGTCAATAGAATTCATTGTAATCATCATTTTTTCGATCAATTGACGATAGTTTGGACTTCTGTAGTTTCCCAAAAATCCATGAACTACGTCTTGAAAAGTATTCCATGCTCTTTTCTCGTTTTTTTTTAGACTATTCAAAAATCCGGTGTCACTAAACAATTTTTTTTACCTGTGGACCAACGAATATACCCGCCTTAATTTTTTCGGTCGACAGCTTGGGAACCTTTGTTTTTAAATATGTTAATCCTTTGTTTTCGGGATCTTTTGCTCAAACTTTTTTATGTTTTATGTGCAATGATGGTACTATTACATTTTGTTTTTCAACAAGTGCTTTTTCAGCAAACGTTGCTCTTTCTTACTACATGATTTTCACGAAGTGGCCAATTTCGTTGGATGAAATGATATTCATCTGCTCTGCTATCCCAAAAACATAGAAAACAGCAGTATTTTGTGTAGCCACCCTGCAGGCCAGTAAGTAAAGCCACGACTTTTAAATCACAGCAGATTTTCCAGTTATACGAGTATGAATTGTATTTCACAAGTTGAAGAAGTTTTTCCATGGTCTTGTAGTCCTCTTTTACATTTCTGGAGTGACCAATCGGGATTGATGGTTTCATGTACCCTTTATGAAGTAAAACAGCCTTCACGCTATACTTGCTACAGTCGATAAAAAGCCGCCAATCCTTAGCTTCGTTGTGTTCTACAAATTCAGCAAATAATCCTGTCACATCATTGCAATAACAAAAGTCACCCGTTTTTGAATAATACCTTTCAAATTTCTTATTCTGATTTCTGTAATAAATGACTTTTGTTTCTGCTTCCAAGCAGTTAAATTCCTGCAATCTCGAAGCGAGCAACTCAGACTTCTCTTAAGATAAGTTGAGATCACGGCATAAATCATTGAGTTGGAATTGATTAAATAGCTTTAGTTTTGGACTTTCAATCTCCAAACTGCTGATGATACTGGAATTCAAATCTGATACTTCTCCGGCTGTTATTTTTGTTCCAGGTGGTTCTTGTTTTGGATACCGAGAAGAATGTGGTGCCGTCTTTGTTAGTTATTGCACTTCGGGATAAAAAGCTTTCCGAAATTTCCATCCTTGTATTTTAGTTAAGCAGAAGTAAAAGTCAGTCACATGATCAATTGGGTTTCTCCATTCAACTGGCTTTCCAAACGATAAATACTTCCTATTTCCGTTTCCAAATGCAATTAACCTCACAAAGCACGTAGCACAGGTTGACAATATAGCATTACTTTACTATAAAGCACTACAGTAAATGCTCTGAATTTGTATATTTTTTACAACAATTCTTAAACAGGTAGATAAAACTAAAAAACATACATTTTTTTGAAAAAAACTGAAATGGTCTGCCTTCACGTAATGTTTCATAACTTCCACATTTATTATTTATTTATTTATTTATTTATTTATTTATTCATCTACAAGCTTAGCTTAACAGATTATAATGTTTAATTAAAAGATTTATAATATAAACAATTTTCATACTTTATCAAAGTTTGTGATTTATCAATTAATTTAAAAAAAATTAATTAATATAAAGAATTAAATAAAATATTTTTGAAGCACACCCTTGAGATGTGTAAGTCAAAATTTCTAGAAACTTCATTGAAAGACTTTATAGATCTAGAAATTGGTTCGCTTAGACCGTAATTCGTTCTGTGCAAGGGTTGGAAAAGAAATTGTCGTTCCCTGAGTGGTCTAACAGGAGCGTAAATAGGAACTTGAGATAGAAGATAGGGACTCTTAATGTGATTGCAAATCAGATCTCTTATGAACATAGTTTCATGTATGTATCTTCTAGATTTAAGTGAATGTATACCGAGAAGCCGGCATCTTTCTTCGTAAGATGGTGAAAAGTTCCAATTTATTTTCCTAAAAATATATTTTGTAAAACCCCTTTGAACTTTTTCAATTCGATCCGAATGTACTTCATAAGACGGGCTCCAAATAATATCAGAAAACTCTAGAATGGACCTTACTAGAGAAGTATATAACATTAGAAGGGTATGAGGATCCGTAAAATCTTTTGAATTTCGTTTGATAAAACCAACCATGGAATTGGCCTTTGCTACAATATAATCAATGTGATAATTATAAGTGAACTTTGTGTCCATTATTACACCGAGATCTTTTATTTTATCAACTCTTTTTAATAAGTTATTACCAAGGTAATAATCATACGATATTTTTGACGAACATCTACAAAATGAAATAACACTACATTTGTTGATATTTAAATTAAGGCAATTTTTAGTACACCATCTGGATAGTAGATTGATGTCTGATTGAACTTTCATACAGTCATTAACATTTTGTATTTTTAAAAATACTTTTAAATCATCTGCAAAGATTAATGAATCACAAAATTTTAAAGCAGAAACAATATCATCTATAAATAAGATAAATAGCAGAGGGCCTAGGTGACTTCCCTGTGGGACACCCGATGGACAATTTATAGGCCTTGAAAATTGTTTATCAATCACTACTCTTTGGGTTCTACCAACTAAAAATGAAGAGATCCAATTAAGCATTGAAGAATGAAAACCAAACATTTCTAATTTTTTAATGAGAACTCTGTGGTTGACTGAGTCAAAAGCCTTGCTGAAATCAGTGTAAATTGCGTCTACCTGAAACCCTTTCTCAATTGCGTTTATAACATATGATGAAAAATGTGCAAGGTTTGACGTAGTTGATCGCCCAACTACAAAACCATGCTGAAATTCAGAAATATGTTCCTTAATATGAAATTGAAGTTTAGTTTTTACTATACTTTCGAAAACTTTCGGTATTGAAGAGAGCTTACATATCCCTCTATAATTTTCAATAACATTTTTGGAACCCGATTTAAAGATAGGAATAAGATATGATGATTTCCAATCATCGAGAAAAATTCCAGATAGCAAGGATTCGTTAAAAATAAGGAAGAGTGGAAAAGATAGAAATTGGGAACATTCTTTTAAGATGATTGCAGGTATCCCGTCGGTTCCTGGTTTGCAATTCGGTTTAAGATCTAGTAGTGCTTTTTCAACTTCATATAATTCTAAATGAAGAGAACCAATATCGACTTTAGAATATGAATTATATTCAAAAGGATATGTACAATCAGAATGCGAGTACACAGACTCAAAAAACGTTGCAAAGAAATCTACAGTTTGTTTAAGATCATTAGATTCGGTGTTATTAAAAAACATTGATTTTGGACATCCACTTGATATTTTTTTCTTGTTAATAAAAGACCAGAAGCATCGTGAGTCGTTTTTAATCTTACTTTCAATATCTAAGACATAATTTTTATGTAAAAATTTGCTTAGAATTTGAAAGTTCTTCCGATATATACAAAATGAAGAGTAATCGGAAATATTTCTTGATCTACTATATTTAGAATGCGCTTTGTTTTTCAAATTTTTTAAGTGCAATAGCTGCCTGTTATACCATGGGGGCTTAGACAAATTCCTTTTCCCTGAAAAAGGGATAAACAATGAAAATCCATTTTTTAGTATATCAATAAATTTTACATACATCTCTTGAATATTAAGACCATTAAATTGATGATTCCAGTCAAACGAACCAATATAATTATTCAGACCAGTAAAGTTTGAATTTAAAACATTAAAGGACTTTTCAGAAAACGATTGCGTTTCAGAGTAAATATAACTTTTAATCTCGATCATAATTTGTTTATGATGAATCGAATTATTTAATAAAGGGAATGGTGCTTCAGAAACATTTACATTAACCTCATCAGAACATACGAACACTAAGTCCAAAATATTATTTAAAGAGTTAAGAATATCATTTTTTTGAATAAAGTTTAGAGAATATAAATGATCAATAAATTTGAACTCAAATTCTTTTTTCATATTGCAAGGAATAAGCATTTTATCATCACTAGACCAATACCAAGAAACATTAGAAAGATTAAAATCACCAAATATACAGTGATGGAAAAAATAATAGAAACAAAGCTTTACATAATGATCAACCATTAATAACTACATACAATTACGTCTTCCTCGGTTCTAATTTTTATATATTAATTGCACCTAGCATGACTTTGAAATGGTGCAGCCGTTTGTTGTCATTAGCTCTTTCTTTGGACTTGACGGTAAAAAAATGAGCTAAGTGATAATTTCGCCTGGAAAAAATAATAGAAACAAGGTACTTTGACTTTCAATTTGACTTAAATTTCGTTTTTTTATTTTTATTGAAATTGACGTTTTATTGTTGTTTATTAGTTTTGCACGTGTTTCAGTCGTTTTAATAAAAACAAATATAACAGTTATTTTAAAATTTTATAAAAATGGGTCGTGGAGTGCATTGTACTATTACTGACCGCAATTTAATAAAAAACTTCAGAAAAAATGGGAAACCTATGGAAGAAATAGCACAAGCATTAAATTGTTAAAAAAAGAAGATATTTTAAGCTCTCCATTCAAGTCTTAGACCAGAAACAAGAGGCAGAAAACAAAAGACCTCAACGCGGTTTGATAAGATATTGGTACGACTGTGTAAAAAAAAAGCCTTTTTCTTCTTCAAACGACTTGAAAATTGAACTAAATGCGCCTGTTTCAAGTCGTACAATAAGAAACCGACTAATGGAAGCAAGGCTTCCTGGAAGGAGTCCCAGAAAAGTACCATTCTTGAGCAAGAAAAATATTTTGCAGAGAATGACTTTTGCAAATAAACACGCCCAACGAGAAAATTGGAACAACGTTTTATGGTTGGATGAAACAAAGATAAATGTATCTGGTTCCGATGGTGAAATGTATGTCAGACGACCTAAGAACGCAGAATTCGATCCAAGGTACACAAAAAAGACTGTTAAACATGGTGGAGGAAATATCATGATTTGGGGGTGCTTCTCAACATCTGGGGTTGGTCCAATTTTTTGGATAAAGGACAGAATGTGTGCTATTGACTACGTCCGAATCATAAATGAAGTTATGCTGCCATTTGCCGAAGAGAACATGCCAATTAAATGGGAATTCATGCAGAATAACGACTCCAAGCACTCCTCAAAATTGGCTAAGGAATACTTTAACAAAAATAAAATAAATGTTATGGAGTGGCCATCGCAGTCCCCGGATCTTAATCCCATAGAACACCTGTGGGGCATACTTAAGAGGAAAATTGGAGACTTCAGAGCCAAGAATAAGGAAGAACTGTGGTTTATAATACAAAATGTATGGTATTCCATACCTGCCGAGACATGCGCCAAGTTGGTTCATTCCATGGGGCGGAGATGTGAAGCCGTCATTAAAAATAAAGGTGCAACGACCAAGTACTAAAAGAATATTAACCAATTTAACTGTTAAGTTTCTCTTTACCAAAAAGAAAAACACAATTATAATATTGTTTCTATTATTTTTTCCAGGGTAAAATGGCTGTTAATGTTAATTTTAATTTTTCTCATTACTAATTTTTCTTTTTATTAATAAATTTAATATTGTGTATATTTTAAACTTTATAGAGACTTATTGTATGTATTTTTAATTTTCAATTTCCTTCCAATAAACTTTTTGTTTAAAAAAAACGGCACAGAAGAAGCTTGTTTCTATTATTTTTTCCATGACTGTACATAGATTATTTGAGTTAGAGCAAATGTTATATAAAAAATCAATATTTTCAATGTGTTTTAAATAAGTTTTATTATTCGATTTCATTGATCTTATGCGTTTTAGCTTTGTAAAAACAATATCTTTCACCTGAGATCTTAAAACTATTTTAAATATTTTTTTGTCTATGCTTACGGAATGACTTAAAACAAGCGATTTTCAAAAAACGGCGAAAAATTGTGTTTTTTTAAACTTTGAACGGCTTTTTCTTGATGATTGTTGGGCCGATTTACACAAGTCGTATACTGTTGGAAAGACAAACAAAATATCTGTTCAAAACTATAAAGTATATGTTAATTAGTTCGACAGTTTTTGAGAATTAGGCTTATACATGGAAAAGGAGCAGAAAAACACGTTTTTTGGTCATATCTCGAAAACGCTTCTTTGGAAAAATAAATGATTGCCATTTTCGTGTTCAGAGAGCCAAAATTAGTCTAGAAAATACTTTTTTGTTGAGGTACTTTTTTTGTGTAAACTAGTGTAATAGGCATCAACGTAGATCTCATCCACCATTTTCCAATTTAACTCGAAGTATTATTGAGTAAATATGAAATTGATGCGGTCAAGTTTGAAAGTTATGCAAATGAAACCAAAAATATTTATCTACATTATGCCTGGTACTATATGCCTGCAAGCATACATAAGCTTTTCATCACTCAAAAGTGATCATTCAAGCTTGTATACTGCCGCTTGGGCAGCTGTCCGCAGAGGTGCAAGAAGCGGGCAATAAGGAATACAGCCGATTCCGAGAGCATTACCGCCGAAAGTCTTCCAGAACAAATACGAACAGAGATGTACTAAACTGATTTTTACTTTGCTCGGATCCATATCTATCGAGCCGTAGTATAGTACAGTGCTTAATAGAAAAGAAAATCACTTCTTCAAGAAATATAGCTCTTATAAAGAAACCCGCAGAAGATCCAGGTGGTAGCAGTTCTAGTGAAGACGATAATGATGATGCCAGTTAGCTACACAATATACATTTTATGTACATAACATAAACATTGAATTCAAAAATAAAAATAACTGAAAAATATTTAAATAATAAATATTTTTAAAAGTAAATTTTTTTTTGTTAATATTGTAAATATATTTGTTTAGAGGTTTTTAAGGTTTAAAAGAGATGAGTCTATAGATTTCTGCAAAGATTTTGGTGAATGTTTGGACAGAATCGATTTATTAGTCTTTGAGTTATTAACATTTGAACCCAAGATGAGAACACACAAGGAGTGAAGTAGAGTTTTGCTCTATTTATCTAATTATAAAATGCTTACAGACTTAAAATTACTAAATAGAACATCATATATAACATTATACAACAGGTAAATACCAAAAAGTTGTTATTTAAGTGCGACAGGAATAAAGTTCCGCCAGATTTACAAAATAACTGTGCGTCGTATCCTTCTAAAGTCTAATTTTTTGTTTCTTATTTTGAATACTTTTTGAGCCCCAAATATGTAGGCCACCACCAACACTGTCTTAAATGTCACACCTTTCGGATAGAAGACGGCGCAATTTATTTAAATAAATATATTAAAAATTGTATTAACTAAAAAAAGGATGGACCGTTTCTACTTTTCTTTATGTATATTTGAAAAATTAAAAGGGATCTGTGCAAGTACCGTGTGAATTTTGTATTTTGCCACTTGTTGAATTTATGAATTGGCATTTCTTGTTATATGGGAACAGTATTAAAACAATTATCACTCAAATATAAATCCAGAAGCCGAACTGGCACAATATCCAAACAAAATTGGTCAGTTTGATGATTTCTAATGAATGACAATTTTTATGTTAAGACCATTTTTCGATATTTCTATGATCTAATTAAAATAAAATTAAAATCGCTTTATTTCTCTTAGGTTACCATGGCCTGGAAAGAGAGGGCTGGTTTGATCCCCTGGCTTTGTCATTTGGCTACAAAAATAAAGCATCGGAATATGGAGCTCATTTTGTTGATGCAGAAGTAGTTGGTTTCGAATTTCAAAGCCAGTCTAACGTGATGGTGGATGCCGAAGAATCGGAATGCTATAAGGCTCTCGATAAAGCAGTAGTAAAATTACCTAATGGTGAAAAACGACTAATCAAATTTGCTTTATGTGTTATTGCTGGCGGTTCAAGTTCTGGTAAAATAGCAAGTCTAGCTCGCATTGGAAACGGACCAGGACTTTTAAGTATTGCCCTGCCTGTGGACCAAAAATTGCGAAACAAATATATATTTAGTTCCCTCGGAGAAGAAGTGCCTGTATTTTGCAATCCATTGACAATAGATCCTACTGGTTGTTATTTTATACCCGAAGGTTTGAGTGGGAATTATTTATGTGGTAAATATACAAGCTGTTCCTCAGAAGAAAAAATTGAATCTTTGGAATCAGGGAAAAATATTTTCAATGTTGAAATTCGACCAACTCTTTTGAAACGTGTAAATGCGTTTAAAGATGTAAAACTCAATAAAAGCTGGACCGAAACATACGAAAATAATAGCTTTGATCAAAATGGCATTATTGGAACGCATCCTTTCTACAATAATCTCTATATTGCAACTGGCTTTAACCGGCATGGAATTCAACAAACACCGGCCGTGGGGCGAGGTATATCTGAGCTTATAATCGATGGGAGGTATAGAAGTATTGATTTGTCACGTTTAAGCTTCGATAGATTAGTTGTAGATCAACCATTGTATGAAGTAAGCACTATTTAATAAAAAGTACAGTTAATTAAAAATATGTTTTTTAGACGAATATTTCCAAATACATAAGGTTTATTTACGATCCAGTTCAGTTAAGTTTCATTAAAAAATTGTGACGTTTTCTTTCAATACAAAATCAAAATAAACTGGTTGAAATTTTAACGCTAAACTCCTATCCAATTGCAACAGACGAAAAACGAAATCGGTTTAATCTCAGGTACTGTTTTATACACCATCCTAAATACCATTTTTACTGTCGCTTGTTAATCGTTTATGAAATTTCATGATGTAACGAGCTTTGCCTTTTGGTCCATACTGGCGTTTGGAACCCTTAGCTCAGTCGTGGGGGTGGTTCTTGGACCTTTCGCTCATACAAAAAAATATGCCTGACTAAACATCACAGTTGTTATTGATGTGCGAGTATTTTTGACTTTGCCCTCCCTACCATAGTTACTTTTCTGGCTAAAGCAACCCCTAAACTAGGCTTCTTCTCCTCCTCAGCTTAACATCCCCTTATCCTCATCCCCTTTCCATGTTGTAGTTACTCATTGTAAAATATGTCTTTTCTCTTTTAAATTATTTAAAACCATTTCTTTCTTAATTTTTTTGTTCTTATATTTTCAATTTATCTTGAAATTATTAAACATTTTCCTCAGATTTATTAATTCAAATTTAGAAAAATCAAATTTACTTTAAACGAAATGAAAATCTAATTTATTTTATGCAAAAATGAAATTTACTTTATTAGTAATCAAAATTCTTATTAATCCACACCGCAACATCTTCGAATTATTAACAAGATTGGGATTTTTAATCCTCTTTTTGCTTTTCTCTATATGTTGTATTTAATCTTTACTTTCAACAGTTTAACCCCACCAACTACCAAAAACCCAATTATTTAAATCGCGTAATTTCGGAAATAAATGTATATAAATATGTATACACTATACATATACATGTAATTATATTCACCAAAATTTGTATATGCTTTTTTAATAAGGAAACTCACCTTTCTTTATCCTCCAGAAGTGGCCACTGCTGCTGGACAACGACGAGTAGTTCAATTCTCACACAATTTGCTGAGTATTTCCAAATTTATATCTTTTTACATATACAGGGTTCCCACAGTCAACGCCCCAAATGAAAACCATGGATTCCTGAGGTCATTTTAAGTCGAAAAACTTAAGAGGTCATTTTCTCGTTTTCGTCCCGTTTTCGAGTTATAACGGTTTTTATGATTTTTCTCTTAACTGGCTTTATCTTTGCCAAACTACGTCCGATTCGTAAGATTTTTTTTATAACCAATCAAGAATTTATTACAGTTTTAGTTTGTCCAAAGAATTTTTTCTGCGGACAACCGTTTCTCCGCAATTTTGCATCAAACCCAGTTTTTTAAGTAGTTTTTTCACTTTGATATCTTTTTATTCAAAAAAACACGTTAATGAGTATTAATTTTTTTCACTTATTATTAAAGCCCAGTTCATTTTCTTAAAAAAATATTTTTTTTCCTTAAAAAGAATATTAAATGTAATTAACAAAAAAATAAACAAACTGAGGGAATTTAAAAAAAAAGAAAATAATTTATAAAAATACAAAATTAACTTTTTCTGAGCTATTGTGGTTAAGAAAAGGACGAAGAGATAAATTTGTCCCATTTCAGCGTATATTAATAACATTTCCAGATATTCTTGATTAGTGTATCCATTGTTCGCAAATAATTGAAAAAAAAGCTACAACTTGAATAACAAATCCAAAATGGAGTATCAAGTAAAAGAACACGACGCGGACACTAGATCACGCGAGAAAGACATTTACAACCTTCAAATCATAATGCAAATCTTTACTGTTTACATTAATAAACGGTCTTACTAATTAACCTTATCTATTTGTCCTTTTCTTAACCACAATAGCTCAGAAAAAGTTAATTTTGTATTTAAAAATTATTATTTTTCTTAAATTCACTCAGTTTTTTTTATTTTTTGTTAAGTACATTTAGTATTCTTTTTAAGGAAGAAAAAAATAATTTAAAAAAAAATGAACTGGGCTTTAATAATAAGTGAAAAAAATTAATACTCATTAACGTGTTTTTTTGAATAAAATGATATCAAAGTGAAAAAACTACTTAAAAAACGAAAAAATTGGGTTTGATATAAATTTGCGGAGATACGGTTGTTCGCAGAAAAAAGTCTTTGGACAAACTAAAACTGTAATAAATTCTTGATTGGTTATAAAAAAAATTTTACGAATCGGACGTAGTTTGGCAAAGATAAAGCCAGTTAAGGGAAAAATCATAAAAACCGTTATAACTCGAAAACGGGACGAAAACGAGAAAATGACCTCCTATGTTTTCGACTTAAAATGGCCTCAGGAGTCCATGGTTTTCATTTGGGGCGTTGACTGTGGGACACCCTGTATATGTATGTTATATATATATATTATCACTTTCGCGATTCAAAATTTAAATTTACGGTTCGCGTTGTAATTTTAATAATTATTTCTATTCCAGATGGAATTGCGCAATTAATCATTAATTAACTCAAATAAAATAAAAAAAAATTAAAAAGATATAAAAAAATAAAAAAATTGATTTGGCTGGTGGGATTTGAACCCCGGTACTTTCAATTCTCGCTCAGCGCGTTAGCCCGCAGCTCTATGATCGCAATTGAATATGCCGGTTTAAACGGGAGCGTTATGCGGTTTCCTTGGGTTACCGTAGCCGCTTAGTCTACGCTGCCGCTACTGCCTGCTACCTTTCTAATTGCTTAGTGGCACTTTTTCTTTTTTCCTTTTTTTCTGTTTTTATTTTCCTGAATCCTCAGTTATTCGGGATAACTTTTAAAAGTGATTACTTTAAATTTTCGGGCAGCCAGATATGTATATCGACTGCCAAATCTCTTTAGTGTAATAAAATATAATCTTTTTATTGATTTTATCCTGTATCCTCTGAATTATTACTTTCTTAGTAGGTTTTTAATAACCAACAAAATATTAAATTTACCTAACTTTATTTTCTAATTTAGTAAGTAAGTAAGTAAATCTCAATAAATCAAAGTCAAACTTTCTTCAACTATCAAAGGTGTTTGAATAAAGAAATTTTTTCTGTCACCAATTAATTCAGTCGTAACGACAAGAGGTTTTTGGAAGTTTCCGCAAATTACAGGATCATTAAAGCTAACAGGTAATCAAATATTGAGTTCGAGTCAAAACTTTCGAACATTTGCATACTCAAGTTATACGACCTAAATCCTTACGTGATGGAAAGTTTCATACAAATTTCTCTTTGAGTTATAATTTTACTCGCCATCCGAACCCTAGAAAGGAGTCTCGCAACCATTTTTACTCCTTAGAGAATAAATACTCTGTCTCCCTCTTAACTAATCGGTTGGCTCTAGTCTTTCCTTTAGTATGTGTTTTATCTCAAACTTCAAATCAAACCCTGTCGTCGTCGCATAGTAGGGTATTCATGGAGGTGTCCGAGAGTGCAGACGTGTCGTCAGTCTGCACTCTCCAAAAAATTAAATTATCTTAACCTAAAATAAAAACGTGGTACGGTTTAAATTAAAAATTTTCCGTTTTTAATACGTCTAGTGACGAAATAATATTCGCTTACATCAAGAGCGAACTTCCTTAACATCCTAAAATAATTTCCAACGCCGGATGGGCAGTGATTAAGCCAGAAAATTGGATCACTTTAACCCAGAGTTGGAGTGGACGAGTTGCAGTAATTCTGAATTGTGGAGGAGAACCCGGAAAGGAGAAGCTTGATGCAACCCACCAACGTCATGCATTAAGCAACAGTGTTTTATACAACACAGAAATCGATGACGCCGACACGGCTCATTTCCAGCAGGAAGCGAACCTGCTCTTAAAAAAAAATCCGCAACTACAGTTCTGCGGGCATTAGTCTGCCGAACAGCAACCAAACTTCAATCCTGGACCTGGGACTGAAGATACTACTAAACCGGGTGTACTATCTACGTCACCAAAACTGAAAACCAAGTTTTCAAAAAAACTGGTACACAACAAACTCATCTGGGCAATCCATCGAGGGTACGGAGGCTCAGAACCATAGCCGCAACAAGATTCAAACCTATTGACTACTCAGGGCTTGCCCCAGCAACAAGAAGCTTCCCTGGCTGAAGCTCCTCGGCTCGTGAACTGAAGCCGTAACTTGACTCAACATCAATTGACTACTCAGGACTAACCCCAGTAACAAGAAGGCCTTCCCGGCCGAAGCTCCTCAACGCAGCTGAACACGGATGTGGCACCTGAGGCTCAAAACCTTTATAACTTTTAAGTTTTAACATTCAAAACTAAGTGACTTTATTGAAATCGAAAACTAAGTGACATTCTTGTAACCGATATGCGATAATTTCTCTATTATATACATAATTACAATTGTATTCAATTTGCATAGTGCGCTATCGATCGCTCTATTTTAAACAAAAAAAAAAAAGAAAGATAAAAAAGAAAATACAACACATAAAATGTAAGGTAATCTACCTATATAATGCTCAGATGCATTATCGTTTGTAATCGTTTGTATGTTAGTTTGTAAGTTAGGTTAAGAATTGTATGTATTGGTGACAATCGTCACAAGCTAAAGATATATATGCTTATGAGCAAGAGCAGTTCAACAGTATAATACATATTATATACCAATTGACCGCCATGAGGCTGTACATAACACGTAACCGAAAAAGAAGGCAATACATTATAGCCACTTCAGTCTGATTTAAGCTGTCGCTAGAATAAGTATAATAATAGGTGCGTTTTATTATTCACAAATCTATCTGGATCCGGATCTGGATCTTCCCTTGAAAATAAAACGATACGGATCTTAGTGACAGCAGTGTTATAAGTCCGTCTCTTTTTAACATTGGGTTTGTAAATTTTCAATTATTTCTTGTCTCTTTTCTTTACACTATAGATTACACTACCTTACCATAAAAAGCCATCTACTCGCCAGTGTAATAACTGATTTTTGGATCTTTGAAATAGATCCCGATAGAAAACAGGATCCCAAATTGTTTTTGTAATACATGTTAAAACTTAATCCAGATCCGGATCCAGATAGATTTGTGAATAATAAAACGCACCTAATGTAATCGAAAATTTAAAAGTCTCAATAAAGTTCAATTCAATTCAATTGTCCCATAGTAGAGTAGTGTCGTGCGCGCGCCGCTTGACTTATTTTACTTCGGTCGACCAAAAATATTATTTTTTTGTTTTTATTTTGTTTAATAATAAATAAATCATAAATTCGGTTACAATGAACTTGCTTCAGTATTTCTACAGATTAACAAACTCCGTACCTGATATACTATAGAAATAACTATAAAAATAATAATAATTCTATTACTTTGATGTGCATACATTATACAAACGAGTTCTGAAAAACCTTCATATAAATACACAACGCTTCATTTAATTACTGATTTTTGAAGTAAAACTTCTTTTCCGGCGTTGGGGGTAAAAAATTTTCTATGGAGCTGTCAGTGACATGTCAAAACGACACACGAAGCTTTATGCAGACGACTCAATCACATACGCCACCGCTTTTTCACCAGAAATTGCTGCCAGGAGATTGCAACAGCACATTAAAAACCTATGGGAATACTATGTCAAATGGGGACTGAGGATAAACAGCGAAAAGACTGAACTCATCTGCTTCCGCACACCAGTGACTGTCATTCGAAGACGAGCGTTTGCAACACGCTGTGATGCAATCAAAATAAAGCTTCCAGACAACACTGAAGTGACAGTCAAATCATCAAGGAAGTACTTAGGAATCAACTTTTCCAACAAATTCAAATTCAAAAGGCTTGCAGACTTGATGTTGAAGAGAGTCAACTATTCTCTGCACTTGGTCCATCCGCTTGTCAGGAGGCGAATTGGACTAAGTAAGAAAACCAAGCTGCTTGTGTACAAACAACTTATCCGACCCGTTCTGACCTACGCCTTTCCCATCTGGTTTACTATTTCACCTACAGCAATGAAAAAGATGAAGCTTTTTGAAAGATGCTCCGCATTTGCACTGGACTGTACCGTAACACACTGACGAAGAAATATATACCAACAAGGAATCTGTATAAAGAAGCAAAGTTAATACCATTGGAAAAGTATTTACTGCAGCTCTCCGGAAAAATCATCAGGAATCTGGAAGATCATCCCAACAGAAGTGCAACAACTTCTCCAGCATGAACTAGAGCCTCGTGACAACTATCTATACACCCGAGCCATCACTGACGATCAATTTGAAGACATCATCCATAACGACAACGCACCCTTTTACGAGAAGAACAACAATCAATACTACAGGGGATAAAACGCCCACTCATCAAAAATTATTATTTAGTTAATATTAAAAAAATCATGAATTAGATTAAGAAAACATTAATATGATATTGTAAGCAAATAGCATTATGTAAATCCAAATGAAGAACTTTGGGCCCCTATTGTTGAACCAACATGATTTAATTTAGTAATAAGTTAGTTTTAAGTCAAATTGTATATAAAACAAATTGAAAAATAAAATTCTTAATCTAAAAAAAAAAATCTGTCAAAACGACACGCTAAAGCGACATGATTCTTACAATAATTGTTCGAACTTTGTTAGAGGTTATATAAAACACTTTAAAACGCCTTTTATTGCCGAAGGAGAATGTTCTTTTAATAGCACAACCACAACAACTAACCTACAAAACAAAAAAATAATTTCATTAAAAAATTAGATAATAAAAGCTTTTTTCAATGAATTATGTGGCCGACCGATTTCTCGATCGAAAACCACCTTCCTTTGTACAAAAAACACAAACAAATATATATTTTTTATATTTTTATTTATTTAAAACATAAAACACTTTATGCTAAGCAATACTGAATACATATGTATATCGACGGTTAAACTTCATAACCTCGTAAGTCGTTTTTGCATGTTTTGCAGGAATCCAAAAAAACCTCTTTCAACAATTATAAAAAAATAAATTAATAGTAAATTTATTGATTTGAGTTAATAAGTAAACAATTCATTATAATTCATCAAAATAATGTATCGTTTGTAATTTATGGACACATACGAGCTACTGCATTAAGATTTTCAATACTTACGAGGTATTGGAACCAGTTCCTTTGCTGAATAAAATAATCTTTCATTTTTACTTGCGATATAGGTACTATAGGGCAAGTTCTTCATTTGGAAAAAAAATCGAACTCGAGATTTTGATCAAAGTTGACATTACGATGATAGCGAAGACGAAAAAAGTGGGTCCGACAATTCCGTCTGTCTGTCTGTCTGTATGTCTGTACCTCGATCTAGAGCCTAAGCCACTGGACCTATTTTCTTCAAACTCGGAAGTTATGGGTCTTCGGTGATTCCCTAGAGGGGAAATTGAAATTTTTTTTTTAGCTCTAAAACTAACGGTACCCCCCATACACCCGTAATGCAAAATCTTATTTATCTCGAAAACGGCTCTAACGATTTTGATAAAAAAAATTAGGTGTGATATTATGGACATGGACTACGTTTTGGTAAAAAAAAAATTTGGGGCAAAATGTTATTAACGGTACCTGTCATAGAACCGTTTTTTTGATTTTCGAATTTCTCATTAACGGCTCTAACTATTTTAACCAAAAATTTTCAGCAGGAGTCCCCCTAAGTTTAAAATAATATTGTATATAAAAATATTCGAAAAATTATTTGTTGGGTTTTTTTGAAAATTTTTTTTTTGAAAAATCAATATCTTCAAAACCTATGAACGATTATTTTTTGAAATTATTTCATAAAATCAATATTATTAAATACTTAAAATTCGCATCCCACATTTTTTTCTTGAAAAATTTTAAAGAAATTTCTTATATAAAAAATTTATTTATTTAATAATAAAACGATTTTTTAAAGTTTGTTTGCATAAATTCATATTTTTCTAGAAATCAGACGGCAATTTCATTTTAAATTCATGTTTTATATTTATAAAATGTATCTTAAATTCCAAAGTACTTTTACATAAGAGCAAGTTCGTGCGATCCAGTCGTGCATTTTATTTATTTTGATAATGAAACGCTTTTAAACTTCTTTAAATAAGTTTTTTATTTCAGCGTTCTATAAATTAATAAATTAAACACTATTTTAATAGCAAACAAAAAATGAAATACATTGGAGAATACAAACAAAAATTAAATAATCAAATTTATTTAATAAGATGAAACACTGTTAGTTAAAAAAATGTAATAGGTGTTAAACAAAAATTAAAAGTAAAGGAAGAATTAATTAATTTAAAAAGCACTACAAAGGTAAAAATAAAATACATTTCAGAGTGCTACAACAGATAAAAATGTTAATTTATATAGTGAAAGTAAAATTTTATGAAGAACAAATACAAAAATCAAGTAAATGAAAGTAAAATTTTATGAAGAACAAATACAAAAATCAAGTAAATGACAGACAAATTCAAATTATACTTCATTGACAAACAAAATGAAATACATTTTAAAAGATAATTTTAAAAAATTAAAGAAATAGAAGTATGTAGTAAGTACCTCGTAAGTATTTATTTTTCTTTAAATAACCCAAAGCTGAACCTCGTATTTATAGGTTGAGTTAAAATCTCTAAAAAACAATAAATAAAACAATGATAGGGGAAGATGACCTAAAATGGCCCACCTATGTAAAATGGCCCCCTTGCTAGAAATTGTAGAATCGAACAGAACAGGTAACACAATTCTTTGGTTTTATCTGGCATCATAGACATATAAGAAATATTAGCAACTTCAAGCTATTGTTTGAAATTTTACAGGTCAAACTGTCTCTAGACATATACAAAAGGAGAACCTATAAAATGTTGTAAAAAGTTTGTTGACAAAAAAAAAATAGAAAAAAACATTAAATTTTGGTGAAAACAATAAATGGATGTAAGTATTAAGTATTTCTTATTAATTTACTGAAATTAGTTGGCCTATAACTATTTCATTCTTTTCGGTATTAAAACTTAAATAAAAAAACCCTAAATGGGCAAAATGGCCTACTAAGCACTCGCCTAAAGTGGCACAGTGTGCAATTTTATACTTTAAGGCCGGTATTCACCAAGCGCTCATAACTTAAGAAGCTCATAAACCTATTCACCAAGCAATATTAGTGAAGATCTACGAGCGCTCTTAAAAGTTAGGAGTGGTCCCGACCACTCCTAACTTACGAGCGCTCTCTTCGAAAGTTTGTTCGCTTGTGCGTGTGCCACGCACGCATTTGACTCGAATCTATGTGAGCAATGCCAAGTAGAAGAGTATCCATTTGCTGTCAAGACCAACATTCCACAACATTTCACAGTTTGGGTATGCCTGAACAAGAGAGAGTGGCTCTCATTTTCGAACTTCGAAAAACACTTGCGAGTGGTTGGTGAATACCCCACAGAAATTTCAAGTTAAGAGCCTCGTAAAGTTAAGAGCCGTTTAGGAGCGCTCGGTGAATTTTTTTTTTTTTTTTTATTTATTAATCATTATTCTCTTTTACAAAATTTTACAAAAATTAAATAATTTTACTAACAAAAATACAATAATTACAATGGATAGAGAACAGTTAGAGACATTTTATATTCTGCTAATAAAAAAAGCGATAATAGTGTTAAATGCCACTTCAAACAAAAATTACAATAAATGGAAAACAAAGTCAATGTGGGGTGACTGTATTTAATTTTTTTTTTATCTTCAAAATTAACATGATAGAAAAGTGAAGTAGATATACCTAGACAATTTTAAATTATAGATTTTTTTTTTTTTTTTAAATTTTTTTATGCAATGTAAGTGAGCAAAACTTCAATCTCATCGTGGTCAAAATCAAGAAGCCATAATTTTACTTTTTTTTCAAACATGTTTTGGGATCTTAATATCCTTATCTCAAAAGGCAGACGATTAAAAAGCTTACAAGATACAACTGGGTATGAGTTTCTGTAGTGAGTAGTACGAAAAACTGGAACGTCAACAACATGACGAGTGGAGCTGCGTAGATTACGATTATCAAATATTGGGCTTTGAAAATAACCACCTCTCATAAAAAAAATTTTTGACACTCTAAAATAAAATAAATGTTTAACTGGTAGTATTTTCATAGATCTAAATAATACCATCGAGTGAGCAAGGCGATGCGCGTTACTGATTCTTCTAATAGCACACTTTTGCAGGATGGAAAGTGGTTTCAAGTTGGTGGAGTATGCACTCCCCCAACAACTTATTCCGTACTGTAATTTAGAGTGGAAAATTCCATGATACACTGTTGTAAGTGTTTGGTTAGAACAAATTTTTCTTAATCGATAAAAACAACGAGTTGAATTTCTTAGGTAAGTTTTCAATTCCGAAACATGTTGTGTCCAACTCATATTTTGGTCAAGAGTTATACCAAGGTATTTAAAGCTTTTAACAACTTCAATTCTAAAACATTTCGAATTGCATATTATATTTTCATTATATATTTTCATTATACGAGCCTAAGTGAAGTTGTTTTAAATGCATTGCTGATTTTTATTTTTATGCTGAGTATTGTTTATGTTTATTTTACTTTGAACTTTGATTTGTTTTAAATAAAGTTTAAATTAAATTGAAAATGGTTTTTGGTTTACTTGCCTAGTTTGTTTACTCGCAAGGGTAAAATGGCATACCAGTATGGCAGTATGCCATTTTACCCGGACAATTTTGATCGTTGGAATTTGAAGAGTTTTTGAAAATTAAATACTTTTGGAAACTTATTAAGCTCGTAAAGCAAAAAAATGTATTTGAATTAACTTTGGAAAGAATATAACATTTAAGTTTAAATATCACTTTTTTGCAAGATATGACATATTTTCCTTAGTGGATGCCATTTAAGGCCACCTTCCCCTACTATAATATTTTTTGTCTTAGATGTTACATTTATTAATAAATATTACCAATTTTAACTTTTTTCTAAAAAAAAAAATTACTACATGCACTTAAAACCACAAACAATTTAACCCGACATGAACTCAATTCGATTTACTTGCGCATTAAGAGACTTACAAGGTCCTGCTTAATTTTTAATGGAATTTATAATACGAGTTTTTGAATTTTGTCATTCCTGAAAATTTTTTAGAACAATGTTGTTGAGATGAAAATATCAATAGATGTCTCTGAATTTTCTGATTTTTCTGCATTAATAGGTGCGTTTTATTATCCACAAATCTATCTGGATCCGGATCGGGATCTTGCCTTGAAAATAAAACGATACGGATCTTACTGACAGCAGTGTTATAAGCCCGTCTCTTTTTATCCTTGGGTTTGGAAATTTTAAATTATGTCTTGTCTTTTTTCTTTACACTATAGCTTACACTACCTTATCATAAAAGCCATCTACTCGCCAGTGTTATAACTAATTTTTGGATCTTTGAAATAGATCCCGATAGAAAACAGGATCCCAAATTGTTTTTGTAATACATGTTAAAACTTAATCCAGATCCGGATCCAGATAGATTTGTGAATAATAAAACGCACCTAATATTTTTTTCGACTTACGAGGTTATGAAGTTTTACCGTCGATATCCTATTTAAATTGAAAAAATAAGCACTAAAATTTACAAAATACTGAAGCGAAATATAAAAAAAGAACTTGTAAATAAAGGGTGCTTTCATAAATGCATGGTTGCGAAAGTCTGACGAATGCATAACTTTAATAAATGCAAATAATGATAAATGTCAGATTTTCATAAAAAATTCAAATTGAAAATTCAATTGAAAACAGTAACAAAGTCCCCTATTACACGATGTCTCACGAGACGAGGCTCACGTAAGTGTGAAAAAGAAAGCAGATATGAGGAAATGAGATGCAAAAAATATTCCCGGTGAGTACCGGGCTGATTTTTAGTAGTCTCATTTTGACGTTTCTTTTTCTCAAATTCGTTGTATGCTGTGTTGTGCATTAAAAAACACGAACAACAGTCAAATTTGAGACATGAGTCTCATGAGACATGAGTCAACGTGTAATAGCTTTTGCCTCACGGGATACAAATTTAAAAGAAAAGTCAAAAATGAGACATGTCTCATGAGGCAACGTGTAATAGGGGACAAACGGCACCACAACATTAGGTGCGTTTTATTATTCACAAATCTATCTGGATCCGGATCTGGATTAAGTTTTAACATGTATTACAAAAACAATTTGGGATCCTGTTTTCTATCGGGATCTATTTCAAAGATCCAAAAATTAGTTATTACAATGGCGAGTAGATGGCTTTTTATGGTAAGGTAGTGTAAACTACAGTGTAAAGAAAAGAGACAAGAAATAATTTTAAATTTTCAAACCCAAGGATAAAAAGAGACGGGCTTATAAACACTGCTGTCACTAAGATCCGTATCGTTTTATTTTCAAGGGAAGATCCGGATCGGGATCCAGATAGATTTGTGCATAATAAAACGCACCTATTGTTCTGGCTCAAAATAAAGGTAAATGTTTGCAAAAAACTAAAATATTGTTCTAAAAAATTGACATATTATGACGAAAATCAAGAAAAAGTGTTCATAAATGCAGCGTAAAACAAGCGCAAATATTTTGTATGACTTTAATATGATTGTAATTAGGGATGTGACCGATATATTAGTATTCACTAAGATATTACTAATATTTGAAAATATTCAATATCGCTAATACTAATATCATAAACATCCTAATATTCAGATATTTAGCAAAAATATTGACTTCTCCCTAAAAAAATTTGAGCTTCTCCCTTCCTTCGCAAAAATATTCACTTCTCCCTACCGCAACAATAGGTGCGTTTTATTATTCTCAAATCTATCTGGATCCGGATCTGGATCTTCCCTTGAAAATAAAACGATACGGATCTTAGTGACAGCAGTGTTATAAGCCCGTCTCTTTTTATCCTTGGGCTTGTAAATTTTCAATTATTTCTTGTCTCTTTTCTTTACACTGTAGCTTACACTACCTTATCATAAAAGCCATCTACTCGCCAGTGTAATAACTAATTTTTGGATCTTTGAAATAGATCCCGATAGAAAACAGGATCCCAAATTGTTTTTGTAATACATGTAAAAACTTAATCCAGATGCGTTTTATTATCCACAAATCTATCTGGATCCGGATCTGGATCTTCAATTGAAAATAAAACGATACGGATCTTAGTGACAGCAGTGTTATAAGCCCGTCTCTTTTTATCCTTGGGCTTGTAAATTTTCAATTATTTCTTGTCTCTTTTCTTTACACTGTAGCTTACACTACCTTATCATAAAAGCCATCTACTCGCCAGTGTAATAACTAATTTTTGGATCTTTGAAATAGATCCCGATAGAAAACAGGATCCCAAATTGTTTTTGTAATACATGTTAAAACTTAATCCAGATCCGGATCCAGATAGATTTGGGTATAATAAAACGCACCTATATTCTATATTCTACCTAAACATAACCAACGATTTCATTCATTTGCACTCTACTTGTTCTCATCTTATATGTATCTCGTTCTTCTTCTTACCTACATACCTAAAATATAAATATCGTACCTACGAATGCTATTATACAAAAATCTTCGCTTTGGCTTTCGTTATAACCACACCACTACACAGAGACACGCCACTCAACCACACTACAGACAATTCTTAAAGGAAAAACTCTTGTTCTGATATCTCTTTCTTACCTAAAATATTAAGATACATAGTGAAAGTATCAACTTGAGTGCCACTGATACTATGAGTAATACTCGTACGATACGAAGATACTTTGATACAAAAATATTAGCTTCGAAGCTAATATTTTTGTATTCATAATATTTTTGGTATTAGGTATTAGTATCATTGTCGGTCGAAGCGAATATTTTTGTATCATATTAGATATTAGTATCAGTATCGGACGCATATCTGATATATTTTTATGGATTGTATTGTTTGTATGAGGAAAAAAGACTGGAAAGAGACAAAAGCGTGAAATGTTTATAATGCAAGCAAAGTGGGATGTATTTAAATTGGACACTGGAATTTTTCTGTTTAGTGAACGAAGGAAGATAGGAAATAAACCAAAGATGGTATGTATTTATGTTATGGATTTAAGTTTGTGGTAGTGCATGGACTTTATTTTCAATCTTGTAATTTGATGGTTTCTGATATGAAAATTGTATTTTAGTATGAAAAGCTGTTAACTTTTTTTTTATTTTTCTTGTATGGAATGGCAATGCAATACTAATATTTTTAGGTAGGTATGCCGGGGAAATAGAGCGTAGTTTGTAGAGAACACTTAATTCTGACTTTTTTTTAAATGCAATAGTGAATAAGGGCTAAGATAGGACGGTTTACCGTATTAAATAATAGGTAGAACGCAATTATTTGTTTCAGGATATACGAATGAGAACTAAACACTAACATGTAGGTATGGTTCATTTTGAAAAGACTGGAATTAAATTTCAAATTTCGTTTCAATCTGACTGCTGGTATGGGTGTTATACCCACAAATAAAAGAATACTTGTCATTTAAAAAAATAACTTATTTATTAATTTAATTTTTAACAATGACTTTAATTACTTTTGACCAGCATCGCCAACACACCACCGACACCGATGAAAGCCGAGACAAGAATGACAGATCTATGAATTTTGTGTGAAGAAGACGGATATCTGACTTCGCTGATCTCTTTCTTTCTCCGCCACATCACTCCCCCTCCAGTTGAATGTATGACCTGCGTTCAACGATACCTGGTTGGGCGACGAATTTTTCGCCCTGTTCGCGTTTTTGGCTCGGACAATTCGGTCGTATGATTCTCGGCAAAGGTAACTCTCTTCTTAAGAATGGGTTTAGCATTAACATGTTCGTCTGAATCTTCTTGTGTTTCCATAAAACAAGGCTTTAACCGATCGATTCCGATAGTAGTTTCCTTTCCATTAACAAGAAGTTTAAAAATTTTTGCATCGCGATTGAGTACCTTAAATGGCCCTTCATACGGTTGTTGTAGTGGTTTACGTATCGAATCAATTCTAATAAAGACGTGAGAACATTTTTTGAGGTCTTTGAATACGAACGGTTTATGGTTGCAATGACGAGTTGGCATAGAAGGGCGGACACTTTCGAAGTGACGATATAGCTCTTTAACAAAATCCGACTGAGGTATTGTTGCGTTATTGGCTATTAGAAAATCCGATGGTAACCGAATGCTTTGCCCAAAGACTAATTCCGATGCACTAGCCCCAAATTCTTCACGATATGTTGCTCTTAGTCCCATTAAAACATGCGGTAGTCTCCTTGACCACTGGATGTCATTGTGACATTTCAGAGCTGCTTTGAGTGTACGATGCCAGCGTTCGAGAAATCCATTTGCCTTAGGGTTGTAAGCCGTAGTGCGGTGATGCTTAATCCCTAGCCGCGTGCACAGTTCATTGCATAACGCGGATTCAAACTGTGATCCACGATCTGAGACTATGATTGATGGTATTCCATAACGTGAAAACCAATTTGTAAACAGGGCGCTCGCCACTGTTTCTGCTTTTATATCCGAAATCGGAATTGCTTCGGGCCATCGAGTGTATCTGTCTATCACAGTTAGTAAATAACGAAAACCTTCTGAAGGTGAAAGAGGCCCTACCAGATCTATATGAATTTCATCGAAACGTTTTGATAATGGAGGAAAGTTTCCAAGTGGACTTCGGACATGTTTCGAAATTTTAGATTTTTGGCAGGCTATACAAGATCTAGCCCAATTCTGACAATCTTTGTTTATACCTGGCCAAACATATCTTTTTGTAACTGCCCTAACAGATGATCGCACCCCTTGATGGGCTAGATTATGAACTGAATCAAAAATCAATTTCCGATAGTCCTTAGGTATGTAGGGACGTGGAATGTTGGTTGAAGTGTCGCATATAATAGATTTGGTTGATCCCGGAATATTTACATTTTCAAAACGCAAAGTTGTTTCGGAATTGGAGAGTTGCAATTTTTGTAACTCCTCATTGCGGCACTGTGCTTCGGCGATACTATTGAAGTCAATCTGTGTTGGCAAAGATATTTCCTCTAGCCTCGATAACGTGTCAGCTACCACATTTTTGTTTCCAGGAATATACCTAATATCTGTGGAGAACTGTCCGACGAAATCGAGGTGTCTAAGTTGTCGAGGCGAAGCCTTAGATGGTTTTTGTCGAAACGCAAATGTTAGGGGCTTATGGTCCGTGAAGATTGTGAAAGACTGTGCTTCAAGAAAATACCGGAAATGTTTGATGGAGAGGTAAATTGCCAACAATTCCCTATCATAGGTACTGTATTTGCGTTGAGCTCGATTGAGCTTGGTTGAATAAAACGAGATCGGTTTCCAAGCGTTGTCGTACCATTGTTGCAAAACCCCTCCTACTGCGAAATCTGAAGCGTCTACACACAAAGAATATGTGGTTTCCGGAACTGGATATGATAGCAAAGTGGCTTGACATAATTCTGTTTTGCATCTCTCGAACGCGGTTATTGCTTCTGGGGATAATTCTATAGCAGTTTTATCACCCTTTTTTTTCTTGCCTTTGAGAAGCTCTGTTAAAGGAAATTGAATCTCAGCTGCTCTAGGTATAAATCTCCTGTAGAAATTGAACATTCCTAAAAACCGTCTTAATTCTGAAATATTCTTAGGAACCTTGACATTTGCGATAGCTTTTATTTTGCTTGGTGGTGGCTTTATACCATCCGCCGATATAAGGTGCCCGAGAAAAATAACACTACTTTTGGCAAAATTGCATTTTTCGGTGTTGATTACTAGACCGAATTTTTCCAAACGCTCAAATAATATTTTCAAGTGTTGCAGATGCTCGCTTGAGTCTTTTGAGGCCACCAGGATATCATCGATGTACACAAAACAGAACGAAAGATCTCTGAATATAGAGTTCATAAACCTCTGGAAAGTTTGAGAAGCATTTTTCAAACCGAAAGTCATCCTGGTGAACTCAAAAAGACCGAAGGGAGTAGTGATGGCTGTTTTCGGAATATCGGATTCCTCGATAGGTATCTGGTTATAAGCCCGAACTAAGTCGATTGTAGAGAAAACTGAAGTACCGTGCAATTGTTGTGAAAAATCCTGAATGTGCGACACAGGGTAGCTATCAGGTTGTGTGGCTGCGTTCAGTAGACGGTAGTCTCCGCAGGGTCTGCATTCACCATTCTTTTTTACTACTAAATGTAGAGGTGTGGCCCATGGACTGCTGCTTGGTCGGCACACACCTTGTTGAAGAAGAAAATCGAATTCTTCTTTAGCCATTTTTAGTTTGTCCGGAGAAAGTCGACGTGGCTTGCTTTTGATTGGTCGTGTAGACCCTGTTAAAATGACATGTTTAATATCGTGTTGCACCGGGCGTATGAAAACATTCCCCTTTGACACGATGTTGTAATCTTTTATTAATTGGTGGATGTCTTCATTGACCGTCCCTTGGGCTAAAACAGAAAGTTTAAGCGAAGAGCCTTTGCTTAGTACACCAGAAGAATTCGATTTAGAGTGAGGATCAATAATGCGACTGTTTTTCAAGTCGACTAGGAGACCGAATGTTCGGAGAAAATCCGCGCCTAGGATAGGTTTGTTAACATTGGCATACACAAAGACCCAAGAAAATTTTCGCGTCAGGCCTAGGTCTAACAAAAGTCGAACCCGTCCATATGTTGAGACTTTTGACCCATTCGCCGCAAAAAGTTGGTCCGATTTCGACCCACGCGTCATCATTTGCCTAGGTGCGGGAAGGACCGAGATGTCTGCCCCAGAGTCGATCAAAAAATTCAGATTACTTGTTAAATCGCGAATGAATAAGCGGCAAATTGACATAGGTGTGCCCGAGTCGCAAGCCGCTAACGACTGGGCCTTGAGTTTTCCGAAGATGTTTGGTTTCGATTGCGAAAGTTACAAGGAGGATCGCATTTACGGGCAAGATAGCCGAACCGCCGATGATACCAACACAACTGCCGAGCTGAACGCTCACGAGAATTATATGATAACCTTGGAGAAAATGATCTACTTCGAGTAGATTGACGCCCGAGCTGTCGTCGCAAAGCTGCGATTTCGGATTGCAGTTCTTCATAAGGTGGTGCTGCCGCCTGTGGAATCTCTACAGGTTTGTTTGCCTCACGATTGCTATTGGTTAGCATAAAAACTTCTTGAGTATTCGGAACTAAACTAACTACTCTGTCTGCTGTTCGTGCCAGCGTGTCCAAGGTGTCTGTAGAGCATGTTAAAATAGCTTGAGCTGTTTGCGGCAATCGTTGCAACCATAAACTTTTTAACACTGATTCGGAAAATTGACTACCCGATAGCGCCCGCATCTCTCTAAGGAGCTCGCTAGGTTTTTTATCGCCCAATGTTGACCCATGCAAAAGCTTCTGCAATCGAACTTCTTCCGATTCAGTAAGACGAGAAAGTATTGTATATTTAAGATGCTCGTAAAGACCGCTCGCGGGCGGACTTAAAATGATATCCCTGCAGAGGTTTACCGTACGTGTATCTAGGAGCCCGAGCGCCGTAAAATATTTTGAGTTATCTGATCTTATCTGTGCCACCGCGAACTGGCCTTCCAACACCCTGAACCATACGTCCGGATTGTCCGGCCAAAAGGGCAAATTTTTAAAACTCAGTGCACTTACTTGAATATTTGTCGATTCTGTACCACTGTTTATAACACTAGGAGTGGGAGTGTTTGATGGCGGAGTGAACTCCCGACAATCCCGAGGATTATTAACACATTCTTCACTATCTCCTATGTCAGTCATCCTGGCGGTGGTGTGTTGCTAGTTCTGTGCCAAAAAAATAAAACAAAATAAAATATTATTAGTTATGAGAAGACGGAGGGTCTTATGAAATGAAATTCGTTTTTTTTTTTTTTTTTTTTTTTATATTACTATAGTAACTTAAACCTCTGAAAACTATAAAGGCAACTTTATTAAAAGGACAACATATCAAAACAATATATTAAATGAATTTAGAAATAAGCGAGAAGCGCTTTTACATAAATCAAGAAGACATACACAAAAAAAATATATGAACTATGTAGTTCTTAATGTAACAACACTGACAATACTACACAAAAAAAAAAAATAAACGGCAACTGCTGCTTTCTTCTAGATATGTACGGTGCACAACTGTCCGAGAAACGGGGCTTGTGTGAATAACTGTGTATTTTCCGTTGTTGCTGTCTGCTGCCATATAAAGTTGTAGAACGGTGCTTACTGACTGTTGCTGTACTTTCGTCTGCATACGGTTTTGTTGCTGGGTTTCTTGTTGGAATGACACGATGGAGTGAACAAAATGAAATTGCCAGCCTTCCTGATTCTGGTGGTTTTGATTAAAATGATGTTGTTGGTTGTTTTTGCATGTTCGCGTAAGGCTCACAAGTCGTCATCCGATTTCCAAGCGCTTACTTGAGGTGAAGTCGATCGCTCGCTTTTCAGATGACGATGTTAGTAAAATTATTTACTAGAATGTCTTCCGGAACAATGCTGCGGCTTGGCTGGTTTTGTTGAAATGTTGGGTGGTGTGCTTGGAACGGCGGAATCACGTCGGGGTCACCAATTATGGGTGTTATACCTACAAATAAAAGAATACTTGTCGTTTAAAAAAATAACTTATTTATTAATTTAATTTTTAACAATGACTTTAATTACTTTTGACCAGCATCGCCGTAAAATCTCACAGCAAAAAAAAAAAAACAATAAAACAGATACAATTTGAGCCGTAATTAATGTTTGCTTCAGGAAAATGTTTAACAATTTTCTATAATTTTCATTGGAGAACTGATATAATATTAATGCAAAATGGAACACATTGCTTATTATTCATATACAGGGTCCGGTAACATAACTTACTTTTGTGAAATGAAGTCATTCAGGTTTAAGTGAGCCGAAAATGGCATTATTCCGATATGAGTGGTTCTACATTTTTTTTTTCAGCTCATGCATTGAAACACAGGAACAATAAAGAACTTGGGTTTGCTATCTCGTACGCTACTTTGAAAAACACTTGCGTTGTGACGTTTTGAGAAAAAAAGTTTGTTTAGCTGTAACCTGTACATATGAACTATATAGACATATGATCAAGGAGAAATAAAAGAATCATTGAAACTGCGAGTGTCAAGAAATTATTCAGCCCTATTACGAATTCCTTCGTAATCGGAAACTTTTACGAATCCCGAAAAAAGCTATCACCAAATCCGATCGTAACGACAATTTGTATGAGATTTTCCACTACGATGGAATTTGTGATAGGTTTTTTCGGGATTCGTAACAAGTTTCCGATTACGATGGAATTCGTGATAGGGCTGAATAAGAAGTTCATCTTCGCACCTCGATATTCCCTGCTGATTTGATTTAATATAAGAATATCAAATTTGTTTTATTTTATAAAAAAATGAATCACTGAGATTTCGATGTTCATAATTTATTTATTCATTCAAAATATATCAAAAAAACATTGTGGCCCGTTGAAGCAATAATCAACCAAAAATTGTATCAAATACCCACTCGCCAAAAGCGAAATTTAATTTTGGATTCGTTTTCGATTTATATATGTAATTGGGCGAATATAAAACGAAAGCAGTGAGTAAAAAAACTGCAAAAGTTCGAAAACCCAAAACGAAATTTGTATGCAAAAGCATTATTTTCGAAAACGCAGTTTGTTCGATAACATCATTATTTGCGACACAATTCTATAGTAAATAAATCTAGTTGATTAGTTGTGTTATTTATAAGCCAGAGAACTTAGGAAGGGCAAGAGAAAGAAGAGACAAAAATTTAAATCCTGAATGGCCCAATGCCAATGGATTCCTTGAATATGCCTTGGTTCCTTAAACGAACTTAGGAAACAAAGAACCGCCAGCAAGATAATAAACTATAGATCAATGAGTTGACCTGTTGGAAATGCTTAAGCCGAAAATTAGAATTTCACTAACGATTTTTTTTAACATCTTTATGTAATATACTCTGATTTTGTAATATAAATAACATCTTTTTAAACCTATTAATGCTTTTAAAAATGCACTACGTTCTGAGTAGCACTTTGTGATTTTCAAGATATTCAAATTTCAATTTATTAATAAAGGATAGAACTCGTCAATTGATTATAAACGAAAGATAATTTTATTTGACATTTCAGTTTTTGTGTATTTTCTTGGTTGTTGTGTGCTTATATTTTCATTATTATAAAAAATAAAACGGGCCATCATTACGGTCGCCAATTTACAGCACGATATTTGACATTTGTCAAAAAATTGATCATTCGCTATTATATGTAATTATCAAAACATCAATTTATGTTGATTATCTGTGAATGGTATCCATAATTAGGGTCTTTTGTCAATACATAGTTCTATTTATTGAGCATGCACCGTCAGTGATATCAGACGGCATTGATAGTTATTGAAGAATTGGTGTAGACCTTTTCTTTAACATATCCCTAAATCAATCGGAATAGCTCTGCACAAAATATATACCATTCATACCCATATCATACATTTCAGCAAAAAAAAATCAAGCAGTCAACATTTTTGCTAATGTTACAATAGTCGCGCAATTCAATTGCCTTTGCGCACTCTTTGTCTTTATATCTGTTTTACTTTGCAAATCTTGCATTCAGTACCTCGGCCTGATACTTAACCTGTTTAATACAAAGTTTCTACAAATTGTTTGATCATTTTGGAAATAATTTTTATTAAATATTTGAAATTAAATTTCTTTTTTATTTTAGTTTTGTGCAAGTCTTTGTTTGAACTTATTTTACACAGCAAGTCTCTTTGGTGGTTGTCTTTAAGGAACAAGCTTTAAGCGTTATATAAATATTGTTACTTAAATACTATCAAATAACAAGTTGGTACTTTGAAAAATGGTTCATCTTAAACCTATGTATGTAATGCCTTGTCCTCCCTTAACTTCTTCTGGTCCAAAAGAAATCTAGAAACTTTCTCATAGACCAAGAATGTAACCATAGTTGCTGGTATAACTCGAGTTAAACTAGGTCGAAGACCTTTGTAAAATCCACGCCATCCCTCAAATCTGTAATTAAAAATTAAATGTAAACAAAAATAAATTAAATATTTTTAACCAATTCGATAATATGTACATATATTGCTTACCTTTTCTAAGCAAAGAGATTCTGCATCATGACGTTATTTTTGTATTTGATTTATAAACATCTGCTGTTTATAGTAGTTTTAATAAAAATCAGAGAAGCACTCAAAAGATAACATACAAAATAATTAAGATTTATAAAAATAAAAAAAAAACAAAGAGTCGCTTCAAGAGTTGATAATATTCTTTAATTGTTCAATTTTTGTTTTTAATGCGTCCAAAATTACAAAGTTATATAACAGAATAAAAAAAAAGTATAATGAAGAATCTTTTTGCCAACAAGGTATTCTTAAGAATTAAAATAGGAAGTTTCTTAAAACTGTATTGTACTATTGGTTTTAGCAACATTTAAAAGTAGAAAAAGTAACATTTTAAAGTAGAAAATGTAGTTTATTGTAATTTGAAAATAGTTTTTGTTTTAAATAATTTTAAAATTTTGCAATAGTGGAAGAATGGAATAGATGAATGCATGTATGTATTCCAAATGTTTGTAACCGATTTTCATGTTTAAATGAATGATCTCCACGTTCAACTAAAGCATATTAATTCTTCATCGGCCATTCAAAAATTTAATTCAATCAGTCCTATCACTAATTCCATCATAATAAAAAGTTTCAAGAATTACGACGAAAATCGATCATCAAATCCGTTCGGAACAAGTTTCTGATTACGATGGATGGGGTTGAATGTAATATTCTAAAATCCTAATTAATTCAAGACATTCAGATTATGTGACTTTGACATATGCCTTCATTTTCGAGAAAAATGAAAAAAAAACTATTGATAAGAACTATAAAAAATCCACAAAATATTTTTCATATAGTATTAGTGTAAGACTGAGTAAAATGTCTATAAGCGCCCCAAATAAAATCTATCTCTTGTTAGTTAGATTACGTTTAAAGGTAAAACTTCTTAAATATTTGGCACAATTGGGAATCTCGAAAGCAATGTGCTTGTCTTGGTCACTGGGTACACAGTCAAATGTTTCTTGAAATTCAGAACATTAGGTGGTTTTTTTAACAGATTTAGGAATGTAACCCTCGATAACATCTTCTCTAAGCGTTGGGGATTCATCGTTAGAATTGATTAAATCTGCATCTTTCTTGTGGCCAATCACTTGCACTGACAGCTTCCTGAGGTTATTACGTTCGTTCTCCAAAAGGAAGTCAATCAGATCCTGTTTGGTTAATGTTTTAAGAATTTCTACCTCACGCTTTCTTCTTTCGAAGATATTCCTCGCACGAAATCTCGCCCCAATTTCGATTAACTTTTTCAGCGTGTGAAGCGTAGAACAGTCATCATTTGCAGGCGGAATGCTTCAATACGTTCTTCCACGTATTGAGCAGTAAATTTTGATTCTTGACATTGCACAATAATTGAATAGCCAAAAATTGCCACTATTTATTCTTACCGAAGCTGAAACATCATATCCCAGTTGTTCCTTGGTGCGGAGAGTATCGAAAACAGGTTCGACAAACATCAATAGAAGATCGAGGATTCCTTCTATACGTAACGAACAAGGACCAATTTGGTAGAAGTTATGTTAGTGGCATTGCATTGGACGTAGTTTGAACCTTCTGGAATCTGACATGTACGAGATTCAATCAAAGAAGTCTGCAAAAAAGTTATAATTAGGCTTTTAGTTCAAAAAGAAAGATATATCAAATATGGCAATGAAACCATTATTATAAGGCTTTCAGAATAAAAATAGCCTTTTTTTAATTTGGATATTTTTGAGCGCTCTCAATTATACTGTAATACTTATTTTTTTTTTTTCGGAAAAACGTTTATATTTTGCTAATAGGTAAGGCGAAAGTTTTCAACTAGCAATAATCGCACCTCGGTAGAACCTCATTGGTTACGATATCGCCTCTGCGCAAAGCTGAGGTAAGGCGAAAGGAGACGTTCAGCAGTATCAAAAAGACAAGAAGGCGAGGGAATTGGAAGGTAAGTATAGGAAGGAGGAGATGCTATCAGGTTAAGAAAAAGACGAATGGAGGTTAAAAGGAATAAGCAAATGAAAAAAAATTAAAATTTTTTTGAACGGGGAAGAGTGTATAATTGGGTTTTTGAAATGTTTTTGTGGAATTATCCATTAACACCACAAAGTGCTTCGTAAAAAAATGTTAAACGCATTTAATATATTTAAATATAATCGTTTTTCCAGTGTTTTAAAGGTAGTATATGTCTATTTATTACTATTATTATATACATATTATATTTATACTATTATCCTGAAAGCCTGATAATTGATTTTTTAGCATATTTATACATACATACTCACATCTTTGACTTTCTGATAATTTAAGGTAGTCAACACATACAATTTTTTAGTATAATTCTTCGAATATTCTTGAATTACTTCCACAGTTATTTCAGGCAAGATTGTAAACTTTTCTACAAGCGGCCAACGAATGTTCTCTAACACACTCAAGCGAATATCTCCATTGTTTTACTTGATCAAGAGCCTTACTTTTAGATGTTCGAGATAACCGACTTGAATCACTGCCGGGTGATGATAAATCCATTTTAGGTGTCTCTTGTTTTATTAGGGTTATATTAAGTTATATTACTTTGATAAGTTTTTCTGAATATTCTCAATTCCCGTTCCGACTGTTCGGTAGCCAAATCATCACGATCGTGCATGTGTTGATGCTTGCCCAAATCCGTAGTGATTTCTCCGACTTCTGTGTAGAACTGAACGTCGACGTGCTTCTTCTTGCCAAACATAATCGCATGCTTGAGATGAAAATGCAATAGAATGATCATTTCACCGTCACAAGGCAGAAAGAAGACGCTCTTGATGTTGTTGTATAAAATGTCCACTTTGTCACCTCGCACTGAGACAACGAAAACCATTTGTGTGCGCTTCCAAGCTGACAGTCATACGTTTGGTAACAATATTTGGACGAATGTATAAATCTTTAAGCCTGGGATTACCCTTGTTTTGGGACATTACAAGTTTGTCTTGCTTTACAAGATCTTCTTTTTCGCGCTCTTCAGCTCCGCGTGTCTTAAAGCGTTTTTGGACCTCTTTGATGAGACGGAACGCATTATTAAGATTCGATTAGGGAGCTGAGATTTCACCTGGTTCTTTTGTGTTGGCACTGCGATAGGTTCTACAAATAAAAAAAATATTCAATAAATTTTATATTTAATTAATTTTTTCAGAAAACTTACACTTCTTTGCCAACGTCAACTGAATAAAAAAAACAATTTTCTTCTTGTTTTCTTTTATCTGACGTTTGTATACAATTCATCGCTTTGGTAGCACAGTTTTAAGCCTTGATAAAAATTATGCCCCGAAAATTCTCGGGGCATCGCTGATGCCCATATACGCTTAGTTGTTGTTGCATTTAACATGTGAATTGTTTGCCCCAGGCATCGTTTTTTATCTTCGCCTATTGAAAAGGTAAAAAAAACACACCTATATTTTTTTTTGTACACATTTTTTTTGAAAATAATATGCTTAGATTACGAGTATGTATCGTTTTTTCTGTTTCTGTTTCTGTTTATGGTTTAATATTTTTTTTTTATTACAAATTATTATACTTGCGTTGTTTCTTCAACGTCAGGGGTTACATTTATTTCGGAATCAGAATTATTTGTATTTTCTGTTGACTTATTATTAATTGTACATTTTATTTTGATAAGTTTTTTTTAATATTACATAATATAAAGCTACAATTACACAAAGAATACAAATAATAGAAGCAGAAATGTGTGCATGTTCTTGTGTGACATGGAATAAAACATTGTTTTTCTTTATCAAAAATTTTATATTAATACTATAATTATCTAAATCCAGTTTTTCTATATGGGTAGTATGAGGGGAAATTTGGAATAAATTGGTTGGAATTATTATGTTTTCGGGTATGGTTGGTTCGTCTTAAAAGTATGAAATAGGAGTTTTATTATATATGGTATTTGATGCCTGCAGGTAAACTTCTTTTGTTATTGCTTTACAAAATGGGTCTACACTCAGAATTCCACTGTCAGATATTATGATTGTTTTTGGTACGGCTCCGCACAAAATTCTAAGGCTTGTTGGTTTGGGCATGACATACAGCTATGAATTCTTACTCATAAAGTTGAACCAAACTTCTTGTTGAAGCGCAAATATTTTTGTTTCGCAAGTAGCATAGTTTTGAATTCCTGATATTAACTGTATTATGCAGTTATTAGTGTTGTGGTTGTGAACTACAAAGTTTTTCTCACATATGAAGTGATTCGAATCAGTTTTGGTTCATTTATCTAGATCTTCGCTATTCAAAAATATGTATCGCCTATAAATTTCGTTTATAGCTACAAACTCACTATACATATATTGAGACATAGTTATACGTGTTCTCTTTGTATTTTGAAAGTAATGGTGTAAGTTTTACTAAGTTGAATTCTTCATCGATATTGTATGAGTATTTAAATGTTATCTACATATGTATTATGGGTTTCTAAGTTCAGAATGAGTGTGTTTAAATTGCTGTGTGTTGTTGTGTGGTCTAGTTGTGGAGTGAGTGGTGTGTTGTGAGTATTGTTTCTCTTTGGTTGTAGTGTTTGATGAGGTTATTGTGAACGACTTTTTCTTTTCTGCCTACTTTTATTCTTGAGTTTTCTGGGGATAATACTTCGATTCCTTCAAAAATTGGGGATAGTTTTTTAATAGATCGATTTTTGATTTCCACTAATACTTTGTCACCGACTTTATAGCTCGTCTGACTAGAATTTTGTCGTAGTAGGCTTTAGATTCCTCTTTAGCCTTTATTTGATTACTGCGAATTAACTCATAACCAATTTGCATTTTTGCCTTCATTTCTGAGACATAATCATCATAGTTATACGTTGGTTGTACGCTTCTATTCAGCGTGGAAGGAATTGGTGCTTCAAAGCCGAAAAGAACTTCGAATGGACTGTAATTCGTGCTGGAATGTGGGGTTGTGTTGCAGCAGAATATTATCTACCCTTAACAAATTCTTAATTAACCTCAGAATCTGGCTATTGTCAAGATCAGGTGTAGAAGATTTAATTAAAATAGTTACTTAATTCAACGTTCATTGCTTGTTTAATTCATGAATATTATATGTCTCAAAAACCCTCTTGCCTTCTGTTTCCAAATCTTCCAAATATCTCTAAGTTTCTTAAACACAAAATATTTTTGTAACAATTTTTTCATTTCAAATTTACTTTCTCCAATATTTTACTTGGCGCATCCTTAATTTAATTGATTATCTTTTGTATAATGCACTTAAAACTGATGTTTGTACCACAAAGTGCATATTTAACTACATTTCAATCCATAATTCTTAGTTTATAATATAAATATTTTAATTGTTTAATGATAACTACTTATTGTAAACTATGTATTGAAAATAATGTATTGAAATAAATCTAAATCTAATCTAATCTAATGACATACTCCAGATAATTTTCTCAATTTGACTGATCTTTGCTTGCATAGTTTCGGAGGTAATCACCTAATGTTCTATGTGACCTTTCGAGGGCACCGTTTGATTGTGGATGGTACGGACTAGTTTCATTGATTTTTAAAATTTTGCAAACATTTTTAAATAATTCGCTAGTAAAGTTTGTCCCTGGATCTGTGAAAATTGTTTGAGGAATTCCATAAGTACAAATTATTTTCTTAACAAGTTCTTCGGCCACAGTTCTTGCTTCTTGATTGGGTATAGCTATGGCTTGTGCAAATTTTGTTAGATCGTCTTGGAAGGTCAGTTTGTACTTGTTTTCATTTTCTGTTATAGCAAGTGGTCCCACTATATCGAGAGCTATTCTTTCGAATGGAGTTTTTGCTGTTGTTGTGATGACCATTGGTAGTTTGTTACGTACATACAACTTATTCTTTTGGTAAAGTTCACATGACGCAATGTAATTCTTTATATCTCCATACATATTTTTCCATTTGTATATCTTTTTTATGCGTTTGAGTGAACGTTTGACTCCTTGATGACCGCCTAAAGGTGTGTCATGAAATTCATGTATAATTTGCTTAGCCTCCTCTGAACTAAGGGCTTCGACAATGTTCTGACTTACATTTTGTTGTTGATTTGGCGAGGTTTTGCTATGACTGCGTGTTATAGCTTAAACCAATTCAGTTGGCCATTCTACTGCGCAGGTCTCTTTAAATTTCTCTGCTCTACTCTTTAATTCTTAGAGACAGAAAAATCACTTAAAAAAAGAAAAAAAACATGTACATGCCGGCGTTGTTGTCAATGACGCTGCTGTGATCATACTGAAGCACTTAGGAGGGTGAGTTTTGTTTATAGCCTTGCTCACAGTAAAATAGAAATGAATTTCCAGCGATGGACTGTCTTTGAATAAGATATGATCATGGTTTATTTTTCTTTCATAGCTTGATGTCTAAAAAACTATTTCATCTCTGGTGAGATAAAAAGAAAAGATTTTTAGGTGTAAACTTTACTTCGAAAAAATAAAATTAATAATTTTTGTTTTTATTATTGGGACAAATTTCAGTTCACCTATAATAAAAAAATAAGTCTATTGCAAAATGCAATTGGGTTAGACAAAAAAAAAACAACCTGCGAGCTGCGACATAGGATTAATGACAAAAAGTTTAGGGATTATTGTTTATTTCTATGTTTTATGATTTGTGGCTTAGTAACAGAAAGGTTCCGGGGGCGTTGTGTTTATATTTATTTTATGGCGTTAGTGTATATTTGCTATATTTTTTTTTTACCTGTGGTGTTGGGATTAATTGCAGATTAGGGTAAAGTCGGGTAATGTGGACCACTCGGCTAATATGGACCACCAGCTTTTCTCGCCTTACACAAATGCAATCGAGGAGACTATTGGTTGCGATTGTGCGAGTAGTCAAGAGTAGTGCGTCACGAAGTTGTCCGGATTAAAAGAAAATCCAAGACATTGATTATTTTTTGTTCGTAGGTGTTTCTCCTTTTTTCTATAGTTAAAAATATAGTTTGTTCTCCTTTTATTTTTTAAATATAAGAAGTGAATATTTGTTTTAAGGTTTTTATTTATAAAACTATTGTAAACAGTCTTATTTTGTTGTAAAATAGATTTTTCTCCAAACATTATGTTGCGGGTAATATGGACCACGGGAAGAAAGGAGCATTTGGACTAGTGCGTCCACATTACCCGCCATTTCAATATAAGAAATTTCGGGTCTGGATGAGGATGAATGATCGACCGTTGAAGATTTTGATATATGTGAATTGTTTGGCAAGGCATATGTCAGAGTCCAAACTGGATAAATAACCGTCAATGGATTGAAGACGAGGTGGTCCATATTACCCTCCACTTTTTTTTTGTTACGTTTTAGAGTTACTTAACTTTTTGTTTTTTGTTATTTTTTTAATAAGTGAATTTATTTTTTTATTGCCACTTTTTTAATCAGAATTTACTGATGTATTTTTTCTTCAAATATCTTTAAAAAAAACTTACACCGTTTGTGTTTTATTAACAAAAATATGATTGGTGGTCCATATTACCCGACTTTACTCTAGTGTTAATTAGTTAGATTTTTTTTTTTTTTTTTTTTTATAATCTACACGCGCTCAAGGGATTATGATTACCCTTTAAATGTTTGAACACAGCGCGGGCGTGAAGTTAAGGAAGAGAAAGATTAGATTGCATCAGAGGGCATTAACGTATTTAACTGATATTTTCTTTGGTTTGCAATTCAGTTTAAAAAAAACAACCAAGAATAATACATTGAAATACATTTAAAAGAAATTTTAATGGATCCATTTAGAAAAGGAAAACCTATTGGAAGCCAGGCACGTAAGATAGTTGTTAAGATATATAATGACAAACTGGAAGACGCAAAGCATTCGTTTCTTGAAAATCCTGTGAGTTACGCAACAACGCAACCAGTGGAAACTACTGGAATTTCTGAACGTTCAATCAGAAGGATCATTAAGGAATACGAAGAGACAGGAGTTGTGCAGTCAAAAAATAAAAAAGTGCAGCATGCGAAGGGGAAAACTGGATTAGACGAATTCGACATGGCAGCTATTCGGCGCGGCGTATAATGCCGGAGGAAAGAATGATGATATCCTTAAAAATTTTGAGATAACGAGTACAGGAAGATCTGGAGTTTAACTTAAGTATTACGTCTCTCAAAACGATTCTAAGAAGAAACGGATTTAGCTACAAAACAACGCAAAACAACCGGAAACTTCTCTGTGAAGGAAATGATATTAAACTCATGCGAGTAAAGTATCTTAAAAAAATCCGGGAATACAGAACAAAAGGATATGATATCATTTATTTGGACGAAAGCTATATTCATAGCTCACATACAAGACTACGGGCTTGGACTGATGACAGTAGCAGTGGGTTGAAGATGCCAATTTCAAAGGGAAAGAGGCTGATAATGGCGCATGCAGGTGGTGAAAAAAGTTTCGTGAAAAACTCCTTACTTTTATTCAAATCTGGAACGAAAACGGGAGACTATCACGACGACATGAACTTCGAAAATTTCTGCAAATGGATCCAAGAACAAGTTTTGAATAACTTGGAGGAACCTTCAGTTATTGTAATGGACAACGCCTCGTACCACAATAAATTATAAGAAGAACAAATTACTTCTGCTAGCAAGAAATCCGAGATGATACAATGGCTAACCGAAAACAATATTCCGCATACTATACAGATGTTGAAACCTGAACTGTATGAGGTAATAAAAGGACACCGAGCTACACACAACCCAAAGCATAAGATTGACGATATCATTCACGGCATGGGACATGAGGTTCTACGTTTACAACCCTATCATCCAGATCTCAATCCCATTGAAAATATTCGGGCAACTGTCAAGGCAAGAGTAGGTTCACGAAACACAACATTCAATTTATTGGATGTTCAAAATATGGCAGAGGAAGAATTTTCAAAAATAACGGCTGAAGACTGGCTAAAAGTGTGTGAAAAAGCCATAAGAACTGAGGAAGAATACTTTTCTTACGACCTGACGTGGAACACAATTTTGGATTCAATTATAATTAATCCAGGTGATGATTCTTTTACCGATTATGAAAGAGACATTAGTTCTTAAAACTAAGATATGTAAATGAACTTAGTATTTAAATTATATTATTGTTATTTATATTGTTTTTATTTTATTATTATGATTTATATATATTTCTGAAGTTTTATATTTATTTCTGAAGTACAAATTTATAATAATTATTTTAAGGTAAAATAAATTCTTAAAAAATCGTAGGTAAAAATTATTCAAACTCGTAAACACTAATCTAACTAATTAACACTAACCTACAATTAATCACAAGACCCCACAGATCAAAAAATAATAAATATATATATCAAATAAACACTAACACCATAAAATAAATATAAACATAACGCCCCTGGCCTGGAACCTTTCTGTTGCTAAGCCACAAATCATAAAACATAGAAATAAACAATAATCCCTAAACTATTTGTCAAAGCAAAGTTGAGTTAGGCACTGTAAGATTTAAGGAAAAATCTGTGCTCATTAAATATCTTGCACACCATTTTTGTTCTCTTAAATCCTCTCTCTGCGCAACCGATCCTTGGCCAACTGAATTGGTTCAAGCTATATCACATTAACTTCAGCTGTTTTTATACGGGAGAGAGCGTCTGCATTTGTGTTCAAACGACCTGCTTTATGATAAACTGTAAAATCATATTCTTCAAGTTTAATACGCCAGCGCATTATTCTCGAGGAGCGTCCTTAAGGTTAGACATCCACGCAAGTGGTTTGTGATCAGTAATTACTTCAAAGTGTCGATCGTACACGTATGGCCAGAAATGGGTTACTGCCCAAACAACTGCTAAGGCTTCTTTCTCTATGGTAGAATAGTTTTTTTCTGATTTATTTAATATTCTACTGGTAAATGCTATAGGTAAATCGTTTTCATCGGTATCTTTCTGTGACAATACTGCACCTATAGCTTCATTGCTGGCATCCCATTTGAAGACTACATCTTGGCGCAGGAGTTTGTTCAGGGGATTTGCTATTTTAGAAAAGTTTTGTATAAACTTTCCATAGTATCCTGCTAAACCAAGAAAAGATTTTATATCTTTCTGGGTTTTTTGAGCTTCGATGTTTTGTATTGCGGAGATCTTTTCTGGATCAGGTTTCACACCTCATTCAGAGATGACATGTCCTAAAAACATTACTTCTTTTTCTAAGAATTTGCATTTGTCTGACTGCATCTTCAGATTGTATTTATCTAAAGCTTGAAATACCTCAATTAATTTGTTGTTGTGATTATCCAGATTCTTTCCGTATATCATTATATCATCTAGATAGACTATATATTTTATACCTTGTAGCCCTGTAAGGATTTTATTCGAAATATCCGTTTGGTGTACTGAATGCTGTTTTTTCTTTATCTTCCTCATTAACTTCAATTTGATGAAATCCACTGGCTAGGTTCAGTGTTGTGAAGTACTTTGAATCGCCCAATTGTCCCATGATGTCTTCGATGTTAGGTATTGGATAAGTATCCGCGATAGTCACTCGCGAATCGGTCCATATTTAATTATTTTTTCAGATCTAGCAGGTATGGTAATAGGCTTTCGTTTACTAATGAAATCTGTGGTATGCATATCTTTTATCTTTTAAGTGGTATATTACAGTATTGTCTTTATAATTAAGTATAGCGTGAAAATTTCGAAATATGTAGGTCTTTACCTAAATTTCCATCTTGTGTTATTGGAAAATTTTCAGGCACTACATGAAATAAGTATTTTAGTTTTACTCCTGGTGTTATTTCTATATTCAGAAAAAGTGTGCCTAGTTTTGATGTGGGAGTATTACCTATGCCTTTTAATTCAGTTATATTGTTAGTATGAACCCAAAGCTCTATTTAATTTTTTTTTTTTATTAAACTCAAGCTTGCACCTGTGTCTAAAAGCATAATGTTTTAATTGGAGATAGTATCTTTAGAAGTTATATTAATTTCGCTTTTGAAACTAGAAGCATTGTTTAAACAGCCTATGAGTAACAGGCTTAGATTTTTCGTTATGATTTTGTTTATCTTCAGGAGTATGAGAGTGGGTGTTGTAAAAATTATGAATTTTCTCGCGTTTTGATTTAGAAGATTTAGAATTTTAATACAGTGATTGTGATTTCGCTCGATTTGATTTTTTATATTGAGTCTGTGAACGAAATGGATTTAATTTTTGGTTTTGAGACAGTGGATTCAGTGAATTTAATAAAATTGATTTGTCTTGCGTGCTATTGTTAAACTGCCTTTTTCTGCACTGGTCTATTGTGTGACCCAGATTTTTGCAGTAACGACATGAAATATTATTTTGTACGTTGTTGACTCTCACAGGCTGACTTGTATTGAAACTTGATCTGTAAGTTCTGTTATTCCTTGGCTGAAGACGACACTCTGTTGTGTTGTGTGTCTTCGTTCGGCAGTAGTGACAGTATTTGTTTTCACCATTGGCAGTGGTAAGAAGTTTTTCTTCTTTCATCGCAATGTCCAGAGCTTCGTCTAAATCACTACACCTGGCGTTTTTCACTAAAGTTTTTAACTGGGGTATCTGTCCATTGCAAAAACTGTTTAGAATCGTCTTGGTATTAAGACTTCTGATGGCTTTATTAGCAGCATCGTCCCTTGTGCTAGCATTAAGCTCTTTCTGCGTAAGAACTCACAGGTTCCTTATAACCCTGTTTGAACTGAAAAACTTCAGTCTGTATAACTTGTACAGACCTAGTTTTTCGGAAGTTCTTTATAAGAGCTTCTTTAACTTCTTCCCAGGCATTATGATTGTTATATTTGATAATAACGTTATATGCCCGGCTTGTTAATTTTGATTTAACAATATCAAGAAGTTCAGCCTTATCCGTTGACTCGGGTGCAGAGGAAGTTTTGTTTGATTGTAGGTCTACTAATTGAATAAACCTATCCAAATCCTTCGCACTTCCATCAAACTCAGGTATGAGTTTTATGGCTTGAGAAACTTTGAAAGTCATTACTTTTCTGTTCTGTGAGCAAAAGAGGGAATCGGACTTAATCTGAATCGGAGTGAGAGCCGGTACGCGTTTTTTTGTTTTACGAACAGGAAGATCACTTTCTGATGATCTGTTCGAGTGATCTCTTTCGAGTTCTAAGTGAAATGTTTAAATTCAATTCAGACATACATAAATGTTTGAACGAATTTAAGAAATTGTGTGAAACTTTTATTGGGACCAGCAATCAGGATGGGAGTGTATGAATTATTAACCAAAAGAAAAACTGGTTACAAAAAAAATATATAAATATACATGTAGGTATGTCAAAAAAAATATAATATATATGTATATTAATATATAAATATATATGTAGGTATGTCAAAAAATTTTAGAATATTAATATTGTATAACTCATATGTATTATTTCTGACAATGGCATTGTTGATGCTGATAATGATGTTGAGATTGTTGATTATGATGTTTAGAATAATGTTGATAATGTGGTTGATTATGACGTTGATGATGGTGTTGATTACCTCAGCGTGGCAATTTCTTCCTTCCTTCTTTCTTCCGACCACAGGAATTCGCTTACCTCTGTGGGATATTGTTCAGTAGATGCTTTTTTCAGCCACTTAATTGTTTTTTTTTTCACTCTCACTCTCACAAAAATTTTTTTTTTCTTAAAATTGTTACTGTCTTCTTTTTTTTTTAATTTGATTTCACTTGAAATTATTTGAATTAGAAATTTTTAGGGATTAAAACCAGATGCTTCAGTTTAAATATCCCAGCGCTGCCACCAATGTTGTGTTCCACGAGAACACAAGAAAACAACTTCTTTGGTTTAGGTTCAAAATGAGAGTGACTTCAATTCTATTCTTCATTTCCTACGCTGCCTATGCTATTGCCTAGATCGTCACCACTTTCAGGTCAACCACGCATCCTATTTTTATTCGCTGTCCAATAATGCAACATATGTCACACATATGTCAGTAATCGGTATTACTTTTGTTTGTAATATGATCCTGTATCGTATTACTGTATTGGATTGTTTTGGTTGACATAGTTCGACTGCCGTTCCTATTGTATACCATTGTACAATAATGCATGACACATGCGGAACACTAGGTCGTAATTGAACTATGTCAAGGCGATTCATGGGAATTGGGTGTGTTCTGTGTGGTCTCTAAGTTTTAGGGCACAACACCTTCTAGTTCTGTTCGATTCTACAATTTCTAGCAGGGGGCCATTTTACCTTGGTGGTCCATTTTACCTTGGTAGTCCATTTTAGGCGATCTTGCCCTACTTCTCAAAATATACCTTTTCAAAATTTTACTTTTTAAGTTTTCTGCATTTCAAAATTTTATTTCCTAAAATTCTGCATTTCAAAATTTTGCTTTTGAAAATTTTACTTATTAAGTTTTCTGCATTTCAAAATTCCCTTTTTAAACTTCTGCTTTTCAAAATTTTACTAATTAAGTTTTATGCATTTCAAAATTTCATTTCCCAAAATTCGGCATTCCAAAATTCTACTCTTCAAAATTTTAGCTTTCAATATAATTTCTCTGTACTTATTTCAGAACTCTAACACTCAAAGTTCTAATTCTCAAAATTCTGCATTTGAAAAATCTGCTTACAAAAATAATTATCTATCTACAAATCGATACCTTCCCGTAAGAATGTATTAAGCGACATTTTTAAAATTGTTCAGGAAACGAGAAAAACGTCTCATTTAGTTATTTGTTTGTGTATTTTATTGGACGAACAGATTTGGAGAGGAATTTTTACAATGCCATTTTTACAATAAAAATCCCTCTCCAAATCTGTTTCATCCAATAAAAACACACACAAAAATAACTAAATGAGACGTTTTTATCGTTTCCTGAACAATTTTAAAAATGTCGCTTAATACATTCTTGCGGGAAGATATCGATATGCTGTTCTGAGTTCTGAGTGGTAATCATTTAAAAATTCGTGTATTTGAGTAAAAATCCTATATTTGCTTCAACATACACTGCCAGTCACTAGGTTAGAAGCAGGCATTTTTGAGAAAGTTAAACTGAAATGTCTGCAGTTATATGTGAATGAGAACAAAAAAAGTAGAACCCAGGAGAGATAAGCCGTGTTTTTTTTGGAAAGTGCTGATACAAGGAGAAGTGAAATCCTGCTGCGGATAGAGATTTGACGTTTATTCGAGTATCGGCAGTGATCCTACTGCGGATGTTGTATTTGTTATTCATATAAAATCCTACTGTACAACACAGCTATTATTATAATGTACTATTGAAAAACTTTGTTTTTGCAGCAAATAAAAAAGATAGCCGCTAATTAGAAAATAAAATATTGGCTTATTCATTTTTTGGGAAATAAAATCACGTCATAAGGTTAGAAGCACTAACGAAAAAAGGAGAAAAAAGATTTATATTCATTTGTTTTAATAGTTTTTTATTGTACTACATTTTTCGGAATAATGTGTAGGACCTTATTCGGAATTCCCCCCCCCCCCCCCCCCCCCCAACCAAAATGAACTTTTTTTTTAACGAATCGATAAAAAAGTGTTTGCTGTTGATAAAAAACATCAAATTATGGAGGAGAAACACTTTTTTATGGTAAAAAAGTGAAGTATAAGCGGACCACCCACAGTACTATTGGCCCTTATTCGGAACTCCCCCCCCCTCACACCAAAATGAACTTTTTTTTAACGAATCGATAAAAAAATGTTTGCTGTTGATAAAAAACATCAAATTATGGAGGAGAAACACTTTTTTATGGTAAAAAAGTGAAGTATAAGCCGACCACCCACAGTACTATAACTAAAAGTACTTTTTTATGGGATATTTGCTTTTTTTGCTTGCTTACGCATTACGGCGTATAAACAGTGAGATATGTATGGGGGGCCATGCTGCCCCCCTGCAACCCCCCTGCTTGCGCACACTATAGGAATTGGGGTAGGTGCGAGGTTGGGTGTATGCAAGGTTTGTTTTGCATTTACAGAATCTGGATTTAAGGAAACTTTGAATTTACCCTATGGCCTATATTCATTTTTTTATACTTCACTTTTTTACCATAAAAAAGTGTTTCTCCTCCATAATTCGATGTTTTTTATCAACAGCACACTTTTTTTATCGATTCATTAAAAAAAAGTGCATTTTGGTGAGGGGGGGGGGGGGGTAATTCCGAATAAGGACCAATGTGTACATCCACCAGCTTTTAAAACAACTTAAAAAATTCGATGTTTTAAGGAATTATATAGTGATGCTAAGTAATCGAGTGAAATATCACTCCAGGCCAACTTAATGGCGTGAATCAGGGCTTCTTTGTGATCGTATTGCTTCCCTCCTTCATACACTTTCCGTGTTAGCCAGCCCCATACATTTTCTATTATATTCAGGTCAGGTAGTACGGTGGCCAAGGCAGCAAATGAACATTTTGGCTTTCAATGAATGATTTAACGACCCGAACTGTATGAATACGAGCGTTGTCCTGCTGGAAAAGCCATGACGTTGGTTCAAAAAGATCGTTGACTTTCGGAAACACTGATTCTAGCATTATTTTATAGCTATTTCCGGTCATCTTCGTACTTTGAAATACTAAGTCTATTGTGCCATAATAAGAAATTGCACCCCGAACCATAATGCCTCCTTCTCTGCTATGATGGCGGTTCAGAAATCGCTCTTCTTGTATCAGATCGTGAAAATAATAATTATAGCTATCTGGGCCATCCAAGTTAAATTTTTTTCTCATCAGAAAAAATAACTTTTCGCAAGTCATCTGAGTTAGATGTTTGTTGCACATTCCACGTCATGTGTTCTTTGGCAAAACACGAGCTTTGTTTTTTGCGGGCTTCATTTAATGTTTTTTTTTTAAGTTTTCATGGCTTTAACACCCATATTAATAAAGATGGTTTAGTGGAGGTTTATCGTTAAGTGCTGGACTAAGTGCGAAATTTCATTAATAAAACAAATTTTCTGTTAAGTGACGTTTACTAATTATGATAAAGTTAAACCACCGAAGTAGGTGGTTTAGCGAAGGAATAAGAAATACAAATGTCCACACTCCACAGTCAGACACAAGCAATTGACAATCAATTTACGTAGCCACAGAATATAAAAAAGAGATTGCTTACTTTTGTAGAAGACTTTCTTAAAAGGATTTTTGATAAACGTCATTTTACTATTCCGGGAACATTTTGTTTTTATTAATGTAAATATTTAAGCCATGGCTTAACTCCTATTCCATTGTTTAGCAAAACCATGGAATATAGGTGGAATAAGCGTTTTCTATTAATACGGCTGTAAATGTTTAGAACCTCGAATCACGCTCAAAACAGTGGATACACCATTGTATATATACAGCCGTATTAATAAAAACACACAATTTGCTCGTTAACACACGTTTTTTCCAACACACGGATAATGAAATTATCCCTTTGATAAATTAATATATTAATAAAACTATCGTTTCTTCATTTTATCTATTCACTGAATAACAAAGAAAATTTGGCAGCACTTCCTTAAATTATACTAAATATTCTAGTACTTTTTTCATTATTGAAAGCTGATATGTCATCTCAGTCATACAAAATAATTTTTGATGTCAAACATATTCGAAACGGTTATTTAATTCTTGTATCAAAGTTCAAATAAAATTGTAAAAAAATGGATGTAGGTACCAGAAAAGAAAAAAAACGACTGAAAATCAGAGTTCTGGCGACAAGCTTAGTTAACACAATAGCGTATGGCAGCCATTACTTGGACACTTGGCGGAATGTGTATTATTAAATAAAATGTTTCTTCAAATTTGACGAGCAAGTTAAAGATATCCTCTCGTTAATCACCAAAATCGGTGAGATAACTTATCCTCTCATTGTCAAACGTCATTTAAGACTAACACACATTTATTAGTAAGAATTATAAGTTAAAATACGTGTTAAAGTTGTTTCGCCTTCATTGTGTGCTTATTAATAGGGCTGATAAACTATAGTACTCTCATGAAGAGGAACGAACGATGCGGCGCGATACGAGCGTATTCCATAACTTTTTACGTAGAGTTGTGGAGAGTAAGGACAGAGGATAATCAGGAAGGTGTGATAATATTTTAGGTAAAAGCAAACCGAAGGTGCAGAACAAAGCGACGACAAGAAAGCTATTTTCTGTTTTCTTTTTATCAATTTTCTATACAAATAAGTATGAGGTGGCATTTTTTGCTTCACGCATAGAGAAAAAACGGTATATTGTTAGGTTTGATTTTTTTCGTTGTATTTATATTGGCGCAAATGTAGGATTTTTTTTCAAATACACGAATTCTTAAACGGTACCACTTACAACAATTATTTGGTGCAGATAGATAATTATTTTTGTAGGCAGATTTTTCAAATGCAGAATTTTGAGAATTAGAGTTTTGAGTATTATTTTGAAATACAGAACAATTAGGTACGAGTATATTGAAAGCTAAAATTTTTAAGAGTAGAATTTTGGAATGCAGAATTTTGGGAAATTAAATTTTGAAATGCATAAAAATTAATAAGTAAAATTTTGAAAAGCAGAAATTTGAAAAAGGAATTTTGAAATGCAGAAAGCTTAATAAGTAAATTTTGAACAGCAGAAGTTTGAAAAAGGAATTTTGAAATGCAGAAAGCTTAAGCCTAGTACGCAGATCGAGACAAGACAAATTTTATCTCTACAATTTTAATCTCTACAAAACTTTTCCAAATCTCGCGCAAAAGTTTGAAGTTGGAGAATTAAAAAATAATTTAATGTGTTTTGTAGTGTATCTCTGGAACGGGTTGTCTTACAAAAGTCGTTCATACCTTTTTGGAATCTCCTCACGATGCTTTCATAAGGTGCATCAGCACCTTTTACATAAAACTAGTTTTGACAAAAAACACTTTCGGCTGTCAAAATTTGTCCCGCAAAATAATGCTTGTATCATTCTTTTTCCTGGCAAAATTTAGTGGAGACATTTTGTAGAGCAATTCACAATAGTATGAATTTTGCGCGCGAACTGCGTACAGCTCGGAAAAATATCCGAGACAAAATTTGTCCCAGGAAAAAAAATTTATGGGAGACAAAATTTTTCCCGATCTGCGTACTAGGCTTTAATAAGTAAAATTTTGAAAAAGCAAATTTTGAAATGCAGAATTTTAGGAAATAAAATTTTGAAATGCAGAAAACGTATAAAGAATTTTGGGAAATATAATCTTGCAAAGTGTACTTTTAGAAGTAGAATTCTTAAATGCAGAAAACTTAATAAGTAAAATTAGAAATTCAAAATTTTGAGAAGTAGAATTTCAAAATGTAGAATTTTGAAATGCAAAATAACAAAAAAAAATCATGTGATACATCACGAGTATGCAATTTTTAACTCACTAAGATGCCTAGTTTAGCCAGAAATCACGTTTGAAAATGTCAACATTGGGGGGTCTATGGAGCTCCGTTTAGCCGCAAATCGCATTTAAAGATAAACATTTGTTTTTCGTTTCATGCGATACGTGGATTGAAAGGTGGCGCTCCCTAGACCACGAATATGCAATTTTTACTCCTCTAAGATGTCTAGTTTAGCCAGAAATCACGTTAGAAGATGTCAACTTTGGGGGGTCTACGAAGCTCCGTTTAGCCGCACATTTCTTCTAATGGAAGAAAAATATATGTATGTATTAAATGTATTTTTTTTTGGTTAATTTGTAATAAAATTCAACTACCAAATCAGAAAAAAACAATTTCTGCTAAAATAATTCACATGGCGATTTTTAAATGTGGCAACCATGTCTTACTTTTTCATATTTCAGCAGTTTTTTTAGAGGCAAATGGATATATATAGGTGTTTGAGCAGCAATATACATTCATTGCCAATAAATTTTCGGGTTTTTTTTCTCATAATCATTGTCTGTGCGATTGGCAGCGGTTATTTATTTTAAGGTAATGGATGAAAAAAAAATTTAAAAAAATGGGTATTTTTTGTACCCCCCATGGAACTATTTTTTTTTTGTTTTTCACTGTCTCGAAAACGGTCCAACCGATTTTGATCATTTTTTTTTGCTAAAGCTCCCCAAAAACTTAAATAGCATTGTGTATTAAAATTTTCAAAAAAAAATTGGATTTTTAAAATAAACTTTTCAAAACTCAATATTTCGAAAACCCTATGCTAGATTTTTTTAAACTTGATAAGTAAGAGTTTATCAATATAATCTACAAGATGTGAGAAAAAAAATTTATTTTACCTAAAAATAAAGGTAGGTACCCACCATACAAATGTGAAAAAAAATAAAAAATGGTTTTCAAAAATCGTATTTTTCTCGAAAACGGCGCCTGGAATTTTAATAAGTTTTTTTTTTTCTTTGTATGATCTTTAATTTGAAAACACAAATTTTGAAATTAAGATTTTAGGTACAGCTTGTACCTACCATAGAACCATTTTTTTCAAATTTTGACATTTGACAATTTTCTCATTATCGAAATATTTTATAGAGATGCTTCCAAAAAGTTTAAAAACATTGCGTCTCAAAGCTTTGAAAAAAATATTTTTTAATTTTTGGAAAGAAAGTAATTTTTTTTTCTTGGAAAATTCGATATCTCAAAAACGGCTCAGTATTTTATTTCGAAACCTAATTTCCATTCGTACAATAATAAAAACTTAAGGTTGGCGTACCAAATTTTTTTTATTTTATTTTCACTAACAAAATTATGTAATTGCAAGTTTTGCATGTGCAAAAAATTTAACTCGAGATTTTGATCAAAGTTTACTTTACGATGATAGAGAACACGAAAGAATATTTTTTTATCTAAAAATATTGTTTTTTAAAAATCAATGTCTTGAAAAAGTTTGAGCGACTAATTTTTGAAAATATTTCCTAGAATCTTTATTTTTAAATACTTAAAATTAATATCCCAAATTTTTTTCTAAACAATTTTAAGGAGATTTCTTATATTCAAAATTAGTTCAACAATAAAAGGTTTTTTAAACTTTGTTTGCATAAATTCGTATTTTTAATATTTATATTAACAAAATACAAAAAAAAAACAAAATTTTTATTTTAATGAATTAATAATTTCCAAATCTGATAAAAATTCGTAGACAAACATTAAAAGAAATATTTGTTTGTTCAAAATTTGCAGGGAAAATATCGTATATTTTTACAAAATATATGGATAAGAACTATTTTTTGTAAAAAAATGTTTATTTTTATTTCAAAAATTTTTCATGTGGGGTGCATCAATAATTTCTTAAAATTGACACCAAATTTTTTTAAAATTGCTTATAAGCATTTACAATGCATACAAAAGATTTTTTCCAAAAAAGGTATCTGATTTTTAAAAATATTATGTCAATAATAATTTTATTCTATTTATTCTATTTTTTTTTTAATTAATTTAAGTTTTCTAAAATTATTTTTTTCTCAAAAAACTTATTTGATTTTTTTTCACAATTGCTTTATGTGAATATTTATATATTTCTGAAATTGTTTATATACACAAAAAAAGTATTAACAAATTTTGTTAAGAAATGAATTTATTTGAATTTTAATTTAACGTAACATTTTTATTTTAAAGCAAACATTGTATAATTTGCCCTATGCAGTTTTTCCTTATTGGTTTTTTTTTTACTATGAGCAAAATTTATAATCTTTCTATTTTTTTTGTTTCGTTATCTCCCACCGCATATGCACATACATACGAGTATGTACATAAAATTAATGTTTAATTACAATGCTAAGTTAGCGGAATTCACTCTCAGTTCTTACAGCTTCTTGTATATAAAAGAGTGAATGCCGCTGCATAGCAAATATACCTAGGTATATGGGTTTTGTTTTGCACTTGTGCTGTGTGGTGGGATGATGTCAATGGCAACGGCATTTTTGTTTGCCCAAATTAGTAAGAACCAATTTTCGATCACTTTTGATAGCAACCACCGCGGAGTTAAGATCTTTGTTCATAGTAACTAGCCCTTTGCTTGATTTTGAAACGATTTAAATTGTAAAATAAAATTAAAAATTTGAAGCTTGTTTTTTTTTTTATTATTGATTTAAATCGAAATCAAATTGGTCCTTCTTGGTCGGATTTAAAGTCGTTTTGATCGATTTTCTGCTCGTTGATTGGGTGGTTGGTATCGGATTTGGATACAGTCCATACACGCATTTAAATCCTCTGCACTGAGGATAGGTAAATATACGTTGTTGGTTCCTGGTTGCTGAATTTTGTTGTTGATTGGAAAGTGGTTTTTCTGTCGGTTTCGCTTTGTTTGTTTGAGACTCTTGAGGCATGGACGTATTACTAGAATCACGTGGTCACATAAAAGGGTGTATTGAACGGGTGCATAGCTTTTCTCTATCGATTCCTGAGGGTACATTAATCGAGGCAGTTGAAGTACGGTTAGAACGTTTAGAGGACGCATGGAAGGACTTTACTGCAAATCAATTCGACCTTCATCAACATCATGTAGAAGAAGGATACGTAGATCATGAGGTTGAATTTGAAACGTTTGAGTCGAAGTTCATTACGCAAAATCCTTGCTTTTAAGCTTTCTTAGAGGAAAAGTTCCTGAGCGTGATAGGGTTTCTCGTCGCTTTTCTTTAATTTCTGGAAAAGTGGACCGTAAAATTTCTGAGGATCCAAAGGAAGTAGATCAAAATAATCGTGGGTTCGTAAATGGAAAGGACGTGATTGATAATGGCAGTTCGTCCGTTTCGAATATTCGAGATCTCTCACGTGAAATCGAACTACCTGCGTTCAAAATTACACCATTCGCTGGTGATTATCGGGAGTGGCCGTGTTTTCGCGACATGTTCCTAGGTAGCATAGACTGTAGAAAAAATTTATCTGGTGCGCAGAAATTTCGTTACCTTAAATCGTTCTTGCGCGATGACCCGGCTAATTTGTTGAACGGTATCTATATATCAGATGCAAATTACCTGCAGACATGGGAAAAACTTGAACGTAGGTATGATAGGCCTTTATATATAATAAATCAGTTTATTGAAATGTTTTTGAACATGCCGTCTGTTACAAACTCAGATCATAACCAGTTACGAAAATTAATAGACAGTGCTGATGAAGTGATACGAGGACTAGCTGCGTTGGGTTCTGAGAGCAGAGATCCATGGTTAACCTTTCTTTTGATTAGCAAAACGGACAGTGATACGCGTCAGGCTTGGGCTTTGAATAATACAAATTCAGAAGCAGCCACTATTGACCAATTAATTGACTTTTTAGAGACAAGGTGTTGTGCGTTAGAAACAAGTGAATCTAAGCTTAAAGTTAACAAAGCTGATTCACGTTCGTCGAAACTTGTGGGAAAGGTTAAAAGCTTAGCTGTTGCCAAAATAATATGCCCGAAATGCAAAACTGACCACCCCCTTTATAAATGTTCCGAGTTTATCGCTTTATCCGTCGAAGAACGCCGCCGATTCGTAAAAGACCAAAGACTTTGTTATAATTGCCTAGGAACACAACACTCAATTTAATTTAATTTCAATTTCAATTTATTTAGTAAAAATGTACAAATAAGACTAAGTCTTTTATAGTACCTTAAAAAAACGGTTGATACAAAATTTGTGTTAAAAAAAAATACCTAAAAAAATACTTAAAATATTTCAAAAATTCTTAAACCTCGTCGTCGCGTTGTCAACAAAAGAGCAGGTGCGTTCATTGTTCTTCGCGTCACCATTCATTGGTACATCTCAATGCTGCTAGGGATGTTAGCTATAAAACCGAAAACACACCTCATAACGAGGTCTCGCCTGAATTTCCTTCGCCACAGCCAATTGTTAGCAATCACACTAGGTTCGCTAATCCATCTTTCGTTATTTTACCTACTGCTGTTGTTAGGGTGTCAGACGCTACCGGAAAATTTCATCATTTGCGTGCACTTCTAGATACGGGTTTGCAGGTCTCATTCGTAACTGATCGTGCTGTAAGGATGCTAGGGCTTTCTCGTTATCATTCTCGCTTGCCTATTTCTGGAATTTCTGCGGTTAATGCTGGGGTTACGCAAGGTCTCGTATCTCTGCATGTATCTTCTCGTTTGGATTCTTGCCCCATTTATGTTCAGGCCTTTGTGTTGAAAACCATTACGTCCACAACGCCACCAACCGTCTTCAATATTGGAAGTCCTCTAGCTTTTACGGATTTGCAACAACTAGCGGATCCTGGATTCAATACCCCTGGGCCCATTGATATATTGCTCGGCTCAGATCAAGTGTGGAGGGGTTTAAGGGATGGCCATCGATCGGATAGTAATGGAAAAATCATTGCCCACAACACCGTGTTCGGTTGGGTTATTGCTGGAAATATACCAAAAAATGATGTCATTTCGCTGCATGTGGGTGTAGAGGTAGAGGTTCTCATGAAATCGTTTTGGGAATTAGAAGAGATTGCGTCTCATCCTCCAGTCATTGGAAATGAAGATTTGGCTGATAAGCATTTTGAAGAAACCTTTTCTCGTGCTCCAGATAACAAATTTATTGTTGAACTACCTTTTCGTCAGAGGGAAGTGAGATTTAAGAATACCGTTTCTGGTGCCATATCGAGACTATTTAGTTTAGAACGACGGTGTAATCGTAATGAAAACCTGCGGTTTGAGTATTACAAATTTATGAAGATGTATGAAGAACTGGGCCACATGAGTCGTATACCAGATAATGAAGTTGAGCCTATGTGGGGAAAAACGTTTTATCTGCCCCACCATGCTGTCGTCACCAATAAGATGAGGGTTGTTTTCAATGGTTCACACAGAGATTCGGCAGGACTTAGTTTGAATGAAGCTCTTCATATAGGCCCTCCTCTTCAGAGAAACTTGCTCAACGTATACACGCAATTTAGATTGTATCGTTATGTTTTCTGTGCGGATATAGTAAAAATGTTCCGCCAAATTTGGGTTAGCCCTAAGGATCGTGATTTTCAACACATCTTTTGGAGAGAATCTCCCACCGACCCTATTGCTCATTGTCGTCTTAACACGGTCACCTATGGTACAGGTCCAGCACCTTTTTTGGCTATTAGAGTCTTAAGGCAACTAGCTAAAGACTATGGTGATCAGTTTCCTAAGGCGTCATATGCTATTCTGCACAATTCGTATGTTGATGATTTTGCTGCTGGTTCGGATTCATTGGCTGAAGTTTTGGAGTTGAGGGATCAGCTAGTAGGAATTCTCTCGTGCGGTGGTTTAGAACTAAGCAAGTGGGTGTCGAATTGTTGGATGATTCGAAGTACTACTGAGGAAGATGAAATTGTTTCACTGAACCCTGATTTCGAATGAAAAAAGGTGTTGGAAGAATCCTCAAAGCCCACAAAGAGAAATTTGCTATCTGAGGTTTCAAAGGTTTTTGATCCCATGGGATTCTTAGCACCCTCCACTATTCTCTTTAAGATGTTGTTCCAAGAGATTTGGTTGGATAAGAATAGGATACACTGGGATGACCCATTACCAACCGAGATTGCCAACAGGTGGATATCTTACCGAGACGATTTGAAGCATTTTAGCAAACTTAGGATTCCTCGTAGATATACTTTGAATGCTAAAAACTTTGACCTAATAGGTTTTTCTGACGCTTCTGAGAAGGCTTATTCAGCGGTGGTTTATGCGCGCAGTATTTCTGAAACTGGAGTCGTCCAAGTGCATCTGGTAGCTGCAAAAACACGCGTTGCTCCTGTTAAGCAGGTTTCAATCCCTCGTCTTGAGCTATGTGGAGCTCTCCTTTTAAGTCGCATAATAAAGTTAATATGTTCATCGTTGGATGCAGCACCTGGACAAATCTACGCATTTACGGATTCTACCATTGTTCTGGCTTGGCTTTTTTCTCTTCCACGTAAATGGAATACCTTTGTAGCAAATCGTACAGCTGAAATATTGGACAATTTGCCTCGATCGGTATGGAATCACGTTCGTTCTGAGGAAAACCCAGCGGATAGTGCTTCGAGAGGTGTGGAGCCAAGTAAGTTGCTAGAGTTTGGATTATGGTGGAATGGTCCAGCTTGGATTTCGTTTGAACCTAAGTTATGGCCAGCTATCGTCGTCGTCGATGGCATTGAAAATGCCTCAGAGGAAAAGAAACGCCGTGCTACAGCATTGGTAGCACTATCGAATCTAGAAACCCATTTCTTCGATGAGCTCATCACTAAGGTATCTTCATGGGGAAAACTAATTCGCGTTGTCGCCTTCATTTTGCGGTTTATTCAGAATTCCCGACATGATCCAGCAGAGAAGCGTCACTCAGGTTTCTTAAAATTTTCTGAACTTCGCGCTTCTAAAGAGGCTTGTCTTCGATTTTGTCAAAGGGAGTTCAGTGAAGAAGTTCGCCAGCTTAAGGCGCAGAATCATGTCTCACCACAGTCTAAGCTAGCGTCGCTCTCTCCTTTTGTCGATGAAGTAGGGTTGTTGCGAGTTGGGGGACGGATTTCAAAGGCTCCACATGTCTCTTTCAGTATAAAACACCCAATCATATTACCTAAAAATCACACTGTTTCAAAGATTATACTTTCAGATGCTCACATAAAGTTTTTTCATGCTGGTGTGTCTGAGCTGTTTTCGTTGGTTCGCCAAGAGTTCTGGATAGTTGGAGCCAGAAACATGATTCGTAAAGTGGTACACTCTTGTATTCCTTGTTTTCGCTTGCGTTCAGTGACTTCTTCCCAACTGATGGGAAGTCTACCTTTATCTCGTCTTTCGCCATCATTTACCTTCGCCGAAACTGGATGTGACTATGCAGGTCCTTTTACGCTTCGAGCATCTAAACTTCGAAAAGCCAAGCAAATAAAGGGGTACTTCTCTCTATTTGTTTGCATGGCGACTAAGGCCCTGCACCTAGAAGTAGTTAGCGACCTAACAACCGAGGCTTTCATTGCTGCACTGCGAAGATTTATTGCTAGAAGAGGAAAGTGTAATGTCATTCACTCAGATAATGGCACTAACTTTCAAGGAGCTGCCCGAAAACTTTCAGAGGTTTATGAATTAGTGCGATCCTCCAAACATAACGAGCTAGTTTCCACCGCATTGGCAGCAGAAAATATCAGATGGGAGTTCATTCCACCCCATGCCCCTCACTTTGGAGGATTGTGGGAAGCGGGTGTTAAATGTGTTAAGCAGCACCTTCGTCGTATTATTGGAGACAACATTCTCACATTTGAGGAGATGAGCACTCTGCTGGCCCAAATCGAGGCCCTTTTGAATTCTCGACCGCTATGTGCTATCTCCGATACCGATTTGAACCCGCTAACCCCTTCTCATTTCGTTATAGGTCGCCCTTATACAGCCATACCGGATCCTAATTATTTGGAGGTTCCTATAAATCGACTTGGACGTTGGGAGTTGGTCCAAAATATGCTGCAAAGCTTTTGGGGTAGATGGCAGTCTGATTACATAACTTCGCTTCAGCAAAGACCTAAGTGGAGCCAAATTAACCGAGACTTCAAAGTGAACGACCTCGTAGTCTTGAAGGAACCTAACTTACCCCCTTCTCAATGGGCATTAGGTCGTATCGAAGAACTTCACCCTGGTAATGATGGACATATTCGTGTGGTAACTCTTCGCACCAAGAGCGGGATGTTTCGGAGACCTATTACCAAACTGGCATTACTACCAGTTTCCTGAAGTGCCCTTCAGGGGTGGCGGCGTGTTAAGAAATGAATTTATTTGAATTTTAATTTAACGTAACATTTTTATTTTAAAGCAAACATTGTATAATTTGCCCTATGCAGTTTTTCCTTATTGTTTTTTTTTTACTATGAGCAAAATTAATAATCTTTCTATTTTTTTTTGTTTCGTTATCTCCCACCGCATATGCACATACATACGAGTATGTACATAAAATTAATGTTTAATTACAATGCTAAGTTAGCGGAATTCACTCTCAGTTCTTACAGCTTCTTGTATATAAAAGAGTGAATCCCGCTGCATAGAAAATATACCTAGGTACATATATGGGTTTTGTTTTGCACTTGTGCTGTGTGGTGGGATGATGTCAATGGCAACGGCATTTTTGTTTGCCTAAATTAGTAAGAACCAATTTTCGATCTCTTTTGATAGCAACCACCGCGGAGTTAAGATCTTTGTTCATAGTAACTAGCCCTTTGCTTGATTTTGAAACGATTTAAATTGTAAAATAAAATTAAAAATTTGAAGCTTGTTTTTTTTTATTATTGATTTAAATCGAAATCAAGTTTCCAAATTTCTTGCAAACAAAGTTTATAGGTATGAATAAATTTTAAAAACTGTTCTATACCTATATCAAATTTCTTTTTTTTTATTTTTAGATATATAAATACCTATCAACGAATACAAATATTTTTTTTATAATCAAAATTATTTTCTACCATACCATATTTTATATAGGTTTGTACATTATGAAGAAGCTATTTTCTTTAATAAAAATATAGGTTTACGTACCTATTAGAGTTTCTTAAAGAAAAAGTTTTGTACCTATATATGTACATAATTATATTAATTGCAAACAATTTCCACTACCTAACCACCCACTGCATCTTATGTAGGCAGTTAACCTAGTTGATTGCAATTACTGTTTTTGTTCTTCAAAATTACACTAATTATTATACTGTTGAATAACAAAAATAATAATACTCGTAATTGCAATCAACATAGATAAGTTAGCTAATATATTAAAATAAAGTACCTATGTAGGTATACTAAAATTAAAAAAAGCCTAATCCTATCAAGAATCAAATTTCAAAATTATTCCTACTAAAATCTATTCAAATTGGTATGTGTTATGTGTGTCCATACAAATAAAAAGCAACGTTGTATTTTGGTTAGATATGCCGAAATTGAACAACGTTGCTTTGTTGCGTATGAAATAGCCAAAACAAAACAGATATTCTTGACAAAAAAATATAACAACAAAGCACACAGAAGATCCCTCAAAAGGAAAATGCTACAAAACGAATTTCATTTTCTCATTCTCGTCTTTCTCATTGCCACGTGGCTAAAAAAATTTCCTCAATTACCACCCCACCCTAAATCAAAAGTCTCCTCGAAATTTTTTCCTCCGACAGCGCCCTCGGTAGAGTGTATTCCATAATATTTTTTTCTGTTCCTTGAGAGTACTATAGTTTTTATATACAAGGGATACACTTGCCGTAACTTTTGCTTTATCCCTAATCTTTGCTGCTGAAAGGGCCGAATTCGATGCTATTCTTCGTATTAATATCGTTTCGCGGAGTGTTAAGGCGGATGAAGTGTTTCCTTTGTATTTTTTCGCGTACGAAGTTGGGTTTTTTAAATAATTACCAATAGCATGGTCACTCCTCTTAATTTTTCTGGCTATTGCACGGTTTGAAAGTTGGTCCGAGTGGTAAACGTCTATTTTTGCCCGTTCTTCAACAACCATTTTCCCATTTTCACAGGAAGACACAATTAAGGGTTATAATTTTGTAAGATATAATTTTTATAATGAAAAAATCCTAATCACTTCATCAAAAACCTTGTTAATTGGACTGCTTCTAATCTTATGACTCGATTTAATTGCGTTTTTGTTTTGCTTAATTTCTAACTAGCCTATGAAGTCCCGTTAACTTGTTTTCATAAAATTAAAAAATCTTAAATATTTTTGTACTTGAATTGGTCTCTCTCCCACCATTCTCTTTTTTCTTGGTTCGATCACATAACGGTTGTAATATCAGTTTAACTTCTCAAATTTGTCTGCTTCTAACCTAGTGACTGGCAGTGTACATACAACACAGCGAACGAAAAAAATCAAACCTTCATTCCAACAATATACCGTTTTTTCTCTACGCGTGAAGCAAAAAATGCCACATCATATGTACTTATTTGTATAGAAAATGAATAAAAACAAAACAGAAAATATCTTTCTTGTTGTCGCTTTGTTCTGCACCTTCGGTTTGCTTTTACCTAAAATATTATCACCCCTTCCTGATTATCCTCTGTCCTTACTCTCCACAACTCTACGTAAAAAGTTATGGAATACGCTCGTATGGCGCCGCATCGTTCGTTCCTCTTCATGAGAGTACTATAGATTTTAAATACGTAGGCGAACGCTGCCAATGTTTCGTATTTCTATAATGGGCTATCTTTGGGCCTGACATTTTTAGAATTAAATTATTTTTTTGTTGAACTATATATATTGCCAAATATTCTCTTTTTAGCATTACCGACCGGTGTCGGTCTTTCAATTTTAAATATGGACCTTTCGCTTGCCACCAGCTTCATTATATCAATAGGAGCATATGTAACATCCATTCGAATTATACCATCTTTTCGAGAAAAACTTATAAAAGCAAACCTATTTGGACATGATTTATGCAAAAAAGAAAAAACTAAAGTGTAAGTCAAATGTCCATAGAAGAAGCGAAAAAATGAAGGTAAAATAAATAGTTGCTCACAGGCCGGAGTCTCTTGGAGTAGTCACAGCTTGTGTGTTCTTGGTAGCCATGTTCCTTTTCATACCAGTGCCATTTAGTTTATTCTTAAGTTCGAAAGACGAATTTTCACACGAAGAAGTAAGCAGTATCTGCATATAACCATTCAGCACTAATTTAATTAATAATATTCTAGTTTGTTGAATTAATAGTAGCCCTGTTGTCAATTTGCTGTATGATTTTGTTGGGATTTGCTGATGATGTCCTTGATCTCCGATGGAGACACAAAGTGCTGCTTCCCACCATATCAACTCTTCCTCTTTTGATGGTGTATTATGTTAATTATAATTCAACAACCATTGTTGTGCCGAATTTTGCTAGGTCATTTTTGGGATCATCTGTGGACATAGGTAAGATTTTGTGCGTAATTGATATATAAATATATAAATGAGATAACTTTATTGTTTTTAGGTGTTTTGTATTATTTATATATGGGTATGCTTGCAGTCTTCTGCACCAATGCAATCAATATTCTAGCCGGTATTAATGGATTGGAAGTTGGTCAGTCTGTAATTATTTCGGCTTCCATTATTGTATTCAACTTTACTGAACTATTCCTGGGGAATCAAGTTAAGGCACATAGATTTTCACTGTACTTAATTTTGCCCTTTTTAGCTACTACATTGGCTTTATGGAAATATAACAAGTAAGTTAAGTTTGATATTTGTATGTACATGATAGGTATGCACAAGAAAATTCTTTTTGGAATTATTTTCGAAAGACGAGCACGAAATTGGAACCATACAACGTACATTGGTGTCAAAAATTTGATCAATGACCTCAAATGACCTCACATTGAAAAAACTCACATTGTAAAAAATATTCAATTGTAATAAAATATATAGTTTATATTTTGCTTATTACAATATAATATTCTTTATTTCGCAAAATTTACTATTTCTATAACTCTTAAATTATTTATATAACAAGAAAATAATTAAGCACTACTTAAAAAGTAAGTGAATTTGACCACATGCACCCTATTTAAGGAAGATTTTGTCTGCAATTTGAAAATTTCACCAATTTCACTTCTAATATGAAAAATTTAAAGGGGAATTAAAAAAGTAATAAAATCGGGGCAGTATTATTTTCTGAAATTGTTTTTTTTTTCATCATTTACTGGAAAGCAGAGTTGTTAATATGGCAGTCTGCAACTAATTGACTAAAATGACTACTTTTCTGAGCTTAGAGCCAGAAATTCATTAAAATACAAAATAATGAAAAATATAAAATCTATTTTAACATTATTTTAAAATGATATTTAAATGAATTTATGCAAACAAACTTTAAAAAGTCGTTTTATTATTAAATAATTAAATTTTTTATATAAGAAATTTCTTTAAAATTTTTCAAGAAAAAAATTTTGGATGCGAATTTTAAGTATTTAATAATATTGATTTTAGGAAATAATTTCAAAAAATAATCGTTCATAGGTTTTGAAGATATTGATTTTTCAAAAAAAAAATTTTTTCAAAAAAACCCAACAAATAATTTTTCGAATATTTTTATATACAATATTATTTTAAACTTAGGGGGACTCATGCTGAAAATTTTTGGTTAAAATCGTTAGAGCCGTTAATGAGAAAGTCGAAAATCAAAAAAACGGTTCTATGACAGGTACCGTTAATAACATTTTGCCCCAAATTTTTTTTTACCAAAACGTAGTCCATGTCCATAATATCACACATAATTTTTTTATCAAAATCGTTAGAGCCGTTTTTGAGATAAATAAGATTTTGCATTACGGGTGTATGGGGGGTACCGTTATGTAGTTTTAGAGCTAAAAAAAAAATTTCAAATTCCCCTCTAGGGAATCACCGAAGACCCATAACTACCGAGTTTAAAGAAAATAGGTCCAGTGGCTTAGGCTCTAGATCGAGGTACAGACATACAGACAGAGAGACAGACAGACAGACAGACGGAATTGCCGGACCCACTTTATTCGTCTTCGCTATCATCGTAATACGTAATGTCAACTTTGATCAAAATCTCGAGTTCGATTTTTTTTTCAAATGCAGAACTTGCCCTATAGTACCTATATCGCCAGTAAAAACAGCAGTTGGCCTACTACGTTTTGCCAGCGTTGGGTGTAAAAAGAAATTAATTGCATGTATTAAATGTGTTTTAGCACTCTGTTGAGGAACGCAGTTTACTATCTTTTTGCTTTTTTATTTTCTTTTCAATTTTTTCTTTTAAAATTTTCATTGCATAAATTTGTTTAATTAATTTGCAATTTAAAATGAAATTCAATTTTTTAAATTTAAATATTTTGCCAAACATTTTTATTATTACCCTATGATGGATGAATATTCCCTATGTCGCTTTCACCGGATTAGTATAAGCTCTTAATCTTGTTAGTTATTTTTTTTTGTCATAATCCTCATCAATGCATTGGCATAAGCACTTAATGAGACAGTTGTTAAGATGAAAACAATTAACCGCAATATCCAATGCATTGGTGACGTGATCCAAAATTACTGATATTCGGCATGTAGAGCATGGGTTAATTGAATTGTGAAGAAGATCAATAAATCACTTTTGTAGCAACCACCAATTCAGACGGTCGACATAGGGATACCATCCTATGTATAGTTTGTTGTATAATTAGTCTTGATAGTTTGGATTAAATAAAGAAAATTATAACGTTCTTAGAATCATTTTGGATTTCGTTTCTTTTAATTAATTCATTCTTAATCAAAGTTGGTCCTTCGAGCCGGATATTTTGAATCGGTTTTTCGTTTTTACTGATTGGTGGTGTGCTAGATTTTGGATTCCGACATAGATAAGTATCAAGCACAAATCTGAATTTTGTCTTTTACTCCTGTCTGTTGCTGTTTTTTGGATGCTATTTTGGGAACTCGATTTGCTGCTGTTTTGTCGTTATTTGGTGCTTAGTGGTTGGAGGAATTCAATAAAAATTCGTTAACATAAATTTGCTTAAAATTTCTAAACCTCGTGATTTGTAATATTGTGGCTAGAGATTTACTATGGAAGCTTTGAAGCAAGCACGCGGTCATTACAAAGGCTCAATCACTAGGGTTTTTGCATTCGCGCATAACATTCCCGACGATGTCAATGTTTCTGATTTGGAAGTGCGGTTAGAAAGGTTGGAGAAGGCATGGAAAGACATTTGCGAAAGCCAAACGGCTTTATTTGAGTTTCATGCTGAGGAGGGATACGGAGATCCCGAAGCCGAGTTCGAAGTCGTTGAATCGAAATATATAGCTTCAAAATGTGCTCTTTTAGGGCGTCTAAAAGAATTAGCTCCGGTTCGCGTTGAAAATCAGGACAGTTCGCTAAAAGATTTAGTTGCTTCTCAGACCGAACTTTTAAATAGGTTAGGACAAGCTAATAATGCTCACAATAAAGTTGAATCGAATGTTGTGCTTCAGCCAATGCATATAACTCCGTTTTCGGGTGATTACCGTGAATGGCCAGGCTTCCGTGATGTGTTTTTGCAAACGGTGGACTGCAATGCCAAACTTTCCGGTGCTCAAAAGTTTCGGTACTTGAAATCAGTACTACGCGATGAAGCTTACAATCTTTTAAACGGTGTAAATGTTTCGGACTCAAACTATCAGCTCGCGTGGGAGAAATTGGAACGCCGATATGATAAGCCTCTTTATATCATAAATGCACTCATTGAACAATTTCTCAAATTGCCAAGCATTACTTCGGGAGAAGGTACTCACTTGCGTAAGCTTGTCGACAAAGCAGATGAGGTTATTCGTGGCCTAGAAGCTGTTAAGGCAGTAGGTAGGGACCCGTGGTTAGTTTACTTACTGATCAATAAAACTGACTCTGAAACGCGAAAGTCTTGGGCGTTACATAGTAAAAATTCGGAGCAATCTACAATCGAAGACCTTCTAGAGTTCTTAGAAGACCGTTCTAGTGCATTAGAAGCTAGTGATCCAAAACCCACTCGTGTGGGTAAAAGTCAGCGTGCGTCAAATCCTACAAACATTAAAAGCCTAGCTGTGTTAAATGCTTCATGTCCCAAATGCCAAGGTGAACATTATCTTCCGCAGTGTGCAGAATTTGTTTCAATGCCGGTTAGTTTGCGTCGCAGCTTTGCTAGAGATCAGCGTTTATGTTACAATTGCCTCGGTACTAAGCACTCCTCGATGCGATGTCGAGTTAAGGCGCGTTGTTCGTTTTGTAATACTCGTCATCATAGCTTAGTACACATGGATAATAACATTAATCCATCTCCTAGTCCAACAACTTCTTCAAGTGGCGTTAAATCTAATGTGAATTCTGCTGCTTTGGTCGTGAGCAACCATATGAGAAATGAATCGCGTTCCTCTGGAATACTTCCTACCGTTGTCGTTAAAGTGTATGATGCAATTGGAAAGACTCATCTCGCGCGCGTTTTATTGGACACCGGTTCGCAGGTTTCGTTTGTGACTGATAGTTTGGTGAGAAGGCTAGGTCTTCTTCGTACACACGCTCGTTTGCCCATATCAGGCATTTCTTCGGTTGAAGCTGGCGTGACTCAAGGTTCGGTGCATTTAACTTTGAAATCTCGAATAAGTTCGCATACTATTAACATTGAGGCATATATTCTGAGCAAAATAACATCACAAACTCCATCGCTTTCGTTTGACTGTAGCAATTTTTCTTTCCTTGAAGACCTTCCATTAGCTGACGTGGAATTCAATACCCCAGGGCCCATTGATGTACTGTTAGGAGCTGACAAGGCTTGGAGTATTTTGCGAGGTGGACATCGTTCAGATGAGGAAGGAAGGGTTGTTGCACATGAGACACTTTTTGGATGGGTTATAACAGGTTGTTTGCCAGAAAAACTTATCGTTTCATTGCATGCAGGTGTTGACCTTGATGTAATTTTGAAGTCCTTTTGGGAAATTGAGGAGGTTCCACATAAATTTTCGTTGACCGTAGGTGAAGATGAGGTAGATGAAAAGTTTTCTAAAACACTTAGTCGTACTCCGGATAGCAAGTACATGGTAGAACTTCCGTTTCGTCAAGACAATGTTAAATTTGACAATACCATTTCTAAAGCTTTGACTAGACTCTTCGCTATGGAACGACGATTCTTACGTGATGAAGGTCTGAAAAGGGAATATCAGAAGTTTATGAAAACTTATTTGGATTTAGGTCATATGGAGCGTATTCCAGATGATGAAATAGAGCCTACTTCGGGAAGTGTTTTTTATTTGCCTCATCACGCCGTCATCACCAATAAAATTCGCGTTGTCTTCGATGGGTCTCATAAGGATACCAAAAATTGTAGCCTCAATGAAATGCTTCATATAGGAACTCCGCTCCAACGAAATTTGATTAATGTGTGCATACGTTTTCGCCAACATCGTTTTGTTTTTTGTGCTGACATCGTAAAAATGTTTCGGCAAATTTGGGTGCATCCAAAACACCGTGACTTTCAGCGAATTGTATGGAGAGAATCTGCTGACGCTCCAATTTCGCATTTTCGTTTGTCCACTGTGACATATGGTACCTCTCCAGCTCCTTATTTGTCGATGAAAGTTCTCCGTCAAATAGCGTTTGATTACAAACACCAGTTCCCTTTAGCGTCGCATGCCATTTTAAATGATATGTACGTCGACGACCTTATGACAGGGGCTGATTCGTTGTCGGAGACATTGGAGCTGAAGAAACAGATCGTCGAAATGCTGTCCTGTGGAGGTCTAGATCTCAGCAAGTGGAGTTCAAACTGTTGGGAGATTTTAAGAGTGATCGACTGCAAGGAAGCTGTTTCACTTGATTTGGACAGTTCATCGCAGTGCACCAAGGTTCTCGGTTTGGTTTGGAACCCTCATTCTGACACTTTCACATATAGAATTAGTTTGCCTGAACAATTTTTACCCACAAAGCGAAAACTGCTCTCAGAAGTTGCAAGGATTTTCGATCCTTTGGGCTTTCTGGCTCCTTCTACTATTTTGCTTAAAATCCTGTTTCAGGAGCTATGGATCGCCAAGACAAAAATAGAGTGGGATGACCCCTTGCCTCTTGAAGTAGCCGAACAATGGAAGCTGTATCGAGAAAACTTGACCTTCTTCGAAAACTTTAGGATTCCTCGAAGGTTTACGCTAAATTCTAAAAAATACGAGTTAATAGGATTCTCAGATGCTTCAGAAAAGGCTTATTCTGCGGTAGTTTATTGTCGAAGTTATTCAAATGATGGTGATGTGGAGGTCCAGTTGATTGCTGCAAAAACTCGCGTCGCTCCAGTTAAACAATTGTCGATTCCACGTTTAGAACTTTGTGGAGCTCTTCTCTTGTGTCGGTTAGTTGAACTCATTCGATCGTCGTTGGATGCCATTCCAGTTCGAGTATTTGCCTTTTGTGATTCCCAAATCGTTTTATCCTGGCTCTCGTCTCCTCCGCGCAAATGGAACACTTTCGTCGCGAATCGAACATCGGAAATATTGTCGTCTTTGCCTCGTTCATCATGGAGTCATGTCTCTTCTACTGAAAATCCTGCTGATTGTGCTTCTAGGGGTGTTGCACCAAAAGACCTGATGGAACTTGAGATTTGGTGGAAAGGGCCGATTTGGTTGTCTCAGGAGTCTGAGATGTGGCCAACTAATCGTGATGTTGAAATTGTTGAAATTCCTGAGGAAAGGAAAAGATTCGTTGCAGTTCATATTTCCGTTCCGGTCGAGCATTTTCTAGAAAATCTGTCACAAAAGGTATCTTCTTGGAGAAAACTAGTAAGAATTGTTGGATATATTCGTCGCTTCATATTTGTCTATATTTTGCGTAAAAAGGATAAAAATAATCATGTGCATCTTTCGCTTTCAGAGCTTCGCCTTGCAAAACAAGACTGTCTCCGGTGGTCACAAAACGAGTTCAAGGCAGAAATAACCGCTCTTGAAGCTGATCAGTGTGTGCCTAGAAAGTCTAAATTGAGCTCACTTTCTCCATTTGTAGATGATGTTGGTTTGTTGCGCGTTGGTGGTAGAATTTCCAACGCTATGAATGTTCCATTTGGTATAAAACATCCAATAATTCTGCCCAAAAATCATCGCATTACCCAGCTGATTTTATCGGATGCACACCGAAATTTTCTGCATATCGGCGTTTCAGGACTGTTTGCCTTGATTCGTCAGGAGTTTTGGATCATCGGATGCAGAAACCTAATAAGGAAACTGGTGCATGATTGCATGACGTGTTTTCGTCATCGAAAGGCTACGTCAACACAGCTTATGGGAAATTTGCCATCGTCTCGTGTGAACCCATCTTTTGCTTTTGCCCATACAGGATGTGACTACGCTGGTCCCATAACTCTTCGTTTGTCAAAAGGAAGGAAACCGAAGCTGGTGAAAGGGTATATTTCATTGTTTGTCTGTATGACTACCAAGGCGCTTCATCTTGAGATGGTTTCGGACCTAACAACGGATGCTTTTCTGGCTGCACTCAAAAGGTTCGTCGCCAGACGTGGAAAATGCAGCGTAATGTACTCCGACAACGGGACAAACTTCCAAGGAGCCGCTCGTGTTTTATCGGAGGTTAACAAGTTGGTGCAATCGGAGGAACACAACAACAAAGTTGCTGAAAAGTTGGCTGCAGAAGGTATCGATTGGCAATTTATCCCTCCGCACAGCCCTCACTTCGGCGGGCTTTGGGAAGCGGGGGTTAAATTGGTAAAACAACATCTTCATCGCGTCGTTGGCAATAATATTCTTACCTTTGAAGAAATGTGTACCCTGTTAGCCCAAATTGAAGCCCTCTTGAATTCTAGGCCCCTTTGTGCATCCTCTGATCTAGATCTTGACCCATTAACGCCTTCTCATTTTCTTATAGGAAGACCGTATCATGCAATTCCGGAACCAAATTATCTGGAGACACCAGTAAATCGATTGGGAAGATGGGAATTACTCCAGAATATGATGCAAGGTTTCTGGAGAAGGTGGCATACCGATTATTTAACATCGTTGCAACAGCGGCCAAAATGGAGAGAAAGTACCAGAGATTTTCGAGTGGGTGACATGGTAGTTCTAAAGGAGCCCAATCTACCGCCCTCTCAATGGTTCCTAGGAAGAGTAACGAGTGGTAACGTTGCGCACTAAAAGTGGAATGTTCAAACGCCCCATTACCAAACTAGCGATTTTGCCATGTTCCTGAATTCCTTCAGCGGGGCCGGCATGTTGAGGAACGCAGTTTACTATCTTTTTGCTTTTTTATTTTCTTTTCAATTTTTTCTTTTAAAATTTTCATTGCATAAATTTGTTTAATTAATTTGCAATTTAAAATGAAATTCAATTTTTTAAATTTAAATATTTTGCCAAACATTTTTATTATTACCCTATGATGGATGAATATTCCCTATGTCGCTTTCACCGGATTAGTATAAGCTCTTAATCTTGTTAGTTATTTTTTTTTGTCATAATCCTCATCAATGCATTGGCATAAGCACTTAATGAGACAGTTGTTAAGATGAAAACAATTAACCGCAATATCCAATGCATTGGTGACGTGATCCAAAATTACTGATATTCGGCATGTAGAGCATGGGTTAATTGAATTGTGAAGAAGATCAATAAATCACTTTTGTAGCAACCACCAATTCAGACGGTCGACATAGGGATACCATCCTATGTATAGTTTGTTGTATAATTAGTCTTGATAGTTTGGATTAAATAAAGAAAATTATAACGTTCTTAGAATCATTTTGGATTTCGTTTCTTTTAATTAATTCATTCTTAATCACACTCATTTGGCAAAATGGCAGAACAGATATGTTGTTTTAACACTAAATGCTGATTTCGCGCTCGAATTTCTGTGTGTTTCAGGTATAAAATTATGCTAATTTTGTTCTCAACCTATAGCTCTACCCCTAAGCAGTGCAAAACCATAATAAAAGTGATTTCGAAAAATGTGTTACTTATGTTGTTTTAACAATCACCGATTCAATTCTTTTCGAGATTGCGATCTACGCATTTCCCTATGGCGTTTACCTCCGCTTGGAAGATGCTGGTGGACTGCCCCATCGGTATAGAAAGTTTGGTTTTTGGCCCAAAGATTCCTGCACCAGTCCCTTCGCTTGTTCTCGATCCATCAGTGTACCACTTGATGGTATTTGTTTCGAGTGTGTAGTTTGTATCCTCTCCTACCCAGTCTTTTTTGTTACTGAGCTGTGTAAGAAAGTTTTTCTCGAAATTATGTTTTTTGATCATTCCATCTCTTGGGATGTCAATAAGGTTTGTTATTGTGGACCTGTCAATTAGGTCGCTTTCTCTGAGACCAATAATTTTGCCGGTCCCAGTTCCTTCCTTTGAGAACCTAATGATACCTCCCACTCCAGCACTTCTAACGACCTCGTGTAGAGGGGATAAATGGAGGATAACCTCCATAGCTGCGGTAGGGCAGGTTCTCATTGCTCCCGTAATACAGATACATGCGAGCCTTTGGACTTTTTCTAGGGTTTTCCTAGTTGTTGTTAATTCGGTTTTCTTGTGCCATACAACCGCACCATAGGTAATGATGGGTCTTACCATCATGGTGTACATCCACCTGAGGATGCTCGGTTTACATCCCCATGACTTACCTGCAATTCTTTTGCAAATCATTAGGGCTTTTGTGGCTTTTCCGACTATAGCATTTATGTGTTTGTTCCAGAGGAGTTTACTATCTAGTATAATTCCTAGATATTTTACCTCCCTCTGCGTTTCGATTACTTCACCATTCAAACTGATAGATTTTATATGTGGTAGAAGTCTTTTCCTAGTAAATGGTATGATTGTTGTCTTGGATGGGTTTACTGAAAGCCCTACAGACATACACCATTTACTTGTAATTGTTAGTCCTCTTTGGATAATATCGCAAAGAGTTTCTTCAAACTTACCTACTGCAATGATAGCGATATCATCGGCAAAACCAATGCAGTATATACCTTGGGAGGTAAGATTTTCTAACAATTCATCTACAACAAGACTCCACAACAAGGGTGATAGTACACCACCCTGAGGACATCCCCTCGTTGTGATTACTTTTTCTACGTTTTGTCCTGCTTGTGCCTCTGCATTTCTAGTGCCTAACATTTCTTTTATCCATCTGGTTATAGTGATGGGTACGCCTTTCCTAACAAGAGCTTTGCCTACCGCCTCGTGGGACGTGTTATCGAATGCTCCTTCTATGTCTAAGAAAGCAGCTAATGCTGTTTCCTTTACATCTAAGGCTCTTTGGATCTTGTTTGTTAGTTCGAACAGGGCGGTCTCGGTTGATCTGCCCGCCCTATATGCGTGTTGTCGCTGATTGAGAGGCCTACTTATTAATACTTCTGATCTTATGAAGTTGTCAATTACCTTTTCCAAAGTTTTCAGTATAAAGGATGTTAAGCTTATTGGCCTGAAAGACTTTGGATGGGTTGTGTCTTTTTTCCCTATTTTGGGGATGAAGATTACCTTAGCTGTTCTCCATAGACTTGGTATATACCGAAGAGCAATGCTACTCCTGTGATGAGTTTCACCAATGTTTTAACTTATTCAGCATGAAGCTTTTATATAATTGAATAGAACATCATGACATATTTTGTGTCAGTTGTTTGTCCTTCCTTGCATGCTTCACATGCCATTATAATTATACATTGAGTTAAGAAATAATAAAGTATATTAATACATTTAAGTTAAATCTGCCTTTCACTTGAGTCATCACAGTGGCGACGAGGATCAATAATTCAAATAACACCAACAAGTGCAAAATGTCGATAATCGGGTCTGTGGAAAAATTCGATTTTAACCGAAATGATTGGCATATATTTAAAGTGCAATTGGAACAGTTTTTTATTGCCAATGATGTGAAAGAAGAGGCTAAGAAAAAAGCTATTTTAATTAATGCTTTATCGGAGCAGTCTTATAAATTGGTGAATAATTTGATTCATCCAAATAAAATAGAAACTACGTCGTTTGACATTCTATGTAAAGCTTTCGGCGATCATCTTAAACCAACAGTTTCTGGGTTTGCTGAACGCCATAAATTCTATTCTGCAGTCAAAGATAATCTCGAAACGGTAAGCCAATGGGCAGCAAGAGTACGATCTCTTTCGATTAGCTGTGAATTTGGTGAGGAGCTTAATTCAGCTCTTCGCGATAAGTTCGTGATGGGACTGCAAAAGGGAGCGGCAAAAGATAAGCTGTTCTTGGAGAGTGTGGCAAAGCTAACATTCGATAAAGCCGTTGAAATTGCTAATGCAGTTGAGTGTGTAAAGCACCAATACGAGCTTGATGTGAGCATCAAACAAGAACCAAGTTCAACAGACGGTATTTATCGAATGGGGCAGGCGAAGCAGAAGAGCAGCAGTGGACAAGTAACAGGCAAACAACAGCATCAGCAGCAGCGTGGACAAAAACAACAAGGTGGTTACAACAACAGTAAGTGTACGATTTGCGGACTTTCAAATCATACGGGAATCTCGTGTCGATTCAAGAACTATCGATGCAAGCGCTGTAATACTCGAGGACATTTGTACCGAGTGTGTCCCAATAAAATTAGTAAGAGTAACGGACAACAAGATTTTAAGTATTTGGAAGGTGCTGAGTTATCTTTATTTAATTTAACTTCTTGCTTAGAATCTAATGAACCTATTAAATTAAAAGTATATATGAATGGTATTCCTATTATGATGGAAATTGACACGGGAGCTTCTGTGTCCGCTATCTCTTTGAAAACATACCGCGATCATTTTAATTTGCATGCAATGACCGAATCTAGTTTAGTTTTTAATAACTACAATGGCACAAAAATAAAACCTATTGGTGTTTGTGTAATGGATGTGTTATACAATAATGTGTGTAAAAAGATTAAAGTTGTTGTTGTCGAAAATGGCGGTCCACCATTGCTAGGTCGAAATTTCTTAAATGAATTTGGTATTAAATTTGCGAATCTTAATTATGTAGAAAATAACATTTTACATCAAGTGCATGCAATCACTGAAAATTTTAGTGAATTATTTGACGGAAAATTAGGAAAATTTAATAAAAGTTTAATATCGTTGCATGTAAAAAGTGACTGTAGTCCTAAGTTCTTCAAGCCACGCCAAATGCCATTAGCTTTGAAAGAAAAAGTTGAAAATGAAATTGACAAGTTGGTAGATCTAGGTGTATTAGAACCTGTAAATTTCAGTGAGTGGGGAACTCCAATCGTTCCCATTTTGAAAAAGTCAGGAGAAGTGCGGATTTGCGGGGATTTTAAGATCACGGTTAATCCTCAATTATTAGTTGATAAATATCCCCTTCCTCGGATCGAAGATTTATTCGCGCAACTGCATGGTGGTGAAGAATTCACAAAGTTAGATCTTTCGATGGCATACCAGCAGTTGGTTCTAGACAATGAGTCTAGAAAATTAACAACGATATCCACATCAAAAGGTCTTTTTCGCTATACGCGTTTAGTTTATGGATTGGCATCAGCCCCGGCAGTGTTTCAAAAAATGATGGATAGCTTGTTAATGGGCATAAAAGGGGTGGTGGTATTCCTTGATGACGTATTAATTACAGCTCCGAATCGAAAAATGCATGTCGCAAAAGTTAAGCATGTTTTAAAAATTTTACAAGACGCAGGTCTTAAGTTAAATAAAGAAAAATGCACGTTCTTAGCTAGGTCAATAAATTATTTAGGTCATGTGATAGACAAATCTGGGTTAAAAACTTGCCCAAAAAAGATAAAAACGATTAAAGAAATTAAAAATCCAACATGTTTGAAGGAACTGCAATCGTTTCTTGGTGTCGTTAACTTTTATAGGAAGTTTTTGCCAAATATAACTACACTTTGCGCGCCATTATACGATCTATTAAAGAAAACTGCGAAATTCGAATGGACAGATTTGCATTCGCAAGCCATTGACAAAATAAAAAAAGAACTCATTTCTAGGACTGAATTGGCGCATTTTAATCCAAAGCTGGTAACCAAGCTTACGGTGGATGCAAGTCCCATTGGACTTGGCGCTGTCCTTTCTCAAGTATATGGAAACGGTTTAGAAAGGCCAATAGAGTTTGCGTCGCGAAAGTTGACTGAGACAGAGCAAAAGTACTCCCAGTTAGACAGGGAAGCTATAGCGATTCTTTTTGGAGTAACGCGATTTCACCATTACTTGTACGGCAGGGAATTTACATTAGTGACCGATAATAAACCGCTTATGCATATATTCGGGTCCAAAAAAGGTATACCACAGATGGCAGCAAATCGTTTGCAACGAATTGCGCTAGTTTTAACGGGTTATACGTTTAAAATTGAATGCATAAGGTCACAAGCTAATGTTGCAGATTATTTTTCTCGTTTTCCAAACGAAGATTCTATCGAGATGCAAATTGGAGATTCGAATTCGTGTTACATAAATTATGTCAAAGAGATTAGTAATTTTCCCATCACTATAGAAGATGTTGAAAAAGAATCGCGAACTGATGTAATAGTATCTAAAGTTATAAAAAATATTGAATCGGGTTGGGAACATGATAACGTCGATGTTTCTCTTAAACCGTTCTTTTTGAGGCGACATGAATTAAGTGTTGAATGTGGGTGTCTTTTTTGGGGCTACCGCATTATAATTCCTCTATCACTGCAGTCATCGGTTTTAGCTGAGTTGCATAAGACTCATATGGGTATAGGAAAAATGAAGGCTATGGCAAGAAGCTATTGTTGGTGGCCAAAGCTTGATAGTGAACTAGAAGCCGTGGCTAAATCGTGCGAACAATGCCTTGCAACAAGAACTGATCCCCCTAAAGGGAAGCTAATTTGCTGGGAGTGGCCTGATGAACCGTGGAGTCGCATCCATATAGATTTTTTGGGACCAATATTTAAGAGGTGGTTTTTAGTAGTGGTGGACAGCCATAGCAAGTGGCCAGAATGTTTAGATATGGGCACTAATACAACAAGTAAAGCCACTATTAATAAATTAAGACCACTATTTGCGCGTTTTGGCGTCCCTAAGACATTAGTGTCTGATAACGGAACAGCATTTGTTTCGAATGAATTTGAAAATTATTTAAAAATAAATGGTATAAAACATCGGACAACGCCAGTAGGAAACCCGTCTACGAATGGGCAGGCCGAAAATTTTGTCAAAACAATCAAAAATGCATTAAAACGCGCTTTAGGAGCTGATGAAAATGTTGAAATTTATTCAGCATTAAATTCTTTTCTATTAGATTATAGGAATACTATTCATTCTAGTACAGGTGTATCTCCAGCTGAACTAATGTTAGGTAGAAAATTAAAAACTAGGTTAGACCTACTTAATCCTAAGCGAAACATGCAAATTGATTTGACTAAACTTGAAACAAATATTAAAAAACAACAAGAAAATCAAAAACAAAATTATAAATCTAAAACAAGAAAAAAATTTTACTTAAATGAAATTGTTATGGTTAAAGATTATTGTAAAGCTAATAAAGTAAGTTGGACTAAGGCTAAAATTGTAAAAATATTGGGCAGGCAAATTTATTTAGTAAAAGTAACTGAATCTAATAAGATCTGGAAAAGACATTTAAATCAAATAATCAGTGTTTGCGACCAAAATAATAAAAATTATATTCCTTTAACTGTAAATGAGGATTATAATAATTTGTTAAACAAAACTGAAAATAATGAACCTATCGTTGAATCTAATATTGAAAATGTTGTAGTAACAAATTTAGAGGATGATAGTGTATATCCTAAATTGCATAAGGATTCGGAAAATGAAGATAATTTAAAAACTGTCCATAAAGAATTAAATTGAGAATATAAATGAGATAAGGCATAAGGTATTCTTTTCCCTTCTGCAAAAGAGCTGGGAAGATACCATCTGCACCAGGTGATTTGTAGGGTTGAAAGGTATTAATTGTCCAATCAATCCTTTTACCTGTGCAAATGGTCGTGGCTATTTTCCAGTCCTGTCTGTTTGGTTTGAGAGGTGTTCTCTCTACCAAGTTACCATTTAATGGTAAACTGCCTGGGAAGTGTGTGTTGAGCAGTAGGTTACATCTTTGCTCTTCATTTTCGGTGAACCTACCATCACTATACCGAAGTGCTAATGATGTAATGGTTTTCTCTTTTGCAAGAGCTTTGTGAAGTCTTGCCGCTGCAGGGGTTGTTGAGATATTCTCACAGAAATTTGTGAAACTATTTCTTTTGGCTTTTCTTATCTCTTTGTTATATGTTGTCAATAACGCGGAGTAATTACACCATTCCCTTGTTCTTTTTGCTTCATTAAAGAGCTTCCTAACCTTGAATCTTAGTTTAGAAAGATGTTTATTCCACCAAGGGGCATCCTTCTGTCTAGTTATAGGTTTAATGGGGCAACTGAGTTCATATGCCTCGTGTATTGCTCCATTAAACTCATTAACAACGAATTCTAGCTCAAGGTGACTTTTTGTCGTACTAGCTGGACCTAGTTGTTCCAGGTTTGATTTTAGAACATTTTGGTATAGGTTCCAGTTTGTTTTCTTAGGGTTTCTGCCAGGGGTATTCTCTGTAAGCAGTCCTTCTAAGGTAAACACTATTATTCTGTGATCAGACATTGATGGTTCATTGGATACTCTCCAATCCTTTACCATATAAGCTACGTTCGGAGTTCCGAAAGTTATGTCTAGGACTTCTTTTCTTATTCTAGTAATAAAAGTGGGGGTGTTCCCTACGTTAAATATTTCTAGATTTTTTACCATCATAAAGTCTAAAAGGTACTCACCCCTTTGGTTTATGTCGGTGCTACCCCATACTATATGGTGAGCATTGGCGTCACATCCTATCAGTATCGGTAGTTTTTTCCGGTTGCAGTAGTCCACCAGTCTCTGTACTTCGCACGGTGGAATGTTGGCATCATCACCAGCAAAGTACGCTGCTGCCACAACCATTGTCTGGATACCGCCCTCGATGTTAATTTGGGCCTGTATCGGGACCAGATCCCTTGTCATGAATTCTGAAAGACATATAAATTGTATATTATTTCTTATTTTGATACAAGTTCTGGGCGAGTCTTCTCTCTTGTCCCATATAAGTTTAGAGTCGCTACTTGTCAACCCTCTTACCTGACCCTTATAAGTCCAGGGTTCCTGGATCAGTGCTAGCCCTAAGTTGTCCGCAGCGAACTTCCTCGCCAGAACGGCTGATGCGGCCTTCGCGTGGTGTATGTTTACTTGGGCTAGCCTGGTTCTGATCCCGTGTGCCGGCATCTTCTTTTATTGGCAGATGGGGGCTAATGCCCCATCATCTGCTAGCAGGTGGTCTTCCTCCTCTATAGTGGGAAGCAGTTCTGTTTGGTCCATTGGACTTGGAGAGAGGTCTATGCCCTCCATCTCAATGTCCAATGGACCCGGTGTTATCCTCTCCCGGTCTGGTTTTTGCATCCCTCCTGTTTCCGGAAGTGATGTCTCAGTTGACGTGTTTGGAGGGGTTGGGGGGACTGGAGGGGTTGGGGGGACTGGTGGGTTTGGAGGTTTTGGAGTGGGAGTAGGGATGGTTATTGCAGGTAGGGTAGTTCCTACTGCTTCCGCTTCTGGGGATTTTTGAGTTGGCCTGGTTGAGGACTCTTTTTCTTTTGCGGATGCAGAACTGGAGGTTGTTTTCCGGAGACCAAAAACATTTATTTTCCCGAATTTGTAGTGAAGCTGGTGATTTGCTTTCACTATTGTCTCGACGGATTCGGCGTATATACTTATCACCAGTAGTTGACCTTTTCCTTCAGCCGAGCTTTTAACTATTCTCCAGGTCTGCACGTTTAGACCCTCATTTTGGGCTTTTAAGAGAGCCAATGACTTTTTGTCCTCTTGACCCATGCTTTTTGGAAGGAACAGCGTTATATTGTGCATTTTTGGTATATCATCACCCATGCATGCATACAATTCGATGCCCTTCCAACTGCTCAATTTATGTGCACTCTCTCTTAGCCACTCCGCTGTTTCGGGTCCAGCGCAATCAACTAAGAGCAGACCTATTCTGAAGTGCAGTCCATTGAACTTCAGCTTGTGTTTCCAACCCAGAGAGACCTCCTCAATGATTGCCTCCTCGAGTGCCGATAGATCCTCGGCAGACAAGGCGACTTGTGGATATCCCCTAGGCAGAACAGCAATTCTGACGCTCAAGGCTGCACTTGCATAGGAGAGCCTTTGTTGAACGGGCATTGCCTTTACGGTGCTTTGTCCCGTAGATGAAGTTGCCGTCGTCCTAGGTTTTTTTGCTTCTTTGCTTTGGGAGGAGTTAATTGGTGGCATTTCCTCTTACCCTGTCCTAGGCTTGTGTTATCATTTTTCTGTTCTTCTTTCCGCAAGTCCACCTTCTTTCTGGCTTCCTGCGGGGACATCCCCTCTGCAAGGAACCGGAAGTACCATTTGGTGCCTGCTCCACTTAGTCCTTTCCTATGTGGATCGTCCTTGTCTCTTTTGTAGCGTTTTCCACTTGCCTAGGAGGTATTCTCCCTTGACAAGAGGTTGACGCTGCATTCTGAGTTACGTCTTCTTTCTGATCGGGAGGTATTCTCCCTTGACCAGATGTCGACGCTCCTCCTGCTGCCCGGTTCTGAGTGTTCCCCTGAGGCATCCTCTTCAGGTACTTGCTTATCTCCGGTCTCAGATCTTCACCACGGAGGTCTTTCTCCATACGATCTGCTAGTGCACTTGCGGTAACATCCCGCGGAGTGTTGAATTTTTTAAAGTTTTTATTATTTTTTTGTTTTAAATTTTTTGGCATATTAATCCCACGAGTAGCTAGAGAAATAATGGGGTCCGCCATATCAGAGCTCCGCATAATATGGTAAGGTCTAGGTTACTCTTTGATTCGACCTGGTTTCAAAGAGGTTCCGTTATAATACAGCCGGTATACTCCCTGGCTGCAAACCATCCAATGGGCACGGGTCACTTAACACCCTGGATTAGGGAGGGCAGCTCTTGGTTTTCGCTCTTCAACTTCTCTACCAGTTTGGGGTTATCCCAGAATGGCAGGTCGGGTGAGTCTTTGCTACTTAAGCCTTTGCACCACATCAAGGTGACTACCTTCGCTAATGTTAATTGATTTTAAAATCCCAAGAAAAAAAATTACGTACCTTCTTTTTCTTAATTTTGATTCATTTAATTTCTTAAATCATGTACATGTCATCGATTTTCTCGAGTTTTATGTATCGATTAAAATTGATGTTCCATCCTTCTAATTATCTGGCAGTTGTCAACATCATAGAAGTATGCAATAAAATTTTTGTAGGTTTGGGGCATAAACGAACCCAGAACCAAAAACGAAATGCGATACGGAATGCCAATTATCGCTTTCGCAGATTTTCTTTCGTTTTTGAAAAACGAACAATCGCTTTCGTTTCGTTAATTACAGAATCTGCCCCCTCTACTCAAGGAGAAAATTATGAAAGCAAAAAGAGAAAAAAGAGAGCAGCTAACTAACAACTAACCTATTCGATGCGCAAAGCAAACCTGAAAACATTTGCTTGATCGACTGTTTAACTCACGTGTGTTTTATTCATTGCTGCATAGCCAGCGCAGCATTCAAGTGTGAATAAAACGATCAAACTCACTCCAGATGTCAATTTCAATTTATATTTCAATGTTGGCCATTATTATAGAAAATATCAAAATCTGATGTCAAAACATGTATGTACATATGTTTAATTCTAAAATTTAATGCATAGCGCCATTTTCATTTCAATAATTTAAAGTTCTATCACCAGCACAACTGTCATTTTTTACTGTCTTCATTTCAAATAATCAAATTGTTGTTGTTTGTTCCTTCTGCCCTCCGTACCAATCCAAACATGTGTGATAATCCAGTCAATGTACCTTTTGTTGTTTGCAACAAAATATCCGCAGTTATTAATTATATTTTCGGTTCTTGTAGCTCATATTGAGTCACTTATATGTTTAAAGTATCCAAATGTTAAGATTTGTTAATTTTGAATAGGTTTCTTCATTTTAAACAAAAAAAATTACAGTTTTTCAAAGACAATGGGCCGTGGAAAACATTGCACAAACGAAAAACGTGAAATTATTAAAAAAAAAATGATTTCAGAAGGTAAAACTTACGGAGAAGTTCGACGTTTTGTTGGCTGTTCCAACAAAATGATTCGAAATTCAATAATATACACACCCAAAACCGAAACTCGTGGGCGAAAACCAGTCTTGTCGAAAACTCTTGTCAGACGCCTAGTCCGAGAAAGCCAAAAAAATCCTTTCAAGCCTGCAACTGAGCTCAAAAAAGACCTGAATATTACAGCTTGCGTTGAAACCGTTCGCCACAGATTGAGAGAACATAATTTAACAGCGTGTAGTCCCAGAAAAGTCCCTCTTTTAACTACAAAACATGCAAAAAACATTTATTCTTAAACTGCACCTTAGAGGTTATTTAGTTAAGCATACTTAAATATTTAATTTGGCTTTAAATGACGAAACTTCAATTCGTATCTATAATCGATTTTTCATTGGTACTTAACTAAACAATGGTTGTGTCACGTAACGTAAAAGAATGTGAAAATCTAGTACAGAAAAAAAAAACAAATACTGCTTCATTTTATACAACACAGCTGTTTTGTGACACCTTGTTTCAGTAAATAATTGGAAGACACATTTTTTTATCTGTGAAATCAAAAAAAAAAAATGGCTATCTAACACACACCCACACCCGCCGCCACAAATAAAAGAAAAAAATCTGAAAATTGGGAGAGGGAAGCGCGGACGAAATTTCTTTGCGCGTACACATAATTTAATCAATACAAATTTTATGTTTCTTAAATGGTTGCACTTTATAGTTCTAATATAACATCACAACAAACAATACCTACAAACTCATACTTTGAAACTTCAAAATTTCAAAGACGACAAGCGATATGTCAAAATACATTTTAAAATGCCTTTAAACGCGGTTGATGGCGTTTAAGTTAAGAGGCCTTTAAGTAACGTTACTTAAATGTGAAAATTGATTATAGATACCGATTTCATACTTAAGAGCTGCTTAGAGGTATTTTAAAGTTAAGTAACCTTTAAGATTTGTTTATAGATTCGCCTGTTAATGTTTGCAAGACAGCATTTGAACAGGCCAGCAGCGAAATGGCGCAACGTTTTATGGACGGATGAGAGCAAAATCTTGTTGTTTGGCGGTAAAGGATCTCGCTCCTACGTAAGAAGACCTCCAAAAGCGGAATATAAACCCAAATACACAAATAAAGTGGTTAAGCACGGAGGTTCAAGCATAATGGTGTGGGCTTGTTTTTCCTACTATGGAGTTGGACCCATATACTGGATTAAACCCATCATGGATCAACACGTCCACGTGAATATTTTGGAAAATGTTATGCTCCCGTATGCAGATAAAGAAAAGCCGCTTTTGTGGGTCTTCCAACAAGATAATGACCCCAAGCACACCAGTAAAAAGGCAAAAAATGGTTTGGAGATCATTCAATTAATGTAATGGAGCGGCTAGCGCATTCGCCTGACCTAAATCCCATCGAAAATATGTGGGCCGACGTAAAGAAAGCGGTCTCAGATATTAAACCGACCAGCAACGAAGCACTCTGGGCTGCAGTTAAGGCGTCCTGGGAGAATATTCCGGTAGAAAGGTATCAAAATTTAGCTAATTCAGTGACAAGACGTTGTGAAGCAGTAATAGCCAACAAAGGCTATGCAACGAAATATTAATTTTGTTGGACTACCTCTAAGGAATAAAATTATAGAAAAAGATTTTGGATTTTTACGATGATTTAGTTTTAAGTTTTACGATGAAGCAATGGTGCTATTATTTTTACCGCTTATTTGTTTGATTTGTTGGAGAAAATATAATTTTTTTTTTTCAAAAAGTTGATGAATAAAAATAAAAATTCTTTTTGAAATGTGTTGTTTTAACTTAATATAAACTTTTTGCATATTCAAAATTTCCCTCGATATATTGGCATACCTTTTATTTTGCAACGAAATTTTTTTTTCGTAATGGTTCTATTTTTTTTACCGCAGCTGTACATATAAGAATGAAGTTTGTTTATATAATATACAGTGAAAGCTCTTATAAGCGGACACTCATGGTCCCCCAATTTTTTGTCCGGTTATGAGAACTGTCCGGTTAAGGGAAAGCAATAGAAAAAACTTTTTTTTTAACTTCATATTAATTCTGATTTCGATTGGATCCACCTTGCCATTTTCCACGAATATCTTCTTTATTTCTTGAAATCTCTGCAGCTTATGTTTTTCCAATATTAAATCTAAAAAACTTTGTATAGATAAAATATTTCATGTCGTGGCTGAAAAAAATCAAACCTTTTGCCAAAGCGCGAACGGAAAAGTTTTTTTGTCCTTTTTTTGTTGCCATCATGTAACCCGCGTCTCTTGGCATCACGAAAACGAAATGAAATGATTGCAAAAATGAGTAGCAGAATTAAAGGAAATGACATGTGCAAAAACGAAACGCGATGAGAAAAGGGAATTACACCAACTACCCCCAGTAACTAACTCGGGAAATCCCCTAATAAACTTTCAATATAACATCGCACTGTCCAGTTATCAGAGCTTCGCGTCCGGTTGTCGGAGATTTTCTATGGATTTACTCACGTATTAAACATAAAACAGAAACTGTACTGAGAACAGACCGTTCTTTTCTGTTACATTTGTTGATAAAAAATAAACCCTAAATAAAATAATGTGTCCGCGTATGGGAGGTTTTCTATCTAAAATGGTCAAGAAAACGTGTCCGCGTCCATTTATGAGAGTGTCCGTTTATAGGAAATTTATTTGTATGAGATTTTCGAAAAAAAAGTTTGTTCCCGAAAATGTGTCCGTTTAAGGGAATTGGCCGCTGATTGGAGCTGTCCGTAAGTAGAGCTTATACTGTACCAGGTTATTCGCTGTTTGGTAATAGTAATGAATTATATCCATCGGGAGGTGTAGCTGTTTATGTGAGAGATGGTTTTGTATGCGGGTGCTCAAAAATTGAAATTTCTACAGCAGATGTTTTAAAGTTGTCGTTTTGTTATGAAAATGATAACTACACTATGTTGTGTATACAGGGTGTTCCAAAATTCAACGTCGAAATGAAAACAGGTGATATGGTAGGTGGTGACAGTTATCAGAAAAATAATACAAAAAATCGTAGCCGTGTATTTTGTGAGTTATAGGCATTCGAAAAAACCTGAAAAAATGGTCACCCTTTGACGGTCTTTCAAGTACCGTGATTACAAATCTTAACTTTTCTCAATTTTTGTTGTTGTTATGGCACCTTAAATAATCCTGCTAACAATTGCATTTAAAACTTTAAACACATCTGCATTAGTTTTTAAGAAAATATCACTTTTTTGCCCAACTAAGTACTCAACATTTTTACATGGCCCTAATTCAATGGACTGTAGTGTAAAAAAAATGTACTACGAAATTTTGGCAAGTTACCTTAAAAGTTGGCGCGTTCTATTCTCATTTCAAAATGGTATAACATTTTTGAGGATATTTCATAAATAACGGAAACAAAAATGTTTTCTCAAGTAACCCGGTCTTAAGATAATTCATTAAAAAAAACTTTGAATGCACTCTAGGCTTCCTAGTGTCTAAGTTTAAGTTCGAGGGGGGTGAACAGCAATGTATAAGTAACACTACTACTAGGTCCAGAGTATCGCGGGCTATCAGATAGTGATTCATTTCTATTATTTGGTTTGAGTTTTAAATGAGATTCAATTTTTCAACAAAAATTACATCAAGCACAAATCTCCTCAGTTTCCAGATAACCCTTCAAAAAGACGTGTTCATGGTAACATTAACAAAACCACTTATCGTCCAATCAATAAATCTGCCAATTTTCCCATACCTGACCCTAACTGGAGCTTTAAGACAAAACTTTTTCCTAGTTTTAACCACCCCTCCATGCAACAGAAACTGCATAGTGTTCCTATTCCTTCTAAGCCTCAAGCTCGCCGGGTTACACCCACTACTTTCCCAATTCCAACTCAATCGCCTACAGCACCTTCTTTATCTCAAAATCCTCCCGCAGTCCCTCCTAAGAAACGTGTTTCTTTCAATATCCCTAACAAACTGAATGACAAATTTCCCGATTCTAATCACCCTCGTAGCTCATACTACCCAAACTTCATCCAATCCCATGTTCTTAATCCCGAGCGTTCATCCACTCTTCCCGTCTCCGGCCCTCCCCCTCTCCCAACCACAACCAAAAAGTTAACAAAACAACATACAGCACCCTCTTCTTCTCATCCTTCTATGATCCCTACACCCACATCAACATCTCCTCAACCAACTTCTTCGTTCCTCCAACATTATGCAAAATTCTTTAGACTTTCACACCTCCAAACACTCTCTCAAAATCTCGCTATATTCCCAACCTTAACCACACAATCCCTCCACTGTCTTCTGTCACTCTCTTCTAACCGCTCTCAATTCAAAGCCCACTTCATCCTCAATTTTTTTCTTTTTGAAGTAAAACTTCTTTTCCGGCGTTGGGGGTGAAAAAATTTCTACGCAGCTGTCAGTGACATGTCAAACCGTCACGCCATCCGTCAAAGACAGCGACATGTTTTTAGCATGTGCAAAGTAAAACATGAAGTTGGATACGATTTAGAATTTACATATTTCAAATGGCTGCATTCAAAGATAAACATAAAACTATAGGTTCAGACGCGCAAAGCGCAATGGCTATGCAACCGAATAATTATTGACAAGCATATTGCAATCCAAATAAATTTTACCAACACCTAACCCTCGCATACAAAGTACTGGCCAAAAAGTTGGGTATATCCACTACCATTTGTATTCTTGCTGTCATAGACGGCATGCCATATGACCATCAGGTTGCCTGAAAGTTTTGAAATTATACTTTTTAATAATATTTAGTCGCTTAATCGCACACGCCACCAACATTTGTTTTGGTATTTATAAATTTGAACGTCACCCGACTAATCAATCAAATACTTTAATAATTAATTTTACAAGAGTGCCGCTGTCAATGTACTTGCTTTCCAAGTTGCCTGGATACTGAATTAATGCCAGGTGACTACTAAGTTGCTCGGGTTTGTACGGGTTAATAAGAAATGCTTGTGTACATTACAAGATTACAACATGCTTGCCAATACTTGCACGTGCAGCCCTAGGGTAATACAAACAAAGCGAGGCAACTTGCTTGTCAAGTGGCATGGGAGTTTTGTACTTTTCTTCTCGATTTCATTTAAGGCTAGGCGCGCACATTCAATTTTTTGAAGTAAAACTTCTTTTCCGGCGTTGGTGGTAAAAAATTCTCTATGCAGCTGCCAGGAACATGTCAAAACGTCACGTTATCCGTCAAAGACAGCGACATGTTTTTAGAATACAAAATGTTTATTCGTAGGTTATAAAGAAGCTTTGCTTGAGGAAAAAGAAGTTTTACTTCAACCGCGCGTACGTCAGTACACACAATCTTTTTTTTTAAGTTTTTTAAAGTTTTTTTTTTTTTTTTAAACTGGTGGGTGGGCCTACGGGCCCAGACTAATATTAAAATTAAAAATAGGGAATGCTTATGTCTTTGTAGTACTCGATCATTTTTCAAAAAATATGTCTTTTTAAAACCTTCGCGGTCAGCTAACACAACGAACGTGATTAAATTCTTGAAAAACCACAGATTATTCATTCTGATAACGGGAAGCAGTTCGTAGCTGAAGATTTTCAAAATTTGCTACAGTGTTATGGAATTCGACATTTCAAAGCGTTTTATTCCCCTCAGTCCAATGCCTCTGAAAGGGTGAATAGAACACTGCTAGCCGCAATACGTTCTTATCTAAAAGATGATCAACGCGAATGGGATATGCACTTGAGTGATATTGCGTGCGCGTTGAAAAGTTCAGTACATTCTTCGACGGGTTTCTCACCATATTTCATCCTATTCGGGATAAATATGATGACCCACGGCAAGAGTTACGAACTGGTCGAAAAACTCGAAGCAATGGAAGACGGTGAAATGTTAACGCTTCCGAGGCTGAACCGGCTGCAGTGTATTCGCGATAAAGTAAAAGAAAACATTAAAAGAGCTAACGAAAAAAGCGCCAAAACTTACAACATCAGAAGTCGTAACATTCGTTTCATACCAGTGCAGGAGGTTTATCGCAGAAATTTCGTGCTCAGCGATTCGTCAAATTACCTCTCGTCAAAACTCTGCCCGAAATTCATCGAATGTCGCGTAACCAAATGCATAGGCAAAAACATGTAAGAATTAGAAAATATTTCTGGTAAAAGGTTAGGCGTGTTTCACGCGAAGGACATGAAGCAATAATTGAACTGTGATAACAACAATCTGTGATAAGCATAGTCAGAACATCTCGCCAGGCAATACTATCGCACCCTCAGTCCCCCCGAACATACATATATTATTTATTTAATATTTATTTATGTATTCATAGTTACTGCACTTGTTCAAAATTTAGTAAGTTATACCGAAGGCATTCGACCTCTAAAGTTTTTCACTTTTCCTATTATTATATCGTAAACCAAAGAAAAAAAAAGAAAAGAAATGAATAATCACCTGCTATAAAAAAAGGGAAAATAAAAACCTCGTCCCGGTCATTTATGAGCTATACACCGCAACATTGAATACCTTATGTTGCATCCATTCAGTTAACATCGTTGTTGTTTTTCAACAAATTACAAGACCACCAACCGACTCGTAAAACTTTGTTATGTCGTTTTCAATGCATAAAATACTTCAACCCAATTTCGATTTTCGAATTTAAACAAAACGGATTTTTTTTTTTAATCAAACTTGCAAATCTAGATTTTTCAGCAGATATTCCTACGTCTGTATAAATATTAACAATTTTCAGGCCGTGATTGTAAATACAGCCTTGGTTTGCTGTAATTTATTTCATTTGTAATCCCAGAAACGAAAAACAAGTATCTCTAGAAAAATTAAAGCTATTTCAAACAGTTCGGTTAATTCTTCAGCCCCATATACACGAGTACTGAAAGAAAGTTACGATGAAGAATTTTGTTCTCTCATATTACATATGAGATAGACACGACCAAAGTATACCTATATATATAAAAACAATCACGTGCCTAGAAGACAAATATACACTTCGTTTCACGGCCATAAAACGAAAATTTTTGAGAACTGATGCGAAGACTATTTATTCGCATTGTATTACGCAAAATCTTATGCTGAAAATTCGTCTTTCGAAAATAAGACACCCTAGTCGAGGAACGATACTATAAACCAAAGAAAAAAAAAAAAAACTGAATATATCTATTTAGAATACCTACCTTATGTAGTAATTGTAATACCTCGTCGACAGTTCGTGAGCCCCTATGTGAACATGCCGTACCCTAGGAATAGACCTATAGCGAAAAGTTGCCCGGCTTGTATCGTGGTTTAATCTCCCCACCGGTTGTTTCTCGCGATCGGCCACCGTCCCCAGTGCGAGCCAGCCACCATCGAATCCGGAGTTTCGTTGCAATCGATCACCTATAATATAAAAATTGAAAATCAAATCACATTTCAAGAAAAATAAAATTAAGAATTTAACTTACCCGCCAAACTGCCAAGCTGGAGAATTTCTCCTTGGTTCTGGTAGCTGCAAATAAAACCTGAAAAAAAAGGAAAAACAAAATGTATTTTTGCTTTTATTTATTAAGATCTAAGTTATCTACACTAATCTACTCTAAGCTACTAAAATAGAAAACTAAGTCTAGCATAAAAATAAAACGAAACGAATGTTGAAATTCAAGAAATAACCTGCATAAAAACCGCCGCCATGTCCGTCAGCATCGTCTAGAGAAGCCTTTCCCAAAGTGGGCGATAACGCCCCTTTGTGGGTTGTGCAGGCCTAAACGGGGGCGGTAAGAGACCCAGACAAAAAATGGAGGCGTTGTGTAGAGGCTTGGGGGGCGATTTGTAATTCCATCTAACTAGGAGGACTCTTAGACACCGGCTGAGCTCTCGACTCTCAACTACAACTTATGAACATCAACTAATAATAATTAAGAGATTGCTCAAACTCGGTCCGATATTTCTCTCCGCGTAGTTTATATATCTGTCCTGTTTCATTCAATAAATAAAAGAAAAATCATCACCCCAATTACCTATGTCGTCTCGTTTTTTCGACGTCTCTCGTTTTCTCTGTCGTCTCGTTTTTTAAATGGCATTCTATAACTTCTTCGACGCGATGATTTTGTAACAGATTTAAAAACGATGAAAAAGTAACAAACATCTGTCAAATTCAAAGGAAAGTCTACATCTACATACAATATTATTTCTCGATGTTCAATTAATGAACAAATGCAGTTTTTTTTTAATTATTATAAGATAAATAAGTAATTAAAATGATAAGTGTTGAAATGTATTACATTTATTAGTTTCTTTTCCTTCCATCCCATGTTTATAAATTACAAGTGTTTCCTCTTGGATCTTAAGATGTGTTGTGTCTCTCCTAGCAGTGTGCTCCTTTAATTTGTATGACTTATATTCCTCTTTTCTTCCTTTGTTTATACTTTCATTGATACAATTTAAGGTTATTTCTTGGAGTACACACTGCTTCTTCGAAAGCGTAGGTCTTTTTTGTTTAATAGCGAAAGCTTGCCGTTATAGAATAAGCGATTCAAAACTTTTGCCAAGCATCTCCATCTCTTACTGGAGGAGGTTTTTTGTATCCCCTTCAAAAAAAAAAAACCCTAACTGCTCGTCTTCTTCCTCAAATCTACGAGCGTCTGGAATTGGTTTTCATTTGTTAATTACAACATTTAAGTATATAGTATAGTACAACAAATTTAGACAAATATGTACTTGTTTTATTTATCGTAAAAAAATTCGATAAAATAAATTATTTAACAAGAATACTTGCAATTTTGCGACCTTCTATGTCTCTGTCGTGTGTAAATTTCTGAACGAGAGATATCGTGGTTTTTTTTCTTAGTCGTCGTATTTTTTCGTCTTACAGAATGCAGAAAGAAAGTGTTCAACGACGTTTGACATTTACAGACGACAACAAAACGAGTTACAAAAGTTAGAAACGACTTATGGAATGCAGATCGTGTCAGGTCGTATATTTCGCTGTCGTTTACGACATCGGTAATCGGGGTGCATGTTAATCGGTCGCTCCGTTTCGAAATGAAAGTAGACACAAACGAACAAATGAAAAGGCAACAGACACACTTTCGCATTTTAATAGTTATTAGTATTCCTAGATACTGTGAGCGTCAAAAGAAATTGTACACCTATGAACTGCATTTTTACAGCCCTGTTAAAGCAAGGGAGTTCGATCTTTTAGTAAAATACTTATGTTCTTTTTTAAGGTAGTTTATTTTCAATGAATTGCCATATAGAAGTTAACAGAAAATAATGAAGTAAAAATACAATAAAAAAATTTTAAAAAAATTTCAATTCTTAAGCGTCAAAAGAAACTGTACATTATTCAATTAAAGTAAAAAACTTAAAACTGGTACTTTGTCTGCTTCCCTTTCGCCTTTAAAACAGCATCAATGGGTCTGAGCATTGACTCTACCAGCTTCCTTGTCAATTTGGTTGGCATTTTTTGCCACTATTCAACTAGAATTGACTTTAGTGACTCTCTGTTTGAAATGTTCCTCTTACGGATCTGATTATCCAGATACTCCCACAAATGTTCGATGGAGTTTAAGTCTGGGGATTGCGGAGGGTGATCCAGTTGCTTAGATGTACGGTAAAGTAATCATTCTTTGACTATTTTCGATGTGTGCTTGGGATCGTTGTCTTGTTGGAAAACCCATGAATCAATTAAAACCAGTTTCACAACACTACTTGGCAAAATGTCTCTTAAAATATTAAGATAATCTTCTTTTCCCATTGTACTGTCAATAAAGACGAGGTTCCCAACTCCATATGACGCTATACCTCACCAGACCATTATCGAACCGCCTCCGTGCTTAATTGTTGAATTTAAATTTTTTTGTTAAAATTCAGTTTTTTTCTTTCTCCATATTTTTGGTGGGTTTTTTTTAACCAAAAATCTCAAATTTGCTCTCGTCACTAAAGAGAACATTTCCCCAAAATGAAGAACTTTCTTTTTGATACTTCTTGATAAAAAGAAGTTTTCGCTTCAGATTTTTTCAGAGATGTATGGCTTTTTGCGAGGAATTCTTCCATATAGCCCGCTACTATGGGCGTCCGCCGAGTAGTGCTCGCGCTAACGTTGACTCCAGAAGATTGGGTAATATTTTCAGCAATCTTTACTGCACTACACGCGGGATTTTTTCATACTTCCCTGACAATAGCACGTTCATCTCTTACGGACAGCCTTTTTTGCCTTCCGGAATGAGGTCGATCTTTTACATCCTTGAACTTTTGAAATTTGTCCAAAACTTTGTTTACCGTGTTAAGGCATCTGCTCACTGTTTTGGCTATTTCGCAGTAAGATTTTCCTTCCTTTCTTAATTTAATAATAAGTTGTCGTGTTTCTACTCCACTTTGTTTACCCATTTTGAAGTAATTTAAAAAACAATTTTAACAACAAGCAACTTTCGATGGAAATGAACTCAATAACACTTTTAATCAATTAGTTATGAGTTGTAAAGAAAACAAAATTAATTTAACGTTTGTTTTCCCGATAAGCGGAAAGTTGCACAGTATGTGTGGCGAGTTGTACAGTTTCTTTTGACGCTTAAAAATTGAAATATTTTTTTAATTTTTTTATTGTATTTTTACTTCATTATTTTCTGTTAACTTTTATATCGCAATTCATTGAAAATAAACTACCGTAAAAAATAACATAAGTATTTTACTAAAAGATCGAAACCCCTTGCTTTAACAGGGCTTTAAAAATGCAGTTCATAGGTGTACAATTTCTTTTGACGCTCACAGTAGGTAATTTTCGTAGATAATAGACCGCGGGCAATCATGTTTTAATAAGTTTTTGTTAAATAACCCGATGTACATTCCTGTATCAATCGGCTGGTTCATAGAATACTTGTTCTCACTTGTTGAGTACGATTGAGCGTTGAATGAGATAAACAAGTTTATCCATGTTTGTCTTATTCCTGTCGGTGGGTGCTGCTTATGCAATCCTATATAAACAACGTAATATTTATTTTTTTTTCATTTGCGGTTTCGCGCGTAATAGATAAGCAGTACTTAAGTTCAATACTTACTTACGTATTTCTCAAAACAAAACAATGTCGGAAGTAAAAAAGAAGAGACGGCAATACTGTGCGGAATATATTAAATTCGGATTCATTGAAAATCGCACAAACCCATCGTCGCCTTTGCGCCTTCTATATCTAAAAACATTTTCGAATGAAGCAATGAAGCCTTCAAGACTGCAAGATCATTTGAATAAAATGGATCCAGATAAGAAAGACAAGAATGTAGCATATTTTCAAGACCTAGAGAAGAAGCATAATACTAAGCCAACTGTAGCATAACTATTTTCGGCGGCTGCTAAGCAAGATGACGACGGACTTCGAGCTTCGTACAATATCTCATTGTTAATTGCTCAAAAAGGCAAACCACACAAGATCGGAGAAATTCCTTTGATGAATAATTCTGTGCAAAGACGAATTGATGAAATGACTGAAAATATTGAAGGATCATTGTGCACTCATCTGAGGACTAGTCAATTCTCAATTCAGCTCGATGAGTCCACTTTACCAACTAATGAAGCATTGTTGCTGTCGTACGTGAGGTTTATTAGGCCCATTTGCTGATACGGAACATAAATACTTATGTTCCACATAAACTCTTATGTGACAGTTTACGTAGAGGAAAAAGTAGAACATAAGCGCTTAAGTTGAACATAAATATTTAAGTTTCGTATCAGCAAATGGCCCTTAAAGATGAGAAAATATGTGAAGAACTATTGTTTGCTAGAAATTTAGAGACCGATACAGAAGGCGAAACCATATTCAATACATTGGAAAAGTTTTGTGATGAGAAAGAGATTCCCTTAAAAAATATTATATCAGTTGCTACGGATGGCGCTCCGGCTATTACAGGGTGCCATAAAGGCTTCATAGCGTACTTAAAAAATAAAATTTCAGATGTCCTTGCTGTACATTGCGTTATTCATAGACAACATTTGGTTGCTAGAAACTTAAGTGAACGACTATTTCAATCACTGCAATATGTCATCAAAGCAGTCAATAAAATCCACAGCAGCTCTTTGAATGATAGATTATTTCATCAGCTTTGTGTTACTAATGACGAAGATTTCAACCGTTTGTTGCTTCATACCGAAGTTCGTTGGCTATCAAGAGGCAATTGTCTGACTCGTTTGACTGTAATAGAGTTCTTGGGAACTAAAGATACAGAATTGCGCGACAAGCTCATTACATCAAAGAATGCTTACATGACAGACCTGTATAAATTGTTCAACGACATGAATCTCCAACTGCAAGGTGATTAACTAAATTTAATTAAAACAGAAAATGTCGTTGCTGCTTTCGCAGCCAAACTGCTTCTACACAAAAAGATTATGGGTATACGTGAGTTTCACAATTTTCCGAATTTATCAGTATCCTGCAGTAACGATGACTTGTTTGCCTACTGCCAACATTTGGAAAACCTCCACATTGACTTCACCGAACGATACCAGGACATTTTGAACTTGGAAATACCAGACTGGGTGTTGGATCCGCTTTCAAATGTCAACACAGCAATGTCACCTCAGCTGGAAGAAGAACTTATAGAATTGAAAACAAACGAGGAAATAAAAATCAAGTTCAAAAATGGTTATCAAGAATTTTGGCTACAAAAACCGATCCCGCAATTGTACCCTGGATTGTGGTCAATCGTTCAACGATTCTTGATAGCATTCCCATCGTCATATTTGTGTGAACGTGGATTTAGTGCTGTGGCAACGCTGCTTACTAAAAAGAGAAATCGTTTGCATGTTACCGAACGTGGCGACTTGCGACTGTTCTTAAGTAAATTGGAACCTGATATCAACAAACTTATTAAACAGCATCAGATTCATCCTTCACATTAGTTTTTATATAAGAATCGATTATGTTTGTTTTATTTTGAATAAAAAATACTCTGTCTGAATACTATAAAGTTGCGTTTCAATAATCATTCTCATTGGCAGGTGTAGCCCGTAAGAGTCTCCTTTAGAATGAATGAATAATTAATTAATTTAATTTGAAGTTATAGTGGTTTGTAAGTAGGTGTAACATGGGGGCGCTTAAAAATAATTTATTCCCAAAGTGGGCAGTAGACAAAATAAGTTTGGGAGCCCCTAAGGGTAAGCGTTTGTAATTTTTGTATTGAATGAAGTAGGGGAATTGACGGAAGTGGGAGAAGTACTACCGTGATCACATTAAATGAGTTACAAGCGAGAACGAACATTTTCATTTTTTTTCTCTGAATTGAAGCAGTCAAAATAATACATAGCACCGATTATACTCGTATGTTTCTCGTTAATTGGGAAATATTTCTTGTAAAAAAAGTTTTCTCTTACTTAGGTTTGTACAATAATGCTTATGGCAATGCTCCAATGGACCAAACGAAAACATTGTGTGGCTGAAGATCAAAAGATCATTAAGAATATGATTTTTGACGGTAACACGTATTCAGAAATTCAGCAAATCCTCGGCTGTTACAATAAAAAGATCAGAAATGCTGTAAATTTACAGAAAAATGCAAAAAACGTGTGCGGAAGCGAGCAATATTTCCTTTTATGGTGAAACGTCTAATCCGACAGAGCAAAAAGGAACCGTTTTTGCCAGCTATGCAGGTGAAAGCAGCGCTTAATGTGACAGTAAACGTGGAAACTGTGCGGATGAGATTGGGGGATAACGGTTTGTATGCCCGCAGCCCAAGAAAGGTCCCACACATGTGATGGAGCGCATGCAGTTTGCTCCAGCCCAAGTCAATTGGTCTTGACAAAGTGGAGAAATGTTTTGTGGACAGATAAAAGCAAAATTGTGTTGCTTGGTGGAAGAGGTTAGCGGGCATACGTTAGAAGACCTCCAGATGCCGAACTCAACCCTAAATACACAGCAAAGATTATTAAACATGGAGGATCTAGTATAATGGCAGTTTTTCATATTGCAGTATAGGACCCATATACTGGATCAAAAGTATTATGGATAAACATCTATATGTCAAAATACTGAAGGATGAGATGCTGGCTAATGCCTCTGAGGAGATGTTGAAGTGGGTCTTTCAATAGGACAACGACCCGAAGCATACCAGCAAACTAGCCAAGAAATGGTTTCTGGATAACAAAGTAAATGTCATGGAATGGCCTGCACGGTCGCCAGACTTAAGCCCGATTGAAAATCTTTGGGCTGATGTTAAGGCGGAAGTGTCTCGGTGCAGGCCAAGTAAAAATATAGAACTCTGGTCTAACGATAAGAGCTGCTGGGAACCGATTCCTGTTGAAAGATGTCAACGGCTTGTAAGCTCTATGCAAAGGCGCTGTGCAGCATGGTACCAAATATTGATTTGAACCACAAATTCAACAAATTAAAAAAAATACCAAATATTAATTAAAACAGGTGCAATTTTTATTTTGTTAGATATGATTTGGAAACGGTGCTATTTTTTTGACTGGTAAAATTTGGAAAACGCCTTGGAAATTTAACATATCTTAAGAAATGGAGTGAATTCGAAATCTATTTTTTGTATTTGTAATTGCTTTAGAGCTAATTAATTTAATAAGAGGCAATTATATTCGAAAGTACAGTTTCAGTTTTTTCACTTCATAAAGTTGATTATGATCTGCGGTGCTATTTTTTTGACCGCAGTTGTATATATACGAGTATATGGCCCAAAAGTGGCGAATTAAATTTTTTTTTGGCGTAATAATTATTTTATTTGGTTAATTAAAAATAAATTCATCTTTTTTTTTAACACAAAACATATCGTTTGAAACAAAAGATATTGTAAAAAAAACAAAGGAAAAATAAGAGAAGAAAGAAAAGAAACCGAACGAACTGTGCTTTCCTCCGTGTCGCTCGCGATGGTGGTAGACCGTTTATTTTGGGTTCATTCCGTTAGACATAATCCAGTCATTTTAGGTTTTATCTGCGGAAAAATTCCTAGTGAGCTGAATTTTTGTATACACCTTTATTACGGCATTGTAATGAAGATGTGAAAAATCGACATTGATATCGTGCCGGCTAAAAAAGTTATAAGGGTCAAAATGTCACAAAAATCAGTTTTTCGCAAATATCTTGCGATCTATTGCTCAGAGGTCAATAAAGGTCATTATAAAAATTGTTTGCCGTGAAATTGTCTACAAAAAATGTCTGTTGCATTTTTCTGTAAAATTAACCGTTTTCGGAGTAGAGCGCTGAGAAAGCGAATATATTCACCCCGATTACCGATGTCGTAAACGACAGCGAAATATACGACCTGACACGATCTGCATTCCATAAGTCGTTTCTAACTTTTGTAACTCGTTTTGTTGTCGTCTGTAAATGTCAAACGTCGTTGAACACTTTCTTTCTGCATTCTGTAAGACGAAAAAATACGACGACTAAGAAAAAAAACCACGATATCTCTCGTTCAGAAATTTACACACGACAGAGACATAGAAGGTTGCAAAACTGCAAGTATTCTTGTTAAATAATTTATTTTATCGAATTTTTTTACGATAAATAAAACAAGTACATATTTGTCTAAATTTGTTGTACTATACTATATACTTAAATGTTGTAATTAACAAATGAAAACCAATTCCAGACGCTCGTAGATTTGAGGAAGAAGACGAGCAGTTAGGGTTTTTTTTTTGAAGGGGATACGAAAAACGTCTTCCAGTAAGAGATGGAGATGCTTGGCAAAAGTTTTGAATCGCTTATTCTATAACGGCAAGCTTTCGCTATTAAACAAAATAACCTTAAATTGTATCAATGAAAGTATAAACAAAGGAAGAAAAGAGGAATATAAGTCATACAAATTAAAGGAGCACACTGCTAGGAGAGACACAACACATCTTAAGATCCAAGAGGAAACACTTGTAATTTATAAACATGGGATGGAAAGAAAAGAAACTAATAAATGTAATACATTTCAACACTTATCATTTTAATTACTTATTTATTTTCTAATAATTAAAAAAAACTGCATTTGTTCATTAATTGAACATCAAGCAATAATATTGTATGTAGACCAGTGTTGGGACTTCTACCACTTAAGTGGTATTTTTACCACTTTTTGCTGTTCATGAAAACCTACCACCTAAAAATCTAATTCTACCACTTTTTGCAACTCAGATTTCACCTACACGTATATTTCTACTTTACCATATATGTATGTACCATACGACCAAAATTACTCCTAAAATTTATCCCAAATATTAATCCTAATATTTTAACGATTGCATGTCATAATTTAAGTTTGTGCTCCGCTTATGCTGCTAAATGTATACCGTGGCAAACAGAAAAATCATTAAACGAATATACATATAAATATGTATTTCTATTTTTGCCACAGCTCGAAAAAAAAAACAAAAAGATTTCATTACTTTCCTAAAAGCACTTTGCGCTAATGAGCATCAAATTTTAAAGGTTTGCCAAACTCCTTCGCTTAAAAAGAATCATAGAGCAGTGGAATCCCTTGTTTGATTTTTAAATATATACTTCACTCGTTTGAAGAACCTACTTCTAAGGCTTCACAAATTTCTCATTCTTTTTAAAATAAAGGCAATTAAGTTTCTTGGAAATTTTTGTCAATAAATCTTAAAATTATAAATGAGTTGAGTAAACAGAATATTTCAATCTCAGAACACAAAAATACACTTTTTGATCGAAAGTATGAATACTTAAAAAACTAAATATAAGGAAAAATTTGATAAAATCAGAAAGTCTTAATATAAACACAAATGTAAGAAACCCTGAAAACTATTTACCATTTTCTCATTTGTATTTTGGCCTTTACTTTGAAAGGTACTCATTAGAAAATGACATTTAAGTGACTTTCTTCCAGATAATAATGTGATCTTTGAAACATAAAGAACCGAAATATTTCTTTTATTTTTGTATTTGAATTATTTTCAATAAATTTATTTTCAATATACGATTTGCTACATAAAAATGGCTTTTAATTTCTACCACTTTTTTGACAACCTTTCTACCACTCTTTAGCTTCTGCGAAGTCCCAACACTGGCTAGACTTTCCTTTGAATTTGACAGATGTTTGTTACTTTTTTATCGTTTTTAAATCTGTTACATAATCATCGCGTCGAAAAAGTTATGGAATGCCATTTAAAAAACGAGACGACAGAGAAAACGAGAGACGTCGAAAAAACGAGACGACATCGGTAATTGGGGTGATTAATTTAGAAAAGCAAAGTTTGTGAGTAGTTGTGCTTGTTGCATTAAAGATCTCATTAGGATCCTACTATAAAGCTTTTATTCTTTGAACTTTAGATTGTTTCTTGATATAGGAGGTATTAAACTCATATTCTTTTAGGGTTTTCATAGAAGTATGAAATGACCTTAACTCTTAAACATGACTTGTTATGGGATTATATAGACCTATTTAGAGCCGAGTTTTCAGAAAAGGATTCTTATAAGACTATAAACTTATATATTTTATATTTATTTCTTTTTATTTCTCGGAGTGCTAAAGAGTTCTCTAAGATCTTTATATTTTTGTTATGTATGATCTATTTTAGAATACTGTTCTTTCATCTGGAATCCTATGTATTAATGAGAATTGAAAGAGTGCAGAAACGCTTGATATGCCACCATATAATACAAGGTGTTTGTTATTAGGCATTCAATCCTTGGAATTACGCGGTATATATTTCGATGTCATGTTTGTCAGAGATTTAATTAATAATAAAATCAATTGCCCTCAGTTGCTTTCGTTAGTTGGTTTTTATGTTCCAAGTCGTGGCTTACGAAGTAATCGTTTATTTTGTGTACCTTTTCATAGGGTTAATTATGGAACGAATGAACCCTTAACTCGATTTAAGTAGTTTTAAGCTGCAAAAGTGTTTAACTCTTAAAATACAAATGTTATGAAACCCAGTTCAGTTTCATAACAAGATATTAATACTTAAGTATAGCAATAGTGCTTCGCTTCTTAAAAATAAACAGTTTCAAGTTTCAATATAATCACCAGTTCTTGGATTTCATTATTTATAAAAAGTTTTTCCGTAATATTTATGTGTATGTACATTGTACAGTAAATTCAGCATTAAAAAATATCTTAAAATCATGTGTTCATAATCCAAATCCTTTGATTATGCCAAAGAAAATTGTTTGTCTCTAAAAATAAACATCTCATCTATCATGTATAAATTCTACAATTGAAGCACCCAGTGCAACAATCAGATAACTCCACTTCCTTGCGAAATATGTTTTTTAGTGCAGAAATACAAACAAAAAAATCCTGCGTCGTTCGGTGTGCAAAAAAGACATATATGTGGGCTCTTGGATACGGAAACTCAGTTTTGGAATGATCACTGTTTACGAAACGAAGCAAGAATGAGACAACAACCTTCAGTCTCAGAACATCGTGCCACACATCTTTCCTATCCTTCTTTCTCTTCTTAACTTCACGCCCGCGCTGTGTTGAAACATTTAAAGGGTAATCTAATCCCTTGAGCGCGGGTAGATTATAAAAAAAAAAATCAGCTTGAGAAGATTTTAAGTGAAATTGTGACGAAATCATATGTATTTTCCGATAATTGCGGCGCTCAGAATATAAACAACACTCTCATCGAATATCTACTATATATGTTGTTGTAAAAGTAAAAGGCTTATTGAGTATCACTTGCCAGAACAAGGTCAGTTTCTTGTCCTGCGATTGCTTTTTGCGTCATCGAAAAACAAAAACGTCGAGTAGAACGACTTTATCTACCAAAAAACTAGCAGAATTTAGTGGAAAATTGTTACGAGATTGGCTCCGTTTTACAAGAAAACTGTGACAAACAAAGATCTTATTAAGTGATGATCTCGAAGTTTCGAAGATTTTCGTATAGAAAAAAAGAAAATATCGTTAGCATTTCAGCTTCTATTAGTCAACATTGGCCATTAATGACATACGACATAAAAATAAAAGCAAATCTGCATGGTGACACCTTCTAGTCAAAACTATTATATACAAATAGTCTTCCACTCAACCCCAAGAAATATGAGGATGTTATAAGCTTGACGCAAAAGTATGTTCCTCTAGCCGATTTGCCTTTTTACGATAACTTGATGTTGCAGCAGTCTGTTCAAGAAGCTGAAAACTCAGACTACGAAGATGACAACGAAGGATCCCTTTAATTTTCAACAAAATCGGTGCAAAAACAAGACAAGTCCAGAAAGAAAATTATTTTTTTTTTACTTTAATATATAACTTTTTGATATGTTTTTGAATTAAATAAATTAGTTTCACTAATCTCTTTGCAAGTTTAACAAATATTTTGATTTTTGAGATAGTTATTTTTAATTTTCTCAACATTTCAAAAAGTGGAATTATCCGGTTTTTGCATTGGCTGCTTCAATTCTTCATCCTTGTGGTAAATGAAACATTTTCAGTTTTTTTTATACAAACCTTCATAAGATCATAAATGTGCAAAATTGTTTATATTTTGTTGTTTTTATGAATTAACTACGTATGTATAGCAGACTTAACAAATTGTAGTAAATTAGGCATGTAGTTGATTCGGTCAACCCTGGACCCATGTTCTGTAACTCGGTCGAGTATTTTCGCAGTCGATTAGAGGTGGAACGAAAAATTTCATCGTTTCTCCATATTGGAAAATGAACTGTGTCTATAACATGATGCGAAAACACCCCTGTGCGAAAACCATAGTTTCCAGTTTCCAATGGAAGAAATGTTTACGAGTAAATTTCCCTTAAACTGACAGCTTCAATTTATTTCACATTTGACTAAAAATTATTTTTTCTTTTATATTGAAAAAGTTGAAGTGTTCAAGTTTTTTTATTTTGCAGTAATTCAAATTTTTAAAACAAGTAAAATGTAAAGTGTGCTTGTAATTAGTGAACAAAGTGACAATAGAAATATGATGTGCATTCACAGACGTAATATTTGAATTTGGTCCGCCGAATTGGCCTCTGGCGAACTCTTAATGTGTTGCCATGTAATCTACCAATTTTTCTTTTTGATCTTTTGAGATCCTTTGAATTTTCTACGGATAAAAATAATAATTTTCCTGATCAAACAACATACAAAATAAGCTATTTACCTTTTGTTTATTTTCGGTCATATTTGATTTTTATTATTATTGTCTTGTTCTCACTTCTCATTGAGACAGTTTTGAGTTCCAATTTAAACTTCATAACTTATTTTGCAAATCATTTTTAATTCGAAGAAAAAATAAAAAAAAAATGTATTTGGAAGTGATTTTGACATCTTTCAATTTGGAGGACTGTACTTAAATTACCTTTGAATTGAATTTTTTTCTTTGTTTCCGAAAAGCACTGAAAGGTAATGTCAAAAAACAACGAAAAGTAGATTTTCGCAACACCCAAACATTACTTTACATCTAAGTGACAAAACTCATTTTTTTCTAGAGACTATAAGTGAGGAATGAATTGTTTAATTTTTTAACCATTCCAAAACTAAGCTAAATGCAAATTAAATCAGACAAACCCTTATCCGATTATATCTTAGCGCCACTGTATGTGCATACAGTGCCGAGCATAAGTGAAGGTACACCATTACTGTTTTTTATGAAAACTGAAAAATATACTAAATAAAAAAAAAATCGTGGGCGAAAATGTTCATTTTAATTTATTTATTATGTACAGAATACCATAAGTTACTAAAAAGAAAAAAAAAAAGTAATATTTTACAAAAGAAATGCATTTTCAAAAATTGAGTCATAATTTCATCGAGCAAAAGTGATGGTATTTTTCAATAAAACATATTTGTTAGCCATTTTGTTTCCTTATAACAATTCAAATTTGTACCTAATACTTAGTTGATAATCACTTTAACCTCAAAACTTCTTGCAAACGCTTTGGCATTGAGTGGACTAGTTTCTTAGTCACTTCAGGCGTTATTTCTGGCCATTCTGCAAGTATTAATTCTTTTAGTTTGGAATTTATTCCTTATCTCGTGGTTCCGTATACGCTTTTCAAGGTGGTCCCACAAGTGCTCAATGGGATACAAATCAGGACCTTGTGATGGTGTTACAAGCATGTGTGGTGTATTATACACGATCTACATCTTCACATCTAGAGCGGTGTGCCTGAGATCATTGTTTTGATGGAAATAAAACCTGTCTCTTATCACCAATTTCTCAGTGCTTTCGTGAAGGTTTTCCTTCAAAATGTTAAGGTAAACACTTTTATTCATTATTTCCTCAATGATTACCAAATTACCAACACCGCCAGATGACATAGACCCCCACACTATAACACCAGCACCCCATGCCTCACAGTTTTTATTGTATTCTGGGGATTGAGGGCTTCTCCCTTTTTCCTCCACACCTAAAGTCTAACATCTGACACGTATATTTTGAACTTGACTTTACGAGAAGAACAACAATAGGGGAATATAGGGGATAAAACACCCACTCATCAAAAATTATTATTTAGTTAATATTAAAAAATCATGAATTAGATTAAGAAAACATTAATATGATATTGTAAGCAAATAGCATTATGTAAAGCCAAATGAAGAACGTTGGGCCCCTATTGTTGAGCCAACATGATTTAATTTAGTAATAAGTTAGTTTTAAGTCAAATTGTATATAAAACAAATTGAAAAATAAAATTCTTAATCTTAATCTTAATCTAATCTAATCTTCGTTTTTTCTTGTTGACATCGCTAACACAAGGTTTTTTACAAGCTCCGCAATTGCTGTAGTCAGACCTATGGAGCGATCTTCTAACAGTTCACTCGGAAACCGTTTTGTTCAAATTACTTGAAATGTCGATGGCTATTTTTGGTGCACTTTTAAATGGATTCTTTTGAATCATTCGCTTACGAGGTCGCCCTGATCGTTGCTTATTTTCAATTCTTTTTTCGTTATTGGTCCAATTTACCACCTTTTGCACCGTTGATTTTGATCTGCTAACAATTTCATTGATTTCTGTACAGGGTACAGAATTTACCGTTTTTATGATGGTTTATTATAATACTTTTTTCTTCAATTGTTAATTCTTTTCTATTCATTTTGTACGTCTAACTTTAAACTATTTCCAAATAGTTAAAATACTAAATAAAATATTAAAATATTGTGTCATAATATCATTTTTTTTTCGGTTAGTCAAATAATGCAGTAATGCAGGGGAGTCATTTCGTAACTCGATTATCGTTTGAACGATAGCGTTGCCTTGTTTTGATTCACGTAAGTCGATAATCGTCAAAACGATAGCGTTTGGACGATAGCTAAATAGGTATCGTCTTGCATTAATTTTGAATTTTGTAGGTGACTGTAGTTAAGTGATTGAGTTTCCACTGTAAATCGACATTTTGTATTGTTTTCTATTGAATTGACAGATTGACTATAGTTTGAGAGATTCTGAAATGCATACAAATCTCTAAAACTGTGATCGATTGACGAGACGATAGTAGTCGAGTTACGTGAAGTAAATTATGGACGATATCGTCGACGATTATCGTTTTGACGATTATCGTTTAGAAAATTACGGAATGACCCCCCAGTATTATGAATAAACTAAAGTATAATTTTTTTTCCTCAATTCTTGTTTTCATTTAGCAGAATTTTTAGATTTTACAAGATTTTCAATAGGGTACCTTCATTTTTGCTCGACACTGTATATAAAAAGAAACTCTTTAAAAAAAAACGCTACAACTATTGAAAATTTTTCTGCTTATGAATTCATATTCGCTTAATAAATCAAATTCCAATCTTTCTTCAGCTCAAATTAATAAGTGCTTTTTTAGCCATATATAAAAATTAATTTGATACTTCTGAAAGTTTTTACTTCCTATTTGTATAAAAAATGTTTTTAAAATTGTATACGAGTAACTTTATTCGATGCGGTAGTGCGTTTTATTTTATTTCGTTACCTCTTTTTGTATTAAATATACACTGTGCTCATAAACTTTTCTTCTTTCTTTTGCAGATATCCAGCGAAGATTTTTGTTGGTGATACCTTTTGCTACTTTGCCGGAATGACATTCGCAGTTGTTGGCATATTAGGACACTTTAGCAAAACGTTACTATTGTTCTTCTTGCCGCAAATAATCAACTTTTTATATTCGGTACCACAGCTTTTCCATTTCGTTCCTTGTCCACGTCACCGACTGCCGAACTATGATTTAAGTACTGACCTTTTGCATATAAGCACAACAAAATTCAAGAAATCCGAGGTGGGACTCTTAGGGAGATTTTTTGTAACAATATTTCGAAAACTAAAACTAATTTCGTGGACTGAGAAATCTGATGGAACTGTTATTACAAATAATTTTACGCTTATAAATTTTGTTTTAGTCATTTTTGGTCCAATACATGAATCAATTGTAACAAATATGCTTTTGGGCATTCAAGTAGCAAGCTCTTTAATTGCATTTTTTATTCGATATCCTCTTGCAAGCTATTTTTATGATAAATGAACTGTTAACACTTGCACGTGATACAACTATTATTTGTAAAAAATGGATTCCAAATAGAAAAAAAAAGTACCTATGTGTTAAAATTGTCTACTCTTTTTAAATTCACGATATACGATGAAGCTACGATAACACGCTGTTTGTTTTTGGGGCGACTTTCCAAAACGTAAGCAGGAGTTGAGTTTTGATTTTTTTTTTACAGCTAGGTATGGGTCTCAATAGAACAGGGTTAAAATATTAGTGAGGAAACCCCCCTAAATCCTAAAAAAAAATATTTTCTTTTTTCGGTTTTAACCTCACTTTTTGTTTGACTCAATTTTTTTGTCGAAATTGTAAAATAAAGTGCTTAATTGGTTTATATATTCAATGTTACTATCTATTCTGAATCGAACACAAAAAACCGAATGATTTTATGTCTTTTGGTTCTTGATAAAATTGAAAATTACTAAGACTACTTTTTGTTTTTTGCTTACATACTCGTACTTACATAAATGCATCAGTGCTAGCATCCAGCATTATGGCGCAAAAACAGTGAGATATGTATGGCGGGGCATCCTGCCCCCCTGCAACCCCCCTGCTTGGGCCCACTATAGGATTTGGGGTAAGTGCGAGGTTGGGTGCCCGCAAAGTTTCTTTTGTACTTCCAAAATATTGTAAATATTATTGTTTCTAAATATTCAAATTCGAAAAAAGGAAATTTCCCCAAAATTTCCCTTTAATAAATGAATAATTTCCTAAAAAAAATACAAACGAAAACAATAAATTTCAAGAACATCCCAAAAAAACTTTTCCAATTTTTGATATTGCACAATATTTTTGTACGTCTATGGATAATATTGCAAAATTGTGCAATATCTTGAAGAAAATCAAAACCCTTTTGATATTTATTGTACAATATTTTTTGTTTATTTATTTTCAAATGTCGAAGAGTAAATAAGTGAAATTGTCAAAAGCATGTTCTTTTCTACACAAGTATCAGCTGACAAATAAATTATTGGATAAAATATTGAACAGTGTGGGGCGCCTTGCCAATAATATTGTGCAATATTTTGTACAATAATATTGAGCTTCTAGGGACAGGTTTAGACTTCATAATATTAGTAGCCGCGTTCGCCTACGTATCCAAGGGTATCCGTATGTGTTTGATACATATATTAAAAGGTAGAACGGTGTAAGATCCTGTGACCGGTCCTTGGTAAATTTATATTTATACACACAGTCACAAAAGTAAGTATACAGCAGGAAACAAAATGTTAAGCAGAGAGAAAAAAAATGAATAAGCATATGTTATATTATATTTTTTAGAAAATTTTATTCTCTTTTCGTAAAATCAATTATCAAAACATTTTTTTTTTAAATGGCTTAGATATCAACTTAAAACTAAAACTCTCTCAGAATTTTGATCACAAAAGTAAGTATACACTAATAGAAATTACAACATTTTTAACTTAATATTAGAATTTAGTAACTTGTTGGGTAATCTTTTGATTTAATTACGGCGTTTATTCTCGATGGCATCGACGAAACAAGTTTTTGGGTAACATTAGGGTTATTTTGTTCCATTCTTTTTGAAGGGTCCTTTTAATCTCTACTTTTGATTTTATCTCATGTTTGCGTATTTGACGCTCCAGATGATCCCATAAATGCTCAATAACATTTAAATCTGGCGATTGAGGAGTTGTTTTGACTTGTCTTCGCACATTATATAGCAGCCATTCTCTCACGATATGCGAGGTATGTTTGGGGTCATTATCTTGTTGAAATATGAATGACCTCTCACAACCTAGTTTTTGTGCACTTTCATGAAGATTATTTTTTAAGATGTCGAGGTAACCAAAACGATCTATCGTACTCTCAATAAAAACCAGGTTACCCACTCTAGATGCCGCCAAGCACCTCCAAACCATAACCGAACCACCACAATGTTTAACAGTTCCAGTCAGGTGGTTAGGATCTAACGCCGTATTAGGTTTTCTTCACACTTTTGCACGTCCATCAGAGCCATGGATGTTGAATTTGCTCTCGTCAGAAAATATAACGGTATTCAGAAAGCCAAATTGGTCTGAATATGACCTGGCAAATTCAATCCGCTTTTGGCGATTGACCTTGCTATGAACGGTTTTTTCCTAATAGCACAGCCTTATACCCGACTTCGTGAAGGATGCGGCGTATGGTTTGGGTACAGCATGACTTACCTTTCTCTTCTTCTATCTCGTCCTGCAGTTTTGGTGCGCTTTTTTTTCGCATTTTTCTTTACTTTTCGAATTATTAGTCGCTTCTCATGTTCAGAGAACGTTCGCGGGCGGCTACTGCGAGCCACATGTTCCACATTGTTTCTGCTATTCCAATATTTTTTGGACGGTTGCTGGGCTCCTATCAACAAGTACAGCTACTTTCCGAATCCACTTTCCTTCACTTGAGTACTTAACTATTGATTTTTGTAAGTCCAAGGGGAGCTCTTTTCCACGTGGTGCCATTTCTAATTTTAAAAGGAATAATTTGAACTGAAATAGGCTAGTCTAGTAGTTTTGCCTTACCTTTTTAATAAAAAAACAAAAAATCGATTCAAAAGTTTTTATTGATGCAACATCACATAAGAAAAACTGTCTGTATACTAACTTTTGTAACCTATTTTTTTACCCGTGATTACAAATAATGAGATAGCAAAGAAGTGGATACAAATTGTACCGTTATTTTGCTTAACAGCATTAATGTGTATGACAAGACACTTGTGTCATATGCAGAGAATAGATATGGATTTGATATTAACTGTATTTTTTCGTCTATTTACGTATTAGCTTGGTTGTATACTTACTTTTGTGACTGTGTGTATTTTAAAATGGAATACATTTCAAATCGCATTTTAAGTAGAGCAATATGAACTTTATAATTTACCTTTTCATGTTGAACCGCATCCATTTCTTACTAGAGATAGTTTTCTTCGTGTTTTGAATACAATGTTCACAAAAAATCGAAATGAAAAGTTGAAATTTTGATTTGTGTTAAACCATAAGGTGTGTACAAATTGATAAATTTCACTTTTCCTTTTAATTAAATTTTTCCACGTTGTTCGTTTTAATACATATTTTATGACTAATGTTATTGTTGAAATAAATTAAACAATAACAGATTTGCATTCTTGATTTCATATAAGAAAATAAATCAATTTTTTGTGCCATTTAAATAGTTTTCCAAAATCAGCGTTTCGACAGTTCTTTGTGTTTTCCCACTCTAACGAATCACAGCCTCTTCTCCTGTATATGATAAATGCATTTTATGACTCTTAAATCCACAAATAAAGCATGAAAATAGCCTTCAAGTTTTTATTTAATAATAAACTTAAACAATTCCCGCTCAACACCCTTTACAAACTAAATTATGTCAAAAATTGATGTATCAAATACCAAAACCACAAGTTACACTATGTTTTCCGAGTTTGCACCAATAGCGCTAGTTCCGTATAGTTTTAAATTCAACCATCGTGAAGTTGGGCTCTGGCAGTCCATGTATAATAAGTCTGCCTACAATTTTTTTCAATTCAATATATTCTTTATTCTCAGTATTTATGTTAGTAACTTAACAATTCAATATAAATATAGGTATATAAATAATATAGAGAACAGTTAGTGACATCTTTTATATTAATGAATAATTGAGATGATGCCACTTTATAAGAAAAAATTACATTAGTGTAGGGTGCACAAGTAATTAAAGAAATTTAACATTACGTGAAAGAAAAAACAAATTTTAAGAAAACAATTTTTATGAGGCTAAAAAACATGACATTTTATAAAAATTAGACATCATTAAAAAAGAATTATACATTTTTTTTTTTATTTTAATTTTAACTCGGATCAAAAAAAAAAACTTTTGAGTACTTGCATATCTACAAATTACTTCTTATTATATTTTTTTTTCAAATTATATAGCGTAGCAGATTTTTGATTTCTCCGTGTTCAAAATCAAGAAGCCAAAGTCTTATTTTTTTATGAAAATGGATAAACTTCTTTCCATTCGTATTTCTGAGGGAATCGCATTAAAAAGCTTACATGAAACAATGGAGTAAAAGTTTCTCAAGGAGGTAGTGCGAAAGCATGGGATATTAACGTAAAGCCTAGCGTTGCTTCGAAGGTTTCGTCCATCTGAAATTGGACTTTGTAGGTAACCACCTCTCAAAAAAAAAAATTTGCTTCGAAGGTTTCGTCCATCTGAAATTGGACTTTGTAGGTAACCACCTCTCAAAAAAAAAATTTTTAGTACCTTAAAGTAGTATAATTGACGAACAGGAAGAATATGTGCAGCTCTAAATAAATTTATAGTATGTTCTAACCGATTAGTCTTGAAAATTTTTCTTCTAGCTGACTTTTGAATTACTAAAATCGGTTGAAGCCTACTAAGGTAAGCTCCGCCCCAACAGCATATTCCATATTGTAATTTCGACTGAAATATACCGTAGTACAATGTTTTTTAACATATTTAAGGAGCAATGTTTTCCGACTCGGAACAAGCAACACGTGGCAGAGAGAAGAAATTTTCTTAAGTTCTGAATATGCGTGGACCAGTTCAAATTATGATCTATAGTCACACCAAGGTATCTAAAGTTAACAACAGATTCTATTTTAAAACAGTTAACGGAGCATTTGGCATTGCCGTCAAATAATTGGCTAATTAGTAATAAACTTCTACTACTTGGTAAAATGTGACTGGTGCAGTCAGAAGAAGGAAATATAATGTCTAAATCTGGAGATTTATGACCAGAAAGACTGAAAAACATGACTTTGGTTTTGTTACTTACAATGAGTCGGTGATCTGCGAACCAGCATCTTAATAAAAAAACATCATGATTTAAATCCGCTATTAAGTTTAAACGACTGGTTGAACAGTATGCAATTCCAAGGTCATCCGCAAACGCTAGAATCTTGCCAACAAAAGGAAGACAAAATAAGGAGTTTATATAGATTAGAAACAAAATGGGGCCAAGAACAGACCCTTGGGGTACACCGAGATTGCTTATCTTTGTATGACTGTTTGTATTGCCAATTTTGACGAATTGTGAGCGATCTTTAAGGTAAGACTCTAACCAATTGTAAATAAAACCACGAAAACCAGCTTTCCATAGTTTATCTATTAGAATATTGTGATTGACCATGTCAAAAGCCTTAGTGATATCGACGAAAAGTCCAGCACAACAATAACTTTCATCTAAGCCCTTTTGCACAATGCAACAAAAATCTAACAGAGCATCTTCTGTTGATAAACCAGTTCTGAAACCAAACTGCAAAGGACTAAAGAAATTAGTTTTATTTAAAAAAGCTAACATTCTTGTTTTGATGGATTTTTCAAAAATTTTGCAAATAGAAGACAGCAAGGATATGGGTCTATAATTTGGTTTATCTGTTTTGTTTCCCTTTTTAAGCAAAGGAATTACAACTGCACACTTAAGGTCATTAGGGAAAACACCGGACATGATACTTGTTCGATAGCTCGATAAGAAAAAAAGATATATGAAATTATTGCATAAATGAAAATGAAGAAAAAATTGATATAAAAAAAAATTAAATTTATTGAATTCAAGAGAGTTTGGAAAAGCGATCTATTCACGAGGCGGTATGCTGCAAAAGTGAAAGAAGGTAGAAAGAAGAAATTGACATTTGGCTAAGTATTGATTTCAGATAATAGGAACAAAGTGAAAATAGGGTTATAATAGGTATTGCCAGTTATGTTATATTAAAGTTGAAATATAATTTGTGTTTCGGATAAATAATGTAATAGATAGATAGAGAAGACTCAATTTGTACTAAAAGAGTATACATTTCTTTATACGTATGAATTTTGTTTAAAAGAATGCGTTTAAGATGGTACTTAACTGATTTGACTCCTGCCTCCCATAATCCACCAAAGGTGTGGCGAAGCAGGAGGAATGAAGCTCCAAGAGGTACCTTCGTTTTCCATCTGGGCACGGACATCGGGTGAAAGGAGTTCAAGAAATTGGCGATTCATCCTTATGAGTTCCTTGTTGGCTCCTACAAAATTGGACCCATTGTCACTGTACAAATGACTGCAGGCTCCTCTTCTTGAAGTGAACCGTCGGAACGCAGCCAAAAAACCTTCGGAAGTCATATCTGAGACTAGCTCAATATGAATAGCGTTCGTCACGAAGCAAATGAAGATACAGATAAAACCCTTGTAGGTCTTCGGCGATCTTCCTTTCGACAACTTAAGGTCGAAAGGACCAGCATAGTCTACACCGCTGTGTCTAAATGCTCTGCTTTCATTTACTCTTGATTTGGGGAGTGAACCCATTAATTGCGAAGTACGCTTTTTATTAAATCGAGTACAGAGAACACACTTATGAAATTCTGCTTTTGCAATTTTTCTTAAATTGGTTATCCAATATTTACTTTGGATATAGGACATTATCAATTGAGGTCCACCATGTAGAGTTTTTGAGTGCGCATCGGCAACTAAAAGTTTGGACAGGTAACAAGAACCTGATAGAATAAGCGGATATTTCGAATCTTCATCTATATTTGTAAAACGAAGACGACCACCAACGCGAAGTTGGTTATTTTTATCGATGAATGGATGTAAATCGAGAATTTTACTTTTAGAAGAAATTTCTTTTTTAGATTTAAGACATTTTATTTCGTCTGGAAATGATATAGATTGTGAAAGTGTAATAAGATGCATCAGTGTTGTTTGTATTTCATTAGCTTTTAAGCAACCACTGTAAATTTTCTTTCGGTAAGGGCAAAGTCTAAAAATATGAGATGTTACTCGAATTAAACGATTAAGTGAACTGAATCTGCTTAAGAGATTCGTAGAAAATTTGATTAACACATTATAACATATAAATATCTTCATTCTTTGTTCTAGATCAGTATGAAATCGAGATGTATCTTGGCTGGGCCACTCAGATTTAGGACGTCAAAGCCACCAAAGCGAATGGTTTTCTAAGTCTTGCGGTTGAACTCCTCGTGAAGCACAGTCAGCTGGATTGTGTTCAGAGCTAACATGAAACCACTGATTTACGTTCGTTGTTTCTTGTATTTCGCTTACACGGTTGGCGACAAAAGTCTTCCAACGAATAGGTAGCGCATGAATCCAACCAAGGACGATAGTTGAATCGGTCCAAAAGTATGATTTTAACTGAAAAGTATCAATTTGAGTAGCAGATAAAAACTTTTTATAAAGTTTCGCCAACAAAACTGCACCACATAACTCAAGTCGTGGTAATGAAATTTGTTTAATTGGTGCAACTTTAGTTTTTGCAGTTATGATATTGACAAAAATCTGACCGTCAGGCCTTTTAGTCCTGCAATACAGAACTGCAGAATATGCATGATTAGAGGCATCCGAAAAGCCATGAATTTCAATGGAAGAAGAATTTGTTGTACCCAGCCATCTAGGTATTTTTATTGATTGTAAAAATGTTAAATGCTTTCTATAATGTTCCCATTCGGAACTTAATTTAGGAGGAAGTGGGTCATCCCATCCAATACCTTCCAACCAAAGTTGTTGAAAATATATTTTAGCAAGAATAATGGTTGGTGCTAATAACCCAAGTGGATCGAAAAGTTTCGATGCGTCAGAAAGTAATGTTCTTTTTGAATAAATATAACATGTGGGTAGCGATACTTTGAAGAACAAATAATCATATTTTGGATTCCAAAATAAACCCAATGCTTTAACAGCTGAATCAGAATCATCAGAATCGAATGAAAACTCACAATCCTCTGGTTGTAAATCAGAGAGGAGTTCTGGACAATTCGAAGTCCATTTTCGAAGATTAAAGCCTCCGGAACTTAAAAGATCCTTAAGCTCTTTTTGAATGATTTTAGCTGAACTAATATCGTCAGCACCAGATATAATATCATCTACATAGATATCTTTCAATCAATAAGTTGAAAACATATTGCGATATGTGGGATCTCAAAATTCTTCTTCTTCTTCTTCCTTTTCTTCGGCGCTGTTATGATCTCGATGTCGAGGGGATCATAACTCTCCCACGTATCTGCTTCACACTAGTGATCCGCCTGTGGGGTTCGTCGGGTTGACCTCAGAAATCGGCGGCAAGCCTCCCGGTTTTGTATTGTTCCATTTCTGAGGCCAACTGAATGCTGGTGTTTTTGCATTTGTGGGATCTCAAAATTAACACATCTAAATCCAAAATAATGATATTCAGATCCCAAAATCGTTCTATTAACTATAGTCGTAACTGGACCCTAGATAATGAAGTAATCGAAGTCGTCAAAGAATTTAAGTATCTAGGCTATGTGCTTACTAGTAATCTAAATATCCGACCTCATTTAAAAGAAAAAACAAAAGTGGCAAAATTAGCTATAAACACTATCAGTCATATTTATAAACTCATTATAGTGAGTACATAAGGCTATGCAACCCTTATAATGCCTCTAAACGCAAAATCGTTATTTATAAAACTTATGTGACGTTGAATAGGGGCATTATAAGCTAAACGCGTTTGGAGGTTGAATAGTGCCTACATAAGGACATTTTAGTATTGAACTGTCACATTCACTTTGACATCACATTGAATTATAAAGATTATCAACAAAAAAAATGCCTTTGACTTAATATTGAAACTAAAACTTTGTGTTATTTTTATTTATTGAAACAAAAATGTTATACTAATATATTAAAAACAATTTGAATTGCAAATTGTTTAGAATTAAATAGATAAATATACTTGTTGGTGATGTCTCTCCATGCATCCTTCTTCATCCGGTGTGTTAGTGTTGTAATTATTATCTTCCATTATTGAATTTTAGAGTAAAGTCGGGTAATATGGACCACCAATCATATTTTTGTTAATAAAACACAAACGGTGTAAGTTTTTTTTTAAAGATATTTAAAAAAAAATACATCAGTTAATTCTGATTAAAAAAGTAGCAACAAAAGAATAAATTCACTTAATAAAAAAATAACAAAAAACAAAAAGTTAAGTAACTCTAAAACGTAACAAAAAAAAAGTGGAGGGTAATATGGACCACCTGGTTTTTAATCCATTGACGGCTATTTATCCAGTTTGGACTCTGACATAAGCCTTGCCAAGCAATGCACATATATCAAAATCATCAACAGTAGATCATTCATCCACATCCAGACCCGAAACTTCTTATATTGAAATAGCGGGTAATGTGGACCACTAGTTCATATACTCCTTTTCTCCGGTGGTCCATATTACCCGCAACATAATGTTTGAAAAAAACAGCAATTTTACAACAAAATGAGACTCTTTACAATAGTTTTTAAAATAAAAATCTTAAAACAAATATTGACTTCTTATATTTAAAAAAGAAAAGGAGAACAAACTATATTTTTAACTATAGAAAAAAGGAGAAACACCTACGAAAAAAAAATAATCAATGCCTTGGATTTTCTTTTAATCCGAACAACTTCGTAACGCGCTACTCCTGACTACTCAAACTATACTGAGTTAAGTTTAAGCAGGTCCCGCACAATCGCAAACAATCGTCTCCTCGATTGCATTTGTGTAAGGCGAGAAAAGCTGGTGGTCCATATTAGCCGACTGGTCCACATTACCCGACTTTACTCTATCCTCAAGAACTTGTCTGAGGAGTATTTCAGCTATAATGAAACGAATAACAATTTGATTTCCAATATTGTGCTAGAGATAATAACATACTTTATCTGATGAATCAAAGTTAATTGTTGGAATTGTTTTAGCTTTTAGTAGTTTAGTTTTTGTTTATTAAATTCGATAAACAGACAAGATGTTTTTTTTTTTGTTTTTTGATAAACAGCTGAGTGTTATGAAGGCTAAATGTAATAGATTCTTACTTTTTGGTACTTTATTTGACACAAGCTCATTATAACTATGCAGGGTAGGCAAATGTTTTATAAATATGAATTTGCATAGCGGATGAATAAGTCCTTATGCATTGCATAACTATTCACGCGTTTAGGGAATTCTAATAAATACGGCTGAAAATCGTTATTTATAAAACTTATGTGACGTTGAATAGAGGCATTATAAGCTAAACGCGTTTGGAGGTTGAATAGTGCCTACATAAGGACATTTTAGTATTGAGCTGTCACATTCACTTTGACATCACATTGAATTATAAAGATTATCAACAAAATAAAATGCCTTTGACTTGATATTGAAACTTAAACTTTGTGTTATTTTTATTTATTGAAACAAAAATGTTATACTTATATATTACAAACAAATTGAATTGAAAATTGTTTAGAATTAAATAGATAAATATACTTGTTGGTGATCTCTCTCAACGCATCCTGCTTCATCCGGTGTGTTAGTGTTGTAATTTTTATTCTGCATTATTGAATTTTATCCTCAAGAATTTGGCTGAGGAGTATTCCAGCTAGGATGAAACGAATAACAATTTGATTTCCAGTATTGTGCCAGAGATAATAATATATTTTATCCGATGAATCAAAGTTAATTGTTCGAATTCTCGTAGCTTTTGGTAGTATCGTTTTTGTTTATTAAATTCGATAGACAGACAATATGTTTTTTTTTGTTTTTTGACAAACAGCTGAGTTTTATGAACGCTAAATGTAATAGATTCTTACTTTTTGGTACTTTATTTGACACAAGCTCATTATAACTATGCAGGGTAGGCAAATGTTTTATAAATATGAATTTGCATAGTGGATGAATAAGTCCTTATGCATTGCATAACTATTCACGCGTTTAGCGAATTCTAATAAATACGGCTGTATGTGGTCTGAGTTTTTTACAAATAAGTATGTAGGTCCAGTTTCGAAATTTAAAGTATACAATGCCACGATTAATAGCTGCTTTTGCTATGGGAATGAAGTTTATGGGTACCAACAATTTGACGAAATTGAGGTAATACAGAGATACTTCTTCAAACGCATTATTAAGTTGCCTATTAATACCCCAAATTATGCTATTCATGTTGAGTCAGGCTTACCTCTACTATTTCTAAGAAATCTAAAGGCAAACGCTGATTACATTGTCAGGGTCATGAAACTGTCTGATCGAAACCTACAAAAACGAATACTTTTAGTTTCATTTCAATGCGGATATAGTCCAATCAAGAACTGGTATGATCTTGCAGTTATTAACAACTTTGCAATGTCTCTATCAGTAGAAAATGTGGAAGATTTAAAAAATACCCTCTACGATTGTATCGCTATAATTGATGATAAATTGTATCAGTCCTGTCTCGACAGGGCCAGATCATCAACCTCTCGGACTATGTATAAGCAACTCAATCTAGGTTTGGGTACAAATAATTATTTTAGAGAGGAGTTCTCATCTTTTGAAATGAGTTTAATTTTTAAAATTCGAACTGAAATGTTTGAACTAAACTATAGGGCTCATAGAACTGATATAAATCCTATTTGTTCACTGTGCAACCTTAATCAGAACGAAGACGTCTTACATTTTTTGGCGTTATGCCCGATACTACAGGAAATCAGAAGGCTTCATCTAAGTGCAAGTTTTCTGTTTTTAGAGGATTGTGTTCGATTTTTAAATGGAGACCGTGGCTGGAAACCACTTATACGCTATATCCTGCATGCGAGATGTTATCGCAATACTTATTTGAATTTTTTCTGATTCATGGTAGTACCTATAATTTTTGTTTTAGCTAAACTAAAAGCAAGTTCTTAAGACTTAATTATGCAATTATTTTGTGCCTTGCATTAAAGTAGGTGTATATTCTTCTTTTTCTTCTTTGTTTTAGCTAAACTAAAAGCCATCTTTATTTACGATAATGTATAATAATCTCTAATTAAACTTATTTTGTTTTCGCTAAACTAAAAGCCATATTGTGTACAACCATTGTTTTTTGTATATGCACATTAAAGTTATTTATTTTTCATTATACAAGAATTGTTACTCTTATTTGATATATATTAAATTTGTTTAAACATAATGTATTTATCTCTCTGTTAGTGTAATTTTGTTAAACGGCAGACGGAGTATGCAGCCATGCTTTTTCGATCTATTTAAATAATATTTGTAATGTTTTTTTCCTTTATATTGAAAAAATAAAGAATCTAATCTAATCTAATCTAATATCTTTCTTAAGAACCTCAGCTCCTTGAGGAAAATTTTCTGCTTCATCATTCGCTAATTGTTGCAGAACTCGAATTGAAAGATATGGGGCACAAGTTGTACCATAAGTAACTGTTTGTAATTCATACAATTGTAACGGACTGGTCGCGGCTAAACGCCATAAAATCCGTTGAAACTTTGTTTCTTCCTGATTCACAATGATTTGTCGGAACATTTTTTCAATGTCTGATGTAAAAACGAAGAGAAATGTACGCCATTTCAAAATCACTGAAGACAAATCATTTTGTAATGAAGGTCCGGGTAGAAGTTCTTGATTAAGAGAAGTTGAATTGAGTGGTTTCGAAGATCCATCGAAAACAACTCTTAATTTGGTAGTAGAACTACCTTCTTTCCATATTCCATGATGTGGTAATATGAAACCATTTTCAGTAGAAGGAAGATCAAGTAAATTGCATTTTAAGCTCATATGATTAAGGCTTATATGGGTCGTTTTAAAAAAATTATATTTAAAGACTTGAAATTTGGCATGGAACTGTGTTTATATGTCAGCATTATAAGAAAAAATTTGCAGATCGATTGATGGTAACGAATAGCCATGGTAATTAATAATGTGTAATCTCCGTGGCCTTTTTGGGATGTGATTTTCATGCTTAATCAGTTTTATTAATTTTTTTAATGATGAAAATGATTTTTTATTTAATTTTGGGCCTTGTCGTTTGAAAGGCCTTCTCTCAAACTTCAATTTTATGATATGCCAAAAAAAAAAAAATTGTTTTGTTGTCTGAATACTTAGTTGAACGAGTGTGACAAGATTTGGAAAAAAAAACCTAATTAAACATTTTCGCTTTTTCACACAACTAAACAATTTTTAATAATTTTTTACGATGCATTATCTTATAGTACGTCAAAAAACCTTTAATTTCATGTTTTATTATAATTTAATTTTTGCAGTTAATTCCCTTAAAATTTGCATACAAAATAATTTTTTCATCCGAGTAAAAATTCAGTGTAATCTCCGTGGCCTTGTTATCTTTGTACCGTATAAATATTTTTTAGTCTAACCACCGCCAAAAGAAAGGTATTTACTCATACTTGAACCTAATATAATTTGGATGACATTGAATTACATTTACTATAATAAAATTAAGAAATAGTCGATTTTGTAATCTCCGTGGCCTGTAATCTCCGTGGCCATTTTCGTATTTGTTTTTTAATAAATGTTCTTTTAGTTTATAATGGCTCATATTATTATTAATTTTTTTATATTCTAGATAAATATACTGAATTTCATCATTCCTTACAATATTGGTACCGTAAAAGTTCCAAGAAAGTTATGTGCCGTTATTTAAAATTATTTTTTTTTGTCTTTCATGCTTTTAAACAAAATCATTTCGTAAACAAACAACTTTTTTATTAATTATCTTATTAAATTTAGTTGCTTTCCACAAAATTTCAACTATTTAATGTTACTATTTATTTTGTGGATTATTGTTATTTTATGCAAGAAAAGAACATTTTTAGTACATTCGAAATTTAAAATTTAAATTTTTATCAAAAAATACTCGTAAAATGGAAAATATTTGAAATTATTTTTGCGCAACTCGGAGAACTCTTTTTCTACTTGTTTACTATAGATTTAGAAACTAAAACCCAAGAAAAACTGAAAAATTTTTTTTTTCAAACGATCAAAAAAATGTCAATTTTTAAAAAATGACCCATATATTCATTTATGAATTTGGAATACTCATCTTTGAGATTTTGATTATTTGGAAACACTTTTTGTTCTAAGTGAGTAAAACGTTTCTGAGCATTAAGCAAAGAATTTTGAAAAACAGGATAGTCTTCGTTTAAGACCTTGGATTTGAATGGAAGTTTTACTATGTATCTCCCTGTGAAGTCACGAGATATTGTATGTTGAAAGTACTCTTCACAAGCTGTTTCTTCCGGAGTAGCGATTCTGGAAACGGAAACTTCTTCTAGTTCCCAAAACTTCCGAAGTGAATTGTCAATTGCATTGACTTGTGTATGTAAAGAACTTGTATTTTGAATAGAAATGTTGTTTTTTTTTTTTTTTTTTTTTTTTTATAATCAACTCACGCTCAAGGGAATATGATTACCCTTTAAATGTTTTAACACAGCGCGGGCGTGAAGTTACGGAAGAGAAAGAAGGATAGGAAAGATGTGTGGCACGATGTTCTGAGACTAAAGGTGGTTGTCTCAGACTTTTTATCTCCAGGGATGGCGGCTGAACTAAAGCGGAGAATTGCCGTGTCTTATTTCTATGTCCCTTATAATTCGCATTATTTTATTCGTTTTTCAGCCTTGTTGGGCATACTAGCTTAACTCAATCACATGTTGTTAGTGTTATGCCTAAACAACATGTAATGAGTAAACCAGCAACCCATTGATGACAATTTTTAGAAGGATTTAATGGAATTAAAGACGACATAGACGACGGCAGGGATCGAACCTGTGATACTGAGGTTGACAGGCGAGCACACAACCATCGCGCCACGGCCACCCTCATTATTAATAGGACCAGATAATATCCAACCCAATTCTGTTCGCTGGGCCAATGGTCCGTTTTTAGGTCTGATTATACCATCAAGACTAATTTCGTAGAAAATATCTGCACCTATTAGAATATCAATATTCCCAGGCTCAGAAAAGAATGGATCAGCAAGAGTAATATTTTCAAATTCTCTTGGTAAATTAGAGGAAATTGGATATGTATTGACATAGTCAGTAATGGATGACATTACTAGTGCTTTAACTAGTGTTTCAAAATTTGTATTCGTACAAGATTTTAGAAGAAACTCTACAAAACTATTGCAGACTGTTGAAATTGAAGAACCTATCCCAATGACTACGCAGTTGAAAGGATGTTTTTTAAGTTTTAGACGTTGAACACATCTTTCGGTTATAAATGAAGTTTGAGATCCTTGATCTACAAGAGCTCGAAGAATATGATCACCAGAAGAAGTAGAAATTATGACTTTTGCTGTAGCAAGAAGAGTTTGTGGAACTGCAATGGTTTTGGAATCAGTGCACAACAATGATTGTGTTAACGGTTTCGTTGAAGTATTAGTAGAAGTACTTTGTACATTCGAAGAGTTTTTATGTTCAATATGCATAAGAGTATGGTGCCGTTTGTTACATATTCGGCAATTGTATTTAATTTTGCACTGAGAAACAGCATGGCCTTGAACAAGGCAGTTAAGACAAAGATTATTGTTTTTAGCAAAATCAATTTTCTTGTCAGAAGAAAAAGCTTTAAACTGTGGACAAAGATATAAATAATGTGTATCTTGACAACAAATACATGATGGATTTTTAAAATTGGTACGCTTTGCAGTGTGTAAAGATTTGTAATACACTTGAGTTTTATTTGACGTTGGAGTTTTTTCTTTGCTATGCAAAGAAACCTTCAGCTTCCAAGGAACGAAAAGAATCTTCAAGAAAAGTAAAAAAATCTTCGAGTTTCGGTAACTATTTGTTTTTGTTTTTGCACTAGAGTTTTTCTGTACCAGAAAGTTTTCCCAATTTCTACGAGAAGTTTTATCTAATTTTTGGGATATCAGAAAAATTATAAAGAGATCCCAGGATTCGGTAGAAACACCCAAGTTACTAATTGAATCTAAGCACTCTTTCGTTGTATACAAAAGTTTGCGAATTGAAGAAGCTGATTCTTTTTGTATGTCTGGTTGCTCACACAGATTTTATAAATAAGAATCAATGATAAAACGTTTATTATCATAACGATCACAAAGCGTCTGCCATGCCGTAGCATAATTTACATTTGTGCACTTTATAGATCGAATCAGTGATTCCGCATCACCAGTTAAACATTTTTTAAGAAAGTATAGTTTTTGAGCATTAGATATATTATTTTTAATATGAATCATACTAGTGTATAAATCATGAAACGTTGACCAGTTTTCATAAGCTCCATCAAACTCTGGAAGTTTTACTTTTGGAAGATGAATGTCATTTTCTTCACGGAACGTTTGATCGAATATCGTTTGATTGACTTGACTGGAATTTACTTCCTTCGAAGCTGATGCTTCAATTAAAAGAATTTTATCTAAAATATCACCTTTTGTATCAAGAAATTTTTGTTCAAATTTTTCATATTCAGATTCTGAAAAGTAACTAAAATCAGCTGTAGTTTTCTTGACACCTTTAAGAAGACCAAAAATCTTCAAATGGTTATTTTTATATGCTATCATATAAGCTTCGCACTGTTCTAGTCTACTACGTAAGTAACCTAACTTTAATAAATTGTCCGCACTGGACTCGGAGAAGCTTGTTTGAAAACCATTGAAATCGGTATCACATAATCGTTGTTCTTCAATTACGGCTTTTATTTGTTCCATTTTAAAATAAATTTAAAATTAAATGAACGAAAAAAATGATTTTAATTAACGTATTAACTTAAAAACCAAAACGTTATTGAATGAATCACTATGAGCGAAGGTAGCAAACCAAAATAACGAGTAACAATTAAAGGTAGTTATCCAAAAGAAAAATGTAACTTGAATAGGTTAATGCAAAAAAAATAAATGAAAGAAAATTAATTTAATCAAAGCTCAAGTAAAAGAAACGAATGAAAAAAAAAATGTTGTAGCGAAGGTAGCAAACCAAAATAAAAGAAACGAATTTAAAAATTGTTTCAGCGAAGGTAGCAAACCAAAAGGTATCGATTTATGTCGTATTAAATCGAAATTATAAAACACTCGATGGCAAATAATTGTATTGAAAAGAGTAAACCAATTAATTTAATTAATTAAAAGAAATACACAATTTAATTCAATTCGTATTGAATTTGAGAAAAAAAATACTTAAAGTACTGAACAAAAAAAAGATAAATTCGCACGACAGCACTGTATTTTGTGAGCATTTATCTTCCCAAAAAAAAATGTAAAACAATAAGAAACGAAAGCGAAGAAAAAAATAACTTTGATCTTATATGTGATAAAGCGATGCACATTTATGCACTGAGAGAAAAGATTTATGAATATTTTTCACATTTTCTACAACGTGAAAAGCACAAACGAAGAATGATTAATTTAAATCAAATATTAATTTAATATAAAATTAATAAAAAAAAAAATAAAATTACTATGCGCGCGCTTAGAAATAAGCCGATAAATAGTACCGCATATAAAACTGTTAAGTAAATTGCGACGGTTTATATGTGCCGTTAAACAGTTAAAGTTGATATTACGGTTAATCAAATTAACATCACGCAATCACACAACTGTTTATCACAATCAATTAATTGATTAAATTACTAATCATTTTTTTTTTGTTCACTCCGTGTAATTTCGTGTTGATGTAATTTAATTAATCGCAAAACAAAGCACTTTATATGTACATATGAATGAAGGTTTTTTTTTATCATATATGAATAATGAATGATGAGGATTTGGAAAAGGCTGTGGAAGAATAGGATTAAGATTATGATTTATTTAATTTGCCTACAAAATTAAAGAAATTTAAATTTAATTAATTTTATTTAATTTTCAACAAACCAAATTATACCAATACCGCACGCGGAATTATTGACCGTGTACTTGTGTACATAGAATAGGTATGCAGAAGGCAAAGAAAATGAAAATCTGTAAGAAAAAAAAATTATATGAACGCGGAAACTATAATTTGATATAAAATATGAAAAACACTATAGTAAATTAATTGAAATTATTATTATTTTATCCGGCTCGAAGGACCAATTATGTTCGATAGCTCGATAAGAAAAAAAGATATGAAATTATTGCATAAATGAAAATCAAGAAAAAATTGATATAAAAAAAAATTATATTTATTGAATTCAAGAGAGTTTGCAAAAGCGATCTATTCACGAGGCGGTATGCTGCAAAAGTGAAAGAAGGTAGAAAGAAGAAATTGACATTTGGCTAAGTATTGATTTCAGATAATAGGAATAAAGTGAAAATAGAGTTATAATAGGTACTGCCAGTCAGGGTTGCGAATTTTTGAATTAAAAAATCCCTAAGTCAAAAATCTATAGATGACTTGTGAATTAAAAAAATTTAATTCATAAGATATTTGGTGACTTATGAATTAAAAAAAATTTAATTCACAACCCCCAAAGTGACTTATAAATTAAAAAAAATTTAAATCCTAAGCTACTAAGTGACTTATGAATTAAAAAAAATTTAATTCACCACCTACCAAGTGACTTATGAATTAAAAAAAATTAAGTCATCAGGGAGTAAGTGACTTATGAATTAAAAAAATTTAAGTCATGAGCAACAAAGTGACTTATGAATTAAAAAAAATTTAATTCACCACCTACTAAGTGACTTGTGAATTAAAAAAAATCAAGTCATCAGGGAGTAAGTGACTTATGAATTAAAAAAAATTTAATTCACAAGTCAGTTGGTGACTTGTGAATTAAAAAAAATTTAATTCATAAGTTAGTTGGTAGATTGGAAATTTTTAAGCTTGTTTTGACTACATAATTATTTAATTATTAACGAAAGCTTTCAAATCTAGTTTTTAAATCATAAGATTATCACGCTAGCTTATAAATTATCCATTTCATAATTTTTCTAATCAGCATTTATCCATTAACTTATGAATTAAATTTTTTTTAATTCATAAGTCACTAAGTTGGTTTTGAATTAAATTTTTTTAATTCATAAGTCACTTACTTGCTGATGATTTGATTTTTTTTAATTCATAAGTCACTTACTTGCTCATGACTTGAATTTTTTTAATTCCTAAGTCACTAAGTAGGTTGGGAATTAAATTTTTTTAATTCATAAGTCACTTACTTGCCCATGACTTAAATTTTTTTAATTCATAAGTCACTTAGTAGCTTCTGAATTATTTTTTTTTAATTCATAAGTCACTAAGAAGCTTATGATTTAAATTTTTTTAATTCACAAGTCACCAACTGACTTGTGAATTAAATTTTTTTTAATTCATAAGTCAGTTCCTAGCTGCTGAATTATATTTATTTTAATTCATAAGTCACTCACTAGCTTGTGAATTAAAGCCAAGCTTAAGCTAACAAGTGACTTAAGCTTTTGCAACCCTGCTGCCAGTTATGTTATATTAAAGTTGAAATATAATTTGTGTTTCGGATAAATAATGTAATAGATCTTAAACAATACTCAAATTGAAAAGATAGGCTAAAATATCTACTAAATTAGGACCAATAAGTTTTAAATTAGAGTTTAAAATTTCATCAAAGCCCATAGAATTCGAAGTTTCTAGAGAATTAATTATTTTTAGTAGTTCTAGACCTGTAATTGGTTCGAAATAAAAGCTATTTCGGATGTCCTCCTGAGAGATTAAGTTACTGCAGTAGTTACTGGAAATTGGGGGGGCAGTGGACAATTCTTCATTCTTATGGTAAATGTGTAGTGATCAAAACGAACAGATTAAATAGCGTAGTTGTTTCTTTCATCGAAAAACAACTATATTGGTGACCTCGACGCTAGACGTCCAACGCCGCTGCATCGCATATCGAAACACAAGCGAGAAATAGCACGGTGTGTCCTCTGATATTAAATATTATTGGTGGCACCATTGTATATAAACTGAATAGTATTCTCATGAGGCAGTTCAATCGAAGCGCCACCTGGCACCCTGACAAGTAATGGAATGTCACTATAAGTTTATATACAATGTTTCTTTAGTTGAGTGAAAATGTAGAAGAACAAATTTTAAAAATCCAAAAAATTTTTTTTTGAAAATTTGAATATGCTGGGGAGCCCTAACATAAAAAAAAATTATCGAAATCGGTTGTATACCGTTTTTTAGAAAATCAAAAACAAAAAAAGGTTCCAAGTGGGTACCAAAAATAATATTTTTTTTTGGAATTTTTTTTCAACCATTGCCTAGGTTTAACTAAATAAAATTTTATGAATTTTTTTTTTAAAAAATCTGTGGGACAGTTTTTGAGAAAGAAAATATTTATAAAATTTCGAACAAAATTCGTATGACAGGTACCGTTATTTTTGGAAAAAAACGGGTGGGGGGAAAAATCAAAACCCATATCTACCAAGTTTGAAGAAAATCAGCCGAGCCGCTTAGGCTGTAGTCGAACCGACAGACAGAATTGCGAGAATTCGATTTTTTTTGCGAATGCATAACTTGCCTTATAGAGTACCTATAAGTCGCAAGTAAAAATACTTTTTGTTTGTGTCTTATAATTGTAATTATTATTTTTGTCCTTCAAAATGACACCAATTGAAATTTTGAACAACAGAAATAATAATAATTATAATCAATATAAATTACTTAAGGGGTGGCCGTGGCGCGATGGTTGTGTGCTCGCCTGTCAACCTCAGTATCACAGGTTCGATCCCTGCCGTCGTCTATGTCGTCTTTAATTCTATTAAAACCTTCTAAAAATTGTCATCAATGGGTTGCTGGTTTTACTCATTACATTTTGTTTAGGCATAACACTAACAACATGTGATTGAGTTAAACTAGTATGCCCAACAAGGATGAAAAACGAATAAAATAATGCGACATAGAAATAAGACACGGCAATTCTCCGCTTTAGTTCAGCCGCCATGCTGGAGATAAAAAATCTGAGACAACCACCTTCAGTCTCAGAACATCGTGCCACACATCTTTCCTATCCTTCTTTCTCTTCCGTAACTTCACGCCCGCGCTGTGTTGCAACATTTAAAGTAGAGTTGGGTCGTTCCGGACCTATATAGTTCCAGGAACTATGTCCTTACTCGGACACATTTCCTTTCGTTCCACAAACTGAATTCAAACATGTCCATAGTTCCGACAATGTAGACACAAAAGAAGAACGAGAAAGCCAACGAGAGCGAATATGGCTCTGTGCCTGTTTAGATACAAATTGCAATACACAAACACACGCATACATACATATGTTGCGTAACTCCCAACCAAAGCCAACACACAAGTATGAGAACGAGTTGAGTTGAGCGCCACACAAAAATCTAAATCTGCCTACCTAACACCCCGACTCCACAAGATATCTGTCTCTCCAACTCAATGTCTGATATCTCTATCTCTACATTTTCTTATTGCTTCGCTGGGCAAATTATGTCATGATTTTTCATTTCTATCCCTACTGCACGGGATGTGTTTGTGCGGACAACAGAAATTAGCAAAATGTAAAACTAACAAAAATTATATATATATAAATAACACCAAACATAACTTAACGCACGAACAAATGAGTAACATGACACATTAATGTATTTACTTACAAAATAAAAAAAAAATATTTGCCGACGGAGTGCTTGAGAAGAACCAACCAAATGAGAAGACACGAAATAATGAGACAAAAGTACGAAAAAAAACCATCTGTCAAATTTCATATCAGACATCTATATCAAGACAAAACCGCTGACATAGATCGCTGACATCCCATCATAAGAGGAAATATCGCGTCTCCATTGGAGATTTCATATCATGATGAGCATCCTGAGAGAATTTATCTCCTGTGGAGTCGGGGTGTAAACGCAGTTCGCACCGATTGGAAAGACAATAGTAGATACATACAGGAACGAAATAGTTCCATATCTTCTTCAAGCACATTGCCTACAACATTTCTTCGTAGTTCCACTCTTATTACTAGGTATGGAGATGGAGTATAGTTCATTTGTCGTATATAGTTCCTTCATGTCCGGCTGAATATAAATCGGTCCGATCTCTTTATCATACTCATAGTTCCCTTAATAGTTCCATGTCTTTTGTTTTAGGTATGGAGATGGAGTATACATAGTTCATTTGTCGTATGTAGTTCCTTCATGTCCGGCTAAATATAAATCGGTCCGATCTCTTTATAATACTCATAGTTCCTTTAATAGTTCCATGTCTTTTGTTCTCATTGTATTTCCATTCTTTCTTTTTCTTATTAGGATGGGAAACATAACTTGCTCGTATACGTTTATTCTTTTTTTGTTCAGATTCAGATGAGATAGGATACAATTTTGGATTTTGTATCTAATGATAATGAATAGTGTTTTTTCTTGCGACTTATAGGTAATATAAGGCAAGTTATGCATTCCGGAAAAAAAAATTAACTCGAGATTTTGATCAAAGTTGACATTACGATGATAGCGAAGGCTAAAAAAGTGGGTCTCGCAATTCTGTCTGTCAGTTCGGCTACAGCCTAAACGGCTCGGCCGATTTTCGTGAAACTTGGTTTTAAGTCCAAAAATAACGGTACCTGCTATACGAATCGACAGATTTAAAAAATAAAAATACAAAAAAAATTTCATTTAGTTAAAGCTAAATAATGGTTGAAAAAAATGTTCCGAAAAATGGTTATTGAGAGATCCTCCCAAGGTACAATTTTTTTTGTTTTTGATTTTCTCGAAAATGGTACCACAGATTGATAATTTTTTTTTGCTAAAGTTCCCCAAAAATTATACATATAGTATTTTGTATTCAAATTTTCAAAAAAGAATTTTTTGGATTTTTAAAAAAAGTTCAAAATTTTTTTTTCAAAACTCAACATTTTGTAAACCCTATACTAGATTATTTTAAAACTTAATAAATAAAAGTTTCTCAATATAATTTACAAGACGTGAGGAAAAAAAATATTTTACCTAAAAATAAAGGTACAAATGTTAAAAAATGGTTTTCAAAAATCGTATTTTTCTCGAAAATGGCGCTTAGAATTTTGGTAAAAAAATTTTTCTTTCAATAAATTCTTATGATATTTAATTTAATAAAAAAAATTGAAATTAAGATATTACATAGAACCATTTTGTCTGGTTTTGAATTTCTCACTCACATGGCGGATTTTAATGAAATTTTTTATAGAAATGCTTCTAAAATGTTTAAAAAACATGCATTTAAGAACTTAAAAAAAATATTTTTTGATTTTTTGGAAAAAAAGTCATTTTTTTTTTGAAAATTCGACATCTAAAAAACGGCTCAATTGTTTTTTTGGAAATTTAATTTTTATTCGTACGATAATAAAAACTTAAAGTTGGCGTACCAAATTTTTTCTTACAAATATTTTAAAAATTTTGTATATAAAAGCTTATTTTTTCAAAAAAAAACCAATAGAACGATTCATATTTGCATAGCATTCTGTTTTTATCTCTTACTACTAAAAAAATTGAAAAAAAACTATTTTATCCATATGAACAGTTTTCTCTTATAACATTCGTTTTTAAAATTCGCACGAACTTGCTGCTATGTAATAGACTACATAGGAGAAAGTTCGTGCGACCCAGTCGTGCATTTTATTTTTAGTAGTTTTGCTGTTGTGAATTGATCTGGAATTTTGGAATCGTACGCAGGTGGATAGGGGTAATTTTATTTTTTATATTTTTTTCTTCTGTTCAACTGTTGAATGTTTTTGTTTTGTTTTGCTGTTGTGAATGTGAATTATTGTCATTTGATTTGCAATTTCGGCATAGTATTTAGGTGGATTTTGGTATTTGTATAATTTAATTTTTTTTAACTCAGAATGGTTTCTTATGTCATTTTTAATTGTCTTCACTACGAAGAGGAGTGCATTTGGAATCCAAATGAACATGCAAAACATCCATGTTTAGTTGTATGTGGAAAGCGAAACAAAAACATTTGAAAGGGACACAAATAATTTGCCCTTCAACAATTCAATAGTATTTTTTTGAATTTCTTTTAATGCTTCAATAAATTTTTATCAACTAAAAACAAAATACTTTAAAATGTTGACTAAAGACTGATTTTTTTAATGTAAATTTTTTGTGATCAACTATTAGGTATATTTTTTTATTTTTCTGAGCTGATATATTCAAGTTTAGATTTTAAATCTTATAGTAACACTAAAGAAAAAAACCTTAAAATATTTACCTAAGATTGAATTCTTATTTTGTTTTTGTGTCAATATTTGTTCTGTTATTTATTTATTATTTTTCTTATATTTATAATGATTTAGTTAACAATGTCAATTGAAAAGCTGAATTTTTTTTTCATATTACTGTTTTGTGTTCAAAATTTCAATATTTATTTGTTAAATATAAAAATTGAATAAAGTTACTTAAAAGTCTTTAAATTCTGGCTATACTAGTGCTTCACCGCACCGAGATTTGTCTAGCTCATGCCACTTAATATCAAATCTTAATAGTTCCGCGGACATGGTTCCAGGAACTAGTTCCGACCGGAAAAAGAACCGTTCCATGTTCGTTCCGCCTTTGGAACTGTTTTGCACAACTCTAATTTAAAGGCTAATCATAATCCCTTGAGCGTGAGTAGATTATAAAAAAGAAAAAAACAATATATTAACATATCTATACGATACTATTATATAAAGTAAGGCGCCAGTTATAGCTATCATTGAAAACCATCATTGAAAATTTTGTTTTCACTTTTTGGGATAGTTAAACTATGAACACTGAGAATATTTGGTATACAAATGAAGCTAATCAACTATATATTCTACTTTTGCAAATAAAAATTAACAAATATGTTCAATATTTCTCAAAAAACTAGTTTTAATTTTTCAATGATGAAAATCGTTTTCAATGAACAGCAGATTTTCGTTCCAACAAAGTGGAACACAATCGTTTCAATGATTTGTGTTCGATTCTCTTTCTATTCTCATGTGTCAGTTTTTTTTTCAATGATCAACTCTAGCCTCAAAAAATTATTCAGGTTGTCTTTGTAATTTATAGTGATGGGTAGGATACGAATTTAAAATGAGTTTGTATGAGGTATTAATTTTTCGAAATGAGGTGGTATTTTGTCTCACCTCAAATGCCTCATATGATATAACTATTTTAATGTGCATTTTAACAAAAAAAATAAGTTTTTCAATAACGTCTCTACAATTCTAATGATCATGAAATTTGAATAAAACATACAAAGTTATATATGTACATATGTATGTACCTAGATAGGTAGACTAGCACAAAAAACACTTAGGCTAGGCGCGCACATTCAATTTTTAGTTGCACAACTGTTTGGTTGCTTATAGGAAACAGATGAACTATTTGGTTGAATGGCCGCGGAGGTGCATTTAATTATATGTTACACAAAATAGCGAACTCATTTTAGGCAATCTTTTAGTTTGTGTCAAAACACAAGCTTTTTAGTTGCTCGAACCAAGCAGTTGCGGAACTAAAAGTTTAATGTGCGCGCATAGCCATATAGAGTAATTCTGTGAGAGTCGGTTTATGGAAAGCAAAGCAGCTAGTAGGAAACTATAAACTAAACTGGACTAAACACTAATCACGCACCCGAACCCCAAAGAAATGATTTTTTTTCTTATAGCTCATATCTCTAACAAAAACAAAACAAGAAAATCTGTTATCATAATCAGCTGCGATTATGTAAAATATTTCATCTGACATAATTAAAATGGATGACGAACAAAGAAGTAAACTCTTACACACTATTGGTATCTATACCATAAAACAGGAATTTACCTCATATGTTTCTGGGAATACCATGGCCGTACTCTACTTATATGTTTATATGATATGAGTTTTAATATATTTTCTTTCATTTGCTCTTTTTAGGAACATTTCGTTGACGAAATAAAAGATAAATATTCATTTTTACTTGATGCACCTGTGTACTTATTGAAATCTTTTATGATAAAAGTCACAGAAGTTTGTCTTTTATTCTTTCATGATTTTTAACAGATTTTGACATGCTGAATACCAAAAATGCTATTCGTAAAAGATTTTTTCTAAGTTCGAACGTTTGACATTTTATAAAAGTTTTCTTAGCAGATTTTATAACAGATTTTACCATGCCGAATACCAAAATTATAATTCATAAAAGATTTGTTGACATCTCAAACTTTTGTATTGAAATTCATAACAGAATAGAAAAATAAAAGATTTCGCCGAATAGGGCTAAATGATTGCAGTTCGCAAAAAAAAAAACTTTAAGCAATAACAAAACATGCGACATTTTGTATTGCCTCATGAATGAGGTACCCATCACTAGTAATTTAGCAAGCATCAAAGCGACAGATATTTTCAATGACACATCTTTTCAATGACAGCGAAATTATTGATTGCTATAACCGACTTGTCAAAAACTATTCCACCGTTCCACTGATTTGTGTTTCAATGATGGTTTTCAATGATAGCTATAACTGGCGCCTAAGACTTTTGTTTGTTTGTCAGTTTGTTTGTAAATACTCCAATAGCAGACAAACAAACAAAAGTATTACTTTATAAACATTTTATATACTTACCTTTGTATGTCGATAGTAACATAAGGTCATCTGAAAATGAAAAAAACTAATAAATAATATATTAAAATTTAAATTACTTTCACTTACCTCCAAAAAATATTTCCAAAATAGAAAATTGAAAGCAGCAGATTGAGAACTGTCTGCCGTTTCTAACTATTCCGCATTTCATTTCATTTTATTCCTCTATATATTTTGAGGCTGAACACCTACTTGGGCTATTTGAGTAAGAAACTGTTTACACGGCCATGGATTCACGCAAGTTCTAGCGCATGATTCTTTCGTGCATATAAATTTTGTAGTATCTATCAATATTTAAAAAAGGCACGGATTTTAGTTTTAACTCTCTGTGCATCAACAGTTCGCAAAATCGTTGTTAGATAAAGTCACGGATTTCTGTTAACACATTCCACACGACTGTGTGTGCAAAAAAATTCGTTAAAGAAACGTGTGGATTTAAGTTTACAAAGGAAATGCCTTGCAATATTGCTTTCGTCAATTTTTGCAGAAATTATGTTTCAACATTCATATTCAAGTCATAAAATCATCGATTCTCAGAAAAACAGCTTTTACATATGCAAGTTTTTGCGCACGATTTTCTACGTTGAAAATTTTGCCAAATCGAAAAAGCACAGATCTTAGTTGACATATTGAACACGACTTTTTGTGCATCAAAATTTTGCAACATCGATGTTCGATAAAGCCACGGACTTCTGTTAACACATTTCACACGACTTTGTGTGCATACAAACTTTGTTCAAAAAACCTGCGGATTTTAGTTTACACATAAAATGCTTTGCAATATTACTTTCGTCAATTTTGTATGATGTTAATTTTCGCAGAAATTATGTTTTAAGGCCATGCGCGCACATTCAATTTTTAGTTTCGCAACTGTTTAGTTGCTAAAATGAAACATATGGGCTTATATGGGACACCGCGCACTTAGAGCAACTCGATTTGAGCAACTAAAAGTACGCACAACTAAACGATTGCCTTCGCAACAGTTGAGCTGTTTTCTATAAGAGCAAGAGAGACAAAGTGGAGCGTGAGTAAAGAGTTGCCAGTGCGCGGTTCTCTTTCAACTGGTGATTAAACTATTTGATTTCGATCACAGTTGCCAGTGCGCGACTATCCTAACATTTATATTCAAGTGATAAATTCATCGATCGAAAGACAGCATTTATATATGCAAGTTTTTGCGCACGATTTTCTACGTTCAAAACTTTGCCAAATCGAAAGAGCACAGATCTTAGTTGACACATTGAACGCGACTTTTTGTGCATCAAAATTTTACAACATCGATATTCGATAAAGCCACGGATTTCTGGTAATACATTTCACACGACTTTTTGTGCATACAAACTTCAACCTACACGCCCTAGCTTTTTGTCACACCTTATGCCAATCACCCTGTATATGTATGCAAGTTTTTGCGCACGATTTTCTCCGTTCAAAATTTTGCCAAATCGAAAAAGCACAGATCTTAGTTGACACACATTGTACACGACTTTTGTGCATCAAAATTTTACAACATCGATATTCGATAAAGCCACGAATTTCTGGTAATACATTTCACACGACTTTTTGTGCATACAAACTTCATCAAAAAACGTGTGGATTTTAGTTTACACATAAAATGCCTTGCAATATTACTTTCGTCAATATTGTATGATGTTAATTTTTACAGAAATTATGTTTTAACATTCACATTCAAGTGATAAAATCTTCGATGCTTACAGAGTCAGCATTTATATATGCAAGCTTTTGCGCACGTTTTTCTGCGATCAAAATTTTTAAATATCAAAAAAGCACAAGTTTACACATTGAGCACATCTTTTTGTGCATCAAAATTTCGCAATATCGATGTTCGATAAAGTCAGTTACTTGAAAAACCATATGGCCGCAAAAAATGTGATCAGATCCTTAAATTTGGTGAAAGAAAACAGGGACCATGTTCTGTAACTCAGGCGATAACTTATCACATCGTTAAAAAATGAAACTATTCATTCCCCTCTTATCGCGTGTGGAAAGAAATGGGTTTCTGTAACTTAATGCGATAAGTTCAATTTGGGATATTTTTTGACTGGAATTTCCATTGGAAGGCGATAAGTCGATCTGTCATTTTTACATTTTTAAAATCAAAACAGGCTGAATTAGAGTGAAAAATTTGCACATTTTGAAATTTAAAATTAAAAAAATCTTATTAAAAAAATAAAATGTTTGTTGGACGGATCTTAGTCGAAGAAGCGCACGAACGCCGAAATAGAATGCGAATCCACAGAAGAAATCTGCGTGACACGACAAATCCCTTCGATATGCCTGAAGAGCGGTTTCGAGAATTATTTCGATTTAGCAGAGACGTCGCACAAATTTTGTTGGAGGAATTGCGACCACATATGACTCAGGGACAACGAATAACTTTCATCCCCATCCCCACTCGAGTTTGCTCTGCTCTACACTTTTTGGCGACAGGCTCATACCAAAGAGATATCGGTCATGATTTTTCTGCGGCTATGAGCAGATCAATGATCTCTCGTTGTATCCGAGAGGTATCTTCAGTGCTTCAAAACAAGCTACTGGATAAATGGATAAGATTTCCTAGCGTAGAGGAGTATGGACCTATTAAGCAGAGGTAATATTCTTATCTTGATAATTATTCAGTATATATAATTTCTATTTCTGTGGGCTAAAATAAAACCTATAATAATATATTTCAGGTTTTTTGAAAAAAACGGGATTCCCAGGAATAATTGGTGCAATTGATTGTACTCACGTGCGCATTAAAAAGCCAAATAGAGCAATTGAAGCGTGCTATTTAAATCGCAAAGGTTATCACTCAAAAAATATTCAATTGGTAAGAAATTACAAACTATTGAATACATAAAACATGAATTATTTACTTTGTTAAATTTTCAGATTTGTGATTTTGATCTTAAAATACTTGGTGCGTTCGCAAGATTTGCAGGTGCCACACATGATGCCTATATATGGGAAGCATCTCAAGTAAATAGCATACTTCAAAGGCGTTATAAAGCTTGCGAGCCCGGAGAGCACAATTCATGGCTTTTAGGTAAACAATAAATATTTACATTTTTATAATTAGTTTTAATTCAACTTTTCTAAAAATCTAGGTGATTCCGGGTATCCGCTGCGACCCTGGCTGATAACTCCATATCGAGCTCCTTCATTGGATGAAAATGGTAGGCGTTTCAACACAATACATTCAAAATCACGCAATTGCGTCGAAAGATTGAATGGTGTGTTGAAGTCTGTGTTTCGGTGCCTAACGCTGGGACTGTCGTATAGTCCAGTAATATCTGAGCAGATATTAAATGCATGCTGTGTACTCCACAATATCCGATTAAATTATGGGATTGTTGACGAGCATTTATTCGATGATGAGATCATAGAAAATGAAGAAACAAGCTCCGTGTCCGAACCCATCTTATATTTACGCGCTGCAACAGTGATACGTGACCGCCTAAGGTCATCTTTTTGTTCATGAGTTTTAAAATTTATGATTTATTTCATTTATAAAAACAAAACAAAATAAAAAAAGCTTAAAACGGTTCCAATTGTTTTCTTATTCCAAAAATATATGCAAAACATATTAACAATTCGTCCTAGAGGGCTAAAAATAGAAATTTTTGTCCAAACTGAAAACGGACTTAAAGGACGCTTAGAGGATCTGAATTCAAACTAAGAAACGTTTGAATCATCCAAATCGACTCAGTAGTTTCCAATTGGGAGCTTGGTATAACTATCGATGTTGTGAATTCCATATGAATTTTACATGAAAATCTTAAGAATCCGTCCTAGAGGGCCAAAAATAGAAATTTCTGTCCAAACTAAAAACGGACTTTAAGGACGCTTAGAGGATCTGAATTCGAACTAAGAAACGTTTGAATCATCCAAATCGACTCAGTAGTTTCCAATTGGGAGCTTGGTATAGCTATCGATGTTGTGAAAGGACGGATTCTTAAGATTTTCATGTATAAAGTAAATTTCAAACAAATCTGTGTTGTTACGACTAATCCGACTTGAAAGGATATCTTATACATAACCAAAATATTTTCAAGAGATTTCATCAATTGGTTACTATGTTAATACAAAGTAAATCTCAAAATTAGTTGATAATTTTTTTTTTATTTTTTTTTTTAATAAAACTAGGTATACAAAATAAAATAAAATAAAAAAAAAAAGTAAAAAACAAAGTAAAAAAAGGAAAAAAACATTAAATGAAACAAAAGGAACTTAAACAATTTCGGTAATATTAAACTTGGATAGTTATAAACTTAAACTAATCATTTTTAAAAAGTTTTAAATTTTTTTCATTTTGACTTATGACCAAATTTAACAGGGCTGTATTTGAAGCATTTTGGGCAATAGTTTGTTCATTTTGAGTCGCAATTACATCAATTTGTTCAGAAACTTTTGAGTTTTGGGCCTCAAGTTTTTCAAACTTAATGTTAAATTCTTCTTCTATCTGCTTAGCCTCACTAAGAGCATTTCGGTACGAAGAGTTTCCCATTTTTCTCACCTTTGGGCAACATGTAGGCTGTTGTTCCGTCTCATGTTCTGAGTTTTCCTTTTCATCAGTGACGTTTTGAATCGTCTAAAAAAGATTGAAAACGAGTTATTTGACAGGCATACTTATTGTTTATGTCCAAGCTACTTACGCTATTTAAAGCTATTCCAGCTTCAGGGGTCACTGGATCCCCATCCACTGCATGTTTTGTTATAATGGAGAGAATAATTTCCTCCATTTCGTTGAGGTCCCTCGGTGCTTCCGTTATTGTTCCTCCTCCAGTTGTGTTCATGAACGCTTTCCGCGCATTTTTTTGTTTGCGCACTCCAGACTTTAAGTCAGTCCAACACTGGAAAAAAAAAAAACAATTACATAACTGCATACATCCATTACTAAGTATATTTACTACCTTCTTCCATTGTTCCGAAGACTTGGTTACCTGTCCCATTGAATTCAGTTGGAGGGTTAACACTTCCCACATCTCCAACGATTTTTGGTGGGAATTTACTCCATTGAATTGTCCCCTGGCGAATTGCTTGTTTTCTGCCATAAAATTTACAAGCCTATCTTTTTGAGCCCTTGTAACCCTTGAACATCTCTGAAAATATAATTGTAGTATTAATAAGCAACAAAATGTTTACATTTATTTATTTTTTTACCTTTTTGGTTATATCCATTTTTAATTTTTTGAATTTTCAATTTTCTTTTATTTTATTTTGTCCCTTCTATTTAATCTAATTTTCCGATTTACTGTTTACTCGCCAGCTTTTATGTCAACGATAAGTTTTGAAGTTTAAAATGAAAAACTTATCGACTTTCAAAGATACAGAAACCCATTTTATCGATTTCTTCCAGGATTTCTATTCCGTTTGTTCCAGTCGATAAAATTAACGACTGTCAAAGTTACAGAGACTCAATGATGCGATAAAATGAATTTCGTTCCAATTCTCAACGTTTCTCGACGAGTTTTATCGCTTCGAAAGTTACAGAACATGGGTCCAGGAAAGTGAATAGTTGTTACATTTCAGTTTAGGCTTGAACCGTTTATTTTTGTTCCATTTCAGTTCAGCATGTATTTGTTTCAATTCGGACAGATGTAGCTACTTACACATGCGCAACTATTTGCAATGGTGGCAAGGGGAAGTTTTGACTGCGTTCAGACAAATTTAATGCTTTTTGGCTAAAGGGTGCGTCCAGAAATATTATAATGTTTATTTTTATCGTTGGTAAAACCCGATAACATACCCAAGCAACACATAAACTCTTAGAGAGTACTTCAATAAATGCATCAGGTCTTAACAAGCTATTAGTTCAATCTTTTTAATACCATTTCACTTTATAATCTCCTAATTCACTCTTTAAAAGTGTTCTTTCTGTTATACTATTAATAAAACATCTTTTCAACATCTTAAAGATATTCATGACAAATGTCATTATATTGACTCTCTATATACCCCCTTTAAAACCTTTTTAAAAGGAGTAATTTTGAAATGCTGAAAGAGTTTTTCATTTTAATCTTTCGAATACATCTTGAAGATATTCTGTGGACGTTTTCACTAAAACGTCTTTATGATATCTTAACAGGGTGTCTTCAAGTAGTACTATTTTCCTCTTTGGTTGAAAAAAATGTTTTGTTTCAACCGAAATATGTGAATTGTGCAACACTTCCCATGCAATCAAGAACATATGAAGGAAAAAACTAGCTAAAAAACAACTCAAATATTTAGTTGAATGTGGCGCAGTTGCATATGATTATATTAAACAGAAAATAGACAGAAACTGATTGTTGTGAATTTTTTATCATTTTCTTTTACTCTTTGCTTACACTTTGTTTGCTCTATTTTCTTTGAATTTGACTGGCATTCGTCCTTTACACTTTGTTTACACTTTTTTCACTCTTTGTAGTTATTCGAGGGCTGAGTTGATGGAATTCTGGAGCTGCTCTTTTGTTAATTTTGAAGATGACATTTTCGCTTTATCCCAGGAAAAAGAACATACAAATAAAAACGATAAAAATGAAAAAAATAATAAAAATGAAGTAATAACCGACGAAACACATAGTGATGACTAGGGCAAAAATATGCTTTGAAATATTAGTTTAAAAAAATATGTTATTAATTAAATACATACATATGAACATATGCTTCAATAAAAATTTATTTAAAAATTATTTAAAAATTCAATAAAATTAATTACTTAACGAAGTTAATAAAATACATTTTTAAAGTATTTAATGGCCAATAATTTTAAATCGCATGCTTAGGTATGTATGTATATTTAAAAAAATGAAATCGACAGCAAAAATAAAGTTATTCCAAATGCATATTTCTTGAAAGTATTAGCGGTTTCAAGCAATTTCATTTTAAATGTAGAGACAACATTTTTTTTTGAACGAAACAAAAATGGAATTCTTCGATAATTACGGAGTCTTTTCAGAAATATTATTAAAATCGATTTAGAATCTGAAGGCAAGTACTTTTTTCAATCAATTTTATGAAAATGAAAAACATAAATTAAAATTAAGTGACTAAAGAAGCCCAAAATGAAGAAACAACAGATAGTGATAACTACGGCAAATAAAAATATGCTCTAAAAAAAGTTTGAAGCGCTTAACATACATATGTTAATGGTGCATATGCTTCAATAAATTTATTCTTTTTCAATGTTTACAAATAGTAATCAATACTAAATATGTTTAGTTCACCTATTCTACGTGTGCATGGTATGGAAAAATATTCATTTTGGATGAAATATGCAAAAATCTACCCCAACAATTTGTGGTTTGATAAATCATGTAACTGTAAAGGGCTTTCCGCGAATAAATTTTCCTCGGAATATTTTCCGTTTACTAAACTTAGGGTAGGTGAATGATGCTCTAGAGATTCTCTCAGAATTTGTTAGTATCGGAAATAAACTTTCTAGGATAATTAGTTGTTATTACATAGGACTTTCTGTGCGAAAGAAATTTTCTCCGCAAGAACCCGACAACGCCGGGTATTTTACGCTAGTTATGTATATATGCACATCCATACAAATCAAAAAATCCTAATAAGAATTCATTTGTAAAATTTTCCTACTGAAATCTATAAATCTATTGAAATTGCAACGTTGTATTTTGATTAGATAAAATCAAAATTGAGCTACGTTGCTTTGATATGATTATAATAGACATACAAAAACAAAACGCTATTGATAAAAAAAAAATAAAAAAACCACAAAAAGTCCTTTTATACCTACATTGGATCAAAAAAGAAATCGGACATACAAGTTTTGTCTCTTTAAATCACAAAATAAAATTGATGAAGGTTTGAAAATAGAGTATTTCTGCATTTATACATAGTTGTTACTATAAACTCTGGATATTTAGCAAAAATTACAGTTTTATTAACAAATTGTCATCGAAATTTAATTCAAAAGAAAATAATCGCAAATTTAATATCAAAAAAGAATTCAGACACTGTGGTATACTCATTTTTTTGTTTTTAACGGGACAAATATAACACTTTTAGGTTTTTAAAATTCCGTTACAAATGTCAGATGTTTATTCGATTTGAATTTTATGTGTTATTAACTTCCCATAGGGAGTTATTGTAATCGGTCCGATTTGTCAAATTGGAATTTTTGACATTTCTCGACGTTTCAAGGTCCCTAGAGGCTATATCAATCATTTTTAGATAGATGTCTGTGTGTGTGTGTGTACGTACGTTCGTACGTGCGTACGTTCGTACGTCCGTACGTTCTGGTATCATTTTTCGTCGTCGATATCTCAAGAACAAGTAAGGATATCGACTTCAAATAAATTTTGTTGAATAGATAATAGCTTCGAAAGAGGCTGAAAGGGCGTTTATTAAAATTCAATGAGTAGTTTTTTCACTATAACGGTTTAAAAAAAAAGTAAAAATTTTGGTTATTTTCAAATATCTCACGAAAAAATAATGCTATTGATTTCAAATAAAATTTAATGTACTTATTATAAGGTCATACTGATTTAGTATGAATTTGGAAAAAAATGAACATACCGTTATTTTTTTAAATAATAAAAACTGAAAAAAAAAATGTCATAACCCAGATATTCTAAGAAAGGAAAACAATTTGGAACTCAAAATAATTTTATTTTACGAAAAATAATGTGTTTGACAACTGGTGAAAATTTCAAAAAAAATCAGTTTACAGTTTTTTTACAAAAAATAAAAAACTATATAAAATTCTATTGAAAATTGGTAAAAATTGTTTTTCGACTCAAATTTCTCGAGAACTAGTAGTGATATTGACTTCTAATTAAGTTTATTTTATACATAGTATAATTTTGTACAATTGGTAAAATGTTGACAAATATTGAATTAATAGTTTTTTTTTTAATAAAAAAACTTAAAAATTCTAGTGAAAACTAGTTAAAATTGTATTTCAAGTCGAATTTATTGAGAATGAACACCGATAGTGCCTTCTAAAGTATGTTGGTTTATACATCGATACCTTCCCGTAAGAATGTATTATTTAAAAAAAACTAAATATAAAGTTTTCAAGACCACAAATGGGAAGTTATCAGTGTGGGTCGCACCCAGCCTCTTTTTATTAATAAGGTCAAAATGGAAGAACAACGATAGAAGTGCGAAAAATAGTGATAAAACATTTTTAAAAAGGTAACTCTACGTGCTATTGCAGAAATTGTAAAAAGAAGCGAGTCTACGGTAGGAGACATCATAAAAAGATTCAAAACAACAAAATCTGTTGAAAATTTACAAAAATCTTGAAGAGCAAAAAAGTTTACTGCAGGCGATGAACGTTGGATATTGTAATAAGTTAAAAAATTAACCCCAAATAGGGGAGAGTACGATAACTTGGCCGCCAAGATTTGATAACGGGTTTTTGTAGAGGGGTCAAAAACAAGCACTTTTTTACTATGGGAGTGGGGTCTATCTCCCCCCGTTTAGGAGGTAGGGGCACTTTTAGGAAGAATGATTTAAATTGAAAAAAAAAATATTAAAAGACAACGGCAACACTTACAATAAAGTGCCATACTGCATTTGAAGACCGGAAATCGTGCATTTAAATTAAATTACTTATGCCAATGGTTTTTGAGAAATTCGCATTTAAAGTCCAAATTTTGATAAAAAAAAAAACGTGAAAAAAAGTTTAGACCGATTGTTTTCAAAATTTTGAAATGAAATTGTAAATTAACTTATATGTGATCCATGTAAATATCAGTTCTTAATCGAACACAAAAAACCGCATGGTTCTATGTCTTCTAGTTTTTGAGAAAATCGAAAATTACCAAAACTACTTTTTTTGATTTTTGGTGGTGACGGTGATTCCATTTTAAGGATTAATGTTAATAAACATAATGAATCTTTGTTAATTCAGTACGGCAATTCATTAAGCGTTACCCAGAATGCACCATGAGGAGATAGAATTGCATCTGAGTCAGATATTTTGTCAGTTAGTCAGGAGTTAGTCAGTCATAGTTAGTTAAAAAAGGTCAAAATGTATTAAAAAGATATGTAAGTCTCGTCAATAAAGTCATCGTCCGTACTATAACTGTTGAGTTCGTTGAGTTTTAGGCCGTGGTTACGGCCAACGCTAGTAAGCTAGTGCGCTAGCCCACGCTAGTTCTCGCTATTTTGTGATAGTGCGCTAGTAAGAAAATCGTGGACGATCGTTCACGCTAGTTCGATTCGCACTAGTTGGTATTTGATCGTATGGTCTATTTTGAGAGCATCATCTGGATATATTAAGTCATTCATTTGGGAAGAGAAAAAAGTACACAATTTTTACAATTTATATTTATTTATAGTTACATATATGTCTTGTCAAAGACAATTAAAAAATACCCAAATAGTACTAATTTGAACTTGGCGTTAGGTCGGTTTTAATACCAATCGGTTCTTTATGTCTTAATAAATTTCACGAAAAGAATTCGAGTTTTGCTGTGAAAATAGCTTTTTTAAAAGAAAAATGTTTTATAAAAAGAAAGAACCATAACATCGTATTTTTTCTGACCGCTGCTAGAATCATTACGAGTTCCATTCCATCATTTATATGATTTTTTGAGGAAGGACGAACAAAAGTTTTTTTTTAATTTTAATGACCACAAACACTTTTGACTACATTTTGAAAGAAATATATCCAATCATTCAAACTCAAGAAGCAAAATTATCAATTACATTTACAGAAAGACTATCCATAACCCTGTGGTGCGATAAGCAAAATATATATGTTATCTTGTGTATTTAAATTAAGACCTTAATAATCGCTTTTGATATACGAGTATGTAAACAGAGCTGAAAGTTAAAAAATACCTTTTTTCGCATTTTTTAAAGAAATTCTCCGAAATGAACAAACAAAGTTTTTAAAATCTTTAATGAATATTTAGGAAGAAGATTACTACATTCGGAATTCTGTAACGAGTTTATTGGAAAAAAAATTATTTCGTAATTTAATATAGCCTCAAACATGCCAAAAAAAAAATCCTGAAATTAGGGAACAATTTTGATGTCGAATCCAGGGCATCAAAAACCATACGAAAAGTTTAGTCTGATGGTCCCAAAAAATGTGATGAGTAGTGCTATAAGTAAATATTAGGTGCGTTTTATTATTCACAAATCTATCTGGATCCGGATCTGGATTAAGTTTTAACATGTATTACAAAAACAATTTGGGATCCTGTTTTCTATCGGGATCTATTTCAAAGATCCAAAAATTAGTTATTACACTGGCAGATTACAGATGGCTTTATATGGTAAGGTAGTGTAAGCTGTAGTGTAAAGAAAAAAGACAAGACATAATTTAAAATTTCCAAACCCAAGGATAAAAAGAGACGGGCTTATAACACAGCTGTCAGTAAGATCCGTATCGTTTTATTTTCAAGGGAAGATCCCGATCCGGATCCAGATAGATTTTTGGATAATAAAACGCACCTATTGTATTATTAGGAGGTATTTTCTACATTCACGAGTGTGAATAATTTGATAAGAATCTCAAAACAGGCTTCTTAATGCTATATATTTATATAGCTTTAATGTAGTCAAATTTACAGAAAATATACATGCATATTTTGGTTGTATATATTTTTCTTTTGAAGCTCCTTAATTTAAAGTATTGGTTCAACCAATTTATGCTCAAAGGTTATGCTAAAGTCAATCAAGCAAGTCATGTTTGATTTAAAACCATAGCTCGATTTTTGTGACAAAGGGCCTTCAAAGCATAGAAAATAAATATGAATTTTTAGAAATTTAGTTTAACACAGTTATAAGTTTTAGATTTATTTATAAAAAAATTAAATATAATTTCTAAAAAAATAAATTCAGTTTTATTCGTAAACTGTTTCTCTTGATACATATGTTGTCCATATCGATAAAATTAAAATGCGCTGAAGTTGATGTGAACTTAGAAGTTAAATCTGAAAATTAATACCAAAGTTAATAAAATGTGAAAGATTTAAGACAACTAGGATAAACATAAATTCCTCATTTTATCATAATAAATCAGTAAGCTCAGATATTTATACCCAAAAGAACTCGCTTACAGTTTTCCTAAAAAAATGTATAATTTTAAATTTAACATCTTTAATTCCTTTGAAGATATCGTATTGAAATTTGGCGTTCAGCTACAGAATGGCACAGATCACAATTTCTGGTATTGCAAAAAATGTGTGCACAGCAATTTGAAACGGATTTGTGAAAAAAAACATTTACCACGTCCATGTGAAAAACAATTAAAAGAATTTGTAAATAAATTTTATACCCGGTGAGGATTTCTGAATTGTGTACGAGTAAGTTCCATCGATGGCAAACACATTAGAACTAAGCGCCCACCTCATTCTGGAAGCCTATACCTACTACAACTTCTGCTAAAAATTACAGCTTCGCAGCAAATAATACTCGCAATATTTATAGATATAGAATATTTTTATTTAAACAATTAATACAAAAAATGATTGCAGAATCTAATATTATGTTTTTCATGCCTTCGTTAAAAATTAAAAAAAAAATGAAAATATGAATAAATAACTTGTATTTGTTATTATTAATCCAACTTTGTTCCATGCTTTTTGTATAGTTTTTCTATTTTTTGTAGTTTTTTGACCCTTTACCCCACAAGAATTTCTTTTTTTTACTTTACTTATCAATAATTGGATGTCCATCACTTGAAAAATTAAAACACTCTTCGCGCTAGTAAGCTTGAAAATCAAATGAGTTTTGATTTACTAGCCTACTAGCGTGGACTAGCGCGCTCTCTTTTACTAGCGTTAAAGCTACTAGCGTGATCTATGACCACGTTATTGATTATCCAAACATTAGATTTACTAGCTTACTAGCGCGGACTAGCGCTCTAGCTTACTAGCGTTGGCCGTAACCACGGCCTTAACTCTTTTATGGTGGGAAGCCGAGGATGTTTTGGCGGTAAAACACTTTCTAAATTTTCGCTCTGAAGGGTGGAAGGATCGATTTCTTTTAACTGTAAACCCTCACATCAGTGGCGTAGATAGCTTTTCGCTATGGGGGGGGGGATAGATCTAGTTCGCTCATTTTTTTTAAAGTTGTAATAATTAAAAAAAAAAACAAATAAGACTTCATTGAATTCTTTATGTAAGCCATAAAAAAATTATATTTTTTAAAGGTAATATATTATACGCATTAATTTGAATATGAACTAGAATAAATATTGATATACAGTGCCTTGCATAACCGCACCTGTAAAAATGCATTTTGTAGAAAATTAAAATGGGAATGACACTTTACTATTTTTTTATTGAATGGCATCACTAACCAAGTAAATTGAGAAGAAAAAAAGTTCCGTTTTTTCTGGTGTTTAAAAATTAAAAACAGATTTTTATATATTGCAAAAGTATAACAGCACAATGCAAACCTCTCTGAAGCTTCATTCAGTTATGTGCTTCGAAATGACAAGAAACAATGCCGCGTGGTAAACATTTAAGCGATACGGAAAAAGTCAAAATTCTAGCTTTTCGGTTAACTGGCCTAAGCTTAAGGGCTGTTGGTAGGAAAATTTAAAGATCCGATCGTGTCGTCCGAAATTTCTTACAAGATCCAGAATCTTATGAGACGAAAATAAGACCCGGGCATCTGCAGAAGCTGACACGTCGAGATAAGAGGCGTTTAATAAATGCTGCATCCAATTCGGCGCATTCTTTGCCGGACGTTCGTGACGAATTGGTCTTCGGAATTTCAGTTTCAACGGTTTCTCGTGCCTTTAAAAAACAGTAAGGTGATTGTTCGATGCAGCTCCAAATTTGACAACAATCTCCAAAAAAAAGTAAGAATTTGCCCAGCAAAACTGAAACGGAATTGGAAAACCATAAGTATAACATTCCATTAATTTACACTTACATAACTCTTGTTATTCCAAATGGCATAATTCAATGAATGTTTTTTTTTTTAGATTATTTTAGATTATTTTCAGTGGCGAAAAAAAGTTTAATGTTGGTGGGTCAGGTGGTTTTAACGGATATTGGCACGATCTGAGAAAGGAAAAAAGTTTGTTTTCAAGAGGAATTTTGGTGGTGGTAGTTGTAAGGTTTGTGGACTCTTCTTCGACCGTGGTAAGGTTGCACTTGCCTTCACCTCTGCAAAGATAAACAGTTCAGCTTGCACCCAGGTGCTTCAGGATAATTTGGTACCCTACTTAAGACGATTTCGTCGAGTTCGGCATGTCTTCCAGCATGATAATGCCCTAATTCACGTTAGTCGTCAAAGTTTGGGATGGTACCAATCGAATAACATACATTTTATGGTGTTCCCGGCACGTTCTCCGGATTGTAACCCTATTGAAAATCTTTGGGGAATTTTGACCCGCAAAATTTATGGCCATAATAGGCAATTGTTCGATGGTCAAGAGTTTCCGACAAATGAAGGAGAGTTTCAACCAAGGCCGGACAGTTTATCTATAAGAAACATCACTTTGACTGAACTTGTCCAGGAAATAAAACGGCAGAAAAATAATAAAGCTCCTGGTTACGACCTTATTAACAGTCGTGTCCTCAAAGAGTTGCCTAAAAAAGCAATGGTTAAGCTTTTACAGCTCATTAACGCTGCTTTAAGACTTGCGTACGTACCTTCGCAGTGGAAAGTCGCCGAAGTTATAATGATCCCCAAACCGGGTAAGCCACCGAATGAGAAAAAATCGTACAGACCAATTTCTCTCTTGCCTACAACATCTAAAATATTTGAAAAATTGCTTCTTAAACGACTGTTACCATTCATTGCAGATAAACGTTTAATTCCGGAACACCAATTCGGTTTCCGGAAAAAACACTCGACAATCGATCAGGTTTTTCGGATAACTTGTGAAATTGAAAAAGCATTTGAAGAAAAGAAGATTTGCTCAACTGCATTTCTTGATGTTTCCCAAGCTTTCGACAAAGTCTGGCATGACGGGCTTAGATATAAATTAAAAGTCTTTCCAGAGCAAATATATAACCTTCTTGAATCGTACCTAGAAAATAGAATCTTTCGAGTTAAGCAAGGAACGGAGTATTCTGAGTTTAAGGAAATTAACGCTGGCGTGCCCCAGGGTAGCGTCCTTGGACCGATTCTATTTGTTCTCTATACTCGCGATATACCCCAAACAGAAGGTACAACTTTAGCCACTTTTGCAGATGATACAGCCGTACTCGCAATATCAGATTCAATAGAAACGGCGACCTCTAAGCTTTAAATGGCATTAAATAGCATTTCAGATTGGACAAGGAAATGGCGAATTGAACTTAACGAAGCGAAATCCACGCACATAAATTTTACGTATAAAAACGTAAACACCTTACCCATCTATATTAATTCCATGCAAATTCCATATACAAATGAAGCAAAGTATCTAGGTATGACTCTAGACGCGAAACTTAAATGGAAGGCTCATGTTAAAAAGAAACGCGATGAACTCGAAAATAAACTCCGCGAATTGACATGGCTTATTGGAAGATATTCCAATCTAAGCGTGTATAACAAGCTGCTTATTTATAAGCAAGTACTGAAAAGAGTTTGGACGTACGGTATACAACTTTGGGGTTGTACCAACGAAAGAAATATACAAATTTTACAAACATACCAAAACAAAGTACTTAAGACAATAGTTAATGATCCATGGTATGTAAGAAATAGCAACTTACATAGAGACTTAAATATAGAAAGTGTAGAAAACGAAATTAAAAAATTTGCCACAGAACTAAGATCACGACTTAGAGATCATAGAAACAACGAAATCCGACAATCGCTTAGCGAGACGAACGTTTTTCGGCGATTGCACCGAACAAGACATCTTGATCTAGCGCAACAAAATTAATTTCTCCACTCGAATCTTGTGGAACTTTCAGGTCCTCCCGTTGGGGAGCTTCCTGACAAAATGCGAACGAAACTGCTGCCAAAACTACTTGTTAAGCTCGACTTAGTTGTAGTATCTCTATAGAAGATAAGGGAGGTGTTTTTTTAGTCAGTAAAAATCTGACACTACTATAAGCATCGGGCTTATAGTGTCTTCCTGAAGATTTCTCACCTTCCTACGCAAAAAAAAAAAAAAACAAAAAAAAAAATAATAGGCAATTATACAGTGTTGCTGAGCTGCGAGAGGCGATTGTGGAAGAATGAAACTGTATAGACAATGCATATTAAATAACCTTGTCAACAGTATGTTAAAAACAATTTTTAGATTGGTTAAAAATAGGGGCAGCAATGTCCTTTACTAATTTACCCGAAAAAATTTACTTAAAATAAAAAAAAAACAGATCAAAATAAAAAAGCGGTTATACTTTTGCAATACAAAAAAATCTGTTTTAATTTTTAACCACCAGAAGAGAAACTAACGGATTTTTTTTTCTTCTCAGTTTACTTAATAGTGATGCCATTCAGTGTCATTCCCATTTTAATTTTCTACAAAACGCATTTTTACAGGTGCTGTTTTACTTATGCAAGGCACTGTAGTAATTTAATTTAAAAAATAAATCACAAAATAAAATCCAGTTTTCTGTTCTTTTTAGATAAAACACTTATAATCTCGTCTGCTAGTATAGGTATTTCGCGATGAATAGCTAGAGCAGCCAAACCATTCAAACGATCCTGCAAATAAGTAAACATCCAAAGCTTATCACACTGTTATTAAAATAGACATATTTTCAATAATCTCACTTCGTTGGTCATGCTTCTTTGTATTGTTTTTATTCTCTTTACTGACTGGAGAAAGTTCTTTCGGGAGTTGACGTTGAAACCGGCAGTGTAGCTAATATCTTTAATAAAATATATATAGCTGGATGGAAGCGCCTTTTCTTGCACGTTTACCTATTATCAATTGGTAAGAGACGTACAAAAAATTTCAGAGTGCGTTTCATTAACTTATTTGGTTCATGACTGGTTATGTTGAACAATTATCGATCTCAATGGGGGGGGATATATCCCCCTGATCCCCCCTCTATCTACGCCACTGCCTCACATATATCACCATCGGTGATAGGGTAAACTTTTTTTACATCTGATAAATACTCTATTATTTGCGAACCCCAGTCGTCCTTATATTTCCTTTCTAGGCAGTATTTTCGATAGAAAAATAGTGCCATGTATTGGTGAACATGGTCGGAAGTTTGTTTTGGTTTTCAAGATCGTTTATTGTATTTTATATGTATTTAGTGGACATTGGATAAATAGAATAAATTTGAATTTTTTTAAATACAGATTCTGTGAATGGAAAAGAAACTTTGCATGCACCCAACCTCGCTCCTACCCCAAATCCTATAGTGTGCCAAGCAGGGGGTTGCAGGGGGCCAGCATGCCGCCCCCATACATACTTTACTGTTTATATATTTTAATGTTGGAAGCAGGGCCGGATTAATAGGGGGGCTAGGGGGGACTGAAGCCCCGGGCCCCGCGAAAACAAGGGCCCCATCCCATTAAGAAATTTAAACCGTAAAACCGCGATATTCAAACTGTACAATCTAATAAACCCCAAAAATAAAAACCAAAATTAGTTCACCCCACAAAATCCAAACTCGAAAGCTATATACCCCAAAAACGTTAAGCCCATGTAGCCCAACTCACAATTAATCCCATAAACTTTAAGCCCACATAGCTCAATTCGTTAATATCTCCAAAAAGTCGAACCCACATAGCCCAAGTCGCTATTAACTCAAAACTGTTAACTCAAAAAATATTAAATCCATGCAGCCTAATTCAGCAAAGGGTTGCCAGATTGAAAAACAAATTGAATTCTATACCTCGTATCTTTTTTTGCGAAGTGTGGAAATATGCTGGACTAATTATCTCGAGTACCTTATTTATTCTTGATTAAGAGAGATGTGCGAATTGAGCGTTATTTTCAGAAGTAGAATTCTGAAATGCAGAAAACTTAATAAGTAAAATTTTGAAAAGCAGAGTTTTGAGAAGTAGAATTTTGAAATGCAGAATTTCGAGAAGTAGAATTTCGAAATGCAGAATTTTGAAAACTTTAATTTTGACAAGTACCTAGTACATTGAAAACTAAAATTTTATGAATTAGAACTTTGAAATTCAGAATTTTGAGAAGTACAATTTCAAAATGTAGAATTTTGAGAAGTAAAATTATACAATTCAGAATTTTGATAAGTAGAATTTTGAAATGCAAAATTAGGAAGAGAAGAACCAACCAATGGATTGTATGTGTAATCAATTTCCACTCAAATTATGTTTCAAATCATAGTATGTATTTTAATTAAATATGTAGGCAGGTATCTCACATTAAAAAGTTTCTATAATTTTTTTAAAATAACTTTTTTCAAAAATAAATGTTTGTTGGTAAAATCTACAAATTGCAACCATTTTTTATATATGGGGCTTCTTTTATCTTCTTCAATATGCAAATTAAAACAATTCTATATTAACCTTCAAATAAAATTCATTGTGGTTTCGAACAAAAAAGGCAAACAAAGATATTTTTTCTAAAAAAAAATATTTTCATATTTACTTTTAATGGAAGAAAAATTTACGAATTTTGTTTGGTTAATTTATAATTAAATTCAACTACTAAATCAGAAAAAACAATTTCTGTTAAAATAATTAACATTGCGATTTTTAAATGTTTGTCTTATTTTTCATAGTTCAACCTTTTTTAGAGGAATACAAATATTTTTTTTGTAGCTTCTTGGATTTTCGATGCGTCAACTCCTCGACGCATTGTCTCTGAGAGCGTGGACTCCTAGCGCCCCGGGTTATTGGGGGTTGGCTCGTTTGGGGCTTAGGACGCTCTGGGTTATGAGGGGTTGATTTGCATGGGTTTTATATCTTTTTAGGGGGCCTCAAATTTGAAATAGCCCCGGGCCCCCATTTTCTTTAATCCAGGCCTGGTTGGAAGCTAGCACTGATTTATTTATGTAAGCAAGCAAAAAATATCAAACATTTTATAGAAAAGTAGTTTTAGTTATTTTCAATTTTTTCAAAAACTAGAAGACAGAACCATGCGGTTTTTTGTGTTCGATTAAGAACTGATAGTTACATGGAACGCATATAAGCTTATTTACAATTTCATTTCACAATTTTGAAAACAATCGGTCTAAACTTTTTTTCACGTTTTTTATCAATATTTGGACTTTAAATGCGAAATTTTCAAAAACCATTGGCATAAGTAATTTAATTTAAATGGAGGATTATAGAACAAACTTCTGGCTTTCAAATGCAGTATAGCACTTTATTGTAAGTAGTGCCGTTGTTTTTTAATATTTTTTTTTCAATTTAAATCATTTTTTCTAAAAGTGCCCCTACCTCCTAAACGGGGGGAGATAGAGCCCCCCCTCCCATAGTAAAAAGTGCTTGTTTTTGACCCCTTTACAAAAACCGTTATCAAATCTTGGCGGCCAAGTTATCGTACTCGTGCCCCCAAATAGGTGCACCAAAGTTGACAGCGGAGGTAAGGAAATACTTGCAACAAAATGTTAACCCTGAAACCGTAAAAACAGTGCTGCGAAAAAGTAATTCTCATGGAAGAGTGGCAAGAAAAAAACCTTTTATCAACAAGAAAAACCGAATCAAGAGAAATAGTTTATAAGGAGCTTTTTGTCTCTGACGAGAGTAAATTTAGCTCCTTATAAACTATTTCTCTTGATTCGGTTTTTCTTGTTGATAAAAGGTTTTTTTTCAATTCATCTAGGCAAGGTGGTGGAGTAAATTGACATTCATTCCAAAAAATTATGTCCATGTAGTCCGCAGCTTTAAATTTAATATTTGCGGCTTAAATATTCCGTTTGATATATAGGTTTTCCTTGCTTTTAAAATTCGTTTGAGAGCAAGCTCTCTGACATACTGTGGCGACAAAATAAATAGCACACTTATGTTAAAAATTCTTTCTTGGCCTTAAAACATAAGTGCATTTTGAAATCCGGTACTGTAAGACCATTTTTGTTGTAGATTTTGAATGTTGAGTATCTGGAATTTGAATATCAAATAACGGGATAAGATTTCTCCAGAAATTATTTTATAAAAAAGTCAAATGTAAGTCAAATGGTACACAAGTTGCACTCAGATGAGGACAATTTAAATAGCACATATTGTTTCTGTTGCAAATTTAACACATTTTTAACAAATATTCTTAACTTTTAAAAGCTTAGTGAAAAAGTTATGAGTTTTAATAAGGTTCTTAGTTAAGTTGCTTCAATTTTAATTGCTAAAATTTAGTATGAGAAGTGGAAAACAATCAGCGCTGACGTTTACCCTAGGGGTTTTTGATTTTATGAAAAAAAGTCACGAAATCTGAACTAGAGGGGAAATAAAAATTTTCAAGGAAGAATAAGAATGTTATAAATGCTCTTCATCATTGCAAAGAAGAAGGAAGTGCTCAAAACAAAATTCGTTTAAGTAAGACCAGAAAACCACCCCTTGAACTGATTTTGACATCGTCTGCCTGAGCTAAGTCCCAAAAATTGAACACGTAAATGAACAAGATCTTGGTGTTAATGTGTCTGTAAGTACGTTTAGAAACTGTTTCAGTGGAAAAAAACTGTTTGGACGATTTGCCAGAAAGAAAGCAGACGTCTTTAAGAGCAATCTCTCACGTCGGATGCAGTTTGCAAGGGAGCATATTTCAAAAGTTCAAAATTGGTGGAGAAATATCTTACGGCGCGATGAGTATAAATTTAATCCTTTGGGTCAGATGGTGAAAACTACTTTCGACGAGGAATCCACCAGGAATATGACCAGAATATACACAATAAAGTCTGTTAAGGATGGTAGGGGTAGCATTCTTGTTTAGGCATGTTTTTATTGGCATGGTATGGGACCACTTCATCAGATAGAGCGTATCAAGGACCATTTATAATAAAGGAAATCCTACGGGATACAATTCTACCGTATTCTGAGGAGAAAATGCCTTGACGTGCAAATTTCAACAGGATAACGATCCTAACCATATGGCTAAGTCTGTGAAGCAATGGCTATTCATCGAAAAAACCGCTGTTAAGGAATAAGCCAGCTTAGTCCCTAGATCGTAGTTCTATTTAGTACTTGTGGAATGTTGTGGACGAAGCGATAAATTGAACTGATACTTCAAATTTCGACAAACTTTGACGGAAAGTTCAGCAAGCCTGGTACTCAGTATCTGTTGAACGATTCCGGAGTCTTCCTTCGTCTATAAAACGCCGGTATTCCGCTGTGATTAAAAATAAGGGTTACTCGACCAAATACCGGATATTTTCTTCAAATAATGTTAAAATTTTGTTATTTAATATGTTTTTTATTTGTTATTTACGAAATATGCTATTTATTTTGTCTTAGTGTACTTAAATTGTATAATTCATTTTGTTTTAGTTTTTTTTATGAGTTCAATATACCTCATTTTATTTTTCAATCAGAGATATGTATATTTGGTCTTACTTCCTCATAAGTCAAACAGCTCTTTAAAGTTTAAGAAAGTGGGAAAAACTTGCATCACAGAAATTTAAGACTACATGTGCTATTTATTTTGTCGCCACTGTAGGTTCTTTCGTCGAAGAGCATTGCCAATAAAACGTTTTCAGGATGTGCGAAGAAAGCATTTCTTTCAATGACAGGATCAACTATTGATTTGAGGTTGTCTGGCAGCCATCTTGAAAAAGAGATGAGTTCAAAAACATGTTGCGGGCCATCTATCAATAAGGGTTTGTTTCTTATCGAAATCCACACTGGTGCATACGATTTTATGATATACGATATACTCCACAAGAATCTTAAGATGGCCGTGGCGCGATGGATGTGTGCTCGCCTGTCAACCTCATGATCACAGGTTCGATCCCTGCCGTCGTCTATGTCGCTTTAATTCCATTAAAAAACCTTCTAAAAATTGTCATCAATGGGTTGCTGGTTTGCTCATTACATGTTGTTCAGGCATAACACTAACAACATGTAATTGAGTTAAACTAGTTTGCCCAACAAGGATGAACACGAATAAAATAATGTGAATTATAAGCGACATAGAAATAAGACACGGCATTTCTCCGCTTTAGCTCAGCCGCCATCCCTGGAGATAAAAATATCTGAGACAACCACCAACAGTCTCAGAACATCGTGCCACACATCTTTCCTATCCTTCTTTCTCTTCATTAACTTCACGCCCGCGCTGTGTTGAAACATTTAAAGGGTAATCATAATCCCTTGAGCGCGGGTAGATTATAAAAAAAAAAAAAAAAAAAAAGATAAGTTATTTGTATCTACTAATGTAGATTCTTTTCCAATCTAAAGTCGAAAGATTCTGTTTGCTGTTGTGACCCATCTTGAATGTGCCATTTTTTAAGGCTGTCGATTTGCTAGTGCGGGAGAACAGTAACCTGCTTTTATAGCTCCTCACAATTCGAAGAGATATTTTTGTTCAGTACTCAATTGATCTACGATTTCTTGCTCGATTGCAGGTACATTTCGGGTCACAGGTGAAAATTGAGCAATATCAGTAAGTTGGCAATCGTAGAATGACTTACCGATAGGGCCAGAATATTCACAAGGGCCCGAAGTAGATCATTCTAGATTTCGTAGTCGCAATTCATTCGCATGAAGTAAACATATTGCGCACTGTAATGGTGGACCTAATTTCAATTTCTTTGTAGCGAATTATCCCTCCTTTCCAGCCAGTATTGGTTGCAGTGCCGTCACATCCAATGCAAAGATTTTTTTTCAAATCGAATCCTTTTCTTTGAAAAAATTGAGCATTGAGTTGACTTGCTTTAAGATTTCGATTGGATCTACTGTATGAAATAGTTGATACCGTAGTAGATTCAGCTATTTGACTATCGTATGCACTACGCTTGTTATTTAGTCAATTTTGAATTCTTTGGGCTTCAACCTTGTCAATAGCACCGTTCAACATTTTTCTGTCATTTCCCTGATCCACTAAAAATGATCTTTCACTAAAAGGCACTTTTTTATCCTTTACAAAATGACAGTCATTAAAGGAATCACACTTACATGATGCAATGTCAAACAAATTTGTGTTTGAAAGTGCAATAAAATTTTGCAATCTGTTGTCATCCCAAGTAACATTTTTCATCTCATAAGATGCTCCAAGAGTTCAACTAGATTAGTTAAGAGGAGCTAAAAGTAATCTTAAAGAATACTACGAGATTCTTTTAAAACTGTTAAAAGCCTTAAATGGCCTAGTTATGAGAGGCTCTTCCTACTCATAGTAGCAACAGAAGTTTCTTTATGGGATGACAGATGCACGTTTATATTAAAATGGCACTTCTAAGGCTCTAATAGAGATTGGCAAAGTACTATTATGAGAAAGCGTCTCTTCCAATAAGAGGTGATAAAAAGAGAACAGAATATTTGTTAACTTAATAAAGAATGAAACAAAATACTTTTTAAGTTTGTACATGATTTGCTATGCCAACAAACTGTTAGGCTTGATATAGTATTTATTTAGTAAGTCTATCAACTATTATATTACAATGGCGATGCATGATATTTATTATTTTGCACATATGGGAACCGAAATGTAAATGCGGTTGAAATTGTATCTACTAATTCTAACATTTTACGTCGAAAAAACACAAAGCCCCTTCAAAATAATGCATATTTAAATTATTTTATTTATAACTTTTATCGGAAATAGGGTTACCATATATTTCTTTCGTAAGCAAATAAAATCAAAATTAACTTTGAAATTTGTTTTGTTTTTATTTAGGTCATGGGTCATTTGCTTGTGAGAGTAAATAGGAAACAGGAAAGGTCAAATTTAATATAAAATATTCCAAATTACACACTGAGAGTCTTATGCTACATTTACAAGAGTAATAAAATCTCATATTCTCTGTAATTTTCTACTATTACTCTTGTCACAAAAAATTACTACTCGTGTAATGCAACATAAAGAATACATTTTTTTGTTAATTTTGAATGAAAAGATAGTAGTATCAATAAGATCCCAAGAAGTTAATGTATTTAGTTTAAATTGAAAAAAAGTTACACAATATATTTTATACTTTCTATGTAATCACAACAATGCTAAATGTAAACTTGAAAATGCCACCTAATAAATTTTAAGTCAGTGCTACAGCCAAGTTATTTTATCGAAATCATAATTTTTTAAGTTATGGTAACCCTCAAATGTACAGGCAACTACTCTGCTTGTGTATAGGAATATGGCTGCTGCTGACGCGATACTAACAACTCTAGTAACATCTTTATTCTTTCTATAGGATCTTAGACGCTTCTTTATGATTTATGTGTACTAACGTGCGAGTGAGAGGAGAATGTTGACATCAGAAAACTGAGGTTTGTGAATAGTTGTGCTTGTTGCATTAAGGATCTTATTAGGATCTTACTGCAAAGCTTATATTCTTTGAACTCCAAATTGTTTCTTGATATAGGAGGATTTAAACTCAAATTCTTTTAGAATTTTCAAAGTGGTATACAAATAACTTTACTCTTAAATATGACTTGTTATGGGATTATTTGGACATATTTAGAGCTCAGTTTTCAGAAAAGGATTCTTATAAGACTATAAGTTTTTTATAATCTAACTACAAGAAGAGAAAATAGTTTTGCTATAAGATTTAAGTTCTTTTAAGCTGGAAAAGTGTTTAACTCTTAAAATAAAAGTGTTATGACATCCAGTTGAGTTTCATAACAAGATATTAATACTTTAGTATAGCAATGGGATATAAAAGAGTTGTATGAGAGTTTTTTTCAGATTTCAAGAGATAAACTCTGGAGAGTATGTTAGTTGGGATAGCTTGTATTTTTTCGAATTTAGGTATCTTTTAAGTGTCATGTATTTATCAAAGTGGATTTTCTTTATTTGTGTTATTCGACTATGACACACAATTGGAATCGACGCATTCTTTCATTTTTTTCGATTTCTGTACTCGATGCCGAGTCGATTTCTAGTTAGGACAAACAAAAACTCTTTTATGCTTATGAAGGTAAGGAGTTAAAAAAATAAGGTTTTAACAATTTTTTAAGAAAAGTGAAAAAATACCTAGTCAGTCAAGAAGGTAACTACCTAAAATATCTATATTTTTATAAATACATACATAATAAATAAATTAACCTACATAATTAAAAAATTAAAAAAAAGAAAAAAATGCGTTTTTTTTTAATAATTTCAGAGGTCGGTAGAGGCCTAAAAGTACCATTCGATTTCTTTTTAGTTTTTTACCCCGTTATATGCTTTTCAATACGCAAATATTCCGATGTCTTTCATTAAGATAATCTTAAAAAAAAAAAAAAAAAAAAAATTAAATAAAAATAAGGAAAAAATTGCTTTTTTACAAAATTTCTGCGGGCGGTAGAGGCCCAAAAGTACCCTCCGATTTTTGTTTTGTTTTTGTTCCATTATATGATATTCAATACGCAACTTTTGCGGGGTCTTTCGTTAAGATACTCCGAAAACATTTTTGATGGGACAGCCTAATATACAAGTTTACGACAACATTCGACAACATTGCTTCACACGGAAAACTGCTGACATAGTGTCTGGGCAACGACATCAAACGAAGCCAGCAGAAGCAACATCAAATTTCGTGGAAATCTGGAGCAACAATGTGGGAATGGCTAAACTGCAATGTTAGCAGTTAATTAGTATTTAAGGTGTAGATTTTAAGATTTATTGTCATTAAGTTTTTCGGAGGCAGAATCGCTGCCAGATTTTGGTATCAAAATAAAATAAATAAAAAGAAAAAAATTATGAAGAAAAAATATAAAAAATAATTATTTTTAGAAAAATTGAAAGGAAATAAATTAATTGGAGCCCAACGTGGGGCCACTGTGATTGTGTTACGTGAAATTTTTTTTTATAAAAACGCCCTTATGTAGTGCTAAAAAGAAAAATCGCATACAAATAAAATTGTCCCTAAGCGGTACAGAAAAAAAAAAAACGACACAGTGGACAGTCGACAACATTGCTTCACACGGAAAACTGCTGACATAGTGTCTGGGCAACGACATCAAACGAAGCCAGCAGAAGCAACATCAAATTTCGTGGAAATCTGGAGCAACAATGTGGGAATGGCTAAACTGCAATGTTAGCAGTTAATTAGTATTTAAGGTGTAGATTTTAAGATTTATTGTCATTAAGTTTTTCGGAGGCAGAATCGCTGCCAGTTTTTGGTTTCAAAATAAAATAAATAAAAAGAAATATAAAAAATAATTTTTTTTAGAAAAATTGAAAGGAAATAAATTAATTGGAGCCCAACGTGGGGCCACTGTGATTGTGTTACGTGAAATTGTTTTTTATAAAAACGCCCTTATGTAGTGCTAAAAAGAAAAATCGCATACAAATAAAATTGTCCCTAAGCGGTACAGAAAAAAAAAAAACGACACAGTGGCCCAGAAAATTGTGACAATATACAGTGAATCACCTTACTCTGGTGATATTAAGTGATCCTTTACAAGTCCCTAAGTGGTACAAAATTGGAGTACAATTTTTTTTTGATTAACTTACAAGTCCCTAAGTGGTACAAAAACAAAAGTGAGAGAAAAAAAACATTTCATTAACTTACAAGTCCCAAAGTGGTACAAATCTGTAAAAAACATTTGATCATCCCATTCGAACTGCTGGAGAAACATACAATGGGCCCCCTAGTAACCAACCAGAGATAAAAAGGACGCAGTGGATCTGTTTGCCGCTCCGCAGGAATCATGATTATCACCGATATATTGTAAGATACTTAATTTTTGAGAATCTAAAATATAATTTATAAATATCTCTTTAAACAAAAATAAATAAATTAGAATATAAGATTAGAATATAGAATATAAGATCATTAAAAGATCACAACGAAATTCGATAAAGAAGACATTTATTTAAGATTTAAAATTTTTAATAATACAAATTTACTCTGTTAACTTCTATAAAATACCAAACATGGCTAACCAAAATAATCTAGTTAGACCTGTAATTAACCCATCAATTCCCACTCCATCTAACCAACAAAATAATTTACCTCTTACTTGTCCTGAGTTACAAAACATGGTACTATCCATTGTGAACCATGTACTCAATACCGAAGGCAGGGACATTATTCAGGGTATTATGAACCCAAATTCTGACAGATTTCGTGGAATCGATCAAACAATTGATCCCACACTTAGAGCGAATCTCACAGACCTTGATAATGTCCCAGACGTAGTGAGATGTCTAAGAGATTTTTCTGGTCAACCAGGAGAATTCAGCTCGTGGAAAAAGAGCGTAGATAGAATAATTCGCCTTTATGAACCTGTCAAGGGTTCACCGAAATATTTCGGAGTTTTAAACGTAATCCGGAACAAAATAGTAGGGAATGCAGACATCGCGCTGGAGTCTTACAATACACCCCTTGATTGGGATTGTATTTCCCGATGTTTAACCCTCCACTACGCAGACAAACGCGATTTGGGTACGCTAGAGTACCAAATGACTTCCTTGGTTCAAGGAAACGATACGGTACAAGGCTTCTATCAAGCCCTTTACTCCCATTTATCCCTAATTTTAAATAAAATAGCTTACATGGACGTTGGTCCCGAGGCATTATCCTTACTTACAAAAACTTATAGAGAAAAAGCACACTTTTGTAAAAGGAGACTTACCTAGGCTCCTCGGGATTCGTGAACCCTCAGACCTCCCACAAGCTCTCTACCTATGCCTTAAGCTAGAAATCAGAACACTTTTGTAAAAGGAGACTTACCTAGGCTCCTCGGGATTCGTGAACCTTCAGACCTCCCACAAGCTCTATATCTATGCCTTAAGCTAGAGAACCAGAATTATAGATCAAATTATGCTATTAGCCATCAAGGAGCAGCTAAAAAATTCCATCACCCGACTCCCCCAACACTTCCTCCACGAAGACCAATCCAAAACACTACCTAATAATCAAATACCAATTTATCCTCAACTAACCTATTTTCCTCAACCAGCGATGAACTATAACCAACGATCGCATCCTTTTAATAACAACAATATCCCTAGACAGCAACCCTTTAACAATAACCGTTACCAATATCAACCCCCAAATCAAGCACAAGGAAATACTATCAGACCACCACCTGGGCCACAACCAGGACCAAATCAAATGGAAACTTCTACTATTGGCACTGCCAGAACAAATTATGCGAACAGGCCACAACAACAACAAAGGAATTGGCCACCTGCACCGAAGAGAGCTAATAATTTCCACAGCAACCTAATTACCCCAACAAATTACAAAGAAAACACCTCATCCTATGAAAACCCTTCAACCCAGGAATCAGAATTAGAACAATATTACGCTGCACCTTGTTTAGACGATAATCAATATGAACAAAGTTTTAGCAATTACATAGAGCCTCTAACCCAAGAACAAGTAGAAGAAAATGTTACTGAAGTGATATCTGAGCTTAGTGATAACATTTTATAGATTAGCAAGCTCTTCGTTGCCATATATCGAAGTCAAAACAGACGGTGGCGAAGTGCTTAAAATTTTAAATGATACAGGATCCAACAAAAACTATATTCAGCCGTCCCTTATAAAAAACCTTATCCCTAATGACAAAAAATTCTATGCCAACTCTATTGGAGGAAACATAGAAATAACTCACCACATTTTCGTGAACTTATTCGGTTTAAAAGACCTAAAAATTAAATTCTTTTTGATGCCGCACCTAAAGTCTTTCTAAGGCATTCTCGGAAATGATAGTTTGAAAGAACTATCAGCTGTAATCTACGCGCGACATGACTATATGACTATTAAAGACAATATAAAAGTACGGATTAAGCATCACGCTGATGAACCTTAGAAGCTGCAAACATGAAGGTTCAGCTCGACAAATGCGATTTCTTAAAGAAGAAGTCGAATTTCTTGGATTCATACCCAAGCAACACAATTGCCTCTTACAGATATCTTGAAAAGTTATTTTCCAAGTGTTTTCAACTCTTTGAACAATCTTAAAGAGGTCTGTAATACCCAAAAAGGCCTAAAGGGGAGGAGTCTATTGTATTGAACAAAGAGTTCTAAGTAAAGTATTTGTAAGACTTCATAAAGATCATTTTTTGATTAATCTATAAGGACACTTTCAAGTGGTTTTCAAGATGTTTATATTTTTGAGTAGAACTGAACTGCGAAGAAGAAAAATGTATATAAAATGTCTTTCTCTTTCACGCAAATACAAATTCAATGCATAAATACACAAACATGGCGAATTCTTTCCTTCAATAATTTATGACTGGATTTACGATATTCATTGTATACCCATTTTATGATTGTGTGTTTTGCTTTGGGAGAGAAGATTTAATTTGAAACTGCATAGGTACTCTACCCTACTTGAAATTAACGCGCCTTCAAATAGAATAGTTTTTACAAAGAAATATTCAGAAAAATAATGTTATAATAATAAAATGCCCTCAGAATAAAAAAAGAAATGACGTTTAAGTATGCAATAGATATGGCCGATTCATGTATGTGTATGTATCGAAGGTATTCCTACCTACAGGGTGCTTTATTTTATGAAAGGTCTTTTTTTGTTCGATCTGAATAATTTTAAAATGTAAAATAATTTCAGCAAATAAATACAACTCAAAAGGTTTACAAACTGAGCGACATATTAGCACTTACGTCTTTAGAATTTTGTATGAAATAACATTAAATCAACTTTTTTATTGTATATGGTAATGCTAAGATCTCCTTTATACTACAAAACACGAAGAAACATAATAATTGTTTGAAGATTCCGGATTTTTATTGCATTTTTTTTCAAAATTTAACTGTAAGTTGACAGGTTTTATACATCTTACAGAGAAAAGATACAAAAAGACATACTATATGAAAATAAGTGAAAATATATGTCATTCCTTAATTTTTATTTCACAAAGGGTTAAAATCCCTGGATTAAAAATCTGTTAGAAAGATATGTGACGTGAACAATCAAACAGAGGCTAAAAAAAATGAACATGAAACCGAGCAAAAGGGCGGAAAACTATAATTCCTAAAATATTTAAGATAATTCAATGCAGTAAATTTTGTAAAATTTGTAGAAGTCTTTTTTATTAGATTCATTAGAATTCATACTAAAGGGACCTTTTATTTTCGTCCTTTAGTGAAATGTTTTTTTTTTAGGCAGTTTTGTTTGTTAAAAATATATTTAGCACGTTTTGAAAATAAGTTTCTTAAATTTTGATTCTCAAATGCCTGTAAAATTAAAAAAGAAGAGAACATTTAAGTAAGGAAAAGTTCTTTTTATTGGAATTCATTAAAACTTATTTAACAATAATAACAAAGAATACGATAGGTAAACTAAAGATCCTTCTATAAGTGTCAACAATTTTAGCGCCCAAAATTATTTAGCTCCTTTTGAAAAACAATCCTATCTATTTGATTTCATTTAGAGAAAAATAGAGCTGTTTTTTTTTGAAATTACAAGCATTGTATGAAAAATAGCACCCATTGATTGTTAAAAACATTAAAATAGTAATAACTTCTAAACCAGCCCGTTTTGAAATACAATTTTTCCACCATTCTATAGCTCTCTTTAATACGTAAATTTTGGTATACCTACCACACTCCATATTTTAAAAAAAGTGCCTTTAGCACCGTTTTGATTGTTAACGTCACATATGCTTACTTGACATTTTATTGTTGCGTCAACATTCTATCAAGATACAAAATATTGAGTTCATAGCCCGGTCAAATTAGCTTCAAAAATAAGGGTAAGGTTACATTAATTCGCACAAAGCTGAAAATTGGCATGAGTATTGAGAACACTATTACAAACAATTTGTCAAAAGTCCCCATCGATCCGACGTGTGCAAAAAAAATTATTCAAGGTCAAATGTTGCAAAAATCGGTTTTTTGCATTTTTCAGCTGAACGGCAAGTTTTATCATAAGATAGGTGAGACAAAAGTTATTCATCATGCAATTATCTAAAGAAATTGTCTTAACACTTTTTCTCCTAAGAATCACCATTTTGGAGATATAGCGAAGCAAAAAGTTGAAAAAAAATTATTCAAGGTCAAATGTTGCAAAAATCGGTTTTTTGCATTTTTCAGCTGATCGGCAAGTTTCATCATAAAATAGGTGAGACAAAAATTATTCATCATGCAATTATCTATAGAAATTGTCTTAACACTTTTTCTCCTAAGAATCACCATTTTGGAGATATAGCGAAGCAAAAAGTTGAAAAAGTTGTATTCTTCATAATATGCACACGGTTCCGCGCCACCCGTGAAGTAGTACACTTGGCGCGTTTTTTTAAAGGTGGCTTTCCCGGTAGGCCTATTCAACGATCTATTGTGGTCCTATTGAGTTGAAAATTTTGTATCTAATTGAAAAATACTACTATTGGAAATGACGAAAGCGATTATGAGTATTTTTTACAAAAGATAAGTACCAAAACTTATCTAAGCACCTAATTACATTACAAATTTGACGCCGATATTGCAGTGCTTTTTTTCATTTCAAACGCTTTATTCAATTCATTGCCACAGAATAAACAGCACTCTTTTAAACAAAAAACAATTCTGACATTCACTGTCTCAAATGCTTCATTGTTAATGGTTTAACGAGTAAGATTGATTTTTGAAATCCTGTAGTATCACAACAGACCAAATATTGGTCTAAGTGTTTTGGCTTTTCCGGTCAGCAGCCACCTTAACCTAAGGTAACGTAACCTAAACAAAAAACTGATTTATTTACGCGTGCTCTAGTACGAGGAGGACTTATTATTGATGTACCAGCTTGTTCTTGTTCGTGACGTCTTTTAACTACGGTAATGGTACTCTTCCGAGTGTACTTTTTCCGCCAAATGTTTACTACAAATAAAGCAAAATTGATACATTTCTCTTACAAACAAGAAACTGCACAAATTCTGTTTGCAATAACTACTTGTTCTTACTACGAAGGAACGCTTAGGACTAATACTATTTTGTTTGGGCCCTTAGAAACGGAGCTGGTATACGAGCGTCGCAGACAGATGCTGCTCAAGGCCGTACGGTCACATAAAATGAGGGACTGGGTTTTCTTTCGAGTTTATATTTTTAAGCCAAATATACATTGTGCAAGTGTATTCGAAAATTCGGATTAAAGTTGCATATACACACACCAAGCATGAGTCTTCAATCTTTTATTTTAACATGGACAGTGTGATGAGAGGACGTTGCGCTTTGTGAGTTTTTTTTTCGGCGAAATTGTGAATATAAGAACATCTTTGAGATTTTTTCAATTTTATCCGAGTAGGTAATTTGTTTTATTTTGTCTGTCCATTTCATCATACATTTTTTGTTTACTATTTTAATATTTCAATCAGTGCTTATGTTGTACTGTGTTCTCATCTCTTCAACGAACTATACGCAAATGAACCAATAAATGCATGGTCAATCATCAATCTTGCATATACACTACTTCAATGCAGGACGCTAGATTGAAAGAAACTCAAAAGATTTTCATTTTGCTTTAATCCTAAATCCAATCTATACGTGTGATTTTTTCACCAATACACTTGCGCGTGCTTGTCATGCATTTGAACAGTGTATATCTGGCTTTAGAATTGTATAATATGTATCTATACGCCACGAAAACTAATATTTTTACTTGTATTACCGTTGTGTAATGTATATAACGGTAATTGACATACATATTATGAAGAACACAAATTTTTCAACATCGCTCAGCTGAAAAATGCAAAAAAACGATTTTTGCAACATTTGACCTTGAATAATTTTTTTTCAACTTTTTGATTCGCTATATCTCCAAAATGGTGATTCTTAGGAGAAAAAGTGTTAAGACAATTTCTTTAGATAATTGCATGATGAATAATTTTTGTCTCACCTATCTTATGATAAAACTTGCCGTTCAGCTGAAAAATGCAAAAAACCGAAATTTGGAACATTTGACCTTGAATAATTTTTTTTGCACACGTCGGATCGATGGGGACTTTTGACAAATTGTTTGTAATAGTGTTCTCAACATTCATGCCAATTTTCAGCTCTGTGCGAATTAATGTAACCTTGAATGTCTATTTTGACCGGGCTATCAACTGTCAACCGACTAAAGAATCACTGAAAATTCAGAAAATTTGATATTATACATAATCAAAATAATACCCATTATCAATTTTATTTGAATTTGAATTTTATTTCAACATTTTTTTTATATTCTGCCAAAGATCTTCAAATAACAACATTTCCTTCTTTCATTTACTTACATCCGTAGAAACTGATGACTTCGTATAGTAAACGATAAAAAATAAAAATCTAGTAAATAATTATTTTATATTCAATATACGTTTAACAATGTCACCCTTTACAAAATATATGTATTTTATACAGATACGCCATCCATTTGTTAAGAACTCTTTAAAATATCTTAAGCACTTAAGCAATAAGATATCGAAACTGCAATTCAAAGCAAAGAGTGAAAAAACTAAACGATTGCCTAAAATGAGTTCGCTATTTTGTGTAACATATAATTATACGCACCTTCGCGAACATTCAACCAAATAGTTCATCTGTTTTCTATAAGCAACCAAACAGTTGTGCAGTTATGCTTATTTTTTGTTAAACATAATCACATGCAATGGCGCGCTCATTCAACTAAATAGTTGAGTTGTTTGTTTTCTTTAAACACAAGAGAGAAAAAAAGATTTTCGCTTGGTTTCAGAATTCACAATTGTTAGGCGAAACAAAACATTTTTTTTTCAACCAAAGAGGAAAGAAGTAATTCATGATGTTAAGCTTTCATTAATACGTTTTAGTGAAAACTTCCACAGAATATCTTCAAGATGTATTCGAAAGATTAAAATGAAAACCTCTTTCAGCATTTTAAAACTACTCCTTTTAAAGAGGTTTTATAGAGGGTACATCATAAAGGAAATATATTACCTAGAGTCACGACCGGTACCCCTCTTGCCTGAAACACCTTCAAATTTTTTTTGAGGTGAGTAAGAGAAAACTCTCTTAAATTCCCTATCCGTGAATACGTGTGAATGGTGGATTAAAATACAAAATGAAGTGAGTAGCTCAAAATTTGAAGTTTTGTTTTTTTTTATGAATATCAAAATGACAGTTCTCAAAACAAATATTTTAGAATTGTAAGTAGACCTTGATTATAAATATTCGTAATAAACATTAATTGTTTTTATACTTAGGCTTATGTTACTAACTTAAATTAGAATTAGTTCAACAAAATGCGCAAAACGCAAATAACCAACGGCGAGTAGTCTCATCAGACAGTAAGTGCACCTACAAAGACCATTCAACAACAACGACCAGCAGCGGGCATTACAAAAGCAGATTTACTAAATCAACTCCCAAAATAAATCTTACCACCAGCCTAAATCGTCCAGAAAGCACCACGATTACAAATGGAGAAGTTGATAGTCATGAGGATACAACCGAAAATAAACATCAGCCAGATAGTTCAACGACAAGTGGTCAACAAAAAGTACAACAACAACTCGATCCAGAAGCTCGTAATCCTGGTCCGGAATCAGTCTCATCAGCAGTCACGGATTCATCTTCATCGCCGCTAAATCTACGAACAACACTCCATGATAATCCAGCCAAAAAGCTTGTTGAAATTCTATCGAATCCCAATTCAAATGAAAGTCTATCGGAGCATTCGTTCAATACCTCATCCAGTCATTCCCTGTCACGTTTATCCAAACATACACAGCCAATAGTATGCCTTAGTTCCGAAGAAGAAATCGTCAAGAAATCTAGAGAGAGAGACTTTATTTCTCTTCTGCCACGTGAACTGGCGCTACAAGTGTTGGCCTATTTGGATCGAACCGATCTTTGTTCTACAAAACCCTAACGTGCTTAGGAAATCTTCAGGCACTGTAAATAACTTTGATAATGGCCGATCAGAAGACAAAATCAGCTTCTATTGATATTTTGACTGCAATTTGCGAGTTTTCGACATTGGTTGTTCGCAATTACACATTGCAAAAAGTGAGCCGGACGGACGGGGTAAGTGTTGCGAACTAATACAAATATAATAGTTTTAAATGCATGTTTATTTGTTTTTTTTTTCTGGAGGAATGAATGCAAGAATATAGCTAGTGAACAAATGTTGACTGATTCCGAACTAAAGAACATGCTCACCAAGAAGGGGGACTTCCTAAATTTCTTTTACAAGAATAGTATTCAAGCCTTAATTGGTAAAATAATTTTTATTTGGTTTATACAAGAAACTAAATTATTGTCTTTATCGACAGCTCCAGTATTAATGAATACCATTGGTGATAGACTACAAAACGAAGATTATCAAATGGTGCAGTTGTTGGGTCTAGTTTTGGACATTCTATCATTCTGTGTAGGACATCACACGTATCACAATAAGAATTTTATTATACAAAAAGATCTCCTCAAGAGAATACTAGAAAAATAAATGCACTTAAAGACACTTAAACGCTTGTCCCGCCTGTTAATGACATCTATCGTTCGAAGCAACAGAAACGATTTTCTAAAATAAAAAAATTGAGAACTGTTGATCAATTGATTTTAAATCTAATTTTAATTTAGCTTTCCTAATTGAAACTTCAATGAATGGATTTGGTGTAAGTATATGCTGCGTACAAGTCAGCTATTTCAAAAAAAGGCAGCAAATGACAACATACACTCAGTCACAAAAGTAAGTATACAGCACGAAACAAAATGTTAAGCAGAGAGAAAAAAATTGAATAAGCATATGTTATGAAACATTTGGCATATATTTTTTAGAAAATTTTATTCTCTTTTCATAAAATCAATTATGAAAACATTTTTTTAAAAAATGGCTTAGATGTCAACTTAAAACTAAAACTCTCTCAGAATTCTGATCACAAAAGTAAGTATACACTAATAGAAATAACAACATTTTTAACTTAATATTAGAATTTAGTAACTTGTTGGGTAACCTTTTGATTTAATTACTGCGTTTATTCTTGATGGCATCGACGAAACAAGTTTTTGGGTAACACTTAGGGTTATTTTGTTCCAATCTTCTTGAAGGATCCTTTTAATCTCTACTTTTGATTTTACCTCATGTTTGCGGATTTGACGCTCCAGATGATCCTATAAAGGCTTAATAACATTTAAATCTGGCGATTGAGGAGGTGTTTTGAGTTGTCTTCGCACATTATATAGCAGCCATTCTCTCCCGATTTGCGAGGTATGTTTGGGGTCATTATCTTGCTGAAAGATGAATGACCCCTCACAACCTAGTTTTTGTGCACTTTGATGAAGATTATTTTTTAGGATGTCGAGGTAACCAAAACGATCTATCGTACTCTCAATAAAAACCAGGTTACCCACTCCAGATGCCGCTATGTACCCCTAAATCATAACCGAACCACCACCATGGTTAACAGTTCCAGTCAGGTGATTAGGATCTAACGCCGTATTAGGTTTTCTTCGCACTTTTGCACGTCCATCAGAGCCATGGATGTTGAATTTGCTCTCGTCAGAAAATATAACGGTATTCCAGAAAGCAAAATTGGTCTGAATATGACTTCTGGCAAATTCAATCCGCTTTTGGCGATTGAACTTGCTATTGAATGGTTTTTTCCTTATAACACAGCCGTTATACCCGACTTCGTGAACGATGCGGCGTATGGTTTGGGTACCTCATGACTTACCTGTCTCTTCTTCCATCTCGGTCTGCAGTTTAAGTGCGCTTATTTTCGCATTTTTCTTAACTTTGCGAATTATTAATCGGTTCTCATGTTCAGAGAACGTTCGCGGGCGGCTACTGCGAGCCATGTTTGTAACTGTTCCACATTGTTTCTGATTTTCCAATATTGTTTGGACGGTTGCTGGGCTCCTATCAACAAGTACAGCTACTTTTCGAATCGACTTTCCTTCACTTGAGTACTTAACTATTAATTTTTGTAAGTCCAAGGAGAGCTCTTTTCCACGTGGTGCCATTTCTAAATTTAAAAGAAATAATTTGAACTAAAATAGGCTAGTCTCGTAGTTTTGTCTTACCTTTTTAATAAAAAAACCAAAAAATCGACTCAAAAGTTTATATTGATGCAACATCACATAAGAAAAACTGTCTGTATACTTACTTTTGTAACCTATTTTTTTTACCTGTGATTACAAATAATGAGATAGCAAAGAAGTGGAAACAAATTGTACCGTTATTTTGCTTAAACAGCAATAATGCCTATGACAAGAAACATCTGCCATATGCGGAGAATAGGTATGGATTTGATATTAACGGTATTTTTTCGTCTATTTACGTATTAGCTTGGTTGTATACTTACTTTTGTGACCGAGTGTAGTTCATCGATCACATTCGAAAATATCATGATTTTTCATGAAATTCTTGAAATGGTAGATAAACCATCATGTCATTTCTGAACTAGTTGCTTCATTTTGATGATTGAAACGTTTTTAGTTGTTGATTTTAATCCTCTAAGTGGTTATGAAAACGAAATTTTAATTGTAACAAGAACTTGAAAAAAATTTCATATGGAGGACGTTTTAACAATTTCAATATGAATATGAAAATGATGAAACGTCTGGTATGGAATTTTTTCAATATTCTTATCAGATTTCAAAACTGTTTTCACAATCACCTAGAGGACTTCAATCCACACTTGGAACCGTTTCAATCATCCAAATGAAGCAACTAGTTTAGAAATGACAACATGGTAGATAAACCATGTTGTCATTTCCAAACTATTTGCTTCATTTGGATGATTCAAACGGTTTCGAGTATTAATTTAAGTCCTCTAGATGGTTGTGAAAACCATTTTAAAATCTGATAAGAATATCGAAAAAAGTTCATGCCAAAGACGTTTGAACATTTTCATATTCATATTGAAATTGTTAGAACGTTCCTCACATGAACATTTTTCGAAGTTTTTGTTAAAATTAAAATTGGTTGTCAGAACCATTTAGAAGACGTAAATCAACACTCAAGCCCGTTTAAATCATCCTAATGTAGCGAGTCGTTTGAAAATGACAGGATGGTCTGTCTAACATTTTCAAGAAAATCACATGATTTTTCATGAAATTCTTGAAAATGGTAGATAAACCAAGATGTCATTTCTGAATTAGTTGCTTCATGTTTATGATTGAAACGGTTTCGAGTGTTGATTTTAATCCTCTAAGTGGTTCTGAAAACCAATTTTAATTTTAACAAAAACTTCGAAAGATTTTTGTATGAGGCACGTTTCAACATTTTCATATTCATATTGAAATTGTGAAAACGGTCCTCATAGGCAAATTTTTCGAAGTTTTTGTTAAAATTAAAATTTGTTTTCAGAACCACTTAGAGGATTAAAATCAACAATCGAAACCGTTTTAATCATAAAAATAAAGCAACTAGTTCAGAAATGACAACATCATTTATCGACCATTTTCAAGAATTTAATGAAAAATTAGATTATTTTCTTGAAAGTTGTTTCTAAAAATTATTTTTTTTTAATTATAATGCGCTAGCGTTTTTAAGAAACAGCATTTGCTCGATTGATCCTATTTTGAATCCTATCCAATGATTTCTAGAACATATTTCCATAATCCCCACATCAATTCCACTCACAGGTTTAACCGAGTTATTCTATCAAAACTTCAGCACTAACTTGGCTGAAATTTTAGGTTATATTCCGGCGGACATCTAGTTAAACGAAATTTTGTTAAACTATCAAGTTGGAAGGCCAATTTAAAAAGGAAGAAAATCAAAAAAGTAAACAAAACATTCTCGAGTATAAAATAGTATTTTTTTTAATCAAGGCATTTTTTGCTTCTTTTTTTTCAACTGAATTGAACTTGAAGTTCAAGGACTAACAATTAAGTTGATTCAAGATCTAATTCGATGATGTTGGCCGATTTTTGTGTTTAGATCTTGTTGAAAGCTGCCATATCATACATATCTGCTTCATTGGATGCTGCTATCAGATGTAAATAAAAAATTGGAATAATATTAACAAAATCAAATTATTTTCTTGGTCTTCAATTCGAAATTTGAAAACTTAAGAAAATTGTATATGTACTTATAAAATGCAGATATCCTTAAACAATTCAGAATGAAATTCACGATTTAGTCACACGAATTTGCTCTTTTCGTAAAAACAATCGAACTCGAGATTTTGATCAAAGTTGACATTACGATGATAGCGAAGACGAAAAAAGTGGGACTCGCAATTCTGTCTGTCTGTCTGTTCGACTCTATAGCCTAAACGGCTCGGCCGATTTTCGACAAGCTTGGTATGTATCGTTTTTAAATTTCCCCCCCTCAGGGTTTATTCCTTTTTTTAAGACCACTTTAAGGCCGTAATTTTCAAAAAATGATTTTTTTTTTAACTTTGAATACACAGTATTATTTTAACTTCTAAAGAGCTTATGCGTCAAGAAATTGACTAAATTCAGCTTAACCGTTTTTAATAAAGTGGAAGCCTCTAATAAATGAAAATGTTTGATTAAAAAAAAATATCAGTGGAAGTTTAAAAAAAAAAATTGTAAAATTTTGAAAATGCTATCTACCAAGTTTAAAGAAAATGAGCCGAGCCGTTTAGGCTTTAGTCGAACAGGAAGACAGAATTGCGAGGTGCACTTTTCCGTTTCCTATCATCGTAATGTGTCTAATCAAAATCTTGAGATTGATTTTTTTTTACGAATGCATAACTTACCTATGGACAAAAAGATATAAGTAAAAAAAGTTGGGAGTTAAACTTCCGATGCTACAAGGCAAACTGAACTGATGAAAACCGAAAAAAGTACAGGCAATCCAGGAATACCCGTAATGGTCTTCTTTGAACAACAAAGTTATTACATGACCAAAATCTACATATAAAAATACTACAATGCCCCAACAGTATTAAAAGCACTTCTAAATCATCGGTTCCACTTGTTCACAATAATACTCCTTTCGTCAGCTCGCAAGAAAAAGCAAATCTGCTTGCAGCGTAGTTTGCTGCAAATTCAACTTTGCTACATAGTGTTATGACTCCCCCTGACTGTCGCAAGAGTTTTTAAATTCCTTGAAATACACAAATCCGCTGGTATGAACTACATCTCAACTTTACCATTGCGTAAGCTTTTCCATCTGTCTTACTCTTCGGGGCTCTTTCCTCCAATTAACGACCAATTGCACTAACGTCCCTACTAATATCTCGAAGAAAGAAAGCTCTTTAACGACCGTCAGTACGGCTTTCCTATGTAAGATTATAATATTCTTAACACCCTGTAGTTAAATATTCATTTAATTTATTTAAATAATAACTTCATTATTATGTTTTAAGTCCACCGATCGTTCGATGTTACAGTTTGGTATATCGTTAACGTTATGTAAGAGCATTATCGTATGTACAGTGGTGGACACAAATTTAGCACACTGAGATGGGTACTACCATATTTTTAATTTTCTCTCTTGTTTTGTTCCAAGCAACGGTACATTTTGAACTAATATATGTGACAACAAATCAGAGAAGACAAAACTGTATATTTTCATATGCAATCCAATTACATAGTGAAAAAATCGTTGATAGTTTGTCATTTGCATTGTTTTTGGTTGGACATCAATTTAGCACGTGTACAAATTTTGGTTATTTTTTTTTTAATTTGTGGGTTTTTAAGAGAACAAAATTATTTTCGAGGTAATTTTATATCTTCTTAATGTTATATATTCAAATAAAATTAAAAAAAAAAACATTAAATAGTCATGGCATAAGGGCAATGGTGTTCTGAGGACAAAAGGAGTATTATCTTTAAGATGAAGTCAAAGGGTCGCACAGTAACGGAGATTTCTGATCTGCTAGAATGTTCCAGGAAGATGGTCTACAATGCTGTTAGACATTTTGAAAAGTATGAAGTGACAAAACATGTAAAACAAGCCTCTCGCACACGAAAGACAACAAAGAGGAAAGATAAAGTCATTTACATGTTATCAACAAAGGATCCATTTAAGACCTCTAGTGTCATTCGAAATGAATTAATGGAGAATTACAATGTCAATGTATCCTGAAGAACCGTGAGACGACGCCTGAATGAAAAAAATTTGAGAGGGTGCATTGCGCAAAGAAAACCATTGGTTTCGAAAAAAAAATCTGAAGGCTAGATTAGAGTTTTCCAAATTACATCTAGGCAAACTACTAAATTTCTTGAAAAATGTACTTTAGAGCGATGAATCAAAGTTCTGTCGATCCAAATCAGATGGAAAAAAATATGTGTGGCGTCCACAAAATAAGGAACATGATCCAAAATACACCATTAAGACGGTGAAGCACGGTGGTGGAAACGTGATGGTTTGGGCTGCCTTTTCTTGGAACGGTGTTGGTCCAATAGTGAAGATAGACTCCAAAATGGACCAGCACCTGTACAAAGATATTTTCTCGAACCATATGATTCCATATGCCGAAGATAATTTGCCGGTTTTATGGCGCTTCATGCACGACAATGACCCTAAGCACACTTCAAAACTAGTGAAAAGTGCCTTAGAGGTCAATAAAGTGAATGTTTTAAAGTGGCCTGCTCAATCACCCGATCTGAACCCGATCGAAAATGTGTGGAATGACGTTGAGCAACACATTGAAAAACAAAAAACGAAAAATTTAACAGATTTGTGGCAAGAGATACAGAATGCTTGGTATTCAATACCTAAGCAACGCTGTGAGGCCTTATACGAGAGCTTGCCAAGAAGACTCAATGCAGTATTAAAGAACAAAGGATTTCCAACAAGATATAAAAGAAAATATAGTTTTAGTAACCGTAAATAACATAACTAAGCAATTTTAATGAAATGTGCTAAATTCATGTCCAGACAAAAAAGTATGTTTTCTGTTATTTTTTTCATTTTTTTCTTTCAGATATAAAAAATATAAGAATGTATTTTGGAAAAATATACTTATATCCGTAAATAATGTAAATAACATAAAAATGAAAATATTGAAATAGAAACAAATTTTGTAAATATAGTTTATTTTTTTCTTTTATTAATGTGCTAAATTCTTGTCCACCACTGTATATACTTATTTTAAGAATACCCAAATTGTTATATCTAGTCAGTTGCAATAAAGCCTTTTACAACGAAGCATCTTTGTACTATTCTTTTTATTTGGAAACCCTCTCCACTCCTTGCCCCTTACACCTAGGAATAGGTGCACTAGTGATCTGAATGCATATCTTACCGAAAAGTGGCACCAATCTTTCATCATTTTGGTGAAACAAAGGTTATAGTCCTTGATATTTCATAAGCATTTGATACAGTTTGGCACGAAGCTCTCTTATCGAAAATGCGTGCATTTGGTATCGATGAATTGCTCCTTCGTTGGATACGAAATTACCTCTCGGACCGTTCAGTTCACGTTGTTTTGGACGGTTTTAGTTCTGATAGTCAAAAAATAAATACTGGTGTGCCCCAAGGCTCCATTTTGTGAGCAACAGCTTTTCATATTCGCTTCCAGACTCACAACACTACTCTTCGATCGTGGAACTGAAATGGCAGCGTATGCTAAGCACATTAGATTCTGATTGCGACAATATAACACAATGGGGAATTAAAAACCGTGTGGAGTTTAACACTTCGAAAAAACGAAACTGTGAAACTGTCTTCTGTCGGCCAAGCAAAATATTAAAGAAACCGAAAAGCTTTCTTTTGTTGATATGTATGTTACTGAAATTTGTTTCCCTCTCAGATTTGGCTTCCATCTATAAGGCATAAATCCGCCCAAAACTTTAGCACAACTCTAATTTCTGGGCTAGTGCCCACATTACTCATTTGAATCTGGCTAATAGAATCCAGAACATAGCTATAAAACTTATAGGAGACAGATTAATTACGGAAAATTTGTCTCTCATAAGCATCCGTCGTAAAATAAATTTCCTGTCAAATAAATACTCAAATGAAATAGCCAGTTGCATTCCTCGCTTCAAACACTCCGGCCGTAATACTCGTCTAGCTATGAATACACATCAGTTTACCCTGGAGCCTAATTTCGGAATTACTGTCAAATATATAGGTTCTTTCTTAAGCCGCACTACTAGAATGTGGAATACTTTGCCCTTCTCGATTTTCTCCCCTCATTGTCATGTACATCTCCAATTATATCCTCTTCAATTTTCCTAAAAACTACACCATAACATTAGATATTCACATTGGCAGATCATAAAAAAAGTTTATGAATGTATTTATATTAAAATACAAAATTATGGTCACCCATATTCTGAAACTCGTATTTATGACTCGTATTCGACTATAGTCGTATGTTGGTATTTCAGGAGTCTTACATTCGACTTCACTTGTACTAATCACCCATATTCCACAAGTCGTATTTTGTCTCGTACTCGTAGTCGAATTCGAATTCGTTTCGTATCAAAATCATTCACCCGTATTCTGAAACTCGTATTTATGACTCGTATTCGACTATAGTCGTATGTTGGTATTCCGCAAGTCGTACATTCGACTTCACTCGTACTAATATCGGGAAACGCAAAACATCGCATACGACTATTCGTATTTTATCGTTATTCCGAATCTCGTTTTCGATTTACTTGAAGTCGTCTTTGTGTACTTTATTACTCGTATTAAATTTTCTAAACGAGACTTGTTTTTTTTTTTCTATAAAAATGAAAAAAAAGTTAATGTAAGTACATTGGTACCTCTTGGCACAGTGTTTAGGCGTTAAACTGTCATGCGGAAGGTCTGGAGTTCGAGTCTGAGCCGCAGCAAAAAGTTTTTCAGAAGTGTACTGCATCTTACAAGGAATTGACAAATCCTCTAAGAGTATATCTCTTGTCTTGGAAAGTGCTGCACATTAGCCGTTCGGAATCGGCAGAAAATTGTAGGACTCCTACGTTCCTAGTAGCACGTACACAGGAATGGTTGAGAATTGTAAGTCACTATAGGTCCTGGTTCACTTTGAGCTTTTGCACCACCAAATTTTTTAAAGTACATTTTTTATTGGTTTATTTATTTGGACTCAACGTTATTAACGCGTTCATATTTAGTAAAATAATAAATCGTTCGAAATTTGAAGCATTGGTTTGTGCATTGAAAGAAAATTTGGAGGTAGCAAGGGGTCATAGGAAGAGGGGAAAACTCAAAGCAAATATTTAACTGTTTTGGGCGGACCTTTCCATAAAACTAAATAGCCTTGGGCAACCCATCCGAAATAGTCCAGCTTGTCTTAAAGTAAGAAATATTTAACAAATTGTAATACATGCTTCTTTAGGTCTGCAATGATCAAAAGTATTTTGTTGAAACAGAAACTGCATCACAATAAGCAGCAATTAAAAGGCACAGGGTTAGTGAAATTACAACCATACGCTAGAGCAAATTTGAGAAGTGCATTGCTAACATTTTAAATTTGAATTGTTAATCCCCAAGGATCAAACACTGGAGTTTTTCAGCCTCCTCCTGTAGTCAACACGATAGATGCTGAAGATGAAACTGACAGTTCAAGAATATAACGAGGATTCACAAGCCAGTAACACCACTCGTACAAACAAAAAACAAAAAGAAAAAAACAAATAAAAGAGAAGAAGAGCTATTTCAAATCAATGGAGCTCATCAGAATTTTATTATAAATAAAATAATTTAATTGAAAAAACAACAAATGATATTTTCAATTCAAATTTATTGATTTTGACAATTACCTACGGGCGACAATATACGTTGTTTTTTTAAGCTTCTCGTACGCAACGTATACGACTTGAAGAATAACGATTTTGATACGAAACGAGTTCGAGTTCGACTACGAGTACGATACAAAATACGTGTTGCGGCAATTTTGCCACAACCGAAAACTTATTTGTTAACCAGCAAATAAGAACAATTTGGTTATTTTACTAAGGTGGTTACAAATCCTTTATTGGGAATAAAGTTTTATAAATTATAAGTAGTAAGATATGTACATTTTAAATCAACTTACTTAGTTTTCTTACGTTACTTGTATCAAAGGGCACGGTAGTGCCCAGCCGAGTTCTGGCACTACACCCTTTTTACAGGAACAAACTCAGGCGACTTTTGACCCCTCCCTATCTTCAGTACCAATCAAGTCGGAAACTTAAAATTCCAAATATTTGCTAAGCTAGTCAGGCACATGCGCCTGACCAAATTTCAATTTTCTAGCATAAGCGGTTCCTGAGATATAAGGCCTCAAAAATCACAAAAACCGTAACTGACTGACTGACTGACTGACTGACTGACAGATCATCAAAATTATGGAGCACTTCCCGACATCGTAGAATCTTGTAATTTTGCACAACGGTAGGTCTTGTCATGTAAGCAGAGGAAAAAATCGAAAAATTGAAATTTTCCATTCAGGGGGCGTGGTATCCGCCCACTTTCTCCGAATTGTCTCCGAATTGGTGTTGGTTGAATGGAGCACTTCCTGCTGCTGTAAAACGATGAAATTTGGTGAACCGGTAGGGCTTATAATGCATATAAAAAACCAAAAATAAACACCAAGATTTTCCTTTCGGGGGGCGTGGTATCCGCCCACTTTCTCCGAATTGGTGTTGGTTGAATGGAGCACTTCCAACTACTGTAAAACGATAAAATTTGGTAAAGTGGTAGGGCTCAAATTGCATTCGAAGAAAAAAATATAAAATTAGCGGTTTTTTATTCAGGAGCGTGGTATCCGCCCACTTCCTCAGAACTGATGTAAATCATATATGGCGCACTTCCAATTGCAGTAGAACAATGAAATTTGGTAGAACGGTAGGGCTCAAATCGCATATAAAGGACCGAAAATAAAAATCGAGGTTTTCCATTCAGGGGCGTGGTATCCGCCCACTTCCTCAGAACTGATATAAATTATATATGGCGCACTTCCAATTGCAGTAGAACAATGAAATTTGGTAGAAGGGTAGGGCTCAAGTCGCATATAAAGGACCAAAAATAAAAATTGATGTTTTCCATTCAGGGGCGTGGTATCCGCCCACTTCCTCAGAACTGATGTAAATTATATATGGCGCACTTCCAATTGCAGTAGAACAATGAAATTTGGTAGAACGGTATGGTTCAAATTGCATATAAAGGACCGAAAATAAAAATCGAGGTTTTCCATTCAGGGGCGTGGTATCCGCCCACTTCCTCAGAACTGATGTAAATTATATATGGCGCACTTCCAATTGCAGTAGAACAATGAAATTTGGTAGAACGGTAGGGCTCAAGTCGCATATAAAGGACCAAAAATAAAAATTGATGTTTTCCATTCAGGGGCGTGGTATCCGCCCACTTCCTCAGAACTGATGTAAATCATATATGGCGCACTTCCAATTGCAGTAGAACAATGAAATTTGGTAGAACGGTAGGGCTCAAATCGCATATAAAGGACCAAAAATAAAAATTGATGTTTTCCATTCAGGGGCGTGGTATCCGCCCACTTCCTCAGAACTGATGTAAATTATATATGGCGCACTTCCAATTGCAGTAGAACAATGAAATTTGGTAGAACGGTATCGCTCAAATTGCATATAAAGGACCGAAAATAAAAATCGAGGTTTTCCATTCAGGGGCGTGGTATCCGCCCACTTCCTCAGAACTGATATAAATTATATATGGCGCACTTCCAATTGCAGTAGAACAATGAAATTTGGTAGAACGGTAGGGCTCAAATTGCATATAAAGGACCGAAAATAAAAATTGAGGTTTTCCATTCAGGGGCGTGGTATCCGCCCACTTCCTCAGAACTGATGTAAATTATATATGGCGCACTTCCAATTGCAGTAAAACAATGAAATTTGGTAGAACGGTAGGGCTCAAGTCGCATATAAAGGACCAACAATAAAAATTGAGGTTTTCCATTCAGGGGGCGTGGTATGTTTAATTTATATGGAGCACTTCCGATTGCTGTAATTAAGGTAGGTATGTTAGTGTTATGTATCTTGCCAGGATAAGAAGAAATAATTGAAGCGCAAATTAAAACAACCAATAACAAAAAAAAAATATACCAAAAGAAATAGGAAGCTATAAACTAAATTGATTTTAGTAGGAAGAGTCCACCCTTCTATCTTTCCTTATCTTTCGAGATTTTGACATGGCAAAATATTTAAATCTTTGCAAAACGGAGTGAGATCAGACCAAAAACATAAATGTTAAAAAAGAGCCAAGTTCTTCTATACAAAAACCTTTGTGTAACAAGTCAGCCGTGAAAAGTAATGAGATCTAAAAGTGCGCCAAGTTCTTACTTCATGAAGATTTAATACCGAATATTTAAAGTAGAATAATATTGAAACAGCTACAATGTAATAGAGAAATTTTATTATTTAATGATTACTGAGTAAAATTTGATGGGCTTACTTGGCAAGTTTTTTTTTTATGCCCAATTCAAACGGTTTTAAAAACTTGACCAGTAAGCCCATCAAATTTTACTCAGTAATCATTAAATAATAAAATTTCTCTATTACATTGTAGCTGTTTCAATATTATTCTACTTTAAATATTCGGTATTAAATTTTCATGAAGTAAGAACTTGGCGCACTTTTAGATCTCATTACTTTTCACGGCTGACATGTTACACAAAGGTTTTTGTATAGAAGAACTTGGCTCTTTTTTAACATTTATGTTTTTGGTCTGATTTAATTTAAGTTAAATTGCCAAGAGCAAGCAAGAGCAACCTCGTGTATGGCGAAAACGGAAATCAAAAGGGATTAACCATAAAGTAAGTAGGAGAGAAAAAATTAGGATAAAAGAACATTTCTCCTGGAACTCTGATGTCGAGAGCGGCCAGTTTTACCGAAGGCCTTTCGTAGACTCCACTCTGCGTTTGTACGAACGCACTTCGTACTTGATCATCCTTGGAACGTTTAACTTTAACTATTCGTCCTTTAGGCCAGCTGTTTCGAGGGCTGTTTGGATCCACAACTAGGACTATATCGCCCACTTCTAGAGGTTTTGCGGGTGTGAACCATTTTGAGCGTCTGGTAAGTGTGGGCAAGTATTCTGCTACCCAGCGCTTCCAGAAGCGGTCCGCAAACTGCTGTGAGATGAGCCAATTTCTACGTAGCACTGTCACGTCGTCGCTTAACTCCACCGAAGGTTTTGAGCCACAGGCCGAACCCAATAAAAAATGGTTGGGCGTTAAAGCTTCAGGATTTTCGGCGTCTATTGGAATATATGTCAACGGTCGCGAGTTGATAATATTTTCTGTTTCTATAAGCATAGAACGTAGCAATTCGTCGTTTGGATTTCTTGTTGGCATTATAGCATAAAGTGTATTTTTGATGGAACGTACTAAACGCTCCCATCTACCACCCATATGTGGTGAACCCGGTGGTATAAACTTCCATTGAGTGTTTGTCGTGGTAAAGGTCTCAGCTAACCGGTCTCGTTGGATGCTAGCGGCTGCATCGCGTAGCTCTCGCTCTGCGCCATGAAAATTAGTGCCGTTGTCACTATGAAATTCGATGGGTGTTCCTCTTCTGGCCATAAAATTGCGCAGGCAGAGGATACAGGAATCAGTCGTCAAGGTATGAGCGACTTCTATATGGACGGCGCTTATGGTGAGGCAGGTTAACAGGACTCCCCAGCGCTTTTCAGTTCTTCGACCTGCAGTGACTAAAAGAGGGCCAAAGTAGTCGACGCCAACGTACGAAAACGTTCGACTGAAAGATGCAAGTCGTGCGTGGTGAAGTGGTGCCATGATTGGTGGGCGTGGTTGAGCTCTGTTGATTTTGCATTGTGGACAAATTTTTTTGATAGCTTTCAAGGCCGAGCGCATCTGAGAAATGTAAAATTTTTGACGAAGAGTATTTACCACAGTTTCATCGTTTTGGTGGTTGTGACGAGAATGAACATCCTCGATAATAAGGGTAGTGATGCGATGATATCTTGGAAGAATAATGGGTAGGCTGAGGTCCGTGCTGAGATCTTCTTGCAAACGGATTCTTCCATTGGCTCGAATGAGTCGATTTTCATCAAGAAATGGGCACAAGTTAAAAATGGAGCTGCTTTTCTCGACACAACGGTTCATGGTAAGGTCTGCAATCTCTTCGGCGTATACACAATTTTGAGCTTCTCTTAGCAGTTCGTTTTGCGCTTTCTGTAGTTCTATTTATTTATTTATTTATTTATTCATTTATCAATGGATATTTATCTGTTGATTACTTTTAACAATAATTCATATATTACAATCATTGATTTCTATTAAAAATATTTAGAGCAATTTGTTTAAAAACAGTTCTATTCATTTGAAAGTCGACTTCATAACTAATAGAATTAAAATTTCTCAGTGAACGAGTTAAGGGTTCATTAAGTCCATAGTTCGTCCTGTGATTGGAAACAAGAAAAAGAACGTTTCTGTTTCTAAGATTTCTCTCTGGAACATAAAAGTTTAGAAGATTTAATAACTCGGGTGAATTAATTCTTCCATTAGCGATATCTTTGACAAAAAGTGAACAGAGAGTGTCTCTACAGGTTTTTAACGATTTGAGATCTATTAAGGCGCATCTTGACTTATAAGGGGGTAAATCTTCTGACCAACCCAATTTGCTCAATGCAAACCTTGTGAATCTTTTTTGGATTTTTTCGATCCTATCAGAAGAGTTTACATAAAATGGAGACCATACAACACAACAATATTCAAGTATAGGTATTATTAAAGAAGTATAAATAGCTTTTAACGTATAACAATCTCTAAATACTAGGGTATTTCGCTTTAGAAAACCAAGAAGTGAATTTGCCTTCGATACAATGAAATTTATATGTGATATAAAAGACAACCTTGTATCAAAAATAACTCCAAGGTCCTTAACTTCACTAACAGTACATAAAACTTCGTTGCCGAGTCTATAACTGTATATAACTCTTGGTGTTGAACGAAAGGCTCTAAAGATTTTACATTTGGAAATATTTAAATCGAGGTGATTATATCTACACCACTGAAATAATCTATCAATAACTTTTTGAAAGTTTTCACAATCTTCCTTTACGGATATTTGATGATATACAGTCATGGAAAAAATAATAGAAACAAGTTTTTTCTGCGCCGTTTTTTTAAAAACAAAAAGTTTATTGGAAGGAAATTGAAAATTCAAAATACATACAATAAGTCTCTATAAAGTTTAAAATATACACAATATTAAATTTATTAATAAAAAGAAAAATTAGTAATGAGAAAAATTAAAATTAATATTAACAGCCATTTTACCCTGGAAAAAATAATAGAAACAATATTATAGTTGTGTTTTTCTTTTTGGTAAAGAGAAACTTAACAGTTAAATTGGTTCATATTCGTTTAGTACTTGGTCGTTGCACCTTTATTGTTAATGACGGCTTCACATCTCCGCCCCATGGAATGAACCAACTTGGCGCATGTCTCGGAAGGTATGGAATACCATACATTTTGTATTTTAGACCACAGGTCTTCCTTATTCTTGGCTCTGAAGTCTCCAATTTTCCTCTTAAGTATGCCCCACAGGTGTTCTATGGGATTAAGATCCGGGGAGTGCGATGGCCAATCCATAACATTTATTTTATTTTTGTTAAAGTATTCCTTTGCCAATTTTGAGGAGTGCTTGGAGTCGTTATCCTGCATGAATTCCCCTTCAATTGGCATGTTCTCTTCGGCAAATGGCAGCATAACTTCATTTATGATTCGGACGTAGTCAATAGCACACATTCTATCTTTTATCCAAAAAATTGGACCAACCCCAGATGTTGAGAAGCACCCCCAAATCATGATATTTCCTCCACCATTTTTAACAGTCTTTTTTGTGTACCTTGGATCGAATTCTGCGTTCTTAGGTCGTCTGACATACATTTTGCCATCGGAACCAGATAAATTTATCTTTGTTTCATCCAACCATAAAACGTTGTTCCAATTTTCTCGTTGGGCGTGTTTATTTGCAAAAGTCATTCTCTGCAGAATATTTTTCTTGCTCAAGAATGGTACTTTACTGGGACTCCTTCCTGGAAGCCTTGCTTCCATTAGTCGGTTTCTTATTGTACGACTTGAAACAGGCGCATTTAGTTCAATTTTCAAGTCGTTTGAAGAAAAAAAAGGGCTTTTTTTACACAGTCATACCAATATCTTATCAAACCGCGTTGAGATCTTTCGTTTTCTGCCTCTTGTTTCTGGCTTTGGACTTGAATGGAGAACTGTAAATATCTTCTTTTTTGAACAATTTATTGCTTGTGCTATTTCTTCCATAGTTTTCCCATTTTTTTCTGAAGTTTTTTATTAAATTGCGCTCTGTAATAGTACAATGCACTCCACGACCCATTTTTATAAAATTTTAAAATAACTGTTACCTATATTTTTTTTTATTAAAACGACTGAAACACGTGCAAATCTAATAAACAACAATAAAACGTCTATTTCCATAAAAATAAAAACGAAATTTAAGTCAAATTGAAAGTCAAAGTACCTTGTTTCTATTATTTTTTCCAGGCGAAATTATCACTTAGCTCATTTTTTTTACCGTTAAGTCCAAAGAAAGAGCTAATGACAACAAACGGCTGCACCATTTCAAAGTCATGCTAGGTGCAATTAATATATAAAAATTAGAACCGAGGAAGACGTAATTGTATGTAGTTATTAATGGTTGATCATTATTTAAAGCTTTGTTTCTATTATTTTTTCCATCACTGTAGTTTTAAATCGTCTGCAAACATTAGACAATTGGTAAATTCTAAGAGGTCCGCAATATCATTAACGAAGAGATTAAAAAGCAGTGGCCCTAGATGACTACCTTGCGGAAGACCTGACAAAACATCAATAAGAAATGATTGGTCATTGTCAATTTTCACAATCTGCTTTCGATTTGACAAATAAGATTCCAGCCATTTAAGAAAACCGAGATTTAACCCAATTTTCTCAAGCTTTCTTATAAGAAGCCTGTGATGCACTCTATCAAATGCTTTTATAAAATCTGTGTATCAAACATCCACTTGCAATTTATGCTCCAATGACTGGACGCAGAAATTCGTAAAAAGACATAAATTTGTAGTAGTGGATCGACCACTGCAGAAACCATGTTGTCTTGTTGTTATAATGCCTTTAACTGCAAAATTAAGCCTATCATAAACTAATTTTTCAAACAGTTTCGGTACGGCGGAAAGTTTAGATACTGGCCTATAATTGTTAATCAAATGCTTAAGACCATTTTTAAATATTGGACTAATCGAAGAAAGTTTCCATTCTTGAAGGAAAACGCCAGTATGAAGCAATGTATTAAAAATAGGCATGGGTCAATACTAATATTTTGTAATATTACCTAATACTAATATATTAGTTAACAAATATTATAATATTTAAACCGATATAAAAATATCACTAATATTTGGAAAAATGTATCCTCCTTTTACATTGTACATACACTGAAAATAAATTCCTAGGTCATATTGATAAAAACGTTTTTGTTGATCTTTAACAAAACAATATTATCGTTTTAATAAAATTTTATCAATACGAAAGGATGATTTTGTTGTAATGTAAATGTAATTCTGCATGATTTTTTGTCAGTTTAACAAAATATGCTCTACAAATAATATTGTCAGTTTAACAAACCAAGTTTTGTTAATATAACAAAATAAAACAGAGATTTTTGTGATCCACAATTTTTTTTGTGATGTTACCAAAATGTTTTTTGTATCTAAAAAAAAATCTGTTTTATAAATGTTTGTCAATAGGTACCTATCACAAAGTTTTTGTCAATTTAACAAAAAATGTAAACATTTTTGTTGAAATGACAAATACTTATTTTCATTTTGGGGTTGAGTTATTTTGTAATATTGATAAAATAAAATTATCAGATAGATAAAACTATTTTGTAAGGAAAAGAAAAAATTCTGCGAATATTTTTTTGATCATGACAAATCTTTAGTGTATGATTTAGTTTACATTTGGTTTCCGTCAAAAAATCGATGTAAGATTAACTGAATTTAACGAAAATTGCTTATTGACAATACGCCCTCACAGATGATTCCATATGAGATCGCAGGGACGAAAAGCCAATTTTTATGGATTAAAAAGTAAAACAAAGGCTATTTTGAAACAAGAAAATTTTTTAAATTGATTACCATTTTTATTAAGCTGACAGATAAATTTTGTGGATTCAACAAAATAAATTTGCTAAATTGACAAAATTTTTTGTTGATTAAACGAATCCGACAATGAAAAAAAAAAAAAAAAAACAATTGGTAACATTAACAAAAAAAATTTGCTGATATAAAAAAAGAATTGTTTATATGACAAATTAATTTTGTAAATTCTACGAAATTTTGTAATATTGACAAAATATTTTCATTATTGTTTATTTTCAGTGTATGCACCAAAAGCTATCTAAATGCCCAATTCTACATTCTACAAATATCTTTCCCAAAAATATGTCATGGCTCATGCATGACCCTCATGATTGTGACACTAATAAGATTAATTTAAAAAAAGGGTGATATAGGGACCTACTATGTACTTACTTTTAAAATCACTGATATACCTACCTACCTATAATCAGAATCATTGAACTTAATAATTTGAACATTTCTTACTTAAATGAATTATTATAGGTAGGTAGTTATTTAATTTGTTTTTCCTGGGTAGGTAGGTATTTAGTTTTTTGTCTTGAATTTAATTTTATTTCGTGTTGCAATGATTTCGTTTTAGCTGTTAGGTATTCGCTTTCACTGCAGGTATTGAAAAATAATAGCATTAAACTAAACATTATCGCTGACAATATTGGCACAATTGATTATTACTTGAATATCATTTCTTCTTCTTCTTACCTGTATATTAACATTTATTTTAACAATTTAAATTTATTTTTACAATTCAACTTTTGGTTTTTAACAATTAACTCTCTTTCTTACCAGCAGTCAGATTGAAACGAAATTTGAAATTTAATTCCAGTCTTTTCAAAATGAACCATACCTACATGTTAGTGTTTAGTTCTCATTCGTATATCCTGAAACAAATAATTGCGTTCCACCTATTATTTAATACGGTAAACCGTCCTATCTTAGCCCTTATTCACTATTGCATTTAAAAAAAAATTCAGAATTAAGTGTTCTCTACGAACTACGCTCTATTTCCCCGGCATACCTACCTAAAAATATTAATATTGCATTGTCATTCCATACAAGAACAATAAAAAAAAAGTTAACAGCTTTTCATACTAAAATACAATTTTCATATCAGAAACCATCAAATTACAAGATTGAAAATGAAGTCCATGCACTACCACAAACTTAAATCCATAACATAAATACATACCATCTTTGGTTTATTTCCTATCTTCCTTCGTTCACTAAACAGAAAAATTCCAGTGTCCAATTTAAATACCATCCCACTTTGCTTGCATTATAAACATTTCACGCTTTTGTCTCTTTCCAGTCTTTTTTCCTCATACAAACAATACAATCCATAAAAATATATCAGATATGCGTCCGATACTGATACTAATATCTTATATGATACAAAAATATTCGCTTCGACCGACAATGATACTAATACCTAATACCAAAAATATTATGAATACAAAAATATTACCTTCGAAGCTAATACTAATCCTGATACTGATTTCTTGTATGATACAAAAATATCACCTTCACTATGATACTAATACCTAATACCAAAAATATTATGAATCTTCGTATCGTATTACTCATAGTATCAGTGGCACTCAAGTTGATACTTTGTATGTATCTTAATATTTTAGGTAAGAAAGAGATATCAGAACAAGAGTTTTTCCTTTAAGAATTGTCTGTAGTGTGGTTGAGTGGCGTGTCTCTGTGTGGTGGTGTGGTTATAACGAAAGCCAAAGCGAATATTTTTGTATACTAGCATTCGTAGGTACGATATTTATATTTTAGGTATGTAGGTAAGAAGAAGAACGAGATACATATGAGATGAGAACAAGTAGAGTGCAAATGAATGAAATCGTTGGTTATGTTTAGGTAGAATATAGAAGATAATATTGTTGCGGTAGGGAGAAGTGAATATTTTTGCGAAGGAAGGGAGAAGCTCATATTTTTTTGTAGGGAGAACTCAATATTTTTGCTAAATATCTGAATATTAGGATGTTTATGATATTAGTATTAGCGATATTGAATATTTTCAAATATTAGTAATATCTTAGTGAATACTAATATATCGGTCACATCCCTAATTAAAAACAATTTTCAAAATTTTGAAAAGCGAAAAAGCACATTTGGAAAGCAAAAGTGGTGGAATCAAATCCACACCGGCTTTTTTGTTTAAATCAAGATGAAGTAAACCATCTAAAACTTCTTGATCTGTTAAAGAAAAAGAACCAAAATCAACTTGGCAACTAATTTCATTATACTTATCTGAACAATTATCTATAATTGCTTCATTATAATTTGATTTAAAATAGTTTGCGAAAAGATCACATGTAGATTTTTTATCGAACGAGCATGCATTATCCAATTCCATAGAAATTGGAAATTCAGAAACTTGACGTTTTGATTTCAAAAAAACCCAAAAAGATTTTGAGTTATATTTAATATTTCTTTCAATCGAACATAAATATTGAGAATAGAGAAACCTGCTTAAAAAATCAAATTCTCTTCTCAACTGAATAAAATGAGTTCTGTCTTCAAAGTTCTCTGATAACTTATACTTTTTAAAAGCTTTATTTTTAACATTTTCCAAGTTCTTTAGCCGTTTATTAAACCATGGATATTTAAAAGACGCTCTCTTTCGGACCAAAGGGACAAACTACTTGTGAACTCCCTCAAACAAATAACTCTTAAAAATTGAATACGTTTTATCTAAGGATTGATCGGCTGTAACCGATTTCCAATTTATAGAATTATAATAATTATTCAATGAAATGAAGTCAGCCTTCTTATAATTATAAAAATAACTTAATTACTTAAATTTTGAAAGTTATAAAAATCTAAGATAACAAAAATAGCTTTATGATGAATTTGATTTTTAACTATAGGAAAGTTCGCTTCAAAAACTTTATATTTTATATCATTAAAAATGAAAACAAGATCAAGAAATCTATGTAAACTATTTTTAACGTGGTTTATTTGAATTAACCCAAGCGAAAAAAATTGTCAACCAATTCCGTCTCCACATCTTTAGTAACATTAAATGGTATAAGCAATTGTTCATCAGCTTGAAAACGCCAATCAATGTCACCAAGATTAAAATCGCCAAAAATGTATGGGTACTGATTGGATGACAAATCTTTCACAAAATTGTTAACGTTTGAAACCAATTCAATATATAAATCTAAACTACTTCTTGGTCTTATGTAATTAACAATGAAGAAATATTCAAATCTATTTAAATTATTAAGTACATTATTTGAATAAACTTTAACACATAATTGTTCAAAATGAACTGAAATCGATGGAAAACTTATCTCTTTACTACTAAATGAACTACGGACTGCAATCAATACTCCTCCTCCTCGAACCATTCCAGACTCAGCAGTACGATCCATTCGGTAAACTACATATGACGGATCAAACAGTTCAGATGAGAAAATATCTTTTTGCAACCAGGTTTCTGTCAAAATTATAACGTCATAGTCATGTGCAATTGAAGAAATAAAAACATCATTGGTTTTGGTTTCTTTTAGTATGGGGTTTGTTCGTGAATATTTGTTATTATTTTTACATTGATTTCCTTTAAATTTATTAGTAATAAAATCAGAAATAAGTTTATTGTGACTATAAATTTAAATAGTTTAATAAAAATATTGATTTGTGGTATCAATGATATGAATTTTATTCATTTTAAATTGTGAAATATTTATCAGTTTGTCTAATAAATTTTATTTTTTTATTTATATTAAGAATTATTTTATTATTGAATTCTTCACGTGATAAAAGGCCAACCGTCTTCAATGTCATTTTTCTTTTAGAGCTTGTGTTGTTCACAAATCGAAGAGCGTAAGCCGAACTCCTTAGCAGCTTCCACCAGGTAGAAATTTCATTATATCGAAAAATGTTTTCTCGGAGTGTGTGAATGGCAACGAGGTTCGTTTTCAGCTCTTCAATTGTAGAGTTAACCATTATCTCCTGAGGCCATTGATCTGCAGAGGATCTGGTCCATTGAACCATCGACTGGTGGATTTGAACTCTGGAGGTTTTTGCCATTTTGTGGCCTCGTCTGCGACATTCATGTTCGTTGGAATCCATCTCCACTCATTTATATCGGTAAGGTCCAAAATTTCGCTTACACGAAATGCCACGTACTGTCGATATCGGCGATGGTCCGAACGCAGCCAGCACAGGACAGTTTTTGAGTCTGACCAGAAGTATCGTTTTGTAAAGGAGATCCCATGTGACTCTGCAATACATTTGCCAAATCGTGCTCCTAGGAGTGCTGCCTGCAGCTCTAGGCGTGGAACTGATAACGCTTTAAGAGGTGCGACTCGAGTTTTTGCGCCTATCAGACTAGTCTCTACTAAATTGTTGTTTGTATTTCTTACGTACGCTGCAGCCGCAAAACCATTTTCGCTAGCGTCGACAAAAACATGCAGCTGTACTTCAGAGCCCCAGGTTGTAGTCACGTAGCATCTCGGGATTTGTACCGATTCGACTTTGGATAGATGATGAACCCATTTCAGCCATTTGTTGTACTCGTCATCTTTAATCTCATCATCCCACTCAATTTTGGAGCGCCCGCTATCAGCCCCAAAGGATCAAAAAGTGTCATCATCACTCTTAGAACTTCGCGCTTAGTAGGACGTTTGGATCCACAAAGAATTTCTCTTTGATTTGGGCTTGTAGTGAGCTTAAATGTAAGGCAGTCTAGCGATGTGCACCACCACATTCCAAGCACTTTCTCTGTACCTAGTTCGACATTGACGTTCATGTTTATTTGTTCCGTTGGTTCTGATTGGAGTGCTCTTAGAACAGCAGAAGAATTTGAAACCCAGTTTCTAATATGGAAACCACCCTTCTTATGAACGTGCCGAATCTCCTGCGCTAATTCGATTGCTTCTTCCTCAGTTGGCACGCTGTCCATCAGATCATCTACGTAGTGATTCTCCTTGATTGAACGGGCAGCTCTTGGAAATTCAACAGCGAAGTGGTCCGCATTGGTATTCTTGACGAAGTGTGCAGTACACGGGGAACATGTCGCCCCGAAAGTCATCACGGTCATTATATAGGTTTCTGGGTTTCCATTCTCGTCGAGGCCCCACAGGAATCTCTGATAATGTTGATCCTCTTTTCGAATACCGACTTGGTGAAACGTTTCCATAATGTCCCCACAAATCGCGATCCTGTTTTGTCTGAATTTGTAGATGACGGACGTCAGAGGAGTTAGTTGATCTGGGCCTTTGAGGAGTAGGGAATTGAGTGAAGTTCCGTGGACTGCAGCCGCGAAGTCCCACACGATTCTAATTTTTCCAGGTTTGTTTGCGTTTTCCACGGGAAAAACTGGTAAGTACCAGGACCGGCTCTGATTTTCCAGCATCTCTTTGTGTGTAATCTTCCGTACATACCCTTTTCTTAATGGACTAAACAGACTAATCGTTTCCTGGCCATGGGGTAGCTATCCGGCAATTCCACTTCATCGAATCTCCAAAGCAGTGTCATTTCGAATCTCCCATTCTTGCGAACAGTACGAGTGGTAAGCAACTCTAAAGCTCGAGCATCATCGTCCGACATCGTGATCTTATTTGACTCAAGAGTTCCGAAATTATCATCACAGATAAAGTTCTTAACAAGACGGCGCAGATCGAGGTCATTACATTCGCACACGTGAAAGTTGTGAGTTTTATCGAGATTCCTTGCTTCTTCAATACAATTTCCATGAATGACCCATCCTAGGCGTGTCTTAGTCGCAACAGGTTCATATTGACCTCCCTCTTTGGATTTTATCGGAAACCCAAGTTGTGAATTATTAACGCCTATAAGCAACCGTGGAACAGCTTTATTATAAGGAGTGATGTCGAGTCCCTGTAGATGTTGGAACTTCTTCTGCAACTCGTCTGAATTAAGTGTTTGGGCTGGTAAGCATAATTTCCCCACAGTGCGTACATCAGTTAGTTGGAACTTATCTGAATTTGCGTTGATTCCGGATATTTGCAGGTTAATTAGCTCGGATTTACTCTCATATCGTGAAGTGTTTCCGGTCCATTTCAAACAGAGAGGTCGTGGCGTTCCTGGTACATTCAACTGTCTTGCGAGTTCTTCATCTATTAAAGTTACAGACGATCCATCGTCCAAAAATGCAAACACTTTTATTTGTATTCCTCTTCCGTAAAGAAAAACGGGTACAACTCGAAACAAAATTGAATCAGTGTTGTAGCTCTGAGAGTCCCATGTATTATCTGAGTGCACTGCAACGGTTCCGTCTGTAGGAGAGTACTTTGTGGATTGCTTTTGGTCATTATGGAGAAGCTGGTGGTGTTTTAGAACACAGTTGTTCTTTCCACATACAGACTCTGACTTGCACTTGTAGTTCAGATGCTTTTTCAGACATCTACGGCACAGTTGATGCTTTCTAACTTCCTCCCATCGGGCGGTGCGGTTCGATTCTTGAAACTGCTTACAATCTGCTACCGAAGAACAGTTGCCATCACAAACACAGCACTTGTTTTGCAAACTAGAATTATGAAGCAGAGTTTCTTTGTAGTGGGCGTGCACGACCCCTTTATCATTCCATCCTCTACGTTTCTTTTCTTCAGAGTATGTAGAGGGAGCTGAAACTAGGACTCCATTTGCAGCTTCAGCCATCGTGTACATCCATTCACTAAAGTGTGCAAGTGTACATGTCATCAATGATTGCTTGTGAATGGCCCAATTTAGACGAAGCGTCGGGGGAAGCTTGAGCACGAGCATCAGCATGGGATAATTAAGATGGTCGTCTATTCCACAAGCTTCGATTGTAGCGTAAAAATTCTGCACTGATATTGCAAAGGTGACAATTGTTTCGAGCTTTTCTGCTTTTGGCGAAGGTGTGGAGCTAATCTTGCGAATCAGAGTGTTTATAATTAGTTCTGGTCTACCATACAGCATTCTTAAAGTCTGGATCACACGTCCTACACAATTTGGTTGTATTATCAAACTTCTTACCGACTCTAGTGCCCCACCTTTCAGAGCCTTGTGTAATCTTATTAGATTTTCCTCGTCGCTAAACCCGCCAAGTTCTGTGCTCCGATTAAAACTTGCGATGAAAAGTGGCCATTCCGAGGGATTTCCATCGAAAGCTGGCAAGTCTCGGATTAAATGTCGCGCTGCTAAATTATTTTTCGTTAAAAAATTATTTGAGGGCGTGTATTGTTGCATATTGTTGAACGAGGGTAAATGTTGGGAAGCAGGCTGGCTCTCAAAAGTCTCTATGTTGGGGTGCTGTTGAAGATGATGATTTTGAACACACTGCGACAGTGGAACCAGAACATTTACTTTAGGTGTATTCTCATTTTTCGATGGTATGCAGGGCCTTTGATGATGGTCTGGCTTTGGTAATAGAGTTGCATCGCATGGTTTGGCAGAGTGAAGATGAAACTGAGTGGCACTTGGTATGATGGCTGAATATGTTGGCTGATGATTAGTGATAAGCAATGATCCCTTCTCAGCGCCGCTCCATGTTTTAGGAAATTGTTGATGTTGAGAAGTACTCGTTATGAACTCAGGGGGTTTTGTGTTAACCTTCATTGTGGAGTGCATGTAATTCTTCTCTGGTATTCCATCAATCCACTTTCCAACATTGGAGTTCGGATTCAAGTCTGTGCTCGTAGTTTTATTTTTCATTTCCTCTACACCGTGAGCGGCCTCATCGTCATCGTCCGAAGAATCAAAAACTCGATTCATAATGTTGTACTTTTTGGATATATATTCGGCATCTCTTTCTTTTCGTAGCTTGAGTTCTTGTTTGTCGCGGTTTTCCCTCAACTGCCTTTCCTCCTCAATTTTCTGCAACTCTATTTGGAGTCGCTTAGTTGAGGAGCACCTCGATGACTTTGAGCTGCTTGAGTTGAGTCTCGGTTGTTGGGACGCAGATAAAGGAACATTATCATCCTTGGGTAAAACGAAACCTTGAGTTGTTCTTTTATTAATTGTTGATAAATGTTCACTCCTTTTTAGAGATGATAAGGGCGCACCGTGAGCAGATGTTATACAACTTTGAGCATTTAATGTTTCAGCATTCAGCGGCAGAGTTGTCAAACCGAATACGTTCTGAGTTGAAGTTTTCGCAAAGGAATATAACTGTCTAGTTTTCGCGTGTGGAACGTTGGCATCAGCGTTGGGAAGAGAAAGATTTCCACACATGGCGGCAACTTCGGCCGCACTATGCGCAGAAACTTTCACAGCACCTTGGGTAAGCGCAGCAATGGTTGGTACTGATGATGGTGAATTACAATAAGCGGAATTGAACGGAGCTTGTTCATCGGCTACGTTCCCACGCACTGCAGCAAATTCGGCCGCACTATACGCAGGAAGTGTCACACAGACTGATGGTGCTGATGACTGCACGCGAGTGAAGTTTGACGGAGATGGTACATCGGCTAGATTCCCATGCATAGCAGCAAATTTGGCCGCATTTGTCGCAGGAACGGTGACAGCGCTTTGTGCAAAGGCAGCAGTAATTGTTGCTGATTGTGTTTGCGACGCTTGGCTATTCATATTGGCTTCTGTACTGACCCCACCCACAGCAGATCCAGAGTCCGCTCCTGAAAAACTAGCTACACACTTACTCTTACCTGTGCATATTTGACATACATATAATTTTTCTTGAATACTGCTGTTCACACCGGCATAGCTAAAATGGTTCCAGGCGTTACATTGGTCGCACTGCACCATGTCTTCGGCAGAGTTGGGCTCGTCACAGCAGCAACAGTTGAACTCCTCATGTTCAAGGTTCATATTTTTAGTTGTCGGCACTTTAGGTGGCATCTTTAGCGTACAAATCAGTAAATTTGTTCCTTAAGATTTGTAAAATGTTGCGGCAATTTTGGCCACAACCGAAAACTTATTTGTTAACCAGCAAATAAGAACAATTTGGTTATTTTACTAAGGTGGTTACAAATCCTTTATTGGGAATAAAGTTTTATAAATTATAAGTATTAAGATATGTACATTTTAAATCAACTTACTTAGTTTTCTTACGTTACTTGCATTTAATTTAAGTTAAATTGCCAAGAGCAAGCAAGAGCAACCTCGTGTACGGCGAAAACGGAAATCAAAAGGGATTAACCATAAAGTAAGTAGGAAAGAAAAAATTAGGATAAAAGAACATTTAGTTTATGGGTGGCTCCACCATACAACCAGTCTGAGAAGCTACTTTTATGGTGCGCGCGCACCTTCTTCAACAATACGACTTGTGGAATATGGGTGAGAATAATTATTCTTCAAGTCGTATACGTTGCGTACGAGAAGCTTAAAAAAACAATCACCTATATTCTGAAACTCGTATTTATGACTCGTATTCGACTATATAGTCGTATTCGACTTCACTTGTACTAATATTGGGAAACGCAAAACATCGCATACGACTATTCATATTTTATCGTTATTCCGAATCTCGTATTCGATTTTCTTGAAGTCGTATTTGTGTACTTTATTACTCGTTCTAAATTTTCTAAACGAGACTTGTTTTTTTTCGATAAAAATGGACAAAAAGTTAATGTAAGTACATTGGTACCTCTTGGCACAATGGTTAGTGGGTTGAACTATCATGCGGCAGGTCTGGAGTTCGATTCTCAGCCGCAGCAAATTTTTCAAATTTTTAGAAGCTTCTCGATAAAAAAAAATTTCATTAAAATCCGTTATGACGATATAAGAATTTCAAAATTCGAAAACATAGTTCTATGGTAGGTATTGGGTACGAGAAGAAATAAACTACACCCTCGAAACAAATACCATCAAGAGGTACACTGATGGATCGATAACAAGCGAAGGGACTGGTGTATGAATTTTTGGGCCTAGAACCAAACTTTCCATGCATTTTCCAAGCGGAGGTAACCGCCATAAGGAAGTGCGTGGATCGAAATCTCGAAAGGAACTATCGTAACAAGAACATTGCCATCATGTCAGATATAGCCAAGCTGCACTCAAGGCGCTGAATTCATATTCCATCAGCTCAAAATTAGTGTGGGAGTGCACAAACAGGCTAAACAAACTTGGCAAACAAAACAGGGTTACACTTCTCTGGGTTGGTGTTTGTGGAAACGAAGAGGCAGACTCCTTAGCAAAAATAGGCCATCGACCCCTTTAATAGTGCCAGAGTCCTATTGCGGAATAGGAGAAAATGTTATCAAAACCAAATTAAACAAGAAAAGGAGGCAAGTGGATCCAAGAATTAGAAAGAACTCCCAAAGCTAAGGCAGGCGAAACTATTACTGGGTAACTACAACTTGGAACGTTTCACTGCATAAACTTAAGTAGAAATATTCTGAAAATAAAAACAAATATCCCAACTTGACACTAAAAAATTAGAAGACACCTAGGTTTACTTGGTGTGGTAAGCAGTACCACATGTAGATTCTGCAACATGCATGAGGAAACACTGTACCACATACTAGGAAATTGTTGTCCACTCATGCAATACCCCTAATACATAATTCATTCGTTCATTCATGGTAGGTACAGTCAGCAATATTTTATTTTAAAAATGTCTGTATTGAATAATAAATCGTAAAAATTAATCGAAAGAAAAAAAATTTATCAACAAAGAAAAAAACGTTTGGGGGTGAAAATTAAAAAAAAAACGCTCTAGTTTAAAGGCTGTAGTCGACCAAACAGACAAACAGAATTGCAACACCCACTTTTTTCGTGTTCTCTATCATAGCAATGTCAACTTTGATCAAAATCTCGAGTTCGATTTTGTTTACGAATTCATAACTTCCTATATAGTACCTTGTATATGTCGCAAGTAAAAACTAGATTTAGAAAATTCAAGGAGCATGATATACTCCAAAACCTATTTTCAAAAGCAGCTAGACCCCACGATTCTATAATAGACCGAGAGCCCACAGCAATTTTTGGGTGTGATTGATAACAAAAAATAATTAGCATAATTAGATAGGCCTTCTATAGTTATTTATAAATGTGAACGTCTTGCATACTCTAGTGGGCGCAATAGTGCATTATAGTGCATCAAGTATGTAGTTCTTTCCAAAGTCAAAAAAATTGGGATACAAAATTTGGCATAAGTTCAAAATGAAGAGCTAAGTGCCCTGATTGCAAATATCGAGGTCCAAGACGTTTTGAAGGTGGCCTTTTTAGTGCAAGAAGTAGCAAGTTATTATCGCGTCTGGCAGGCAGAAGGCTGTCTGTAAAACGTCTTGGACCTCGGTATTTTCAAGCAGGAGGCTTAACTCTACATTTTGGCAAAGTTGTTTTCACAATTATTTGGATTAGGAAAGAACTGCATACTTGATGCACTATTATGCACTATTGCTCCCACTAGAGTATGCAACACTTTCACATTCGTAAATAACTATAAAGGTCCTATCTAATTATGCTTATTATTTTTTGTTATCAATCACACCTAAAAATTGCTGTGGGCTCTTAGTCTATAACAGCAGTGTAGCATTATGCCAACTCTTCATCAAAGCGTGAAACTTTTTTGGAATAAACTACCACCAAAAGTAAAACTAAGTGGAGAAAATCATTGGGAAGTGAAATTACATCATTTAATGAAAATAGATGCATATGATCCATTTTGGTGTCTAAGGCTTCTTCTAATAGACCGAGAGCCCACAGCAATTTTTGGATGTGATTGATAACAAAAAATAATTAGCATAATTAGATAGGCCCTTAGTAGTTATTTACAAATGCGAACGCCTTGCAGGCTCAAGTGGAAGTGCATAATAGTGCATCATATATGCAGTTCCTTCCAAGTCTAAATAATTATGATATCAACTTTGCCAAAATGTAGAGTTAAGTAAGCCCTCTGATTGAAAATATCGAGGTCCAAGACGTTTTGCAGACAGCCTTCTGCCTGCCAGACGCGATAAGAATACGGTACTTCTTGCACGAAAAGGGCCGCCTTCAAAACGCCGTGGACCTCGATAGTTGCAAGTTATGGCAAATTTCTTATCACAATTTTTTAGACTTTGGAAAGAACTACATACCTGATGCACTCTTGTGCACTATTGCTCCCACTAGAGAATCCAAGACGTTTCCGAACTGAAAAATCTGCCTTATGGATCGAACCTAAAAGTGAACATTTTGAGATACTTACACTTTCTGTTCAACATCTGCCTTTGTACCGCGACGCAGCATTCTTTCCTCCAAGTCGTTCAACTTGTTGGTTTCTTCAACAATGTCCTTAAAATAATATAAAATAATTTATCTGTCTTTCAGTTATTGTTCACTGCAAACTTACATAAAGCAATTTAAAAAAGTTAGTCCTGCCACTGTAGAACATGCTGTGGAAAGGACGTCCAGTTTCATCGAGTTCAGCCGCTTTCCGTGCTGGAAACACTTGATCGGACTTTTCATAGCGGGTCTGGCGAATTTATCATAAATTCCCGATGGAAAAATGGCATCATCAACGTCCTCTTGAGTGAATGTTTCACGATCTTCTCTCAACATATTGACCAAATGTCTTTTACAGATTTCATACTCAATGTGTTGCGTTTTCATGAATTGATCGTGCTCTTGAGCCCGTTGTAGATAATAGGCTTTCATGGCTTTGCTTACTTTTTGTTTATTGACAGCCATTAGAGTAGCATGCACTGTAACTTCTGTAATGAAAGGAATTGCAATTGATTTTAATCCGGTATTACTTATACTTTTAAGAAAAACATTGTTTTTTGTTTTTAACAAATTTAAAATTGATAAACTTCGAAGGGCTATCCTGGGAATTTATTAAAACAAACTTGCCTACGAAATTTAACAATTGTTTTTGCTGGTTTTTTTTATCGATTTGTTTACTTGTCAAAATTTTCACATTTGGGCTAAAATGTCTACATGCCGTGGTCAATGTTGGGCACTATACGCATTGAATTTCTAGGGTGCGCTTCTACTTTTGCTTGGAATTTCTTAGTTTTTAACAGAAATATACATAAATATTAAGGAATTTGTATCCGAAAAGCAATAAAATTAATATTTAATATAGTTTTTATTGATAAAGAGATAAAAAAAGCAAAATTAATATAAAAATACTTGTATTTTAAAATTTTTGAATTTAACGGATTCCTTTTTTGAATATTTAAACGCACTTATTCAACTTTTTTGCGCATTGAGCAAAAACCCACAAAATTTGAACAAAGCTGTGTTTGTTCCCATTTAAAATGCATGGGGCAACTAACACATCTTTGGACTGTGGGTTTTTTCCTCTCAATTCAGCTTGTAGGGTTAAAGAGAGCAAACCCCCGAAGTCGTGACTCTAGGTAATATATTTCCTCTATGGGGTACATAGAGAGTCAATATGGTGAGATTTGTCATGATTATCTCTAAGATGTTTTAAAGAGCATTTATTTATACTATACCAAAAAGAACATTTTAAAGAGCAAATTAGGAGGTCATAAAGTGAAATGGTATTAAGAAGATTGAACTAACAGCTTGTAAAGAGCTGATACATTTATTGAAGTACTCTCCAAGAGTTTATGTGTTGCTTGGGTAATTTCTTCAAATGACATCAAAACTAACCCTGAAAAGGTTAGAGCGGTACTTCAATCTCCATACCCTAAAACGCTCAAAGATCTACGATCTTTTCTTGGCCTGTCAGGCTATTACCGCCGTTTTGTTAAGGATTATGCTAAATTAGCGAAACCCTTAACAATCCTTTTAAGAGGGGAAGACGGACGGTTGTTCAAAAACCTCTCTAGCAAAAAATTAATTCATTTAAATGAAGAAGCAATAGAAGCCTTCAATAAAATTAAGTATTCTCTAGCATCAAAAGACACTATACTAACCTAACCCGACAGAAGAGAATTCGAACTTACAACTGACGCTTTGAATTACGCCATCGGAGCAGTCTTATCAGAGGAAGACAAGCCAATAATGTTTATTTCCAGGATATTAAGTAAGGCCGAAGAAAATTATGCCGCAAACGAAAAAGAAATGCTGGCTATAATTTGGACTCTTAACACCTTCAGGAATTACTTATACGGTTCAGCAAGAGTCAAAATATTAACTGACCACCAACCCCTTACCTATGGTTTAAGTAGCAAAAACAACAATTCGAAAATGAAACGCTGGAAAGCAACATTAGAAGAATATAACTACGAAATCAAGTAAGGCGAACGTAGTTGCTGATGCACTTTCAAGACCACCTATTGGCACTCAAACTAAGCCTCTTATAGCATCTCCCTCTCAAACTAATTCCCTTATAGCATCCCCTTCTCACATTAATTCTCTAACAACATCCCAAAATAGTGACGAAAGTTCATCCCATGAACTTATTCCGACAGTAGAATTACCAATTAACATTTTCAAAAATCAACTCATTTTACCTAAAGGCGAAAAAAACAATTTCCAACTCCAGTATCCCTTCCCGAATTTCCGTAGACTTATTTTTACTCAACCCATATAGACCAGGAGCCCACAGCAAATTTTGTGCGTGAAGATATAACCAAAAGTGGTTTATATGAGTATGAAGCCCTCAAATAACTAACGACAAATATGGAAGTCTGGCAGCATTTTTTTGCAGCTAAAATTAATAATAGTATGCCAAAGGTACATATATTTCCAAAATGTGGATCATAAGTATAACCACTTGAAACTGGCCTTAAATTAAAGGGCAGAATGCACTGAATACAAATAGATAGGTGCCAGACGTTTTAGATGCAGCTTTCCCCTTGCCAGACGTACTAATAGTACGCAAAAAATCATTTTTTTAAACAATTGGTATAACCATATGTGTGATACATCAAAAAATTTGTAAAATTGTCCTTATCACAAATAAATAGGTGCCAGACGTTTTAGATGCAGCTTTCCCCTTGCCAGACGTACTAATAGAGTACTAAAAATTAAATTATTTTATACAGGGTGATTTGCATGAGGTGTGACAAAAAGCTAGGGCGTGTAGGTTGGACTTAGACAAGAAAAAAATCGTATGGGAGGGGGGGTCTATTTCCCCCCGTTTAGGCGGGAGGGGCAATTTAAGAAAAAAATCACTTAAAACAGAAAAAAAATATTAAAAAATAACGGTGATACCTACAGAGTAATGCTATAGCATTTTGAAAAGCCAGAAATACATTCTTTAATTTTGTTTTTAAATAAAGTTGTTCGAGTGAATAGTTTTTGAAAAATTAATTTTCAAAATCAAAATTTTGAAAAAAAAAATGAAAATTTTTTTTAAACAATTTTTTTTTCAAAATTTTACGTAATTAAGTATTATTTTTTTATTCTATATTCAATGCTCTTATTAATTTTTGATCAAACACAAAAAACCGGATGTCAAAATGTTTTGTAGTTTTTGAGAAAATCAAAAATAACAAAAACTACTTTTGTTCTAAGAAAAGCCTTTTATTTTAGTTTTTACGGTTTTGGATTCTTAGGTGAATTTACGAAAGAAAGGATTAACTTTTTTTGTACAATTTTTTTATTATCAGTCTTATAAGCATACAATAATGTGACAAAGTACTGGATTAACACATTTTTTCATTGAGAACACCTGCGTAAGAGCATTGGATTAATATTAACCTGCGAATGTTTTTTAAATAATGCAACGTTACACGCCCTAACTAGTGATAGAAAAATGAAATTGCGAAATAAGAACAAAAATATTCCTGAATCTTGAAATCAATTAAAATAAGAAATACACGCATATTTAGATAAAATACATAATTACTGTTTATTTATTTATTATTTACTATTTTTTAACTAAAGCTTATTACAAAAAATTTTCGATATGATCCCCATTTTGTAGAAGGCAAAGATTATAGCGCCTTCTTATTGCTGCACATAAATTTATACTTGATAAATTTTCCTGTAATTTGACTCCAGCCACTTCAATCCGTTGTTTCAGTTGTTCCAAAGATTCTATTTCCACTTCGTACACATAGTTCTTCATGAATCCCCAAGCATAAAAATCTAACGGAGTTAAGGGGCCAGTTATAGCTATCATTGAAATGCATCATTGGAACAAATCAGTGGAATGTTGACTTCATTCTTTTGACAAGCCAGTTATAGCCATCATTGAAAAATTGGTTAGAGTTGATCATTGAAAGGAAAACTGACATTTGAGAACAGAAAGAAAATCGAACACATTCAGTGGAATGATTGTGTTCCATATTAAAGAAACGAAAATCAGCTGTTCATTGAAATTGATTTCTATCAGTGAAATAATAAAAGTGGATTTAAAAGAAAGTTTGAATCAGAATTTTGTATTTTATAGAGTAAAAAAATTCTACTACTCATTACCTTCATTTTGGTACCAATTAAAGCAATTGCATTTTGTTTATTCGTCTTAAAAATGGGAATGAAAATTTTCAATGATGCATTTCAATGATAGCTATAACTGGCCCCTAAATCTGGCGATCTAGGCGGCCATTCTATTGGACCTCCTCTTCCAATCCAACGGTCACTAAAATGTTCATCAAGCCAGTTCCTTACAGTGCGGCTGTAGTGTGCTGGAGGTCCATCTTGCTGGTAGATTAAATTGTCTGCTATGGCCAAGGGAACGTTGTCATTCAAATCGGGCAGAAGGTCTCGTAGTAACTGCAGATAGGATTCTCCATTTATGACTGAATTCAGGAACCGTGGTATAATAACTGTTCATCCAACAATACCAAGCCCAACATTACGGCTAAAGCAGTGTTGATGTTTGGTTTGTTTCTTGTTATGCGGATTGCTGTTACTCCAGTGATGTAAATTGTGGAAATTTGTTACTCCATCTCTGGTAAACTGAGCTTCATCCGTCCAGAATATCCTTCCAAAGTAATTATGTTCAGTTTCATATCTTAGCAATAATGTGCGACAAAATGCAGCTCTCAGTAACTTGTCGTTTGCGGTTAGCTCCTGAACTGGTGTAGTGTGGTACGGGTGTAAATGCTCGGTATGAAGCACTGCCCAAACTCTAGTTTGGGGCAACTGAAGCATAGTAGCTATTCTCCTTGTGCTAAGGGAGGGATTACGTCGGACCATATCCAAAATTTTTTCCTCTATGTGTACTGATGCAGAAGATGAAAAAGTTAATACTTTCTTTCGTAAATGCACCTAAGCCAAGCCGACCCCACCATAATAAAAAGTGGCAAGTCAATTTTAAACCAATGCTCTTACGCAGTAGTTCTCAATGAAAAAATGTGTGAAATATGGTTAATACAGTAGTTTGTCACATTATTGTATGCTTATAAGACTGATAATAAAAAAATTGTACAAAAAAGTTAATCCTTTCTTTCGTAAATTCACCTAAGAATCCAAAACCGTAAAAACTAAAATAAAAGGCTTTTCTTAGAACAAAAGTAGTTTTTGTTATTTTTGATTTTCTCAAAAACTACAAAACATTTTGACATCCGGTTTTTTGTATTTGATCAAAAATTAATAAGAGCATTGAATATTGAATACAAAAATAATACTTAATTACGTAAAATTTTGAAAAAAAATTGTTTAAAAAAAATTTTTTAATTTTTTTTTTCAAAATTTTGATTTTGAAAATTAATTTTTCAAAAACTATTCACTCGAACAACTTTATTTAAAAACAAAATTAAAGAATGTATTTCTGGCTTTTCAAAATGCTATAGCATTACTCTGTAGGTATCACCGTTATTTTTTAATATTTTTTTTCTGTTTTAAGTGATTTTTTTCTTAAATTGCCCCTCCCGCCTAAACGGGGGGAAATAGACCCCCCCTCCCATACGATTTTTTTCTTGTCTAAGTCCAACCTACACGCCCTAGCTTTTTGTCACACCTCATGCAAATCACCCTGTATAAAATAATTTAATTTTTAGTACTCTATTAGTACGTCTGGCAAGGGGAAAGCTGCATCTAAAACGTCTGGCACCTATTTATTTGTGATAAGGACAATTTTACAAATTTTTTGATGTATCACACATATGGTTATACCAATTGTTTAAAAAAATGATTTTTTGCGTACTATTAGTACGTCTGGCAAGGGGAAAGCTGCATCTAAAACGTCTGGCACCTATCTATTTGTATTCAGTGCATTCTGCCCTTTAATTTAAGGCCAGTTTCAAGTGGTTATACTTATGATCCACATTTTGGAAATATATGTACCTTTGGCATACTATTATTAATTTTAGCTGCAAAAAAATGCTGCCAGACTTCCATATTTGTCGTTAGTTATTTGAGGGCTTCATACTCATATAAACCACTTTTGGTTATATCTTCACGCACAAAATTTGCTGTGGGCTCTTAGACTAATATACACTAAAGAAAATATTATTTCCATATTTAAACGGTACCTGATCCCTTCTAAAATAAACGGATTAATGACTAACGAACAAACTATGGGCATTATGCAGAATTTAAAAAATTTCAGAATCCGCTACACGAAAACAAAAGTTGCTGATATAAGCGATCAAACTGAACAAGAAGAACACATCCTAAAAACCCATAACAGAGCACATAGAAACGCACGCGAAAATAAAGCTCAACTACTTCAAAATTACTATTACCCCAAATGAATTCGAAAATCAATAAAATAGTTAAACAATGCCGTATATGTCGAGAACACAAATACGATAGACATCCACAAAAACCCGAACTCAAACCAACACCTATTCCTCAATACCCAGGCCATATCTTACATTTAGATATTTATTCGACTGAAGGACATCTTGTTCTGACTGCGTTGGATAAATTTTCCAAATACGCTCAAACCAAAATTATAAAGTCCAGAGCTGTACCAGATATAGTAGAACCTTTGAGACAACCCTTATTCGCTTTCGGCGTTCCAAAATTCGTTGTATTTGACAACGAGAAATCATTTAGTGCAGCCTCTATCTGTTTCTTATTGCAAGATCAATTAGGAATATAAATCTTCAAAACACCTCCATATTCCAGTACAATTAATGGGCAAGTGGAGCGATACCACTCCACGCTTTCAGAAATAATGCGTTGCCTTAAAACGGAAAAAATTCACAAAACCTTCCTTGAATTATTGGACAGAGCAGTGTATGAATACAATTGCTCAATTCATTCAACAATAGGTCAAAAACCTATTGAGGTATTTTTCGGTAGAAACGTTAGTACTGATCCAGAACAGTTCGAAAAAGCAAGGAAAGAAAATATGATCAAATTATAAGAAAAACAGAACAGCGATCTGAAATATCGCAACAAAAAAAGACACCCTATAAAAGATTATAAACCCGGTGACGTTATTTACACTAAAATAAACAAAAGAATAGGTTCGAAGTTTAACACCCCGCTTTAAACAAAAGATTGTAAAAGAAAACAAAACAAAAACAGTAATAACACAATCTGGCAAAGTAATTCACAAAGCAAACATTAAAACCTAAAGTCAATTTTCTTATCTCCACAGGTACGAGTATCTTACTTCTTTAATTCACGCAGATGTCAAAATCCTTGATTATTCTAATGCAGAGATAATCGTGCTTAGAAATGGAATAGCAAGAATCCAAACAGGAAATCTGAAATTTATCCATGTTATTGAAATACCCCCTTACGAAAGCTTTGTATCAAAAACTACATCTCTCATGTACCAGCATATCTCGAAGAATAATCCATTTTTCCCAATCCTAGAACATGAACTTAAGCATACTAAAAATCTTATTAACAATATTTAAATTAACAGATGTAAAAGATCACTTAACTTTATTGGTAAAGCCTGGAAATGGGTAGCGGGAAATCCCGATCATGATGATTATACGATAATGGTAGATAAAATCAACAATGTTTTAGAAAACAATAATAACCAAGTTTTGATAAACGAAGCTTATATTGATAGAATAAATAAATTAACGAATGTAACAAATGAAATTCTAAATGAAATAAAAAAAGATAAAACCTTTGAAAATGAATTAGTCTTAAGTTTACTTTACAAAACGAAGTTAATAAAAGAAGAAATAATGTACTCAATAAATGTTATAGAATTAGGGAAAGAAAATATTGTAAGCTCTAACATATTGTCAAAATCAGAAATTGATATAATTATGAATAAAATTAATAAAGATAAAGTAAATGTACTATTTAGAAATATCGAAGAGGCATTCGAATTTGCCAAAGTCAAAGTTGCTATGAATGTTTCAACCTTGCTATATATTATTAGTATCCCAAACACTGAAGATATAACCTATGAAAAATTAATTGTAAAACCATTAATAAAGAACAAAAAATACGTTAATAAAATTTTGCAAGAAAATATTTTAAAAAGAGATAATATTACGTTTGGAATCATAAATAAATGTAAGACAATAAATGAAATATCATTATGTAAGCAATCAAATATCATAGACTTAAGCAACGATAAATGTATAGTTAATCTATTAGAAAGTAAAAATGCAACATGTACCAAAACGAACAGCCAACATATCCCAAAAACACCAGCAACAATCCTCTTAAATAATTTTGACGGTAACATAAATTTCAACAACAATAGCCAAGCACTTAATGGAACATATCTCATCAGATTCTCTAATGTCACACTAAGTATAAAGAACATCCAATATACTGCAGAAGAGATATCTGAGATACACGCACTACCTCCAATGCTACGCTAATTTTCCGATGATACAGAAATAGAAGAAATATTATCACTCCAGCTAATGAAAGGACTTCATATTAACAATACGAGACACATCAACAAGATTCAAGTTGAAAAAGAATTCCATCAATGGGTCAACTATTTTATCTTTATATTCATATTTTCATATTATGAAGATAACAAATCTGAAAAACAAAAACAAACCTGAAACGAAGATAACATTTATTCCTCCAGAATCGAAATTGGCATATCCCAAAATCACGGAACATCGCAATTCGCAACATCTATAATCTTCCATATTTTTGAAAAAATACGAGGACGTCTTTATTTAAGAGGGGAAGAGTTAACGTCAACATAATTCATAATTAACAAACAAATTGCTTCACACGGAAAACTGCTGACATAGTGTCTGGGCAATGACATCAAACGAAGCCAGCAGAAGCAACATCAAATTTCGTGGAAATCTGGAGCAACAATGTGGGAATGGCTAAACTGCAATGTTAGCAGTTAATTAGTGTTTAAGGTGAAGATTTTAAGATTTATTGTCATTAAGTTTTTTGGAGGCAGAATCGCTGCCAGTTTTTGGTTTCAAAATAAAATAAATAAAAAGAAATATAAAAAATAATTTTTTTTAGAAAAATTGAAAGGAAATAAATTAATTTACATGCCTAACTACCTACACATAATGTTTATTTACATATCGAGATACTACCTATATGTACATATGTACATATATCGTAAGTTCGATAATTTTCCTTAACCCTAGAACCCTACCCAGAGTGCTGTATCACCCTGTGCTTAGTTTAATTGATAGTATTTTTTAAACAAGTGGGAGCACAGGTTCGTTATTTTTTCTATTCTCTTTTAAGTTTCTATAAATTTTTGTGATTTTCTATTTAATTATTTAATAAAGTGAATAACATTTTTTTTTCAAATAATAAAAGACTTGTATTTAAAGAAATATCTCGAAATAAAAACCAGGGTGCCACGGCACCCAAGGTAGAAAAAGTTCACTACGAATATGGGTAGGGTTCCAGGGTTAAATCCTAAATACCTACCTATTTCGTTTCCTACATTGGTAAATAATCTTCCCATACAAAAAATTCAAATTCGAATCAAAAAAAAATTCAAAACAAAACACTTGCAGTGAAATATTGAAAAATAATAATGTACCTACATACATACATATACACTCCGCTTCAACTGAATACGCACACACTTTTTTTAAGGTATATTGTTCATTTTTTTCAAACTTTGGGCCTTAATGTATCATTTGATGATGCTTACTCTTTGCTTGTAATGTTAAGAAAACATATCGGAAAGAATTATTCAAAAAGTACCGTTATTTTTTCTCTCGCTCTCTTGCAAAGCGTTCCATGTGGAAAAACCAGATTTTTTTTGCGTCAACTGAATAGGTACACGATCATTATCGGTCATTATCTTCATTGTGAATGAGAGTTTTGAGATGATTGACACATTTCATCAAAATTTGAAGTGTTTTAAATTAAATTTAGCCGTTTAATTGAAATTAAAAAAAAATTGGGTAGATCAAAAGCTTTAAATAGTGTCGAAAGAGCTAAAACCGATTTGTTAAAAGAACAAGGACTAACTGGTCGTGCTAAAGCTACCAAAAATACACACACGTTTTAGTGTTGTTTATTCCCACCTAAGAAATAAAAGTTTATAAGGGAAAAACATGAAAGGAAGTAAAAAAACGGCAACAACTGCAATTGATCGAAGAGCAATTTTAAGATGTGTTTCTGATTCGTGTGACTTTGCGGTAAAATTTAAACAAAAACCCGGTGTATCTGCAAGCGTTTCAACATTCCGTAAAGTAATGAACAGTGCAAATCATTTAAAACGATTGAAACTTCAAAAGAAACCACCACTAAACGAGCAACGAAAAGGTATGCGTTTAGAATTTTTTAGACTCCATGAGTTGGAAAAATGAATGGCACCACGTCGTTTTTTCTGATGAGAAAAAGTTCAAATTTCATGGATCTGATAGTTGTAATTATTATTTCCACGATGTGAGGAAAGAAGAACGATTTTTAGCGGGGCATCATAGTCGAGAAGTTCGAGTTATGGTATGGGGTTCAGTAAACTACTATGAGACTGTTGAGCTTGAAGTTCAAAAGTCAAAAATGTCTGCATTTACCCACAAAGGAATCTTGAAAAGAAATTTTCCTAAATTTTCGGATATTTAAAGACCCATTAACTAGACTTTTCAGCAGGATAACGCCCCATCCACACCGCACGCATTGTCCAAAATTGGATATAGGACCAGAATGTGGAATTGCTTCAATGGGCGCCGTACTCTCCCGACCTGAACCTTATAGAAAATGTATGGGTATGGTTGGTACGAAAAGTTTATGAGTCTGGCCATCAGCTTGAGGGCAGAGAATCCCTAAATGCAGCCGTTAAATTAGCCTGGAGGGAAATTTTGCTGAACTGCTTAAAGAGCATGCGGGACCGAATTCATGAAGTAATTACCAATAAAGGTGTCAGTACCCACTACTAGAAATAACCAATAAACAAATATTTAAAGGAAAAACTTGTTTTATTTCATTCCGTTAGCTTTTATTTCCAATTTTGATTGTTGTACCTATTCATTTGACGCAAAAAAATTCTGCATTTTTCGATATGGAACGCTTTGTAAGAGAGCGAGAGGAAAAATAGCGGTTCTTTTTGAATTATTCTTTCTGATTTGTTTTCTCAACATTACAAGCAAACAGTAAGCATCATCAAATGATATATTAAGGTCCAAAGTTTGAAAAAAATGAACAACATACCTTAAAAAAAACTTTGTGCGTATTCAGTTGAAGCGAAGTGTATGTGTGTGTATCCAAACAACACGCGTCGAAGGTGCACAAAAAAAAACAACAAAAACTAAAGCAAACATTGTTCCAAAAAAATGTCTTTATTTTCTTGGCATAAAGTATAACACTTTTCATGACGAAAATGGCTGTATTTGTCATCTCCCTTTGTCACCGTACTGATATATGGAAATCAATAAGTAAACCTTTCATCCTAGTTACTCTCTTTGAGTATATATAATATAGAGGGCTCGTTTCTATTCCAAATGCGTGACTATCATAGGGGGCGCTACTCAAATTTGTGTAAGACAAAGTTATTGGTCGCGTTCACCTCCTAGTCCGGTAGGGTATCTAAGATACTTTAGTATCCGATACGTTGGCGAATGACCAAAACCGGATAGGTAACATTTACTGTCAAAGTCAAAAAAACGACGTGAATCGACCAGGGTTGGCCGAATCAACTACATGCCTAATTTACTACAATTTGTTACGTCTGCTACATACGTAGGTAATTAGTAGTAGGAATAAGGATACTTGAGACTGGGAACTTTTTTTACGACTTTTTTTCATGGTTTTATGGTTTTTAATGGCTTTTTGGGTTTTAATAGCTTTTTAAACGTTTTGTTTTTCTTTGTCGGCATGAGCGGCGCACAATTCGGTTCAGTTTTTCTTTTTTGTATGACCCTTTTTATATTGGTTTTTGTTGGCTGTGTTTTTTATTGCTTTTTAAATGTTTGGTTTTTGTGTTGGAAAAAAAAAAGAAAGTATTTTGACATTGTCATTGAGGATCGGTATTGGAAAATATCAGTCAAGTGCATTTTTTAAAATGTACTGTTGCCCGTTGATGTTTTTCAAGTATCTCGTTGCAGATAGGGATAAATATACATCTGTTTGTCATCAGATATACGGACTTTTTACATGAGGACTTTGACCTAGTGCGATAGGATTTGGTGGTGGTTGTTTTTAACACGTCGTACTGTTGCTGTCCGGTTGTGTGTTTCAAGTGTCGTTGTAGCTAGGAACATATTATTTGTATAGATATTTTTGTTTGTCATCAGGTATGCTGACTGGACTGTGTTTAGATGAGGGCATCGGTCCAGTCGTTTTTATTGTTTTTGTTTTTTCTCTGCGGTACGAGGCTGGCTGGTTTTCTTTGTTTTTTCTCTGCGGTACGAGGCTGCTGGTTTTTTGTTGATTTGTTTCGGGGGTGGGTGAATTATGGATTGGTTAAAGAAGATGTGGTGCATGATGAAAGAAAGAGATCTTTTGTGGAGTTTTAATTGGTTTTTGTATATTGAGGATCGGTATTAGGTAATATATGTCAAGTGAATCTTATGCACTGTTGAAGCTAGAAACATATGTGTTTTATTTTATGACTTTTTAGATGAGTGCATCGATCGAGTGCGTTAGAATTTGGTGGTGGTTGAGGGTTAAAATTGATATCAATTTTGTGGTGTGTACTAGCGAGAAGTGTGTGTGTTGGAGTTTGAATTTAAATGAGTAACGATGAGAAGGGATATGTTTTTGTTTCTATTTTTGTTTTAATGGTGTGCCTTGGGGATGATGTATTGTTTGATGTTTGAATTAAAAGATTAATGGTTGCTTGTGCGCAGATAGGCGCACGGTGGTGTGTTGGGGTCTACGGTTGCTATTTTTAAATGAAATGAGTATGAATATATCTTAAATAAAAGTAAATTGAAATCATTGTAATAAAATAAAGCTTTTTATTTTAATAATATACATAAAAGATGGTTTTTATTTATTTTCTTTTGAAATAAGTATCCATGAATTGTGATCGGATGCAAAACCAAGCCATTTTACAAATAATTGATCTTTTTTCCTTCGCAGCACTTTTTCGATTAGATAAGTATCGGGAAACTTAGATTTTTGTAGTTCAAGCTCATAGAACCCGCCTTTTATGGGGTTTCTCTGATAGTCTTCTAACAGATATGTAACTGGATTTGTATGTTGAACTTTGGTTATTTTAAAGATTTCTGTTGTCCAATTCGGTGTGTATCCTTTATCAAATACATGCTTGTATTTACTAATTTTTACAAAATCTCCCACCTTGAACTTTGGAGTAATATGAATTTTGATGTGATCATATATAGTTGAAAGTATTTGCTTTTCATTTGTAGCATTGACTTTGGACGGCTTCATTTTAATAGTGCGATGTTTTGAATTGTTGTACTTTTTAGTTAGTGTATCTATCATATTTATCCAACAGTATGAACCATTAGCACTGAACTCTTTCCACATAAGGTTTTTCAAAGTGCGATTAAATCGTTCGACAATCGAAGCTTTAAGAGGTGAAAATGTTAAATAATGATTGATGTGAAGTTTTTTCATAAGACTTTGAAAAGTAGTGTTGAAAAATTCTTTCCCGTCATCTGTTTGTAAATTGTTGGGAATGCGGCCTTTATTTAATATATTTTCCATAGCTTCAGTGACACTCGATCCGGTTTTATTTTTAATAGGAGCTGTCCAAGCAAATTTAGAAAATGTATCAATTACCGTAAGAAGATATCGATTATTTTCATTATCTGCTGAATATGCCCCCATTTCTACTAGATCAGCTTGCCATAAATCATCAAGCCCCTTGATAATGACTCGCCTTTTTTGGAAATTTCTTCTTGCTGACTTATGCAGTTCTTCGACAACGTCTCTTTTACTCATCTTTTCACAGAATGATTAAAACAACAAAACATTTTACCTTTTTATTAGTTTATTCATTTAAGATTTGTTTATAAAAATTTACAATTCTCTTAATTTTATTAATTTTTATTTTAATTTGAAAACATGCACAAGTATCTGGTCCTTCATAGCACAAGTTTGGTGACCAGTTTGAAGTACAGTTCAGGAAATGAAATTTATTTGGTGACATAATATAATCATCCTTTTCGAATCTCTACAAACAAAATACAATTCATAGCTTCTGAAAAGTGTGCCTCATGTATGATATGTTGGTTGGATTTTAAAAAGGCTAGAAGATCATCAATGACTAACTTAATTTTAAAAGAAGACATGTTTTTCGTTTGAATTATGAATGGAAACTGAATTCAAAATAAAGTAAATAAGAAACATTATTTTTAAAAATATTTATTTTAATCTTTCATACAACGACATTATTTTTTTAATTCTTATCAACCTATTTTCAACCATATAGCATGCACATGTATCTGGTCCTTCTTTGCATAAATTTGAAGACCAAGGGCAGGTAGGAAAATGGCAACCATAATCAGATGTTGTCGAAGATACATTGATAAATCGTTTCAAGAAGACCATGCAGTTCAAAAGTTCCGTATGATGTTCGTCTAGTAAGATGTTCTTATTTTTAATAACGAATTTTAAGATTTGATCAAAAATCAATGTGGGGTTTATTTTGGGCATCGCGATTTAATGACTGTTCACCTAGGTATTTAAGTAAAGACTAAATTGATTTTAAGTAGACATTCGACATGATATGTTTTCCCTTGTTAAAGTATTTTTCAATTTCGATTTGAAAGCTTTGTCTTAATTGACCAGTTTGCTGATCAACATAGCTTTTGGAAGCAGCGTCTCCTTGTTCTTCAGGTTCCTGAATGTTTTTTAATCGTTTTCCATTTATGTTGTAATCACCGTTTTCTGTTTTGAGAAATCCCTCGCCAGGTGGTCCAGGCAATCCTGACTCGCCCTGCGGTCCCGGCTCTCCTTGTTTGCCTCTTGGACCCCTAGGGGGGTCCTATATGAATAACGACCAAATTTATCAACACTCATTTTTTTATTCGATAATATCGGCTTCTTTAAGTTCTTCAATAATTGAAACAATTTCGTTAGAATGATTGTTATTTCCAGCTTGTTGTGAAGCAATGAGAAGTCTCATTCGATCTACAAGCTTATTAGGGTTATCCCAAAATATATAGTCCTTTTTCAGTTTTGATAATTGCATCAATCCATTTCCCGATTGTGGTGTTGATAGTGAATGTGTTGGATTATTAGAAGTATTTGTATTGAATCCTAATAATTTCTTAATTATTTTCGTATACTTATGACCCCGATTGCCACGTATTTGTCCGTGTGAATCATGTCCAACCCTATGTGTATTTGTTTCATATAATATGGTCTTGTAATTTTTTAAATCTTCATCAGTGTAGATGCTTTTATCTGGTATTTTCTTAAATATAAGCTCATACAAACCATTTGTTCCTTCAAAGGTTTTATTTTTTATTTGTATATCTTTTCCAAGAATGATTAATTCACCATTTCCAATGTACCACTTCTCATCTTTTGAATATACCCCATACGTTTTATCAAGCGTGTTTGAATTATTTATAAACAAATCTACGTATTTTTTAGGTGTATCATGGAATTCTTCTTGTTATATGAGCTCTGAAAAGTTACGGTGGTTAAGGCTTTTCTTTGGTCGTTTTGGGGTGATGCTATCAGTTAATTCAGGTGAACTGTTAATAAAAGTGTTTGGTGTGATGAATTCATCTCTTAAATATTTTTCCTTTGCTGGGCTTTCAAATTCATTTTCTTGGACTTGTTGTTGTTTAAATTTGCGTTTTGTTTTGTTAATAGGACTTTCAATAAAGTAATTTTGATTTTGCTCTTCTTGTTTTGTGTTTGATTTTTTCACTAACTCATTTAGGGGTCTGGTAATGGGTCTTAGAGTTTCCTCAATTTCGGTTTCGTAAGCTTCTCTACCAGTCCTTAGAGCTTTGTATTTCTTTCGCAGAGCATCGGTGGTTTTAATAAGCTCCTTTGTTAGTTTTTCGTCTATGTTAATCATATTCTAAGATTTATTTCTTCATACAAATGCAGTTGATTTATTTTCCAATTCATCATCTATGTAGGCTTTGTTTACTGCTTGATTAGGCATTACAGGACTTCCAACATTTTGAAGACGTTTTCCTTCAATATCAAAGTCATCATTCTCAAATTGCTTAAATCCATTACCAGGTGTTCGTGCAGGATCAGCGATTGGTCTTTGAAATTTGTTAGAGCTTCTTCCGAACTTGTCAACACTTTAATAATTAATTAAATAATTGATAAATTAAATTTTATTCACGCAACGTTTTGCAGTCTTGAGAAGCATATACTTTTTCTTTTTGTCTTTATAAGTTTTTTAAGCGTATTCATATTGGTATCTTTATCTGTAGGTAATATACATACTTCTTATATGAACAGATGAATACAGGGCAGTTCCATACAGGGCAGTTCCATACAGGGCAGTTCAAAACAGATCAGTTCAATACAGGGCCGTTCAATACAGGCCAGTTCAATACAAGGCAATTTAAGATAGGTGTATTAATATGAAGGGGCTGTATCGAAAAATGATGGATCGGAAGTCGAAAAGACACAACTTGTAAACAATTGTATAGCATTTCTATTTGATGAAATTCGATATGAATGGTATTGAAATAGATAACAATCGTAATGTTGGGATCGCAACTTCTATCAAAAATTTCATTTCTTTGAATCAAAATGAAAGCGTTATGTTGTATAATGGAGGCTGGTGTCCAAATTCTTCAATCAAATTAGATGGATTACATTTAAATTTATACTTACTACTTAATATGCTTTTGGGTTTTGCAGAGGATTTCAAAAAAAAAAAAAAAAAAAAAAATATTCCTAACGCTCGATATGACTTAATTCTAACACTTTCTCATGAGTAATTTGTTAGTTTATTTAAGCTGAAGACTCGTATCTTAAAAGATTAATTTAAATTTCTATGCAATGTTTTAGGATTTACGAGTACATCTTTTGTGGGTGATAATGACATATATGTATGACGGTAAGTGCGGATGCGGTATTAGATTGAAAATGTGTTCGTCTTGTGTTATGAGAATAGTATTTTATGTCTATATGATTCATATTTTAAACTGAAAATGTACAGCTATTTGTGAGAAATGTATGATTTGATGATACTTAGGCGTGGGCGGGGTTCTGAATCGTGGGGGTATGGGGAAACAAGGTCTGAAGCATATTGGGACCAAAGTCTGGGGGGTATGGGGGAGCAAGTTCTGGGGTATGGGGGAACAAGGTCTGGAGCATGGGAAGCAATGGCTGGGTTTGGGGAATTATATATGTATAAACATTACCAAAAGTATTTTATAATAAATTATTTTATAACAATCTGTTTTTGGTTAATGCAAATTTACAGAACTATCAAGTTCAAAATCAAACAAATTTATACACTTTAAATACTTAGTAACTTTATAAGAAAATCGTGGGGGTATGGGGAAACAAGGTCTGAAGCATATTGGGACCAAAGTCTGGGGGGTATGGGGGAGCAAGTTCTGGGGTATGGGGGAACAAGGTCTGGAGCATGGGAAGCAATGGCTGGGTTTGGGGAATTATATATAAACATTACCAAAAGTATTTTATAATAAATTATTTTATAACAATCTGTTTTTAATACTAGACATTTGTTTTTGAAATTAAAAATTAAAAATCATTGAACAAATTTTCTTATAAAGTTACTAAGTATTTAAAGTGTATAAATTTGTTTGATTTTGAACTTGATTGTTCTGTAAATTTGCATTAACCAAAAACAGATTGTTATAAAATAATTTATTATAAAATACTTTTGGTAATGTTTATATATAATTCCCCAAACCCAGCCATTGCTTCCCATGCTCCAGACCTTGTTCCCCCATACCCCAGAACTTGCTCCCCCATACCCCCCAGACTTTGGTCCCAATATGCTTCAGACCTTGTTTCCCCATACCCCCACGATTCAGAACCCCGCCCATGCCTAAGTATCATCAAATCATACATTTCTCACAAATAGCTGTACATTTTCAGTTCAAAATATGAATCATATAGACATAAAATACTATTCTCATAACACAAGACGAACACATTTTCAATCTAATACCGCATCCGCACTTACCGTCATACATATATGTCATTATCACCCACAAAAGATGTACTCGTAAATCCTAAAACATTGCATAGAAATTTAAATTAATCTTTTAAAATACGAGTCTTCAGCTTAAATAAACTAACAAATTACTCATGAGAAAGTGTTAGAATTAAGTCATATCGAGCGTTAGGAATATTTTTTTTTTTTTTTTTTTTTTTTTGAAATCCTCTGCAAAACCCAAAAGCATATTAAGTAGTAAGTATAAATTTAAATGTAATCCATCTAATTTGATTGAAGAATTTGGACACCAGCCTCCATTATACAACATAACGCTTTCATTTTGATTCAAAGAAATGAAATTTTTGATAGAAGTTGCGATCCCAACATTACGATTGTTATCTATTTCAATACCATTCATATCGAATTTCATCAAATAGAAATGCTATACAATTGTTTACAAGTTGTGTCTTTTCGACTTCCGATCCATCATTTTTCGATACAGCCCCTTCATATTAATACACCTATCTTAAATTGCCTTGTATTGAACTGGCCTGTATTGAACGGCCCTGTATTGAACTGATCTGTTTTGAACTGCCCTGTATGGAACTGCCCTGTATGGAACTGCCCTGTATTCATCTGTTCATATAAGAAGTATGTATATTACCTACAGATAAAGATACCAATATGAATACGCTTAAAAAACTTATAAAGACAAAAAGAAAAAGTATATGCTTCTCAAGACTGCAAAACGTTGCGTGAATAAAATTTAATTTATCAATTATTTAATTAATTATTAAAGTGTTGACAAGTTCGGAAGAAGCTCTAACAAATTTCAAAGACCAATCGCTGATCCTGCACGAACACCTGGTAATGGATTTAAGCAATTTGAGAATGATGACTTTGATATTGAAGGAAAACGTCTTCAAAATGTTGGAAGTCCTGTAATGCCTAATCAAGCAGTAAACAAAGCCTACATAGATGATGAATTGGAAAATAAATCAACTGCATTTGTATGAAGAAATAAATCTTAGAATATGATTAACATAGACGAAAAACTAACAAAGGAGCTTATTAAAACCACCGATGCTCTGCGAAAGAAATACAAAGCTCTAAGGACTGGTAGAGAAGCTTACGAAACCGAAATTGAGGAAACTCTAAGACCCATTACCAGACCCCTAAATGAGTTAGTGAAAAAATCAAACACAAAACAAGAAGAGCAAAATCAAAATTACTTTATTGAAAGTCCTATTAACAAAACAAAACGCAAATTTAAACAACAACAAGTCCAAGAAAATGAATTTGAAAGCCCAGCAAAGGAAAAATATTTAAGAGATGAATTCATCACACCAAACACTTTTATTAACAGTTCACCTGAATTAACTGATAGCATCACCCCAAAACGACCAAAGAAAAGCCTTAACCACCGTAACTTTTCAGAGCTCATATAACAAGAAGAATTCCATGATACACCTAAAAAATACGTAGATTTGTTTATAAATAATTCAAACACGCTTGATAAAACGTATGGGGTATATTCAAAAGATGAGAAGTGGTACATTGGAAATGGTGAATTAATCATTCTTGGAAAAGATATACAAATAAAAAATAAAACCTTTGAAGGAACAAATGGTTTGTATGAGCTTATATTTAAGAAAATACCAGATAAAAGCATCTACACTGATGAAGATTTAAAAAATTACAAGACCATATTATATGAAACAAATACACATAGGGTTGGACATGATTCACACGGACAAATACGTGGCAATCGGGGTCATAAGTATACGAAAATAATTAAGAAATTATTAGGATTCAATACAAATACTTCTAATAATCCAACACATTCACTATCAACACCACAATCGGGAAATGGATTGATGCAATTATCAAAACTGAAAAAGGACTATATATTTTGGGATAACCCTAATAAGCTTGTAGATCGAATGAGACTTCTCATTGCTTCACAACAAGCTGGAAATAACAATCATTCTAACGAAATTGTTTCAATTATTGAAGAACTTAAAGAAGCCGATATTATCGAATAAAAAAATGAGTGTTGATAAATTTGGTCGTTATTCATATAGGACCCCCCTAGGGGTCCAAGAGGCAAACAAGGAGAGCCGGGACCGCAGGGCGAGTCAGGATTGCCTGGACCACCTGGCGAGGGATTTCTCAAAACAGAAAACGGTGATTACAACATAAATGGAAAACGATTAAAAAACATTCAGGAACCTGAAGAACAAGGAGACGCTGCTTCCAAAAGCTATGTTGATCAGCAAACTGGTCAATTAAGACAAAGCTTTCAAATCGAAATTGAAAAATACTTTAACAAGGGAAAACATATCATGTCGAATGTCTACTTAAAATCAATTTAGTCTTTACTTAAATACCTAGGTGAACAGTCATTAAATCGCGATGCCCAAAATAAACCCCACATTGATTTTTGATCAAATCTTAAAATTCGTTATTAAAAATAAGAACATCTTACTAGACGAACATCATACGGAACTTTTGAACTGCATGGTCTTCTTGAAACGATTTATCAATGTATCTTCGACAACATCTGATTATGGTTGCCATTTTCCTACCTGCCCTTGGTCTTCAAATTTATGCAAAGAAGGACCAGATACATGTGCATGCTATATGGTTGAAAATAGGTTGATAAGAATTAAAAAAATAATGTCGTTGTATGAAAGATTAAAATAAATATTTTTAAAAATAATGTTTCTTATTTACTTTATTTTGAATTCAGTTTCCATTCATAATTCAAACGAAAAACATGTCTTCTTTTAAAATTAAGTTAGTCATTGATGATCTTCTAGCCTTTTTAAAATCCAACCAACATATCATACATGAGGCACACTTTTCAGAAGCTATGAATTGTATTTTGTTTGTAGAGATTCGAAAAGGATGATTATATTATGTCACCAAATAAATTTCATTTCCTGAACTGTACTTCAAACTGGTCACCAAACTTGTGCTATGAAGGACCAGATACTTGTGCATGTTTTCAAATTAAAATAAAAATTAATAAAATTAAGAGAATTGTAAATTTTTATAAACAAATCTTAAATGAATAAACTAATAAAAAGGTAAAATGTTTTGTTGTTTTAATCATTCTGTGAAAAGATGAGTAAAAGAGACGTTGTCGAAGAACTGCATAAGTCAGCAAGAAGAAATTTCCAAAAAAGGCGAGTCATTATCAAGGGGCTTGATGATTTATGGCAAGCTGATCTAGTAGAAATGGGGGCATATTCAGCAGATAATGAAAATAATCGATATCTTCTTACGGTAATTGATACATTTTCTAAATTTGCTTGGACAGCTCCTATTAAAAATAAAACCGGATCGAGTGTCACTGAAGCTATGGAAAATATATTAAATAAAGGCCGCATTCCCAACAATTTACAAACAGATGACGGGAAAGAATTTTTCAACACTACTTTTCAAAGTCTTATGAAAAAACTTCACATCAATCATTATTTAACATTTTCACCTCTTAAAGCTTCGATTGTCGAACGATTTAATCGCACTTTGAAAAACCTTATGTGGAAAGAGTTCAGTGCTAATGGTTCATACTGTTGGATAAATATGATAGATACACTAACTAAAAAGTACAACAATTCAAAACATCGCACTATTAAAATGAAGCCGTCCAAAGTCAATGCTACAAATGAAAAGCAAATACTTTCAACTATATATGATCACATCAAAATTCATATTACTCCAAAGTTCAAGGTGGGAGATTTTGTAAAAATTAGTAAATACAAGCATGTATTTGATAAAGGATACACACCGAATTGGACAACAGAAATCTTTAAAATAACCAAAGTTCAACATACAAATCCAGTTACATATCTGTTAGAAGACTATCAGAGAAACCCCATAAAAGGCGGGTTCTATGAGCTTGAACTACAAAAATCTAAGTTTCCCGATACTTATCTAATCGAAAAAGTGCTGCGAAGGAAAAAAGATCAATTATTTGTAAAATGGCTTGGTTTTGCATCCGATCACAATTCATGGATACTTATTTCAAAAGAAAATAAATAAAAACCATCTTTTATGTATATTATTAAAATAAAAAGCTTTATTTTATTACAATGATTTCAATTTACTTTTATTTAAGATATATTCATACTCATTTCATTTAAAAATAGCAACCGTAGACCCCAACACACCACCGTGCGCCCATCTGCGCACAAGCAACCATTAATCTTTTAATTCAAACATCAAACAATACATCATCCCCAAGGCACACCATTAAAACAAAAATAGAAACAAAAACATATCCCTTCTCATCGTTACTCATTTAAATTCAAACTCCAACACACACACTTCTCGCTAGTACACACCACAAAATTGATATCAATTTTAACCCTCAACCACCACCAAATTCTAACGCACTCGATCGATGCACTCATCTAAAAAGTCATAAAATAAAACACATATGTTTCTAGCTTCAACAGTGCATAAGATTCACTTGACATATATTACCTAATACCGATCCTCAATATACAAAAACCAATTAAAACTCCACAAAAGATCTCTTTCTTTCATCATGCACCACATCTTCTTTAACCAATCCATAATTCACCCACCCCCGAAACAAATCAACAAAAAACCAGCAGCCTCGTACCGCAGAGAAAAAACAAAGAAAACCAGCCAGCCTCGTACCGCAGAGAAAAAACAAAAACAATAAAAACGACTGGACCGATGCCCTCATCTAAACACAGTCCAGTCAGCATACCTGATGACAAACAAAAATATCTATACAAATAATATGTTCCTAGCTACAACGACACTTGAAACACACAACCGGACAGCAACAGTACGACGTGTTAAAAACAACCACCACCAAATCCTATCGCACTAGGTCAAAGTCCTCATGTAAAAAGTCCGTATATCTGATGACAAACAGATGTATATTTATCCCTATCTGCAACGAGATACTTGAAAAACATCAACGGGCAACAGTACATTTTAAAAAATGCACTTGACTGATATTTTCCAATACCGATCCTCAATGACAATGTCAAAATACTTTCTTTTTTTTTTCCAACACAAAAACCAAACATTTAAAAAGCAATAAAAAACACAGCCAACAAAAACCAATATAAAAAGGGTCATACAAAAAAGAAAAACTGAACCGAATTGTGCGCCGCTCATGCCGACAAAGAAAAACAAAACGTTTAAAAAGCCATTAAGACCCAAAAAGCCATTAAAAACCATAAAACCATGAAAAAAAGTCGTAAGAAAAGTTCCCAGTCTCAAGTATCCTTATTCCTACTACTGTAATTCATAAAAATAAGAATAATGGAAACCAAACAATTTTTCACATTTATGATCTTAATCTTATGAAGGTTTGTACAAAAACTGAAAATGTTTCATTTACCATATGGATGAGAAATTGTAGGAATTATACATGATAGATGGGAAGTTTATTTTTGGAGACAAACAATTTTCTTTGGCATAATTAAAGGATTTGGATTATGAACACATGATTTAAAGATATTTTTTAATGCTGAATTTATTGTACAAGGTATGTTGCGACGAGTTAGTTGTAGCAAGAGACCATTTGCTAATCCGCAAAGCAAACAATTAATATTATACATATGTATACTGGATTACAAATCCAATGAATTTTTTTTATTATAATAATTCAGTAAATATTTAAAAATATGATATGTTATAGGCCTTATAAATATATACAACTTACAATGTCTCTATTAAGTTTTTAGTTCAAATTTTTGACAATTTAATCCTGCAATGAGGAAAGGTAAATTGAAAAGGGCAGATTTTTTAACCACAAATTATCTGAACCCAACAAGGTTTTTTTTCTTTGTAATTTTAATTAGCGGTGAGCTTTAAGACGACAGAGTTAAGCTACGATTTCTTTTAGTGCTTGTTCCCATTTGGTGAGCAGACGCTGTCGTTTCAAGGTACTTACATATAAATATTACCAAAAAAACTTTTTAAAAATAATAAAAACCAAGATTTGGTAATTATATTGAAACTGTTTATTTTTAAGGAGCGCAGCGCGCTTGTCGAAGAGAGCTCCAGTACGATCATTTTCCATTTTAATTGGAGTAAATCCACCTTCAGCCCAATAATTATGTAGTTTTTTGACCAGCCATTTTCACTTCGCTTATTAAAAATGAATAAGTCCAACTAACATACCCTCCAGAGCTTAACTCTTGAAATCTGACAAAAAAAAAAAAAATCTCTCATACAACTCTCTTATATCCCATTGTTATACCTAAGTATTAATATCTTGTTATGAAACTGAACTGGGTTTCGTAACATTTTTATTTTAATAGGTAAACACTTTTGCAGCTTTAAACTACTTAAATCCTATAGCTAAACTATTTTCTCTTCTTGCAATAAGATTATATAAGCTCAGCTCTAAATATGTCCATATAATCCCATAACAAGTCATGTTTAAGAGTTAAGATCATTTTATATTTCTATGAAAACCCTAAAAGAATTTGAGTTTAATACAATAAGAATTTTAAAGGCTACAAATTAACTATATTCGCTATTCAACTGTAATACATTTTGTACTGTTTTATAACCTATTTATATTCAAATGCAGTGCACTAAAATATTGAAATATAATACCTTTTGGATTAAAATATAATACCTTCCATACTGATATCAAATCCAATAGTTATATTTAAATATATAATTTTTGGTATTTGATTATAATAACATGTATTAAAAACAAAACTTCATTGGTATTTGAAAATAACACGATCATATTCTTTTAAATATTATTTGTGTTTAAAACAAATAAATAAACTATCAAACCTTATGTGAAAATACTAGATTTCAATACGCAGTTTATTTAATTCTAATCAAAATTTATTAAAATCCCAGTAAAAATTTTATTTAGGGTTCGATTTAAATACTTTTGGCATGAAACGAAGTTTTTTTTCGGTTTTAAAATATAATATTATTATCATAATTTCAAGTAGTACGAATTATTTAATTTCAATAAAGCATTTTTTTATTTTCCAAATTAAATATTTCCGGAATATTAAAATTAAATCTTTTTCTGGTGTAGTCATATATACAACCCAAAAAATATTTAATTTAATGCCAGGATTTTTAAGCGTGTAATGACAAACTGGAAGAAGCAAAGAATTCGTTTCTTGAAAACCCTGTTACGCAACCACGCAAACCGTGGAAACTACTGGAATTTCTGAACGTTCAATCAGAAGGATTATTAAGGAATACGAAGAGACAGGAGTTGTGCAGTCACCAAATAAAAAAGTACAGAATACTAAGTGGAAAACTATTCGGCGTATAATGCACACTTCCACCAGGAGGAAAAAATGATGATATCCTTAAAAATGTTGAGACAACGAGTCCAGGAAGATCGGGAGTATTATGTCTCTCAACAGGATGAAAGCTATATTCATAGCTCACATACAAGGCCACGGGCTTGGACTGATGACAGTAGCAGTGGGTTGAAGACGCCAATTTCAAAGGGACAGAGGCTGATAATGGCGCATGCAGGTGGTGAAAAAGGTTTCGTGAAAAACTCCTTACTTTTATTCAAATCTAGAACGGAAACGGGGGAGACTATCACGACGACATGAACTTCGAAAATTTCTGCAAATGGATCCAAGAACAAGTTTTGAATAACTTGGAGGAACCTTCAGTTATTGTAATGGACAACCAACGCCTCGTACTACAATAAACTAGAAGAAAAACAAATTACTTCTGCTAGCAAGAAATCCGAGATGATACAATGGCTAACCGAAAACAATATTCCGCATACTATACAGATGTTGAAACTTGAACTGTATGAGCTAATAAAAGGACACCGAGCTACACACAACCCAAAGCATAAGATTGACGATATCATTCACGGCATGGGACATGAGGTTCTACGTTTACCACCCTATCATACAGATCTCAATCCCATTGAAAATATTTGAGCAACTGTCAAGGCAAGAGTAGGTTCACGAAACACAACACTGAGGAAGAATACTTTTCTCACGACCTGAAGTGGGACACAATTTCGAATTCAATTATAATTAATCCAGGTGACGGTTCTTCAACCGGTTATTAAAACTAAGTGTATGTAAATGAACATTTATTATTTAAATTATATTATTGTTATTTATATTATTTTTATTTTATTATTATGTTTTATATTTATTTCTGAAGTACAAATTTATGGTAATTATTTTAAGGTAAAATAAATTCTTAAAAACTCTTTACCTACGAGTTTTTTATTCAAACTCGTAAACACTAATCTAACTAATTAACACCAATCTACAATTAATCCCAAAACCCCACAGGTCAAAAAATAAAAAATACATATATATCAAATAAACACTACACACATAAAATAAATATAAACATAACGCCCCCGGAACTTTTCTGTTGCTAAGTCAGAAATCATAAAACATAGAAATAAACAATAATTCCTAAACTATTTGTCAAAGTTGAGTTAGACACTGTAAGGCTGAAAACACACCGGATAAAGCAAAACATGTTTTTTTGTTTCGTGAAACAAGAGAACATTGTTTCTTATGAGACTGAACACACCAAAGAAAACGAAACAAAACACATGTTTTTTGTTTGAAGTGTTTTGATGGTGGTTGTCGAAAATACATGCTATTGTATACGAGCAACACACACCGAATGCAACAAAACTGTTTCGAACGAGGGTCGTTGACGATAATTGCCTACTTTCTTATGGTGCAACGCACACCAAATGAAACAAAACAGAAAAACAAAAGCAAAACAAAAACATGTTTCGTTGCCGATAGCTGACCTATTGTTTTTTGCAAAACGAAATTTGGATTCCGTTCTTTTTATTTTCTTCTTTCGTTGCACTTTACAGGTTTATTTGCTTCTACATTTACTCTGTGCGCAAATTTTAACAAAAATGGACGTGGATGGAGAAAAATTGATTTTTTTAATTGAGGCAAGAAGTCCTATCTATAATTATAAAGAAAAAGAACATGCCAATAAAGTTGTTATTGATAAGCTTTGGATAGAAATAGCAAATGAAATGAATTGTCAAGGTAAGTTTTATTGAATTTTATTTTTATATATGAATGTTTATTAATATACATAAATTGTATGAATATATATGTATATGGTATTACAATCCCTATGTGTGCCCATATAAGGACAAACATCATTTATTTACAGTACTACTGTAATTATTTGACATACTGTATTTAAAAATAATGTAAACAAAATTAGATGGCATACTTGTATTGCCAAGGAACTGCTCCAGTAGAGGAGTTGAAGAATTGAACATACTGATTGCGTATGTTACGTGCAGCATTTGATGGTCTTTCTTTTCCAATATTTTCATTTTTTTCGTCTTGAGGTACGTATTTAATAGATTCACGCTCAACATATATTTCCTGAAGCAAGCCTTCGCGTTCTCTAATGTCTAATCATATTATGCAACGCGCAGGCGGCTAATATAATTATTTGCACTTTATTGGGAGGTAGTAATATGACAGTTTCAAATATACGAAATTTTTTGGTAATCATACCAAATGCGCATTCAACCACTCTTCGAGCTCGGGATAAACGATAATTGTATACTCTTGTTTCGTTTGTCAATTTTTTTCTTGCGAAAGGTCTCATTACGCTCGATAAAAGTGGATAGCCTTCATCTGCCACAAAAACAAAATTGAAATGTTCATCGCTTCCCGGGCATAGTTTCTGCTTATGAGGCAAGTTCAATTTGTTGCTCATAAGTTGTTTTCCGAAATTTGAATATTTGAAAACACCACTATCGCAATTTCTTCCAAAATCGCCAACATCAACACAAATAAACTGGCCGTGTGCATCAACTACAGCTTGCAGGTGTATAGAGTGGAACTTCTTATAGTTGTAATAATCCGATCCTGAGTTTGGAGGACATTGTATTCTTATGTGCTTTCCATCTATAGCTCCTAAGCAATTGGGAAAGTTCCACATTTTATTAAATGCATCCGCTATTGACATCCATTTCTTAACATCTGGTTGTGGCAAATAAATGGGAAATAGTGCTTCCCAAATAGCTTGGCAAGTTTGCATTACAATTTTTTCAATTGTAGACGCACCACACCGGAAATGGTATGAAAGCGACTAAAACGTTTCCCCTGTTGCTAAATAACTGAAAAAAAAAATGTTTAATTCTATTAATGTAAGAATTCAATTTTTGTCTTTTCAGTATCAGAATGTAAAAACAAATGGACAGTTCTGCGCAATTCCTACTCAAGATACTTGAGGGAAGAAAAATCCAAGCCCTCAGGTTCGAGTGGCAAACAGAAAAAAATGGTATTTAGCTGATTCTATGTCTTTCTTGAAAGACTATGTTCATCAGCATCGCACTTCAGCCAGCAGCTTAGATAGCCCAGTTGTTCAAGAGGCGCTTGACGAATTGTTGGATGAGGACTCTACAGCAGCGGAAATGAATGCAGAAAGTATGACATCAGAGCAAAGTACTAACAGAATGAGCGCAGTGCCATCCAAAAGGAGTAGGACTTCGACCTCTGAAATAATAGCTGGGCCAATGATCGAGTTTTTGAAATCAAGAACAAGAGAAAAGTCTCCTGAAAATGCTAATGTATTGTTTTTTAAGAGTCTCCTGGTAGATTATGAAAAATTATCCAACAAAAGGCAAAGATCATTCAGATTGACAATGCTGACCAAAATGAATGAGTTGCAAGAAGAGGAGGAAAATGAAGTATCTACTTCCAATATGACATTTGAAGATTGGCAGGATTAAAAGCTTTTCTATTTTCTTATAAATAAACACAATATCTATTTCTTAAACACAAAATTGTTAATTTAATTCGCAATTTAATCGTGAATGATAGCCAGGTTTGTGGTCAGATTAATTAATTGAAAGTTTGTTAACACCTTATTGACCGCAAAAATCGTAATAAAAAAAGAAAAAACCAAAAAACAAAAACCAAACGACTTTTTTAAATTTTCTTTTCTTTTATTTGACACGTATGCATTTCGGTTCTCAGCTGCGGAACCATCATCAGCGAGCGACAATTAAACAATTACAAGAGTTCAGGTACAAATACATATTAAGGTACATACATAATTTAGTTAGACTCTCTAAGAAAAATTAAACATTTAAACAAAGTAAGAGAGCAATGTAAACAGTTTTTTATTTTCTCTTCCTTATTGCGCTGAACAAAGGAGAGTCAATTGCTCCAGCTTCTAAGTTCATTAGGTTTTCGGTCAAGTGGATGAACATGGATTCATAAGCGTCTAGTTTGTGTGGGTTGTGTACTTTCTTTATGAGTCGGAAATTATTGTCAAATGAAGTAATGGTATGTGAGTCTACATTACATGGGTCAAATATGTGTGCTGGTATAGCTTTGTCGATCTCTTTCTTTTTCACTGATCTAAGGTGTTCATTGAATCTAACCTCAGCAGCTCTTCTTGTTTGTCCAATATATTTTTTATCACAGTTAGAACAAGAGATTTCATAAATGCCACTGCATCGATGAGTTGGTGTGTGGTCTTTTGTGGATCCCAAGCACAATTTGAGTTTGTTGTTGTTGGTTTGAACGATGCTCATATTAGATTTGGCAAATGTATGTATCAGCTTGTTGGTGACGTCCGGGGCGAAGGGCAAAGTGACACGATGTTTAGGTGTGGATATGTTTTGCTCAAATAATGTACTGATGTTGTTTCGTTTTAACTTTACCGAGTGCTGCACATACCACCAAAAAATTGCCGCCTTCCATTCAATGGTGTACAGATTATGCCGTCTACCTTTATCGATTGAAAATTATATTAAAGAATACCAACAAATAATACATATAGCTGATGTCAATGGATATGAAAAATCCATCATTGACAATTTGATTAAAAAGCACTCGGTAAAGTTAAAACGAAACAACATCAGTACATTATTTGAGCAAAACATATCCACACCTAAACATCGTGTCACTTTGCCCTTCGCCCCGGACGTCACCAACAAGCTGATACATACATTTGCCAAATCTAATATGAGCATCGTTCAAACCAACAACAACAAACTCAAATTGTGCTTGGGATCCACAAAAGACCACACACCAACTCTTGTTCTAACTGTGATAAAAAATATATTGGACAAACAAGAAGAGCTGCTGAGGTTAGATTCAATGAACACCTTCGATCAGTGAAAAAGAAAGAGATCGACAAAGCTATACCAGCACACATATTTGACCCACGTAATGTAGACTCACATACCATTACTTCATTTGACAATAATTTCCGACTCATAAAGAAAGTACACAACCCACACAAACTAGACGCTTATGAATCCATGTTCATCCACTTGACCGAAAACCTAATGAACTTAGAAGCTGGAGCAATTGACTCTCCTTTGTTCAGCGCAATAAGGAAGAGAAAATAAAAAACTGTTTACATTGCTCTCTTACTTTGTTTAAATGTTTAATTTTTCTTAGAGAGTCTAACTAAATTATGTATGTACCTTAATATGTATTTGTACCTGAACTCTTGTAATTGTTTAATTGTCGCTCGCTGATGATGGTTCCCCAGCTGAGAACCGAAATGCATACGTGTCAAATAAAAGAAAAGAAAATTTAAAAAAGTCGTTTCGTTTTTGTTTTTTGGTTTTTTCTTCTTTTATTACGATTTTTGCGGTCAATAAGGTGTTAACAAACTTTCAATTAATCACAAAATTGTTACTTGTTTTTACTTACCGTAGAGTTATAATTAATCTTTCAGTCGGAGTTATGCTTTTACGATAATTCGTATCTTGTTTTTTGATAGAATTTTCGATTAATCCCAGCAAATAATCAAAAGTTTCAATGCGCATTCTTTTTTTTTTTTTTTTTTTTATAATCGGCGCACACTCAAGGGGTTTGTATACCCTTAATATGCCAGAGACACAGTGTGAGCATTAAGAAAAAAGGGAGAGGTTAGAAAGGAGGTGTCGGTGTACATTGGTTTTGAATTCTTGAACATTGCAATGACTGGGAAAGACAGAGCGTGGCAAAGAATTCCACATTCGCGTAGTACGGCTGAAGAACGAATCTCTGTACTTCCCAGTACGGCCGAAGTTGGGCTCAAGGGTAAACTGATGGGCATTCCTAGAAGTGCGAGTATTACGGTTAAATTGTTTAAGGGTGAAATTATAAAATTTTTCAGGATAAGTTCTTAACTCTGCTATTAGCTTTATTATCACATCCTCAGCATTTCGTTTTAGATTATATGGATGCACCCACCACTCTCTGCTTTTTACGTCTTTTTCCTGAATTGCTTCAAAAATTGTATATAAAATTGGCACAACTTCATCGTCTGAGTCCGACCACATTGAACCACAGTTTGAACAACACTAAAAGCAAGTCGCAAATTCCATTTTGTTTCATTTCAACGCACACCAAACGAAACAAAAAAACAAAACGTTTTGTTTTGTTTCATTCTGTTTCTCTCGGTGTGTGTTCAAATAAAAAATGTTTTTTTGACTATCGAATGAAAAATGTTTTGCTTTATCCGATGTGTTTTCAGCCTAAGATTTAACCCTTTACCGCATGAATTATTTCCAACAAAGGAAACAAATTTAATATGCTTTTAATTGCTTAATTAGATCATTATAAGACATGTTTAGTGAAAAAATTTAAAAAAGTTAATTTGTTTAAACTTTTGGAAGAGAAGCCAAATTTGGCTTCGTATGCATTAAAAGTTCTACAACCTTAATATTTCCGTAAAGAAAATGTTTATAAGAACACAAATAAAAATTAAGGGATTTCAATATAAAAATAATAAAAATTTATTGAGTCAAAAAAAAAGCTAATCCTCGTGAGTTTGAGCTCCATGAAATTTAGAAAAACAATTTCATTTTTCATTTCGGGTAATAGGTAAAAGGGCGGTAGGAGCAATCGTTTTGGCAGATTTGTCTGTTTTTTTAATTTGTGGGAAATGACCCACATTGTCGAAACGAATTGAAAGTAGAGGATAGTCTTGATGCCTTTCAGGACGCTTTCTCTTTGGTGTTGTTCCTGCAGGTGATCCGGCCGGGAAGTTGGAGTTGCAGGAGATCCAAGTCGAGATACACTTCGGGGTCGTCCACGGAGTTTTAGAGCTTCCTTTTCGGCTTTGCATAAATGCTCGGCTATTTCAAGTTTGAAAACGAACAAAGGTAGGTGAAATTCACGTTGACGACGGCATAGAATCCACGCATTCACTAAGCATAGATCTATCATGTGAAAAAATACTCTCTTATATCACTTCTTCGATCGTAAGTGTATACGATACAAGCCCAGCATCGAATCAAGGAGGTCCACTCCACCCATGTACTTGTTGTACACATCAACAGCTTGCGGAGCAGGAAGAATTTTGTATGCTTTATCCTTTTGTGAATAACGACGTTTCTCTGTTACTGGATTCATTTCCACATATGGTGACATCAGAGTAACCATTTTGTTATCGATCCAGGACACCAAACTTAGCTGAACTCCATCAACAGTTGCCACTTCTTCGATCATGCTTCCACGTCCTTCCTTCATCAATTTATTTTTCGGGATTCTCGAGTTCGGTACGCGTCTGAGCCTTACGGTCCCCAATGGCAAAATACCATTTTTAAATAAATAAACTTGTAAATTTGGGCTATTATACCAGTTATCTAAAAATAATTTGTGGTTGACATTTTTGGCCACAGTAGATGTTAATCTGGTGACGACATTTCCACTAACTCCCAGATCTGGAGCTCCATCAGAAAATCTATTGCTCTGGTGTCCAGCAAACAAGTCGAAATCGTAGCTAAATCCAGAAATTCCACTCAGAACTTGGTTCTTATAGCCCCATTTATGTGGCTTGGCTGGATTGTACTGCTTCAGTTCATGGCGACATTTTGTTGGTATAATTTGTTCATCAACGGCGAGAAACTCTTCTTTTGGGATCAATAGCAACCGTTCTCGTATTTTCTCCGAAAGTGGCCTTATCTTAAACAATTTGTCGTGTCCTTCTTGCCCAAGTGGAATGAAATTATCATTGTCATTGAAGTGGATGAAGCTTTTAATTTTTTCAAATCTGTTGCACGTCATTGTTTTGTAAATGATCGGTTGTCCTAGTTTTATTCCAGTAGTGCCTTGAAGATGGAAGTCAGCAACAGGACATAAACGTTACCATTCAGATGAATTGCTCTATTTCATCTTTTGTGATGCTGACCGTATTGTTTATATTATCCAGGAATGCTCTTTTATTTTATTCGTCAGTTATTAGGTTCATTCTCTCATCAGTAAACAGTAATTTAAAAAATTCCTATTTATTTTACTTTAATTAACAACTATTGTCGGTAAAAGTAAAAAACAAGTAAAGCTATAAAAAATATATGTATATGAACATTGAAAACCCTTTACTGGTGGTACCAGATATATAGCATGCATTCCGTTGATGACCAGGTGTTATTTCTTCAAAACAATATTAAATCATCTATTTAACCTACATGTTCCAATTATAACAAAACAATCTAGTAAGAAAGAACAGCCTTGGTTTAACTACTACATTAAGAGCCAAATAAGAGAACGTAATTTAGCATATAACCGATGGAAGATTTATAGGCTTGAAGCATTGCATATTGAATACAAAATTTTAAGAAATAGAGTAATATGTCTAATTCGTGAATCAAAGAAACAGTTTTATGCTCTTAAACTTGATCCTTCTTTAGCCAAAGAAAAACTGTGGAAGAATTTGAAAGAAATAGGTGTTGGCAAGCAAATAAGCAACAAAACCCTTTCTATACATTGTAACGAGCTTAATAAAAACTTTGTTACCTTAAACACTGCAGGTTTTGCAACCCAAAGCTGTGATTTGACAGAAACGCTAAACGCCCGTTTTTCTTTTACCGGATTTGGCTTTTCGCCTGTTAATGAGTATGATGTTCTAGAAAGCCTTTTAGCTATTAAGTCTAATTCTAATGGAACTGATGGCATCCATCCGGTTTTTCTGAAAGCCATTCTCCCTGTCGTCGATTCCTTCACGACAAGAACTTCAAGGCTTTCCCAAGCTTAAAAGAGTGTTTCGTTGATTGAGAACACAGTTCGTCTTCCAATGTGAACAACTTTAAAAAACTTTATTGAAAGTAAAGTTAATAAATATGTATAATATAATGATTTTGATTTTGTACTTACTCTTGGTCTGCCGTGGCTGCTGCTCGTGGTTTGCTTTAAAATATAAGTAAAGTAAAGCCGTTTCAAAATCGTGAAACGACTTGTTCAAAATTCTAAACATTAAAATGTTCTGAACATTCTAGAACAATGAACGCATCCAAACCAAATTATAACGAACAGCATTCACGAAGACCGAAGAATGAGTTTACACAGGCGTTGGTAACATTCTCCCCCCCCCCCGTATGGCGATCGGAGTGAGTAAATACTGATTCAACTAAACCAGCGCCTTCGTCTTCTTTGCGTATGTCTAAAACTGCTATCTTTGCGGCTGGACGGTGGTACTCTCCATTTGCTGTACGTACGATGGCACTTCGTACTTGCCCATCTTTTGCTGAAACCGCTTTTACTACCACTTCCTTTGGCCAGCAATGTCTGGGTAGGCTAGGATCGACGATAACCACAGAATCTCCTTCTTTGATCGGTTTGACTTTGTCGAACCAGTTGGTTCGTCGAGTCAATGTCGGTAGTACCTCTGCAACCCATCTTTTTCAGAACATGTCAGCAAGTAATTGGGAATGGCGCCAAGATGATTTGACATATTTATCTGTAGCTTCGAAAACGCCTGGGGGCTTACAGCCGGATGATGACCCAAGCAAGAAGTGGTTGGGTGTGAGGGCTTCTTGTTCCGCTGTGTCAAGTGACAAATAAGTAAGTGGTCGACAGTTCACAATACTCTCCACTTCAATAAGCAGATTATTCAGCTTTTCATCATTCAATTTAGTGTCACCGGATATTATCTGGTACAATGTGGTTTTGATGTAACGAACCATACGTTCCCATGCACCTCCCATATGAGGACTGCCTGGTGGTATAAACTCCCATTTGGTGTGTGCGGTAGTGAACTCAGCTTCAATACCGTTGAAGTTGATTTGATCATGAGCCTCTCGCAGTTCCTTTTCGGCTGCCTTTAGGTTAGTCCCATTGTCACTGTAGAATTGTATTGGGTTACCTCTGAAATTTCGAATGACAATAACACATGAGTTCACTGTAAGGCTATGCGCAACTTCAACGTGTACTGCACGGTAGGTTAAGCATGTAAAAACAGCACCATATCTTTTCTCTGTACGTCGCCCAACTGTTACTAAGAAGGGACCAAAGAAATCCACACCTACATAAGAAAATGGCCTTGTATATGGAGAAAGCCTCGCTGGTGGTAGAGATCTCATCTCTGGAGGACTTAGTTTGGCTCGCTGCAACTTACATTTCGGACACTGACTTCGGATAGTTCGAAAAAGCGTTCGTAAACCTGATATTTGGTATGTTTGGAAAACTTCGTTGATAACCGTTTCATGATTAGCATGTTTAAACTTTCGGTGATACCAGTCGACTATGAGTGCAGTAATGTAGTGTGGCTTTGGCATTATGATTGGATTCTTATCTGTGTTACTTACTAAAGTCATTTTTTCTAAGCGTCCTCGCATTCTGATTACTATATTTTCGTCTACAAAGGGGGACATACAACGAAGAGGACTTGACTTAGGCAAAATGCAATGGGGGTTATCTAGCAAAAGGCGCTTTTCTAAGCTATAGGTTTGTGACTGAGCAAGGCGGTAGAGAGTTTGGTATCCCCATAGTAATTCGTTTTTGGTTGGCTAAGGCACTTAATTGATGTTTGCATTAATTTGAGTACGTCTGATTGATATACCTGTCAATCTCTTCTGAGATACGCGATCCTTGAACCTTTTCACGTAGGCCATACAATAAAAGAGTCGTTCCCACTTTGAAAAGTGGCGATAGTTGACGATTGGATCATCTTCATCGATTTGTACTGCTACTTGTTGTATCTCATTATTTCTTCCAAGTTCTGGATTAGCAGTTTTCTCTGGTGGTAGTTGATTCGACGGCCAATGATCTGGGGACTTTTCGGATCGAAATCTGGTTGATGATTCCACTTCGTGGCCAAATCAGCTACATTTTGTTTAGTCGGTACATATTTCGAGCTTGAAACATCTGTTGACTCCTGGATTTCGCCCACACGGAAAATAACGAATTGCTTGTTGGCTCTGGGGTCCGCTCTTAGCTATAGTAGTACAGTTTTGGAATCAGGCCAATAATGCGTTGATTCGATTTCCAGTTCATGGGATTTGGCAACAATATTCCCAAGGCGAGATCCTAATACAGCTGCCAATAGTTCCATTCGGGGTATCGAGATTGGTCGGAGAGGAGCAACTTTAGTTTTAGAACAGACAAGTACTACCTCTGTGCCCTTTTTCGAAACTATTCTGAAGTATGCAACCGCTGCGTATGCTGTCTCACTTGCTTCTACGAAAACGTGTATTTGTACCTTACTTGAGTCACTGTTTGCCATATTGAAGTAACATCTGGGGAATTTAACTATTTCAATCCGTCGAAGTGAGGAGAGCCACTTGTTCCACGCATCCGAAAACTCTTGAGGGATAATGTCATCCCATCCGATTCCACTTCGCCAAATGTCCTGCAGTAAAGTTTTCATATAGACCGTAAAAAAGTTTAATATGCCCAGTGGGTCAAAGATGGACATAAGTAGTCATATCAGCTGTCTTTTAGTTGGCAACTTCTCCCCACGCAAAATTTCTTCACTCGCCTTCGTAAATTTCAAATTAAATGTAAAAGTATCATTGTTTGTCTGCCACCACATTCCGAGAACTTTCTCCACCTCCATGACCTGCTCCACAGTTTTTCCAGCTCGACAGAAATTATCTGCAGTTCCGGCACCACCCAATGCATCAATGACCTCCTTTGAGTTGGATATCCAGTTGCGAATGTGGAAATTAGCATGTTTATGAATCTCTCGAACTTCCTTGGCGAGATCGATTGCTTCCTTGATACTGTTGACACTGTCAAGTATATCGTCTACGTAGTGTCTCTCGATAATGGACTTTGCTGCCCTTGGGAATTACTGACTGTATTCCAATGCATTTGAATTTTTGACACCCTGGGCGACAGATGGTGAGCAACTTGCTCCAAAACTCATGACTTTTAAAATGTATGTATCTGGGTGGCGATGGGTTTCTCCACTTCGCCAAAGAAACCGTTGAGATTGCTGATCATTTTAATCCACTGCTTTTCGGTGAAACATTTCACATATGTCGCCACAAATTTCCACTTTTCCAACTCTGAATTTAAATAAAACTTCTGTCAAAGAAGTCATAATATCTGGTCCCTTTTCAAGTCACCCATTTAGGGATATGCCATTGCATTCCGCTGCGGCATCCCATACTACCCTGATCTTCTTGGGTTTATTTGGGTTCCTGACTGCAAACATCGGTAGGTACCACTTACGAGGATAGTTGATATCGACTTCATCCCTTCGGAGTTTTCGTATATATTCTTTGGCTTCCATATTTTGAATGTGAATATTCACCTGTTCTTTCAAATCTGGATCCTTCTCAAATCTTTTTTCAAAACAACATAATCTTCGGTACGCCATTGCATCATTATCATGTTTTCGTCATGTTTTCGGACTTCCAAAGTTATCTCGATATGAACCGGTCACCCTCACGTTTGATACTATTTTGTAGAACCTCTTTCGTATCAAGATTCAATCTATCTCGTGGCGATAGTTCCAGGCCTTCATTATCGATCTCCATGTTATCTATCATCAACTCTTGTAACGCTACATCATCGTCACATTCGCAAATATGCAGGTGCATGTTGACAGCTTCAGCAGTTGAACGTGTATTGGAACTTTGGCCGAGTTCACCGTATATCGTCCACCCAAGACGAGTCTTTGTAGCGGCTCGTTCATATATTTTTCCTTCATGATGGTTCAAAGGCATGGCTAAGCTTCTGTTGTTGAGACCGATTATGACTTTTGGAATTACGTTTTGGTAAGATTCTACTGGAAGCCCCTTCAAATGTTAATACCCCTCCGTAAGTTCTAACATTTTTAGAGTTTGACACGGTAGGTCAAGTCTTTCAACGGATCTCACATTACGTAGTGAAAAACGCTTGTTGTCCTTTCCCTTGGGAGCAATCTGCAAATCACGATGGTGTGAATTCGCCTCTATGCGCACCGTTCCATCCGTCCACCTGAGACATAAGTCTGATGTTATACCCTGACTGCCGATCTGTACCAAAATATCTTTCTCGATAAGAGTTGGACCCGAGCCATCGTCCAAAAATGCGTAAACATCCACGGAGGAGTTTTTCCCAAAAATTGTTATAGACACAATTCGGTATAACACTTTTGAAGTCTGCATTCTGTGGAGGGCAACTACACCAACATCATTGCATCCTTCTGTACCTACTGCATTTATTTTATGCAGCAGTGGATGATGCTTCATGTGACATCCACCAACCTGGCATTCTTTTCTATCTCGACAAAATTTTGGATCATGACGTCTTAAACAGTTTGTTGGTGTTAACAACATTCCATTTTTCATTACAGTTCAACCTTTTAAATTGCTCGCATTTTATAATACCGTGCGTCCCTTCGCATTCATAACACCTAATACTCGATAATGAACCACCTTGACTTGGCATAGAACTGTCTTTGTAAAAATTTAGACGATGTACCTTACGCTTTTCTGATTCAGAACTACTTGCGACGGGAGCTGATATCACTCTACTTGCTGCCTCAGCATATTTAAAAAGTCAGTCGCTTAGAGTTTTCAAATTTACGTCATTAATATTTTAAAATTTTTACATGGAATGCGAATGGATTATCATCAAAAATAGATGAATTAGAAATAATTCTACAAAATGAAAAAATTGACATATGCTTGATTACCGAAACTCATTTAAAAAAAGACTGTGATGTAAAAATTAAAGGATTCTGTGCTTACCATGCATTTCATCCATCTGACAGAGCAAGAGGCGGATCCTCTCTATTTATTAAGGATACTATCGAACATTCAATTAGAACTATAATTAAGATCGATATATTGCAAATAAGTTCAGTAACTGTTAAATTTAGAAGTTCATACTATAATGTTGCGTCAATCTACTGTCCTCCTAGAAGTAAAATTGTGAAAAACGACTTTGTAGATCTATTTGAAGTTCTCGGGCCGAAATTTATAATTGGTGGCGACTTCAATTCGAAACACACTTTCTAGGGATCGAGGTGCATCTCAACTAAAGGTAGGCAGCTTTTCAAAGCTTGTATAGCATCTTGTGTTGATTTTTTCTCGACAGGTAAACCAACATACTGGCCAACTGATAGAGCGAAAATGCCAGACCTTGTAGACTTCTTTATCGCAAAAGGACTAGATACAAATTACACGAAAATCGAGGAAAACTTTGACCTTTCCACCGATCATTCACCAGTCATATTGACAGTAAGTGGAAAGCTAGTCAAAAAGGAAAGAGCTCCATTTTTATGTAACAACAAAACTAACTGGGATAAATTCAGAGAACATTGCGAAAACAATATTGCGGTTAATATATCTTTGAAAACCCCTTTAGAGCTAGAAGATGAAGTCGATATATTTATTAAAGTCATACAAGACGCTGCATGGAAAAACACTCCACACAACTTTAAAGATCCAATTAGAAGCCCAGATACAATTTCACCGGAAATGAAAGATCTGCTTCGCGAAAAAAGATCTGCTTCGCGAAAAAAGAACCGCCTCTCGAATGAGCTCAAGTATGCTATCCGCGAATCCGCGAATCCGCGAAAATTGTTATAGACACAATTCGGTATAACACTTTTGAAGTCTGTATTCTGTGGAGGGCAACTACACCAACATCATTGCATCCTTCTGTACCTACTGCATTTATTTTATGCAGCAGTGGATGATGCTTCATGTGACATCCACCAACCTGGCATTCTTTTCTATCTCGACAAAATTTTGGATCATGACGTCTTAAACAGTTTGTTGGTGTTAACAACATTCCATTTTTCATTACAGTTCAACCTTTTAAATTGCTCGCATTTTATAATACCGTGCGTCCCTTCGCATTCATAACACCTAATACTCGATAATGAACCACCTTGACTTCGCATAGAACTGTCTTTGTAAAAATTTAGACGATGTACCTTACGCTTTTCTGATTCAGAACTACTTGCGACGGGAGCTGATATCACTCTACTTGCTGCCTCAGCATATTTAAAAAGTCAGTCGCTTAGAGTTTTCAAATTTACGTCATTAATATTTTAAAATTTTTACATGGAATGCGAATGGATTATCATCAAAAATAGATGAATTAGAAATAATTCTACAAAATGAAAAAATTGACATATGCTTGATTACCGAAACTCATTTAAAAAAAGACTGTGATGTAAAAATTAAAGGATTCTGTGCTTACCATGCATTTCATCCATCTGACAGAGCAAGAGGCGGATCCTCTCTATTTATTAAGGATACTATCGAACATTCAATTAGAACTATAATTAAGATCGATATATTGCAAATAAGTTCAGTAACTGTTAAATTTAGAAGTTCATACTATAATGTTGCGTCAATCTACTGTCCTCCTAGAAGTAAAATTGTGAAAAACGACTTTGTAGATCTATTTGAAGTTCTCGGGCCGAAATTTATAATTGGTGGCGACTTCAATTCGAAACACACTTTCTAGGGATCGAGGTGCATCTCAACTAAAGGTAGGCAGCTTTTCAAAGCTTGTATAGCATCTTGTGTTGATTTTTTCTCGACAGGTAAACCAACATACTGGCCAACTGATAGAGCGAAAATGCCAGACCTTGTAGACTTCTTTATCGCAAAAGGACTAGATACAAATTACACGAAAATCGAGGAAAACTTTGACCTTTCCACCGATCATTCACCAGTCATATTGACAGTAAGTGGAAAGCTAGTCAAAAAGGAAAGAGCTCCATTTTTATGTAACAACAAAACTAACTGGGATAAATTCAGAGAACATTGCGAAAACAATATTGCGGTTAATATATCTTTGAAAACCCCTTTAGAGCTAGAAGATGAAGTCGATATATTTATTAAAGTCATACAAGACGCTGCATGGAAAAACACTCCACACAACTTTAAAGATCCAATTAGAAGCCCAGATACAATTTCACCGGAAATGAAAGATCTGCTTCGCGAAAAAAGATCTGCTTCGCGAAAAAAGAACCGCCTCTCGAATGAGCTCAAGTATGCTATCCGCGAATCAAAAAATCGGAAGATTTCTAACTATCTTGAAGGTCTGACCGCAGATAAAAATACGAATTATTCATTATGGAAAGCTATAAAAGATGTTAAAAAGCCGCAAATACATTCAGCACCAATCAGACAAAATAATGGTGAATGGGCTAAGTCCGATAGAGAAAAAGCCGATTTATTTGCTGAAAATCTAGAGGAAACCTTTAAACCTTTTGATGGTCAGGCGTTGATAAATGTACATGGTGATATCCAATGGCCATCTGAAAACTTTCTTATTCGGAATATCACGTTATCAGAACTTTATCAAGCTATTAAAAATCTTAAAAATAATAAAGCTCCTGGGTACGTCCTAATAAATGCTCGCGTGCTTAAAGAGCTACCCAGAAAAGCAGCAATTAAACTTCAGCACCTTATGAATGCGGCATTAAGGCTTTCATACGTTCCACGCCAATGGAAAGTCGCTGAAGTATTAATGGTTCCAAAACCGGGAAAGTCTCCGAACAAAAAGAAATCTTATAGACCGATTTCCCTCTTGCCAATGATCTCGAAGGTATTTGAGAAAATCTTATTAAAGCGACTGCTTCCTATTATCGAAGAAAAGCGGCTTATTCCTGACCATCAATTTGGTTTCCGAAAAAGCCACTCAACAATTGATCAGGTGTACAGGATAACCAATGAAATTGAGAAATCACTAGAGAGAAAAAATGTATGTTCAAGCGCATTTCTAGACGTCTCTCAAGCCTTCGAAAAGGTCTGGCACGATGGCCTTAAGTTTAAACTAAGACAGGTCTTTCCGGATCAAATATATTACATTCTTGAGTCGTACCTCGAAGATAGGCTATTTCGAGTTAAGCAAGGGAGGGAATATTCGGATTTTAAGGAAATCAATGCTGGTGTTCCCCAGGGAAGTGTTCTCGGTCCGATTCTATTCGTACTATACACTAGCGATATTCCTCAAGAAGAAGATACCATAATAGGTACGTTTGCAGACGATACGGCTATACTTACAACATCCGATTCAGTTGAATCTGCAACCGAAAAGCTCCAACGAGCTCTAGATAAAATTTCGGTATGGACTAAGAAATGGCGAATTGTTCTTAATGAGTCCAAATCAACACATGTTAATTTTACTTACAAAAAAATTACCAATCTGCCCACCTACATTAACTCGGTGCAAATACCATATGCTAATGAAGCAAAGTACCTAGGAATGACACTAGACGCTAAGCTTAAATGGAAAACTCACGTTAAAAAGAAACGAGATCAACTTGAAAATAAATTACGTGAAATGAATTGGCTTATTGGAAGATATTCCAAACTCAGCATCTACAATAAATTGCTTATCTATAAGCAAGTGATAAAACCAGTGTGGACATACGGTATACAACTTTGGGGTTGTACTAAACCAATCAATAGACAAATACTACAATCTTTTCAGAACAAAGTTCTCAGAGAAATCGTTAATGCTCCGTGGTACATAAGGAACAGTGATTTACACAGAGACTTACGATTGCCAACTGTTGAAGATGAAATTGCAGTTTTCGCTGGGAAGCTACGAACTCGCTTAAATAACCATAGCAATGGAATTATTCGACAAACAATTAATGAGACAAACCTTGTGCGCCGACTTCAAAGAACGAGACCGTTCGACCTAGCGCCATAAGGAGTATCCGCTTTCAAATGTGGTATCCGCAGGTCCTCTCAGTGGGGAGCTTCCTGCCAAACGTGATTATAATATAATGAAATTAAAACTTCTTGATAAGGTAACTTAGTTGTAGTCGCAAGAACAAAAGGGAGGTGTTTTTTAGTGAGTAAAAATCTCACACTACTATGAGTACCGGGCTCATAGTGTCTATAAAGATTCTTCACCTACCCACGAAAAAAAAAAAAAAAATTAATATTTTCAGAATAAATTGACCAGTCAATACGCTTTTGAAATGGAAATTTTTCTATTATATCCTGAATCAGCGAAGGATTATTTAAGTACGAAACTAATCCGGACGCTTCCATGGCTGCAACAATGCCGTCCACCTCAAGAGAAAAGTTAATCAAAGAATCAAGTCGATTTGGGTTTATTGGTGCAGTAGCACGAATTTTTGACAAGAGATTATTAATAATGTGCTCTGGTCGACCGAAAACCATGCGCAAAGTTGACATAATCTCGGGAACTAATGCAGATAAGGTCAAACAATGACTCACGTACTCAAGTGCTTTTCCTTTTAAAGATCGCTGCAGTCGAAGGAGGTTCTCATCATTACTCAAACCACAAATGCGAGTTGATGTCTCAAAACTACTAAAAAAGAGTGGCCATTCCTCTGGCCTGCCACTGAATACTGGAAGCTCTCGTGAAACCACCTGACGAGCGCAAAAATTCTCGTGACTCGGTGCATTTACTGTAGCAATAGGAGCTACGACATGAACATCTTGCTTTTGTTCACCTTGCTTAACGCTTTGTATATTTTTCGCCTCAGTAACATGTCCTACCTCACTCATCTTGCCCTCACCCAGTCCTTTACCTAAGCTATCATTTGCCTCTCTCCCATTTATTTGTTTTTGCATGCAATCTTATGAGTCGGAATCACTCTACATAGCAAGTAACTCGAATTTCTTTTTTACATAATTTAATTCGGCTTGCCTCTCTTCTTCTAGACGCATCAATTCTAATTTGACTGCTCGACGCAATCTAGATGGCACACCACTACTTCTGGAACCATTGTCTTTACATGTACGTACCTTTATCGCTGCCGCTGTTTGTTGGCGAATTGTTTGGTCTACAACTTGGTTGTCACCATTCTCATCATCATCAACTTCTTTAGCGACGCAGCCTTCACACATCTAATCCATGTCCTTGATGTCAGCACCTACTTTGGCGCAGCTGAAATGGTACCAGACATCGCATACATCGCACTGGGCCATCGCTTCCACAGTAGTTGCACGCAGCACAACTACTTTTTGGTGCCATGATGATTTATTTAATTTCACGAATGATTGGCATCCAAGTATTCAATGTGCCAATAAAATTGGAATCCACCATTTGGAATAGCGCCACAAGATTTTTTAAAGAAATTGTCGTCGATTCCTTGACGACAAGAACTTCAAGGCTTTCCCAAGCTTAAAAGAGTGTTTCGTTGATTGAGAACACAGTTCGTCTTCCAATGTGAACAACTTTAAAAAACTTTATTGAAAGTAAAGTTAATAAATATGTATAATATAATGATTTTGATTTTGTACTTACTCTTGGTCTGCCGTGGCTGCTGCTCGTGGTTTGCTTTAAAATATAAGTAAAGTAAAGCCGTTTCAAAATCGTGAAACGACTTGTTCAAAATTCTAAACATTAAAATGTTCTGAACATACTAGAACAATGAACGCATCCAAACCAAATTATAACGAACAGCATTCACGAAGACCGAAGAATGAGTTTACACAGGCGTTGGTAACATTCTCCCCCCCCCCCGTATGGCGATCGGAGTGAGTAAATACTGATTCAACTAAACCAGCGCCTTCGTCTTCTCTGCGTATGTCTAAAACTGCTATCTTTGCGGCTGGACGGTGGTACTCTCCATTTGCTGTACGTACGATGGCACTTCGTACTTGCCCATCTTTTGCTGAAACCGCTTTTACTACCACTTCCTTTGGCCAGCAATGTCTGGGTAGGCTAGGATCGACGATAACCACAGCATCTCCTTCTTTGATCGGTTTGACTTTGTCGAACCAGTTGGTTCGTCGAGTCAATGTCGGTAGTACCTCTGCAACCCATCTTTTTCAGAACATGTCAGCAAGTAATTGGGAATGGCGCCAAGATGATTTGACATATTTATCTGTAGCTTCGAAAACGCCTGGGGGCTTACAGCCGGATGATGACCCAAGCAAGAAGTGGTTGGGTGTGAGGGCTTCTTGTTCCGCTGTGTCAAGTGACAAATAAGTAAGTGGTCGACAGTTCACAATACTCTCCACTTCAATAAGCAGATTATTCAGCTTTTCATCATTCAATTTAGTGTCACCGGATATTATCTGGTACAATGTGGTTTTGATGTAACGAACCATACGTTCCCATGCACCTCCCATATGAGGACTGCCTGGTGGTATAAACTCCCATTTGGTGTGTGCGGTAGTGAACTCAGCTTCAATACCGTTGAAGTTGATTTGATCATGAGCCTCTCGCAGTTCCTTTTCGGCTGCCTTTAGGTTAGTCCCATTGTCACTGTAGAATTGTATTGGGTTACCTCTGAAATTTCGAATGACAATAACACATGAGTTCACTGTAAGGCTATGCGCAACTTCAACGTGTACTGCACGGTAGGTTAAGCATGTAAAAACAGCACCATATCTTTTCTCTGTACGTCGCCCAACTGTTACTAAGAAGGGACCAAAGAAATCCACACCTACATAAGAAAATGGCCTTGTATATGGAGAAAGCCTCGCTGGTGGTAGAGATCTCATCTCTGGAGGACTTAGTTTGGCTCGCTGCAACTTACATTTCGGACACTGACTTCGGATAGTTCGAAAAAGCGTTCGTAAACCTGATATTTGGTATGTTTGGAAAACTTCGTTGATAACCGTTTCATGATTAGCATGTTTAAACTTTCGGTGATACCAGTCGACTATGAGTGCAGTAATGTAGTGTGGCTTTGGCATTATGATTGGATTCTTATCTGTGTTACTTACTAAAGTCATTTTTTCTAAGCGTCCTCGCATTCTGATTACTATATTTTCGTCTACAAAGGGGGACATACAACGAAGAGGACTTGACTTAGGCAAAATGCAATGGGGGTTATCTAGCAAAAGGCGCTTTTCTAAGCTATAGGTTTGTGACTGAGCAAGGCGGTAGAGAGTTTGGTATCCCCATAGTAATTCGTTTTTGGTTGGCTAAGGCACTTAATTGATGTTTGCATTAATTTGAGTACGTCTGATTGATATACCTGTCAATCTCTTCTGAGATACGCGATCCTTGAACCTTTTCACGTAGGCCATACAATAAAAGAGTCGTTCCCACTTTGAAAAGTGGCGATAGTTGACGATTGGATCATCTTCATCGATTTGTACTGCTACTTGTTGTATCTCATTATTTCTTCCAAGTTCTGGATTAGCAGTTTTCTCTGGTGGTAGTTGATTCGACGGCCAATGATCTGGGGACTGATGTAAAAATTTAGGTCCGGTGAACCAGGGACTTTTCGGATCGAAATCTGGTTGATGATTCCACTTCGTGGCCAAATCAGCTACATTTTGTTTAGTCGGTACATATTTCGAGCTTGAAACATCTGTTGACTCCTGGATTTCGCCCACACGGAAAATAACGAATTGCTTGTTGGCTCTGGGGTCCGCTCTTAGCTATAGTAGTACAGTTTTGGAATCAGGCCAATAATGCGTTGATTCGATTTCCAGTTCATGGGATTTGGCAACAATATTCCCAAGGCGAGATCCTAATACAGCTGCCAATAGTTCCATTCGGGGTATCGAGATTGGTCGGAGAGGAGCAACTTTAGTTTTAGAACAGACAAGTACTACCTCTGTGCCCTTTTTCGAAACTATTCTGAAGTATGCAACCGCTGCGTATGCTGTCTCACTTGCTTCTACGAAAACGTGTATTTGTACCTTACTTGAGTCACTGTTTGCCATATTGAAGTAACATCTGGGGAATTTAACTATTTCAATCCGTCGAAGTGAGGAGAGCCACTTGTTCCACGCATCCGAAAACTCTTGAGGGATAATGTCATCCCATCCGATTCCACTTCGCCAAATGTCCTGCAGTAAAGTTTTCATATAGACCGTAAAAAAGTTTAATATGCCCAGTGGGTCAAAGATGGACATAAGTAGTCATATCAGCTGTCTTTTAGTTGGCAACTTCTCCCCACGCAAAATTTCTTCACTCGCCTTCGTAAATTTCAAATTAAATGTAAAAGTATCATTGTTTGTCTGCCACCACATTCCGAGAACTTTCTCCACCTCCATGACCTGCTCCACAGTTTTTCCAGCTCGACAGAAATTATCTGCAGTTCCGGCACCACCCAATGCATCAATGACCTCCTTTGAGTTGGATATCCAGTTGCGAATGTGGAAATTAGCATGTTTATGAATCTCTCGAACTTCCTTGGCGAGATCGATTGCTTCCTTGATACTGTTGACACTGTCAAGTATATCGTCTACGTAGTGTCTCTCGATAATGGACTTTGCTGCCCTTGGGAATTACTGACTGTATTCCAATGCATTTGAATTTTTGACACCCTGGGCGACAGATGGTGAGCAACTTGCTCCGAAACTCATGACTTTTAAAATGTATGTATCTGGGTGGCGATGGGTTTCTCCACTTCGCCAAAGAAACCGTTGAGATTGCTGATCATTTTAATCCACTGCTTTTCGGTGAAACATTTCACATATGTCGCCACAAATTCCCACTTTTCCAACTCTGAATTTAAATAAAACTTCTGTCAAAGAAGTCATAATATCTGGTCCCTTTTCAAGTCACCCATTTAGGGATATGCCATTGCATTCCGCTGCGGCATCCCATACTACCCTGATCTTCTTGGGTTTATTTGGGTTCCTGACTGCAAACATCGGTAGGTACCACTTACGAGGATAGTTGATATCGACTTCATCCCTTCGGAGTTTTCGTATATATTCTTTGGCTTCCATATTTTGAATGTGAATATTCACCTGTTCTTTCAAATCTGGATCCTTCTCAAATCTTTTTTCAAAACAACATAATCTTCGGTACGCCATTGCATCATTATCATGTTTTCGTCATGTTTTCGGACTTCCAAAGTTATCTCGATATGAACCGGTCACCCTCACGTTTGATACTATTTTGTAGAACCTCTTTCGTATCAAGATTCAATCTATCTCGTGGCGATAGTTCCAGGCCTTCATTATCGATCTCCATGTTATCTATCATCAACTCCTGTAACGCTACATCATCGTCACATTCGCAAATATGCAGGTGCATGTTGACAGCTTCAGCAGTTGAACGTGTATTGGAACTTTGGCCGAGTTCACCGTATATCGTCCACCCAAGACGAGTCTTTGTAGCGGCTCGTTCATATATTTTTCCTTCATGATGGTTCAAAGGCATGGCTAAGCTTCTGTTGTTGAGACCGATTATGACTTTTGGAATTACGTTTTGGTAAGATTCTACTGGAAGCCCCTTCAAATGTTAATACCCCTCCGTAAGTTCTAACATTTTTAGAGTTTGACACGGTAGGTCAAGTCTTTCAACGGATCTCACATTACGTAGTGAAAAACGCTTGTTGTCCTTTCCCTTGGGAGCAATCTGCAAATCACGATGGTGTGAATTCGCCTCTATGCGCACCGTTCCATCCGTCCACCTGAGACATAAGTCTGATGTTATACCCTGACTGCCGATCTGTACCAAAATATCTTTCTCGATAGGAGTTGGACCCGAGCCATCGTCCAAAAATGCGTAAACATCCACGGAGGAGTTTTTCCCAAAAATTGTTATAGGCACAATTCGGTATAACACTTTTGAAGTCTGCATTCTGTGGAGGGCAACTACACCAACATCATTGCATCCTTCTGTACCTACTGCATTTATTTTATGCAGCAGTGGATGATGCTTCATGTGACATCCACCAACCTGGCATTCTTTTCTATCTCGACAAAATTTTGGATCATGACGTCTTAAACAGTTTGTTGGTGTTAACAACATTCCATTTTTCATTACAGTTCAACCTTTTAAATTGCTCGCATTTTATAATACCGTGCATCCCTTCGCATTCATAACACCTAATACTCGATAATGAACCACCTTGACTTCGCATAGAACTGTCTTTGTAAAAATTTAGACGATGTACCTTACGCTTTTCTGATTCAGAACTACTTGCGACGGGAGCTGATATCACTCTACTTGCTGCCTCAGCATATTTAAAAAGTCAGTCGCTTAGAGTTTTCAAATTTACGTCATTAATATTTTAAAATTTTTACATGGAATGCGAATGGATTATCATCAAAAATAGATGAATTAGAAATAATTCTACAAAATGAAAAAATTGACATATGCTTGATTACCGAAACTCATTTAAAAAAAGACTGTGATGTAAAAATTAAAGGATTCTGTGCTTACCATGCATTTCATCCATCTGACAGAGCAAGAGGCGGATCCTCTCTATTTATTAAGGATACTATCGAACATTCAATTAGAACTATAATTAAGATCGATATATTGCAAATAAGTTCAGTAACTGTTAAATTTAGAAGTTCATACTATAATGTTGCGTCAATCTACTGTCCTCCTAGAAGTAAAATTGTGAAAAACGACTTTGTAGATCTATTTGAAGTTCTCGGGCCGAAATTTATAATTGGTGGCGACTTCAATTCGAAACATACTTTCTAGGGATCGAGGTGCATCTCAACTAAAGGTAGGCAGCTTTTCAAAGCTTGTATAGCATCTTGTGTTGATTTTTTCTCGACAGGTAAACCAACATACTGGCCAACTGATAGAGCGAAAATGCCAGACCTTGTAGACTTCTTTATCGCAAAAGGACTAGATACAAATTACACGAAAATCGAGGAAAACTTTGACCTTTCCACCGATCATTCACCAGTCATATTGACAGTAAGTGGAAAGCTAGTCAAAAAGGAAAGAGCTCCATTTTTATGTAACAACAAAACTAACTGGGATAAATTCAGAGAACATTGCGAAAACAATATTGCGGTTAATATATCTTTGAAAACCCCTTTAGAGCTAGAAGATGAAGTCGATATATTTATTAAAGTCATACAAGACGCTGCATGGAAAAACACTCCACACAACTTTAAAGATCCAATTAGAAGCCCAGATACAATTTCACCGGAAATGAAAGATCTGCTTCGCGAAAAAAGATCTGCTTCGCGAAAAAAGAACCGCCTCTCGAATGAGCTCAAGTATGCTATCCGCGAATCAAAAAATCGGAAGATTTCTAACTATCTTGAAGGTCTGACCGCAGATAAAAATACGAATTATTCATTATGGAAAGCTATAAAAGATGTTAAAAAGCCGCAAATACATTCAGCACCAATCAGACAAAATAATGGTGAATGGGCTAAGTCCGATAGAGAAAAAGCCGATTTATTTGCTGAAAATCTAGAGGAAACCTTTAAACCTTTTGATGGTCAGGCGTTGATAAATGTACATGGTGATATCCAATGGCCATCTGAAAACTTTCTTATTCGGAATATCACGTTATCAGAACTTTATCAAGCTATTAAAAATCTTAAAAATAATAAAGCTCCTGGGTACGTCCTAATAAATGCTCGCGTGCTTAAAGAGCTACCCAGAAAAGCAGCAATTAAACTTCAGCACCTTATGAATGCGGCATTAAGGCTTTCATACGTTCCACGCCAATGGAAAGTCGCTGAAGTATTAATGGTTCCAAAACCGGGAAAGTCTCCGAACGAAAAGAAATCTTATAGACCGATTTCCCTCTTGCCAATGATCTCGAAGGTATTTGAGAAAATCTTATTAAAGCGACTGCTTCCTATTATCGAAGAAAAGCGGCTTATTCCTGACCATCAATTTGGTTTCCGAAAAAGCCACTCAACAATTGATCAGGTGTACAGGATAACCAATGAAATTGAGAAATCACTAGAGAGAAAAAATGTATGTTCAAGCGCATTTCTAGACGTCTCTCAAGCCTTCGAAAAGGTCTGGCACGATGGCCTTAAGTTTAAACTAAGACAGGTCTTTCCGGATCAAATATATTACATTCTTGAGTCGTACCTCGAAGATAGGCTATTTCGAGTTAAGCAAGGGAGGGAATATTCGGATTTTAAGGAAATCAATGCTGGTGTTCCCCAGGGAAGTGTTCTCGGTCCGATTCTATTCGTACTATACACTAGCGATATTCCTCAAGAAGAAGATACCATAATAGGTACGTTTGCAGACGATACGGCTATACTTACAACATCCGATTCAGTTGAATCTGCAACCGAAAAGCTCCAACGAGCTCTAGATAAAATTTCGGTATGGACTAAGAAATGGCGAATTGTTCTTAATGAGTCCAAATCAACACATGTTAATTTTACTTACAAAAAAATTACCAATCTGCCCACCTACATTAACTCGGTGCAAATACCATATGCTAATGAAGCAAAGTACCTAGGAATGACACTAGACGCTAAGCTTAAATGGAAAACTCACGTTAAAAAGAAACGAGATCAACTTGAAAATAAATTACGTGAAATGAATTGGCTTATTGGAAGATATTCCAAACTCAGCATCTACAATAAATTGCTTATCTATAAGCAAGTGATAAAACCAGTGTGGACATACGGTATACAACTTTGGGGTTGTACTAAACCAAGCAATAGACAAATACTACAATCTTTTCAGAACAAAGTTCTCAGAGAAATCGTTAATGCTCCGTGGTACATAAGGAACAGTGATTTACACAGAGACTTACGATTGCCAACTGTTGAAGATGAAATTGCAGTTTTCGCTGGGAAGCTACGAACTCGCTTAAATAACCATAGCAATGGAATTATTCGACAAACAATTAATGAGACAAACCTTGTGCGCCGACTTCAAAGAACGAGACCGTTCGACCTAGCGCCATAAGGAGTATCCGCTTTCAAATGTGGTATCCGCAGGTCCTCTCAGTGGGGAGCTTCCTGCCAAACGTGATTATAATATAATGAAATTAAAACTTCTTGATAAGGTAACTTAGTTGTAGTCGCAAGAACAAAAGGGAGGTGTTTTTTAGTGAGTAAAAATCTCACACTACTATGAGTACCGGGCTCATAGTGTCTATAAAGATTCTTCACCTACCCACGAAAAAAAAAAAAAAATTAATATTTTCAGAATAAATTGACCAGTCAATACGCTTTTAAAATGGAAATTTTTCTATTATATCCTGAATCAGCGAAGGATTATTTAAGTACGAAACTAATCCGGACGCTTCCATGGCTGCAACAATGCCGTCCACCTCAAGAGAAAAGTTAATCAAAGAATCAAGTCGATTTGGGTTTATTGGTGCAGTAGCACGAATTTTTGACAAGAGATTATTAATAATGTGCTCTGGTCGACCGAGAACCATGCGCAAAGTTGACATAATCTCGGGAACTAATGCAGATAAGGTCAAACAATGACTCACGTACTCAAGTGCTTTTCCTTTTAAAGATCGCTGCAGTCGAAGGAGGTTCTCATCATTACTCAAACCACAAATGCGAGTTGATGTCTCAAAACTACTAAAAAAGAGTGGCCATTCCTCTGGCCTGCCACTGAATACTGGAAGCTCTCGTGAAACCACCTGACGAGCGCAAAAATTCTCGTGACTCGGTGCATTTACTGTAGCAATAGGAGCTACGACATGAACATCTTGCTTTTGTTCACCTTGCTTAACGCTTTGTATATTTTTCGCCTCAGTAACATGTCCTACCTCACTCATCTTGCCCTCACCCAGTCCTTTACCTAAGCTATCATTTGCCTCTCTCCCATTTATTTGTTTTTGCATGCAATCTTATGAGTCGGAATCACTCTACATAGCAAGTAACTCGAATTTCTTTTTTACATAATTTAATTCGGCTTGCCTCTCTTCTTCTAGACGCATCAATTCTAATTTGACTGCTCGACGCAATCTAGATGGCACACCACTACTTCTGGAACCATTGTCTTTACATGTACGTACCTTTATCGCTGCCGCTGTTTGTTGGCGAATTGTTTGGTCTACAACTTGGTTGTCACCATTCTCATCATCATCAACTTCTTTAGCGACGCAGCCTTCACACATCTAATCCATGTCCTTGATGTCAGCACCTACTTTGGCGCAGCTGAAATGGTACCAGACATCGCATACATCGCACTGGGCCATCGCTTCCACAGTAGTTGCACGCAGCACAACTACTTTTTGGTGCCATGATGATTTATTTAATTTCACGAATGATTGGCATCCAAGTATTCAATGTGCCAATAAAATTGGAATCCACCATTTGGAATAGCGCCACAAGATTTTTTAAAGAAATTGTCGTCGATTCCTTGACGACAAGAACTTCAAGGCTTTCCCAAGCTTAAAAGAGTGTTTCGTTGATTGAGAACACAGTTCGTCTTCCAATGTGAACAACTTTAAAAAACTTTATTGAAAGTAAAGTTAATAAATATGTATAATATAATGATTTTGATTTTGTACTTACTCTTGGTCTGCCGTGGCTGCTGCTCGTGGTTTGCTTTAAAATATAAGTAAAGTAAAGCCGTTTCAAAATCGTGAAACGACTTGTTCAAAATTCTAAACATTAAAATGTTCTGAACATTCTAGAACAATGAACGCATCCAAACCAAATTATAACGAACAGCATTCACGGAGACCGAAGAATGAGTTTACACAGGCGTTGGTAACACTCCCATATGTAGTCAAATACATAACTTACATCTTTAATAATATTTTAATGACTAGTACTTTCCCTTCTGCTTGGAAACAAGCGAAGGTCATACCTGTTCCCAAAAACCGCGATGGTGATGATTATCGACCCATAGCCATATTACCTTTTCTGTCGAAAGTTTTGGAGAGACTTATAAATCGCCAAATTAGAACTTTTCTTACAGACAATAAATTGATTTGTATCAATCAATCAGGCTTCCGACCCAAGCATAGCTGTACTACAGCCTTAATTGACGTCGTTGAAAATATCAGAAATAATTTGGATAATGATAACGTGACAATATTAACGCTTTTAGATTTTTCAAAGGCATTTGATACCGTCAATCGTTTTATTCTCTGTGAAAAACTTAAAAATCAATTCAATTTTTCATTTCCATCTGTCAAGGTTATTCTTTCCTATTTAACTGGTAGAACTCAGGCAGTTTTTGTCCTGAAAAAACGATCTCTGTTTAAATCCGAAAAAAAAACTAAATGCCTAGTCATCTCTAGAACTATATGTGACACATCATATTTTCCTGTAACATATTTGAATAACTTGGGCTAACATTTAATAAAACACTTAGTTGGAACACCCATATTAATTTGGCGTTAGGTAAATTATATGGAGGTCTTCGATTGCTCTGGGCGTCTCATCATATAACGCCCTTGAAAACTCGGTTAATATTGGCCAAAACCTTTATAGTGCCCCTTATTTTTTTCTGTTGTGAGGTGTTTAGTAATTGTGACTTCGAACACAAACGAAAACTTAACGTTGCTTTCAACAGTATTACGAGGTATGTTTATGATCTTAGGAGATATGACCACATCTCAAGTTTTTCCAAGTCTATATATGGCATTTCATTCGATAGTCTATTAAAATTACGAACTTTAACCATGCTACACAATATCATAGAATCTCATCAGCCAGAATACCTATATACGAGTAATAAAATTAATTTTACGCATTCTGAAAGATCATGCGACCTTATTCCAGTGCGATACAAATTCTTGGTATCTGAACGGCAGTTTTATGTGCATTCTATTCGTTTATGAAACTCTCTCCCTCGCTCTGTTAAAGTTATAAGCAGCCCGATCTTGTTTGGAAAAATGCTAAGAGAATTCTTCTCCTAGCTCTGAGTTACTTATTTACTTCATGTTATTGATGATGATATTGATGGTGATTGTGATGATGAATTGTTATATCAAATTTTGAGTTAGTTTTTAACTTTCATATATGTATTTTAATTTTTTTTTCTTCATAGATATTGTTTGTTAATTTTTATAATGCATATATATTTCCACTTGTTACATACAACGCCCATTTTTTGTTTGTAAAAATAGTATTAAGATACTGAAATTTGCTCTAGATTATAAGATATTGTATCTTACAGAGTATAATTATACAATAAATAAATGAAATGAAATACTGCATACGAAGCCAAATATGGCTTGACAACATTTACCCCCAAAACTAACAGAATAATATATACTAGCCGACCCAGCTCTCAAAATTCGAGTGCCAATTTATTTATTATTTATATTATTGGCAGTGTTTTCAAGCAAATTTATTAAATTAAATTTTATTTTATGTAATATGCAAAGTGTTCGACAGTGCAAAAACAAAAATGACCCACAGTGTGTAAATGCGTGTCTCAAGTATATTCTGCACATCTCCGTAACTGTGGCTTTCCAACCATATAAAATTTATCGAAATCGGTTAAATACTTTTGGAGAAAAGTGTACCACAAAAAACATGTTTGCCGTTTTATTATATGATTTTTTGTTTTTACTTATTTTTAGAAAGGATAAATATATAAGTATCATAAGTATATTTTTTCAACTAGATTACTTACTTTAGACAAAAGTTATTAATATTCAAAAATGTTAAAAATTTAAAACTTCCCTTTTCAACCACAATTGCAAATCAACTGACTTTTTAGGTAAAATTTAACCCTATATATATGGAAACAGGTAGATGAAATTATTCTTAATTGATTGTCAGATATACCTAAAACAGGGGTAATTAGGCATTTTAATCATTTCTTGGAAAAAAGGGTTAAAAAAGGATTAAAATGTAAAAAGCCATAAATGGCTTCGTATGTGGTATAGGGAGAAAAATCTTTATGCATAAAACAGATTAAACCAGCAACAGCACCAGCATCGTCAACAGCAAAGAGCACGCTGACCAGCAAACATTTCTCAAACACATTGCCACGAGCAACGTCATTTCATCTGCTTGACATTTCATCAAATCAAATCTTTATTATTAATAACTTTACACAGTAAGATACAATATCTTCTTAAATAGTGCAAGCTTAAATAGAAATTCTTATTAACATTAATTGATATGGGTATTACTAACAGATATTTGCAAGTTCAAAAATAAATACATTGATTAATTCACAATTCGATAAAAAAATATGTAATAACAAATTAAAATTATCTGAATAAGGCAATATTGAAGAGAAAAAAATTTTAAAAATAAGGAAGAAAAAGTGTAACAGAACCGGATGGTCAATCAAGGACACTCAAGAGTCGTGATCCATCAACCCTTAAACAAGAGGTGCTATGACCCTCAAAAACCACATAATTAAAAAAAGCACAGTATATATCTCGCTCCGTAGTGTTCTTGAGAACCTCCACCCCCCATACCACCATTACGACCTATGGCATACAGGATTCCACAGGCCGATCCTGGCAGCAAGAGTGAAGGGTGTTCAGGACTCATAATGGCTCGGCATGCTAGCTAGACGCCAAGGCTCTACTCGTCGGCTGGGATGGGTTCTTGCCATTGAATCCGAACGTGTGTTACGCTATTTAAAATCATGCCGCAGTATCGGTGATGTTGACCGAAAAAAAATTTAATAAGCGAGGTTCAAGAAAAACGAAAAAAATCTTGAGACCGAAAGTCGTCCTATTAATAAGAAAAATTGTTATATGTATCGATTGGTTTGTAAGTCCGAGAATAAAGCGAGTGAGAGAGAGAGAGAGAGGACAAGATGTTGTTGCCCTTGAGGTTATGACCCGCCCACGCATCACGTCCTTGATACGTCCTTGGCCACCGCGACCTAGGTGAACTTTTATTGCGGTAGCCCCCTAATTCGAAGTTCAACTGCGCTCTACCATCTTACCATAAATACTTCGTTTTGCTTTACCGTCATTCTGCCTTCAGGAGTTTCCGTAACCTCACCACATCCACCCTTTAGTAGAGGTTCTTAAAGATTCATGTTAAACCCAAGTATCTTCAACTGAAAAATATTTCCTTCAAACCACTTCCCATAAAAAGAATTCGACGAACAGAAATCAGAAAAACCAACAAAATCATTCTTTTCCAAAATAATTGTACAAATCGCCGCCTGAGTACTTAAATGCCCCATATCCAAAAAAATGTTCCCCAGAAAACGAATTCTAAGGTTTAAAAAATAATTTCCTTACTTTCTTCTTGAGAAATATAATGTTTGAATTTTAATATACATTTTTTGAAAATATCTTTGTTGGAATTTGAAGAAGTCAAAAACTGTAACGGTTATTTTTTAAAAAATAAAAGTATGAAAAAAGTCAGAAATGGATATAGGACCCTCTTCCATACGAATGCGAAATCGATGAAAACCAAATTGAAAATTTCCTATGGATATAGGACTTTTGTGCACTGAAAGGAGGTAATTCAATGTAATCAAGAAGAACCAAAAAATTTACAATCACTGGCATTATTTATTTTTTATAATTTTATTTTTATTGATAAGAACATAAAACAAAAAGTATTATAAATTTAGTGGGTATACCTTACTAAATCTCATATTGGACTATTTCTAAGTCAACAAAATAAGTAAGAATATGCTTAAGTATTTTAATACTAAAGTATGAAAAATACTTAAAACTAACTTTGGTCCTTAAAATTTTTCAGAAAAAGACGTCTTTTTTAATTCGGAATAGTTTATAAAAATTCGTCAACATTTCATTGTATTAAGTATTATTTATTTTCAAAAGTTTTTTTTAAATTAAAATTTTTTTTAGCTTTTTTGATTTTATCCACTTTAGTAAAAAATAAAAAAATGCTTAAATTAAATCTTAAAAAAAATCTACAAAACTGCATTGAATGTACCCATCTCTATTTACCCCATGGTTAATTGTTTTTTAACTTTAATGATTTCTTTTTTCTTTACCATCGCCAAAGCGAAAACTTACTTTTGGGTTATTGAAATAACCTCCGATAGAAACCTGGACCACATGTTGTTCTTGCATGTTAAAAGATATAAAGCATATAGAGACATAGAGGATATAGAGCACATAAGCACTGAAAATGTAACTTAGTTACGATAAATATGAGAGCTTAAATGCTCTATATCCCATTTTCTGTGGATATGGGGCACTTATGCATTAAATGAACGTTTTGAGAACTCTTCTACAAAGATTGCCCCACTTAGTACAAATTTTGAATATGCGGCAAATAAGCACTAAAAGGACCCACAAATTAGTGGTCTATGGAGCAAACTGGCTTTATGTAACTTCTTTAATAATGAAGATAGAGCAACGGGGATAGCGCCAAACGATAGAGAATATTCGAATTAGTATAACTGCATCTTTAACTCAGTTTCCCGAAAAAGTGGTCTGTGGGGCATTTAAGTACTCAGGCGGCGAAATATTTTTATTCAAAAAAAAATCTACGGTTTAACCCTACCAACAATCGGGTAATTTACCCTATAGATTTCATCAAATCAAACTAACCAAAATGTCATTCATAAGCTATCAAAGTATTCATATAAGCTAAGATTATCATTTAAATTTAAATGCATGAATGCATGTACACTTAAGCTCGAGTAAGTACGAACTGTATCTTGTTGTGCTAATTTTTTTTTTTTTTGTTTAAATTAATATGTAATTATAGTAAATATGTAAGTATAGGTAATAAGTAGGTAATTTTCCGATTTTATAAAGAAAAATTCTTTTTATAATACATAATCAAATCCGTTTTATTATTTAGTGGACTTCAACATTTGTAAGTTAATTTGTCTTTCAAATGAGCTTTAATTAAGCTCTTTTCTTTACCTTTAGGCTTTTCTTTTCAAAGTTTCATGTTTTATTTTGTATATAAATTGGTATTTAAGTCAACGCCTGTCATATGAGTTCCAAATTTCTTTTAATTCGTAGTATACTTTAGCAGCCTTATTTATTATTTTTCACTAATACTGGGTTCAACCTCGGAATAGTTAAACCGAGCCGAAGCACTTACTTCGAGTTTACGCCACGTCAAACAAATCCTTATTTAATATATATTTTCTTAGCCGTATTAGCTACTCCTTCCTTATGTCAAATATACTGGGAATATATTTATTTATTTATTTATTTCATCAATTGATCAAAGTTCTGCTGATTACAAAAATTAGCTAACTAAATCTAAGGTATATACAAGTACAGGCACTTGTGTTCTTAAAAAATACATAATTACATATTATCACATGAAACTTTATTATAATTTTAAAGGTGTAGTTTTATTAAGCAATTATAAGTTAATTATTTACATACATAATTGCAAGCATTTCTTTTTTAATAAGTCCCTTTTCATATATGTAAAGGTCAATTTCATCACATACCGTGTTTACAAGTATAAGAGAACGCGTAATTGGTTCATTCATTCCATAGTTGGTTCTATGAGGAGGAATATAAAAGAGCTCATTGCATTGAACTTGCCTTCGACATTCAAGCGTTTTCAAATCGATAAGAGAACATCTTGCTTTATATTCGGGTAATGGTCCATTCCAGTTGAGCTTTCTCAATGCATACCTGGTGAATCTTTTTTGAATTCTTTCTATTCTTAATATATTATTGTCATAGAAAGGGGACCACACAACACAGCAGTATTCTAGAATAGGTAAAACTAAAGCCATAAATAAGGTCTTTAATGTATACGAATCTTTAAAGTCGATCGAGTTGCGTATTAAGAAACCTAGCATAGAATTACCTTTGGAGACAACATAGTCCACATGCGATCGAAAATCAAGTTTTTGATCAAAATGCACACCAAGGTCCTTGATGGTATTGACTCTTTGCAGGTTTACATTACAGAAATTATAATCATTGATTATAAGAGATGATGATCTCGATGCACTAAATATTTTGCACTTAGAAAAGTTGAGTTTAAGGTGATTGTAATTGCACCAATCAAGAAAATTATTGATATCTATCTGCAGAAGTGAACAATCCAATGGTGAAGATGTAGCCAGAAAAAGTTTCACATCGTCGGCGTACATTAAACACTTACAGTACTTTAATACTGAGGGCAGATCATTTGTAAATAAAATGAAAAGGAGTGGCCCCAAATGACTTCCTTGCGGAAGACCTGATATGACGTCTATAAATATAGAGGAGCAATCATATATTTTGACGACTTGCTTTCTATTTGATAAATAGGAATTTAACCAATTTATAAAAGCTATGTTCATACCTAATCTTTTTAGCTTTTGCAAGAGGAGACCATGGTGTACGCGATCAAACGCCTTGACAGAGTCGGTGTATAAGACATCAACTTGTTTCCCATTCTCTAATGAATTCATACAAAAGTTAGTGAAAAGGCTTAGGTTTGAACAAGTTGATTTACCCTTTACAAACCCATGTTGGTAAGGGGACAAAAATTCCTTAGCCGAATAATAAAGACGATCAGTTACTACCTTTTCGAAGAGCTTGGGAATAGCTGAAAGCTTTGAAATGGGCCTATAATTGCTCACTAAGTGCTTAAGTCCGTTTTTATAAATTGGATCTATAAAAGATATCTTCCATTCGTCTAAAAAAATTCCTGTTGACAGAGATTTGTTAAAGATATTTGTCAAAACACAACAAAGAGAAGCAGAACATTTTGATAACAAGATAGGTGGGATTGAGTCAAAACCAGCCTTTTTAGTAGTATCAAGGTCATTTAAACTTATGAGAATTTCTTGCTCTGTTAATTTAGTTAACGAGAAATCAATTTGAGGAATAGTATCCGGGTATAAATCATCAATATTTTTAATTGTATCACTATTATATGAAGTTTTAAAATAGTGCGCAAAGAGATCACAAGAGGATTTAATGTCGCTAGACTTATTGCTGTCATACTCCATACATTGTGGAAAAGATGAACCCTTTCTTTTAGAGTTCATAAATACCCAAAAGGATTTCGAATTATTTTTTATATTGGCTTCGGTGTTAAGCAAATAATGTCTTTACACAAACTTGTTAAGAAAGTCAAATTCTTTCCTTAATTGAAAAAACCTTTCACGATCAGCAGAGAGTTTTGATAGTTTAAAACGCTTGAATGCCTTATTTTTTGCATTTTCTAAATTCTTTATCCTAGGATTAAACCATGGAAGCTTAAAAGTTTTTTTTCTTCTTAGGGTAGGAACAAAAAGTTCTATACCTTCAAATAATAGGTGTTTAAATTGCGTAAACATATCTTCTAATGACTTGCCGTCCATAAAACTCTCCCAATTTACATTATTATAAAAACTATTAAGTCCAATGAAATCAGCCTTTGCAAAATTATATAATTTTTGGTTTTTGATTAAATTTTTTGCATAATCATAATATTCAAAAGATATACATACAGCTTTATGATGAATGGAATTGTTTATCAAAGGAAAATCAGACATAACTAGAGAGTATTTTAGATCATTGCTGATAAATACTAGATCTAATATTCTCCCTATACTATTTTGTACATTATTTATTTGAAAAAGACCCATAGCAGATAATGAGTCAACGACCAACATTTCTACATCTTTAATTGTATTAAAAGGTATTAAAACATGATCATCTTCCATATACCGCCAGACGATGTCACCCAAATTGAAATCGCCAAGGACACATGGGAATTGGTTGGTCGTTAATTCATTAACAATTGCTTGAACATTAGAAAGATGTTCATTATAAACTTCTACTCCACTAGTGGGGCGAACATAACTTACAATAAAAAATAAATCTTTACTGTCAGCAGAATCTTTGGAACTTACACTAACACAAAGTTGCTCAATTTCATCACCGTCATTCAATAGATTTCGTTGAGTACTGTTAAAAGTTGTTCGGACGGCAATCAAAACGCCTCCACCTCGAACCCATCCTGTTGTAATGGAACGATCTTTTCGATAAACGTTGAAAGAAGAGTTGAAAAGCTCCGATGACATAAAATTTGAGTTAAGCCATGTTTCCACAATGATAATTACATCAAATTCATGGATCGAAGAAGCTAAGAAAAGCTGGTTTGTTTTAGTCCGCAGGCCACCAGCGTTTTGAAAGTATACACGAACTTCAGACAAATTCACTCTAGGTTGTGAGGTTTTTATTATTTCACCTTGGAAGTGTCGCCCCTCTTCGGAAAATTTATAAATCTTTTAATTTGCAAATTAACAGGCCAAATTGATGGATCTAAGGCTGCATCAAAATAGTTTGCAGGAATCCCTAATTTGAAATTGACGTAGCGAAGTGAAGAAGAGTCCACTTCTTTTTTAATAAGCTTCGAGCAACGCAAACGGGTCTTTGGGATATTTAATTTATTCGCAGCATAGTCCAACACATTATCTTCATTAACATTGGTATGCAAACGAGAAAGATGCAGAAACCGCATTGGAGGAACAGACTCTAGTGTAAGTTCGCCTTCGACAACAGCAGCAGTACCAAACATTGTTTTCTTAGAGCGAAGACCATTTGAGTTTTTTCTTTGATTTATATCTCTTCCGATCGTAGTCGCAGTATCAACATTGGCAACACCAGCAACATTGTCAACATTAGCACCCACACCATCCAAAAGCGAAATAGCTTCATCTCCATTATCAGAAATAACATTGAGATCGGCACTCTTACCAGCACCAATATCCACAGCAATGAGAGGCAAAACAGCTTCACCTTCCTCACCCACACCATTAACAACACCATCACGATCTCCAACAACAACAGCAGTATTACCGTCGTCAATGGCAGCAGCAGCAGCAGCAGTAGCCGTAGTCGCAGCATCAACCACATTAACAACGACAGTCTCAGATTTTTTCTCACCTTCCAAAATTGTATTAAGCAATAAACTTTCATCAGTCCTATCAGAACCAGCAGATAGAGATGATGGGCAGATACCATCAGCAGGAGTCACCGCATTTCCCTTTGAAGTCGATGCTTGCACATTTAAAGCTTTAGCAAAATCGCCACTCTGTGTGGCAGAGTTCGAATTGATTGTTGCTTTTGTGCTTTGTTTAGAAACCGGTTTTTTTTTTTCGCGATGGCTTTGTTATTGCTCAAACCAAAATTCGATGCAGGCGATGAGGAAGGAGTAGTTTTAGGTAGTGGCGAATGCGAATAAAGCAAGCGAGGAGAGGAAGAAATGTTTTTCTCTTTCAAAAGATTCAATTGCTTATTGTTTTTGTTATGATCCGTAGACAATGGTTTAACTTGTGATTGAGAGCGTGTTATACGTATTGGTTTAGCGAGATTATCGAAATCTGATTTATGCTCAGTGAAGAAGCGATATAAGTCTTTGATAATTGGCATGCAACCAAGGAAAGAAACGTTAATGCATGCACCGCACTTCCAGAAAATGTTTTCATTAGATTCAAGCGAAACCCGATCAGAATCACTCATTTTTGTACATTTAAAATGAAATCCGGATAGGCAAATACCGCAGTAAACTATATCACTTTTAGAAGTTAGAAAATTGCAATAAGAACATTGAATGTCCATAATGAATAAAATAGAAAAGTATAGAAAAAAGTCTGCAGAGAGATCTGTACGTGACGAGAGCAGAGACTAGACTCAAATACTGGGAAAAAAGTGACAAATCTAAAACTCTGAAACCCCAGCTGATTTCCATTATTATTTATTTTATTATCATTGTATGCATATTGGAAATTGGATACATTTAAAATTGGATTGTATAAAGTTCAAATCCAATAAATGAATGTACCAACCAAACCACATTGCGTTCCCAATACCGTACAACTATTAGAGCGTTTGGAAAATATAAATAATCTATTATTGCAAAATATCTATACTTTTTGTCTTAGTAAGAAACAAAAAAAAAATTGCTTACACTTTTAAGTTGAGTGATGAAAAACAAAAGTAATCAATTCTGCCGACGTCCAATGAAGGGGTGCACCGCGTCAATGGGATGGCTCGAACGTTTCTTATGATGATTAGTTTTCTGTTGTGCGTACCTGTATAAAATAATTAAAATTTGAGTGCATTTAAGACGATTCGCTTTACTAATTGAAGAGTAAATCCTAATGTTATTATTTATGTCTATTTACTTTTGACATATACTGTTCTCTTATGTTTCTTTAATTTTCTTCTTTTTTTTTGTTTGTTTTGTTTTGTTTTGTTTCTTTCTTGTTTTTTTTTTTTTAATTTCTTTTTTTTTTCTTTATTTACTTTGCGTGATTTAAAATAATAATAAGAATAACATACAAAATAATAATCTGATAATGAAAAATTTAAGGTAGGATGTAGGAAGTTGGAACGAAAGGTACTTAGCTTTTTAGGGATTTGGGGTAAAGCTGCTGTCGCTGCGTCGCGTCGGTGTTGTATGTCCTAGTGGTTACTGTCGGTTGTACTTAATGTTGCTGTGGGTAATTGTTGTCAAGTATTTCTATTGATGGTTATTGTATATGTAGCTGTGGTCGGTTATTGTAAATGTTGCTATTGATGGGTGTTGTAAGTGTTGCTGGGGATGATTTGCTTATTGTAAATGTTGCTATAGATGATTTGCTTGTTGAAATGTAACTGTTTGGTGGTGATGACGTAATGATGCAGTACAATTGATGTTGAGGTGACTGTTGTCGTACGCTCTTTCTCTCGAGGGTTAACGGGTACCGAAGCTGTCGTAAGTTTTTGCTTCGATGGCGGGCCTGTACCTAGTCTTTTTCTCACAAACCTGATCCTTTTTGCGTATCCTACGAGAAAAAAGGAGAAGGAAGGAAAACGACATTGAGCTCTCATGCACAGGGTCAGGTAGCCGGGCTTATGGTAGTTTACTTTTTAAGATCCTTACAATGATATACACCTACGCGTTTTCCAGTAAGATCTTCTAGCTCGTATAGATTGTTCCCTATAGACTTTCGTATTTTCATTTTTAAAAACTTAGGGCATAGTTTGGCGTTGATCTTTTTCGACGCATCGCTTAAAATGAAATTTCTGCGATAAACTATATCGCCAGCTGCAAATTTTATGGTCTTACTCCTGGTGTTGTATTGGTTTTCATATTTAGAATGTGCGTTTGCCAAAGATTCCTTCAAGTGAGTGTGCAAAATATTCATTTTTGACGCCTTGGATAGAATTTCTATCTCACCATTTTTAAGACAACCCAATTGACTGAGTAACTTATAATCTGAACCATGTTCTACCATTGTCTGGCCGAATAGTGCCTCATAGGGTGACATTCCAGTCGCTGAGTGAACAGAAGTCCTAAGAGCGCAAGCTATGGATGATATATTTGCGTCCCAGTTCTTTTTATCCGGATCAATATATGACCGGACTGCTGCCAAGATTGATCTGTTCACCCTCTCGCTCGCGTTAGCTTGCGGAGAGTAAGCCGCTGTTCTTACATGGTTTATCCCGTAAATCCTAGACAATGCGTCTGGAACCACGTTCTGTGAACCTTTACGATGTTCGATGGTGAATTCAAAACCCTGAAGCTTAAGGCTCCATCTAGCTAAACGTCCGCTCAGATCCCTCTGACTCATCAGCCACTTAAGACTCGCATGGTCGGTTATGATTCTGAAGGGTTGTAACTCCACGTAAGGACGAAACTTTTTTACTCCTGTTACTGCTGCCAGACACTCACGTTCTGTTACGCTGTAATTGCGTTGTGCTTTATTAAGTTTCTGCGAGTGATAGTAGATTGGTCTCTCGTTTCCGTCCTCGTCTAGCTGGCACAAAACACATCCCAGTCCTGTGTTAGAAGCGTCACATAATATAATAAACTCCTTATTAAAATTCGGGTTGACAAGTACTGGGTCCGATGTCAGCATCTCTTTTAACTTAAGGAAGGCCGCTACTGCTTCTTCTCCAAACTCGAACCTTTTCCCCTTTTTTTAATGTTTCGGTTAAGGGACTATCCAGAGTTGAAAAATCCTTAACGAAGCGGCGGTACCAACCTGCAAGACCTAAAAAGCTCCTCACCTGTCTTACCGTTTTTGGAATAGGGAAGTCTACAATTCCTGATACTTTAGCTGGATCTGTTTTTAAACACCCATTATATAACCTAAAAACCACAATATAACCTAAAAATTTTAACTCTTTGAAGCAGAACTTTGACTTTTGAACGTTGATCGTAAGTTCCGCTTCTCGTAGTCTCGCAGCTAAAGTCTCCAACAACTTGATGTATTCCTCGAAGGTACTCGATATCACCAACAAGTCATCGACATACGGGAATATTTTTTCTCTCAGCGCTACTGGTACCACCTTGTCAATAACTTGGCACATAGTTTGCACCGCGTTTTTGAGACCAAATGGCATAACAGTAAACTGCATTAATGGACGACCCGGAACCGAAAACGCAGTCTTCTCCCGTGAAGATTTCTCCAACGGTATCTGCCAAAACGCATCTTTCAAATCCACGCTAGAAATAAAACGCGTATCGTGATAGCGTAGACGTGATAGCAGACCCTCTATATGAGCCATTGGATACGCATTCCCTTTGGTCTTGGTGTTTACTTTGCGGTAGTCCAGGCAAAGACGATTTTTCCCTGGTTTTCTCACCAGAACAACTGGTGAGCTCCACGGACTGGAGCTTTCTTCAATAACACCAAGACCGAGCATGCGATCCAATTCCTCATACAGAAGTTTTTGAACCGCTGGAGAAACAGGATAATGACGCTGTTTTATCGGTTCCGCGTCGCCTGTATCAATTACATGTTCCACTAGTGAAGTTTTTCCTAAGCCAAGTATAGCTGCGGAAGGAAACTTGCTTATGGATTTCCGTAATGTCTCCGATTGATTATGTGTTAATTCCTGGGCGTACGGAACTTTCTCTTGTTGGACCACATCGAGAGTCAGTTCTGAGATTATATTTGGAGCGATTCCAAATTCCCTCCAAAAGTCTATTCCTAAGTACAGTGGTTGCTGTAAGGAAGGTACGATGATTAGGTTTATGTCCTTCGTATCCCCCTTATAGGTAATCTGAGTCATGATTTTACCGATTATAGCTTGTTTATTTCCGTCTGCTGTTCTTAGACCGGAAGAGAACTTAGAATACTTGGCATTATTTCTGTTCAAAAAATTTTCTCCTAATACTCGCTGCAATCGAGGAGACGATTGTTTGCGATTGTGCGGGACCTGCTTAAACTTAACTCAGTATAATTTGAGTAGTCAGGAGTAGCGCGTTACGAAGTTGTTCGGATTAAAAGAAAATCCAAGGCATTTGTTTTTAGCCGGTTAAATTTAATTTTTAAATTTCGATTTCCAATATAAATTCTCTTTGAAAAAAAATAAAACTCAAAACTTTTTTTTTTACTCGTTATAAAATTTATTCTCAAAATTCGTGGTGTCGGATGGCAAGTTCTCGAAAGAATTGATTTTTAGTTTGACCTTTTACAATTATAAAGGTTGCAAAGATGACTTGCATAATTCAATAATTTTAATTATCATTAATTTGACAAAAGTGTCACAATGCGCTATTATTCGTTGATTTTCATGATTCATTTGTGAGAAAAAGACTAGGTACAGGCATTGTTTTAAAATTAAATTTATTTTCTACAATGGAATCCACATAATCTTTAGGTTTGGGTATTAGCTAATCGGTGAAAGCTGTTAGTTAATCGGTTCGGTAGGCTAGATTGTTAGTTACTTGTAGGTATCATAGGCATCAGACGTAAGAGGTAGAATGGTGAAAGATGATATATAAAGCTGGTCCGGTAACAAATACTTACAAAGGAACGGATTGGTGTAAGTAAGAATCGGTGTGAAGAAATTTTGTTTTTTAAGGATTTTAACTAGAGGATTCCGATTTTGGTACATCTATTTTCAAAAAATTCGATTTTAAATTTTGGTACCAGAATTGGATTTTTCTGGTTAGAACTACATCCGAAAAACTCAAAAAAACATCACCGGAAATGCTTCCATGACATGGGGAGTTTTGTAAGCACAGCGACAGAAGAGCAGAAGAGGAAAAAATCGATGAACAATGAGGCAGTTGGTTTTTGGTATATCGGGAGTCAGGTCGTGTTCGGTCGAGTGTGAGATAAAAAGTAGACAGTCAAGATTGATAAAATTTTTCAATAAATAAAAAAAAAAAAAATATAAAACTTAGACAACGTATAAAACAATTTTGGTTATGTGATAAAATACGTTACATAAAATAACAAATACTAACATTACGTATAAATAAGAGAGCATAGGCGATTTTGGGATTTAAAGTTCTTAAAATGAAGTGCACGTGGTCATAATTGGACATAAGAAAAAAAAAACCGAACAAAGTTAACCAGTGCCCCATTATAACTGTGCCTATTTGATTTACCAGTATCTCCACCAAACTAGTAAAAAAAAAAAAAAAACACCGCCAAAAACACACCTGAAAGGCCAGAACACCGCCCCACAGTGCGTTGATTCAGTGCAAGATAAGGAAAAAATTCAAAACAGCTTGATTTTAATATATTTTTTTCCTAAATATTTGTTTTATATTTCAACTTAAGCAAATATTGTGTAAGTAATATAAATAACCTTAAAAAAATGTTTTAGTTTGATTGTTCACATTTGTTTCATAGGTAGGCATATAAAACAGAAAATCGGTCGTTTGGATTAGATAACCACATCTCAAACAGTTCCCTATTCGTACACATTATCTATAAAAAAGACGTGAAACAAACAGTTGTTACAAGGACGGACGTGGGCGGACGTGGATGAATGTTACCTTTTTGGAAAGATCGTATTTCCCACTTTATATCCTATTAACTTTTTTGATGAATACACGTGAATAAAACGTGATGCTGCAGTTTAAAAATAAGCTGTTTTGGGAGAAATAAACCGTTAATTAACCGATTATTAGAACGATCGAAGGGTTTCGAGTTAAAAAAAAAAAATGAAATATATTTGGCTTACCCTTCTAAAGGGTATCCAATTAAAAACCGCTTTATTTGGAGCAATTTAACTCCGTGGTGCTGCGCTTCGTAAATCATCACTAAATGGCCTACTTTTGACATGTTACCTTTAAAAGGTTGTACAGCTTGCTGTAGTTGCATTTTACAGAAAAAAAAAATTACAGTTCATCTAGTTAAAAGTCTGGCTATAATTTTGCATTTTTCAAAACCGGGTTTAGAAGGTCATATTTTTTTACTTTTTTCCACTGGTCGCCGCACTGTGCGCCCCCCCCCCCCCCCCCGTTCCACCATAGAAGCAAAAACTTACGACAGCTTCGGTACCCGTTCATCCTCGAGAGAAAGAGCGTACGACAACAGTCACCTCAACATCAATTGTACGGCATCATTACGTCATCCCCACCAAACAGTTAAATTTCAACAAGCAAATCATCTATAGCAACATTTACAATAAGCAAATCATCCCCAGCAACACTTACAACACCCATCAATAGCAACATTTACAATAACCGACCACAGCTACATATACAACAACCATCAATAGAAATACTTGACATCAATTACCCACAGCAACATTAAGTACAACCTACAGCAGCCACTAGGACATACAACACCGACGCGACGCAGCGACAGCAGCTTTACCCCAAATCCCTAAAAAGCTAAGTACCTTTCGTTCCAACTTCCTATATCCTACCTTAAATTTTTCATTATCAGATTATTATTTTGTATGTTATTCTTATTATTATTTAAAATCATGCAAAGTAAATAAAAAAAAAAAAAAGAAAATAAAAAAAAAAAAAAATACAAGAAAGAAACAAAACAAAACAAGAAGAAAAAAAAAGAAAATTAAAGAAACATAAGAGTACAGTATATGTCAAAAGTAAATAGACATAAATAATAACATTAGGATTTACTCTTCAATTAGTAAAGCGAATCGTCTTAAATGCAATCAAATTTTAATTATTTTATACAGGTACACAACAGAAAACTAATCATCATAAGAAACGTTCGAGCCATCCCATTGACGCGGTGCACCCCTTCATTGGACGTCGGCAGAATTGATTACTTTTGTTCTTCCATCACACAACTTAAAATTTTTTTTACATAAAAAGCTTTCGGTAAGTCTTATGTTGTAAAATTATTATTTGAATGCCTATTTGATTCGATTTCGCCATAAATGAGTTTGCTCAAAAAGGTTTTTTATATTGAGCTTAATTTCAAAGATCTAAAGTATAATACGAATTAAAAGAAATTTGGAACTCAGATGACAGGCGTTGACTTAAATATCAATTTATATACATAATAAAACATATTAAACTCTGAAAAGAAAAGCCTAAAGGTAAAGAAAAGAGCTTAATTAAAGCTCATTGGAAAGACAAATTAACTTACAAATATTGAAGTCCACTAAAGAATGAAACGGATTTGATTATGTATTATAAAAAGACATTTTCTTTATAAAATCGGAAAATTATCTCATTATTACCTATACTTACATATTCACTATATGTAATTACATATTAATTTAAACAAAAAAAAAAAATTTTAGCACAGCAAGATACAGTTCATACTTACTCGAGCTTAATTATACATGCATTCATGCACTTAAATTTAAATGATAATCTTAGCTTATATGGTTTATGAATGACATTTTGGTTATTTTGCTTTGATGAAATCTATAGGGTAAATTACTCGATTGTTGGTAGGGTTAAACCGTAGATTTTTTTTTTGAATAAAAATATTTGTACAATTATTTTGGAAAAGAATGATTTTGTTGGTTTTTCTGGTTTCTGTTCGTCGAATTCTTTTTATGGGAAGTTGTTTGAAGGAAATCTTTTTCAGTTGAAGATACTTGGGTTTAACATGAATCTTTAAGAACCTTTACTAAAGGGTGGATGTGGTGGGGTTATGGAAACTCCTGAAGGCAGAATGACGGTAAAGCAAAACGAAGTATTTATGGTAAGATGGTAGAGCGTAGTTGAACTTCGAATTAGGGGGCTACCGCAATAAAAGTTCACCGAGGTCGCGGTGGCCAAGGACGTATCAAGGACGTGATGCATGGGCGGGTCATAACCTCAAGGGCAACAACATCTTGTCCTCTCCCTCTCTCACTCGCTTTATTCTCGGACTTACAAACCAATCAATACATATAACAATTGTTCTTATTAATAGGACGACTTTCGGTCTCAGGATTTTTTTCGTTTTTCTTGAACCTCGCTTATTAAATTTTTTTCGGTCAACATCACCGATACTGCGGCATGATTTGAATAGCGTAGCACACGTTCGGACTCAATGGCAAGAACCCATCCCAGCCGACGAGTAGAGCCTTGGAGTCTAGCTAGCATGCCGAGCCATTATGAGTCCTGAACACCCTTCACTCTTGCTGCCAGGATCGGCCTATGGAATCCTGTACGCCATAGGTCGTAATGGTGGTATGGGGGGTGGATGTTCTCAAGAACACTACGGAGCGAGATATATACTGTGCTTTTTTTAATTATGTGGTTTTTGAGGGTCATAGCACCTCTTGTTTAAGGGTTGATGGATCACGACTCTTGAGTGTCCTTGATTGACCATCCGGTTCTGTTACAGGTGGCGCCCAACGTGGGGCCGATCTCGTCCTTTTTGAGAAAAAAAAATGAAAAATTTTTAATATTTGACATGTTTTTAACTTTATTCTTTTTTTTGAGTTTTTAAGTTTGTTTTTGAAAATTTGTGGGTAGTAAATGAACCCGAAGATGTTTCAGACTGTCGTCCAGTGGTTGGGTGATAAGTCCTCGGTCAGGCTGTAGCGATTAGCTGAACTTTTTCAGTACTTCATTTCATTGTGCATATGGCAACGCAAAGTTAATCCAAGTTTTGGAATACTTTTCTATTCGAAATTTTGTCGTTCAACCTTTGAGTTGTAATTGCCGAAACGGTTTTTGAAAAGTTCTCGACCCAAGAAAACTAGTGGCAGAAACTGGTCATTGGACGCGAGTGCAACCAAAGAAAATCTATAAAATTCCGTGAAATTTTAGAATTAATTGCAACTTTGAAAATTTTTTAAGAATAAACTGTAGAAAGAAATATTTTTTTGTTTGATATTACATTCTGGTTTGTGTATTGAGGTTTGAGAGATAGTGTGAGAAGAGAGATGTTTTGCTTTATTATCTGCTTATCTGTCGGGGGTTTTTACATGCCACATTCACCCTTGACCTTTCATGATAATTACAACTCACAAAATTTTTTATTTTATTTTGAAATTTTCGAATTTTTTTTAAAGCGAGTTCGTTTATAAACTCTTTTGTTTCAATTCATTTTGTTAGAATTTAGTTTGATTTATTTCCTTTATTATCATTTTTTTTGATTAGCTAAATTTTTCTTGTTCTTGCATTTGAATTATTGTTGAATTCTGGGAATAGATACAAAATTACAGTGGGTCATTTCACTTTGATTTTGAATTTTTTGTTCCTTAGAATATTTGCATTTCTTCATATACATTTTTTGAATTAGCTAGAACCTGAAACCTATTAGATATATTTTTATTTTTGGATTGAACCCGATTAAAATTTTTTTTTAATTACATTCGGATATTGTAAGTTTTTTTTTTTGGTTTGTGTCAGGTTTTCTCGGCGACTTTATTTTGAATAGTTCATTGTATAGTATAGGTCGATAGTTTCTTGTTCTAAAATGCCACGAAAAAATCGATTGCAGAGTTTCGCAAGCGTCAGGTTTTGAGGAGTAATCCCCATGCTTTGACCGCTAATGATAACCTAACTGGCACACCAGGAGCAGAGAATCAGTGGGATTTGGGAGCTGCATCTTTGTTGGCTCAAGGTATTGCTCAAAGTAGCACAAGGATAAATTCGGGATCTCCTCATGAGGATGAGGTTGATGACCAAGATCCTGGGATCGGAGGCACCGATGAAGACGAATTTTTGACTGAATACATTGAGGAAGTGGTCAATGCAGCTATAGGACTCAACCATGTGAAGGACATGGAGTTTCTTAGGGCGGAGGCAGAAAGAAGCAGGGCATTTCTCCACAATGAAGTCAACACTATAATACGCCAAACATTAGCAACGTTAAGCCCCGCTACCCCCTCTTTAAGGTACGCAGCAGATCCGAGCGATGTCACTATACGCGCAGCAATCCAAAATCAGCCACTAACGGCTAGTTTCCAGCCACAAGGCCAACCGCCTTATAGTGAAGGAGCAACCACTCAAAATCAGCCACAAACGACTAGTTTCCAGCCACAAGGCCAACCGCCTTATAGTGAAGGAGCAACCACTCAAAATCAGCCACAAACAACTAGTTTCCAGCCACAACGCCAACGTCTTTCCAGTGAAGGAGCAACGACGCAAACTCAACCACAAACGACTACCTTTCAACAACAATCTCAACCTTCTATAAATCCACTTAATCTTAATCCTAACCTGACCAGCACTTCGAATCCTGATGCGTTCTTGAGGCAACTTAGAGACCTTAACTTCGATAATTCTTACAATACTCCCACTTTAGGATCTAGTAACATCAATCGTCATCATTTCCATAAATGGGGTTTAAAATTTGACAATCGTCAACTGACTGTGGACGATTTCCTTTTCAGGCTAAAACGGCTAAGGTTGAGTTATGAAGTAAGTTGGGAGGAGGTAGTGCTCAGCTTTCATCACTTTGTAACGGGCAACGTGGAGAGTTGGTACTGGATGTATCTGAAATCGAACCCAACTGTTAATTGGATGGTCCTCCGTACAGCACTAGTGGAGCAGTACCGGAGTTTGGAAACCGACTCGGAATTGTCAAGGAAAATGTTTGACAGGCACCAGCTTCCCACAGAATCCTTCGATGAATTCTACATGGCAATACAGCAGCTGAATACGAAGTTGAAAATTCCGAAACAGCCCAAAGAATTAGTCGAGCTCTTGAAGTTAAACGTGAAGCGAAGGATGGGAGAGCTCCTAATTACGTATCGCACTGAAAGTCTGCCAGAATTGGTGTACGTGTGTAGGAATATCGAGAAGTATCTAAGCGAACGTGATAATTCTCAAAGACAGCAGCGATTCGTTCCACCTCCTCGGAAGAACATCTCGGAATTAGAAGTTGAGACTTCTTGCGAGCCGTTCGTCGAGGCAGATTTTCCAAGCGTGGAAGCTTTCCAGACAAAAAGAGATACCCGTACACTAAGCTGCTGGAACTGTATTTTATTTTATTTTATTTATTTTGGTGGGGGCAATACCCCCATTTATTAGGCTTAATACAAGCTATAGCTTAATCTAACTTAAAACTAAGAAAACTTATAGCTACGAATTTTGGTTAGTGGGGGAATTGATTCAAGAGACGGAGTTTTAGGCAAGGGGTACTAAGGTTAAAGTCGAAGGTTATTGGGTTTGAGTTGACATTCCTTAGCATACGTGAGACTGGTTCATTGGAGCCATAAGACGTACGGTGGGTGGGTATATAAAAGAGAAGGGGATTTCGTATGTTGCGGGGGTTGGTATTAAGGAAGATGGAGTTATAAAGAGTTATACAGTCAATAGAACCTGTAAGAAGACTATGAATGAAGAGAATTTCATAAGTTTTTCTTCGTTCTTCTAGAGAATTCAGGTTAATTAGTTTAAGGCGATCTAGGTAAGGAGGTAGGATTAGGGGATTGTTCCAGGAAAGTCCTCGAAGAGCAAAGCGAAGGAATCGACGTTGGATACTCTCAATTCTGGCGATGTAGACTTGTTGGTAGGGGGACCACACCTGACAGGCGTATTCAAGCAGGGGGCGGACAAAGGTAACATAGAGGGATCGGGTCACATATGGGTTGGAGAATTCCTTGGACCATCGTTTGACGAAACCAAGTGCGGAATTGGCCTTGAGAATTATGTCGTCATAATGGGAGATGAAGTTAAGCTCCTGATCACATAATATGCCGAGATCACGTATCGAGTTAACAATAGATAGGGGTTGATTATGAAGAAAATAGATACGGGGAGTAGATTTTAAACGTTTTCGTGAAAAGGTGATTGAGTGGCATTTAGTGATATTTAAGTCTAAGCAGTTTTTGAGACACCAAACTGAAAAGTTATTGAGATCAATTTGGATAAGAGTAGAGTCCTGTGCAGAAGAAATGGTTTTGAAAAATTTAGTGTCGTCGGCATAAAGAGATATATGGGAATTTTTGATGACCAATTCAATATCATTAATAGTAAGAATAAAAAGGAGAGGCCCTAAGTGGCTGCCTTGAGGGACTCCGGACGTGGCTAAGAAAGGATAAGAGGAAGTGGATCTAAAACGAACACTGTAGTAACGGTTTTCCAGATAGGAAGAAATCCATTTTAAAAGAATGGGTTCGAAACCGAAGGTGGATAGTTTGAAATGGATAAGTTTATGGGAGATTTTATCGAAGGCTTTACTAAAATCAGTGGAAATGACATCGACATCTTTACCATTCTCTAAGGCAGAGAGGGTAAATGACACAAATTCAACAAGATTAGTGGTAGTTGATCTACATTTAAGAAAGCCATGTTGTATGGGAGAAATGAGGGATTTACAGTGAAAGCTTAAAATTTCATGAAGTATGCTTTCAAAGAGTTTGGGGATACATGAGAGTTTGGCGATAGGACGATAATTGATGACATCGCCTCTAGGACCCTTTTTGTGTATTGGAATTATAAAGGAACTCTTCCATATCTCAGGGAATTCACCTTGAGAAAGGGAAAGATTGAAGATTTTCGATAGAGGAAGGGAAAGTGATGATGAACATTTCTTTAGGAGAATAGCTGGGAGTCCATCTGGACCAGGAGAGAAGTCATCATTAAGCTGATTTAACTTATTTTCCACAATAATTGGATCGATAGTAGGTGGGAGAAATGGCCCAAGCGAAAAACTTGGTAAATAATTAAAATAGGCAGAGTCAGGTTCAAAGGTATCATCCGTGAAAGATTGTTTGAAAAACGAGGCAAAGAAGTTGGCAATAGTTTGTGGATCATTTGATGTTATATTATTGAAGGAGAGAGAAGTTGGGTACCCATCGGATTTTCTTTTATGATTGACGAATTGGTAAAAGGATTTAGGATCATTAATAAGGTTGGCTTGCATCATAATTAAGTAACGCAAGTATAATGAGTTGGAAAGCTCATTAAATTGGAGATACGTACCGAGATAGTTAGAATAATCTGTAGGAGTTTGCGTGCGAAGAAAAGTTGACCATAGTTTGTTTCTTTTGTTTCTAAGAGAACGGAGCCTTCGATTATACCAAGGTGGGGTGGTAGACGAAGTTTTGCGTCGTGTAAATGGTACAAATAGAGAGATAGAATACAAAATTTCTCCATAAAATTTTGCTAGAGCATCTTTTAAGGCCAGATTATCAAAGTTGAAGGAAATATCATTTAGATATTGATTAATTTGACGAAAATTAGCTTTATGAAAATTATAAGACGATATGTCTACCGAGGGGGTGCGTACTGGAGGGCAATTGTGGAAGAATGAGAGAAGAAGGGGAGGATGGTAGTTATCGATGGTAGATAAGGAAAGTTGACTAAGTGAAACAGAAGAGTTTGTAGAATCTGTAGTGAAAATGAGGTCAAGATGCCTACCCATGAAATTCGGGACGCCATTTACTTGGCAAAGGCTAGAATCTGTCAAGCGATCTAGGAACAGGCATTCCTTAGCAGAAGTGGGGTTACAAGCAATATAGAAAGATTCATCGTCTGATAAAATCCATTTAAGATGGGGAAGGTTAAAGTCACCGAAAAGAAAGATTTCGTCACCAGGATCACAAATTTCTAGAATTTGATCAACTGTTTTAATGGTAAGTTCATATGATTCAATGGGTTGAAATGGCAGTATGTAACAACAGATAACGTAAAGCGACTTACGTGAAAGTGTTATCTTTATAGAAATATAATCTAGGTACGGGGAAGAAGATGATGCGATAAGGCAAGAGTCAATTGAGTTTTGGACAGCTATAAGCACGCCACGACTAGGAGATTCAGTATTTTGGCTAAGGTCATCGTCGCGGTAAACATTAAAAGAAGATGGGAACAATTCTTGGTTTTTAATGCTAGGAATCAGATTAGTTTCAGTTAGAGCGTAGATTTCAAAAGGTAGGGAATGAGTTTTCTGATAAACAGCTTGAGTTTTTGAACGGAGTCCTCTTACGTTTTGATAATAGAAGGTAAGAGGGAGATTGGAATTGGCTGGAGTAGGTGAGGTCTGGGTTGAATTAGGGACGAAAAAACCTATCATGGTCAACTCTGCTGCGCTGAAGGTAAGATATCCGCTTGGAATGAATATACTTACCAAAAGCGTCGAGATCATTCTCTACTTTTTGGGGGGACATATTGAAAAACTCGTGATATCTAATGTAGAGGTTTTTCAGGCTATTAACATTAGTAGGAAGACCTTCTTGTTGGATGGAGATCATTACACTTGTTTTTGTTTTCCCTTCGTAGCAGACTGAGTCTGATTTATCGTGGAGATAAGCTAAGAAAATGCGGATATTCTCATAAGTTTTCTTATCTCTTAGTCTAGAGAGAGCATAACGACTTTCGTTGGAATCTACTGTTTGCTGTGTCAATTTTACAGCTGGGGGCAGAAGGGGGTCGATAAAAGATTGGGTGGGCATAGGCGAAGAAGAGACGAAGTTAGGTGGCGATGGGGAGGGAATGTGGGTAGGGGTTGAAAATGTGTTGGGAGAAGAGTTTATTTGGCAAGGAGCAGTATTATTATTTGGTAAAGATGCTGGAGAGGGGTTGAGTATATGAGAGCTTTGAAAATTTGGATATTTGGCTCCAGAACTGAGGTCAAAATGTGGAATAGAGTTTACTGTAGGCGATTGAGTTGGAGTTGGGAAAGTAGTGGGTGTAAGATTAAAGGAAACCCGGCGAGCTTGAGGCTTAGAAGGAATAGGGACACTAGGCAGTTTCTGTTGCATGGAGGGGTGGTTAAAACTAGGAAAAAGTTTTGTCTTAAAGCTCCAGTTAGGGTCAGGTCTGGGAAAATTAGCAGATTTATTAATTGGACGATAAGTGGTATTGTTAAAGTTACCATGAACACGTCTTTTTGAAGGGTTATCTGGAAACTGAGGAGATTTGTGCTTGAGGGATGGTTTGGATTTGTTTTTTAAGTAGGAATTAAATTTTGTTAGGTTTTTCCATTTAATTAGCATCATGTTGTCGAGTTGAAGTCCATAGGGTTTATAGAAAATCCAGTTGTACTTTGAAGGAAACTGGATTTTGAAGCATTTCGGTGAGACTTGATGACAAACATTCGGAATGATAGAGAACTTTTGTCTAAAATACGAGTAGATCCAGGATTTATTGGCAAAGTAGGGAGTGTTCTTCAGGCAAAAGTAGGTGTTGTTAGCAGATTCCAGCTTGCTTAGTCTTTTGTTCCAATCGGATAGGGTCCAACGGTGACCGAATTTGATGATAGTTGGAGATGACACGGGTAGATCGTTGGGTGGTGACGCAGGCAGATCGTTGGAGGGTGAAGAAGGCGTGGTTGGTTTGATTTGCGGTTGAACAGCAATTTGGGGGAGTGCAGGAGGATCGTTATTTGTTTCGGAGCTTAAAATTTCATCCGACACCGATAGGTTATTGTACACCATTACAGTATCAGGAGTAGGATTTTTTGACTCATCTATCATGTCGTATAACTGCAGCCGTAGCTCACGCGAGTTATTATTTAGCCGTGTCATATCCCGCTGGATTTCTATCATCCGTTGACTATTACTGGTAACGTCATATCTGATAGAGATGAGCTCGGCAGAGACTCTGGATAACATCGTCTTAATAGAAAACAGATCATCATATGTCTGGATGGGCAAGGGCTGGTCTGGCGGGGAGAAGGGAGAAACTGTTTTTGAGGAGTTACTTTGAAAGTGTAACTCGAGGTCAGATTTAAGGGAATTTAAGTTCGCTGATAAACTATTGTTAAGTAGAACCAATGAGTCATTAACCGATTCCGAAGATTTATTGATAGAAATTAAGCGCCTGTCAACCTCTTGAAACTTTGAGTGGCACTCAGAGGTATTTAATTGACACTGTTGGTGGAGCTCGTCAACACTTTTTAAGACAATATCAAATTTTTTGGAGAGATTATTAATATTGTTTACACATTCGGTATGGCTAATGGCAGTTTGGTCACTTAAGCATTTTATCGCGAGCAAAACGTGAGAGATGGAAATGTCTCTGCATTCGTCGCAGTAGAACAGGAAATTTTTCTTAAAATCTTTAAGATAGGCAAGTGGTCTTTTACCTAGGCCGACACATGAGGGGTGGAAAAATTTGCCGCAAATACCGACACAATTTATCCATTCGACACTGGATTCGGTATTTGCACAAATGGGGTTACCGCACTTATGTGACATAGTTAAAAATTATTTTGTTTGGTTTTTTTTGTTTTGGTTTTTTGTTTGTTGTTTTTATTTTTTTTTTAACTTGTTATTACACAATGCTGGTGTAATGGGAAACAGCGATGGGCAGTAAAGTGGGTCGGGTAGATATGTATATCACACACAAAATGCTGGTGAAATGGGAAACAGCGATGGGCAGTAAAGTGGGTCGGTTAAATATATCACACGCGCTGCGAGTATATTGATAGTTTTTTTCTTTTTATTTTTTGTTAACTGTTTACTTGGGCACAGTGAAAAGGTTATAAAAAGTAATTGTGGAGCGAAAAGAAAATGCGACTGCACTCGACGAAGGTTGACAAGCAAAAAAAGGGAAAGGGTCACTCCTTTTTTGAGTGTCCTGACCCTCAAAGAAACCTATTTTGTTTCAAATGTGGATTGGAAAACGTCACTTCCCCACAATGCCTTCGTTGCTCGGGAAACTCTCATCAGAGCAACTTAACGAACCGGATGAGTTGCTCTTCAAAGCAGAATCCGGAAACCAAATGAACAAGAAATTACCCAGTCATATCACGTCCGTCTGTCCGTCCGTTGAAAACCATATTACCAATTCGAACCTACCTGCCATGACGATTTTGAAACCGAAACGAATTCATAGCTCAGTAAACCCCGCTCCAAATCCAACCGTCCAATCTTCGAAAGTAACTGCGAAGACACTCCACGAAAGAATCCAAAATTATTATAAGGTCAGAAAGAGAATTTTTGGTGCCCAAAATCAAAAGTCTCCTGTCACTGAAAAGGTAAGGAAGTGTAACGGTATAATAACTTAACCCTTCCATCCAGTAGGTACAGATCCTACCTGCGAAGCTTGAGTGGAAGGATGTCCAGTCAGGCTAGGACCGGGCGGCATGCTGGCTTGCTTTGCTTAGCTCGTCGTATGTGGGGGTGGGTTCTTTGGCCAGCCTGACCAGACTACCGTGTATATTTCATGCCTTTATCTACAACATTACCAAAAGAGCATTTTCAAACAAAAATATGAATAATAAGCAAATTAAAATAAACTATGTATTGAAAATATGAAAACGGACCGACACACAAATAACAAAAGAAAAATTAGAAACTACTTTAAACCTCGGAATGAATCTAAAATCCCAAAACTAAATCCCCTACTAACCCTACCAATACATGAATGCCTTAGGTGTCAACGGCACCCCTAAGCTCCACATCCTATTGCCAATCCCTAAAGGGAGAGACACCATGGCTGCCACTTGCTCAAAAATATGCGACAGCCCCATGTTTCAGGTACAATAACCTAACCTGCGGATACTCACTCTAGGAACCTCATATTACGTCCGTCACCAATCACTCCACACTTTGAAAGCTTTAAAATTTCATATTAATAACAAAATAACCAATGAATTCATTTATCATACATAGGTATTTTATATTAACAATGTTTTATTTATGAATAATTTATAATTAATTATGATTAAAAAGAAAAATAAAGAAAAAAGAATAATTTCAAAACAATTAATTCCGTAATGCCTGACTTGAAATTATTTGGAATTTGTAGCAAAGTACATTGCCCTCTTGACCTAATTCTAAATTTACTCGAAACAATTTGAAAAATAAACATGAAAGATGAAACAAACTCAAAAGAAAATTCACCCACTCAAACAAAATAAATATCAAAAAAAATAACAACTCAAAATGAATTACCTGAATATATCTGTTTCACAAATCCAACGACGAGTGCGCACTGGTCCGATGTACAGATGAATGAAAAACTTGTATGTTTGAATGTATGAATAGCTTTTAGACATACACAAAAAAATAGTTAACTTACACAAACATAATTTCGAGTGAATTCAAATTCAAGCCCAAAAGGAAAAGAAGATATGAGTGGAAACAAATGATTATAAAAGTAGATACATGAAGATAAGATAAGGACATAAACATGCAACATGCATAGATTAAATGAGTATGTATATAAACGTAAATGAGTAATTATTGACTGACGACTGACAAATAGAACAATTTAAATAACAAAAAGAATATTAATATATGAAACAAAACATTACATAACACAAATTCACATATATATATATTTAGGGCAGACGCGCTTCTAGCTTCTGATTTCTTTTCTTGAATTCCTTGAATTCTTGAATTTCAAAATGTACTATGTATGTATCTCACTATAATTCTCTTCTCTTTCTCGTCGTATGTTTGATGCAGAATTGGAAAGTCAATACATACAAGGGTGGTCCCAAGAGTACTCGATCCTTTGCAGCTTAAAATAATAGTTTGACCGCCCTGCGTTGCTTAAATATTTCATTGGCAGTCAATAAAAGTGGTTGCATTCGGTGAGTTAGTCAACATGGATAAAATTGGCCTTAGTCCAACCAACATCAAATAAGAACTTGATCCTGCTCTGGGGGAGTTCGCACCGCAAATTTGAATATGAGAAAGCTCGCAATTACACTGCTTTGTTTACTTGCTTTTATGGATTTTACTTTCCTTCCTCTTATTCAATTCCATACGATTAATTCACTTGATTTTCTTTTTTATGTTAAGCACAACTACATATATTTTTAAGACTTTTCACAGCAAACCCAAAATAATTATTAATTCTTATATCTTACGATATCAACCCCAAAATCTAAACTAAACTTTTTCTTGTTATTTTTTTCCTAGGCAACAAGTTTTATGAGACGAGTTGTTACTTTTCTGTTTTAATTTATTCTCTTTTTGCACAGTTCTACCTTGCTAAGTGGCGATCCTACAGAAGCTAAAGGAAAAGTTTAAGTCGAAAAAGAAAACATATAAAGCAATTGAAGCCACAACCATATGCAGTACAGATGATCCGCGCCCGTATGCGTCCGTAAAAATTTTTGGAGAGCCTATGCTCGGTCTACTTGACAATTTGTGTAAGGCGAGAAAAGCTGGTGTTCCATATTAGCCGACTGGTCCACATTACCCGACTTTACTCTATGAATAATTTTTTTTAATTCATAAGTCACTTAGTAGGTTGTGAATTAATTTTTGTTTTTGCTTATGCCTTGAATTTTTTTTAATTCATAAGTCACTTAGTAGCTGTGAATTAATTTTTTTTTAAATTCATAAGTCACCAACTTGTGTCATGACTTGATTTTTCTTAATTCATAAGTCACTAACTTGCTCATGTCATAATTTTTTTTTAATTCATAAGCCACTTAGTAGGCTGTGAATTAAATTTTAAACCTTCATTTAAATTTATTTATTAGTAGTCACTTAGTAGTTCATAAATTAATTTTTTTTTAATCATAAGTCACTAATTGACTTAGGAATTAAATTTTTTGAATTCACAAGTCATCTACAGACTTATGACTTAATGTGTTTTTAATTCAACCCTGCTTAAATGGAGTTAAATGGTGTCATTAGTGATAATTTGAGTGTTGTATATAATATGTTTGCTTCTTTCTTTCAGTCTAATTTTGTTAATCTTGACATAAGATTTTCCAATTTACCGTTTTCTTAAGCTCTCGCCGATATCGCTTATATATGTATTGACAACTGAGAATGATATTATGAACGGACTGTCTCCCCCTAAATCAAGTACTTCTCTTGCACCTTATAATATCCTTACAATCTTTTTAAAAATGTGTTATCTTGAGCTTCTCAAGCCACATCATATCCTTTTCAATAAATCTTTATGCTATGTTGAGTTTCTCGAAACTTGAAAGGGGTCCTTTATAACACCTATGCAGAAGTCAGGTTCTAAAAAGGTTGTGATTAACTATAGACCAATAGCTAAGCTTCAAATTATTGCAAAAATCTTTGAAGCTATTGTCAAAAATGAGTTATATACTGCTGTTTGTAATAATATTTCGATTGCGAGTAATATATGCTAACGCCTGCCTACTTGCATTAGAGAGTAGACATCAAACCGATTCAATATTTGCAGACTTCTCTAAGGACTTTGACAGCGTTCAACATAACATTCTAGTTAAGAAGCTGGAATTTTTGCGTTTCCACTCACAACTATTGTTGTGTTTGAATTGTTACTTAATTAGATAAAAGCAATTTGTAAAAATTTGATCCAAGATTTTGTCATAAATAACTTATTGTTTAGGTGTTCCATAAGGTACCCATGTTGGTCAACTTTTATTTTTATTGATTATTTATGATTTACCTACACATGTCGCTCACTTCCAATGTCTATTATATGCTGATGACCGTAAAATACGAAATAAAAGAAGTTCAGTCTTAATACGATGCTATTGATTTACAAACTGAATTAAATAATATATCTAATTGGTATGATGGCTATGAACTGTACTTTAACATCAGTAAGTGTTCGGTATCAGTATCCAAAATTTTTAATCCTATTGGGCCTTACCAATAATCAAATTTAGAGACGACTTTAATATTTGAGTGAAATGAACCAATATGTATTGAGCTTTATATAGTTATCCACATATGTTATGAACTTAATATTTAAGTGGACTCTAAGTTATGAACCATTTATTGCACAGAACTTAAAAAATGAAATGTAACATGTATGATCAGTTATATAGAGTCCATTAAGTAATGGTAAATTTTGCGCAAATATTAAAGTCGTCTCTAAGTTTGTTTATTGGTAAGGCCCATTGTCTTTAACAAAAATTAATTAGTCCTATAGTCCGTCATATAATGCTAGATGTGCTTTAACAGATCTTAAGCCTCTTGGCGTAAGTCGTGAATATTTTTCTATTTTTTTTTCCACGGGTTGTTTTATGTGAGCATATACAATGTTCACAATTGCTTTCTATGTTTAATTTGTATGTCCCTGTGCGACAACTAAGACCTATAGAAGGAGATTTTTTTTTCATTCCCTTATATAGGACAAAGTACGGTCTCAATGACCCAATTCCCATGGCTTCTCTTCACTACAATAAGTATGACCATGTAATCGACTTTAATATGATTAGAAACTTTTGTAAGATTATGATTTTGAATAGCACGTTATACCACAGACAAGAGAAATATACAGATGTAGAATCGTAGAACAAAACCATGTTCAAAAAAAGTTTCAAACTTAGCATACCAAAATCGAAACCTAGCATACCTCATACTAAAACATGCCTGAGAAATTGACATCCTGCAAAAAAACTAAACATACCATTACGATTACACAAAAAACCAGTTCCTTCGAACTTCGAACCACATCACAGTGACGTTCCACCGTCCACGGCACGTTCACGAAGACGAAGACGAACCATGATCAACGCAACACAAGAACACCATTGCTTGTGCGTTTGGGGGTTGATTGGAATTTTAAGAAGTAGAAGTAGAAGTAGTAGTAGTAAAATTGCCAAAGGAAATGGTTGTGTTTGTCTATGGAAATTTTTATAGCTTATGGTTCAGGAATGGTTGTCTACGGATAGTTTTTTTTTCAGCATATATTATTATGTATGTATCTTTTATCCTGCCTTACTTTTTTTACTGATTTTGATTACAAGGTATAGTTTGGTTTTTAAGAACAAGGTATTGTTCTGCATCTCTATCTCTTATGCATTTCATTTTTGTAAATAGGTATAAAGTAGGTATTATCTGTTTAGATTTTTAAGGACAAAATAAAGTTTTTCTGCAGCTTTATTTTTAATATTAAAAATGTTTTCAACTGATACTAGTAAGCACAGGTACGGATACCGTGTAAAATGTTGTATTTCCTCTTGTGGAGCTAAGAGGCAGGAGAATCGATCCACAAAATTTTTCAAATTTCAAGCTCGGGAGAAGAACGAAGTTCTTTTCAGAAAGTGGCATGATGCCTGCAATTTAAAAGATGTCCTCCATAAAAATCTTTATTTATGTGAAAGACACTTTGAAAAAAATTTAATATTAAAAAAAAAATCTTAAAAAAGAGTCTGTCCCCAGCTTATATCTTAAAAATATTTTAAATTCGTTCGGTTCAAATATCGCAACCTATTTGAAACCAACTTTTAATACAGAAGGTTCTGATGTAGACTTAACCTTACCGGAGTTTCAATCAATATCAGACGAATATTTTCAGAAAAATGTTAGTACTGAATATTCTTCACAAAAAAATGACCCAGACTGCCAAGACTACAAAAATGAAATTTTAAAATTAAAACTTAAAATATACAATTTAGAAAAGAAGATAAAAGACATACGAAAACAAAGCAATTTAAAATATATTGCCTTGCGGCGCAAAATAAATGTATTGAAAGTAGGAAGCTTGTCAAAAAAGAAAAATAGAGAAACAACCACGAAAACGGTATCAATGTTTATTGATTCATTGCCTGTGGTAAACAAAAATGCAAAAACTTTTGCAAAAATGCTAATGACCAAGCAAAAAACCTATTCTGAAGACGAAAAATGGCTTTCTCAAAATATATTTTTTAGAAATGCTGCTCTTTATAACTTTATGAGGGAAACTCTTGAATTCCACCTTGCTCATCCCACTTCTTTATACAAGTGGATGGATATAAAACATCTTTCGCCAGGCTTCCACGAAGAAGTCTTATCAAAAATAAAGGAAAAAGTTGATGAATTACCTGAAATGAGTAAAAATGTAGTACTTATTTTTGATGAAATATCGATCGAGGAAAATGTAACGTATAATAAGTTTAAGGATAGAATTGACGGGATTGTTGACTATGGTGATGGGAAAAGAGAACCAATCAGAGGAAAAATTATTTGCGTTTTCATGATAAGGGGACTCTGCTCCAATTTCAAATATATTCTTAACTATGTTGTTACAGCGACATCTTGTCCCGTGTTAGAATTAAAACAACAAATTTTTAAATGCTTGCATATTTGTGCGAACCTGGGAATATTTGTACGGGCGCTTACATGCGACCAAGGATCAACAAACCGAAGTCTATTTTTACAACTTGGAAACAAAGAAGGAATGCATAAAAACATCGATAACAATTGGTTTGTTTATGAAGGAAAAAAGATATACCTTTGTTTTGATGTACCTCATCTAGTAAAGTCCATCAGAACAAATCTTATAACTTCAGACTTTTGCTTTCCTAATGGAGATGTTATAAGCTGGGACGTTTTAAGAGAATTATATGCTATTGACTCTCAAAATCTTGTAAGAGCTTGTCCGAAAATCACACAAGCACACGTGGATCCTACAAATTTTCAAAAGATGTTAGTTAGCTTGGCTACTCAAGTATTTTCACACAGCGTATCATCGGCAATCTTAGCAATGCTGGAAGTTTCGGGTTTTTCTAAGACCGTTGAGGGTAAGGCCAAAGCCACGTCAATTTTTTTCAAAAAAATTGATAAAATGTTTGATATTTTAAAGGGACACCCACCGTTAGTTAAAAACAGCATTAATATAGAATTCTTAAATGAAGTGAAAGATTTATTAGCGTCATTACAACTTACTAAAAACACAACCGTTCATTGCTTTAAGGGAATGGTTTTAACTATTACATCTTTTCTTTCATTGGCCGATGACTTATTTACCGATTATCCCGATTTTTCTTATTTTTATTTGAACAAAATGAACCAGGATCCACTGGAAAATTTCTTTTCACATGTTCGTGCCCGAAACGCAAACAAAAGAAATCCAAACGTTTTTGAATTTCAATCAATTATAGCCAAGATTATTTCTTTGAATCTACTATTTGCATCTAAATTCTCCAACTGCGAAAAAGATTCAGATGAAATTCTTGATGTTGACTGGTCTGCAGTTGTAAATACAACATTTGAAAAGCCAATTTTGGATATAAATACAGCCAAAACAGAAGCAAAATTAAGTCCTGACTTTGACATGATCATTTGTTTTGATTCAGATGAACGGCCATCTGTCTCAAACACTATCAAAAGCATGTCCATTCGATACTTTGCAGGATACTGTATTTATAAGCTGTTTAAATCGATGAAAGAGCCATGTCGGAATTGTTCTCAAACATTACTTAAAACGGATAAAACACTAACCGAAAATTCTGAATTTCTTATGCACCACAAAGTATACACAAATTCAGAATCAGACTTTGGTAAACTTTTTCCCCCGTCCAATATATTTTTTGAAATTTGTAAGCTACAAATAAATGTTTTTGAAAATATATACATCAAAAGTCCAGAAATCATCAATATAAAATCCAAAATAATATCTTTATGTATTACAAAAACAGATAGCTTTAATCCTGAGTGGTTTAAAGATCCCATTTGTAGTAAGCACCGTTTAGATGCCCTTTCATTTATGATACTAGTTTTGCTGAGAAAAAATTGTATTTGGACGAGCAAAAAAATCGGGGCAAAAGGGAAAAACACAAAACAAACGTCTTGAAAATTTAATGAATATTTAAAATTGGTATAAAACTGCTTTTAATAATTTTCTTTTCATTTTAAAAAGAAAGTTACAATTATACCTAAGAATATCCCCTCATAAAACTGCTTTGAATATTGTTATTTTACTACTACTACTTCTACTTCTACTTCTTAAAATTCCAATCAACCCCCAAACGCACAGGCAATTGTGTTCTTGTGTTTCGTTGATCATGGTTCGTGGACAGTGGTGGTAGTGGGGTGTGTGGAGTCACAGTGGTTCGAAGTTCGAAGGAACTGGTTTTTTTCTATGGAGGTATCTTAATCGTAATGGTATGTTTAATGTTTTCGAAGGATGTCAATTTCTCAGACTTGTTTGAGTATGAGTCATGGTAAATTTAGATTTTGTATGCTAGCTTTCAAAGAAAAAGGAAGTTTGATCATCTTATTAAACTTCTATTATCATACCGCAAGCGAAAAATAGTGTAACTGGTGCCATCTACATTAAGGAACTGAACTAAACTCGATGTAGCCCATATTCTACATCTGTATATTTCTCTTGTCTGTGGTTATACCTACATTATTCTTAAAAATTAAATTTTTCATTTCATGTATTTTTATTTAACTTGTGTTTATACCCTGTCCAACAAAAATTGTCAGTACAGGCCTTATGGGAGAGCTTTTTCTAAAGCAGTGGCACATGATGCACCCTCACTACAATGCGTTAGGAAAAATGACACTAAAAAAAGAGCAAGCCACTGAGTTTTCTTAAGAAATTGTTGTTGTAATTCCTTGCAAAAAGTTGTGCACCCCAACACCACCGTCGTATCCCACTGCTGATGAGATACTGTCAAGAGTGTTAAATGTCACTCAATACGATCGTACGCTCTTTATCTACATCAAAACAGAGTTACCAGTATCATTCTCAATTGCAAGCAGAGCTTTTTCTGTGGTTTTTATTAAGGAGCTTTTGGGATTTGAAGCTTTTGAGAGCACATTTTAAGAAGATGAGTATGTTGAGTGTTGTCACATTGCTTTTCAACTTAAAAAAACGCGCATATTATCTTACCGCTTGGTGTTGTGGGAAAAGGTAAATTGAATTTTGTTTTCAGTCGTTTTGAATCGGCAGACGGTAGCCCTACGCGTTTTTTACTATCATTTGCGGCGATTCATAATGTAAGCTACGGAATCCCTGTGAGAGCTTTACAAGGCGACACACTTATGCATGGCAATGCAACCAGAATGAGAGACAAACGTCCTATCTTCCCTATACTGACAATTTTTGTTGGACAGATTATAGTACTTTACGTTTCTTAATATTATATAATATATTTATGGAAGGAACAAAAAGAGCTCTTTTCCAATGTCATATGTATTTCCCCTTATTCCAAACAACTAGAACATTCTAAGACAAGAACCTCCACATGTATTTCCCCTTATTCCAAACAACAAGAACATTCCAAGACAAGAACCTTCGAGAACAACTAATTTCAGTATATAAGGGAGTGTTCACGGTGAGCGAAACACTATTGATTTTTGATTATGAAAGTGTGCAAAGCTGAATTATTGGATTGTGGAAAGTGTAAATAAAGAAAAAATTCTAAAAGGAGTAATAAGTTTTATTTAAAGAACCTAGGAAAAAATATATTACATTGGTGTCAGAAGAGTGGAATAAAACTTATTGTACAGTGAATTGTGCGGAAAAAAAATTAAAAAAAAATGAGCAAGTTACTGAAATGAGCTGAAAAGTGAATTAGGTAATCGAGAACTTTCTAAAGCAGAATCGAAAAATGAGCTTGTTCTGCGTTTGGCCGAATATTTGAAACAACAAAATGAAGACCCGAACATTTTCGTCGTTGAAGCTGACGCTGAGGAAGTGGACGTAAGTAAAAATGTAGATGTTTCAAATATGTTAATCTTCTGCTTGAACTACTCGAAGAGTAACGAAAAGAATATTCTCGAACGCCTTAAGAAACAACGCAACGAACGCAGAGAAACATGCTAGAAGGCAAGCTTGTTAACATCGAGAATAATGTATCTGCACATGATGGACGTGTTTCATTGCTGGAGAATCAAGTCGATAATAAAATGGAGACGTTGTAGTTTAGCCGCCAACGAGTAAAGACGTTTAAGCGAGAAAGAAAAAATCAAAATGAGTTGTCGAGTTTGTAAATTAAAAATTAATAGAGATTCATCTAAGATAAGATGCAGTGATTGTAAGCTTTATATGCATGCGGAGTGTGCTCATTTAAGTGCCTTGGATGTGGCTTCTATATTAAAATCAAAAAACTCTTGGGCCTGCAACACTTGTGTAAAGCAAAAAAGGAACAATTCACTTAGACTTTCTATGTCATCATCATCTATAAGCAATGTCTCAGCTCGAGATGAAAACAAAATAACGCTAGAGGGCATTCACCTTAACGTCTTGGAAATCAAATCAACACTCGATAACACAGTGCGTTCTTTACTTTTGATGCAACAACAAATCATTGCACTAGAGAAGACAACAGAACTCTTGTCTGAAGTAAAAAAGGAAAACGAACATACGAGTATAAAACTGGAGCTTAGAGTAACCAAAGAGAGACTTGAAAAGGTTGAATATTTGAGGCACTCAAATTATATTGAACTGCGTGATGTTCCTCTTTTTGAGAAAGAAAATGTACGTGAGACGGTCGTGCAAGTCATTAAGGAGTGTGTCAATTTGCAAATTGATGGAAATGATGTGGATGAGTGCTATAGGAAGATGAGCAAGGGGAAAACAACTGGCATTGTGATGGTGAAACTTCAGAGCAGAAGAATGAAGGAGGAAATCTTGACTGCCACACATATGCTATTAAGGCTCCAATCGATGCGGGAAAATGTTTTTCATCTTGCAAAGGTAACATTTACATCAACGATTGGCTGTCACATGATACGAAGGTTTTGTTGAGGGAGGCGAAAATGGTAAATAAAAATCACAAATATAAATTCCTATGGGTGAGACATGGTAAAGTCATGATGCGGAAGGCTGCTGGCATGGAGGTCAAATTCATCAGATGTATTGATGATCTTAATTATTTGTGAATAATTTAATTTGTGATTAATTTAATTTACAATCTTTTTCTTTATATATAAATCAATATTTACTATGTTAAGTTATGATGAACTATTTGATCTCAGTAATAATTGTAGTGCAAGTAATATAATTTTTGCTTTAAGTTATGAATCTTCCTCAAATAATCTGTTTATAATTCATCAAAATATTAGGAGTATGAGAAAAAATGTTGATAGTTTTTGCTTATACTTACATAACTCATTCAAATCATTACCTGATGTTATAGTTTTATCTGAAATATGGATTTTTAACATTGAAATATGCAACTTTTCGATTCTGGGCTATAATCAGTACGCTGAATGTAATGAACAATATCCATCCGGTGGAATAGCAATTTTTATCAAAAATAATTTGTACGTTTTGGAAGTTTATACACCTGACTTGCGAAGTGCTGATTCAGTAGTTGTAAAATTAAAACTTAGTGGTGATGTATTTATTGATATTGTTTGTTTATATAGGCTGCAGTTTGTTCACAAAGATATGTTCTTAAAAGATATTGAAGACTTACTTTGCGGATTAAACGGTCATAATGTGTGTATGATTGGTGATATGAACATAGATATTTAAGGTTTACACTCTGGTTGCGATGAGTATCTTCTTCTTCTATCTTCACTGGGCTTTGAATCATTGATTAATTGCCAACAAGAGTAACTCCAGTTAGTAAAACATGTATTGACCATATTTTTATTCGGACTAAAAACCTTGAAAATATCTGGCCAATCCTACTGGAATGGGACATAACCGACCATTATGCTACTGGACTACCCCTTTGGCATATATTTTGCAATTCTGATCGTACAAATGAACGATTAAATACAGAAACTTTCGAAGAAATTGATTACTTCATGCTGAATGAGAGATTATTTTTTGAAAGTTGGAATGAAGTTTTTAGCTTAACCTGCCCTTCAAAGGCTTTTGATAAATTTATAAATACTCTATCCGCCCATGTTTCCAACAGCAAGTTCGCAAAACAAACAAGTAAACTCAAAATGATTAAACCGTGAATGACCAAAACTCTGTGTGATAAAATAAATTCAAAAAATATTTACTATTCTAGGAAAAAAAAACAGCTTTCATGTACAGTGTATAAAAAACACTTATAAAAAAATGCAAAAGGATATTCATGATCTTATAAATAAACGAAAAGAAACATACTTTAATCAAAAGTTCCATGAAAATAGGCACAACCCTAAGCAGCAATGGAATATTATAAATAACCTCTTGGGCAAGAGAAACGAAGACAAACGCTTAAAATATTTTATCAGAAAATGAAGTTGAAATCGCAAATAACTTTAAAAGCTTTTTTAAGAATATAGTAAAAAGCCAAGATTCAAATTACTCTGGATACACTGAAAGCATTCAACAACAATCATTACTTTCTAATGAAACCTTATCGTCTTTCTTCTTTGGTGAGGTAACCAAAGCTGAATTATTTCAAGCAATATGTAATCTGAAATCTAAAAGCTCTTCTGGCGTAGATGGTTTCAGTAGCTTTTTTATCAAAAAAGTTAGTAACCTTGTTATCAACCCTTTAACATATCTTGTGAATATTAGCTTTCAAAAAGGTATTTTCCAGAGTGTTTGAATACTTCAGTAGTAATCCCCATACATACAAAAGGTAACAAATGCGATCCACAAAATTATAGGCCGATTGCCTTATTATCCGTATTTTCCAAAATTTTCGAAAAAATTATTACTAAAAGAATGATGAAATTTTTTGATAAATACAAAATTCTTAGTAAATCGCAATTTGGCTTCGTAAAGGGAAAGTGTACTGAAGAAGCTATACTCTCTGTCTTGGAACATATACATCTGAAAATAGATAAAGGTAACAAAGCATCTGCTCTGTTCTTAGATCTAACAAAGGCTTTTGACTTAGTTGATCACAAACTGTTGGTAAAAATACTTTACAAATATGGCTTCAGAGACAATATTTTGAACTGGTTCTCATCCTATCTTCAAAATAGAAAGCAGCTTGTTCGTGTTAATGCTTCAATGAGTAATTCGATCTTTTGTTCAAATGTGGAGTTGAAATCGCAAATAACTTTAATAGCTTTTTTAAGAATATAGTAAAAAGCCAAGATTCAAATTACTCTGGATACACTGAAAGCATTCAACAACAATCATTACTTTCTAATGAAACCTTATCGTCTTTCTTCTTTGGTGAGGTAACTAAAGCTGAATTATTTCAAGCAATATGTAATCTGAAATCTAAAAGCTCTTCTGGCGTAGATGGTTTCAGTAGCTTTTTTATCAAAAAAGTTAGTAACCTTATTATCAACCCTTTAACATATCTTGTGAATATTAGCTTTCAAAAAGGTATTTTCCAGAGTGTTTGAATACTTCAGTAGTAATCCCCATACATACAAAAGGTAACAAATGCGGTCCAAACAATTATAGGCCGATTGCCTTATTATCCGTATTTTCCAAAATTTTCGAAAAAATTATTACTAAAAGAATGATGAAATTTTTTGATAAATACAAAATTCTTAGTAAATCGCAATTTGGCTTCGTAAAGGGAAAGTGTACTGAAGGAGCTATACTCTGTCTTGGAACATATACATCTGGAAATAGATAAAGGTAACAAAGCATCTGCTCTGTTCTTAGATCTAACAAAGGCTTTTGACTTAGTTGATCACAAACTGTTGGTAAAAATACTTCACAGATATGGCTTCAGAGACAATATTTTGAACGGTTCTCATCCTATCTTCAAAATAGAAAGCAACTTGTTCGTGTTAATGCTTCAATGAGTAATTCGATCTTTTTTTCAAATGTGGGGGTTCCTCAAGGCTCAGTCATCGGACCATTGTTCTTCCGTATTTACTTAAACTCCATCTTTAGGCTTAATATAAATGGTAACATAATAACCTTTACTGATGATTTCGCCTTAACTTATAATGCACCCCTTTCTGAAGACTTAAAGATCTTAATGAATGCTGACCTAACTGTTTTAGCTTGCTGGTTTAAGTATCATAACTTGGTACTTAGCAGCAAATCGAAAGCAATGTGTTTCTCTCTTACAAACGAGTATTTTATCCATGCAGTTGGTCTACATGATTTAAATTGTGATCATCATAGTTGCAATGTCTCTGCTTGCAACTTGAAGCTGTTTCTGAGTTTAAGTACCTAGGAGTCACTATAGACAGTAAACTTAATTGGAAACCACATATACAAACTGTGAAACAAAATATTTACTATGTACTGAATAGAATATTTCACTTACGCCGGCTAGTACCACCAAACTTAATGACATCAATTTATTATGCGTTGGTCAATTCACGTTTGGAATATGGTATCTCTTGCTGGGCTAGTGCATTCATTAGTAATCTGAAACCTATTATCACAGCTCAGAAAAAGATAGTCAGAATAATGCTTTTCAAGCCTAGTTGGGAGCCATCATTTCAATTGTTTGAATCTAATAAGGTATTGCCACTCAGACAACTATACGTGTATAAAGTACTCAGACTGCTTTACTTACGAAGTGGTTTTAACAATTTAACTAGTAACAATTTTACCCATTCATTAAGAGCCTCTAATACTGTGATAGTTACTAGAGCTAGAAAAGAACATGTTAGACGATTTGCAATTAATATAGCTCCTCATATCTTTGACAAACTTCCAGCCGATATATCAAATAGATCTACCCTTAACAAATTCTTAATTAACCTCAGAATCTGGCTATTGTCAAGATCAGGTGTAGAAGATTTAATTCAAATAGTTACTTAATTCAACGTTCATTACTTGTTTAATTCATGAATATTATATGTCTCAAAAACCCTCTTGCCTTCTGTTTTCAAATCTTCCAAATATCTCTAAGTTTCTTAAACACAAAATATTTTTGTAACAATTTTTTCATTTCAAATTTACTTTCTCCAATATTTTACTCGGCGCGACTTAACTTTAATTGATTATCTTTTGTATAATGCACTTAAAACTGGTGTTTGTACCACAAAGTGCATATTTAACTTCATTTCAATCCATGATTCTTAGTTTATAATATAAATATTTTAATTGTTTAATGATAACTACTTATTGTAAGCTATGTATTGAAAATAATGTATTGAAATAAATCTAAATCGAAATCGAAATCTTTTCAAAAGTGTTAGATGAACGTGTTTTATTGCTAGTCGACAACAAAATGGAGACGTTTTCAAAAGAGTTAGATCGTGTTCGAAACATAAGATTCGGGAAATTTCTGGAGAAACTTTGAGAAAAAAAGAGATGCAACCTCCAACCTTTGATGGACAAACTTCTTGGTCTATATACAAGAAGCAATTCGAGGCAGCTTCCACAACAAATGGCTGGGATGAGGCTGACAAGTATAAAGCCTTAACTCTTGCTCTTAGAGGAGCATCTGCTGAGTTGTTGCAAACCATACCAGCAGATAAGAGCGGCGACTTCAATTCCTTGGTTTTGGCTGTAGACAAACGCTTTGGTAACAGCCACATGAAAGAAGTCTTCAAAGTGCAACTCAATTCCAGAGTTCAGAAGAGGTGCGAAACTCTACAACAACTGGAAGGCTTGTTCATCTTGCATATCCAGATGATGGAGAGGAAATTTATAACCAGCATTTGTTCGTGTTTGCCTTGACAATGGAAGCAGCTGAGCAAGCTTCTCACGGAGTATATCGACTTAGAGAAGCCATCGTCGAAGAATGCTCATGCCAAAGAACTGATGTCCAAAGGAACCAACGAAACGGACTTGCGAAGTGTTGGAATTGCAACAAGACCGGATATTTACAGCGTCAATATCGATTACCACCAAGAAGAGCTTGTCAACATTGTGGACACGGAGTTTCAAACCCAGAACAAGGTAACAATAACATCAGTGTTACTTCCCGAACAGTTTCCCAACAGGAAAACGAGTAAGAACCAACTTCAAGCGGCAAAATCTGGTTTCTGGTATCGATGGGCCAGAAACACCATCCAGGTATCCCAAACTAAACGAGACAATAAAAGTCTGACCATCGAGGCAACTTTAAATGGCAACAAATGTGTGGTCACCATCGACACCAGTGCCACAGCCTCCATTGTGCGTCAAGACCTAGTGACCGTATATTGGCTACATAACACCAATAGCTACCGTCTAAGAACTGCCACAGGAGAAGCAGCTAGGGTTTATGGTGAAGTCCGACTTAGAATTCGAATTGCAGATCTAGACTTACACAAATTTTTGGTGGCAGATATATGTGACGAATGCATCATAGGCATGGACTTCATGAAAGAACATCGAGTAATTTTGGATATTGGCAACAAGGTACTCAAATGCCAGAATACAGAGATTCCAATGATCTATTTGCACGAAGCAACAACAACTCTAAGGACTGTCATCAAAGAAGACGTGATTATTCCTACTTCTTCTGAGGTATTCGTTTGGACAAAAGTAGAAGGTGAGTGTGGACGCCATCGATACCTAATGGTGGAACCAGGCCCAAAACGTCATCATTAGGAAGACACTTGTGGCTCCGAAGAACAATATGGTCCCCGTACGGAAACTCAACACCAAACCGTACGATGTAAAGTTAGCGAAAGGAGAAGTTATCGGTAAGTGCAAATCTGTCGCAGCCATAACACGAATTGACGCTGAAACACCGAGAAAGACATTAAACCGTGAGGAGCTCAATAGCATCACGGCAAAGATACTCAATTCATCTTATCTAGACCAACATCAGGTTAAAACGGCAGAAAGCCTTCTGAACGAGTATGCTGACATTTTCGCTTCACCAAACGGAAAATATGGAAGGACACAAATGGTGCAGCATCTAATAAATACACGAGATGCAAGACCCATTCGTCAGCCCGCAAGACGTCTTCCACTGGCCAAACAAGGTGAACCTGATTAAATGATTACCACCATGAATAAGGATGGTTTGATTGAGAAGTCCAAAAGTCCTTGGGCGTCACCAGTGGTCCTAGTCAAAAAGAAGGACGGAAGTACACGGTTTTGTGTTGACTACCGAAGGTTTAATGACGTGACCAAGAAAGACAGCTACCCCTGCCAAGAATAAGTGACACCTTAGATGCGATGGAAGGAGCACACTGGTTTTCAACACTGCACTTGAAAAGTGAATATTGGCAAGTTGAAATTCACCCTGAAGATTGAGAAAAGACAGCGTTCTCCATAGGTAATGCGCTGTGGCAGTTCAACGTGATGCCATTTGGTCTTTGCAACGCTCCGGCAACATTTGAGCGTTTGATGTAGTGTGTCCTTCAAGGTCTGACGTGGAAAACTTGTCTTGTCTACTTGGATGATGTTATCGTTTACGGAAAGACATACGACCAACACTGTAAGAACCTAAAGGGTGTGTTCCAGAGACTTCGAGAGGCTAACCTTCAACTGAACCCAGAAAAATGTGCACTGTTCCAGACTGAAGGAAAGTATTTGGGACATATCATCTCGTCCCAAGGAGTCAAGACCGATCCTGAAAAAGTTGACACCGTCAAAAATTGGCCAACACTACAGGACAAACATCAACTACCAAGTTTTCTTGGTCTTGCTACTTATTACAGACGTTTTGTTAAAAACTTTGCCGGAATTGCGAAGAGTTTGCATCAAGCTTGTGAAGCTTGTTCTGCAACCAAAGGACCTGGTAGAAAACTGCAACGAAAAATGATGCAATATAATGTTGGCTCACCGTTTGAAAGGATTGCTGTTGATGTGGCTTGCCCATTTCCGGAAACGAATGCTGGAAACAAATACATTCTGGTAGTTATGGATTACTTCAGCAAATGGCCTGAGGCATACGCTATCCCGAACCAAGAAGCCAAGACCGTGGCCGACCAGATTTTGTTTAACTGGGTAAGCAGGTTCGGTATGCCTATGGAACTTCATTTTGACCAAGGAAGGAACTTCGAGTCGAACATATTCCAAGAGGTCTGCGCGTTTCTTGGCATTAAGAAAACGGGAACCACACCACTGCACCCGCCATCTGATGGAATGGTCGAGAGATTCAACAGGACCTTATAAGAGCACGTCACTAACGTCGTAGGCGATACTTCGATAGGCACATACCACTATTTTTGATGGCCTATCGAAGTGCAGTACATAGCTCAACAGGACACCATCTGAAATCCTGTTCAGAAAAAGCATACGCCTGCCTAGTGAGATAAGGTTTGGACACCCACCACTAGAGTCTCAGGAAACAGGGGACTACGTGAGTGACCTAAAAGAGAGGCTAATCGACATCCACGAAAGGACCAGGACTAGAATGACCACTTACAGCGATCGAATGAAGACAAGGTACGACACAAGAGCAAACACGACAGGATTCCAAGTAGGAGATCGTGTATGGCTGTATAATCCACAAAATCAAAAGTAATTGTCGCCGAAACTTCAACAATACTGGGAAGGCCCTTGTACTGCCGTCACGAAAATCAATGATGTCGTTTACCGAATTCAAAGAGGGTTAAGAGGAAAGTTAAAAGTTGTGCATAGCAATCGACTGCATCGATACAGTGCCGAAGCTGGAGATAGAGTTGTCCGGGACGAACAATCTTAAGAAGGGGGCAATGTTGCGAACAGAGCTTTATACTCCTACAGCGCCATAGGTTGAGAATTGCATATCTACTTTATGGAAGGAACAAAAAAAGCTCTTTCCCAATGTCATTATGTACTTCCCCTTATTCCAAACAACTAGAACATTCTAAGACAAGAACCTCCACATGTCTTTCCCCTTATTCCAAACAACTAGAACATTCCAAGACAAGAACCTTCGAGAACAACTAATTTGAGTATATAAGGGAGTGTTCACGGTGAGCGGAACACAGTTTATTTTCGATTATGAAAGTGTGCAAAGCTGAATTATTGGATTGTGGAAAGTGTAAATAAAGAAGAAATTCTAAAAGGAGTAATAAGTTTTATTTAAAGAACCTAGGAAAAAAAATATTAAAATATATTATTTTTTAATACATTACTTACTATTTTTAATCTAAATAATTAAATAAATATAGTTGTTCATAACGCGAATGTCTAAATGTAGTTAGCTCAATTAATGAGAGTTCGGGAACTGTTGTTAAAGCATCTCCTACGATGAAGTGACATGGGATGAGCTCTAAATGCTTAGGATTTCTATATCGATGTACAAAAATTTTCACCACTTCTGATCTGGCTACCATTCATAAAGCGTTTATACGTTCAAAACTCGAGTATAACTCACATCTTTGGGCAGGTGCAGCAGAAACTTCTCTCCACTTATTGAATAGAATTCAGAATTCATTCACATCTCTTGAACAATGTCGGAATGTTTTATGTATTTCCTTGTTTTATCGCTTAAGCAATGCTCACTCGAACTAGCCAGTTGCGTTTCTTCCCTTTATCAGTTCACTTGCGATGCACAATTGGCTAGGAATGCTCATCAGTTCACCCATGGGTCAAATTTTGGTCATATAAATACCGACAAATATAGATTCGTTTTTTAGTCGCACAACACGATTATGGAATAACTTACGCGGCACGGTTTTCCCTTGCCATTTGAATTCGCAAACATTCAAACCAATGTTTATCACATTTACTTTCTCTTCCCCCCTAATTTCTTTATAAATTATAAAAAAAAAAATCTGAGAGAGGACAGATTGGCCGAGAGTTCAAAACAGCATGTCCTATAATTCGTTTGATGTGGAACTTAGTTGACTTAACAACAGCATCCCATTTTCCCCCAAAATGAGGCGATGCAGGAGGATTGAACGACCATTTGGTAACGTCATTGGCAAGTAGAGTTAATAAAGATTTTATATTAGTCGTGTTTTGTTGAGCATCTTAATGTACACATTAAGAAATATTACATTAAAATTACTGAAGAGTGAATGTGCTGTTAACTTGTTGTTGTTGTATTTACATGTGCAAAATAAGCTTAACGTGTAACATTTCTCAATGTGTACATTAAGAAGCTCAACAAAACACGCCTATTATTAGAGAATTAAACAACCTACGCAGCTCCACGTCAGCCTCAGCACCAACAAAGTAGGTTCTACACTCTACAGCCACTTCTCAGTGTTGAAAAATTACCTCGCCGACGAATAAAGTTCTTAAAAGCCCCAATAAATCCTTCAGTAGAGTAATCCGTGGCAAATTTTAGGTGAACTGTAGATGTTGAAAAACGCACGAAAGCACAAGATATCTTTTGTACCTCTTAGCTCCTCGTTATCTCCAAGTTTTTTTGCACAAATGCGCTTGCGTAATCCACACCTGAGTGGAAAAATGGATGTGATGTATGAATTATGCAACAGTTGATAAAACTAAAGCGACCACCGATGATTCAGTATTTTCTTCTAAGCGTGACCAGCATTGATTGAGTCCCCCATGAAATGTAGATCATGTGTATAATTCAGAATCAGCTTTATTATTTTAGACATACGAGGAAGTATGATTGGATGCTTCGTGTACGGATCGATTTGGGCGCCGCCGCCGATGAATCGATGAATGGAGTAAGTCGAAAAATGAAACTACTGCAATGATTGGACTGTTAACGAGATAGATGTCTGATTTCTAAGGAAAAAGCTTCAGATTGTGCACACATGATCCTAAACATCCTGGCTTTATAGAGTTCCAACTGTTGAATTTGATGAGTTTTGGTATATAAATTGGATCGGCCATGGCTTTTTTTCTTTTTTTGGATATTATGCCAAAGGGATATAAATCGTCTGCACCATGCCGTTATTCGAAGGAGTCTCATCAGTGTCCAGGAAGTATCGATTATTTACTTTGCAGCAAAAGCTACTGTTGGCTGACGTTCCTCTAGATCTGCGTTTTTATCCAAGTTAACACGGAGCGATGGCCAATGGCTTGAGTGAAATTTCAGCCAACTGGGCACAGATCACCAATGTGATTTCTGAGATAACTTGCGTGGTGATAAGGCCCTCGATGCATAATCAGCCGGGTCGTCCTCACCTAGTAAATGACGCCAATGTGCTTCAGAGACATGGTTGCGAACGAAATCTTTCCACTTATTAGATTTTCCTCGAATCCAAAACAAGTCGGTACTTGATTCAGTCTAAAGATGTATAGCTCATATATCGATGTTTAAAACGTTTTCATGTTATGGACAAGACGTGTTAGAAGGAACGCTGCAAAAAGCTCCAAACGTAAAATCGTAACTTCAGTATTATCTTTGGTTTTTGAAACTCGAAGATAAATGACTGCACCTAGTACTAAACGAGAGTCATCAGCAAATCCATAGATCTTAAAAGATAAACATGATGGAGTCAATCCAAGTCATCTACCATCCTTGTATATATGTACATATTATATCTTATAGTATCATCAATTGACGTGATTTTATGTTAGAGTCCCTAGCCTGTGGTGTCGCTGAAACCAGTCAAATTTGGTAGTGGAGAGTAGGTTAAGAAAGATAGAAACAAGTAGTAAGAAAGGGAGACTTCCGAGTGGTGGAAATGAAAAAAAAAATGTTCTTTTTTGACCTTTTCCTGTTGGAATATATTTTCTGGTTTGTATGTTTTTGTGAGTATGTATTGAGGTAGATATATTTTTTGCTTGAAATTGTTTTTCTGTATACATTTTCTTGTTTGAATGGTTCTTGTAGGTATTGAAATAAAGAGATATGCCTACCATTTGATTTGAAATTTTCAATTCTGGTGAAAAATCAAATATTTAATATCTGAAGCGAGGACTCTCAACCAATGCTACAAAGATGCAGTGTGTTCTAGAAAACATAATGATTGCAATTACAAACGTTATAAAAAATATATTGGCGATAAATTGTATGGAAATTAGTAATTAAACTGTTTTCATTTTAAATAAGTAAGTGCCATAAAATTTGTTTTCAAAATCTTAGAAAAAATATTTTTCTCTAGAATGGTTTTATTTTATTTTAGTAGGTATTTACGGCCGATTGACGAAAAAAATTCGAGGATGAGAAAAAATGTTAATTTATACTAGTTTCAAGGCTTAAAATGTTCATGTAAATGCATTAATTTACGTATAATAAATTGTTGATAATTTTTTTACAAGCAATCGAATCAAGTTCTTATATTATATTTTTATATTATGTTTTTTCATAATCTACACAAAAAAAAAAAACACGACAAGGTCGCATGAACTTGTTCCTATGTAATAGACTAGGAATTTTAAAAACGAATGTTATTAGAGAAAAAAATATTGATCCGTTTTTGAAATATCGAATTTTCCAAAAAAATTGATTTTTTTTTAATTCAAAAATATATATTTTTTTAAAAGTTTTGAAATGCAATGTTTTTTAAACTTTTTAGAAGCTTGTCTATACAAAATTTCATTGAAATCCGTTATGCTGATAATGAGAAATTCAAAATTCAGTAAAATCTTGATTTCAAATTATTTTTTTTAATTAAATTATAGATCGTAAGAATTAATTGAAAGAAAACAATTTTCTCTGCACTTTTTTAGGGAAAAATGCGATTTTCGAAAACCATTTTTTAACATTTGTATGGAGGGGTACCGTTATTTTTAGGTAAAATACATTTTTTTAATCATATCTTGTAGACTATATTAAGACAATTTTATTTTTTTAATTAAATTGGAAAATGAGGTTTTCGAAATATTGAGTTTTCAAAAAAAAAAATTTGAAAATTCTTAAAAAAATCCCAAACATTATTGTTTGAAAATTTGAATTCATAATAATATTCAAACTATTGAGGGCCTTTAGCAGAAAAATCCGTGGTACTGTTTTTGAGAAAATCAAAAACCAAAAAAAATTGTTCCAAAAATAACAATTTCTTGGAATTTTTTTTTTTCAACTGACACTGCAACTGATTCAAAAAAGCGGGAAAATTATTCGCAAGAAAATATTTTGATATGGCATATGTCTAAAAAGTAAACAAAAATATATGTACATGTATTCACAAATCCACAAAAAACCGTTAAGATTTGCAGAGGAAAAATCAGACAGAAAGTCATGGTTGCCAAATTGATTATTTTCAATGCATTGTTTCGAATCGTTTATTCCATATAATTTTAAGATTTTGATTAATTTTTTCTTTTTCTCAAAATGTGTTCCTTGACTTGCGCAAAACTACTAATTTCAATGTTTTTAACCAAAAACTAACGCTACGCGCCATACAAATGTTAAAAAATGGGTTTCGAAAATCGTATTATTCTCGAAAACGGCATCTAGAATTTTGCTCAAATTGTTTTCTTTCGATTAATCCTTGATCTATAATTTAATAAAAAATTGAAATTAAGATATTACTGACGGTACCTACCATAGAACCATTTTTACAGATTTTGAATTTCTCATTATCTACATAACGGATTTTAATGAAATTTTGTATAGAGAAGCTTTTAAAAAGTTTGAAAAATATTGCATTTCAAAACTAAAAAAAAATATTTTTTGAATTTTTGAAAAAAAAAATTTTTTGTTGGAAAATTCGACATCTTAAGAACGGCTCAATATTTTATTTATGTTTATTCCTACAATAATAGAAGCTTTAAGTTGGTCTACTATTTTTTTTTCTTATTTTATATTTGCATAGCATTCTCTTTTATCTCTTACTACTTAAAGAATTAAAAGAAAAATAATTTTATGCTTATGAACAGTTTTCTCTAATAAAATTCGTTTTTAAAATTCCTATTCTATTACATAGGAGCAAGGAGCAAATATATAACTCAGTAAGTGCAACAAACTCGGTTATTGCAACTGCCTTAATTTCTATTAGTTGCATAAATCGAGTTTGTACTGTTTATCCTAATAATGAACTGTACACGTATTCATATATATTTTATTTTATTTACAAGTATTTAAGGTACTTGGTAAAATAAGGTTAACCAAAACAAAAAAAACTTTCTTTAATTCTATATGCCATGATTACATCCTATATTTATATTTATTTGTTTGTGGCAACCATGGTCAGAGATTTATATTTTTTGATACAATATATTTTTCCTATCCTCACAAAACGTCACATATACATCTACGTATATAATGTTCTCATTCTGTTAGTATTCCAATTTTTGCTTTCTATACACATTCTCAGCACAATTTATTTTTTCTCATTCTTCCATTATCTCTACACCCATATTTTGAAGTCTCCAAAATTTAGGAAAGACAAATCTAACAAATGCGGTCCATAGCCTGAAGATGCTGCCACAAACGTTTGACTTGATGATATTACTATAGTTTTTATGTACAGAGCTACCATCTAGGTACACTGATTAGATAAAGATATTGAAGTTTTTGAATATAGGCTTTTCAACCCATCTCAAGATTAAGACGGATAGCTTCATCCCAGCTTAAAGTCGCTTCTTAAAGCTTCTGTATAAATATTTTGCCTCGGCCAACCACCGGTAAAAGCCAACTCAAACGCCCAACTATAATAGACTTAACGGAGCTTAAGCTAATGTCAAAACCGAAAGAAAAGTTTTCCAAAGTTATCGTTAAAACAAACACTAACCATAATGGATTCTGGTTACTTCAGCAAATGTCACAATTCAATTTTGCTGATATAAACTTTGTTTAGTGAATTTTGTTTTTTTTTTGCTGAATTGTTTTTTTTTTTTTTGAAAAATGTATTACAAAACCAAACTTAAAAAGTTTAAAACCTTGAAAATTATGCATTCTGCATTTGAGGCACTCATTTTAGTACAAAAAATAAAAGAATTAAAGAAAAAAAACAAGCTCAAAAGGCGATCTTGTAGTGTCCGTCCTATAAATCGCGATAGAAAGACCAATGGCTTCTTTTTCGTCACATTCCTAAAAATTAAGGAACTGGACAATGACCAATTTTTTATCTACACAAGAATGTCAACGAAAATGTATACAGTAAAACCCGCTTAGGAGAAACGGCAAAATGTCACAGTATTTCTTTCACTTAAGCGGGTTTTTTCACTTAAGCGAATCCCGCTTAAGTGAAAAATAATTTCACTTAAGCTGAGTTCGGATAAGTGAAAAAATAAATTTCACTTAAGCGGATTTAAAAATTCCATTGCGGAGATTTAATGCTAGAAACAATATTGTTTTCATCTTTTGGACTTGCCTTGAAAGAAGTTAAAGAAAACAACGATTAAATAACACAAAAATAATTTATTGAACAACGAAAACTAGCAAATTTTGTTCTGTTCGATTCAATTTTTTTTTTCACTTAAGAGAGTTTTTTTTTCAATGAAAAATATTAAAAATTAACTGAAAATATGTTTCAGTTATCCGGGTTTTTCACATAAGCGAGTTTCACTTAAGCGGAGTGTTTTAAGGGAAATTGGTCGGAAAATACTTGAGGATGAAGAAAGTGTTTCAGGTAAGCGGGTTTTTCTCTTAAGCGGGTTTCTCTTAAGCGGGTTTTACTGTAACAATCTTTTGGATTTGACTGCACCATTGCTGCGAAAGACTTCCATAAGAGAGCCTATCGAACCAGAATGTCGACTGGCGGTTCTCTTGTTGTGAGTACACTTTTATTTAGTTGTTCATTTTACTTTTCACTAATATTATTTAATGTTTCATAAGGTATCTTACGCAAGGAACATCATTACAATCTATCGCTTGGTCATTTAAGTTAGGGAAAGAAACTGTACGTTCCATTGTTTTGGAAACATCCGAAATCATGTGGCAGGCCTTGTACCCAGTGTACGTTAGTGAAGCTAACTTAAATAACTTCAATCGAATAGAAAATGATTTTTGGACATTATGGAATATGCCAAACACCGTAGGAGTAATCGATGGCAAACACATTGCCATCAGGTGCCCTCCAAAAAGTGGCAGCGAATATTTTTGCTAAATATCGCTTCACTTTCGTTGATGTAGGAGCTTATGGAAGTCAAAGCGATGGGGGTAAGATTGTTTTTGTAATTGTTTTCACATCCGAGTTTTATTTTACTTTCTTGCAGATGTTTTTCAGTTTGGAAAAAGACTCCTGAACAGAACCCTCCCAATCCCCCCAAAAAAAAACCTTGCTAATAGTGAGGTATTACTTCCTCACTACTTTGAAGGGGATGCAGCATTTCCATTAGGCCCTAATCTAAATCTAAATCTATACCATTCCGCCAGTTTGCGCCTCTTAAGTATTAGAGCTGTGTAAATCGTTCATTTCAAATGATCGAATCGTTCAACAATCGATTACGAAAATGATCCGATCTTTTCTATCAATCGATCATTCGATCATTTTCATTTCACTGAAATGATTCAATACTGTTCCTATTCGATATTAATTTCGATTTCGATGATAAGATTGACTTGTGGCTTTGATAGTTCTCACAAAATACTCTATGATGATGGCTACTTCATGGATTAAAAAGTGTCAAAAAATTCAAGAAAAAGAGATTTTATTTGTTGCTTCGGAAAAGAGCAATTTTAGGGCTTTTGGCTAACATTTGGTACGAAATATACTTTGAACGTCATAACTGAATTCGTCCTCTATTCGTCAAGTCATAAACTGTCAAATTCCATCAAAGGATGGCTACGATGTCAATGGATTAAAAAACGTCTAAGAATACCAAAAAAAAAAGAGATTTTATTTATTGCTCCGGAAAAGTGCAATTTTAGGGCTTTCGGCTGACATTCGGTACGAAATATACTTTGTACGTCATAACTGAATTCGTCCTCTATTCGTCAAGTCATAAACTGTCAAATTCCATCAAAGGATGGCTACGATGTCGATGGATTAAGAAACGTCTAAAAATACCAAAAAAAAAGAGATTTTATTTGTTGCTCCGGAAAAGTGCAACTTTAGGGCTTTCGTCTGACATTTTGTACGAAATATACTTTGTATGTCATAACTGAATTCGTCCTCTATTCGTCAAGTCATAAACTGTCAAATTCCATCAAAGGATGGCTACGATGTCGATGGATTAAGAAACGTCTAAAAATACCAAAAAAAGAGATTTTATTTGTTGCTCCGGAAAAGTGCAATTTTAGGGCTTTCGGCTGACATTTGGTACGAAATATACTTTGTACGTCATAACTGAATTCGTCCTCTATTCGTCAAGTCATAAAGTGTCAAAGTCCATCAAAGGATGGCTACGATGCCGATGGAGTAAGAAACGTCCAAAAATCCACATTAAATATACCGGATCCTGATACATCAAATAACATCAGTTCAACGCAACAATTGTTTTTGCGGCCTACAACATCAACGACCAACCCGATCAATCATGTTGTTCAATGCCGAGTTCAACCCAGAAGTTCCAGTCCACCGTCCGTTTGGCGTTCATAATCCACGTTGATTGAATCGGAAGAAATGGAATCAAGTAAATCATGATTAATCGAGTCAACTGATATCGAAAATCGAGACTCATTGAAATGATTGAGATTGAAATAGAAAATCGAGAATCCAGAATCGAGAATCATGATAATGATTGAGATCGATTAAAATGATTGATTTCGATCATCAATACTTTTCGATGATCGGATCAAAAAAATCGAATCGATCCCGATTGACACAGCTCTATTAAGTATGCCGGAAATATACTTATCTCACCACTAACCGTTTTAAGTTTTATAAAGTCAACCCCATTGCAGTTTATATATTCATGAGTTATTCCACACGTTGCCAAATTCTTGTTGACCCCATATACCAAGCCACCAATTGCCCTTCCAAATCAACAGTTTCTAGTTGCCGGTTTCCAGTATGTATCAAAATCCTTTAAATATTTTCTGTATTGTATGAATTTATCTTCGGTAAGGTGGGTTTCAATTAAAATAAATATTTCATGTGATAAGATATATTTGAAAAATTAAGCAAATAAATTTTTATTCTCAAGGCCGTGTACGTTATAGGAAACTATTTTAAGTTTTGTTGTTTCTAATACTTCATTTTTATTTTGGTCTTGTATATAGTTTGATTTTGATATTGTTGGTTGCGATATTTCTAGTTTTTTTGAGTTTGTTGGTCTATTAGCTCATAAAAATTGCAATTAATGTGGTCTAAAAAAAAACAAAAAACAAAAAAAACATAAATAGGAAACTAGCAACTAAAGTTATATGTAACTCCAGATATTTTGTTTTATTAATATATGTATGTATAAATGTAAAATAGTAATTATGTCAATCGGCAGACGGCAAAGCCATGTCTAAATTGATTTATTTATAATATTGTACACACAAATCGGATGTTTATAATGTTTGAAACTAATAAATCTAAATCTATCTATCTATCTATCTATCTGGTCTAATTCACCAGAATATAGACTCTGTAGAATATTTTCTCCTTTAATTGCGCCGCACATTAGTTCATTTTGTTTTTTCCATACGAACCATTTGACACCTACTCTCATTCTATCATTAACAACGCTGATTCTATGCTTTCGACTCTTTGCTAAAATATTTTTTCTCAATTGTAGCAATGCTTTTTTGTTCGCCTGTTTCTTCGAATTCAGATCTCTCTCCAACCTTTTTGAAGTGCCAGCTAAATTTCTACTGTATTTGAATACCTCTTCCACAGTGTCTGCCGATTCGAATTCTGCTACTGCTGTTATTTTCCCATCTTTTTCGTACACTTTTTTTGTCGACTTTACCTTCACGGACGATGGAAGTTTCATGACATCCTCGCAGATTTTATTTATTGCTACAGGAACAGAACTTTGTGCTTCAATACCTTTGAAAATAATGTTTTTACTTTTAATTTAATCTTCGAGCCAATTGATTGTTTGCCTGTCTCTATCTTTTTCAGCGGAGAGCAGTTTGAGTTGATCTTTTAAGTTCTGTTTCTCTGATGCAAGCTCTTCAAAACGGGATGACAAAGAGCTGAATTGAGTTATTATAACTTCCAAATCGGTTTTTGTGGATAAAAGTTGTAACTTTTGGTCAAGTAAACACCCCATCGTGCTCATTAAATAGTTTAATGAAAGACTTCCTACCTAAATTTCATCATCTGGAGATGAATCGCCACATTTTCTTTTCGGATTGGGCATATTGGAAGTACTATTCAGTCCCTCTACTGTTTGCTTAGTAGGTGTTCGTTGCATATTTGTAGGCGTTTGTAATATAATTTGTTAATATGCTTTTTCTTTTAAATTATTAGAAATTATATAATGATCTTTTATAAGCTCCAAAAAGTATACAATATATATGTGATACTTACGATGACTAAGCTCTTTTCTGTCAGCCGTCAATAAAAATAATTGCAATAAATTTAACCAAAGCAAATCAACAAAACACAAAATATATTATTTTCAAAACTATTGCACAAAACAAGTGTACTCGATTAGCTGCACTATTTCTTTTCGAGCTCTATCGATTGGTAACACTTTCACTTTTATCAAATCTTTCCAAACTATTTATTTCTTTCTCTGAAGTTTTTCTGTTTACAAACTGACTATTGCCTCGACCAAGGTTACCAGCCTTTCAGCAATTTTTTTTGATGAATTAAGGAAATTGCAAACCTTTGAAGCGGAAACCGACGCCGACGATGCAAACATTATTATGAAGAAAATAATAACACGAAGTTTTAATCCCAAATAGAGAGTTGAAAAAATTATATGTAGTTTTTAACGTTTGGGAAACCTTTAAATATAGGGTAAAAACCCAAAATCTTTTCATACAATAGAAATGGAACAAAGAATAAAAGTATATGTAAGATGGACCGCTAACGCTTGGTCCCGAAATAATGAAACGGATAATATTAAAGAAACGGGGCGCGAGTTCCGCAATTTCGGAAGTCAACGGGAGCAAAAGCCAAACGATTTTAAATTTACAATTAGAAATTCGATTTATGTGCGGAACGAATTGTACAACAAAAATGTATAAATAACCACCAAACAATTTTCACTATACTTAGCATTTATATGACTATTTCTCTTTCCTTTAAGCAAAGTGAAATCTCCTCCACTTATTTTTCCTCAATCCAGATCTTGTATCCTCCTTTTTTTTAATCCCAATGTTATACAAATTTGTCTCGAAAAATCGTCCTCTTCTCTTTCCAAAATTTTCCTTTTTCTATATATATGTATATGTCTATCTTCGTTTTTTTTTGTTTTTCACACTTAATTTATGATGAGCTCTGCTCTCTAACTTTATCAAAACCAAAATGAACTTCCAGACACTTTTTCGTGCCTGGATGATCTCTTCAGCGACCACAGTGCTTTCGGCCAATGAGCGACCGTGGGTTTCGATCACGTCATCTTTCAGTAATACTCAGCATATTTGCGTGAGTGAGCCAAACGCAGTTGAAACCCAGCGGCCTTCCTACTCGCACTTTAAAAACCCACAGTTTTGGCCAGTCATCATGGAATTCGCCGACCCTTGGTTTCACATCCAGGAGTGGCGATTCCGATAAACGCATTCAGCTGTCTGACCGATTTTTTTCTACAAACTAAAAAAAGAAAACTTTCGAAAGTAAAAGAGAATCTTCACAAGTACCGTGCATTTTTCCCCTCGAATTTAGATTTAGGTAGTTGTTTGGGGAAACTTAGTGTAGGTTTACGAGTATTTCAAAGTTAAAATAAGGAGGCGAGATAGGCAATAATATTTTATTTCGCGATTACTCTAATTCGTTTGACTTTTGCTCAGATTTGGGGGACATCTCCATCTTTTACAACCAATAACACAATTATGGTGAGCGTTTACCCATTATGTAAGCGAATATCATCCAGTATGTCGCAATCCACTCTCGTTTTCATTTCTTTTGGGATCAGATCTAGGTTGTTGAACGTCGGTCGATTTCTTATCCACGTTAAGGCTGTGACCACTTTAAGGGACACTAAGTGTCATCCATCTTGTTTCTTCAAAGTACTGAGAGAGTGTACCAATGGCTGATGGACCACGGTTGCCTTACTCTCTCCCAGTATTTTGAAGGAAACACCTGTATGAAAAGAATAAAAGGTGGGAACAAGGATTGGGAATGCAAAAGGAATAGTTTTTGTCACGACGATTTCTTACCGTGACAATTAATTGACCCAAAACCTGTGTTTTCTTTTGTATTCCTCCCGTTCTGCCTCTTACAGCTTTTCGATTTATTTTCGATGTATTTAAAAAAATATATATTTAACTGGGATCGATAATCGTTGTGATCATATTAAGTTTAAAAAAGCGTCATATAAAAATACTTTATATTACATATCTTAAAATATAATTACCGTAAATAAACATTCAATATAGGCAAATAAAATATAAGTAAGAAATATAAGGGATATAAAATTGAAAAATAAAAAATATATATACTTAAAGTTTCTATGCTGTATTGACATTTTTAGGTTAGGTTACAAGTTTTACAAAAAAATACACTCACAGGCACTATTACCCGACAACCTGCATTTTTCGTCACCCTGACTCTTTAAGTTCACTAAGTTTGTTTTTGCTTAACAGATATTTTCGCAAAAAAACAAACACTAAAACCCCTATTTTACCCCATAAAATTGTGTCATCGAAGCGGTTTTTGCAATTTAAGCGTTTTTTAATATTGTTTCAGTTACTTAAACTTGACTACATTTCTTGTTATTTTGTACCAAAGTAAGAAAATATCGGTTAATTTACGTTTATACTGGTAATTTATTATTTGTGACTCTATAAAAATGCCCCTCGATGTACCTGGTGTAGCTGGAGCAGTGGCTTTAACTGATGCCGGGTATACCAAATATCGCATTCCTCGTACGGTCGGTGTATTTGTATTTGTATATTTGTGTATTGTATTTGATTTCGGGAAACTGGCCCATACACGAAGAGGCCAGGTCAAGGTCGTCATCGATGCAATTCAGCTTAGTATGATCGCTTTTTCCGTCAACAACATACTGAGAAATCAGTTTTGCACAGCTACTGAAACTCTTACACTTTTTTTTGAGGTGGGGAATGTTAGTGTGAGTGAACGCATTATCAGAAGAAGGTTGGCAGAATTGAATATCACTTTCAACCAGCTCGAGCTGCCGAACTGCCCCCACAGCACCGTATAGCAAGACTTCGTTTTGCGCGAAAATATGTAAACTGGACTGCGGAGAAATGGAGGGACGTCCTATTCTCAGACGCTGCCATACTGCAAATTCTGTAAGTAACTACCTAAATGAGGTCGGAATTCCAGTTTTGCGTATCTCAATACTATCGAGTATATTTAAGACAACCTCAAAAGACGTGTCCGAGCAAAATACATGCCAATAAAACTGTAGGAGATCTTAAGACAGCTTAAGACAGCTGCAGTAGAGAAGTTGCACAATATCCCTCAGTCGGATATTCAGGAAATGATTGACGGATTGTCAAACCGGCTCGACGAAGTAATTAGAGCCCCCGGCGCAAACACCAATTATTAAAAATTTAGTTTTTCAATAATTTTACATTTTTAATAACAAAAGATAAGAACGTTTTGAGTATTTTTTTTTCAAAAACTTGTCTTTTGTGTTGATTCTTTAATAAACGTGTTTTTTTTGTTTTCTCAAAGTTTGCTTACATCTTTCTAACGTAGTCTTAACTTGACGGTTTCCTTAAATTTACAGAAATACGAAGTGGTCGGTTAAATGTGCCTATGAGTGTATATATTTAAAATAGAATCTTAATTTTTAACGATAATTTCTTAAACTATACAAATAATAACAGAAATAATACTACATTTACAAAACATAGATTTGTAATAAAGTGTTCGACATCATTTTTGTTTCCCCTTTTCTGTATGTACATAATATAAATTTAACGTGGAAGATAGTATCAGTTTTTTTTTATTTCTATGGGAAATTTTTAAGCTAAGATCTATCATAACATAACATATTTAATCCTTTTTTTTCTAATAGACAACAGTGGCCAAATAAATAAGCAATCATTAATAAATTATTGGATCTATGTGAATATGCAATAGGTATGTTAGTTTATTTATTAACGTCGTGCTCTTTTCGGCCGTATAGTCATAGAAGTTTCATTTGCTTGGACACCGACTTGACCCGTGCTGAAATTTGATTTCTCAGCTCCACGGGCTTTCCTGTTTACGACTGAATGAGCAGTAACTTGTAGAGAAATAGCATGCGTATTGAGCTTTTCATTAAGAAGCAAATCTTTGATGCCTTTCATCTTTTGGCTGTGTAAAAATATAATCGGTTTTTTGGGCATAAATTCATAATCATCGTCATATTGCATAATATGTTGTGTTGTTAGTAAAGAATGGGGCAATATAAGTTTGGGTAACGCCAGAGGAGCTTGCTTAGCAAAATTTTGTGAAATTGTGATGTTATCAGTTTGTGTGGCATCGGTATCTGCTTCAATGTGCTTTAAGTCAGTGGTGAATAATTGCCCGCCTCCTTGAAGGAGGAAATCTGGGTTCAAAATTTTTTTCCCGCATGCAGCTGTTAAATCCGCCAGAGTAGTAGGTACTTCTGATTTTGTATCGTTCTTGCATTCAGCTGTGACCAACTTCTAAGGAAAGATTCATTAATATTTATTTAAATAAGTATTTATAAAATTATGCAAACAAAATGGAAGAAAACAATGTATGTATGTATCATTTCACTTGACAATTGTTAAGCAAAGCATTGAATATTGAAATTGTGATGTGATTCAGTTGAATGTATAGTAATACCTTTGTATATAAAACTTATAGTACTATCAAGAAGACGAAAGATTGTAGCGATATCTTAAGTATAGGGACAGTACTTGCTAGATTTGTCTCTGCTAAATTTAATAATAAAATATTCTCTTTTTTACTGCTTGTTTTGTATCTTATTCTACTCTCCACTGTAAAATCTAGCACTAATTTCAGCGCCACCACCAGGATAGAGTTTGGAATACAAAATCACGCCCCATGATAATACTATAGGTTATACAATGCAACCTTAATATAACGTACCTCAAAATAACGACTTCCTCGATTTAACAAATTCTTCGTAATTCCCTGGAATTGTCCATAAGACTCAATGTAAAATATACCTTTACATTGCGAGCATTTTTTTTTTTTCAACTATCAAGAAAAAGTATAAATACATCTAATTAACGAATTTTGTCAACCCAAAACCTTTATTTAAAGTTTCTACCAATGTATGACACTAAATCTCATAGTATGTGATTCCTGTCGCGACAGGTTTCGACACGCTTTTGTTATTAGTAGAAGTTGTTCGCTATAACAAGATGAGTACGTAATTTTGAAGTGAATAAAACTATTTTTTTACCTCTTTATAACGAATTTTAGACCAACCTAACCTCAACATAACAAACCTCAGTTCAACGAATTACTTGATATAACGAATATTTACTTGTTCCCTTTCGATTTGTTATATCGAGGTGGCACCATATATACGAGTACAAAGGTAATACAACAGTGATGATCCAGATGATTCTATTAAATAACTTTTGTTTTCAAAACTCTGATGTGATTCAGTTGAGCGTACAGTTTTTTTTTTAGTTCATTTTTATTTTCATTAATCTTAGAACTATCTTAAAGCTAGAAAAAATTCATAAAAACTAGCCTAATTATCCAAAAACTTAAAACTAACTTACTGGCCCTATGCGGGCGCTCTAAGCTAAGTTGAGCGTACAGTATTACAGCAGCGATGGTCTAGGTAATTCTATTGAATCATTGTATTTGACATACATACCACTGATCTCTATAGGCGTTTTTCTTTTTTAGTTCAGTATAGAGCTCTGAACAGAGTCCGAGCATGTCGAGCATGTTCCGAACATCCTCTGAACCAAGCGTGCTCTGAGCGCTCTGAGTATTTTTTGAAACACACCTGAACACTTAGCTGTCGACATTTTTTTTTTAATTTCCATCTGTCAAATGCCTGTGTTAAGCATTGTACTCTGTCTGCTCAGTTATTTTATTCTGAGCTTATAGAGCGCACTCTGAACACGCTCAGAACATGCTCAGAACGAAAAAAGAAACACATTTACGAAGCTCTGAACGCTCTGAACTAAAAAAGAAACACAATTTATTTTTTGACAACTCAGGCTCTCAACTCTGAACTAAAAAAGAAAAACGCCTTATAATACACTGGATAGAGCATTCCTTACATTATACAACAGTTTTTACTTGCGATATACAGTGGTGGACAAGAATTTAGCACATTAAAATTAAACTATATTTACAAAATTTGTTTCTATTTCAATATTTTCATTTTTATGTTATTAACATTATTTACGAATATAAGTATATTTTTCCAAAATACAATCTTATATTTTTTATATCTGAAAGAAAAAAATGAAAAAAATAACAGAAAACATACTTTTTTGTCTGGACATGAATTTAGCACATTTCATTAAAATGGCTTAGTTATGTTATTTACCGTTACTAAAACTATATTTTCTTTTATATTTTGTTGGAAATCATTTGTTCTTTAATACTGAATTGAGTCTACTTGGCAAGCTCTCGTATAAGGCCTCACAGCGTTGCTTAGGTATTGAATACCAAGCATTCTGTATCTCTTGCCACAAATCTGTTAAATTTTTCGTTTTTTGTTTTTCAATGTGTTGCTCAACGTCATTCCACAAATTTTCGATCGGGTTCAGATCGGGTGATTGAGCAGGCCACTTTAAAACATTCACTTTATTGACCTCTAAGGCACTTTTCACTAGTTTTGAAGTGTGCTTAGGGTCATTGTCGTGCATGAAGCGCCATAAAATCGGCAAATTATCTTTGGCATATGGAATCATATGGTTCGAGAAAATATCTTTGTACAGGTGCTGGTCCATTTTGGAGTCTATCTTCACTATTGGACCAACACCGTTCCAAGAAAAGGCAGCCCAGACCATCACGTTTTCACCACCGTGCTTCACCGTCTTAATGGTGTATTTTGGATCATGTTCCTTATTTTGTGGACGCCACACATATTTGTTTCCATCTGATTTGAATCGACAGAACTTTGATTCATCGCTCCAAAGTACATTTTCCAAGAAATTTAGTAGTTTTCCTAGATGTAATTTGGCAAACTGTAATCTAGCCTTCAGATTTTTTTTCGAAACCAATGGTTTTCTTTGCGCAATGCACCCTCTCAAATTTTTTTCATTCAGGCGTCGTCTCACGGTTCTTCAGGATACATTGACATTGTAATTCTCCATTAATTCATTTCGAATGACACTAGAGGTCTTAAATGGATCCTTTGTTGATAACATGTAAATGACTTTATCTTTCCTCTTTGTTGTCTTTCGTGTGCGAGAGGCTTGTTTTACATGTTTTCTCACTTCATACTTTTCAAAATGTCTAAGAGCATTGTAGACCATCTTCCTGGAACATTCTAGCAGCTCAGAAATCTCCGTTACTGTGCGACCCTTTGACTTCATCTTAATGATAATACTCCTTTTGTCCTCAGAACACCATTGCCCTTATGCCATGACTATTTAATGTTTTTTTTAATTTTATTTGAATATATAACATTAAGAAGATATAAAATTAGCTCGAAAATAATTTTGTTCTCTTAAAAACCCACAAATTAAAAAAAAATAACCAAAATTTGTACACGTGCTAAATTGATGTCCAACCAAAAACAATGCAAATGACAAACTATCAACGATTTTTTCACTATGTAATTGGATTGCATATGAAAATATACAGTTTTGTTTTCTCTGATTTGTTGTCATATATATTAGTTCAAAATGTACCGTTGCTTGGAACAAAACAAGAGAGAAAATTAAAAATATGGTAATATCCATCTCAGTGTGCTAAATTTGTGTCCACCACTGTAGGTACTATAGGGCAAGTTCTGCATTTGGAAAAAAAATCGAACTCGAGATTTTGATCAAAGTTGACATTACGATGATAGCGAAGACGAATAAAGTGGGTCCGGCAATTCCGTCTGTCTGTCTGTCTGTCTGTATGTCTGTACCTCGATCTAGAGCCTAAACCACTGGACCTATTTTCTTCAAACTCGGAAGTTAAGGGTTTTCGGTGATTCCCTAGAGGGGAAATTGAAATTTTTTTTTTAGCTCTAAAACTAACGGTACCCCCCATACACCCGTAATGCAAAATCTTATTTATCTCGAAAACGGCTCTAACGATTTTGATAAAAAAAATTAGGTGTTATATTATGGACATGGACTACGTTTTGGTAAAAAAAAAAATGGGGCAAAATGTTATTAACGGTACCTGTCATAGAACCGTTTTTTTGATTTTCGACTTTCTCATTAACGGCCCTAACGATTTTAACCAAAAATTTTCAGCAGGAGCCCCACTAAGTTTAAAATAATATTGTATATAAAAATATTCGAAAAATTATTTGTTGGGTTTTTTTGAAAACAAATTTTTTTTGAAAAATCAATATCTTCAAAACCTATGAACGATTATTTTTTGAAATTATTTCCTAAAATCAATATTATTAAATACTTAAAATTCGCATCCCAAATTTTTATTTTTGAAAAATTTTAAGAAATTTCTTATATAAAAAATGTATTTATTTAATAATAAAACGATTTTTTAAAGTTTGTTTGCATAAATTCATACTTTTCTAGAAATCAGACGGCAATTTCATTTTAAATTCATGTTTTGTATTTATAAAATGTATCTTAAATTCCAAAGTACTTTTACATAAGAGCAAGTTCGTGCGATCCAGTCGTGCATTTTATTTTTTGCTACAATTGAAGATGACAGATGGTGGTCAACTTCATAATTTGGCGTCTTCTTTTCACAAAAAAAATATTTTGACATGACATAGACGAAAACAAATGTCACTCTGTTTTAATTATTTGTAAATAAATATTTATTATTAAAATTAAAATAAATTTAAAACAAGACTAATTAAAAGTTCTCGAAATATGCGTTCAAAAAACACACAACGTAGGAATTCATTTGGCAAAAATAGTTTGTATGTTGCATACATTTCAGGTCAACTCATGTGTAAATTTTCGAATTATTCCTTATAACAATGTTCAATTGATTCAACTTTTTTTTGATGAATGTGCTATCCGGTGCATTATACAGATCAGTGATATATACCCATTGACACTATACCCTTTTTACAGGAACACACTCAGGCGACTTTTGACCCCCTCCTATCTTCAGTACCAATGAAGTTAGAAACTTGAAATTCCGAATGCTAAGCTAGTCAAGCACAGGCGCCTCACCAAATTTCAGTTTTCTATTATAAGCGGTTCCTGAGATATAAAGCCTCAAAAATCACAAAAACCGTAACTGACTGACTCACTGACTGACTGACTGACTGACAGATCATCAAAATTATGGAGCACTTCCCGACATCGTAGAATCTTGTTATTTTGCACAACGGTAGGTCTTGTCATGCAAGTAGAGGAAAAAATTTGAGGTTTTCCATTCGGGGGGCGTGGTATACGCCCACTTTTTCCGAATTGGTATTGGTTGAATGGAGTACTTCCGACTGCTGTAAAACGATGAAATTTGGAAGAACGGTAGAGCTCAAAATACATATAAGGGACCAAAAATACAAATTGAGGTTTTCCATTCAGGGGGCGTGGTATCCGCCCACTTTCTCCGATTTGGTGTTGGTTGAATGGAGCACTTCCGGCTGCTGTAAAACGATGAAATTTGGTAAATTGGTAGGACTTAAATTACATACAAAGAAAAAAATATAAAATTGGAAGTTTTCCGTTCAGGGGCGTGGTATCCGTCCACTTCCTCAGAACTGATGTAAATTATACATGGCGCACTTCCGATTGCAGTAGAAAAATGAAATTTGGTAGAACGGAAGGGCTCAAATTGCATATAAAGGACCAAGAATAAAAATCGATTTTTTCCATTCAGGGGCCGTGGTATCCGCCCACTTCCTCAGAACTGATGTAAATTATACATGGCGCACTTCCGATTGCAGTAGAACAATGAAATTTGGTAGAACCGTAGGGCTCAAATTGCATATAAAGCACCAAGAATAAAAATCGAGGATTTCCATTCAGGAGGCGTGGTATCCGTCCACTTTCTCCAAATTGGTGTTGGCTGAATGGAGCACTTCCAAGTGCTGTAAAACGATGAAATTTGGTAAAGTGGTAGGACTTAAATTGCATACAAAGAACAAATTATAAAATTTGAAGTTTTCCATTCAGGGGCGTGGTAGCCGCCCACTTCCCCAGAACTGATGTAAATTATACATGGCACACTTCCGATTGCAGTAGAACAATGAAATTCGGTAGAACGGTACTCATTGCATATAAAGGACCAAAAATCAAAATTAAAGTTTTCCATTCGGGGGGCGTGGTATCCACCCACTTTCTGAGAAAATGTTTAATTTATATGGAGCACTTCTTATTTCCGTAATTAAGGTAGGTATGTTTGTGTTAGGTATCTTGCCAGGACAAGAAGAAATAATTGAAGCGCAAATCAAAACAACCAATAAGAAAAAGAAAATACCTGTACCAAAAGAAATAGGAAGCTTTAAACTAAGTTGATTACACCCTTCTATCTTTCCGTATCTTTCGAGATTTTGACATGGCAAAATATTAAGATCTTTGCAAAAAGGAGTGAGATCAAATCAAAAACATAAATGTTAAAAAAAGAGCCAAGTTCTTCTATACAAAAACCTTTATGTAACAAGTCAGCCGTGAAAAGTACTGAGATATAAAAGTACGCCAAGTTCTTACTTCATGAAGGTTTAATACCGAATATTTAAAGTAGAATAATATTGAAACAGCTACAATGTAATAGAGAAATTTTATTATTTAACGATTACTGACTAAAATTTGATGGGCTTACTAGGCAAGTTTTTTTTTATGCCCAAATTCCAAAGGTTTTAAAAATTTGACAAGTGAACCCATCAAATTTTAGTCACTAATCATTAAATAATAAAATTTCTCTGATGGCGGTCAGCCATCAGACGAATAGGGGGAATAACATGTAGCATACGAAAACATGCACATGCCGTGACTCTTCGGGACTGGTGGAAGTCTGATCATAGCCTCTCCGTGTCGGCCGCTAGAAACAAGCCTTTGAAAAGGTTTGGCTAATATGATCAGGCTGGTTCCTCAGGTTGGCGGCAGGTTAATTCCCTGTCCCGTAAAACTTTATGAATTACGAGACCGACAACAAGCCTCGGAAACGGACTGATCACACGACGACAACCAACGCAACGAAAACTGAAAAACGATTTACGAATTTTCTTATGGAACATACGATCGCTCTATAGAGCTCGAGCTGCTCAGCAGCTAGCCGATGCCCTGTCAAAATATAAAGCTGACATAGCAGCTCTTCAAGAAATCAGATGGACAGGGAATGGTGTTCTACAGAAGAAAGAATATGACATATACTATAGCTGTCATACAAAACACCATGTGCTCGGGGTAGGCTTCCTAGTCAGCGCAAAATTAAGTCTACCATCATCGGCTTTAACGCTATAAGCGAAAGGCTATGCACCCTTCGCGTGCGAGGCAAATTTACGAACATCAGCCTCATTAACGTTCACGGACCTACGGAGGAGTCCTCAGACATAGAAAAAGAGACTTACTACGAACAAGTCGAGAGGGCCCTCAATGCCTGTCCCACGTATGATGATAATATCATCCTTGGGGATTTGAACGAAAAAATAGGTCGGGAGCCGGTATTCAGGCATTACGCAGGCACCCATAGTTTGCATGAGAACACTAATGACAATGGACTTCGAGTCTTAGAATTGGCAGCATCGAAAAACATGGTCGTTGCGAGTACCAGGTTCCCGCGTAAAGATATCTACAAAGCCACCTGGGTATCACCTGATGGAGTCACTCGTAACCAAATAGACCACGTGTTGATAGACCGTCGCCACTACTCGAACTTGATGACGGTACGAACGTACCGAGGTGCCAATATCGACTCGGATCACTATCTTGTTGATATGGTTTTCCGAGGGCGGATTGCCTCCGCCGATCAGGTTCGAATCAACAAGGCTGCCCTGCGCAATGAAAACACCAGTAACACCTTTGGTAATGCGTTAGGACTCGCCCTAGAATCCTTGATTAAGGGAGAGTAAGTCCTGGAGCCAGTATGCTAGGCGTAAATGAGAAGTGGACACGCCTTAAGAATATTGTCATTAGTACTGCCAATTCCATCTTAGGCAGCAGTCGTAAAAATCGGAACGACTGGTTTGATGATGAATGCAAGCTAGCGACTGAACGTAAGAATGTTGCGTACCGAGCAATGCAACAATCTCATAGAATGCGGGCACGCGAAGAGGAATATAAAGAGCTCAGAAGAATAGAAAAACGGCTACACAGACAAAAAAAATCAGCCTGGGAGAAGAACCTAATCTGTGAAATAGAAAATAGCCGAGAGCGAGGTCCGCACCAGGCGCGGTAGTTCTACCAATCCGTCCGAAATATGACGCAGTACACACTACGCTGCACATACTGCAAGGACGGAGAGGGAAATCTGATCACCGATCCTGAAAACATACTGGAGCGATGGGAAGTGTACTTTAATGAATTGCTAAATGGTCAGCTCACTGCAGAAGTGGAGGCTCCACTACTTCAAGAAGAATACCCTATGTTGCCGCCACCAAGCATAGAAGAGGTTGAGAAGGCTATAGGCCGGCTTAAACAGAACAAAGCCCCGGGAGCCGACGGCATACCAGCCTAATTATTCCATCACGGCGGGCCAGCCTTACGTCAAGCAATTCATGATATTATAGTACACGTATGGGAGCAGGAAGAAATGCCAGAAGACTGGCGAAAAGGTCTAATATGCCCCATACATAAGAAGGGAGATGTCACAACGTGCAGCAATTATATTATATTATATCACGTTGTTGAGTACCGCCTATAAGATACTCTCCTCTATCCTACAAGACCGGATAACCCCATACGCTAAAACCGTTATCGGACAATATCAGTGTGGTTTCATTCCAGGCAAATTAACAACTGATCAGATATTTACACTTAGGCAGGCGATGGAAAAATGTCTAGAATTTAACATCCCAACATACCATCTGTTTATAGACTTTAAGGCCGCCTATGAGAGCATAGCCAGGGTAGAACTTTACAAAGCCATGAGAGAATTCGGCATCCCAAATAAATTGATACGACTATGTAGGTTGAGCATGACCAACGTAACAAGCCAAGTAAAAATAGCCGGATTGCTATCCAGACCAATCAACATCTTTAATGGACTCCGACAAGGGGACGGTTTGGCCTGCCTCCTCTTCAACCTGGCGTTGGAGAAAGCAATCCGTGACTCTGGCACGGCAACAAGAGGGACCATCGTCAACAGGTCCAGCCAGTTACTGGCTTACGCAGACGACATCGACATCATCGGAAGAACCGAACAAGCTGTACACGATTCCTTCATCCAGATCGAGCAGGCGGCACAAAATCTGGGGCTGCACATTAGTGAAGGTAAAACAAAGTACATGGTGGCGTCGAATGCGAGAGGAACAGTTGGTCAAACAATCAAGGTTGCGGAGCACGAATTTGAAGTGGTGCAATCCTTTAAATACCTTGGGTCAATAGTAGCAGCCGATAACAATATAGAAGAAGAAATACGCGGGCGACTTCTCAAATCCAACAGAGCCTACTATAGTCTGTCAAAGCTCTTTGTCGGGGAATTAAACTTCCGAACACAGGGGTCGGGGTACAAAAAAGGTTCCAAGATTAAAAAGGCACTCTGCCAACACCAAGTTAATTTACTAAAATACAATTTGGTTTATTTAATATTTTACAAATTACGACCAAGTCGAATTAATTTCAGCGAAGACCAAGTCCAAGAGATACCACGAGTGACCAAAAGATAACAATGCCAAGAAACAACTGCCAAGACCAAGTCCAAGTCATGGCCTCGAAGCCACCAGGAAGTGTCCAAAAATGCAGCGTCAACACAGCTCCCATAGGTGAAGGGAGTCCAGTAGCTGGTACCATGCCCACGCCTTCGATATCCAACGGCACACCAGAAAGAATGTGCCGACACCAGCAGCTATTGCCATGATCCGTGGGATAGTCATCTGAGGGTAAGCCATCAACGTTGAGTTGTTTATTTGTTCTTCCAAGAACTATACTCGAACCTCCAGTGTACTGCTATATTTATCCATGCAAAATATAGGGCAGCAACGATCGGTTGGCGACAATAAGTATCTGGTATCCAGAGTCCAGACTGTTAGCAACCCATGGTGCCATGCTATGCTATCCACTGTATACGATCCCTCATTTGACTATACGGAGTGTGTGTGCCTGTGTACCTTGTGCACAGAAAAGTATCTCTTATCGTCACTGGCCCGTGGGTGACGATTTTGTTGGGTGATGTGTAGCCGATAGAAAAGTATCTATCGTCGCTGGCTTGCATGGTGATATCTATAGCTATAGATATACCCGAAGGTGGCATCAAAATGTGTCGCAATTCGATGGCCATCGAATGGAATTTATGAAGTGATGATGTTCGGCTGGTGGTGGGTGCGGTGGGCACCAAGTATTTGGTAGACACAAATGATGTGTCAGCGATGACCCTGATGAAGGGTTTATTTTCTCGGTCATCGGTTGATGACCAGACATCCTGCCCGGTCGAACCTCTGGTTCGAAACATGATGTCATCTAAGCCTTAGTTGGCCATGTTGAGGTAGGTATCGGAAGGATATAGCTACTACCTAGTTTCTCTGTGTTACACGTTGTAGTCGACCAAGCGACTTAGCTTCTGGACAGGTCGTCGACACGCGCCGGCCTGTGTTTGAAGGGTAGCATTGCGGACCAGGCCATCACTGCCCGGGTGCACTGCAATAACTCGACCAAGTCTCCAATGGGTGGGAGGAAGATTCTCATGACGGACCAGAACGATGTCACCAACTTGAATCTCTGGCTCACGTTTTTCCCATTTACTCCGATTTTGCAGGGTAACCAAGTATTCCTCACTCCATCTCTCCCAAAACTCCTGATGCACCTTGCGCATCCATTGATAGTGCTTCAATCGGTTGATAGGTATATCGCCAATCTGAGGTTCAGGCACTGCGATGAGGGAACCACCTATCAGAAAATCAGCTGCGGTGAGTACCATCTTGTCTTCAGGGTCGTCATGTAGCGGGACCAGGGGCCTCGAATTGAGGCAGGCCTCTATCCTGGTTGCCAATGTATGAAGTTGATGGTACCATAAGGATTGGGCCCCGACCAATCGCTTCAAATGATGTTTGGCAGACTTCACTGCGGCTTCCCAAAGACCGCCTTGATGGGGTGCGCCAGGAGTGATGAAATGCCATGTCGTACCGGCGTTGGCTAACGCTTGTTGATTGTAGTGGGATTGGAAGTGTGCCAAGTCTTCCTTCATGATCCGGTTGGCCCCCACGAAGGCCGTTCCATTATCACTGTACAAATGAGCGCAAGGACCACGTCTGCTCGTAAATCTGGTGAATGCATCGAGAAACGTCTGCGAAGCCAAGTCTTCGATTACTTCCAAATGCACTGCTTTCGTTGCCATACAAACGAAGATGGCCAAGTAGCCCTTGACCGTTGTGCGGGAGCGCTTGTTCCCAACTCGAAGGGTGAAAGGTCCGCAATAGTCCACACCGGACGCTTGAAAGGGCCGTGCTGGATTCACTCTAGGGCTCGGTAACGGAGCCATCTGTTGTCTCAATAATACTCCTCGGTGGCGCCGGCATATGACGCATTTATGTAGGAATGATCGCACAGCTTGTCGACCATGCAGAATCCAATACTTCTGCCGCAAAAACTGTAACATAAGTTGTACTCCACCGTGCATAGTTGTGGTATATGCGTGTTGGATGAGTAGCCAAACCAAAGACCCTGTTTTGGGTAGGACCATGGGGAACCGTTGGCCATGCGGTAGTGGAGCGTGTGGTAAGTCGGCCTCCGACTCTTAATACTCCTCGGGTGTCCAAATATGGGTTCAAGGACAGTAATGGGCTGGAACTTGCAAGTGGAGATCGGCGACGGAGGTGCTCTATCTCTTGCGGGAAACTATTGCTCTGCTCATTTCGGATAACTCTCTCTAGGGCATGGTCGAGCTCGTCTGCTCCAACCACCGGGGTCTTCATCAAATGCCGATAAGGCTTTAACCATCTTAACGTGTAGGCTACGGTCCGTAGCATCTTGTTCAGGGAACTGAACCGCTCCGCCAGTGGGATGACCACGCCATTTCGTAGTCTTGTGGATACTCTGGAATCGGTGACGGTAATACCAGCAAAAACCGCCGTCTTAACCTCTTGGTCAACCTGGGTGATGTCATCAGGGTTGAGCTGCCCGGCTGGGAATAGCGGGAGTGGGCCTGCTGCTAACCATGATGGACCTTGCCACCATAAATTGTGTTGAAGAAGGCTCGTAGCTGAGAGACCTCTACTTGCACAGTCTGCTGGGTTCTGGGCAGACAGCACATGATGCCAGTGCTCTGGTGATGTGAGTTCCTGGATCTGTCGCACTCGATTAGCGACATAATGGCTTGAGTACGGACGGCTCTTTCCGTAACCAGCATAGAACGATACGGGAATCGGACCAAAGGTAATAAGGTGACGTCTTTAGACCCAAGGCGTTGCGCACGTTCTCTAACGTGACTGCTAGAAGAGAGGCGGCACATAGTTCCAACCTTGGAATCGTGGCTCCCTTCAGAGGGGCAACCTTAGTTCTGGACGTCAGGAGCGAGACGTGAACTTGGTTGCACTCATCGATCGTGTGCAGGTAGATGACTGCAGCATAAGCTCTCGAGCTGGCATCACAGAACCCATGGATAGTCGTCAAACTTCTGTGATGCATACCTAACCATCTCGGGACTCGGATTTGATTCAAGTGGAGAAGTCCCTCTCGAAATGATGTCCATTGTTGTGCTAACTCTGGAGGTAGAGGCGCATCCCATGTAAAGGCCTGCTGACCATAGGGTTTGGATAAAAACCTTTCCCACAATTACAACGGGACCAAGTAGTCCAGTCGGGTCGAATAACTGAGCTACTTCACTGAGGACTCGCCGTTTCGTGGCCGGGGAGCCGGTTGCTTTTAATTCCACCAGGAGGAAGAGCTCGTCAGCTGTGGGGTCCCAACGTAGACCAAGGACAGTGGCAGTTGGGCATTCTATAACGAGCTCTGTGGAAAGAGAAGAAGATACACTGTTAGATACCTTACCAATTACCTTTGCGCAATTCGAGTTCCATTTGCGCAACTTAAAGTGTCCAGCCAAGAGGACCGTATTGATGTCCGCTGCCAAGCGGATGGCTTCTGTTTTACTGCTACAGCTGGTGAGAAGGTCGTCCACGTAAAAGGCCTTCTCAATTGTTTCTCGGGCTGCCCGGGAGCGGGTTGGATCGCGCACCAAGTGCTGATTGTCCTGTGCACACTGCATCATGGACCTTACGGAGGTGTAAGGACTGGAAGCCATACCATAGGTGACCGTCTTCAGTCGGAAAACTGCGAGCTGGTCTGATGGAGATTCTCTCCAAAGAATCCGTTGGAAGTCTCGATGTTCGGGTGCCACCAGCACCTGGCGAAACATCTTCTCGACGTCGGCTGTCAAAGCTATGTTGAAGCGACGGAATCCAAAAATCACGTTAACAAGGGACTCTTGTATGGTGGGACCGACCAATTGGGTATCATTAAGGGAGACACCCGTTGTGGTCAGTGTGGATGCATTGAATACCACTCGAAATTTGTCCACCACAGCATGATGTGGAATGTAATAGCACTCTGGGTGATCGCCATGGTGATCAACCCTTTCCATGTGGCCAAGGTTCTCGTACTCTCTCATAAAGGCAATGTAGTTCTCTCGTAGCTCTGGATTGCTGACAAGGCGACGTTCTAGGCAGTAGAATTGTCGCAGTGCGGAACGGTAGGAGTCCCCCAAGGTGGACGCATCGTGCCGAAACGGAATCTGGACCATGTATCTTCCATCGGGCGTGCGAGAGTGGGTTAGCAGGTAGTGTCGACTGCACTCGTCTTCTCTGGTCTCATCCAGGGAAGCTTCTTCTAGTTTCCAAAAGTTCTTCACCAGCTCTTCCAGGTTGTGATCCGCTGCACCTCGGTTCAAGAATGTTCGGGCGTGAACTTGTGTCTGCGTCTGGGCGGTTGGACCAAAAACCACCCAACCAAATCGGGTCTTCTGTGCATGTGGCTCGTGCGGTAGTCCATGAATCACCGCATCTTCTACTAGGAGGCCCCAGACGTCGGCCCCCAAGAGGACATCAATTGGACCAGGAGTACCCAAGTGTTTATCGGCCAGAGGCATCACGGACGGCATTCAAGCGCTGTCGGGAATCCATGTCCCTAAACTTACTACACTGGGCCGATCGGTGCGGTTGCTTGCAGAACACACACTGCAGAGGATTGGCGGCCGTAACATGAGCTCTTCTCACCTGTGGCTGCTGGCGATTGCGTCTAGTTGATATACCCGGGACGGCTCTCTGTAGACCAGATGTGGACGGGGTAGTCCTCTCATCCTCTAAGCTGTGGGCACGAGAGCGGAGGAAGGACATGAATGTTGCCAAGGTTGCTATCTCCTTGGGCTTGCGGTGCATACGCCAAGCTCGTTTGGTTCTGGGTGGCAAGCAACGCGTTACCACCAGGACTATCCAGGCATCCCAATGATCCACCGGTAGGTCCATCACTCTCAACGCCCTCACAGTGTCCTGCACGGTATCCACTATACCTAGGATCACCTTGGCGGACTCCTCTGACTCAACCGGCAGGTCCAACAACCGGTTCATGTGTGCGTCGGAGAGGAGACTCGGGTCATCGAATGTCTCCGTCAACTCGTTCCAGAGTTCCTCATATCCTCCACTGTAGATGGCTCCCACCATCCCTACATCACTCGTGTGAACTGCGCTCCGCAGTTTCTGAAGCTTGTAGGCCTCGGGTAAGTCCGGATTTGCGTGTATTAGGCTCTCAAATGCATCTTTAAAGGCCAGCCACTTGTGCCAACTTCCATCAAACTCTGGGATCCCGACTAGGGCCAACTTCATTTCAAGCTTGGCAGTCGGTGCTGGAGCGGGTGTGCTCGGTGTAGGTACCATGACCTGTCTGTCTCTAGTTTGCAGCTCTGCTATTCTGCGCTCCAAGACGGCAGTAGCATCACTGTGTTGCGACTGAATCACATGCAGCAAGGCATCGTGTGCAGTGTTATCTGAGTCGGTGGCCTTCACTTCGGCCAGGCACGCATCGTGGGCCGCCAGGAACTTGTCAAACTGCTGGTCCAGGGCTCGCCGTTCAACGTCAGTACGGATGACATCCCAGGCGGATAGATCACCTGTCGTAATGCTAGAGTGCAAGCGCTTAATGGCTGTGCATGCGGCAGATCGCTTCGCTAATTCACTCATATTGGTCGCAGGGGACACACAAATTTAACCAATGTTTGTCGCAGCGGACACACAAATTTCACCAATGTTTTTCGCAGGGGACACACGTATTAACACCAATTTGACTGTCGCAAGGGACACACGAAAAACCACCAAGTTAACTGTCGCAAGGGACACACGAAAAACCACCAATTAATTGTTGCGGGGGACACCAAAATTTTCACTAATTGATTTGTCCTCACAGGAGGCACCAAAATGTCGGGGAATTAAACTTCCGAACACAGGGGTCGGGGTACAAAAAAGGTTCCAAGTTAAAAAAGGCACTCTGCCAACACCAAGTTAATTTACTAAAATACAATTTGGTTTATTTAATATTTTACAAATTACGACCAAGTCGAATTAATTTCAGCGAAGACCAAGTCCAAGAGATACCACGAGTGACCAAAAGATAACAATGCCAAGAAACAACTGCCAAGACCAAGTCCAAGTCATGGCCTCGAAGCCACCAGCCAGTGTCCAAAAGTGCAGCGTCACCACAGCTCCCATAGGTGAAGGGAGTCCAGTAGCTGGTACCATGCCCACGCCTTCGATATCCAAAGGCACACCAGAAAGAATGTGCCGACACCAGCAGCTATTGCCATGATCCGTGGGATAGTCATCTGAGGGTAAGCCATCAACGTTGAGTTGTTTATTTGTTCTTCCAAGAACTATACTCGAACCTCCAGTGTACTGCTATATTTATCCATGCAAAATATAGGGCAGCAACGATCGGTTGGCGACAATAAGTATCTGGTATCCAGAGTCCAGACTGTTAGCAACCCATGGTGCCATGCTATGCTATCCACTGTATACGATCCCTCATTTGACTATACGGAGTGTGTGTGCCTGTGTACCTTGTGCACAGAAAAGTATCTCTTATCGTCACTGGCCCGTGGGTGACGATTTCGTTGGGTGATGTGTAGCCGATAGAAAAGTATCTATCGTCGCTGGCCAGACACTCTTCAAATCCAGAAATCTCACCATAACTTCAAAACTGCTGCTGTACAGGACTATGGTCCTGCCAGTACTCACATATGGATCCGAGACTTGGGTGTTTAGCAAAAGGCACTCCGACCTCTTAGCTGCGTTCGAGAGAAAAGTCTTAAGGAGAATTGTTGGCCCCGTATGTGAGGAAGGACGATTCCGGAGACGGTACAATCATGAACTGTACGCAATCTACCTTGAAGCAGATATCGTGACAAAAATTAAGCTCGGTAGACTCCGGTGGGCAGGGCACCTAGCTCGCATGAGCGAAGAGGAACCTGCTCGGAAAGTTCTTTGTGGTACATTCTATGGTAGACGACAGCGTGGTAGACCATGCTTGCGCTGGAGAGATGGCGTAGACCAGGACACCCGAAGCCTTGGGGTGCGCAACTGGATGGCGTCAAAATGATATCAAAGTGAAAAAACTACTTAAAAAACGAAAAAAATTGGGTTTGATGCAAAATTGCGGAGAAACGTTTGTCCGCAGGAAAAAAATCCTTGGACAAACTAAAATTGTAATAAATTCTTGATTGGTTATAAAAAAAATCTTATGAACCGGACGTAGTTTGGCAAAGATAAAGCCAGTTAAAGCAAAAATCATAAAAACCGTTATAACTGGAAAACGGGACGAAAACGAGAAAATTACCTCTTAAGTTTTTCGACTTAAAATTACCTCAGGAATCCATGGTTTTCATTTGGGGCGGTGACTGTGGGACACCCTGTATATGTATGAGTATGCTAAATGCTGGTCTTGGAATCTATTGTATATGAATAATTTATTAAATTTAAACTCTTCGGAAAGTTTATGGAATGAAGTATATAACAAAAAGATGCCGCTAGAAAAATAAAGAAAGCACTTTCCCCTCTTTGTCGTTTTCTACTGCCATAAAGATAGTCCAGTCAAAGCGTCATGAAAAAGGGCCTGACCTTGCGCGCAGAGGCATGGTCTATTTTTTTTCCATGGATCGATAGGTGCTTATGAGAAAAGCTTAAAACCAAATGTGCACCACATGACAACTTTTTTTACCAAAGTTATTGGTAAAAATTTGTTTTGTGTCATTTTTTGGTCATTTACGAATATCTCGGCTCCACTATCTCCTACAAACAAAAATTAAACATGTATTTATTCTTAATAACATTATCTATTATGTTTTAAAAAAACATTTGTTTAAACAAGTGAAAAAAAAGTTATAGTAAGTTAAAATAAATTTTTGTTGTTTAAAAATCACTTTTTCGTGATTATTAAGAAAAAAGCTCATTTAACGATGAAATTTTTATTTTTTTATTATTTAAGTTCTTGTAATTACCTACAATTTAAAAAAAAATCAGCACTCTACGATGAACGACAGCCGAGTAATAAATTATTGAACATTTCATCAGTCTTTTCTTTGCTTTCATTTGTAACACAAGTAAATTTCTTAGCTTGCATCTCTTAAGATGAGTTCAGTGTGTAAAAAGTGTGCCGAGTTACTCGATGATAGCACGTCTGTTCCGTGTGGTATATGCGGCGCTATATTTCACGTAACTTGTTCTCTATTGAAACCCAATGAACTTAAAACTTTGAGATCTAACTCGAACTTATGCTGGAGATGTGACAATTGTAAAAATGTTTCTCTATCCCTATGGCAGAGTAAACTAAATGATTGTTTCATGCTCTTAAAAAAATCCATGGACAGTTATCATCAAATTGATTTTTTTAATAATGAAAATAATGTGATAAATCTGAAACAAATCAATCGACATGATGTAACCAGACAAGTGCGAACGTCTACGATAAGTCAACGACCCCAAAAAACGAATGTACAGATAAACCATTCAATCAAAACAACAAAAAATCAGCATTCTTCTCCATTGCCTAGTCGTTTACTTTCAAACAAAATTAACAAGTGCACTCTTTCACCTTCTTCCTCCCCATGTGTTTCTTCCAAACTGAGTGGTAGCAAAAATCCACAAAATAAACTTTTAGTGGAATCTAAAGAACAAAAACAACAACAGGCATTGTCTTCATTAACGCTTTCTTCCTCTGCACAACAAGCTCAGAGTGAAGAAAATTTGGAAACTAATGACGATGACGGTGGTTCTGATTCTATTTCTTTACCTGCACGTTCAGATTCGAACATAGAAAAAAAAACCTCCAATGTTTGTGTCACTGTCACTCCAACTGAAGCTTCTGGGGGAACGGACGAAGTCGATACACTTGCATTACAGAAGAAGTCTCTTTCTGATGACATCATGCCCATCGATGCTGCTGCCGTTGCTGTTGCCGCTGCCGCCACCGTGGTAGTGAGTGAGTCTATGGCAAAAAATGATGATAAATTGATCGAAAATAATATGCAAACCAAACACTTGTTGCCCAATATTGCCAAGTCAGGTAAAAATGTAGATCAATGTTTTCTAAGTAGAAATGTAATTAGAAGAATGAGATGGTTTCATCTATCCAGCTTTAAGCCGAAAACAACACCTGATGATATAATCTCCTATATTTCTTCGAAAACCAGTTTAGATAAATCATTATTCCTTTGCTATAAATTGGTTAAGCATAATTATGAAGAAGAAGAAGACATGACTAAACTTAAATATGTAAACTTTAAAGTAGGAACCCCTTTAGAATTTACAAATATTATTTTTAATTCCGACCTCTGGCCAAGTGGAGTAAAAATTCGTTCGTTTAGCTTCAGGGACAGGCCAACAAACCATGACTTGCCTCAGGACCAAGAAGATACGTCAAAAAACGAAAATCCTCCTGTAGTAACATTGAAAAACTGAACTGCTTAATTAAATGTGCTGTTGATGATGTTTCTATCTATGTTGAATTTGATGGAATGGCCGTTGCCGATGTGGGTGTTGATGAGATTGCTTTAATCGATGTTGCCGCTGTTGATATTGTAAATAATGTCGAGGTTGAGGATGCTGCTGTTGCTGATTATGTTGCTAAGGTTGATATTGCTGCAGTTGCTGATTGTGTTGCTGATCTTTCTGCTGAATTTGCATATTTAAATAATGATGGTGTTGATTATGTTTCTCTATCCAATAATGTTGAATATGATTGCACGGCTGATGCCGATGTTGCTGTTGACGTTTGCATTGATGAAACCGTATTAAATAATGTCGCTAATATTGATATTGTAAACAATATCGAAGTTCAAGTTGCTGCTGTTGCTGATGTTCCTGATGTTGCTGTTGTTACTGTTGATGTTAATCCACGATACGAAAATTTCAGTATTTACTACCAAAACGTAGGAGGAGTAAGAACTAAATTGAATGATTAATACTTTTACTTTGCATCTCAAGATTATGAAATTATTGTATTAACTGAAACCTGGCTGAATGATAGTCACTTAACGAGTGAAATTTTTAATGCTAGACAATATAATGTATATCGTAAAGATCGTTGTGCGACGACAACAGGGTTCGATAGAGGTGGTGGGGTTTTAATTGCTATCCAGTCTAAATTTATTTCCTGCCAAAAAGACTTGATATCTAGTCAATTATCGCATAACTTTGATGTAGACCAATTAATTGTTAAAGTTTCATTTGTGAAAAATGTTAATTTATATTTAAGTGTGAGCTATATTCGGCCAGGTAGTTCTCTAGAGCTTTATAATTTGCATTTAAATAATTGTAGGTCATTATTATGTAATTTAGGTCCTTCTGACCACGTTATTTGTTTAGGTGATTACAATATTGGAGAGATTACTTGGAAGTTAGATACTGATGAAAATTGCTTAGTCCCATTTAACGTTTCGACTGATATTGAGAGCTCAGTTATTGATTTTTATAGTCAGTTTAACCTAACGCAAATTAATGATATCCAAAATATGCTGAATCGCATTCTTGATTTAATTTTTGTTAATAAAGAACTTGAAGTTTATTTAGATAGAATCAATTTTCCAGTTGTAAATAACACCATGCATCATGTATGTCTATCTGTCAATTGTAAGTTATTGGCATATATCTCAAACTCTCATGACATTATTGAGTTATATGATTTTAAACGCGGCAACTTTGATGCAATGAATTTATTTCTTAGTTCTATTGATTGGGAGACTATTTTTTTGAATCAAGATTTAACTCAAGCGTTTTACATATTCAAATTGAAATTAAAGCAGGCATCTGATAGTTTTATTCCAAAAAAAATTGTTCAACAAAACTCCAACCCTCCTTGGTTTAACAAAATGCTATCAAATCTGAAAAATAGAAAAAATAAAGCTTTTAAAATTTATAAAAAGGATAGAACCATTTTGGTCAACCATCATAAGTATTTAACCTTACAGAAAGAGTTCGATGTGCTTAATAAGTTTTTATATAATAATTTTATATTAAATGCTGAATCACAAATCAAGGTTGATAGTAAACATTTTTGGAAATTTGTTAACACAAAGAAAAAATCAACTGGATTACCGAATTGCATGGAATTTCGCGGTTGTACTTCCAGTGATCTATCAACTATATGCAATCTTTTTGCTGATTATTTTAAATCAGTTTATTCTCTTACGTCACCTAGTGTACTTCCTCAGTTTTTACCACCTAATGTTGTTGATATTGGCAGCATCAACTTAAGTAGAATGGAAGTATCTGAAGCCTTAAGAGGTATAAATGAAAATAAAAGTGCTGGACCGGATGGTATTTCTCCTAAAATCATTAGAAAATGTGCAACATCTCTCGCGATACCCCTTTGCTGGATTTTCAATTTGTCTCTTCGAACGGGTCAATTCATAGATGAATGGAAAACATCTTTTATTTCTCCAATTTTCAAATCTGGGTCAAGACAAAAAGTATGTAATTACAGACCGATTTGTAAGCTATCTGTTATTCCAAAAGTATTTGAAAAGATTGTTTGTGATAAGCTTTATTTTTTTACCAAAAATGTAATTGCTGAATCTCAACACGGTTTTGTGTCAGGCAGATCAACAGCTTCTAATCTCACTGTTTTATGTAACTCTGTAGTAAAAGGATTTGAAAAGGGTTATCAGACGGACATAGTATTCACAGATTTCGCTAAGGCCTTTGATAGGGTAAATCATGAAATTCTTGTTCATAAACTTTCTTTGCTAGGATTCCATTCTCATTTTTTAAAATGGATAAGTTCATATCTGAGTAATCGGATCCAATTCGTTAAAATAGATAAATTCAAATCTAAAGCTATCAAAGTAACCTCAGGTGTTCCACAGGGGAGTCACATTGGACCTTTGTTTTTCATACTTTTTATAAATGATATTCCTGATACTATTAATTTTTCTAATTATTTGTTGTATGCTGATGATGTTAAAATTTTTAAAGTCATAAAATCTGTTGATGATTGTCTATTATTGCAAGAAGATCTAAATAAATTAGCATTATGGTGTGATAGAAATTTACTCTTTTTGAATGTCTCTAAGTGTCAAAGTTTTACGTGTTTTAGAAGAAAATCACACATTTTGTTTGATTACTCAATTAATGATATTATTTTAGAAAAAGTTACTCAAAAAAAAAGACTTAGGAGTTATATTAGATCATAAGCTTTCTTTTAATTTTCACATTGATTTTATAGTTAATAAAGCCTATAAGATGCTTGGTTTTGTACGAAGAAATACAAAGGAATTTTCTGATCCTTACGCGCTCAAATGCCTTTACTCTGCTTTTGTCAGATCTAATCTGGAGTATTGTAGTGTTGTTTGGAATCCTTTTTATAACACTCATTCATTAAGAATAGAAAGAGTACAGAAATCTTTCACTAGATACGCTTTTAATAAGCTTAATTGGAGTATTGATAGACCTCCATATAATGTAAGATGCCAGCTCTTTGGTATGCAAACGCTTGAGTTAAGAAGGAAATATTTTTCAATAATGATGATTAAAGATATCTTAAGCAATCACATAAATTGTTCTTATTTGCTTGAACGTATTAACTTATATTTTCCTTGCAGAAGTCTCCGTATGTTTTTCTACCTACGTGATGAATTTTCTAGAAATAACTATTGTAGAAATGAACCCATATCCCGTTGCATTAAAGTGACAAATAGTGTTTTACCCTCTCTAGATATTTTTCAACTCTGTTCAAGAGATAGCTTTAAAAAAAATGTCATGCTTGTTTTGTTATATATCGACACATAGTTTATTTAAATTAATATTTATTTATATTTATAAAATGAAATTTACTGTACATTATTTTACTATACTACTTTTACTTTTATTATTATTACATTTATTATATAAGTTGTAATCTATAAGAGATTGTAAAACTCTGCTTGATGAAATAAACTAAACTAAACTAAACTAGGTAAGTCAGCGCACCCACGCATTTTATGTTTTAATTAATATCTCAGCCCCAATATGTCGCAAAGTGAAAATAAAAAACTGTATTGCTAATAACAGTATTTTCTATCAACTTGCATTTAATTTAATATGTTGTAGGAAACCTTGAATAATAATGGCAAAAAAAATAATAATAACAAAAATAATAATAACAAAAATAATAATAACGATAATAATAATAATAATAATGATAATAATAATATAGACCTATTTACTGACCCAGACTGTTACCAGAACAAAATAATACAATTGCATAATAACCAACTATATAAAAAAAAATATAATCTAACATTTCATCGATCAGCCCATAGGATCTACAGTTGGGTTAGCTAGACCACCCGATAAAACTTCCCCTAGCTAACCATGATCTAATGGACCGTTGCCGAAAAAAAAAGAAAAGAAGTAAAAAGAGGCGGAGCCTATCCTTGGCTAAGAAAATAATTAATTTTTCTAGGCAAGGATAGTCAGTTGGTAAAACTATTTAATACGGGCGAGACGAAAAAGAAAGTTACAGCGATTAAATACTTTAAACATAATAAGAACAAAAAAAATATATATATACGGTTTTCCTACGAGTTATAGGGAATTAAATAAGACGATAATTGTGGTGACTGTGCCAAAGAAAAAAAAACAAAAAAACTAAACTAATGAAATGTGCATAAAATACAAAACAAAACGTACTCGCGTTGCTTCGCAAATTGTAACTACGAATATTTTCTTAGTATTAATATTAGCATATTACTCGTAAAACATTTCTCAATGGGACTGAGCATATTTGCTACAATAATATTAATTTTAGTTTATATGTATAACATACCGTATCGAATTAGATTCTCTTTCACACTTGAAAAAAAAGAGCTTGTTCATGTTTGTGCATATTATAAATAATATAACAATATAGAAAATAATACAAATTATTTCAAATAAACGGGTTGACTACTTTCTGAAATCATTCAACCCAAACTTTAAAATGGTTTCGCTTTTATAGAATAGTTCATGTGCACGGCACTGTAGTCAATTGAATGTCCATTTTTGTCACCCAAAATGGTATTGAGTGTATTCAAGTAACTTAAAAAATAAAATGCACGACTGGATCGCACAAACTTGCTCTTATGTAAAAGTACTTTGGAATTTAAAATACATTTTATAAATATAAAACATAGATTTAATGAGATAAAAATGTTCAAATGTATGGAATTGCCGTCTGATTAATCTTTTTAATATTTAAGTAATTTTTCATATGACAAATTTCCTTAAAATTTTTCGGGAACAAAATTTGGGATGCCAAATTTTAAGTATTAGGTAGTATAAATTTTACAAATAGTTTTTTTTTCGAATATTTTTATATACAATATTATTTTAAACTTAAGGGGGCTCCTGCTGAAAATTTTTGGTTAAAATCGTTAGAGCTGTTGATGAGAAAGTCAAAAAATCAAAAAACCGTTCTATGACAGGTACCGTTATTAACATTTTGCCCAAAATTTTTGTTGACCAAAATGTAATCCATGTCCAATGTCCATGATATCACACCTAATTTTTTTTATCAAAATTGTTAGAACCGTTTCGAGATAAATAAGATTATGCATTACGGGTGTATGGGGGGTACCGTTAGTTTTGGAGCTAAAAAAAATTTCAAGTTCTCCTCTAGGGAATCACTGACGTCCCTTAACTTCCGAGATTGAAGAACATATGTCTAGTGGGTAAGGCTGTAGAGAGAGGTACAGACATACAGACGCACTGATAAATGTTTTTTGTGTACTAAATCGTCCTTAAAATTTGTATAAACAAAAATGATATGCAAGTTATTAGTATTCAATAAAATACATTTTATAACGTAATTTAAAAATTTATTCATGTATTCGTTTTCTAGATATTGAATTTTCAAAAAAAAAATTATATTAGTTTTATAAAAATCAAAAAACTATTTTTTCGAAAAAAATTTTAGATTATCTTTTTTCGAGTGTACAGAAGCTCACGCATAAAAACCTTGGTTAAAATCGTTAGAGCTGTTGATGAGAAATTCGTAAATCAAAAAAACCGTTCTATGACAGGTACCGTTAATAACATTTCCCCCAAATATTTTTTTACCAAAATGTAGTCCGTGTCCATAATATCACACCTATTTTTTTTTATCAAAATCATTAGAGCCATTTTCGACATAAGTAAGATTATGCATTACGGGTGTATGGGATGGTACTGTTAGTTTTAGAGCTAAACAAAAAAATTTCAATTTCTCCTCTAGGGAATCACCGAAGACCCTCAAGTACCGAGTTTAAAGAAAATAGCTCCAGTGGCTTAGGCTCTAGATCGAGGTACAGACATACAGACATACGGACATACAGGCATATAGACAAACAGACGGAATCGTCGGACCCACTTTATTCGTCTTCGCTATCATCGTAATGTCAACTTTGATCAAAATCCCGAGTTCGATTTTTTTTCCAAATGCAGAACTTGCTCTATAGTTAGTAGATACCTATTACCTACTTATATCGCAAGTAAAAAGAGCCCACCCCCACATTGCTCAGCGATGTGACGATAGAATTAGAGAAACAAAAAAAATGTGTGTGTGTGTCGATTAATTAGATAAACTATACAATACAGAAAAATTGAATATGTAGGTAGGTAGGTAAGAGAAAAAACGTAACTATTGAATGGAACAGATATTAAGAGAATGAGAGAGAGTATGGGAGCGGGAAGAAACGAAAATTAAAATTGTTGGACTGATAATGAAATGAAACAAAGCAGCGACCTCACGATTGTGATGAAATCTAATTCCTGGATAAAATAAATTCAAAAAGTTTATAATTTTATAATTTGTTTTTATTTATTTCTCAGGTTGTATGTTTAACTAAGAAGTGATTTTGGGCTTAAAATTTGCGCAACAATACTGACTTTATGAAGCAATGCTAATCTTTGTTGATTATTGTATAGGTTTTAAGATATGAGTGGTTGTATAAGTCAACTAATGAAAAAAAATGGACAAAAAATGTAAAATCAATAATACTTAAGTTTGACAAATTATTAATGAAAAAACATTATAGCCATAAACACTCTTATAACAATATAGAAAATAATAAAATTTATTTCAAATAAATCGGTTGACTACTTTCTGAGATCGTGCGTATCAAACTTTAAAATGGTTTCGCTTTTATATAATAGTATAGATACAAAAAAAAAACTAAATTAATGAAAGGTGCGATTAGTGAAACCAATGTGGAGTAAGGGGCTACTGCATAAACAGGAGGTTGCAGTCGCCATGGTGGTATCCGGCGGGTACAAGGGTGGGAAAAACCTCCGAGGGTCAACTCCATCAAAGACCCTCCCCCTCTATAGGAATCATTTCCCCAAATACATGGACATATTCGGGTCAATTTTTTTTTTTGGATTTTTCATACAGTCCGGCATGAAGTCGTAACCCCGTCCAGTACTGCGGTAGCAAGAACCCCCCCCCATCGGCGAGCTAGGTCGTGCCTATGCAAGCATGCCATGCTACTGTGGACTGGACACCCTTTCCATCCTGCTGCCAGGATCAGCCTCTGGGTCCTGTAACTAGTGGTTGTAATGGTGGTAAGGGAAGGAGAGGTCAAGACCTGAGCAGGGTTCGTTACAGGTGGCGCCCAACGTGGGCCCGAATTGTCCAACATTTTAACATCATTTTGGGGAAGTTTGGTCAAGATTTTTACTTAGTGATTATGCTGCGTTGAGCATATTGTATTTTGGTTTCTTGATTATGTTCCTTCAGTAATTAAATCCGTTAAACATTTTTGTTTGTAACTTTTTTTTCTAATTTGCTTGGAACGTCCGCTTAATGGGTAATCCATTCCCTGTTAAGGCAGTTGCGCTTCTTACCGAAGAAGTTTATCATCAAGTTTTCTTTTTTCATTATTTGCTGTTTCAAATCCTAAGTTTTTGCGATTTTTTTTTTTGTCAAGCTTCAGTTGTTTGAAATACTTTTTTTTGAATTTTTTTTTGAGATTTGCTGGTGCAGAGTTATGATGCTTGGCTGTCAGCTTGGCTAGAGAAGCCAGATGATCAATGCAAGCACTAACCCTGACATACAGGACATTCAAGGACCAAAGTACAGTATGGGAAACGCAGTATGATTGCTTGTAATCTGATTAGATTTACGTGGTTTCATAGAGGGCAGATTATTCAAACATACTAAATAGCTGATCGTATTACTTCTTTTGCTGTCATCTCCACCTCAACCTAATGAATATTATTGATTTTTCTTGATTCTTATCGTTATTTTTTTTATTTTGAGATTTAGTTTTTCTTCATTTATTTGATTTTCTATAGCTTATTTTGGATATTTAGATTTTTTGAGTTTGAAATTTTTTTTATAATTTTGATAGTTTTACTGAATTTCGATATCTTTTGAATTTTGATTTTTCTTTGAATTTTGGAGTTTATAGTTTTGATTTTTTTTTATTTTGATTTTTTTTTCTCGAATTTTGATTTTTTTTAGTTTCTATTATTTTTGAAATTCTCTGCATTTTGAATTTTGTTGAATTTAAATTTTTTTTGAATTTTAAGGCTTTGTCTATTTTAGGTTTTTCTCTTTGGTTAATTCTTGATAAAACTTTCTTCTTTTAATTATTACCTTCCATTCCCTATTCTTCTTCTTTTGCTCTTCCTTCTTTCGGTTTTATATATTTTATATTTTTTTTGAAATGCGCAAGCGAGTGACTAGGTCTAAGGGCAAGGCTACCTTGCGAAGCCAGGTAATAAGGTCCCAGTTTTTGACTGATTCCTTTGCGGATTGAGGCGTCCCGCAAGACACTCCTCAACCCCCTCCTCAGCGTTCAACGGATGAGGCAGGCAACATTGACGGAGCCGCATCCCTACTGGCTCAGAGTTATGAGACAGGGGCTAGGCCACGCACATTGGTACCTAATCCAAAGCCACGTGTGTCATTGGGTGGGAATGAAGAAGAACTCTCCGGCTACATGTAGGAAGTGGTCACTGCTGCTGTTGGAGCAATACGTGCGGAGGACTTCCGATTCTTTTCTGGGGAGATGGAGCGAACGAGAACGGCTCTTCGTGATGAAATGGCCAGCATCATTCGCGAAACCCTGGTAGCACCAACGCCAGGTGCCAAGACCCCAAATCAACCCAACCCAGTTGAAGCACCCCGCCATTTTTCTACTTAGCGCGAGCCACCCCAAAGATATTCCTCCCCTCCCCAGAACCGGAATCCTCCACGGATGCAGCCTCCTCTCCAACGGAATCCAGAGGCGGACACTTCTAACATGGATGAATTCCTGCGCCGGTTACATGACCTAACGTTGAGCGACCCCAATGATCAAGCCCAAGCACCACCTCGTTCCATAGGTTTTAGGTACCACAACTTCCACAAGTGGGGGCTAAAATTCGATCCCAGAAAAATGACGGTCGACGAATTTTTATTCCGGCTGGAGCGGTTGAAGTCCGGTAACAGAGCAACATGGGACGAAATCGTCCTAAATTTCCACCACTTTGTTACTGGACCGGCGAAGACATGGTTTTGGGTTTACCTGAAAAGTAATCCGGAAGTTCCATGGTTGGCACTCAGGGATGCACTAATCGAGCAGTTCCGGAGCTTGGAGTCAGACTCCGAGCTGTCACGGAAGCTGTACGAACGAGACCTTTGACGAGTTTTTCGCGGACATTCAAAAACTCAACAGTATGCTGAGGATTCCGAAATCCGACGCGGAAATTATTGAGGTGCTGAAAACAAATGTCAAAAGGCAAATGGGAATGCTCCTGATAACTTACGACACTCGTACCCTGACCCATATGGTTTATGTCTGTCGGAAGGTAGAAAAGTATATCCTCGATCGAGAAGCCGGAACTCTGAGACCAAGACCTGGAGTTGTTAGAAAATACTGTTATTACTATATAATAACTTATTAGCAATACAGTTTTTTATTTTCACTTTGCGACATACTGGGGCTGAGATATTAATTAAAACATAAAATCATAAAATGCATGGGTGCGCTGACGTACCTATGTTTAATAATTTATTACTCGGCTTTCGTTCATCGTAGAATGCTGATTTTTTTTAAAATGTAGGGAATTACAAGATCTTAAATAATAAAAAATAAAAATGTCATCGTTAAATGAGCTTTTTTCTTAATAATCACGAAAAAGTGATTTTTAGACCACAAACATTTATTTTAACATACTATAACTTTTTTTTTCATTTGTTTAAACAAATGTTTTTTTTTTTTTATAACATAATAGATAATGTTATTAGGAATAAATACATGTTTAATTTTTGTTTGTAGGAGATAGTGGAGTTGAGATATTCGCAAATGACCAAAAAATGACACAAAACACATTTTTACCAATAACTTTGGTAAAAAAAAGTTGTCATGTGGTGCAAATTTGGTTTTAAGCTTTTCTCATAAGCACCTATTGATCCATGAAAAAAAATAGAGTATGCCTCTGCGCGCAAGGTCAAATGACGCTTTGACTGGACTAAGAGCGCTTTTTCTATATTTAGCATCGTAAAAAACAGAAATATTATAGGGAAGAAGACGACCGATACAATTCTGCGAGTTCAAATTATTTAATGCAACAATTTCTTTCCCCAGCGAGAAAAGTTATCAAAGGAATAGTCTAGGCGAACATGAAGTTTTTCAATTAAGTTTTTGAACGCATTTCTATTTTCTGTACTAATTATATATTTAGCATAGCTACTTACATATTCATTTACCTTATACAGATTTTTGTTGTTTTTTTTTTTATATACAAATTTTGTATATTTTTACTCGATTATGTGTTATTATTTTTACTTGCGAGATAGATACTATAGGGCAAGTTCTACATTTGGAAAAAAAATCGAACTCGAGATCAAAGTTGACATTACGATGTTATGAGTTGCGAAGACCAAAAAACTGGATCTGTCAATTCCATCTTTCTGTCTGTATGTCTGTACCTCGATCTACAGCCCAAACTACTTGAGGTATTTTCTTCAAACTCCGTACTTAAGGGTCTTTGGTGATTCCTAGAGGGGAAACAAATATTGAAGATGAAGAAAAGGATTTTTATCAAATAGATGGCTTTGAGATGGAAGTTTTGAATAGAAATAAACTAAGAGGTGGTGGAATCATGATGTTTATTCGAAACAACCTAGGCCACAAACGAATACCTTCGGAAACTGTATCGTATGAAAATATAAAAGTTAGCTACACGGAGAAAAATATTACTACATACGTTGTTGGAATATATAGACCACCAGGTTTTAGTAAAATAGCATTTATTGAGGAAATTGGAAATAATCTGGGACAAATTGGGAGGAATGAAGAAATGATTGTGATGGGGGATATGAATATTAATATTCGTGATTCAACATCAAACTATGTGAAGGATTATTTAGAGATGCTTGCCTCATTGCGACTCATGAATGTCATTTATGAATATACAAGAGTAGATCCATTGAAGGGGACCAAATCAGTAATTGATCACGTTCTTGTAAGTAGAGTTGATAAACAAATTAATTCCGCTGTGATTGAGAGTGACATCACCGATCATTTTCCTACTTTGTACTACAACGATGCTTCAACGACATTAGAGAACCACATAGTTACCACTTCGTACATACAGTGATCCACAAAAATCTGCGTACAAGGAAGATATTTTTTAAAAATTGCTGTTATTCACAAATGTGAAGTGAATTATATTAAAAAAAAGGTATTTTTCATTAAAAGAAATTTACCACGTTTTTATTTTCAACAAAAAAAAATAAAAAAAATATTCGTATCACAAAAATTTAATAAAAACAAAATAAACCTCTGAAATTCTTCCACAAAAGTCTGCGTACAGGTGAATATTTTTTGCATTACACTCTCTTTAAGTATCGATAAATTTGTTTTTGCATAATTTGAATGTTTGTTTATTTTTAATCGTTCTAAACACGTATTGCAAATCATTGTCTTTGGTTTTTTTTTTGTTTTTAAAGCAAAAAATGGCAAATAAAGAGTTAAGTTTGAGTGAGCGGCAGTTAATTTATTAATCTTTACGTTAAACAAAAAAATTCGTATGGTAAAATATCAAAAATAACCTGAAGAGCTCGGTCAACGATACAGAGAACGGTAGATCGCTTTAGAAACGCAGGACAGATTAAATCGGAGACAAGATAAGGCCGACCTTCGAAGCTCTTCGAAAGGGATAAGCGTATGATCAAGCGAATGGTGGAGCAAGATCACTTTATAACGGCTTAGACACAGATAAGCACACGGCTCGAAATATATAACAACAATACAGTGCATCCAGAAACGGTAAGAAGAGCTATTGTTCAAGAGGGGTTTAAGTCACGCACACCCAGGAAAAAAACATTGGTCAGTAAAATAAAGAGAAAGAAACGGCTAGCATTTGCAAAAGAGTATGTTAACAAGCCTCCGGACTTCTGGCGTAAGGTTATATTCTCCAGCGAACCAAAATACAACATTTTTGGTTCTGACGGTCGTTTGAGGGTGTGGCGACGACCAGACGATGCTCCTAATCCCAGATGCATAATTAAGACTGCCAAGCACGGTGGTGGAGGTGTTATGGTTTAGGGCTGTATGGCGTCTTTAAAAGTCAGTAAGCTGGAAGCAATAGAAGGATCAATGGATCAATATGTGTATATCGTTATCCTCAAAAGAAATTTGAAAACAAGTGCTGAAATTCTGGGAATATCCAATGACTATTACTTCTAGCAAGATAATGACCCCAAACTTACCGCCCATAATCGCGCATGTGGCTGGCATATAACACTCCCCACCTGCTACAAACCCCACCACAGAGTCCAGATATTAACCCTATCGAGCACTGCTGGGATGAATTGGAAAAAAAGATCCGAACCCACGATATCCGCAAAAAGGTGCAGTTAAAAGAAGCCTTGTTGCTTGAATGGAGTAAGATCAATAGTTCTTATACAGAAAAACTGGTAGGGTCAATGCAAAACCGTTTGAAAGAAGTTATAAGGCTAAAAGGGTATCCGACCAAATATTAACAGCGAAAGTAGTACACAAAAATAATTATTTGTCTATATTAACTAACTTTTTTCAATTTCTGTTACAGCTGTACGCAGACTTTTGTGGAAGAATCTCAGAGGTTTATTTTGTTGTTATTAATTTCTTCTTGTTATGAATAATTGTTTTAATTTTTTTTTTTGTTGAAAATAAAAACCTTGTACATTTCTTTATTAAAAAATATTTTTTTTTAAACAAATCACTTTAAATTTGTGAGTAACAGCAGTTTTTAAAAATATTTCTTCCTTGTACGCAGACTTTTGTGGATCACTGTATGTAACAACAGGGTAAATAAGGCTATTTGTGAAGAAAATTGAGAAGAAGTTTTAAACGAAGAAGATACAGAAACGATCTACAATAAACTGGTCCACAAACTAGATGATATTTATAAAAGATCAATTTACACAAGAGCAACACAGAACAAAAGAATAAACAGCCCCTAGACAACCCCTTATATCATCGCTGAATGCAAAAAAAGGGATGAACTATATAGAAAGTGGAGAAATAACAGAAGCAACAAAGGTTATGAAATGGAGTATAAAAGATTCCGGAATAAAACCAATAAAATGATCGCAGCCCAAAAAACAAACTTTTACAAAAACCAATTATTTCAATTTAAGACCGATCCTAGAAAAACATGGGGATTAATAAACCAAATATTAGAAAGAAAAAATTCAAATATTGACGAAACGATGCTAAAAAATTTTCCAACTTCTGAAATCCAAACCTTGTCAAACGAATGTGCACGATTTTTCGCTACACAGACAACGCAAATTATCCATCAATGTGGATTTAGCACTTCGTATCATACAAATAATTTTCAAGAAAATTCAATCTTTGCTAGTCCTACAAATATAATGGAGATACGCAGTATCATAAGGTTTCTTGGAGATAATAAATCGCCAGGAATTGATGGGATAAGAGCAGCCGACATAAGAAGACACATGGACGTTTTTGCTCCCATACTGTGTAAATTTATCAACCTCAGCCTGACACAGTCAAAAATCCCGTCAACGCTAAAAACAGCTGTTGTAAGGCCGATTTATAAAAGTGGGGTTAGAAATCAGATAAGTAATTACAGACCGATTTCGATACTTCCTGTAATTGAAAAGTGTCTTGAAGGTGTTATTTCGGAAAGACTACAGAGTTTTATTGACAAACATTCTCTAATACACAAAAGTCAATACGGATTCCAAAAAAACAAAAATACAGGCAAACTGCTGGGTGAATTCGTTAATTGTGTCATTGAAAATTTGAATAAAAGCCATCATGTCCTAGTCATGTTTAGGGACTTCAGCACGGCTTTTGACACTCTAAATCATACGCAACTAGTACACGCATTACAACGTATTGGAATTAGAGGAGTAATGGCTGACTGGATTATGGACTATTTGCACAACAGGAAGTTTTGCGTCAAGATTAAGGACGTAATGAGTGAAATAGAGAACGTGGAATATGGAGTGCCTCAGGGGTCAAAACTTGGTCCGATTCTGTTCATTCTTTACACGAATGAGCTACTTCACGTCTTTAAACATGGCATTTCATTCGCCTTTGCTGACGATACAGCGATTGTGGTCCGTCACAGGTCGCTGGATACGGCGACGATGATAATGCAGGAGGAGTTTAATGCTGCAGTTAAATGGTGCCACGACAACGGCTTGGTCATAAACGGCTCTAAGACTAAGATGATGCACATTCGAAGTCCGCAATTCAAATCCACACAGAGCAGAATATATTTAAATAATGACGACTGCCCTTACACCCCAAGTGAAACTATCGAGTTAGTAGAAAGTTACAGATACCTTGGAGTGATCATCGACTGTCATTTTCTATGGAGCAACCACATCGATAAACTGCGTATGGATCTGAAAAAGGCTTTATACGCATTAGCGCATTTACGACACCATGCCACGGTACCTGTTTTAAGACAAGTGTATTATGCCTTAGTTGAATCAAAGCGATACGATGGGGCATACTTGCATGGGGAAACGCTGCAACTACTCACTTACAAAAGCTACAAAGGCTTCAAAACTCAGCGTTAAAACAAGTAAATATGGGCCATTTGTTGAACAATGACAGCAGTTTCAAAGTCCTTAATGTCGATCAAATTTTTAAGATGACGCTTATACTGGAATACTTTGACGATGACCGTTTCATTCGACCAATTGACCATACGATCAACACCAGACGACGTGCACGTGGAATGCTTAAATTGCCCACAAATTACAACACATATGGTAGACATCAACTTCAATACAGCGTTCCTTCAACAATCAACGAATTACCTCGAGAATTAGTTAACATTGAAAATTTCAAGACAAGAAAAAAAAAATATCAAAAATTTCTTCTTAAATTCAAATCAGTAAAGTAATAATTTTTGTTTAATAATCTTTTGTACAACTTGTATCTTTCACTTAAAGCTTGCTTTTAAATTTTTTATTTTGAGTAACACAATCTTCTGCAGACAAGCCTATGGGCTTGGCAGGAACTTATAAAATTGTTAAGTCTTTTTGAATATACGAATAAATAAATAATAAATAAATCAAAAAAATCTATCTATCTATCTATCTATCTATCTATCTATCTATCTATCTATCTATCTATCTATCTATCTATCTATCTATCTATCTATCTATCTATCTATCTATCTATCTATCTATCTATCTATCTATCTATCTATCTATCTATCTATCTATCTATCTATCTATCTATCTATCTATCTATCTATCTATCTATCTATCTATCTATCTATCTATCTATCTATCTATCTATCTATCTATCTATCTATCTATCTATCTATCTATCTATCTATCTATCTATCTATCTATCTATCTATCTATCTATCTATCTATCTATCTATCTATCTATCTATCTATCTATCTATCTATCTATCTATCTATCTATCTATCTATCTATCTATCTATCTATCTATCTATCTATCTATCTATCTATCTATCTATCTATCTATCTATCTATCTATCTATCTATCTATCTATCTATCTATCTATCTATCTATCTATCTATCTATCTATCTATCTATCTATCTATCTATCTATCTATCTATCTATCTATCTATCTATCTATCTATCTATCTATCTATCTATCTATCTATCTATCTATCTATCTATCTATCTATCTATCTATCTATCTATCTATCTATCTATCTATCTATCTATCTATCTATCTATCTATCTATCTATCTATCTATCTATCTATCTATCTATCTATCTATCTATCTATCTATCTATCTATCTATCTATCTATCTATCTATCTATCTATCTATCTATCTATCTATCTATCTATCTATCTATCTATCTATCTATCTATCTATCTATCTATCTATCTATCTATCTATCTATCTATCTATCTATCTATCTATCTATCTATCTATCTATCTATCTATCTATCTATCTATCTATCTATCTATCTATCTATCTATCTATCTATCTATCTATCTATCTATCTATCTATCTATCTATCTATCTATCTATCTATCTATCTATCTATCTATCTATCTATCTATCTATCTATCTATCTATCTATCTATCTATCTATCTATCTATCTATCTATCTATCTATCTATCTATCTATCTATCTATCTATCTATCTATCTATCTATCTATCTATCTATCTATCTATCTATCTATCTATCTATCTATCTATCTATCTATCTATCTATCTATCTATCTATCTATCTATCTATCTATCTATCTATCTATCTATCTATCTATCTATCTATCTATCTATCTATCTATCTATCTATCTATCTATCTATCTATCTATCTATCTATCTATCTATCTATCTATCTATCTATCTATCTATCTATCTATCTATCTATCTATCTATCTATCTATCTATCTATCTATCTATCTATCTATCTATCTATCTATCTATCTATCTATCTATCTATCTATCTATCTATCTATCTATCTATCTATCTATCTATCTATCTATCTATCTATCTATCTATCTATCTATCTATCTATCTATCTATCTATCTATCTATCTATCTATCTATCTATCTATCTATCTATCTATCTATCTATCTATCTATCTATCTATCTATCTATCTATCTATCTATCTATCTATCTATCTATCTATCTATCTATCTATCTATCTATCTATCTATCTATCTATCTATCTATCTATCTATCTATCTATCTATCTATCTATCTATCTATCTATCTATCTATCTATCTATCTATCTATCTATCTATCTATCTATCTATCTATCTATCTATCTATCTATCTATCTATCTATCTATCTATCTATCTATCTATCTATCTATCTATCTATCTATCTATCTATCTATCTATCTATCTATCTATCTATCTATCTATCTATCTATCTATCTATCTATCTATCTATCTATCTATCTATCTATCTATCTATCTATCTATCTATCTATCTATCTATCTATCTATCTATCTATCTATCTATCTATCTATCTATCTATCTATCTATCTATCTATCTATCTATCTATCTATCTATCTATCTATCTATCTATCTATCTATCTATCTATCTATCTATCTATCTATCTATCTATCTATCTATCTATCTATCTATCTATCTATCTATCTATCTATCTATCTATCTATCTATCTATCTATCTATCTATCTATCTATCTATCTATCTATCTATCTATCTATCTATCTATCTATCTATCTATCTATCTATCTATCTATCTATCTATCTATCTATCTATCTATCTATCTATCTATCTATCTATCTATCTATCTATCTATCTATCTATCTATCTATCTATCTATCTATCTATCTATCTATCTATCTATCTATCTATCTATCTATCTATCTATCTATCTATCTATCTATCTATCTATCTATCTATCTATCTATCTATCTATCTATCTATCTATCTATCTATCTATCTATCTATCTATCTATCTATCTATCTATCTATCTATCTATCTATCTATCTATCTATCTATCTATCTATCTATCTATCTATCTATCTATCTATCTATCTATCTATCTATCTATCTATCTATCTATCTATCTATCTATCTATCTATCTATCTATCTATCTATCTATCTATCTATCTATCTATCTATCTATCTATCTATCTATCTATCTATCTATCTATCTATCTATCTATCTATCTATCTATCTATCTATCTATCTATCTATCTATCTATCTATCTATCTATCTATCTATCTATCTATCTATCTATCTATCTATCTATCTATCTATCTATCTATCTATCTATCTATCTATCTATCTATCTATCTATCTATCTATCTATCTATCTATCTATCTATCTATCTATCTATCTATCTATCTATCTATCTATCTATCTATCTATCTATCTATCTATCTATCTATCTATCTATCTATCTATCTATCTATCTATCTATCTATCTATCTATCTATCTATCTATCTATCTATCTATCTATCTATCTATCTATCTATCTATCTATCTATCTATCTATCTATCTATCTATCTATCTATCTATCTATCTATCTATCTATCTATCTATCTATCTATCTATCTATCTATCTATCTATCTATCTATCTATCTATCTATCTATCTATCTATCTATCTATCTATCTATCTATCTATCTATCTATCTATCTATCTATCTATCTATCTATCTATCTATCTATCTATCTATCTATCTATCTATCTATCTATCTATCTATCTATCTATCTATCTATCTATCTATCTATCTATCTATCTATCTATCTATCTATCTATCTATCTATCTATCTATCTATCTATCTATCTATCTATCTATCTATCTATCTATCTATCTATCTATCTATCTATCTATCTATCTATCTATCTATCTATCTATCTATCTATCTATCTATCTATCTATCTATCTATCTATCTATCTATCTATCTATCTATCTATCTATCTATCTATCTATCTATCTATCTATCTATCTATCTATCTATCTATCTATCTATCTATCTATCTATCTATCTATCTATCTATCTATCTATCTATCTATCTATCTATCTATCTATCTATCTATCTATCTATCTATCTATCTATCTATCTATCTATCTATCTATCTATCTATCTATCTATCTATCTATCTATCTATCTATCTATCTATCTATCTATCTATCTATCTATCTATCTATCTATCTATCTATCTATCTATCTATCTATCTATCTATCTATCTATCTATCTATCTATCTATCTATCTATCTATCTATCTATCTATCTATCTATCTATCTATCTATCTATCTATCTATCTATCTATCTATCTATCTATCTATCTATCTATCTATCTATCTATCTATCTATCTATCTATCTATCTATCTATCTATCTATCTATCTATCTATCTATCTATCTATCTATCTATCTATCTATCTATCTATCTATCTATCTATCTATCTATCTATCTATCTATCTATCTATCTATCTATCTATCTATCTATCTATCTATCTATCTATCTATCTATCTATCTATCTATCTATCTATCTATCTATCTATCTATCTATCTATCTATCTATCTATCTATCTATCTATCTATCTATCTATCTATCTATCTATCTATCTATCTATCTATCTATCTATCTATCTATCTATCTATCTATCTATCTATCTATCTATCTATCTATCTATCTATCTATCTATCTATCTATCTATCTATCTATCTATCTATCTATCTATCTATCTATCTATCTATCTATCTATCTATCTATCTATCTATCTATCTATCTATCTATCTATCTATCTATCTATCTATCTATCTATCTATCTATCTATCTATCTATCTATCTATCTATCTATCTATCTATCTATCTATCTATCTATCTATCTATCTATCTATCTATCTATCTATCTATCTATCTATCTATCTATCTATCTATCTATCTATCTATCTATCTATCTATCTATCTATCTATCTATCTATCTATCTATCTATCTATCTATCTATCTATCTATCTATCTATCTATCTATCTATCTATCTATCTATCTATCTATCTATCTATCTATCTATCTATCTATCTATCTATCTATCTATCTATCTATCTATCTATCTATCTATCTATCTATCTATCTATCTATCTATCTATCTATCTATCTATCTATCTATCTATCTATCTATCTATCTATCTATCTATCTATCTATCTATCTATCTATCTATCTATCTATCTATCTATCTATCTATCTATCTATCTATCTATCTATCTATCTATCTATCTATCTATCTATCTATCTATCTATCTATCTATCTATCTATCTATCTATCTATCTATCTATCTATCTATCTATCTATCTATCTATCTATCTATCTATCTATCTATCTATCTATCTATCTATCTATCTATCTATCTATCTATCTATCTATCTATCTATCTATCTATCTATCTATCTATCTATCTATCTATCTATCTATCTATCTATCTATCTATCTATCTATCTATCTATCTATCTATCTATCTATCTATCTATCTATCTATCTATCTATCTATCTATCTATCTATCTATCTATCTATCTATCTATCTATCTATCTATCTATCTATCTATCTATCTATCTATCTATCTATCTATCTATCTATCTATCTATCTATCTATCTATCTATCTATCTATCTATCTATCTATCTATCTATCTATCTATCTATCTATCTATCTATCTATCTATCTATCTATCTATCTATCTATCTATCTATCTATCTATCTATCTATCTATCTATCTATCTATCTATCTATCTATCTATCTATCTATCTATCTATCTATCTATCTATCTATCTATCTATCTATCTATCTATCTATCTATCTATCTATCTATCTATCTATCTATCTATCTATCTATCTATCTATCTATCTATCTATCTATCTATCTATCTATCTATCTATCTATCTATCTATCTATCTATCTATCTATCTATCTATCTATCTATCTATCTATCTATCTATCTATCTATCTATCTATCTATCTATCTATCTATCTATCTATCTATCTATCTATCTATCTATCTATCTATCTATCTATCTATCTATCTATCTATCTATCTATCTATCTATCTATCTATCTATCTATCTATCTATCTATCTATCTATCTATCTATCTATCTATCTATCTATCTATCTATCTATCTATCTATCTATCTATCTATCTATCTATCTATCTATCTATCTATCTATCTATCTATCTATCTATCTATCTATCTATCTATCTATCTATCTATCTATCTATCTATCTATCTATCTATCTATCTATCTATCTATCTATCTATCTATCTATCTATCTATCTATCTATCTATCTATCTATCTATCTATCTATCTATCTATCTATCTATCTATCTATCTATCTATCTATCTATCTATCTATCTATCTATCTATCTATCTATCTATCTATCTATCTATCTATCTATCTATCTATCTATCTATCTATCTATCTATCTATCTATCTATCTATCTATCTATCTATCTATCTATCTATCTATCTATCTATCTATCTATCTATCTATCTATCTATCTATCTATCTATCTATCTATCTATCTATCTATCTATCTATCTATCTATCTATCTATCTATCTATCTATCTATCTATCTATCTATCTATCTATCTATCTATCTATCTATCTATCTATCTATCTATCTATCTATCTATCTATCTATCTATCTATCTATCTATCTATCTATCTATCTATCTATCTATCTATCTATCTATCTATCTATCTATCTATCTATCTATCTATCTATCTATCTATCTATCTATCTATCTATCTATCTATCTATCTATCTATCTATCTATCTATCTATCTATCTATCTATCTATCTATCTATCTATCTATCTATCTAGGACATAAGATATTTTTAAGCATATTTTGTTTCTAGATTGCCTTTTGTGCGACCGTTTTTCTTATTTTTTCATTTAGTGTTTCAGACAGTTTTGTTTCATACGCGATTGAAAAATTATTACAAATGAAACACATACGTATACAACAAAAAAGAGTTGAAATGCGTGAATTGCACGAATTTGGAATTAATAACACATTTTATAAATATAAAACATGGATTTAATGAGATAAAAATGTTCAAATGTATGAAATTGCCGTCTGATTTCCAGAAAACTAAGAATTTATTCACACAAAGCTCAAAAATAGTTTTATTATTAAAAGAATAGAAATAGAATATCAAAGGGCACGGTAGTGCCCAGCCAAGTTCTGGCACTACACCCTCAGGAACAAACTCAGGCGATTCTTGACCCCCTCCTATCTTCAGTACCAATGAAGTCAGAAACTTAAAACTCCGAATATATGCTAAGCTAGTCAGGCACAGGCGCCTCACCAAATTTCAATTTCCAGCATAAGCAGTTCCTGAGATATAAGGCCTCAAAAATCACAAAAAACGTAACTGACTGACTGACTGACAGATCATCAAAACTATGGAGCACTTCCCGACATCGTAGAATCTTGTTATTTTGCGCAACGGTAGGTCTTGTCATGCAAGCAGAGGAAAAAATCAAAAATTTGAAATTTTTCATTCAGGGGGCGTGGTATCCGCCCACTTTCTCCAAATTGGTGTTGGTTGAATGGAGCACTTCCGACTGCTGTAAAACGATGAAATTTGGTAAAGTGGTAGGGCTTAAATTGCATACAAATAAAAAAATAAAAAATTAGCGTTTTCCATTCAGGGGCGTGGTATCCGCCCACTTCCTCAGAACTTATGTTAATTATATATGGCAAACTTCCGATTGCAGTATGTAGAACAATGAAATTTGATAGAACGGTAGGGCTCAAGTGGCATATAAAAATAAAAATTGAGGTTTTCAATTCAGGGGGCGTGGTATCCGCCCACTTTCTGAGAAAATGTTTAATTTATATGGATCACTTCCGATTGCTGTAATTGGGGTAGGCATGTTAGTGTTAGGTATCTTGCCAGGATAAGAAGAAATAATTGAAGCGCAAATCAAATCAACCAATAACAAAAAGAAAATATACCAAAAGAAATAGGAAGCTATAAACTAAGTTGATTTTAGTAGGTAGAGTCTACCCTTCTATCTTTCCGTATCTTTTGAGATTTTGACATGGCAAAATATTAAAATCTTTGCAAAAAGGAGTGAGATCAGACCAAAAAACATAAATGTTAAAAAAAGAGCCAAGTTTTTCTATACAAAAACCTTTGTGTAACAAGTCAGCCGTGAAAAGTACTGAGATATAAAAGTACGCCAAGTTCTTACTTCATGAAGGTTTAATACCGAATATTTAAAGTAGAATAATATTGAAACAGATAGAATGTAATAGAGAAATTTTATTATTTAATGATTACTGACTAAAATTTGATGGGCTTACTTGGCAAGTTTTTTTTATGCCCAATTCGAAAGGTTTTAGAAACTTGACAAGTGAACCCATCAAATTTTAGTCAGTAATCATTAAATAATAAAATTTTTCTATTACATTCTATCTGTTTCAATATTATTCTACTTTAAATATTCGGTATTAAACCTTCATGAAGTAAGAACTTGGCGTATTTTTATATCTCAGTAATTTTCACGGCTGACTTGTTACACAAAGGTTTTTGTATAGAAGAACTTGGCTCTTTTTTTAACATTTATGTTTTTTGGTCTGATAGAAATTTCTTCAAAGTTTTTCAAGAATACAATTTGCGATACCAATTTTAAGTAATTACGTAGTAGTATTGGCGAATAGTTCTAAAAAGACTGGCGCAAAATGTCAAACAACCTATTATTTTTAATTTCATTGTATGATACTACTTAACAATTTGCTAACTTTAAAGTAGTTTACTAACTCATTCTTAGTTTAAAACATTTTCCAACTAGTATCGTACTAAAGGAATTCTTAATAAATTGCTTCTGAACACACCGAAAACATTGACAGTTCGTGCAAAAAACTAAGTAAACAAAACATTTGTGGCGTTTCTAAAAGCACGATATTCTTACGATGATTTTAACTTTAATAAAAGGGTAGATATAAATCTAGTATGATGGTATATTCGAGTAAAATTTGCTAAATAGTTGATTTATTTTAGTTTCATATTAAATTAGCTTTAACGTCGGGGGTACTAATTCAATTAAAATTTTGTGGCATTGATTTTAGGAAATAATTTCAAAAAATAATCGTTTCACTTGTTTTGAAGATATTGATTTTTCAAAAACAAAATTAGATTTTTTTTTTTCAAAAAATCCAAAAAATGTTTTTGCGAATGTTCTTATATAAAATATTATTGCTTCTCCTGCTAAAAAAAAATGGTTTAAATCGTTAGAACCGTTAATGAGAAAGTCGAAAACAAAAAGAAAAAGGTTGTGTGTACTGACGTACGCGCGGTAGAAGTAAAGCTTCCCTACATGTCGCTGTCTTTGACTGATAGCGTGTCGTTTTGACACGTCACTGACAGCTGCATAGAAATTTTGTTTACTCCCAACGCCGGAAAAGAAGTTTTACTTAAAAAAACGGTTCTATGACAGGTACCGTTAATAACATGTTATTCAAAAATTTTATTTTATCAAAATCATGGGTGCCGTTTTCGAGATAAATAAGATCTTACACTACGTGTGCGATACCGTTAGTTTCGGAGGTAAAAACAATTTTCAATTTCTCCTATCTCCCCTTAGGTCCCTTAGGTAAATTTTTTCCAATAGTTTTTTGTTATTATTAATTTGACTTTTAAAAATATGTTTTCATGTAACATTTTTTACAATGATCAATGATTTTTTTTAAATAATTTAATAATTTATTTTATATTTTATTTTAATATTTTTTTAAATAAATTATTTGAATAAAACTAAACTGTTTCTATTCTGTGAACCAAATGTGATTTTATAGCCTTTTTTTAAAGAAATTCAAATTCAAGCTCTATTGAACAAATGTGACTTTTTCATATACGACCAAAAATCATCTTAAATCTCTTTTTTTTTCCACTTTTGCACACGCAACTCATCTTAAATGGACATAAGAATTGAAAACGTCCTTCGAAAACGCAAGGCAAAATATCTTATCTCAACTTAAGATTTTGGAAATTAATATAAAATTCAATTTATAGAAAAGCCAAACTATCTTAAGTCATATTTTTCCTCATAACGACCAAAATATTAAAAAATATCTTTTTGAAAATAATTTCAAAAAAAGATCATAAAATTTTACATATAAATGGCTTTTACAAATAAAAATGTCCAAAGTGACTGAGGAACACCTTTTTCCAAAGCACAGAGTGTCATCGAGATAAACTGATTAAGGTTCGTGTTGGTAGACCTTCCTTTAAGGAAACCATGCTGAAGTGGAGAAACGATTGACTTGCAATGAAAATAAAGGACGTCATACACTATAATTTCAAAAAGTTTAGGGATAGGAGAGCTTAGCTTTCGGACGATAGTTAGAAATTTAGTTTTTACTGATTTTTTAAAGTGTATTAACATATTTTTTAAGAAAATTGCTAGTATGCCATCAGGACCAGGAGAAAAGTCATCTTGCAGAGAAGTGATCTTCTCACCGGCACTCTGAGGGTTTATGTCAATGGACTGGAGAGTGGTGTGCAAACTAAGATCGAGAAATCTGTGATACTCAAGATCAGTATGATTTTGACCGATGCTGTAAGATTCACAGAAGAAAGTAGCAAAAAAGCTCAATTCGGATTTCGAGCCCTTCGATCTACTGAAGATGCATTATTAAAATTTTGTAGTGAAATTTATGAAAACATCAACAATAATTTATTCTCTGCTGGTCTCTTCATTGACTTAACCAAGGCTTTTGACTTAGTAGACCATGATATTGTTTTGAAAAAATTGAACAATGCCGGAATGCGTGGGTTTATCTATATTTGGTTAGATTCTTATCTATCTAATAGGAAGCAATTAGTTAAAATAAATGGTAGCTTAAGTAGTTTATCCAATATTAGTATGGGCGTACCCCAAAGTACCCAAAGCTTATCAAAACAAGATTAATCCTCTTTTTGTTCCTCAAAAACATATTGTATTTATTTATTTATTTATTTATTTATTTATTTATTTATTTCATCAATGGATCAAAGATCTGCTGATTACAAAAATTAAAATAATTAACTAACTTACATTATACAAGTACACATTTACATATAAATAATAAGTCTTAAATTTAAGGTATATTTACAAGTATCTAAACATAACTACATACATAATTGAAAGCATATCTTTTTAAATAAATCTCTTTTTATATCAAGATCAATTTCATTGCAAATCATATTGAAAAGTCTAAGAGAGCGCGTAATTGGTTCATTCAACCCATAGTTAGTTCTATGAGGAGCACTATAAAAAAGTTCGTCTCTATTTCGAAGAACCCGTGTTGGGGCATATAAAGGCATTAATGACAGCAAATCAGAACAGGATATACGATTATCGAAAACATCTTTAACAAATAAAATACACTGAACTTGCCTGCGACATTGCAGCGTTTTTAAATCAACAAGAGAACATCTTGCTTTATATTCGGGAAGTACTCCATTCCAATTTAGTTTTCTCAACGCATACCTGGTAAATCTTTTTTGTATTCTTTCAATTCTTATTATATTATTCTCGTAGAAAGGATACCAAACAACACAGCAGTACTCAAGATTTGGTAACACTAAAGCCATAAATAAGTTCTTCAATGTATACGGATCTTTAAAATCATTTGAATTCCGTTTTAAAAAACCTAGCATGGAATTACCTTTTGAGACCACATAGTCAACATGCGATCGAAAATCAAACTTCTGATCAAAATGCACTCCAAGATCCTTGATAATGTTTACTCTTAACAGATTAACATTACGAAAATGATAATTATTAATAATGAGAGATGGTGATCTCGTTGCGCTAAATATTTTACACTTAGAAAAGTTCAGTTTAAGGTGATTGTAACTACACCATCCAAGAAAATTGTTAATATCTAGTTGTAGCCGTGCACAATCCGCAGGCGAAGATGTAGCAAGAAAAATTTTAACATCGTCGGCATACATTAAGCACTTGCAGTACTTCAATACCGATGGTAAATCATTAATAAATAATAGAAAAAGGAGAGGGCCCAAGTGACTTCCTTGAGGAAGACCCGATATGACATCAATATGTATTGAGGTGCATTCATCTATTTTAACAAATTGTTTTCTGTTTGTTAGATAGGAATTTAACCAATTTAGAAAACCAATGTTTAAACCCAAACTTTTTAGTTTTTGCAAGAGAACACCATGATAAACTCGGTCAAATGCCTTAATAAAATCGGTATATAGGACATCAACTTGTTAACCCTTTTCTATGGTATTTACACAGAAATTTGTAAAGAGGCTTAAATTTGTACAGGTTGATTTTCTTTTACAAAGCCATGTTGGTAAGGGGATAAGAACTCCTTAACCGAATAATAAAGATTATGGGTTACTATTTTTTCAAATAGTTTTGGAATCGCAGATAGCTTTGAGATGGGTCTATAATTGCTTACAAAATGCTTAAGACCATTTTTATATACCATTCCTCCATTCCATTCCTCTAGAAAAATGAGAGAGATTTATTGAAGATACTGGTCAAAACAGCACAAAGGGAAAGAGAACATTTTGATAAAAGAATAGGTGGGATTGAATCGAAACCACCCTTTTTTGCAATATCTATTTCATTTAAACTTTTGAAAACTTCATCTTCTGTTAATTTAGCTAACGAAAAATTAAGTAAAGGAACAGTGTCTGGGTATAAGTCATCAATATTGTCAACTATATCAGAATTATAGGACGTTTGAAAATAACGCGCAAAGAGATCACACGATGATTGAATATCGCTAGATTTATTGTTTTCATACTCCATACATTGAGGAAAACATGAACCTTTTCTTTTAGAGTTGATAAATACCCAAAAGGATTTCGAATTATTTTTAATGTTGGCTTCAGTGTTAACCAAATAATGTCTATATAAAAACTTGTTAAGAAATTCAAACTCTTTTCTTAATTGGAAAAACTTTTCCCGATCTGCAAGCAACTTTGTCAATTTAAAGCGCTTAAATGCCTTATTTTTAGCATTTTCAAGATTCTTTATCCTAGGGTTGAACCATGGAAGCTTAAAAGTTTTTTTTTCTTTTTGAGGTAGGAACAAAACGCTCTATACCTTCAAACAATATTTGTTTAAATTGAGTAAACATATCTTGTAATGACTTGCCGTATATAAGATCATACCAATTTACATTCGTGTAAAAATTATTAAGTTCAGTGAAATCTGCCCTTGCGAAATTATAAAAATACTGATTTTTTAATGAAGAACTTGCATAATCATAAAACTCAAAAGATAAGCATAAAGCCTTATGATGAATGGAATTATTTAATAAAGGAAAATCAGACATAACTAAAGAGTGTTTTAATTCATTGTTTATAAACACTAAGTCTAATATTCTTCCTATACTGTTTTTTACATTATTTATTTGAAAAAGATCCATAGCGGATAATGAGTCGACAACCAACATTTCTACGTCTTTAATTACATTAAAAGGTATTAAAACATGATCTTCTTCCATGTATTGCCAGTCGATATCACCTAAATTAAAATCGCCAAGTATACATAGGAATTGGTTAGAATTTAAATCATTAGCTATTGCTTGAGCATTAGAAATATGTATGTTCATTGTATACTTCTATTCCACTCATGGGACGAATATAACTTACAATAAAAAATAAATCTTTACTATCAGCAGAATCTTTGGAACTTACACTAACACAAAGTTGCTCAATTTCATCTCCGTCATTCAAAAGATTGTATTGCGTGCTACTAAATGTTGTTCGGACGGCAATCAAGACGCCTCCTCCTCGAGCCCATCCTGTTGTAGAAGAACGATCTTTGCGATACACGTTGAAAGAAGAGTTGAAAAGCTCCGATGAGTTAAAATTTGAGTTAAACCACGTTTCAACAATGATAATCACATCAGACTCATGGATTGAAGAAGATAAGAAAAGCTGGTTAGTTTTAGTTCGCAGGCCACCAGCATTTTGAAAATAAACACGAACTTCAGACAAATTTATTCTAGGCGTTGAAGATGCTATTATTTCGCCTTGGAAGTGTCGTCCTTCTTTGGAAAATTTACAAATTTTTTTATTTGCACATTAACAGGCCAGATTGATGGATCTAAGGCTATATCAAAATAGTTTGCAGGAATCCCTAGCTTGAAATTGACATAGCGAAGTGAATTAGGGTCAGCATCTTTCGCAATTAGCATCGAACAACAGAAACAGCTTTTCGGAATATTTAATTTAATTGCAGCATAATCCATTATATTGTCTTCAGTCACATTATTAGCCAAACGAGAAAGATGCAGAAACCGCAGTGAGGGAAGAGAATTTAGTGTGAGCTCACCTTCAGCAACAGCAGCAGTACCAAACATTGTTTTTTTCGAACGATGACCATTTAAGTTTTTCTTTCGACTTGCATCCTTAGTGAGAGTCCCTTTTTGGTTCGTAGTTGTAGTCCCAGAATCAACATTGGCAACACCGACATCACTGCCAACATCAGCAGTCACACCAACACCAACCGAAGGCAAAACAACTTCAGCGTCATCAATGCCAGTATTGAGAACGACACCACTGACAACACCATCATCAACAACATTAGCAGCACCTTCACGATCGCTTCCAACAGCAACAACGGCAGCACCAACGGTAGCAACCACAATACCACATCAACAGCAACAACTTTTGATATTTTTTTTTTGTTATTCAGAACTGCATTACGACATGAACTTTCATCAGTTTCAGTTCTATCAGAACCAGCGGATAGAGATGATGTGCATGTTTCAACAGCAGCCGTCGTCGTTGTCGCATTTCCTTTTGACGTCGATGCTTGCACATTTAAAGCATAAACAAAATCGCTACTCAGCGTAGAAGAGTTCGAATTGCTTGCTGTTTTTGTATTTAACTTGGAAGTAAGCGGTTTATTAACTTTCGCGAGGGTTTTGTTGTTATTGTTCGCACCAGATTTCGGTGTAGGTGACGGAGAGAGAGCAACTTTAGGCAATGGTGATGGTGAATAAGGGAAACGAGGAGAAGAAGAAATGCTTTTCTCTTTCAAAATTTTCAATTGCTTGTTGTTTTTGTTTGGATCAGCAGGCAAGGGCTTAGCTTGAGAACGTGTTATACAGTCATGGAAAAAATAATAGAAACACGCTTCTTCTGTGCCGTTTTTTAAAAACAAAAAGTTTATTGGAAGGAAATTGAAAATTAAAAATACATACAATAAGTCTCTATAAAGTTTAAAATATACACAATATTAAATTTATTAATAAAAAGAAAAATTAGTAATAAGAAAAATTAAAATTAATATTAACAGCCATTTTACCCTGGAAAAAATAATAGAAACAATATTATAATTGTGTTTTTCTTTTTGGTAAAGAGAAACTTTACAGTTAAATTGGTTCATATTCGTTTAGTACTTGGTCGTTGCACCTTTATTTTTAATGACGGCTTCACATCTCCGCCCCATGGAATGAACCAACTTGGCGCATGTCTCGGAAGGTATGGAATACCATACATTTTGTATTATGGACCACAGTTCTTCCTTATTCTTCGCTCTCAAGACTCCAATTTTCCTCTTAAATATGCCCCACAGGTGTTCTATGGGATAAAGATCCGGGGACTGCGATGGCCACTCCATAACATTTATTTTAATTTTGTTAAAGTATTCCTTAGCCAATTTTGAGGATTGCTTGTGGTCGTTATCCTGCATGAATTCCCATTAAATTGGCATGTTCTCTTCGGCAAATGGCAGCATAACTTCATTTATGATTCGGACGTAGTCAATAGCACACATTCTGTCTTTTATCATGACCAAATCATGATATTTCCTCCACCATGTTTAAAAGTCATTTTTGTGTACCTTGGATCGAATTCTGCATTCTTAGGTCGTCGGATATACATTTTGCCATCGGAACCAGATAAATTTATCTTTGTTTCATCCAACCATAAAACGTTGTTCCAATTTTCTCGTTGGGCGTGTTTATTTGCAAAAGTCATTCTCTGCAAAATATTTTTCTTGCTCAAGAATGGTACTTTTCTGGGACTCCTTCCAGGAAGCCTTGCTTCCATTAGTCGGTTTCTTATTGTACGGCTTGAAACAGGCGCAATTAGTTCAATTTTTAAGTCGTTTGAAGAAGAAAAAGGCTTTTTTTACACAGTCGTACCAATATCTTATCAAACCGCGTTGAGGTCTTTCGTTTTCTGCCTCTTGTTTCTGGCTTTGGACTTCAATGGAGAACTGTAAATATCTCCTTTTTTGAACAATTTATTGCTTGTGCTATTTCTTCCATAGTTTTCCCATTTTTCTGAAGTTTTTTATTAAATTGCGCTCAGTAATAGTACAATGCACTCCACGACCCATTTTTATAAAATTTTGAAATAACTGTTATATGTTTTTTTATTAAAACGACTGAAACACGTGCAAAACTAATAAACAACAATAAAACGTCTATTTCAATAAAAATAAAAAACGAAATTTAAGTCAAATTGAAAGTCAAAGTACCTTGTTTCTATTATTTTTTCCAGGCGAAATTATCACTTAGCTCATTTTTTTACCGTTAAGTCCAAAGAAATAGCTAATGACAACAAACGGCTGCACCATTTCAAAGTCATGAAAGGTGCAATTAATATATAAAAATTAGAACCGAGGAAGACGTAATTGTATGTAGTTATTAATGGTTGATCATTATGTAAAGCTTTGTTTCTATTATTTTTTCCATCACTGTACGTACTGGTTTCACGAGATTATCAAAATCAGATTTATGCTCAATAAAAAAGCGATATAAGTCTTTGATAATTGGTATGCAACTAAGAAAAGAAATGTTTTTGCATGTACTGCACTTCCAGAAAATGTTATCATTAGATTCAAGCACAGCGCGATCAGAATCACTTAGTTTTGTACATTTGTAATGAAATCCGGATAAACAAATTCCGCAACAAATTGAGTCACTTTTAGAAGTAAGGAAATTACATTGAGAACATTGGATGTCCATAATGAAAAAGGTAAAATAATTTAGAGAAAATCTGAGAAGTATCTGTGATGAGAGCGAACACTGAACTGTACGAATCATTTGTAGAAAAAATCGCTTTCATAATAGTTTCATTTTATTTCGAGAATTAAAAATTCTTCCTGTAAGACATTTGTATTACTTGAAAGTTTTAAACTTATTTTTCATTAGAAGAGGACAATATTCTCAGAGGTTGTGTGTTGCGAAATAGGCTGAAATTAATTTTATTTAGAAGTAGGTTGAGTTGATTGAAATCGGCGATGCGAAGGTGGAAATGAGAGGAGTTTTCAGATTCAATAGTTGTGATATTTTGATCGATAGAGAAGATAAGAGATAGAGGGGGCGATAGAGGTCAAAGGAGATATAAAAGATGTTAGCTTTCCGAGACGATAGAGTTGTAAGGGCCGGAGTAGAAGATAAGATCAAGTTTTCTTTGTAAATTATTGCGGATCCCACTTAGTTGGTAGAGGCCGAATTCAAATAACCGATCAGTGAACAGAAATTCCTTTTCGGAAGTTGGATTAGAAGGAACAAAACATGATTCGTCCTCAGAGGGAATCCAATGTAAGTCAGATAAATTGAAATCACTGATGATTATACAGTTGTCACGGGATGTTGCACTTCCAATTAAGGAATCGATTGAGTTGACAAATTCTTGATAGACTTGAGTGGGTTGTGAAGGGCGAATGTAGTAACAAATAAGATAGAAACATCGATTACAGATAGTTTCCTTTATGCAGACGAATTCAAAGAATGGCGATTTTGAGACTTCCACTAATGATGCGTTAAAATGGATATCCACGGCCAAAAGGACACCACAACCTGAGGAAGCGAAATCTGTAGATTGACCACCCGCACGAAAGACGACGAAATCAGAAGCGAATAACTCATTATCAAGAAAACCGTCAGATTTATTATGTAAGAATGAAAGTTAGAGAAAGACGTTTTAATACAGTTTGGTATCTCGCAACCTAAACATTAAATACGGTTCATCGATGGTATCAGTTTTTGTTTTAGGGTCCACAAATTTGGATGCAAGTTTGACTTCAGGAAAGAACATTGGATCAAACACAGGTGGAGAAAAAAAAGAGTTGGTAGGTATTGAAACAGGAATGTTAGAAGACGAAATAGAAGGATTTAAGGTCTGAGAGGGTATGAAGTTACTATAATGTTCACCAGAATAAATGCTTTTGTGTACGTTAGAACGTATTAGTGCAGTACTATAATGAAAATGTGGACTCTAAGACCAAAAAAACAAGCTATTTTGAATCAATAATTCAACAAGTCCAATAATAGTGTTAAATATTCTAATTGGCTGATTTATTTCAGTAGTACATTTATATAGAGTTTGTATTATAAAAACCTTCATATTATAAAATGAACATGTTTGCTTTTAGTCCAGTCAAAGCGTCATGAAAAAGGGCCTGACCTTGCGCGCAGAGGCATGGTCTATTTTTTTTTCATGGATCGATAGGTGCTTATGAGAAAAGCTTAAAACCAAATTTGCACCACATGACAACTTTTTTTACCAAAGTTATTGGTAAAAATGTGTTTTGTGTCATTTTTTGGTCATTTGCGAATATCTCGGCTCCACTATCTCGTACAAACAAAAATTAGACATGTATTTATTCCTAATAACATTATCTATTATGTTATAAGAAAAACATTTGTTTAAACAAATTTAAAAAAAAGTTATAGTAAGTTAAAATAATTTTTTGTTGTTTAAAAATCACTTTTTCGTGATTATTAAGAAAAAAGCTCATTTAACGATGAAATTTTTATTTTTTATTATTAAAGTTCTTGTAATTCCCTATAATATAAAAAAAAATCAACACTCTACGATGAACGAAAGCCGAGTAATAAATTATTGAACATAGGTAAGTCAGCGCACCCACGCATTTTATGATTTTATGTTTTAATCAATATCTCAGCCCCAGTATATCGCAAAGTAAAAATAAAAAAACTCTATTGCTAATAACAATATTTTCTATCAACTTGCATTTAATTTAATATGTTTGAGCAACAAAAATAAAAAGTTACCGTTGGTTTGAACGTTTTTTTTCTTATTTTTAATACCTGTTTTTCATAGTTATTGAGAAAAAAACTGTATTTCACGGTAAATACTTTTCAGTTTTGGATTTTTGTTTTATAGTCCTCCTATTTCTTCAAAATAAAAAAAAAATTAGTCCATTACGACAAACGGGAGCCAAGATATTCATGATTTAAAAACTTAGGAAAGCTTACAATTTAGTATCTTAACCTTGTAGCTTGTAATTTTGGTGTCGCCAGCAACAAGAAGCAACGAATATGTGTGTAAGTATGTGTGGGGTGTTTGAAGGATACCAATATATCTTGTTGCTGGCGACACCAAAATTACAGGCTACAAGGTTAAAATACTAAATTGTAAGCTTTCCTAAGTTTTTAAATCATGAATATCTTGGCTCCTGTTTGTCGTAATGGACTAATTTTTTTTTTAATTTGAAGAAAATTAGCAGGACTATAAAACAAAAATCCAAAACTGAAAAGTATTTACCGCAAAATACAGTTTTTTTCTCAATAACTATGAAAAAAAGGTATTAAAAACAAGAAAAAAAACGTTGAAACCAACGGTAACTTTTTATGTTTTTGCTCAAACATATTAAATTAAATGCAAGTTGATAGAAAATATTGTTTTTAGCAATACAGTTTTTTATTTTCACTTTGCGACATACTGGGGCTGAGATATTAATTAAAATATAAAATCATAAAATGCGTGGGTGCGCTGAATTACCCATGTTCAATAATTTATTACTCGGCTTTCGTTCATCGTAGAGTGTTGATTTTTTTTTATATTATAGGGAATTACAAGAACTTTAATAATAAAAAATAAAAATTTCATCGTTAAATGAGCTTTTTTCTTAATAATCACGAAAAAGTGATTTTTAAACAACAAAAAATTATTTTAACTTACTATAACTTTTTTTTAAATTTGTTTAAACAAATGTTTTTCTTATAACATAATAGATAATGTTATTAGGAATAAATACATGTCTAATTTTTGTTTGTACGAGATAGTGGAGCCGAGATATTCGCAAATGACCAAAAAATGACACAAAACACATTTTTACCAATAACTTTGGTAAAAAAAGTTGTCATGTGGTGCAAATTTGGTTTTAAGCTTTTCTCATAAGCACCTATCGATCCATGAAAAAAAAATAGACCATGCCTCTGCGCGCAAGGTCAAATGCAGAGTATATCTAATAATGAGTACCCAGTAGGAAATTTGCTCCTCAAGGAAAAATAAAGTTGAATTCCTCGTAGAAATCACGTGGCACTTTCATTGAGTAGAAGGTCTGCATTGGTTTCATTCATCGAAAGTCATGCAATGAGTCAGTAGTTTGCAATCCCAGTTGCATCTTGTGCTTTGTTCTCGAAAGAAGGTAAAGAAAACATGAAACAAAGCAATATCCTTCTTACACATCCTTAATGTTAATGAATACAATGCTGAACACGTTAAATTATTCCTGCATCTTTTCAGTGGTTATTGTAATCCACAATTGAGTGTTTAATGCCTGCGATGTGAAAGAGAAAACAACCCTTTCTTTTCTTTGGAATTGAAAACAACCTTTCAATAGAGCAAAACTATGATGATCAGGTGATATCGCTAGGAAAAAGGAATGTATTTTTTCATGAACTTCGTTTACTGAGCAAAAATAGTCTGCAAGCTGAGAGGAAAAAGAGAGAGATTTTGACCTGCAATAAACAATCCTTTTTTTTTTGGGTTTTTCCCGCGATGGGTCGGCGTCTCAGCGACGCTCAATAGGTCTTTTTTGTCATGAGTTATTTCTTTTGTTTTGGAATGATTTAGTGTCAATTTTGTGATCAAAGAAAACGGTTGTGCGGGGTTTTCTGTGTTTTCAATCAATTTACTCAAGATTAAATAACAACCATGGAGAAGGAGAACAATTCACCAACGGTAAATTCCCTATATTCTTTTGAATGTTTTGCCAAAAGTAAATATTCCTCTTTTTCTTAGATCTCAAATGAACACGAAAATGAAGATGAATAATCCCTAAGCTGCTCCCCAAATTCTACCAAGTGTCAAAGGAGAGTTTTTCGACCAACTGTTTGTGTTACGTCTTACAACAAGACAATGTAAGACATATATATCTACTAACTTTTTTAAAATGTACTATAATAGTTAATAAAATAAATACGTACATAACACAAATTTAATTTATTTTTTTCATTCAAGCGACAAATTTGCCTATAAATTTCAAGCGCTTCTTCTATTGATGAAATAAGAAAAGAAATGGATAATGATTTCATTCATATTCCTTCTCTTAATAAAACATCGCCTAAATGCATTCCTTTTTTCAAAACTGAAAAAACGAGCTTCAAATATGTACACAATTCTGTAGTGAATAATTAGTATTTTCAATGATTCTTTCCCTGAGGCAATTGATTAAATGTTGACTCACTTTTCATTAATTTATTTCCATTGAGGAAAGCATCACATCAATAGAACCAGTTTTTTCATACATAAAAATTACCCATGAAATCGAAGATGCCGTGAGCATAGTGATTTCATAACAAAATATGCATCGAGAAAGTGTGTACCTCCTTCCAATGACAAGCCTGTGTTAAATTCCTCATAGGATTCCGTAGGAAATTCATGGGTGCAGCTCCTTTTCCATGATGAAACACCTACTTCTTCATTAGTGAATTTTTGGAAATTTCCTACTCCCAGTAGGAAATTTCCAAAAATTCACTAGTGAAGAAGTAGGTGTTTCATCACGGAAAAGGAGCTGCACCCATGAATTTCCTACGGAATCCTATGAGGAATTTAACACAGGCTTGTCATTGTAAGGAGGTACACACTTTCTCGATGCATATTTTGTTGTGAAATCACTATGCTCAAGGCATCTTCGATTTCATGGGTAATTTTTGTGTCTAAAAAAACTGGTTCTATTGATGTGATGCTTTCCTCAATGGAAATAAATTAATGAAAAGTGAGTCAACAATTAATCAATTGCCTGAGGGAAAGAATCATTGAAAATACTAATTATTCACTACAGAATTGTGTACATATTTGAAGCTCGTTTTTTCAGTTTTGAAAAAAGGAATACATTGAGGCGATGTTTTATTAAGAGAAGGAATATGAATGAAATCATTATCCATTTCTTTTTTTCAATAGAAGAAGCGCCTGAAATATATGCAAATTTATAGTTTGAATGAAAAAAAAAAAAAACAAATTAAATTTGTGTTATGTACGTATCTATTTTATTAACTATTATAATACATTTTAAAGAAGTTAGTAGATATAATGTCTTACATTGTCTTGTCTTGTTGTAAGACGTAACACAAACAGTTGGTCGAAAAACTCTCCTTTGACACTTGGTAGAATTTGGGGAGCAGCTTAGGGATTAATCATCTTCATTCTCCTGTTCATTTGAGATCTAAGAAAAAGAGGAATATTTACTTTTTGCAAATCATTCAAAAGAATATAGGGAATTTACCGTTGGTGAATTGTTTTCCTTCTCCATGGTTGTTATTTAATCTTTAGTAAATTGATTGAAAACACAAAACCCCGCACAACCGTTTTCTGTGATCACAAAATTGACACTAAATCATTCCAAAACAAAAGAAATAACTCATGACAAAAAAAGACCTATTGAGCGTCGCCGACCCATCGCGGGAAAAACCCAAAAAAAAAGGATTGTTTATTGCAGGTCAAAATCTCTCTCTCTCTTTTTCCTCTCAGCTCGCAGACTATTTTGCCCAGTAAACGAAGTTCATGAAAAAATACATTCCTTTTCACTAGCAATATCACCTGATCACCATAGTTTTGCTCTATTGAAAGGTTGTTTACTGATTTTCAATCCCAAAGAAAAGAAAGGGTTGTTTTCTCTTTCACATCGCAGGCATTAAACACTCAATTGTGGATTAGAATAACCACTGAAAAGATGCAGGAAAAATTATAACGTGTTCAGCATTGTATTCATTAACATTAAGGATGTGTAAGAAGGATATTGTTTTTTTTTCATGTTTTCTTTACCTTCTTTCGAGAACAAAGCACAAGATGCTACTGGGATTGCAAACTACTGACTCATTGCATGACTTTCGATGAATGAAACCAATGCAGACCTTCTACTCAATGAAAGTGCCACGTGATTTCTACGAGGAATTCAACTTTATTTTTCCTTGAGGAGCAAATTTCCTACTGGGCTGGGTAGGGACACTTTCTACACATATGCAAGTCCTACTATCACAAATAAAAACAAGAACAAAAACAAACAATAAGCGTGAGAAGTTCCAAAGTATTAATTTTAATCCTTACGACAATTCACTAATGTAAGAAAAACCCACAATATTTTTTTCAAGCACCACCACAAACAATCTCATTCGTAAGATATATAAATGCAATATTTTTTCATAAGGTTTTTTAAAGGCGCGATAGGTTGGTTGCTTGCGAGCGTATTTTTTCTCTGTGCCGTTCTCATCTTTTGAGTGACCATATTCTTTTTTTTCGTGATACTGGATTATTTCTGTCGATTAATTTTTTTTTAATGATATAGACCATATACATGAATCTTAAATTTTTATTTCATTTTTAAATATTGAAATATTCATTTGATATTTGTTTGGTATTCTCAAAAAATAAAACGAAGCCATTTTTGGTTGAGTAGTAGCAACAGCATTTTTACTTCTTAAGTATTTTTTTAAGAAGTTGGTCACACTAGGAGGAGTGGATTGGGAATTGTTTACATTTTTTTCATAATGTATTTTCAAAGGCGCGACGAGTTGAATTCTTATCTCTCTTTCACCATCACACTTCTTATTTTCATCTATTTCTCGTTTCTGTGTACTTAAAAAAAATTTACTGATTAGAAACACGTGGGGAGTGTCCCTACTCATTATTAGATGTACTCTGGTCAAATGACGCTTTGACTGGACTATTTGTGATTGATAGATTTTTGTGATTGTGAAACAAAAATATTGGTCTTAGGTTTAGTAACAATTTTTCTTTTTGATACAATTTGTATGAGATGTTTTTGGATTGGTTTGTTACCCATTTTGAGATTTTAATTTTCCCTAGTAAGTAAATATTTGTATAGGATGAGCAAAATATTTATTGAAATCGTGATGGAATAAAAATTTTAAAACATGATTTATTAATTTTATAACACTCTTTAATATTGAACTTAAATCTACGTATAAAAAGTTTACGGATCCATTGTTGCTGGGTGTATTTGTTAAAAAGAAATGTTCATATTCGTTTAGGCTTTTTAATTTTCTCAGCCTATTGTTCCATTCGTCGAGAGTCCAGGTTGTGTCAAAGCGTTTGATGGTAGGCACATCCGGAGCAGAAGAATTAGTGGAATTAAATGTAATAGAGTGTAGGTCTTAAGGGTAGGTCTACCCCAGAAGCAAACTCAAATCTCATGTAAAAACGTGTACATGTATTGGTGTACAAATATGGCTCTCTTAGTTAAGAATTTTTGTGTTAAGGAAATAAATTTACCTCGTCTCGTCTCTTCAGGATACCTCTTTTTTCGCATCACGCATAGAGATAGAGAAAGATAGAATAGAATATAAAAAAAAAATAACAGAAAACGGGAACAAGGCACGAGTGGCAAGCTGGCAAGCCGCACAGTCAGCGCAGCGCACAAACATTTGATTTTGAATTGACTCGGATTGCGCAAAAGATAAATGAAAGATTTTGTTTTTCCTTTTGTATTTTGGGTAGAAAAAATTATTTTTCGTGAATCGTAATTGTTTGAGGTTTAGGAAAGGGAAATTGAGTTTTTTGCATTCAATTTTGTGCAGAATTAGACACAATAATAGACGGTTTGTTTTCTGTTTTATTTTTGGTTGCAGGTGAATTGAAACTTTTCGCATTTAGGTAGATAGCGTTTTTATTCCTTGCGTATTTATACAAGGTTAATCTGTTGGTTCTAGGACTTTTACTTTTAAGGATATTTTAAAAAATAAAGAAAAGGGAGTACAGATTTAGACATTAGGAACCCGGGGAATTTGCTCTGATATTTATAATTTATTTTTAATGTAGACAATTAATTTTAGGAAACAGTTCACAATTCAAAAATTGCTCAACTAAAAAAATTATTAAATTTCCTAACCGAAGTAAATTAATAGACTTTCAAAAATAATAATGGTAACTATGTACCTATACCTATAAAAATGTTCGTTTGAGTCTTTTTCAAAGGGCTGTAACTCTGCGAAAAGTGATCGTATTGGAATGAAACCAAAAGCGTTTTAAATATTTCTTTTTCTTGTTTCAGAGTTTCTAAAAATGAAAAATATCCATAGTCAACCATTTTAATTTTTTTTTAAAGGGCTTCATTGTCTTGAGGTTATTTATGATTTAATAAAATTAATAAGTGCAAAAAAATATAGCCTCAGATTAAAAAGTGGTTCCGTCTTTGACCACTAATTTACATGTAAAAATTGACAACATAAAAGGTAAATTGGGCAGTTTTGAAAACATGAATAAATTTGTTATAGATAATGGATTCTTTGAAACTATTTATGGAGATACATAATTGATTTTTTACAATTGACCGTTCATTTAATAAAAGTGGAAAAGTGTTTTTAAACAAACAGACTATCAATTTTGAAATTGGTTGATCAAACCGTTCGTTTATTATCTATTGTTCCTGAATATTATGTACCTAATCATCAAAATAAAAACAATGATAACAATTTTCATAGTTTTGCATTTGTTACATATCTTAGACTTGAAGTCCCTATCAGCTTTACTATTTCCGGAAAAAAATCGAAGGTGAGAGGAAAAAAAAAATGATGTAAATTGGGAAAAATCGAAGTAGGTTTTAAAATGACTTTTAATTTACTTTTAGAAAAATTTGAACTGGGAATTTTCATAAGTTGACATTACAACACAAGAGAATAATGATTTCGTCTATCTGCAACTCTGTACCTCAATCTGCAGCCACTTTAGCTCGGTTCCTTCCATACAGCCATTATGAAATATTATAATTATTTTGAAAACAGCTCTAATGCTTTTTTTTTTAAATTATGTATAGATAACTGTACCAACAATGCAGTCCACACTTTGGTAAAAAATAAATGTTATTATCGGTACCTGTCATAGAACCTTCTTTTTATTTTCTACTTTTTCATTTGCGACTCTTCCGATTTCGATCAAAATTTTTAAATCGCAGATTCTTTGATTTTGAAAGAATATTGTATACGACAAATGTTTTCTTAAAATGTATACTTTTAAATACTTAAAATTATCAATACATTTCTTTTAATTTTAAAGAAAATTGTGTATAAATATTTAATTTTATTTAATTAATAAAACATTCTTTTATAAAAAATATAAAATATATTTAAATATAGTTTAATTTAAAATTAAAAATACATATGCAAGCGAAATTTTCATAGGATTCGTGTACACATCAGTGTGTTGAGTTCCTATGCTTTTAAACTTACTTATTTGTGTTAATTTATTTTGTTGACATTCTTTTTTTTTTGTAATTCGATGAATCTCTTCTTCGTTGGAATAGAAATTACTCGTACCTTTCGGACCGTTCACTAAAAGTAGTTTTGGACGGTTTCAAATCTGATATCCACAAAATAAATGCTGGTGTGCCCCAGGGGTCCGTTTTGTTTCCGACAGTTTCTGTCTATAACTGTTGCTCCGCTTAATTGTTTTGCTGACGACAGTAACCTTAGTTTTTCATATTCGTTTTTAGATTCACATCCTCGGATGTGGACTACCAACGGCAGCGTATGATAAGCTCATTTAATTATGATCTTCAAAAACTCAATGCTGTTTGGCACTTGCATCGAGGAGACTGAACAGCTTCTAGGTATGTGCATCAGAGACCATCATTTGTGAAGTGTTAACATGTTTGACGTAACCAAAAACGCCGCTAAGTGTTTAAATTTTCTCCGCCGATGCAAGAAGTTTTTTACCCCTACTAATCTGGCTGTAATCTATAAGGCCTATATTCGTCCAAAGCTCGAGTGTAATTCCCACTAGGTAGGTGCTCTAAAAACCCTCTTAAGTCTCTTGCACAGAATTCAAAAGAGAGCTCTAAAAATGAAAGGCGACCGTTGTCTAACTGAAACATTTGAATCTCTCGAGCACCGCCGCAATTTTCATAAACAATGCTCTAGTGAAGTAGGCAGTTGCGTTCTCCCCCTCAAACAATTCAACCGTAATACCCGTACTTCTAGGACTGCTCATCATTTTACCCTTGGGCCCAATTTTGGACGTACTGTCAAGTACAGTGATTCCTTTTTTAGCCGCACTACACGCATCTGGAATGCTTTACCCGGCTCAATATTTCTCACTCATTGTAATGTGCAGACATTAAAAACCAATATGTATCGGTATTTCCTTTCTCATCCTATCCTACTTTCCTAATTTCTTGCACTGTGTTTAACAATTTAATGGTATTCATGACCCCTTGAGTGCGCGTTTAATATAAAAAAATACTACCTAAGTAGAGTGAAATAAAGAAAAAGAAGTAGATTTGGACTTTTTTTTGTGAAATTGAAGTAGGTTAAAACAGAGATTTTTAAAATGAGGTAGATTTCAGTATTTTGCTGATGGTGCGAAGTAAGAAGTAGATTTTAAATATTTGGAAAAAAAAGTAGATCTACTATAATTGAAGTAAAATGGTGCCACTGGTTCCCATTCGCTGAAACAAATTTCGAAGAAAAAGTTTGTCAATTTTATTTCCAATAACATCATTGTATTTTAATTTTACTTTGTATACTACTATACTAATTTTAAGCTTCTATTTTATTACCTAAGCAAAAACTAAAAATGCATTTTATATAAAAACTGATCTCATTCAAAAAACAAAAAACCAATTTCATTAAGTAATTTCGAAATTATTCACAATTTGTCTTTTTGATTTTGACACCAACAACATTATTGGAAAACTAATACTTGTTTTTTTTTACAAATTAAAAACTAAGTGATAATGAATATATGAACATACATATGTATGTATATTATATAAAGGTCGTTCTTATTAGAACTGGGCCAGACTTGCCTATTGCCCTTTGTTAAAAATTATCTAATTTCGAAATTTTCAACGAAATTACATCATGTGGCCTAATGAAAACGAAGTACGCATTACATATGTATGTATTTTCTATTTGCTTACTTTTTATCAATTTTTTTTTGCTTGGGTTTTTTGTTTCCTTTGTTTGTTTTTGGAGGCATTAGGTATACCTTTGCAGCTAGGTTGTTGCAAAAAAATATTTATTGGTATGTACAAAATAGCAGAAAATAACAGTAACGAGAGTTAAAATTGTTATTTATATACGTGACCTTTTTCTACGATCCAATTAAGTAACGAGAGTATTATCTATCACCATGACATATTGAATTAAAGGAGACAAGTCTTCCTATGTAAAACCAACAAAAATACATAAAAGAGGCGCACTTCCCATATTCTTTCTACATATTTACATACTTTGACATACCTCCCAATTTCACCATTCTTCTACCAGTGGAATACGTCACCACTGAAAACAAAATGTGATCGAATTTTCCTTCTGAACTTATTTATATAAATATGTACATAGGTATTTAGATTAATAGATACCTGCACACATAATATTTTGGCGCCATCCACTTGCCATATCCCTTGGTTGTTGCGTATTCGCTTACAGTGAAATGCAATTTCATCATCTAATATGTTTTTGATACATCCATTACCTACCTACGCAAAATTAAATCAAAACAATCCTTACGATACCAAATCAAATCACGGCGGCGCGGCGTTGCACCTCTACATTACCTATGAACCTACCTATCGGAAAAAAAACAACACAAAATCTATTGTATATATTTATATGCATATGTATGTATCTTATTCTATACACAACATCGCAAATTTCATTTCTTCCATCATCTACACACCCTTTTACAAAAAAAAATGAAGATCACTATGCATCGCAATTTATTACTATGTGTGTACCTAAAATGGCTTTCCATAGAAAAAACAAAAAAAAAAACAGTAGAAGTGATGATAGATCGCAAATAAAAAAATACAAAAAAACAAAATTTATGACAGCGAATTTGTGATATACCTACCTACTTATATACTTTTTTATACATACACAAAGAACATTTTTCCACTCTACCTCCGACAATGTGGAATGGTCATTGCATCATTTACCTACTAAAAACAATCATTTCTAACACGTTTTTTTTTATTTTTTCTGTTCTTGTAATACGAGATGCAAGATGACAAGTCATAAACAAGAATAAAAAACTAAATAAGCCCAGACAAAAAAAAAAAAAAAGAATCAAGAGAGCGGATGGGCGGACAAAATTCTTTTGCACAGAGAATACGAAACCTTCTCTTTCAAAGCGCTGATATTGCAGTGGCATTCTTGTGAACTGAAAACTTACTTGTGTGCGTGTGCAAAGGAACTTTTTGTTAAAAAATGCAAAACAGACCTCTTTTATAAAAATAAAATTAAATAAATATTCAGTGAAAAAAGTATTTTGTATTTTTGAATTTAGTAAATAAAATATCAAACAAAAATAAAAAAAATATGTGAGAACTGTATTATTAATACTTTTCTTGCAAATGCATTACAAATACTGTCATATTAAATTGCATTTTTTTGAACTTTAGATGAGTTTTATTAAATTTTTAAGAACGATACGCTGTTCAGGGAATATAAATCTTTGATTAAAAAATTATTTCCAAAAATTAAAAAATATAACTCTCAATTTCCCAGGGTAGAGAACAAAATATTTGTAAAAAAATGTATATTTTTTGACTTTTGTTAGTAAAAAGTTACTGTAAAAATAAAAAAAAAATTAACGTAATTGCACATACTTATTGGCTTTGTACAAGAGTGAATTTTACTTTGTTATCTTTTATACTTATGAAGTTTTATCCAGTAGAGCATTCATACCACTATGCGAATTTCCTTCGTTTTTCATAGTTTTATATATTTTTTTTTTAATAAATAATAAAACATAATAAAAAAAGAAGAACGATACGTGATTTGGGAATATGTTGTTTCTATAAAAAAAATATAAAAAAAATAAAAAAGTAATATTTTCGGAATTTCCCTATCATTTGAACAAGGACCTTACTAAATTTTATGATTTTTCCACTTGTGTGGCAGTTTCTGGGCACACAATTTTTTTATATTTTTTTCAAAACTGCAAAAGTATTTTGAATAACATTTTTCTAATCGATGGCCGTTTATTTCATTGAAATATTCGTAAAATTGTGAAAGTTATACAGCTTAGCGCAAAAGTCTAACCTATTTTTTCAATGGACACCTACCCTTAACAGTAGGCGGAGAGAGGAGTGACTGAGAAAGTGGTGGCCACTGATTGTATTCAGTAATTTCAGCGAGTATAGATACATATGTTAAAATTAGACTAAATGGGTTGAACGTTAACCGGAATTTGATCGATTTTACATGCGGTAAGTTTGACTTCTTCAATAATGTCATTAAAAGTATAGCGCGTTGTTATCAACTCGTTGCTAATTTCATTAAGCTTAGAACTATGAAAGTAAGGTGATAGGATGCGGATGTCATGGAATTCTAGGAACTTTGCGAATTGATTTCGAGATCGGACAAATATATTTTACAGTGTGGTAAATGCTTTCCAACGGATAAGAGCTTAGGACAGATTCGAGCGTATAAGTGATTACACCTTTAATATTTTCGAAACTACAGTGAGTGTGGTTAATTAGGGAATTAAGTAAATCCGAGATAAAAAAATGGCGCTTCTCAAATGAGAAGATCTTAAATGCTTTTAGAGAAATTGGTAAAGTGTTAAAATTGAGACAATATGTTTTTGTGAAACCTCTTATTATCCACGATTATAGAGTTGGTTGTTTCCCTGATGAGCCCACTGTCGCACCTAGGCGAAACGCGCTTTGGAGTTGAGGTCGCTCAAACTTTCTATTGAATTAAATTCAATCACTCCGCTTAAAAAATTGAAATAATTTTCTTATTTCATATAAATTCGTTGATTAAATAAGTCTGACCACGGACAATTAACATTCTAGGCGTCAGAATTTAACCAAATTCCCCTAGAAAAAATAAAATTCACAGTATATTACTGCTGTGAAAATTATAAGCGTCACTAAACATCGACAAAAAATAATTGCGTCTTAGAAGGGTACGACAGCATCTAACTGATGAGCCCACTGTCGTACCTGGGCGAAACGCGCTTTGGAGTTGAGGTCGCTCAAACTTTCTATTGAGTTGTTTCCCTTAAGCATTTAACCGCGAGAAGAACGTGAAAAATAGAAATGGTTTTGCATTCGTCGCAGAGATAAGCAAAATGGTTCATATAGTCTTTGAGATATGCACACGATTTTTTACTCAGTCATAGATATAGAGAATGATATGATTTTCCACAAATGCCACGAATTTTCCATTGTTTCAGGCCTAAGAGTATCGAAATTGATTTTGACTGTTTAAGCATTTTGTAATTTTCGTTTTTATTTATTTAATATTATTTTTTATTTTTGTTTACGATAAAAAAATATTTTTTGTTCGGACAGTGGTTTAGGTATTTGCTAACTAATTGTCAATACGTGAAAGTGATTTATTTGCTAAATTATTCGAATCCGTAAACCGTGATATTGTCATTAGAAAGTTGATGAGGTGAAATTATCTAGTATGTTGGATGAAATATGTAAATAAGAAAAAAACAAAAGACAATTTGAGGTGTAATACCAAAAGAGGATTGCTTGGCAGAACAATACTAAAATTACTCAGCCAGAAGGTGAGTTCATATATGCTGTAATAATTTAAATTTAAACAAAATTAAGGACATTTAACAACCCTAAGTAAAAATGGATCGCAGCATATAGATCGAGATAGAATTTCAAAAAGAATGAGGAATAAGGAAAGGCGAAGTATGATTTTATAAAAAAAATTTCTGCCGCAAGTCCAATTCGATCCGTTTTGTAACGAAGTCACATAGTTCAGCCGCCGCGGCACGCTGACGACGCGTCGCGACGCTACTACTCGGCTACTGCCTTTTCTGCCGTACGACATAACAATATAACATACATTAAGGATTCATCTGGCAATATTAAAAAAAAAAAAAAACATTGCATATCTTGAGGCGCCCACGAGGCTGCACACACATGGCAAATACAAACATGGTTGGTCAAGGTTGATAAAACAACAAAATACATTGAGCAGAATTTTTCTAATTTTCAGTGTTCACATTTTCTGTTTACCACAAATGTGATAAGTGAAGGAGCAAAATCAGGCAAAATTCGACTTTCTTTCTTCTCGCCTACCGTTTTTTGTGGTACCAATATAAAGCACTCAGGCAAGAGATTGCTCTTGAAAACAAGCGGCCGGGTACGTAACGTAGTGTACCAGTACCAGTAAGAAAGAAGTTTCTAAACTTTTTAGGCTTTGGCCATAAATTTTGTGTTGTGTTTTGTTTCACCTTTTTAGCACCCTCCCCTTATTTGGATTCGAACTTCGGCACGAGTACGATAACTTGGCCGCAAAAATTTGATGACGGATTTTTGTAGAGGGGTCAAAAACAAGCACTTTTTACTATGGGAGGGGGGTCTATATCCCCCCATTTAGGAGGTAGGGGCACTTTTAGAAAAAATGGTTTAAATTGAAAAAAAAATATATATTAAAAAACAACGGCAACACTTACAAAAAAGTGCTATACTCTACTTGAAAGCCAGAAGTTTTTTCTATAATCCTATAATCCTGTATTCAAACTAAATTACTCATGTCAATGGTTTTTGAGAAATTCGCATTTAAAGTCCAAATTTTGATAAAAAAAACGTTAAAAAAAAGTTTAGACCGATTGTTTTCGAAATTGTGAAATAAAATTTTAAATTAGCTTATATGTGTTCCATGTAGCTATCACTTCCTAATTGAACACAAAAAACCGCATAGTTCTATGTCTTCTAGTTTTTGAAAAAATTGAAAATAACTAAAACTACTTTTCTATAACTTTTTGAAGTAAAACTTCTTTTCCGGCGTTGGGGGTAAAAAATTGTCTATACAGCTGTCAGTGACATGTCAAAACGACACGTTATCAGTCAAAGAAAGCGACATGTTTTTTAAAATACAAAATGTTTGTACGTTTATAGGTTAGAATCTTACAGAGGCTTTACTTGAGGGAAAAGAAGTTTTACTTCTACTGCGCGTATGTCAGTACACACAACCTTTTTTTTTGTTATTTTTTGCTTCCTTACATAAATAAATCAGTTCTAGCTTCCAACAATACAATATATACACAGTAGAGTATGTATTGTGGGCATGCTGGCCCCATGCAACTCCCCTGCTTGGCACATTATAGGATTTGGGGTAGGTGCGGGGTAAGTGGGGCAAAGTTTCTTTTGCATTCACTGAATCTGTATTTAAAAAAAATCAAATTTATTCTATTTATCCAATGTCCACTAAATACATATATACAGGGTGTCCCACAGTCACCGCCCCAAATGAAAACTATGGATTCATGAGGTAATTTTAAGTCAAAAAACTTAAGAGGTAATTCTCTCGTTTTCGTCCCGTTTTTGAGTTATAACGGTTTTTATGATTTTTTCCTTAACTGGCTTTGTCTTTGCCAAACTACGTCCGATTCGTAAGATATTTGTTATAACCGATCAAGAATTTATTACAGTTTTAGTTTGTCCAAAGACTTTATTTTCTGCGGACAACCGTTTCTCCGCAATTTTGCATCAAACCCAATTTTTTCGTTTTTTAAGTAGTTTTTTCACTTTGATATCATTTTATTCAAAAAAACACGTTAATGAGTATTGATTTTTTTTACTTATTATTAAAGCCCAGTTCATTTTCTTAAAAAAAATATTTTTTTTTGTAAAAAGAATACTAAATGTAATTAACAAAAAATAAACAAACTGAGTGAATTTAAAAAAAAAAATATTTTTAAATACAAAATTAACTTTTTCTGAGCTATTGTGGTTAAGAAAAGAACAAATAGATAAAGTTGTCCCATTTCAGCGTATATTAATAAAATTTCCAGATATTGTCGATTAGTGTAATCCATCCACCCAAAGAGACCTAATATGCGAAGAAGACTAGACCAGAGAACTACCTTAGATGACTATTAGACCACACAACTGCCAGAGACGACGAAGTACCAAAGATGACTAACACTGCCAGAGAAGATCTATTGTACTAGATATGGTTAGCAGAGACGAAGAATATATCCTAGAAGACTACTTTCACTAGAGATGATTAGAGACGATCACTACTACCAGAGACGATTATACCACCAGAGATGACCAACAACACCGATGATGACCTTACCTACCAGGGATTACTGCCAAAGACGATGAGAATACCAGAGACGATCATTGACTACCAGATGTGGCCAAATTCCTAAGATGACCGATTTAAAACTTCACCGAGACGTTGAATTGCAGGATGGCCGAATTTGTAGGATCAATTTGGCACCACTTATAGTCTAGTAGCACCATAATGAACAACTTTACCATTTCATCAGCTGTCAATCAACCTATAAAAGGAGATGTAATACAGAGCTCAGTCTCTTTTCTTTTCTACACGGCTCATCGTAAACTACCATTTTTGTTCAACTGAAGTCACAATATACGTTTTGTACCTAATTAGCTATTTTTTCTTTTTTGTAATTTTTTTTTAAATTTTAATGAATTTGTTAAATAAACCTAAATATTTGAAAAGGTGACTTTTAATCCCACATACATTTAGGGGAGAGTGGGGCACATTTGAACACGTTTTGCTTTCCAGACTGATAAAACCTAAAATATTCGAGCAATTGGCCTGATATTTACTCACATGGAACAGTGGTATTGACGTTCAATTTAGAAAAATATTTGGTCCATTTAACGAAATATTTATATTGAATTTTTATCTCCAATCAATACAGGCTCTTATGTTCAAAAGTGCCCCATGTATGGGGCAGTTTTGAACTTGGAAGGGGCGCTTTTCAACAGTGATATAATTTTTTTTTTACTGAATAAAAGAACTTTTAAATTTTATTTTTATATTAATTTTTTAATAAGAACTTATCAATAAAACTCAAAATTAATACTTTTGTTATATCATATTCATGTATTTGTAGAAAAAAAAAACAAAACAAAAATCCACAAAGATTAGTAAGAAAAAAAAAGCTAGATCTACAACTTGGATTTTTAAGTAAAAGCTGGATTTTTAGTGAATAAGAATAAGCTTAAGCTAGCTATATAAAGATGTTTTCTAGTAATAGCTATTTTAAAATAGCCAACGTTAAGTTCATTTAGTTTTAACTTGTTTTCCAAGCCTAAACCCTAAGCTTTAATTTGTGTGAATAAAAATAGCTTAAACTAGAATATTAATGTTAATGCTATAAAAATTTTAAGATTTTTTCGACCTAGAAAACTTTAACTAGGCCTTATTTTCAGTATTTAATAGCTCAAAAATGAGACAGAGAACGTATAGACGCAAAGACTGATGGTCGATATGACAAAAACATTTTTTACCTGAAACCAATACTTGCCCTATAGAACAGATAACAAATTGCTTGATTAATTGTTTGAAGCTGAATTAATTTTCTCTTAAATGTCTTAAATATGTTAAAAAGAACTAATCATGGCAGTTTTGAACATGTTCAAACTCTTACAACTAAAAAACGAAAACAAAACACTTCCACTAGCAAAAGTACCCTTCACCTCTAAGTCCGAGAGACAACTGAAATTTTCAAGGAAAGTCAATGACGTTTATGGATATGGTATAGACAGGTTAAAATTTTAAATTACTTTTAAAAAAGAGTAATAAAGTAAAATTTTATAAGCATTGTTCAAATGTGCCCCGTGTTCAAATGTGCCCCACTCTCCCCTAGTATTCTTTAAAAAAAAAAATATTTTTTTTAAGAAAATGAACTGGGCTTTAATAATAAGTGAACAAAATTAATACTCATTAACGTGTTTTTTTGAAAAAAATGATATCAAAGTGAAAAAACTACTTAAAAACGAAAAAATTGGGTTTGATGCAAAATTGCGGAGAAACGGTTGTCCGCAGAAAATGAAGTCCTTGGACAAACTGTAATAAATTCTTGATTGGTTATAAAAAAAAATATTACGAATTGGACGTAGTTTGGCAAAGATAAAGCCAGTTAAGGGAAAATTTATAAAAACCGTTATAACTCGAAAACGGGACGAAAACGAGAAAATTACCTCTTAAGTTTTTCGACTTAAAATGACATCAGGAATCCATGGTTTGTTTTCATTTGGGGCGGTGACTGTGGGACACCCTGTATATAAGTAGCCCAAAGTTCCAAACTTACAATTCTCAAATATTAAAATGTAATGTATTATGAAAAATTCACATAACCAAGGCACTACTGCTCGACTTCAGCAAAAATATATAATTTCTTAATATGTAAGTAAATAATTAACACGTTAACTTTTATTAAAAAAAAAAATTATTTAAAATTCAAACGGCCAGCGATTCTGCCTTCTAGATTACAATTGACAATTTGTTCTTAAAAATTAAATCTTAACTACTATTTTTCTACCTAATCAGCACTACAGTTGTTTCTTCGTTCCCACGATGGTGTTCGATATTGTTTTGCTGAATTTTGATTCCTCGGAATGTCATGAGAATGACAAAAGCAAAAACATCAGCAGTTTGTTGTTCATTTCATGGGAATGATAAAAGTCAAGCAACAGCGCAGCGGTTTGATATTTTAATGTTTGTATGTTTGTGTCGTTAACTCTTCCGCCGCTAAAAATCGAACTTCCTCGTTTGATTTGTTCTTTTTAGAATAACGGGATTTGGCTGATGCTGGATACCTTTGGTAATGATGATTCTATTGTTTTATTTAGGCAGGTTTCAGATGTGGATTCCGAAGTAACTGGATTTGTTTTAAGTACTGTCTTTATTTCAATGGGTTGGCGGTTTTTCCGAGAACATGATCTATGAATTAAAAATAGGATTAGTACGATAACTAAGGTTGATAGGCCAATATTGCTTGAAAGATTAATTTTATTTTTGAACTCTATTAGTTTAATGTTATCGATGTTTTTTGCGTGCAGTTCCTTTATCATCTCAAGTGATAGAAGTTCTTCGAAAGTTCCATTTTTTTGAAAAGGGTTGCATTATAGCAAGTAGAGGTCTGGTGATTGATACTTCATTTGATGCATAGGTTTGGTTGTCTATTGTAATGGTTTTATTGTGGTATTGGATGATGAATGTGCAACTTAGTTTTAATGCTTCGTTGTCTATTAGGATGGTGCTGTTATACTGGTTTAAAAGTAATAATCCAGGAGAAAGTTCCTCAACTGTAGGTATGTGCTGATTGTTTATTCTCGTACAAATGGATGGTTGGCTTCTTAATAAATTTGTTATACAAGTTGAATTACTTATGTCAATAAGGTTCTTAAGACTACAAATAGAGAGCTTATAATATTGTTTACAATCTGATTTTATGCCAAAAAGTTTGTTTTTACATTTTAATACATTTTCATATGGAATTTTGTTTACATAATTATCTTTTTTTACTGGTTTTAATTGAATTGTTTCACATGTTTCAATTTCTGTTGTAGGTAAACTTTAAATATAAATGATTGTAGTTAGATTTGATGCAATTTTAACATTACTAAATTCTAATGCTTATTTTATATTATATGCTTAATATTAATTTCAGTATTTATTAATATGTAAGAATTTACTACTTAGCCCAATGAATAGCATAGTCAATGTTTATTATTTCTTCTTTTACAATTTCAATTTTATACTTGATATTTGTTATTAATTCATTTTTAACAATTTCGCTAGTTTTTAATTTCTTCAAGATTTCATTTGTTACTTTAGTTATTTGATTTATTTTTTCGAAAGGCAACTTATTTATCACAATTTGTTCATTATTATTTTCTAGTACATTATTTATTTTATTGCTAATAATTTGGAAGTCGTCATGGTCTGGATTCCCAGCGATCCACTTCCATGCGCTTCCTATAAAATCGATTGAACATTTGGTTTTCATTGGTGGTTTTAATCGAGTAAGATGATTTTGGATTGAGGAAATTTCATGGGAAAAGTAGGGATAGAGTGTTTCACTAGTGCTATTGTTTTGATTAATTACTAGTCGTATGTCATCAATAAGTTTTTGGTATAAATTAAGGTCGATAGTATGAATTATTCTGAAAGTCCCCGTTTGTAACTTTGCTGTCCCTGTCCTTAGTGTTATCAATTGTGAGTTACTATAGTCCAGTATTTGAATTTCCCCATTGATTAATGTGAGGATAGATCTGAAATAAGAAGAGAAATAGTTGGTTGCGAATATGGCCTTTGTATTTGAATTTCCCCATTGATTAATGTGAGGATAGATCTGAAATAAGAAGAGAAATAGTTAGTTGCGAATATGGCATTTGTAGACAACTTTCCCCGATTCTGTAACTATTGTTGTCTATCTGTTTTTTTTTGACAACTTCTTCTTTAAATCTTTTGGAAAGTTTAGTCCCTAGTCGTTTATTTTGTCTTACGTAAACTATTTGTCCTGGTAAATACTGTTTAATTTTTTGTTTTTTCTTGTTATTTTGTTCAAGATCAACTTGTTGTTTGTGTAAAAGTTTTTGTAAGTTGCTTTGTCGACTCTTCTCATAATTGTTAAGTTCAAATTCTACATTGCGTCCAAAGACTAAATCAACAGGTTTTTTTTCCCGTTGTAGAATGAATACTGTGATTGTACTCATTCACAGATCTTTCTAGAAGTTCCTCAAAGTCTCTATGTGTTTCGTTATCTTTAATGCATCTCATTATTTCTAAAAGAGTTGAATGGAATCTTTCAATTTGTCCATTTGCTTCACTTCTATATGGGGGTGTTGTATAAATATTAATACCTAGCTCGTCTCTCAGTATAAATAATATTCATGAAGAGTTTAGTGATCGCTCATTTTCAATTACGACGGATTTCGGAACGTCGTCTGACGTCTTCAATAGACTTACTTTTGATTATTTTTGTCTGTGCATATTTGGTAAACTTATTTAACGCAGTCATAACTAATTTTTTATCCGTAGAGAAAATATCAATGTGGATAGTATGTCCAGGATAATTTGGCATAGGTATGTTATTTAATTCTGGGTTATTTGGAAGTCGCTCATATTTCTTTTGTTTACATACTGAACAGATTTTTATAACTCTTTTAATTTTGCCTGCCATACCGGGAAAATAGTATTTTTCTAAAATTTGTAATCGATTTTCCTGAATATTTCTATGAGCTCTATTGTGGGTTTCAATGATCAAGTTTTCTTGGTCTTGCTCATTGTTGATATTTTGAACCTCTTTGTGTGTGAATCGTATTCTACAATTGTTGAAGTGCAGTGGAAAAATTTCTTGAATAAGTCCCATAATCCTTTCTTTTGTTTTGATGCCATTAATTACCGAAGGGTTAAGGTATCTTTTTAAAATGGATGTTAGATTTTCCTTATTGAACTCGGTTTCGTTTATAACATGCTGGTGATACCCTGGGAAAACTATTTTAAACTGGTAAGTAGGCTATTGGTATCAAGTTTTGTGATGAGCTTTCATCACTATATTAGATAGGAGTTAATGAAAATATGTGGGTGTTAGGTGGACGCGATAAAAAATCAGCAACTATATTTGAAGTACAGGGTTTGTAGTGTAATTCGTAGTTGTATTCCTCCAGAATCGCTTTCCAGCGTTTCATTTTGGAATTCGAATTTTTATTACTGAGCGCGTATGTCAGCGGCTGATGATCTGTGGTGATTTTAACTTTCGTAGATCCGTAAAGGAACATTCTTACAGAAGTGAGTGCCCAAATAATTGCGAGCATCTCCTTCTCGTTTGTCGCGTATGACTCTTTGGTTTTGTTGAGGCTTCTTGATAAAAATGCTATGGGTTTATTGTCCTGTGATAGGACTGCTCCCAAGGCGAAGTTAGAGGCGTCTGTTGCTAGTTCGAAACTCTTTGTAAAATCCGGATAAGAAAGTAGCACTTCTTCGGACACAAGAGCACTTTTTATTTTGCTCCATGCGTCTTTTGCTTCATCATTAAAATCAATTAGTTACTTTTTTGATATGTGTTTGGACATGCGTCCATTCTCCCCTCTCAAAAGGGATGTCAGGGGCTTAGCTATTTTAGCATAATCTCTGATGAATTTTCGGTAGTACCCTGACATACCTAGGAATGACCTTAAATCCTTTAAAGTTTTTGGAGGTGGAAGATCCAAAATTGCTTGGACTTTCTTTGGGTTAGTTTTCAAACCTTTTTGAGAAACTACAAATCCCAAGAACTCGACTTCCGTCCGCAAAAATTCACATTTGTCCAATTGTACCTTTAGGTTTGCTTTTTCGAGTGCTCTGAAGATAATTTGATGGTTTTGAAAATGGTCTTCCTCTGTTTTTCCAAAAATAATAATGTCATCGATACTCGTATTTTCCGCTTTTTATTGAAAACGCGGTTTTCTCCCTATCTGATTCTTTTAACGGAATCTGACGAAATCCGCTTTTTACATAGATATAAAGTGGTAAAATATTCGTTTTTCCCTAAGTTATACAGAACTTCATTGATTTCAGGAATCGGGTAACGATCTGGAATTGTTAATGTATTCAATTTCCTATAATCTATTACCATTCTGTATTTTGTAATTCCCGTTGAATTTCCTTTTTTGTTGACTATCCATATTGGAGGGTTGTATGGTGATCTGGACGAGCGTATGATCCCGTCGCGCAAGAGTTCTTTTACCTGTTTCTCAATTTCAGCTTTCAAAGCTGTGGGATATGGGTAGGGTTTTGTGTAAACTGGACTATCAGTAGTTGTTCTAATTTCTCTTTCACATTTGTAGTAAAAGTGAGTTTTTTTATCAGGGTCGGCAAACAAATTTGGAAAAGATCCTAACATTTCTTTTAAGTGAGAATATTGAGTGTGAGATAAGTGAGAGCATCTGCTAGCCAGATTGTGTACCGAAATTTTAGTTTTCCTATTGTGGGTCCAAAAATATCTACTTTAGCATGATGTGTAATTTTAACCTTCCCTCCTACTGAGTGAGCAACAAATTCTTTACTGTTTTTAATAGGGTTACAAATATAGCAAGATTTCAAATAATTTTTATTAGAACCAGTATCGAGTAGAAATTTAAGTATTTTTCCGCTCTTCATCCTATATTGAAAATACGGGATTGAAGAGCAATTTAATCTAAAAAATTAATGTACTCGATCTCCTCTCCTTCTTCCATATAAAATTGTTCATCAACTTCGTCTGCATCGTCTTTGGAATTTTAATCAGGGCTTACATTTTTTGTGAGGGAGTTATCGTCTTCTAATGGATTTGTTTCTGTGTAAAAAGTTCGTTGGAGTTTGTTCGGTACGTGCATTTGTTGAGATGCCTGACGTTTTTGAGAATGATATGGTTGTTGATTGATGCGCGATTGTTTAGAAGAGCCTAGTTCCATTGGTTCCATTCTTGGTTGTTGTTGTGGTTTTGGAGGAAGCGGAGGAGGGTTGTAGTGAGGTGCTTGGTATTGGTATTGGTATTGTTGGGGCTGTCGGTTTTGATAGAAATATTGACCTTGTGGAATGTTTCGTCTTTGTTGAACGAGAGGCATGTGTGCTAATTCAGTATAAAATTTGGTATTATGTCGTGGAGGTATTTGGGGTGGTAGTGTATTACCTAGACGTTTGAGATTTACTTGACTATTATGCGCGTAAATTATTCTATACGTCATATTGTCAAGTTTTAGGCACATGTGAAGTGCTTGAGTTAAGGAAGTAGGTTCCCGAATGCTCAATAAGCGAGATAAGTCACCGTTAAGTCTGTTTGAGTAACAATCCGGGTGCAATTCCAAATCATTACTAATGATCCGGCTCGAAGGACTATGTTTTGAGTAACAATCCGGGTGTAATTCCAAATCATTACTGTGTTTGAGTAACAATCCGGGTGTAATTCCAAATCATTACTTGTGTTTGAGTAACAATCCGGGTGTAATTCCAAATCATTACTAAATTTATTTTACAACGTAATCTTCCTTAAATACTATTTACAGATGGATTTACATTATTCTTATCTCTATGAGTATTCTTATCTATGTTTTATGCTTATCTAATATAACCGTCAGTGCATGTTCACGATGATCCGTGTTATCTTTATTTATTTTCATGCACATGGGGTTATCTATATTTAGGTACTATGTTCATGTTTGAACATTCTGCGGGCCAACAGAAAGTGCTAAAATAATTTTTTGAATATAATGCCCCGTACGATATAAATTGCTACAATAACAAGCAAGATGCTACTTAACATAAATCCACTGTGACCGCTTATGTGGTGAAAGTCCAACCCTTTATGGTGAATGTTTTCTTCTTTGAACTGTTCTAGGTCCCATTGAATCTTCAGTAGTTCATGCTTGCTTTTTCTTATATTTGCTTGTACAGTCATATTTGGCATTCAATTGATTCGAACAAGTTCTCAAATTCATCATCCCGGTCATGGTTTATTTGCCATAATTTTTGTATGAAGATTTTCGTTTGACCGTGACTGGAGCGAGCCATCCAATAGGATCGAATAATTTTGCAATATTCGATAACACACCTCTTTTTATATTTGAAACGCTAATATTGGACGAAATTTCAAATCGGAATTCATCATCTTCGTTGTTTGAACCTGTCATTAAGTCTTGAACATAAAACTTTTCTTGTATTATTTCCTTTATTTTCAATTCTTCCTCTTTGCATTGGTTTGACATTCCTTGTAATGTTCGGAATAGGGTGGCTGCTGTTGTCATAGTTGTCAGTTTATATTCTTTTAATTTGTCTGCTGGTTGTACTCTCCAGAATATTCGATGATAATTTTGATCCTCTTCAGCTATACCGGTCTGCCTGTACATTTTTTCGATGTCTGCTGTCAGTACATATTTCCATAGCCTCCATTTGATGTTGTCGAAAATATTGTTTTGTAGTCTAGGTCCAATCAATATTACGTCATTGAGGGTGTTTCTGTTGGGTGTTTTCGCTGTGGCATCAAATACAGCTCTTGTTTTTGTTGTAAGGCTTGTATCTTTCTTTATTTGATTTTCACTCTGCCAGTATTTAAGCTCTGACAACGCTTATTTACTATCTTGTTTTAGTTTGCACTTTGTCAGTATTTTAGTTTTGACAACGCTTTCTTCACTTTCCTGATTTGACTTTAACTTTGTCAGTATGTGTAGCTCTGACACGCTATTTTAACTGTATGTTGCGAGTATTAACTTTTATGTCAGTATTTGTAGCTCTGACAAGGCTATTATAACTGTATGTTATACGTTTTTTATTTTATGTCAGTATTTGTAGCTCTGACAAGGCTATTATAACTGTATGTTATATGTTATTTATTTTATGTCAGTATTTGTAGCTCTGACAAGGCTATTATGATTCTAGTTCGTTTATTTTAAAAATCTCTTACCACTGGTGGTGGAAAATTTTTAAAAATACTCGAAGGACCATGTTTGAGTAACAATCCGGGTGTAATTCCAAATCATTACTAATGATCCGGCTCGAAGGACCATGTTTGAGTATCAATCCGGGTGTAATTCCAAATCATTACTAATGATCCGGCTCGAAGGACTATGTTTTGAGTAACAATCCGGGTGTAATTCCAAATCATTACTGTGTTTGAGTAACAATCCGGGTGTAATTCCAAATCAGTACTTGTGTTTGAGTAACAATCCGGGTGTAATTCCAAATCATTACTAAATTTATTTTACAACGTAATCTTCCTTAAATACTATTTACAGATGAATTTACATTATTCTTATCTCTATGAGTATTCTTATCTATGTTTTATGCTTATCTAATATAACCGTCAGTGCATGTTCACGATGATCCGTGTTATCTTTATTTATTTTCATGCACATGGGGTTATCTATATTTAGGTACTATGTTCATGTTTGAACAAAGTCCTCGAATGAATGTGTCAAGTGCCTTATCACGGTAGGAATTAGTCATTGCGGCTAAGGAATCTTCTCCTAAATCTAGGCATGCAATTTTATCTAATATCAACGAAAGATGTTGATAGACTTGCTGATAGAAGTCTGTAATGGACTGATTACGTTGAGCGAGGCTAGTCAATTGGTATTCAAGTGTACCAATATCACGTTTATCTGAGTAGTGCATCATCAGGCACTTTTCTGTTCTGTAGGACTCTAAGGCTGTATCTGCATCTCCTATTATTTTATGACGAACCATATGGAGCATTGAATAATATTTAGAAGTACCTCGTAAACTATCGTACATTGTAAAAATTCGATCAACAGTTTTTCTCCACGAATTAAATTCACCAAGTCTACCGGAAAATTCACGTAAACATTTAACAATGTCTGGTACTTTGTCAATGTCGTTAGTGTTAGTTGAAAAGTCAATAGGTTGTTCTACATCGTCTGAGTCAATAAAATGATTATTTAATTTTCGTACTGTATTTACAACTAATTCACTTATTTGTCGTATGAGGTCAGAGAATAATTGCTTTTGTGTATTAGAAGAGGATGGTTGGTGTTGTGAAATAGAAGAAGCAGAACTTTGGGGTTTTTCATTAGGTCTTAGGTAGGTAGAGATGGTAGTCGCCAGCCAGCTGGGCCCGCGACTCAATTAGCGCTGGGGTGCGCCGTTTTGATACCATTAAACTCGTGTCAACCTAATAAGGATTAAGTACGGAAGAAAATGGCTTTTATATACTTTAGCGGAGCATTACTAAAGCCATTTTGACGCATTCAGAAAGATAATCAGATCTTTGATTTTCTTCTCCGAAAGTTCGCTGGGGTCATCGAGGAAGGCTTTCCCAAAGGAAGCCATCCTGTAATTTGCTAAGGCGGGGCAATCGCAAAGAAAATGAACCACAGTTTCTTTTTCTTGTGGATCTCCACAACTACGGGGTTGAAGGGGATGCCTAGCTTTCTTGCATGTTCACCTATGGGCCAGTGCCCGGTGCATATTGCTGTGATCCTGGCTATGTCGCGCCTGGGTCTGCATATTAGATCGTTGGAACGTGAGTTGTTGTAAGTAGGCCATATCTTTCTTGATATGACACAGTTTGTGAGACTGCTCCACCTACGGTTGGATTCATTGAGAAAAATCGAGAAGATTTTTCTCTTCATAGCACCAAGAGGAATATTAACTTTTTCCGCTAGTGAGCTATGTAAGGTCGAGCCTTGCCGAGCTAAAGCGTCAGCCCGTTCATTACCCTCTATGTCACTGTGACCTGGAACCCAGATGAGAGTGACATGGAGGTCAATGTTCAGACTCGCCAGTTCGTCCCGACATTGCTGGACAAGTACAAGGTTGATGTAGATGATTTAATGGCCTTAATGGCCGCCTGGCTATCTGAGCAGATAGCTATATTTCTGAATTGGTTTTGGTTAGATTGGAGCAACTTGCATGCCTCCTTGATTGCTAGTACTTCGGCTTGAAATACACTCGCAGTCTGGTAGTCTGAGTGACTTGGAGATGTTAAAGGACTCGGAAAAAATTCCTGAACCAACACCGCACTCCATCTTAGATCCATCAGTGTAGATTATCGAATTCATTAGGTCTTAGCGACATGTTTTTTAATAAATGTTCAACCGATTTTACCTCGTCTTTTGAAATGACTGATTTTGTTTATTTTAATTTTTCTTAACTAGACAAAAATAATAATTTACATTTTAATTAATAAAATTTTTCTGGGCTTACGAATTTTGTTTCACTATAATTTAATTTTAACTTTCTTCTTCTTTGTTTTATCTCTATAATATGAATTTAATTTTATATGTTCTTTAATTCTTTCTTAACTTACAAAATTACAATAATGATGTCCATCGACGAAATTTTGATGCGATCTTGGTGGAGCGGCTAGCTTATTTTTGCTTCCTTTTCTTCAGTCGTTGAGTTGTTAACGAACGACAGCCCTTTCCTTTGGTTTCTATATACTATTAACCTTGAACGGTTTGAACACAGCACTGTTCTTGTCTTTGGTTTTTATTTTTTATTTTTTCTAACAAAATTTCACCTTTCTACCGCCCGTTAACACTTCTTGAGTTTTTATATTGCGATAAATCGAATGAAACACGTCCTTGGGTTCAGAACATAGACTTTTCAATTTTTTCCGACCGGTTACACTTCTTGAAGGTTTTCAGTACGGTATTAAAAAATGGAAAACACGTTATTAATTTGTACTACCAAAGGACTTTATTAAAACGCGATCTATGTCCCTGCTCGGGCGCCAGTAAATATTTTACACGTAAATTTTTATTAAAAAAAAATTATTTAAAATTCAAACGTGCAGCGATTCTGCCTTCTAGATTACAATTGACAATTTGTTCTTAAAAATTAAATCTTAAATACTATTTTTCTACCTAATCAGCACTACAGTTGTTTCTTCGTTCCCACGATGGTGTTCGATATTGGTTTGTTGAATTTTGATTCCTCGGAATGTTATGAGAATGACAAAAGCAAAAACATCAGCAGTTTGTTGTTCATTTCATGGGAATGATAAAAGTCAAGCATCAGCGCAGCGGTTTGATATTTGAATGTTTGTATGTTTGTGTCGTTAACTTGTATGTTTGTGTCTTACATACCTATTTATATAAAGCAACTGAAATGTTCAAAGTTTACCAACTTAGAGAAAAAAAAGCTTACATTCCAGTTTTTACCGTTGTTTTGTGTTCGTTAATAAAAATGTGGTACAAGTTATTGTTTACCAAGGTCATTCGTTATTCAACTTTTGTACGAGTGAACTGTTTTTTTCTCTAAATAAAAAACGGCGGTTAAACATCCAGTACTCCATACCAAATTGAATAATTTTCCAATATTTTCTTCTTTCGGTAATTTAGTGTCGACCAAAGAATTTTCGAAGAAATTGATTTAATACGAAATGAAAATTCAACTCCCCCATTGTGTTGCAACATTTTTATGAAAGTGGAAAAAATAATAGTTGTAAGTTTAATTGGAGGTGGCAATGTGCAAAAAAAACTTCTAAAAAAAAGCTGACAAAATAAGTGATAACTTTTCACGTTGAGGTAGACATTGGCGGCGAAGGCAAGACAGTACAAATTGATGAAACCTTTCTACGTTGGGACTATTCTGCAAGAAAGACAAGGTCGGGCGCTTTTTTATAGTAAACTCAAAATGCAAAGAAGTTTTGTGGCCTTTCATCCACAAGTACGTAAGCCAAAACACCAGTCGCATTTGTACCGACAGTGAACGCCAGTACATAGGAGTTGAAAGAATGTTTACTGATTCAACAATCCATGAACTGACGAACCACAGCATAGGGGAATATGTTGATAAAACCGATGCGACCAACACAATAAACGATCTTGAAAACCAAAACAAACTTCTTAAAAAAAAACATTTTATGCTACAAATTAACAGACCATGTTCACCAATACATGGCACTATTTTTCTATCGAAAATTCTGCTTAGAAAGGAAATATAAGGATGACTTGGGTTCGCAAAGAATGGAGTTTTAATTAGATGTAAAAAAAGTTTACCCTTGTTATACCGATGGTGATATAAGTGAGGGTTTACAATTAAAAGACATCGATCCTCCCACCCTTCTGAGCGAAAATTTAGAAAGTGTTTTACCGCCAAAACATCCTAGGCTTCTCACCATAAACGAGGAACTCAACGAACTCGACAGTAATAGTACAGACAAAGTCATCGTTTCACAATTTTGAAAACAATCGGTCAAATCTTTTTTTTTCACGTTTTTTTTTATCAAAATTTGGATTGTAAATGCGAATTTCTCAAAAACCATTGACATGAGTAATTTAATTTAAATGCAAGATTATAGAACAAACTTCTGGATTTCAAATGCAGTATAGCACTATATTGTAAGTGTTGCCGTGGTTTTTTAATATATATATATTAGAGCGTTTCAAAAAATAAAAAAAAAATTATTTTTTCTCGGAACCACGCTCAAAAGTTTCGTTTGCATGTCAAAATAGGCCTCTGAAAATATGAGCCCTTAATATTAAGATTTAGGTTGTCCGCATCGCACTTTTCGATTTCCCATAAGAATAACACAGGAAACAATTTTTTTTTTCCTTCTGATTTTTATAACTCGTGAACGATAAATTGCATTGCAATACCCTTTATGTATTTTGAAGAGAATTGAACGCTCTACAAAAAAAGTAAAATGCCATTTTTCGATAAATCAACCCAGTCAAAAGTTATTCAAGGTCAAAGTTTAATTTACCCTCAATTTAGCTGTTTTCTTTACAATACTCTTAAATTTATAAGTTTACAGGTTTTAAAACAAACTGAAAGTTCATTTCTAAGCTCTTACAGTTTAAAAAAATAGAACTATTGTTTTTTGCCCTCAAAGATTGCTGAAATTTTATTGAAAAAATAGTTTTAAATAATTTGCGCTCGAAAATAGCTGAAATTTTTTACATGGCCTGAAAAGTTATCAGTGTTATCAAGTTTTCATTACTTATAATAACCAATTAAAAATATTTTACTTCTAATAAATTCGAAATTTCTTCATCTAAAAATAATTTTTACGCATTTACATTAAATTGATCTTGCTGAAGAGTTGTCTTATTGTATGTAGTTAGGATATCTCAGACGATGTTCGCAAACTACTTGCAATAAGTATTGCAGTTGTTCTTCATCTTTTGTCAGGCAGTTGTTGTATTCCTCAATAATCAAAGCAACCCCTCGTTCAGCTACATCATTTAATTTGTTGAAATATTCTAAACATTCTTTATATGAATGATTACTGCACCATGTTGAAACATCATCCTCCAAAAAATCGCTTGGCAAATAGAATTTTTTGAACAGATCTACGGAATTTTCGGAGACGAAGTCACTCAAATCTTTTTGCAATAAAGATTCTAGATTTTGTTCGGTAATTTGATATCGTTGACGCATTGGTGAAGAACTTTCTTGATTTTTAATTGATATTTAGTTATATTTTGTAAAATTTTTTGGTAAAATTTTTTCTAAAAACATGATATTTTGCCAAATCATTCAGAAAAACGGCTAAATTAAGGATAAATCAAACTTTGACCTTGAATAACTTTTGACTGAGTTGATTTATCGAAAAATGGCATTTTACTTTTTTTGTAGAGCGTTCAATTCTCTACAAAATACATAAAGGGTATTGCAATGCAATTTATCGTTCACGAGTTATAAAAATCAGAAGGAAAAAAAAATTTGTTTCCTGTGTTATTCTTATGGGAAATCGAAAAGTGCGATGCGGACAACCTAAATCTTAATATTAAGGGCTCATATTTTCAGAGGCCTATTTTGGCATGCAAACGAAACTTTTGAGCGTGGTTCCGAGAAAAAATAATTTTTTTTTTATTTTTTGAAACGCTCTAATATATATATTTTTTTCAATTTAAACCATTTTTTCTAAAAGTGCCCCTTCCTCCTAAACGGGGATAGATAGACCCACCCTCCCATAGTAAAAATCCGTTATCAAATCTTGGCGGCCAAGTTATCGTACTCTCCCCCGAACTTCGTTTGCGACCAGGGATTTAATCCTACTTTAGAACTGTACTGCGATTTGAACCACCCGTTTTTACCTGACATTCAATCAAGGCTAGGAATTTAATCCTATTTGCGTTTTGCTTTAACTTCAGTCAAGGATAGGGAAATTTATCCCACTTTCTGCCGCCCCTACGTGTTTCCCCGAACGTTTATTTGAAGCTAGGGATTTAATCCCACATTTAAACCGCTCTGTATTTGACCCGAGGCTAGAGATATAATCTCACCAATCATTTACCTGGCATTCAATCAAGGCTAGGGATTTAATCTCATTTGCGTTTTGCCTTAAATTTCAGTCAAGGCTAGGGAAATGTATTCAACTTTCTGCCGCCGCCTCTTATATGAAGTACCGTGTTAATTCAAAAAAAGTCATTGAGAATACAGATGACAATGAAGTTATTTACTGTGATGATTCAGTTCTGAAAGACGATGCTGCAGAAGACGACGAAGGAGCTGCTGGGGCCCTACTATGTATCTCGATTCTACTTTTGATTCTATTCTAAACTAATTTGCGATTCTACTTTCAAATGGTACTACGCATGAAAATAGAATAGAATGCCGGTAGTGCCAAGCTATTTGCCAACAAATTTGCGATTTTCGAACGAGACTCGAATATTTTTGACAAAAAAAATAGACAATATTTGCTGTGGAAACTGAATTTATAGTGAAACAATAAATAAAATAAATAAATATGGACAGTACCGCGATTTGGTTAGGTTTAGATGAAAATCCGGAACGAATTCAACAAATTGAACGAAGGCGGATTAGAGATAAATCTAATATAATGGAGCTCAGAGTGTTCTTAAATATCCCTTGGACAAATCTGGATGCTTTTCCATGTACTGCACCAGAATCTCAAACTGTGACGCCTTCGTGTTTGCAATTTTAGATGATTCCCTTTGAAGAAAACATAAATATATTACTTAATTCTTTGAAATATTGAATAAAATTAATTTATAAGTTCTATTTACTTACATTCTGAAAAAAAAAATCTTCACTCGAACCGCTCGCAAACACATTTGTTGTAGAATGATTATTTGCGATTTCGCTTTGTTTTGACATTAACTTTCGAGATAGGTGGTTCCCCTATTATGCGAAAGTAGTAAAGTACACTAAAACACAGTTGGCACTACTCGAGCTGTTCAATTATCGCACATTAAAACGTTCTTAAAGAACTACAGAGTTGCAGTTTTGCGAATTCGAACATTTTTATTGTAGAATCGAGATACATAGTAGGGCCCCTGATGTTCATCAGTGTCCGAACGGAACTCCTGCCGATGAAGTTTTGCTCAGGGTCGTCAAGCCCCCTTTTGCTTTATTCTTATCAAGGCTTGAATATGGTACAAAGAGCAGTGATGTAATGAGCTACATTTCTGCAAAAGGCGTCGATATAAGCAACATTAAATGCCAAAGTTTGACATCATATAATATACCAGGTCGATTGACGTCTTCGTTTAAGCTTCTTTCTTTTCAGGAAATTGGAAAATTACTTGTAGAACTTAGTTCTTGGCCTGATAACATCCTTGTATGAGAATTCATCAATAGACCAAGAAAGCTCAGCTAAAAAGCCTATCAAAAACAAGAACCTAACGATCTATCTTCATCAAAATCTTCATCATCGGACCTGCTGCCAAGAAACAAAGGAGTAAGCGTTGATATTAACTGCAACTAAGTATACGTCTCACATCCTGTTCCGGAATCATCAAGTTATTTTGTTGAAAATATATCTTTTTATTATCAAAATGTTGGTGGGTTGATGACTAGATTAGACCATATATTTCTTTCATTTTCTTCATTTAATTATGATATTATTATTTTAACAGAAACTTGGTTATCTGATAATCATTTATCTACAGAATGTTTTCCTAGTTATTACACTGTATTAAGGAAGGATAGATTTAAATCTAAGAGAGGGATGGATAAGGGTGTGGAGTTTTAATAGCTGTTCGATCTTCATTAAAATGTGTGCTTCAATCAAACCCCTCTACTTCAAACCTGGTTATTGATCAATTAATAGTATGTGTCAAATCTTGCGATTCAGATATATTAATTATTGTAAGTTATATTCTTCCAAGGAGCAATTTAGAGTTGTTTAAAATTCATTTAGAAAATTCTAAAACAATAATAGAAAATCTTAAACCTTCACAACATATACTTTATGCCGGTGATTTTAACCTACCTAATATTGAATGGACATTAGACTTGGAAGACAAGTGTTTAGTACCATTTAATGTCTCAACTGAAATAGAAGCATTTGTAATTGACTTTCTGGGTCAGTATAACTTAATTCAATTAAATTCAAATTTAATTGATCTTAATCGTATTCTCGATCTGATTTTTGATGACAATGAGTTTAAGATTTGTCTTCATAAGTCCAATTTCCCCATTATTCCAAATTCAATTCATCACATTGCTGTTGATGGAATTTTTTGTTTTTATAATTTTTAAAGAAAGAAGTTATTAATCACAAGACTCTGTATGATTTTCGAAAGGTTGACTATGATGCAATGGTTGATTATCTTTTGTCTGTTTCGTGGTATAATGTTGTTAGTTCTTCAGAATTAGATAAGGTGTATTCTAAGTTTTCAAACATCTTGAAAGGTGCAATTGAAAGATATGTACCTAAAAATGCTTAAAAATTAATTCTAATCCTATTTGGTATAATAGGAGGTTGAGCAATCTCAAAAACAAAAACAAAAATAAAGCTTACAAATTGTTTAAGTTAAATCAAGGAAATCCTGATTTACGCAAAAATTAATTCGATTGTCAACGTGAATTTGATTATCTAAATAAATTTCTTTAAAGAAATTACATTTTATCGCTTGAAAGCGAGTTGAAATCAAACACCAAGCATTTTTGGAATTACATTAGCTCAAAGCGCAAATTTATTGGGTTACCAAGTTGCATGAAGTACTTGGAGACATCAACTAGTGAAGTTTCCGTAATTTGTGATTTGTTTGCAAACTATTTTCAATCAGTGTATTCTGTTGACACTCCTTCTATCCAGGAATTGCCACATATAAATAAAGTTGTTGATATTGGTTCTATAGTTTAGTCCTTTTCAAGTTGAACAAATTATATATATTGTTACATTTTTACTAGGTTCGTTAAAATAAAACTTATTAATCTTTTTGTATTATCTTCTTTATTTACACTTTCCAATTCACAACAATAAATCTCAGTTTATAATCAACTCAAATACTTTTATTCAAATTCAAATCACACTTATTTAATAACAATTTCCACAATCCAATAAGCAACACTTTTGAACACTTTCATATTCAAAAATTAACTCACCGTGAACACTCCCTTATATACTCAAATTAGTTGTTCTCGAAGGTTGTCGTCTTGGAATGTTCTAGATGATTGGAATAAGGGGAAATACTTTTGACATTGGAAAAGAGCTTTCTTTGTTTCTTCCATAAAGTAGATATGCAATTTTCCAACAGATGGCGTATAAAGCTCTGTTCACAACATTGCCCCCTTCTTAAGATTGTTCGTCCCGAACAATTCTATCTCCAGCTTCGCCACTGTATCGGTGTAGTCGATCGCTATGCACAACTTTTAACTTTCCTCTTGACCCTCTTTGAATTCGGTAAACGACATCATTGATTATACAGCCATACGCGATCTCCTACTTGGAATCCTGTCGTGTTTGCTTTTGTGTCGTACCTTGTCTTCATCCGATCACTGTAAGCGCTCATTCTAGTCCTGGTCCCTTCGTGGATGTCAATTAGCCTCTCTTTTAGGTCGCTCACGTAATCCCCTGTTTCCTGAGACTCTTGTGATGGGTGTCCAAACCTTATCTCACTAGGCAGTCGCATGCTTCTTCCGAACAGGATTTCAGATGGTGATTGTCCAGTTGAGCTATGTATTGCACTTCGGTAGGCCATCAAAAATAGTAGTATGTGCCTATCCCAGTTTCTTTGGTAGTCGCCTACTTTAGTGAGGTGCTCTTTAAAGGTCATGTTGAATCTCTCGATAATTCCATCAGATTGCGGGTGAAGTGGTGTGGTTCTCGTTTTCTTAATGCCAAGGAACGCGCAGTCCTCTTGGAATATGTTTGACTCAAAGTTCCTTCCTTGGTCAGAATGGAGCTCCATAGGCACACCGAACCTGCTTACCCAGTTAGACACAATCTGGTCAGCCACGGTCTTGGCTTCTTAGTTCGGGATAGCGTATGCCTCAGGCCATTTGCTGAAGTAATCCATTACCACCAGAATGTATTTGTTTCCAACATTCGTTTCCGGAAATGGGCCAGTTTTTTCACAGAGCAACAAATCTGATGGAATTTCACCTGCTGCTTTACTGCAGCTCCGTTGTTGTAGTAAAAGCTTTAGGATTGAAGCTACTACCTGTAAAAGAAAGTCCACAACGAAGGAGAGAAAAACCCTCCCCAAAATGAGAAATAAGTCTTAATCGAAAAATCGATAAACTACGGTTGAATATAGGCCAACTTACAAAATATGTGAGAGGAATAAGGTCTAAAAAGTTAGAAAAATCAGTTAAGAAACTGTTGAGAAGCTATAGGATCCACTCCCGATATAATGAACCGAACATCGCTGCTGAAGAGTGTCTTGACACAATGAAACAGAAACTATCAATTATCTCAGCGCGACTTCGAAAATATAAAACAAGCGACCGAAGGAAGAAGAGTAATCTGTTGTTCAGTCAAAACGAGCGTATCTTCTACCGAAAGTTGAAAGTAGACAGTTTAAGCCCTAATGCAAAGTACCCATCCCAACAGGAAGTCCAGTGTTTCTGGGAAGAGCAATTCTCGGTAACTAGAGAGTTCAACCCTAATGGATGTTGGTTGCAGACTGAAATGCAAAAAATGCAACTAGTTGTACAGCAACAGCAGGAAGGTTTTACAGTAGATGAAATAGGAACAATTATAAAAGCATTACATAATTGGAAGGCGCCGGGACCAGATAATTTACAAAACTTCTGGCTAAAAAAATGTACGTGTACCTGGGAAAAACTAACCCAACTAATTAACGAAATAATGGACGAGCCTCATAAAATGCCAGAGTTCCTTTCGCAAGGAGTAATATATTTACTTCCAAAAGATATGACAAACTCTCATGACCCAACGAAATACCGACCTATTACGTGTCTCCTAACTCTATACAAAATCATAACGTCATGTATAGCTAAGAAAGTAGGCGAACACTGTGAAAACAATAATATTATTATATATAACCTTTACACAGCGTTTATAGATTATAAAAAAGCCTTTGACTCAGTACCTCATGACTGGCTTTTGAAAGTGCTTGAAGTCTATAAAATCGACCCGATTATAACCTTCCTAAAACATACAATGGGAAATATTGAAACACGGAAATATGCTTAAATACATCGAACGGAACAATAAAAACTTCTAAAATTAAAATCAGGAGAGGAATTTTCCAAGGGGATTCATTTAGTCCAATGTGGTTCATCTTGGGCATGAACCCACTCTCTTCCAGCCTGAACTCAACAGGATACGGATTTTCTGTTAAAGAAGGACCCAGAGAACTGTTTCGCTTATTTCACCTCTTATATATGGATGACATAAAAATTTATGCTACGAAACCCTCGCAACTTGAACACCTTCTTAAAGTTATAGAAACATTCTCCAATGATATATGTATGGACTTTGGCTTAGATAAATGTCGCACCTTAAGAACCATAAGAGGAAAACTAAAACCTGAAGAATTTCAGCTACAGGATGGTCAATCGATCCAGGCCATGATTGAAAATGAGACATAGGAATGAGGAATAGGAATCAATCAGGCAAGAAACATACCTCATACGGCACTCAAGGATGAAATAACAAAGGAGTTTTCCAGAAGAGTTCAACTTCTTTCCAAGTCGGCTCTAAAAAGCAAATTTCTATTTAAAGCTCTAAACACCTATGCCATTCCAGTACTTAGTTACTCATTTGGCATCATTCGATGGACACCAACAGATGTGAAAGCACTTGGAAGCACTTGGAAGCACTTGAAAGGAGAATAAGAACAACTTTATCTAAAGAAAGGAAGCATCATCCAAAATCCGCCATTGAAAGAATGGCTCTGCCTAGATATATGGGGGGACGAGGGTTGACTGACATCGGAAACTTACTCGAAGGTCAAAAAATATCACTGCGCGAATACTTCTATAGAAAGTCGGAAACATCAGACCTCCATCGTCCTGTCTGCCTTGCGGACGAAAACAGTCCATTAAAACTAGGCCAACCAGACTACCAAAGTAGGGAAGTTACGAACAGGAAAAAAATTGATCAATGGATGAGCAAACCTCTTCATGGGAAGCACATAAATGCCATAAGCCAGGCCAATGTCGACATAAAGGCGTCGAACTACTGGCTAATTGCAGGAACCATGTTCCCTGAAACTGAAGGACACATGCTCGCCATACAGGACCAAGTTATACCCACAAGGAACTACTTGAAAAGAGTAATAGGTGACGCAACTGTTTTAGATGACTCCTGTAGATATGGATGTGATGCCATAGAAAATATACATCATATCATATCCGGCTGTGCGCACTTTTCGGGGACTGAGTACAAACAGAGACATGACACCATAGCGAAAATTGTACACCAAGAGCTTGCGTGTAAACATAGTCTTAAGCGCGAAAAAGAGGCCCACTACTTATACAAACCAACCAGCGTTCTCGAAGATGAGAGTTTCCGACTGTACTGGGATAGGACTGTGCTGACAAATCAAAGCGTCCCGTATAATAGACCTGACATTGTCTTTTTTGACAAAAAGGCAAGCAAAGTTGCTTTGATAGATATAGCTGTCCCAAATACTAAAGCTCTTCAAGAGAAATATACGGAAAAAATCTTAAAATATGCACAACTTATCGAACCAATTAAAAGACAGTGGAAGGTCAAAGATGTCAAAGTAATCCCACTTATTGTTTCAAGTACAGCAGTCATACCACACAATCTTTTTGACGGGCTGGAAATACTTGGTCTCGACAAAGATTTGTACAAAGATTTCCAAAAGTCTGTGGTTATTGCAAGTACAAGAATTGTTCGCCGCTTCATGGATGCCAATTAAATAATTCTGAAATTTCAATAATTATAATTACAACAACTTAACTACATCTCGTTCCGAGCCTAATCCTTGTGGTAAACATACCTGGGATAGGTTAATTTCCAGCAATATTGCTGAGAAATGACGAAACTCGATAATAATAATAATAATAATACCCCAGCGGGTAAGGGGGTAGAATATTCCCGAGGTAAGGCATGCCTGTCGTAAGAGGCGACTAAAATCCAATCCAGATCCGTGAAAAACTCTGGACTGACGCGCCTGTGATCCCACCGTCAAAACGGCCTAGTATGCTGGCAACAACGTTAAAATGCATACCTAAGGGACACAGTAAACCATACCTCTATGTAAACAGGTACAAAACAGTGCATAACACCCATAATGGAGAACACAACTGAAAATATAATTAGTCCAGTGCCGCTACCTGGGGTTCGCCAGGGCGTGACCAGAGCCGGTGATGGTCATGACAGCTTACGAGACGCCGGTGACAGGGTGCTGAGGAGGCGGGCCCCTGCCCCACAAGAATCTGCAGCCCGAAGAAATTCAGCGGATGAATCGTTTAACATGGCAGAAACAGCACAAGCCACATTGTCTTCTGGCTCGTCCCCAACAATGTTAGGGACTGTTCGTCGAGAAATGCGCTCGCAAAGAATCAAGTGGACACGTGAAATGAATATCGAAGTTATGAGAATATACTAGCGTGTCAACAATTGCGAAAGTAATCCGCGCACTGGCTATAGACAAAAACTACATCGGGAATTCTGCAGAAGATTTCCTGAATTAAGTATAACCGAACAAAACATCGTTGACCGAAAAAGCGTTATTATAAGAAAAAGATATCTATCTGAGATAGAATTGGAAAACATAAAACGAGATGTACAAACATAACTGGAGTCAAAAAGCACAACAACAAATGACCCTCAACCCCAAATCTTAAAATCAATTGAGACTTTCGGAAAGTCTACAATTGACACAAAACCCACTAACAGCACCAGAAGACTCTTTAAGAGAGATTAGAGATAAATTCTTAAGCATGTTTGAAATATTCAAAGACATTGAACCCGATGAAAGACCATATATCCCTAAGCTTAAAAAGCCTCACAATGGAAAAAAATGTTGGAGAATGTGAATAGAATCCTCTCTGATTTCTTCAATGAATCAAGTAGTCTTGAAGATATTCAAACTGCTCTTTATTGTGCAGCAAGGACAATAATTGAACTCAACGGACAAAAGATCCCACGTCCAAATATAAACTCATCAAGTACCAGAGAACAGCGAATACCAATATGGAAAAAAAGATTGGAAAAAAGCATAGAAAAGCTTCGGGCGATGCATGACCAAATCTCCGAGTACCTGAAAGAAAATATCTCAAGAAAAATAAAGAGAAAGTTGTCTGCTATTGCACAAAACCATTACATTGACCTCCGACATCCTGAAAGTACACAACAACTATTGAACCTTAAAGATAACCTAAGACAAAGGATCAAAATAAAGGGTGCAAGATTGAGGAGATACAATGAGATGTATAAAAGGAAAAAACAAAACAATGACTTCTACAAAAACAGAAAACACTTCTTCAGGAGCCTGGAACAATGTAACGAAACCCAAACTCCCGTGGAAAGAACCCAAGATGCAATAAATAAAGAAACCTTTCGACAATTCTGGAATTCAACCTGGTCCGAAACTAAGTCATTCAACAAGAACGCGAAATGGATTGAAGACGAGACAACGAGGCACCAAGACACTCCGGAAATGAGAGTTGAAGGCTTTACCAGAGAAGATGTTTACGAAGTTGTGAAGAAGTCCATGAATTGGAAGGCCGCAGGTCCAGATAAAGTACAAAATTACTGGCTGAAATACCTTACAGCATGCCATGAACCACTGGCTAAATTATTCAGCGGCGCCCTTAACAACCCAAGCGTAATACCTGGACACCTGGCCAAAGGAACAACCTTCTTAATATTCAAAAAAGGAGACGTTCGCAAACCGGAGAACTACAGGCCAATAACTTGTCTATCGGTTATATACAAACTTTTCACTGCACTTATCAGCAACAAAATCTACGAGCACTGCTTTGACAACAAAATCCTGGAAGAAGAACAAAAAGGCTGCATCAGAAATGAACTCGGTTGTAAACATCAATTAACCATAGATGCCATTATCCTAAAACAGGCGCAGACAAGGAAAAGAAACTTACATATGGGATATATAGATTATAAAAAAGCTTTCGATTCCATACCCCATGAGTGGCTCCTACAAATACTCTCCATCTACAAAGTATGTCCAAGAATTGTGAATGTACTAAGCTCACTTATGAAAAACTGGAAGGTAAATCTGCGACTAGGAAACAGTGAATTTGCGACCGTCGATATCCTTAGGGGAATATTCCAGGGCGATTCTTTATCGCCATTATGGTTCTGCCTTGCACTCAACCCACTATCAAATATGTTGAAATGTGCAAATCTTGGATACAAACTAAACCCATCTGGAGAGCAACAAATCTCTCACCTACTCTTTATGGATGATCTTAAACTTTATTCAGGAAGCCGCCATAAATTGCAGTCTCTAATATTGATATTACCAAGCTATTCAGTAATGACATAAACATGTCATTTGGTTTTGACAAATGTGCTCTTCTTAAAGTCATCAAAGGTAATACTGCTCCCGCCGAAGGTCCTTACCAAGGAGTAGAAGAGATGGAGAAGGATGACCTCTACAAATACCTAGGTATAACTCAGAACGCACGAATCGACCACACAAGGCTCAAAGCTGAGTTTAAGGAAAAATACAGGAAAAAACTAACAAAAGTACTGAACACAAAACTATCAGCAAGGAACTTGATGGAAAGCATCAACTCTTGGGCAATACCATCACTGAGCTACTCATTCGGTATCCTAAAGTGGTCAGATACTGATCTTCATGAACTGGATAGAATGCCAAGGAGATTGCTTTCAAAATTCCGATGCCTTCATCCAAATTCGTCAGTTCATCGCTTGTACCTCCCAAGGAAGGAAGGTGGTAGAGGCCTCCTTTGCATATATAAAATGTGCAGGATGTTGGAAGCAAAGATGAGAAATAAACTTCTTCGCTCACCTGAAGGAGTAATGTCGGCAGCTCGTCACCTAGATGATAACTATACGCCTCTAAACCTGAAAAACGCGAATGTGGAAGATCCAATTGAAATAGTTGAAATTGACATTTGATAATCTGTCAAAATAGTCGTGCAAAATAAGAACTCTTAGAAAAATCAGTAAAATTAAAGTAAAAACCGTGAATTTAATCAAAATTCTTAGTTAAAGTGACTTATTATAACCTCTGCTCAAGGAAAATATAAAAGTTCTGAGTAAGTTGTAGATTATAAGGCATAAAACCATCTATAAATAAAACCGCATAAACTTAACCTCAATAAATGAGCAAAAGAGGATTATCAGACACCTCTCCAGAAGCTTACGAAACCGAAAAAAGAGGCTCTAGATACTGCTATACTATGGCCAGCGAAAATATTGTTATCAATAGAGACGTATTGAAAGACCTCTTCCGGGAAAACAACACCGAACTTATCAAAGAACTGCCGACTAAAAGTGACTTTCAGAGTCTATTCAATGAAATAAATACCTTAAAAATCAAACACGATCAAATTTCGGCCAAAGTCGCACAGCTAGAAGAAAAAAATTAGCAACTAGAATCGCAAATCGATAAATTAATGCAAAAAAGTTCAGAAAAAAATCTAATTGTAAGGTTACCTGTTGAAATAAATGCTGACATGACCGAAAAAGCCAAATCCGTTTGTTCAGGTTTGCTCAGTTCCGATACAAACGACGAAATCGAAAGCGCCTATAAAGTTTCATCCAGAGATACCAACAAAGCAACAGTAGTAGTCCAAATGAAAACACAACACACGGCTTTGAAAGTACTGCGCAACTCTGGGCAATTGAAGACTGCATCCTCAGGCATCTCCATTAGCAAAGACCTACCATTTAATGTTCGTCAAAGGAGATCAAAATTGTATGCACTTATGAAGCCATTGCGACAGGAATATCCAAAGAAAAAAATCGTTTTGAGAGATGATAGGTTGCATGTGTTGGATAAGGTTTTCACCTGGGATAATTCCGAAGGTTTAAGATGTGGAAATCGAAACGGAATGCAAGTTCTAAATGAAATTTTAGGTGTATTGCCAACATGTGTACAAAATACTATGAGTGGCTTATTGAATGAAAACAAACTGCAAGAACTGTCATCACCGGCTCAAAGTACGGGGATGGCAAGAGGTAGTCAAATAAGCAAAACATCCGCTGTACGTTTTACTGGACCTTCTGATGGGCTAGTTTGTTGAGAAGTAGCCGTCTACCCGAATCAAAAAAATATTATTAAAATTTTAAGTTATAATATTGCTGGACTTAAAAATAAACTTACCATTGTTGAATTTTTGAATTATTTAAAAGAATTCCACATATTTTTGTTATTTGAAACACATTTACTAGATCTAGATGAAAGCAGTTTTAAAAACTTTTTTATGAATTATGAGCTTAAATGGATTCCTGCTGTTAAAACAAATATCTTCGGAAGAGCAAGTGGAGGGGAACTTTTAGCGTACCGTAAGAAACTAGGAGTGAAATCGCAATTTGAAATGGTAGCTGGTTCTCACGTCATTAAACTCGAAATTAATAAACATAAATATTATATACTACCTATCAGGCACGAGGCGTGATTTTTTCGATAGCGGAAGCACTGAACATAAAACCAAAAATGGAAGACCTTTGAGATCCAACCTTTTAAATTCCACTTTATGGTACTACATATAAAATAATATACATATGTAAATAATATATTACAGTAAAGTCTTATTAAAAAAAAAAAAGGTTGATGCCTTGCGCAAAGATTTATCCTTTTTCTTTTAAGGCAAATTTATCTAAGTACGATTTGATAAGAACTAAGCTACGAGTAGATAACCTTTCTTGTCCACATTTATTTCTAAAAAAATATTTAATTCTCTTAAAACATGAATATGATCTCTCTACAGATGCCATTATTAAGGGATATTAAAAATCTTAAGATTCCTTGAAGTTTTTTTTGATTTAAAATTCTCATAATTGAAAATAACCTTTAGTTATATTTCTGCTGGAATGTCAATCAAGAAACCTCAGATATGAATATAAGAAATACTATTTTTGACCACTTTTTTTATAATAACAAAAAATAAACAGAAAACAGGTGGATTGTATTTATCGCCACGAAAATAATTAAAAAAACTACCACCTTTTAAATTCATATTTGTTTGTTTTCTGATAGTTATGAATGAATTGCACCTAAATTTGCACACACATTATGTTAAAATAAAACTCTTCTACCCCTTTTGTCCACGAAATTAAACTCATTATCAGTTTGAGACAATAAGCAACTCAATAGATACATTTTTGTTTTTCTATCTCTCTTGTAGGAATTCTCGTAATGCATTCACTCAACTCATTCTTCACACATTGGGCAAAAGGCAAGAAACGAGACAAAATTATTTTGACTTTGGGTTGAGATCTAAGTTATGTATGCAAAATAATGGAATGCCCAGCTGTTGTGCATTCTATATTGTTTGAGAATCATTTTTGTTTGAGCATTTTGTGAATATTGGTGAGTGATGTTGTAGGTATATTTTCAGTTGACTTGGAGTGGAAGGGTATTTTGAAATTGAGTTATGGAGGCGATAATAAGGAACGCATAGCTGTTAAGCATTTTAGCAAGAACTTTCATGAGATTGGGCATTATAAATAATGGAGTGATGTTGAGCATTCTCAGTTGGTTTGCAGTGTGGCATTTTAAGTTGTAATAACCAGAGAGATCTTCCTTTAGTTATTATAGTAAAAGATGATAATGTTGTCAATAATGATGTTGGAATGTAATTTACAGAGTAAATGAAGATTCATTAATAGATACAAATAAAATAATAAAAATATTAATACAATTTGGAATTTTGAATTTAATTCCTTGCTAGGTACGATTTTTTCAAATGGTTTAACGGAAGCACTCATTCCACTCAATATATGGACGCTTCGTCCCTGCTACCTATCTATCTCAATTGCAACCATTGGCAACGTGACTTTGACAAACTGAGCGATCTTCTATTCAACCTGAATGCAACAAATCTAGTTCTTATTGGCGACTTCAACGGACGAATAGGACAGTCTCAGAATAATTTTGTTTCCGGAATAAACTCTACAATATTGAATACACATCGTCAATCCAAAGATGAAGTATGTGATAGTAAGGGAAATAAAATACTCGAACTCATAGATTCATTCGACTGTCAAGTTCTGAACGGAAGTTGTGATGGAGACTTATGTGGAGAATATACTTTTCTTAGAGGAACATCGTGCTCCGTTATAGACTACTGCTTTGCAACGGGAGGATGGCATGACTTGATTTCGGATTTTCGAATTGGAGAGCAGATATTCTCGGATCATATGCCGCTAGAGGTTAATTTCGAAGTTGTAACTGATGGAAATCTGTCGAATACAAACCAGCTTAACCCCCTACCAAAATTATTTTGGAACGAAAAAATGTCTAACACTTACCAAACAAATTTAAACTTTGAACTTCTTCATCTAACGGGTGATTTTTTAAGAGCTTGAGAACTTTTTTTAAAAAAAAAAACGCATAAAATTTGCAAAATCTCATCGATTCTTTATTTGAAACGTTAGATTGGTCCATGACATTTACTTTTTGAAGATAATTTCATTTAAATGTTGACCGCGGCTGCGTCTTAGGTGGTCCATTCGGAGCATTTCGGCCGGAATAGCCCGAATTTCTTCGGAAATGTTGTCTTCCAAAGCTGGAATAGTTGCTGGCTTATTTGTGTAGACTTTAGACTTGACGTAGCCCCACAAAAAATAGTCTAAAGGCGTCAAATCGCATGATCTTGGTGGCCAACTTACCGGTCCATTCCTTGAGATGAATTGTTCTCCGAAGTTTTCCCTCAAAATGGCCATAGAATCGCGAGCTGTGTGGCATGTAGCGCCATCTTGTTGAAACCACATGTCAACCAAGTTCAGTTCTTCCATTTTTGGCAACAAAAAGTTTGTTAGCATTGAACGATAGCGATCGCCATTCACCGTAACGTTGCGTCCAACAGCATCTTTGAAAAAATACGGTCCAATGATTCCACCAGCGTACAAACCACACCAAACAGTGCATTTTTCGGGATGCATGGGCAGTTCTTGAACGGCTTCTGGTTGCTCTTCACTCCAAATGCGGCAATTTTGCTTATTTACGTAGCCATTCAACCAGAAATGAGCCTCATCGCTGAACAAAATTTGTCGATAAAAAAGCGGATTTTCTGCCAACTTTTCTAGGGCCCATTCACTGAAAATTCGACGTTGTGGCAGATCGTTCGGCTTCAGTTCTTGCACGAGCTGTATTTTATACGGTTTTACACCAAGATCTTTGCGTAAAATCTTCCATGTGGTCGAATAACACAAACCCAATTGCTGCGAACGGCGACGAATCGACATTTCACGGTCTTCAGCAACACTCTCAGAAACAGACGCAATATTCTCTTCTGTACGCACTGTACGCATTCGTGTGGTTGGTTTAATGTCCAATAAAGTAAACTGAGTGCGAAACTTGGTCACAATCGCATTAATTGTTTGCTCACTTGGTCGATTATGTAGACCATAAATCGGACGTAAAGCGCGAAACACATTTCGAACCGAACACTGATTTTGGTAATAAAATTCAATGATTTGCAAGCGTTGCTCGTTAGTAAGTCTATTCATGATGAAATGTCAAAGCATACTGAGCATCTTTCTCTTTGACACCATGTCTGAAATCCCGCGTGATCTGTCAAATACTAATGCATGAAAATCCTAACCTCAAAAAAATCACCCGTTACATGCAGCCGAAGCTACTCCGAGTATCGATTTACTTACAGACATAATCAAAAAAGCCGCCCCTAATCCACCACAATTTAGAGGTAAAAAGCAGATAAGTAAGCAAAAGTGGTTCGACAAAGATTGTATGAAGGCAAGAAACAAGTCTTTCGCTTTTCTCAAGTTGGTGAGAAGATACAACAGTAATATTTTCAAAAGTCTTTACGCCAAAGCTGTCAAAGAATTTAAATTTATCTGCAACGTCAAAAAATTTGAGAATATGCAACAGAATATATCTATGATAAATAGTAGTAGATCGTCGTCAGACTTTTGGAAAGCAGTCAAACCTTTAAATGGAAGAAAGAACCGCATCGCAACAGGTCTCCAAGCAAACGATTTATATACGCACTTCAGAGCACTTTTGAATTCTCCACAGACATCGCTCAAAATTAAATACGCAGAACCCCAAATAATTGATGAGTGTCTTGATCAACCATTTTGCCTTGAGGATATCCTTCAAGTGATCCGAAACGCGAAAAACAACAAAGCACCAGGCGAAGATGGAATTCCTTTCGAGTTCTTCAAAAACTGTTCCTTAGAATTTGCGCAAGCCCTTACTGATGAGTTCAATCGACTGTTTGAGAATGCAGATTTTCCCCAGAGCTTCAGAAAGTCAATCATATATCCGCTTCATAAAAAAGGAGATTTTAAGAACCCAAGTAACTATAGAGGAATATCCTTCCGGAACACTGCTTCTAAGTTATTTACAGCTCTAATTTTCAAAAGACTGACAAACTGGATTAATGATAAAAATATCCTGCATGAATTTCAAGCTGGCTTTAGAGAAAAGTACTCAACAGTAGATCAAATTTTCACCTTATTAAATATCGCTCAAATATACAAGCAAAAACATAAAAAACTTTACGGCCTATTTGTAGACTTCAAATCAGCATTCGATTCGATCCCACGTGAAGCACTCTTTTACAAGCTATATAAGCTGGGTATAAGCAGTAAAATAGTAAATATCATAAGGGCTCTGTATGAGAATAATATAGCTGCGGTATGGGATGGAAACTTTTTGTCCGAAGAATTTGCTACGACGATGGGTGTGAAACAGGGCTGTATTTTGAGCACGATGCTATTTATTTTGTTCATTAATGACATAACAGATGAAGTCGGAGGTGGTGTGGAAATCAATCAGGTTATAATCCCAGGTTTAATGTATGCAGACGATATTGTTTTTCTTTCTGACACAGTTAGTAGTATGCAGCTTAAAATCAATAGACTTGAAAGGTACTGCAAAGCATGGAATCTATCTGTGAATCTGGAAAAGACGAAAATTCTTGTATTTAGAAACGGAGGAGGGCGATTCTCAAGAAGCGAGGCGTGGACTTACCAAACAATGCCAATTGAAGTTGTTCGAGAGTACAAGTACCTTGGTTTTCTGATAACGTCTAACCTTAACGTGGAAAAACATTTAAAACTAAAATTAGCAGAAGCAAAACGAGCCATAAATTCAACATGGAGTACCTGCATCCAAAGTAGATTTGTATCGCATAGCTCAAAGCAAAACATTATCCGAGCGACTGCCCAAACTATTCTTCTTTATGCGGCACAAGTATGGGGATATGGCAATTTTGACTCCGTAGAAAAGTTCCAACGTTACTGTATAAAACGCATCTTTAGGTTACTTAGTAATACTCCCAACTACATGATCCATCTGGAAACGGGCTGTCCACCTCTTATACTGGAAACGTTAAAGATACACTTTGACTATGTGGTTAAAGTCATGGGAATGGAAGATGAACGTCTGCCGAAAATTGTCTTAAGGCATATGCTAGAAAGAAATGGACATTGCGTCAAAGAATGGCAAGAACTGTCGAGTAGCTGCGGATGTGATATAAGCTTCTATTCTAGTGATGGAGCAACTACCCTCAGAAGAAAATTTAACAATATAATAGAAAAATCAGGCTCGTTCATATACAATAAATATGTAAATGAAGCGAAATCATCACTACACAGGATGTATTATAGTAAGGCCAATTATAATCTTAATGATAACACATATTTCCTGGATGGGAACAAAACTGAGTTGATAAGAAGAAATATCTTTATGCTAAGAGGTGAATTAATCAGTTTAAATTTTGTGCCACATCGACCAGACCTGCCAATACTGTGTGATCTCTGCAACCGTGAAGAGAGAGAGGACGTCTATCATTTTATTGCGGTGTGCCCTGTTCTAAATGAAATTCGAAGGATGTATTTTGGAGTGAGGTCACTTCAAAAGGAGGAGCTGATGAGTGTTTTGAATGGTGACTGGGGTTGGACTATTCTGTATAGATAGATATAGAAACAGAATCAGAGATGGTAATTTTTAAAAAATATATATAAACTTAAAAAAATAAAACAAAAAAAAAAAAAAAAAAAAAATAATAAAAATTTTAACGTAGAATACTTTAATAAATAATAAATTTAAATGTAAATTTTCTTATTTTGAATTATGTTTAACAATACAAGATGTCAATCTGGTAGACGGCTCAATGCCAAACCATAAGACTTTATGCTTAAAAAAATATTGTAAAAATATTGTATTACTTTTTTTTGTTGTTCAGTTTAATAAAAAGTCATTAAAACTAAAACTAAAACTAGTTGCAATGGATGATGAAAGGTACCTGGATATGAGCCTGCATGGAAGGTTTCCGAAAGCCCTTCGTGAAGAGCACATCGACAAAACTAGCTCTCTAGAGTGGCTCACTAATGGATACCTATTCCCGAAGACCGAAAGATTTCTAATCGCCATTCAGGACAAGGTAATAAAAACTAGGAACTATGAAAAACATTGTCTAGGCATGGAGGTGGCTGACAGATGTAGAAAATGTGCCAAACCAGGTGAAACTATTGAACACATAATAGCAGGATGCCCTGGGCTAGCGAATTCCGCTTATCTTGGTAGGCACAACAGCAGCAACGAATCGAAGCCATTGGGCCAGCAATTAGCCCAGGAGGACACAGTTTAACCTCTTAGCTAAGGAATCTAATGGAGACAGCTTTAGTTGAATACGAAGAAACAAACCCTACTTTCAGACCGAAAATCCCTAAGATTAACTCTTCAAAGAAAATGGCAGAAATAATTAATTTGCTCAACAATATCATCCTACCAAATCATATTCATAGGGCAACAAATCTGATGGAATTTCACCTGCTGCTTTACTGCAGCTCCGTTGTTGTAGTAAAAGCTTTAGGATTGAAGCTACTACCTGTAAAAGAAAGTCCACAACGAAGGAGAGAAAAACCCTCCCCAAAATGGGAAATAAGACTTAATCGAAAAATCGATAAACTACGGTTGAATATAGGCCAACTTACAGAATATGTGAGAGGAATAAGGTCTAAACAGCTAGAAAAATCAGTTAAGAAACTGTTGAGAAGCTATAGGATCCACTCCCGATATGATGAACCGAACATCGCTGCTGAAGAGTGTCTTGATACAATGAAACAGAAACTATCAGTTATCTCAGCGCGACTTCGAAAATATAAAACAAGCGACCGAAGGAAGAAGAGTAATCTGTTGTTCAGTCAAAACGAGCGTATCTTCTACCGAAAGTTGAAAGAAAACAGTTTAAACCCTAATGCAAAGTACCCATCCCAACAGGAAGTCCAGAGTTTCTGGGAAGAGCAACTCTCGGTAACTAGAGAGTTCAACCCTAATGGATGTTGGTTGCAGACTGAAATGCAAAAATGCAAGTTGTACAGCAACAGCAGGAAGGTTTTACAGTAGATGAAATAGGAACAATTATAAAAGCATTACATAATTGGAAGGCGCCGGGACCAGATAATTTACAAAACTTCTGGCTCAAAAAATTTACGTGTTCCTGGAACAAACTAACCCAACTAATTAACGAAATAATGGACGAGCCTCATAAAATGCCAGAGTTCCTTTCGCAAGGAGTAACATATTTACTCCCAAAAGATATGACAAACTCTCATGACCCAACGAAATACCGACCGATTACGTGTCTCCCAACTCTATACAAAATCATAACGTCATGTATAGCTAAGAAAGTAGGCGAACACTGTGAAAACAATAATATTATAGCCCCTCAGCAGAACGGCTGCCGAAAAGGATCAAAAGGTTGCAAAGAACAGTTGATAATAGACTCAGTAGTTTGCAACCAAGCGGCAACAAAAAATCGAAACCTTTACACAGCGTATATAGACTATAAAAAAGCCTTTGACTCAGTACCTCATGACTGGCTTTTGAAAGTGCTTGAAGTCTATAAAATCGACCCGAAATATATAACCTACCTAAAACATACAATGGGAAATTGGAACACGGAAATATGCTTGAATACATCGAACGGAACAATAAAAACTTCTAAAATTAAAATCAGGAGAGGAATTTTCCAAGGGGATTCATTTAGTCCAATGTGGTTCATCTTGGCCATGAACCCACTCTCTTCCAGCCTGAACTCAACAGGATACGGATTTTCTGTAAAAGAAGGACCCAGAGAACTGTTCCGCTTATCTCACCTCTTATATGTATATGGATGACATAAAAATTTATGCTGCGAAACCCTCGCAACTTGAACACCTTCTTAAAGTTATAGAAACATTCTCCAATGATATATGTATGGACTTTGGCTTAGATAAGTGTCGAACCTTAAGAACCATAAGAGGAAAATTACAACCTGAAGAATTTCAGTTACAGGATGGTCAATCGATCCAGGCCATGATTGAAAATGAGACATACAAATACCTAGGAATCAATCAGGCAAGAAACATACCTCATACGGCAGTCAAGGATGAAATAACAAAGGAGTTTTCCAGAAGAGTTCAACTTCTTTCCAAGTCGGCTCTAAAAAGCAAATTTCTATTTAAAGCTCTAAACACCTATGCCATTCCAGTACTTAGTTACTCATTTGGCATCATTCGATGGACACCAACAGATGTGGAAGCACTTGAAAGGAGAATAAGAACAACTTTATCTAAAGAAAGGAAGCATCATCCAAAATCCGCCATTGAAAGAATGGCTCTGCCTAGATATATGGGGGGAAGAGGGTTGACTGACATCGGAAACTTACTCGAAGGTCAAAAAATATCACTGCGCGAATACTTCTATAGAAAGTCGGAAACATCAGACCTCCATCGTCCTGTCTGCCTTGCGGACGAAAACAGTCCATTAAAACTAGGCCAACCAGACTACCAAAGTAGGGAAGTTACGAACAGGGAAAAAATTGATCAATGGATGAGCAAACCTCTTCATGGGAAGCACATAAATGCCATAAGCCAGGCCAATGTCGACATAAAGGCGTCGAACTACTGGCTAATTGCAGGAACCATGTTCCCTGAAACTGAAGGACACATGCTCGCCATACAGGACCAAGTTATACCCACAAGGAACTACTTGAAAAGAGTAATAGGTGACGCAACTGTTTTAGATGACTCCTGTAGATATGGATGTGATGCCATAGAAAATATACATCATATCATATCCGGCTGTACGCACTTTTCGGGGACTGAGTACAAACAGAGACATGACACCATAGCGAAAATTGTACACCAAGAGCTTGCGTGTAAACATAGTCTTAAGCGCGAAAAAGAGGCCCACTACTTATACAAACCAACCAGCGTTCTCGAAGATGAGAGTTTCCGACTGTACTGGGATAGGACTGTGCTGACAAATCAAAGCGTCCCGTATAATAGACCTGACATTGTCTTTTTTGACAAAAAGGCAAGCAAAGTTGCTTTGATAGATATAGCTGTCCCAAATACTAAAGCTCTTCAAGAGAAATTTACGGAAAAAATCTCAAAATATGCACAACTTATCGAACCAATTAAAAGACAGTGGAAGGTCAAAGATGTCAAAGTAATCCCACTTATTGTTTCAAGTACAGCAGTCATACCACACAATCTTTTTGACGGGCTGGAAATACTTGGTCTTGACAAAGATTTGTACAAAGATTTCCAAAAGTCTGTGGTTATTGCAAGTACAAGAATTGTTCGCCGCTTCATGGATGCCAATTAAATAATTCTGAAATTTCAATAATTATAATTAAACATACCTGGGATAGGTTAATTTCCAGCAATATTGCTGAGAAATGACGAAACTCGATAATAATAATAATGATAATAATAATAATAATAATAATAATAATAATAATAATAATAATAACCCCCCAGGGATAGGCCTTGGCGCCGGCGGGGGGGCTTAAGCGCTTCATCTACGAAACCAACAGCTTCATCGACTCAATGTCATAAAGCCGAGGTGGAGGTGATAAGCGTAACCAACTATCCCAACCCATAACTGTTTATGGAGAAAAAACATGGAAATGCAAAATCAGAATGTATCAAACAGAGTAGGGATATCTACTCAAACGTCGGCAGATTCTTCGACTGCCGGCGCGGGCTTGGCTCCGGAAGGAGATGAGTCGCCAGCGGAATTACATTTAATAAACACAGCACAACCAACAATAGATACTCGCCCATCAACAGCACCTGCGTCTAGTGTTTTGATTAACTCAGGTTTTTCAACCACAAACGCGGGACTTCCAAGACAGCGCATAAAGTGGTCAACAGAAATGAATAAATCCATTATGCGCTGTTACTACATATCAACAAAAATTGAAACAGAACTGCATGTGTATCGAGCGGAAATGAGAAACCTGTTTCTGAATCTGTTTTCGCAATACATACACTTAACGGAGCAAAACATAGCCGATCGAAAAAGGGCTATCATAACAAAAAAACTTTTAACGGATTATGAGCTACAAGCGCTTAAGCAGGAGGCAACTCAGCACTTAAACCTAACACCTGAAAACTCATTGCAGGAGGAAGTTCAACGCAATAATGCCACTCAACCTCAAAAACCACCATTAGAAGCTGCAGCGAATATTAATAACTCGGAACCATTGCCAATAGAAGAAACTCGAAAAGAACCCATCGATAACTCAGTCTATAACACCCTAGACGAACATTTCAGGACAGCACTTTTTGAGTACGAGAATAGCAGCCCACTAGAAAGAAACACCTTACCAAAGCTGAAGTCATTTAAGCAAATTGAGAAACTCACGAACATGTTAAATAATCGAATTCTGCCAGAACATGTTTCAAGCAGAATAAGCTTTGAAAGACTGCACCTTCTTCTCTATGCGTCTGCCGTTGCTGTCACTAAAACATTAGGCAAGAAAATACAAAACATCTTGCCAGCTTCTGCAAGGATACCAAAAGTTCCAAGCTGGGAAAGGCGCCTTGAGAACAAAATAAAAAGGCTCAGAGCGGAGATAGGAAGGATCAATTCGTTCTTAGCTGGATGTAGAACCAACAAAGTAAAAAAACAAATTAAAACTCTTTGTGCCCAAAATCTAAGTATCCCACCTACAACCGGAGGAATTGTTGACATAAAAGACAAAAAAGTACAACTTCTCGCAGCTACCTCAAAGAGACTTGCTAGATATAGATTATCCAGAGAACCGAAAAATCAAAATCGAAGAATTTCAACAGATGAAAGAAGCTTCTATAGAAGTATTGTTAGGCCACACGCAAACGAAACCAATGGCGAAATGGCTAACATTGAAGAAGCAACCACGTTCTGGAAGAAAATCTGGGACAGGTCAGATGAGCATGTCCACAGGGCACCTTGGTTGGTAAATGAGAGATCTCAGCATGAAAACACAACAGCGATGACATCATATGGAGTTTCTGAAGAGGAGGTAGCGGTAGCCATAAAGGCAGTCAGCAACTGGAAAGCCCGGTCCTGATAGGATCTAAAACATCTGGATCAAAAAGTTGTCTATCTTCCACAGACCCTTAGCCATGCATTTAACACTATGGCTTGATGAACCGGAAACCATGCCTGGTTTTCTTATGCAAGGGAACACTTTTCTTCTTCTCAAAGGGAACCCGACCCCAAATCCAGCAGGATATCGACCGATTACATGCCTGTCTACAATATATAAACTCTTTACAAAACTCATTACTAGTCGAGTTTACAGGCATTGTAATGACAACAATATTATGACAGAGGAACAAAAAGGCTGTGCAAAGGAGTCGCAGGGTTGTAAAGAGCAGCTTATTGTAGATTCAGTTCTAGTCCGCCAAGCAGTACAGGGAAAACGCAATTTAAGCATGGCATTTATTGATTATAAAAAGGCATTTGACTCAGTCCCCCATTCTTATCTGCACGAGATTTTAGAGGTTTACAAAATTGACCCCAAAATTAGAAGATTTCTGAAAGTTGCAAGTAAACAATGGTGTGTAATACTACATTTGGGAGGCCAAACCAGTTCAAAGGTCAACATCAGGAGTGGAATCCTCCAAGGAGATGCCTTCAGTCCTCTATGGTTCTGCCTCTCTTTAAATCCTCTTAGCAATCTCCTAAAGTCGTTAAACATTGAATTCAGCATTAAGGCTGAAACGGGCACTCAACAACTTAATCACTTGCTCTATGTTGATGATCTCAAATTATACGCAAACTCTGAAGAAAAAATACACAGGTTGATAAAAACTGTTAAATGCTTTAGTGATGACATCAAAATGGAGTTCGGGTTAGATAAGTGTAAGGTCGTCCACCTTAGGAAAGGTAAAGTGCAAAGCGATGACCCTTGGTACTGTATTGATGAACAAAATGTAATTTCCAATCTATCCGATGGGGAATCGTATAAGTATTTGGGACTCATCCAGTTGAAAGGAATTTGCGACTCAGACATCAAGTCAGGTCTTATAAAAGAATTCAATCGAAGACTGAGACTTGTTCTCCAATCCAAACTCAACGCTGGAAATATATTTAAGGCGATAAACACCTGGGCAATCCCAACACTCACTTTTTCATTCGGCGTTGTTAAATGGTCCGATACGGATCTTGACAACATAATGCGATCGATACGAACCCAGCTAACCAAACATCGGTTCCACCATCCAAAAAGTGGAATTGAAAGGATTGTCCTGCCACGATGCGAAGGCGGCAGAGGACTTATTGACATCCCCCAACTGCATCACAAGCAAATTCTCAGCTTAAGGTCTTATTTTGGAGTAAAGTCTCGAACATCATGTTTCTTAAACACCATATGTCTGGCAGACAAACACCATACGCCACTTAACTTGCGCTCACAAACATACGACATCCCACCTAACGTGCAAACTGAAGCAGCACTCATAGATACGTGGAAAAACAAAAGCCTACACGGAACGCATCGCAAATCTTTGGAGCAAGAAACGATTCATAAGCCCACTTCAAACCTATGGATAACACGTGGAAAGCTATTTGCCGAAACCGAAGGATTTATAATCTCGATTCAAGATAAAGCTGTTGCCACCAAAAACTACCGGAGGATAATACTCCACGACATTATACCGAATGACCTTTGCAGGCGATGTCAAGCAAGTTCGGAAACTATAGATCATATACTGGGTGGATGTACAAGCTTGGCGACACACAGTTTTGTTTACGGTTCCTTTCGTAAATAAAAAAAA